>OX335660.1:11311666-12618333 GCA_946894095.1 Incurvaria masculella | reverse complement strand
AAACATTTTATGCCGTATCATGGGCACAGAATAAGTAATAGTCATGGCACTATAAAAAAGCTATAACTATAATTATAATTTACGCATTCAAATACTTTTAAAAATAATTGTATTAGGAAACATCTCGTGATCTGGTTCACAGTGTTTAAGGTACGAAATGGTGGATGCATTAAAGTCGATTAGGCGCTCTACGCAAAAATATTTTTTCGCGTCTTGAAAATGTTGGCAGCAGAGATCTGCTTTCCATTATGCGCCCCCTCCCGTGTCGCCGGCAGGGAGACCTTCAGGTGATATTAATCTTTCACGCATTCGACGAAGTTTTCACAATTTCGGCAGGCCGTGGAAATTTCAGATTGGACGTCCGATTTATAAAATTCTAATTTATTTTCAAAGTTGTGCGTCGTCTGCGCTCGGCAATTTGTTGATGTTCCATCAAGTACGCCCGGGAAATAATTTTCGCTATGCGGAAAACTCGAGAGCCGAGTAAGAGGTACTCTGTATGTTAACAACAAGCCAAATAGATAGGACAATCTCTTCGCTGAAACAGGATTACCGACATTAGGGTACTCAGCGTAATAGGACTCTTGAAGCTGTAGGGTGGGTACATTGTTTTATTAGAAGCGCTCAGACTGCCAACTCGCAATCTGATAGTAGGAGTCCATGGGCCATAGAGTGGTTTGGGGTTGTTGATTTGATTATCGGCGCTCCCGTTTTTAACAAAATGATGTGTTTTGTATTGTGAATAAATCCTAAATGATTACTTGGACACTCTTTTTTCTATTAAATCCTTTCACTATTGGATTGTATAGGGTCGAACCCAGGGTGCTGATTTGACAGTAGAGAGAGGAGGCATTCGCCAGGGTTCTAGTTATTTACCATTATCTGAACCAGAATTTTGGCTACAATATAAATGGCGATGCCTATTTGTGGAGCTGTAAATATATTTCTAAACTCAATACAAGTTATTGTTACGTCTATACTTAATACATACTTAAAGTTTATTAAAAGAGCTATATTATTAAATCTTTATTGAATTTAATTGGTGAGAAAACTATATAGTTTTGTTATTCTATAGCTTCTCGAAAAAAAGTGATTATAATACAATAAATATAACAATTGAAAAGTTAATATTATAATAATAGGACAAATAACTTTCAGTCATTCCATTCATACAATTTGTATATGCTCATATTAATGCACATTTTATTGCGTTAAGGTGGATTTATTGCCTCAGGCAATTTCTAACAATCAACCCTATCATAGGGAAATTTTATAGCTTAGGGTATGCAAAGAAAAACAACGCTTATTACTTATTAATTAAATACAGAACAATATAAATGAAAACTTAAGTAAAACTAAGCATAGTTACTCATTTTCTATATATTTTACTAAATATAGGTGTTAAATTTCAAAACAATAAAATTTATTTTCTTCAAATAATACTCTTTTTAATCTAAGTCTTGGTGCAATAGGCCATTAGACATTCCCTTCCAAAGAGAAACCACTCTGACTGATTGATTGATGCTCCTGTCTACATCGGTGTTCAAGACAAGGTGCTGTTTCGCAAGTAAGCGTTTTCACAAAGCGCCGTTTCGGAAATCTCCTCCGGACACCTCCCTGCGCCGAGACAGTCGGAGAGCGCGACGAAAAGGGTGAGAAATTGGAGAAAATCGCATCCCTAGGACGCGCCTTTGTAGCGGCCTCTTTGTACAGGGCCGTAAGATTAAACTAACCAACGGGCGCCTGAGGAATTAGGTGACAAACTAACTCGACTCCCGACTGCCGGTGGACTTTTGTTTAGTCCACAGTTCCGGTTACATTTGCATAACTCGCTCCGTGGCAAAGTACAATTAACGTCAGGGTATGCGATTGCTTTTTCTCTGAGGCACTGAGGTTTATTTATCTCGTAAACATTTTCGAGACTGTTTGACGTTGGAGTCATGACTTTTGTATTTGATATGCACTCTTAGTTCATCTTTCGAGTTCAGTTATGTCGCAGTTCATTCCGGTATACGTTAATCAAACGATTAACGTATACCGTATTAAAGAGGGCTGGCTGGTATCTCGGGCAGAGGTTGAGCCTAGCTATCCAGAGAGGGAATGCGGCCAGTCTTTTGGGCACCCTGCCGCCTGGCAGCGATATGGCTGAAATTTATTATTTGTTATAAATGTGTGTAATTTTAGGAATAGTTTAATTTATAGGATAATATTATAAATATTTTAGTTTTTAATTTCTTTGTTGACTGATATTAAATGCCTAAACGATACATTTACTACCTTTAACCTTATAATATTTATCTTATTTTTAGGTATGCCAACAGTTAATGGGTTTTTATGAAACTGGGCATGGATGGTTAATACCACACCTGTTGTAATGATATAAGTCAGAGTATTTCCCAACTCAAATTTCCGAATTAATTCGGTGCTAGCTATCCATGACTCATAGCTACATTAAAGTGGATGGAAAAAGTGACACGGAGTAGTTATCTGAAAGTTATAACCACTTGATATTTTTGAATAGTATATTTATTTATCTACAATTTTAGGTTACACTAGCTAAAGTTCCCCGCTTCGCTCGGGCCGATTTCTTTTTGGACGTTCACCCGAACGGAGCCAGATAAAATGTGGTTTAACCTTCGCGGCCGTATTGCCCAAACGGTTAGTTCTGGATCTAGACAACAGTGCCACCTACCCGACCACAGCTAACCACCTTCCTCGGAATTTTTAAATTGCCGATTCAGCCAAGCCGCTGTTAGCAAAACGTTTTGTCTTTATTTTTTATTAAATAGAGATTACATCATATTGTATAAACATTGGAAATACTGTATTTAACCTTAAGGAGGTTGGAGGAGGTCTTGGACAAATTCTAAGAGAATGAATCTCTGCGAGAATGAAATCCGAGCTGCAGAAACAGAAACCTCGAAACATATTTTTTGTTTTTTTTTAAATAGAGAGAAATAGGTGATGGTTGACTTTACCCTCAACTATAAATTACTGTCCACAACCTGCACTCCAAAAACCTGCTATAGTCTTGTTGTAATAAAATATTTCGACGGTATCGTGTCAAATTCATCGTAGCAAGAGCGCAGACAAATGGAATTCGCAGTGCTAACATGAATATTCAGTGAATTAACAAGCAGATTTGGACGCACGCAGGGAGATAAGTTCTCGTGCCAAATAATTTGGCTTTCGCGCAGCCATCCGTTGCGTGCAGCGAGCATGGAAGGGTGGGAGAGGCGATCGAAACTAATTCGAATGGCGGCAGCGCAGGCACGAGTTGGTGGACGTCTGCTCTAGTTAGGGCTCGTATCCATACTAAGAGACCGGTTTAGGGGGAGGGGGGATTTGCAAAATACTACGATCAGTCACAAGGAGGGGGGGGGGGGGGGGTTAGTGCCAAGTCACCTTGTATTCACGCGGTCAATAATGTTCTTGGTAAATACTAAAATAAAACCAAGAAATCAACCTACACTTGCGATCTTAGTTTTCATTTCCTGCCGATTCACTTTCTTGTGCCCTTCACACCAAACATTGATCTGAGATATTCATGAAATAGGCCATAAATAGTCATATCTTTGTAAAGAAATCGCTATTTTATATTATTTTAAATACTACGTGAAAATTATGGAGGGGCGGGGGGGGGGGTCTGAGCACATACCACGTTAGGTCAAAAGGGCGGGGAGGGGCTCAAAAAGTGGGTAAAATCGGTCACGTAGTATGGGTACGCTTACGAATTCGGGACGCGTATCATAGAATGTGCGGCGCACTAAATACGGCGCTACCGTTTTTAGGGTTCCGTACACAAAGGGTGAAAACGGAACCCTATTACTAAGCCTCCGCTGTACTTCCTTCCGTCCATCCGTCCGTCTGTCCGTCCGTCCGTCCGTCCGAATTCGACTCGCACATGTTGTATGTAAAAAGTAGCTACGCGCCGGCGCGGCGCCGCCCCGCCCGCGCCATATCCAAACGAGTTTCGAGTGCTACTCCCATCCTTCCATGCTCGCTGTTTTCGCACGATACCGGCCGATACGCGGTTTGTAGGGGACGAACATTTGCGGAATACTAGAAATAAACGAATTTGGGAAGTTATTGTGTGGTGTGAAACATTAACACGATTACATCCCGTGCATTGTGAGTGTATCATGTGTGTTTGTCTTCAGCCGTTCGACAAGTGCTACATCGGCGCGACCGCCGAGCTCGACGAGGAGCGAGTGTTCTGCGGGCAGATGGCGGCCATTTATCTGTTCGGCGAGGCGCTCACCACGCACCAGATCTGCGCCATGCACCGTCTGGGGCCCGGATACAAGGTGCGTCGCTTGCTCCCGGTATCCCTTTCAGTACCTCTTCGTTTGCGGTACTCTCACGTATGTATGTTGCCCTGGTAGATTTGTCACCAATCTCGATTATTTAAGGGCGTGACAACAGCTGATCGCGTTTACAGCGTCAGTAAAACAAAATTTAATTAACAAAAATAAAAAAACCTACAACTAATTGTGATGCATCGAAATATGCACGATGGTCTACCTATATTTTAAACCTAGAACAGTAAATCTTGCGCTCTTATTATTTTCGCAAACTTTTCTTTATATTTGCCTAATTTGAGGAATAACAGTATTGGTGACTAAGTTTATTTTTTCTTTAAATGCTATAGGTCGAAATTCTTTGTTTTTCCTTTTATACAAAATTAAATATTATTTAACCTACGCCCTTATGAATTTGTACAGAATCGGCTCTTATCACGCCCTTAACTACAGGTAATCTAAATGATGATGATCCTTCTCGCCTTCAAATGTCTTCATCAGATATTTTCCTTCACAGCAAGGCATTCGTGTTACATAGAGTAAATTCAATTATTAAACAGTGTTAGTGTTAATAAGACTGTCTCCGTGGTACTGTTAACGCATCGTCAAATCTTGTTTGTTTCTTGCTTCCTCGGATGAACAGAGCCAGTTTCGCTTCGACAACGAATGCAACATCAGCCTCCCGGAAAACCACAAAAGGGTGAGCGAGCTACCCGCGCCGCTTCCAGAGCCCGAAACCCCGCCAGAGAACCCGGACACCCAGCCCGAGACCCACACTCCCGCCAGAGAGCCCCAATCGCCCGAAGCCCCCGACGACGAATCCGATTGGTCCGTTTCCTATCCTCCGGACGAGCGCGACCAGAAGGAGGCGGCCGATTCGCCGCGGGCCGCCAGCGATTGGTCGCCGGGCGACTGCGACGCGAGCGCCGCGGTGGTGGCGCGCGACGACAGCACGCCGCGCGGCCGGCGCACGGCGGACCAGGCGCGCGAAGTGGCCGCCGCGCATGCTTCGCTGCTCTTAGATTTTGAAGCATGCAAGCGTGTAAGCATGACGCGCCGCCGAGTATAATAGATATTATTCTGTGTCGCTTTTAGTGGTCGCCTCCTGTTGTCTGATGCATTCCTGTGGTTCTATTGATATGACAATATAATCTATTGAACCTACCGACTCCCTGACGTATTTTCGCGCCAAAATGTCGATTAAGATCGACGGAACGAAACTATCCCTGTTACCAATAAACCCAGATCATCAACAGCCTGAAAAGTTATACAATGTTTTGTCCCTTTCTCTCGAATTCGAAACCTGCATGTCAATGCAAAGGAACAACATGGTATAACTATTGAAGTCATGATCAGCGTTTATTAGTAACAGGGTAGATGGGTAAAAAATAATTTAAATAGAACCACGGTGAATGTCACCCAGTTTGCACCTGCTCCGTTTTGTGTTGTCCTGTTACTATTCGTTTGTGTGTGGACCCCAGGGTCAGTTCCGCTTCGAGACTGAAATGAGGCCCGTTCTGCCGGCGACGGACCTGCGCGTAGACCGTTTCGGCGAGATCGTTCGCGACCCGGACATACCCACGCAGGATGTAAGGAAGCAATTTGAACATTCGCAGGTTCCTACCGCTTTATAAACTAACAAAAATCGTGCTAACTATAGAAGAATGTTTGGTTTATTGACTTACAAATTTCTCACAATCTTGCGAATGGTTTTAATGGGTACCTTTCTTTCGGCATTTATTTTAGAAGGTATTGCATGTTTCCTATATTTTTAATTAATTATAATTAATTCTAGTCACTAATAAAGAAAAGTGAAAATTAAAACATTATACTATTTTCAAAAAGAAAAATAATAAAAGAAACAAATCTATTTGTAAGTAATAACGAATATGTTACTTTGAAATGACTACTTTTCGGCATTTGGAAATGTACTGGAAACGCAACTTTTCTGAAAACCGCCCACGTTGATCGAATTAAAAAATCGTTCAATATTTTTAAATAAAAATAAAACGCTTTAAAAGCTGAAAGAAATAAGTATTAAAAACTCAAACTTGTTGAGTTAATAAAGGGAAGGTCCTAGCATGGCACTTAATTCCTTCGGGAATGTGGTGTATTTGGCTAATATCATAACGGTAATTTTGTGGTATTAGCCATCCATGTCAGGTTGCATAAAAAAAAACCGGCCAAGTGCGAGTCGGACTCGCACACGAAGGGTTCCGTACCATCGTAGAAAAAAAAAACAAAAAAATCACGTTTTTGTTATGGGAGCCCCCTTTAATTTTAATTATTTTTTAATCTTACCTATTTGTTGTTATAGCGGCAAAATAAATACACACTCTGTGAAAATTTCAGCTGTCTACCTGTTACGGTTACTGAGATACAGCCCTGTGACAGACGGACAGACGGACGGACGGACGGACGGACGGACGGACGGACGGACGGACGGACGGACGGACGGACGGACAGCGGAGGCTTAGTAATAGGGTTCCGTTTTCACCCTTTGGGTACGGAACCCGGAAGTGAGCCGAACGACGCGGGTGCGTTATTTGCTAATAACTTTTTGCGTACTTTTTCCTCCCCGCTAAAAGTTTTGTCCAACAAAAAGCATTACTACTTATTTTTTTTATTTGTCATAGTTATTAATCCGATGCATGAAAACTATATCCATTTGCGCGAATGACTCGCAAAACATTTCATATACAAGTAACACCACCTCGACTGCATAAGACATCCATTAACATTTAAGAGCCTATTTTTTATCTTCGTATAGTGATTAAGATACTATACCGCGTATATCGGTTTTCTTGTATTTATGTACAAGTAAACCGATACTTAATATTGTAAATGCCTAAGTAACTCGGTCTGTTGCGTTTTCACAACGAAACCGCTCAACTAATGTTGATGAATTTCGGTATAGAGATAGTCTAAAGCTTTGAGAAGGATATAGGTTACTTTTTACGGCTAAAATAGAATATCAGGCGATGAAATAGGGGATTGTCTGTCTCGGTAGCACAGTGGCGCGACGCCTTGCGATTCGATAAGCTTCGTGAAACAACTATGAACGCGGTTAGGTTCTAGATTGTTGACCGTTTCCAACCGTTGGGGCTGGCCGTGGTTCGGATTCCAAGTAAAACTGTAGGTCCCCTTCCTTACTCACTAGGTGGTTTGAGTCGTATTCACTACGTATAATATTCACAACGTATAATTGTATACGTTGTGCATGAAGAAAGTTTAAAAATAGAATCAACTCTTTGCATCATGCATAACGTATAATAGTCACAACGTATAATATTCCTAACGTGAATTTACAAAAAAATAAAACCATGCAGAACGTATAATATGCCATTTAAGCACTGCGTAAAGCGCCCTAATAACGATACATTTAAGGCTGAAATAGCTACGAATCGATATTTGTTAAAGAGTAACAATGCCACCTTACGCTAATTGAGACGGTCGAAAAGTCGCGTGCGAGTATACGCTTTAAAGGAATACTCATAAGGGCGCTTATCGTATGAAACGTTTTTGGATTCATGCATGGTTTTGATTTTTTGGAAAAAAATACTTTTATACGTTGTGAATATTATACGTTATGCATGGAGAAATAAGTAATTTTATTTTTTAAACTTCTTCATGTACTACGTATAAAATTATACGATCTGCCGATTAGACGTTGTGCATGGTTTTAAAATTTTGTTAAAATATGATATTATACGATCTGCATATTAGACGTTCTGCCGTTCCCCCGGTGGATTTATCGGAATAACCCTAAATGCATCGCATTAAATGAACGATGGTCGAAGCGGCAATGAAAATTGTCCGTATTTTTCATCCAGTTAAATGCAGCCGAGTATTATAAGGAAGATCCTGGCATTGCAGCTAGTTCCCGTGTGGTGTGTTGGACTAGTATATTAGCAATCCATGTCCAGTTACATTAAAAAAATGTCCAGGAAATAGGCCCGACATCAGTCCAAAGCGACTTTTACCCGAGTGGAGCCGGGTACCTCAGCTAGTAATATATATATATATATATTATATTATACTATATATTGACTTTTCAGTATTCAGTCTAAACGCACAGCGTTACCGTATTGTAGTGCGTTAAACGCCTCATGACTATGTAGAGACGCATATTCAGTACCCTATTTTTCCTATTTGCCTTATCCGAGGAAAAAGGCTAGGGATTTCTAAGAAATTCGAACGTTTCTGGGCTGGTATTACGGCCGCAAGAGTCTTACAATACTACGATCCTGTCCGACCGAAGCACAGATTCTAACTAGGGTTATTCAGTTTGCGCAAAGCAGTTTCCTCGGCCCTTCTAGCCCTCATTGATACGTCTCAAAAAGAATCTGCTCGCTCGACCCGAATGTATTGACAGCAGCCATGCGGAAAGTTCACTGCGAGAATATAAATTGCATCTTTTATACCCGCATTCCGTCTCGCCGGGAAAACAAACGAGTGACTTCTGCCCCCGCAGCGCCAATCCGTCTCACGCCATACGCCCCACGCTCCACGCCCGCTACATCCGGACTAGGCACTGACGACGCAGCAGCAGATACACGAACATTTGGCTGTTTCTGTCCTACTAGAACATCATTTTGAAAATAGCGGCTTTGGTTCGATATTCAGCGGCATAGTCACTATAGCGCCAGGATACGTTCGAGGTTGACCGCTCTATTCGAGACTGGAATATGTTTTGTATAGTTCACGCGGCTATATTCTCTCGCTCGTGTACACCCGACCAAAGAGTTAAGGATATACATCCGGTTGAAGGGAAAGATGAACAGGTGAAATCATGGAGGTGACGAATTTATGGAGAAATAACTTCCATACAACGAACGCGCAAAATATGACGCCACGTGACTTACAACATTATATCGCCGTACACATTTGTAGCGCAGTGATGAAAACGGAGAAAAATCAAATTTGAAGTCTCCCAAATTGGTAGGTAAACTGATAAAGATAAGAATTATTTTTCAATAAATCGGATGATCGTTACGTCATTCTTCATTCGTAATGATGTATTCAGCGAGTGCCGAAACCAAAGAATATATGCCGAAACAAAGGCCAAATTCCTCCGGCGGCACAATTGACGTATCGACACTTTTTTAGTTCCATCTCTTCTTCTGTTATTTCTTCACCTCCATGGGTGAAATACATTGACTTTTTAAAACAATTATAAATATTATAATTGTGTGTGATTATTATATAATCAAACATAGTTGATCATGTCTACTACTTACTGTGTAAAGAAAACCCTAGGAAAATTTTATCGGAGTTTTTTATGCTTAAGTGGAAGTGTATCCTTTAATCTTTGGCTGACTGTACCTATGTGTAGAAGGGCGCGCGAAAACGAGACGAAATACAAGGCGAAATATATCTGTTCCTTGCCTCGCATCGCCTCGATGTCTGATGTCCCATCAGAGAGTGCATTGTGTACTCATGGAGAAACTGTTTCGCGAACATTCGAATGCTCCAGCCGCCGTCATTTTTTAGGGTTCCGTACCCAAAGGGTACCAACGGAACCCTTTTACTAAGCCTCCGCTGCCCGTCCGTCCGTCCGTCCGTTCGTCACAGGGCTGTATCTCATGAACTGAAATTTTCACTAAGTGTGTATTTGTTTTGCCTCTATAACAACAAATACATATAATAAAAAAATATAGGGTTTTGTGTTAAATCTTGTACGATTGTACGGAACCCTTCGTGTGCGAGTCCAACCTGCACTTGGCCGGTTTTTTATAACTCAGCCTGGCGGTGTTTTTTACTGCGAAACGTAAACTTGGAATGTCGGTTGATGTGCGCATTCGCTGTTGCTTTCATTTTAATTTCATGAAAGCGTCGGCCATGTTTTAATCTCTTGCTGTTATTTAATGTATTACTGGGAAGTGATTAGTGCGGAGCGGACAGCTTTTGGCGTTCTCAGAAAAGCCCGGTCTCGTAAGGGACAGGCTTTTCGTGCTGACCTAAATGACAACTTAAGATTAGGATTATAGTTATAGCATCCGTTTTTGAAGGATTTTGTAAGAATCTCGGCCGTTTCTAGAGTTAAGCCGCTTCAAAAATGGGACGGTTGTTTGGCGAAACGGAACCGCTTTACATAAGAGCTGGTTTTACAATACGGCTAGCCAAAAGATCACTTGCTTTGGGACAGAGGTAGAGCAACAACTGCTCCGCTGTAGTGCGAAGTAGATGTGTGAGTTTGCGGTCCGGTTTCGATATCTGCGACATTATTGGTACTCCTTTTGAGTAATGTTTTGAAAACTTACGGTTTTTCTGGTGTGCTTGGCCGACATGTTTCATCTCTAACGGCACGGCATTGCACACCGTAAAACCGTAAGTTTTCAAAACATTATGTGCAGCGACGGTGTAAATCTAAGAGCATCCATTTAAGTAGTCTTTACTCTCGACAAAAAATAACTTGTTTTTTTGTTTTAGTATTCGTTAATATTCCTCCTTTAGGTGTGCACATACTTTCGGATTCGAATTTTTTAGTAGACGTATATCAGTGGTTTTCTGGCTACAGTACAAAAAACAACCAAACTTTACTTCCCATCCTAATAATAACCGGCCAAGTGCGAGTCGAACTCGCACACAAAGGGTTCCGTACCATCTTATAATATTTAACAAAGAAAACACGTGTTTTTTTCCCTTTCATTTTAATATTTTTTTATTTTAACTATTTGTTGTTATAGCGGCAAAATAAATATACTCTCTGTGAAAATTTCAGCTGCCTACCTATTTTGGTTCATGAGATACAGCCCTGTGACAGACGGACGGACAGCGGAGGCTTAGTAATAGGGTCCCGTTGGCAGCCTTTGGGTACGGAATCCTAAAAAGTATACCCATATTTCATATTTATTTGAGTTTGATTTCAAAAAACATTTACCGTTGCGAGCAGCGTTGAACATACGTTAATACGGCTATTCACCAGGAATGAAGCAAAAGAGTGTATGTATGTAGAAAACCTTCGAGCATTCATCAAGTTAGTGGGAGCGTGAGGCTCATGTCGATGTCTCGAGGCTGTGACTAACGAGCCGTGAACATTGTTTCAGGCAGCGAATAAAATGTTTTACGAGGACTGGCGATAAAGTTCTCTCCACCGGTGGCGCCGCCGAGCACATATTACAACGATGTGTTATAACTCATAAGCTCCTAGTGTCACCAGTACTGCGAAAATCAGTTATGTTCGCTTTATATCGATACTTTACATCTAGTCACATGCCCTAGGCTCCGCTCGCGTTTAAGTCCGATGAAAGACGGTTGGTTTTTTCCCCAATGTCGTTTATGCTCATGCTTTAGGTAATTTTGTGTGATGGTAAGTTAGTCTGTAATTGGTGAGAGGAATCAAGGTCGTTGAGATACGCACTATCAAAATCGGTGCTTCTCAAGTCGTAAGCGGACAGACAGTCAGATCTTGCACTTTAGAAAATTGGATGGATATAATTTTATATGTGAACATTACTTACATTTTATTTGCATTAACTTACAATTTGACAATTGAATGAGGCGTCGATGATTGTCAGGCACAATGGACCACTCAACGGGGCTGAAAAGATCTATTCTCTCGTGGCTGAAACTTTTATTTCCGTGTGAACAATTTGGAAAAATCGGAGGAGACGTCCCGAGCGACGGGAACACAGACGAAACCGAACTTTTCCTTTTCGCAATTAAATATTTTCCTAAGTTTTCCCGTTGGCGCGACCGTGCTCGCATTACAATATTGTCGTGCTTTTGGCTGCTGCCTTTTTAGAAGACACCTTTTTTTCCTACGGAAAGGCGCGGAAATACACCATTGTATTGATTACAATTACAACGTGCGAAATAATAACTAGGTAAGATGGTAGATAATGTGTACACCACTTTGTAGACGCACCTGTTTGTGTTTGTTACGAATACGTTTGGAAAATGCTTGCTACGCTGAATATAAATCTGTTGTGCTTGGTTTTTCACGTGTGTTAGAAGTTGATATATATATAATACATTAATTTATGCTTGATTTGCACCCACTCTTCATTTTAGGCCTAGTGCACACTGTGCTTAGTTACGTGGCAAATGAAGTTGATACCTTATTCCATTATTTCAAAAACATGGGCGCCACCAAGATTACTTTCAGGGAGCTGCATCTGCCGTGAATTGACCCTTTACACTGCTACCGGCGCGGCGCCCATGGTTTAAACGTAACTCGTCATTTACATTTCTCCTTAAGGCCATTGAGCATTCAAGTAAATAAGGGGAATTCAACCAGCTACTTAACAACACTAAACTAAGTGTGCACAAGGTTTTATGTCGGGTGTTTCATTACAACTTCGGGCGTGTGAAATTAAATTTCCCAGACACGTTACTTTGCTTATTGCAATAATTTTAAACAATTTTCTTCTGAAATGTGCTAACTCTTAACGTTGCTCGATCGCAACGCGAAATAATTCGCTAGCCCGCCGAGAACAAGAGTGTCACTGCTCGTGCGATTTGATTTATTGAGGAAAATAATGTCCCCGCGCGGGGTCCAAATGAAACACTCGACTGGTTCATAAGGGGTGACACTGCGATATCTCGCGGGGTCATGAGAGCCTGGTCTCCGGGCGGGCCGCGCGGGTGCGGGGGAGTTTGTTGGAAGTTTCGTGCGTGCGTGGAGATGTTGGACTAATGGGATCGGCCGCTGGAGCCATCTGAGAGCGCGGCTAGTGGTCCGCTGGGAGCAATGTTGTCGATGGGATGTAAACTCGGATGTCCATCGAATGTATCCACCGTTCCTGAGTGCCACATAGCTCTTTTTGCGCGTAGCCAAAATCGGAACTAAACAGTCGCCATCTTGAACTCGGTACGGGAACGTGTTGCCATTATAACAATGCAAGCTACCCACTGCTAATTTATTTTAAGCTGAGGGTATTTTTTTGTTAAGTAATCATTAGTTTGTGAAATAATTAATTTAAAGTAGTAATTAACTGTATCAAGTCGTTTGTCCGATACCATAGATAAATGATGGTAGGTAAGTGTTGAATAGGGACAGATGGCGTTGCAATTCACAATTGAGAATACATTAAATACAAACCAATGAATATCAATGATATCTTTTATTTACAATGACAATAGTTAATTTATAGTTAAAATGCAAAAATAAAAAAAGACGTAAATGACGTTTTGATCATGCCTAGGAAAAATATGGAATTAAGCTTAGTTTTAATAACGGTGTAACTAGTTCTGGCAGTGATAGGAGATGGCGCTGGTTAGAAATCTCATAGTACCAGCGATAAAAAGAAGTATTTAGTAAGTATTGTACTTTGTATTACGTTAGCAGTCTTTCCCTACAAAAACAGGTTGGTCGTTCTGGAATACTGCTGCCAGTAAGATCGTTAAAAAAGTGGACTTTCAATATTCAAAGTTTTGTGTTTCTATTGAAGATGAGAAATTGCTACAGGGCTGCTGAGTGAACTGCCACTGAGACGTCAAAAATTATGCAACCCTTTTTCGGTCCCTGACAATTTCACCGGGCAAAACTTCTAACTTTGCTCTGTTGTTTATTTTCCGAACTTTGAAATGAGGAAGCCTTTTTCCAAACCTTTAAAAATAAACATTAATTTGAGGTTATGCAACGATGTCTACAACTACATCAAAGCATTTTGTTCGGATCTCGAAGTTAATCAGAAAAAATCTCATACATTCTTTGAAGCCAAAACGTTTTTAGTTTCAAAATTTTAATACAATGCTTCAATATAGATGATGTTGCACATTTTTTAATGAATGAGATAACGGTAATTTCGTATACATACATAACTCTGTGATAGTCCGTTAATCTGCTAGAATGATGCCTCGTTTAGCGTAGTTTCGCGAGGTCCGGTGGATTTAGCTTTTCTGATCACCTTTAAGTCTCTCAGCACAGCCATCAATAATATTTATTATCTAAAGAGTCTTTACTTTAAATAATTCTTCAAAATAAACTCCATCGTAACTGTACTTCCATTTAAAACGATATTGCCCCCGGAAATGTTACCGGCGAGGGGATGGACCTCGATATATTGATTTATTTAATGTAATTCGGTGACCCGCCCGAATAACTGATCCCTTGTCAAGAGAGTTTTATGACCGTGCTCGCTGGAAATACATGAAATTCGACTATGGCCACACACACGCGAGGCGTCAGTTTCAGTCTAGCAGATGGTTCGGTCTTATTATTTCAGTGCACACCGTTTCTGATCATTTCGGTGAGGAGAATTTGAATAAAAAACATTTGTAGTAAACATAACCCGACTAAAGAAAGTTAAGGATCAAATAAAATCTGTTGATGCTAAATATATCACAAATTTTGGAATATCTCCGACAACATTGCTCTCTCCCGACCACTACCGAGTCCTTTCAACACTCGGCCGCACACGCCGGGTTTGGGTCAAACGTCCTCAGCCGAGTGTTTTAGGAGGAAACCCTTTGTGCAGTCACTCTGCCCTATCCCTTTGTAAGGTCCTCGCTAGTTACGTTCTTTACCTTCATTTGCCTCGCTAGCTGCCACTATTTTAGTAGAATGGTGAAAGGGTATCGTCATTATTCGCTTTGACGGTTCTGTATTTGGACTTGTAAGGTAAATTCAATGGAGGTTCCGTTGAATTCGTTCGCCGGTAATGACTGAAATAATTCTAGAATTGCTCCCCATCTATTACTTCCAGAAAAACTTTCCATTAGGTCGTATGTAACCTTTCATTTAGTTTTTTTAGATTTCACCCCACCAAGGCGTCAGAGATTGTGTTCGTAGTACCAAACAACCAGCAGTCTCGAGAGATATTTGCGTGTGCAGGTGCTGTACGACGGCAAGCTCTCCAGCGCAATCGTGTTCATGTACAACCCGGTGGCGACGGACGGACAGCTCTGCCTTCAGTCCGCACCGAAGGGGAACGTCTCGTACTTCGTGCACACGCCGCACGCGCTCATGCTTCAGGTACTTTCTGTTACCCTGGTGTTTTCATCGCGAAACTAAATAACCATCAAACATCACCGAGTGAGTGGACTCTGTATTCAGAGTGGGCGGACTAACTTTAATCCGCCGGACTAAACGGGTTCTTGTATGGTTAGTCCGGTGCTAATCTCGTACTAAGTTTTGACAGGTGCTAATTACGTGTTTGTTGATCGCAGGACGTGAAAGCAGTGGTGACGCACTCGATCCACAGTGCGCTGAACTCGATCGGCGGCGTGCAGGTGCTGTTCCCGCTGTTCTCTCAGCTGGACCTGCCGCACGACGCCAGCGGCGCCGGCGACGCCAAACGGGACCCGCTGCTCTGGTGATTGCATTATATTAATCATTTTCAAAGTTATTGTCTGTTGCATGTATTAAATTTTAGGCAACGGCAATTGAATTACTTAATTTATTGTCATTGTATTACAGTTCTTGCAATTAACGATGTCTAGCGGGAGTTTCTTTTGGTTAATAAGTATCTGTAAAAGTGTCCGCAACAGCAACAATTCCTTTTTAAGCATTTATTTTTATATTTTAATGCTAACTATATCCGAGCTCGTTCTTAAACACTTCGACACCTATACATGATGGACCGACATATTGGGATTCTTGGTGTCGAGCTGACGCACAACCTTAATTTCGGACGCCATATCGAGGATAAAGCCAAGCTCGCCTCTAAAAATCTGGAAGTTCTCAACAGGGTGCGTCAGTATTTCACGCCTGACCAAAAACTGCTCCTTTACAAGGCGCAGATAACGTCTTGCGTGGAGTACTGCTCGCATTTGTAGGACGGCTCAGCTAAGAACCTGCTTGGCTCTCTGGGCTCGATACAGCGTCAGGCCGTGCGTCTCGTCGACGACCCCAGGGTGTGTCTTTGAATTTAGAGAACCTCCAACTCCGAAGGGATGTTTGGTCTCTCTCTGTGTTCTACCGTTTTTACCATGGAGAATGTTCATCGGAGCTGCATAACGCTGTCCCTCCATCCCCTTTTATACCATTGGATAACGCGGAACCGGCAGAAAATCCACCCGTTCACTGTCGATATTCCAAAAGTCAGAACCAACCGATCCTTTAGGTCCTCTAGGTAAACTATGGAATGCACTCCCTGCCGAGTTATTTCCCCCAAGCATGGTGTGAAGAAGCACCTGGCCGGCCGGCATGGTTTTCGCAGCCCCCTTTAAAGTTGGAAAGCTCATGGGCGTCTCGCCGGGCACCTTAAGAGGTCCTGGCGTAAGCCATATGCCGCGCTTTACATAAAAAAACCTATGCAGATACGTGTTTCCCACAAGTAAAGCCCGATCCACTTCGTGAATTGCAAGAACTATGCTCACTCAATTCCATCACGCATTAATACGAGTAGACAAGGTTAAATCTAGTACAGTTACATGTTTACCCATTTTAACGCGTATTTTTATTTAGTTTTTTCTTACATAGTTACAGGCTTAAATCGTTTTTCTGGATTTACGAAGGTCAGCGGATTGTTTTAATGATATCTCAATTTCATAACTAAATCGTTTCATTCGTGTTCTCTCTCCAGCCCCCCCCCCCCCCTTCAAAGTTCCACAATTGACGGGATGTTGAAAATCTCGGGCCTATTAAATTCCTCACCGGGTGAGATGCTCGACAATGTAACGTTTCTATTATTTGCGAAGATTTTTCTAATAACTGTCTTCAACCCTCACATACACCCTTACCCTTTTCCACACGCGCATCCTACGTACACACACATACACACATGTCCCTCCCCCTCTACCCTCAAATATTGATTCCCCTCAGCGAAGTTGTCCGTGCATCAAGCGACCCGCTCCCGAACAAAACGATCCCAAGTCTCAACTTTAAATTTATGCGTCTACTTAGTTCTGTTGGAGGGCCGCGGTGACCCTCAATCTGGTCTCACCCTCGCCCTAAGCCCGGATACTGTGGCGCTTCTAGTTTTACTTAGAGCCCTACGATTTCGCGGAAGCGTTTATTTGTCGAAGTTAATTTATTGCGGTGAAAAGCGTAAACTTCGGGTCACCTGCCCGAATGATGTAGTCCTAACTTTGAAGGTCTCAAAAGATTGTCGTCAATCGACATAGAAAGACCCATACATTTCCTTAAGGATATTATTTTCAAATCCATTCAAATCGTTCAAATATATGTCTGATGATGAGTTAATTTTAGTTCTCACATACTCATGCATTCATATACGTTTGTAATAAATTTGTGGAGTGACGAAAAGGTGGGTCAGACCTTGAGACGCACGGCTGCACAGCTGCACTCCTCT
Organism: Incurvaria masculella; assembly: GCA_946894095.1. Taxonomy (NCBI): domain Eukaryota; kingdom Metazoa; phylum Arthropoda; class Insecta; order Lepidoptera; family Incurvariidae; genus Incurvaria; species Incurvaria masculella. The sequence continues at coordinate 12,600,830 of OX335660.1, read as the reverse complement.
TGTCGTTATTTGAATGTTGTATGTGTAACTTCGTTAGTGCGATATAGACTTCTTGTGTTTTTGACATGTTGGACGTTTAGCTGGTAGCGCCATCTAGCGCCGTGCGAACTAGCTTTTATGCATCTGTTTGTTGCATTTGTGGCATATGAAACTAACAAACTCTTTGTAAATGGAGCTAGGTCATCACACATTCAGCCGCATCTTATTGAAATAGAGGCAGACGTCATTAATGGGTAATTGATTCAACTGAGATCCCTCCTTTCACACTCTCATATTAGCCCCTCAATCACACCTTTCCATTGAATATGCGACGCGACGACACTCGGCGTGACGTGGGCGTGTCCCCAACATAGAAACTGCATTTAGCCGGATAATACCGCCCGGGCTACTAGGAATATTAATGAGCGGGAATCGATGAATGGGACTTAGCGCAGTTTAGCATTAAGTGGCTGAATTTGTGATGAAGTGGTCTGGGTATGTGGTTGGTTGCGGACGAAATTTCTCCGTCCATTAATCGCTCATAAATGTCTAACTAATCTGCGTCCTGGGTCTCCGTTAATGGAAAATGGATTGGAAGAGTTTTTGTCTGTAATAAATCTTAGTCAAATAATTCCTCTAGGTAGGGTCATTCCGCAAAACGATAACTTTCTAGGTTTTGTACGATTCTAATGAAATCACGAATTAGAGGTTCTTTGGTTCCAGAAAAAAGATTCCTAAAGCTTTTTAAACACCGAGACTGGTTTCGCCGAGCAAAGCTCGATCTAACAATCCATTTATTTTAAATCGTATTAGGCACACGGAAACAGTGGCAAGCTCATTTATTTGTTCCCTAGCTGCTGCTGGAAACGAACGCCACCGAATTAGTAGTTTTCCACACAATGTTTTCCTTCATCGTAAGCATTATTGTTCGTGTTATAATAAATGCTGGTCAAACTTAAAGAGAAAGAAAGTGCTTCACCGACCTACCAAGTGTTGCCTTATTAACATTAAAATCCATACTAATATTATATAGGGGAAATAACAGTTTTCACGCCTAAATCGCTGAACCAATTTTGATGAAATTTGGTCTTGAGAGAGCCTGGACCTTGGGAAAGGACATAGGCTACCTTTTACATAAATAACTTTAAAAGGGTGAAAAGGGAGATGGAAGGTTGCATAGGGGACTCATATAATATTCAGCCCGACATCAGTCCGCAACGACATTGACCCGAGCGGAGCCGGGTCATTGTCGTTGCAACCCTCAGCTAGTCATTGATATTTCAATCTACCAAGGCATCATCAATCAGGAAGAATTTCTCCCCCAGCTCCAAGCTGCTCGGCTTCATCTGCTCCCTGGTGGAGTCGTGCGGCACCGTGCAGCAGCACATGGTGCAGTGTCGCGGGTTCCTGGTAGTCTCGTTCATGCTGCAGCGGTGCAGCCGCGACCACCTGACCGCCGACACGCTAGCGTCCTTTCTGCACCTCACGAAGCATCTCGTCACCTGCTGCTCTCCCAATTCCGATTTGCTGCTTAAACAGGTAAGGGAAAGCCGAAAATCGGAGAAAAAAGGTATGCCTAGAATGCACATATTTTAAGTATTGTTAAGTTGGTTTATTTAATTCATTTGAAGTATTTTTTTTTAGATTTGGTTATGGTGCTGTCTCTATAACAAACACAACAATCGTTGTAATTAATATTATTTCTGCCTACAGAATTTAAATGATAAATATTTATATTTTTTTAATTTTTTGTTTCTAAAATTATTTATTTATCATATATTTGGTATAAATGGAAAATATATAATTTGCCTCCAGCATCAATCTCCGAGGGTAATGTATTATTTTAGAATACAACTATTGGTTGACATTTTAACTTATCGGTTTGTTCTAACTTACAGTTCTTGATTTTGATCATATAACTTTGTATTTAGTGCAGAAAAACTTTGTAGTTGAGATTGTTTTTCTTCATATTTCAAGGTTTTACTTTACTTTGGTTGCATGTTTCGCGCCCTTCAATATAAATCGCGTTAAGTTTCTGGTGATTGATAGCGCATATGCACTCTTGCTTTTACCCTGCCGATTTTTTTGCACTGCAAATGACACAATTTTTTCACCCATTCAATCCACCGTTTTACAACTCTGCTTCTTTTCACCAACTTTCTTTACAGATTTTCTACCAGTTTATTACTTTCTCGGTGTGCACAAGGTAAATTACATATTTTAATTAATGTTATATAATAAGAATCTTAAAGTCAATCGCAATTGCATTCAAAGAAACCCTTTTGATAAATATTCCTGAATACCCAATGCCTTCCATCATACAAGCAAGAGCGCCGTGCACTAACAATCATCGGACAGTGTGTGTTTATACTAAAGTCAGACGTTCTGCCACTCGTTCCTGACGTGGCAGCTCCTAGACCACGTGCTCTTCAACCCGGCGCTGTGGATCCACACGCCCGCCGCCGTCCAGGCGCGTCTCTACTGCTACCTGGCCACCGACTTCCTGGCCGACGCGCACATCTACACGAGCGTGCGTCGCGTCTCCACCGTGTTGCAGACCGTGCACACGCTCAAGTTCTACTACTGGCTCGTCAACCCGAGGGCTAAGAGTGGAATCACACCGAAGGGGCTCGGTGAGTCGACACAACTACTAGGGCGTTATCAGCTTAGACCTAACATGCGCGCGCAGCATCCTATTTCTATGGTTATCAGACTGCTTACCTAGCTTCTGTCTTCCTAGTCCACCTCTGCAACAGCGAGGGTCGCGACTCCACAGCGTTGTAAATTTGTATGTGGTTTGTTCCGGATTGACTTTTTATCACATTTTCATCACTTGACATTTAGATGTTGTCTTGACCGAAGCCGGGTACCACAGCTAGTACCTACTTTATAAAAATAATATTAAAATTAGGAGCATTATTGAGTAAAATAAATAGAGCTCCAATCAATGAAGGAATATTAAGCTTAAGAATTCGATACTACATTTCTTATGTAGCCTTGTTAATTTAAAGGGTGTGATGCATTAGAAGAAATGAGTAAGTAGGAGTGGTTGCCACGGACAGACCGACAGACATATATAGGGTTTCAAGGGCCCAGGGATCTTCCGGTGGTTCGTTGTAATTTAATTAGGCTACAAGATATCCAGGTGGTTACGCCGGTGTATAAAGTGTGATGTGTAGAGGAGGGATCTCATGAATGTACTTGGTGGCAGCTCTGCAGCGTGTGGGGGAGGCTGTTCACAGGTTGGGAATGGGTGAATTTGTAGGGAATCGATGAATAGCGAATTAACAGACTACAGTAGGTACAAAAAAGATGTAATAAATTATAGACCATTTGAGGCACAAAACACAAACAGACAATCAAAAATACACCCTGGCATTGTCCTATTTAAGACACCTACAAATTAAGAAAATTGGGCTGTGGCGATCTAACCATCTACCTAAAATAGCCTATATTTAGAAGCACAAAGAAGACTATAAATAATTAACAATCAAGGCGGTGTTCTAACACGGCCTTAGCCTAACCTAATATCCAAATGGCCGGGGTTCCATGCCGGGAGCTCGGGGTGGGTCCGAGGTCGTGCGTAGTCGAATGGGCGGTGTTCTGCTTCAATGGGTGGTCCTGATAGACGCTCTTTGCGGTTTCATCGTAGATTTCTACGGGGGGGGCTGGCGTTAGAGTATAGGTACCGTGCGGGGATCCAGCAGGCGTACGGCGACGCTGTGGTGGTGGGTCTACGTGTTGAAGATGTCGGACCGGCGACTGTGACAGGGCACGGCGGAAGCTGTGGCTGCTGGTCCACGGGCTGAAGACATCGGAAGGCGTGGGTGTGGCCTCGAAGTAGATCACGCCCGGCTGCTCACACGGATACGGAACACGGCGGCACGGCGGACGCACCGATATTCGCGAAGGGTGGTACGCGGGCAGCTCAACCAACTTTTTGGGAGCGAAAGTTTTCACATTTTGTTCATGTCGCCTGACTCCGCGGCCTCGGGACCCGCACTCGTCGGAGCACGTGGCGCGACCGTGCGTCTCAAGGTGCTGCCCGCTTCTGCCCGTGTCCCGCGGGCGGCGCGGCGGAGGATTGCCGCGTGTTTCGACATTCCCAATCGGCGTCGCTAAGGCCCCAGTGGCGAGATCCGGTGCAGCATCTCGCTTGCACCTTGCTGGGAGCGCTGCTGTTGCGTCCTTGTCTTGTGTCTAACGAATTTAACTCAAACGGCGCTGTTTGTGCACCAGTGCCGAGATCCGGTGCAGCATCTCGCTCGCACCTTGCTGGGAGCGATGCCGTTGCGTCCTTGTCTCGCACTCAATGCAAAAAGATAATCTCGCCCCTGGTATCGTTACGTCATAAGGCGGCGCGGCGGACGCTACAATACCCGGTTACTTAAAAAACAAAAAAAAACAAGCAAAAAAAAAAAGAATTTAAGTACCCTAGACATTTAACAAAGTGACCAGAATGTCACAGTGACTATAACATTAATTGCTGAACTATAATTGACAGTGCAAAAGTAATAATTAATACTGAAGCTAACCAAAATGTTACTAATGATAATCTTTACATCAATGTGATATCGATTGGCAAAACTGTTTTAAATTTCTAGACATTCAACAGGTTTACAATACTATAAGCCAAGCCCAATGGAATGCTAAAACATCTAAATGACAACAGAAATAGAATTAATATCGAACACAGTGTTATGACATTAACATATAAGTAACATTTTTATCAATCAGTAAAATATTTACACACATGTACAAGCTAACACATATTTACAATCCTATGGAAGCCACAGCCCAATGACTTATATCCTTTAAGTTGACTTTCATTATTAATAAAAAGTATAAGACGAGTATGAGAAGAAACATTACTAGCCGAAATTATATTCATGAATGTCTTTTTTTTTTTAATAAAAACAAGAAAAGCAAGGCATAAAGAGAACAAGTTGTGTCCTTGAGTGTACTTTCAATAATAAGGAAAATTGAGATACGTATAAAAATAAACATCACTAAAGAAGTTGTATCTATGAGTGTACTTTCGATAATAAGAATTAAGACAAATAATTTAGGAAAAAAAAACATCAATAAAGGAAGTTTTGTCCTTGAGTGTATTTTCAATAATAAGGATTAAGACAAGTATGAGAAAACATTATTAAGCGAAGTTGTGTCCACCAGCATTATTAAAGCGATAGTAGGAACCACTGTGTGTTCCGGACATTATATTTCTAACATTCCGTATACTTTCTAAATACTATAATGTGTCTAGCGACATCCTACTTAAGATGTGTCACTCTGAACGCGAACTAACTAACTAACTAACTAACTAACTAAGTACCTACGCTTAAGTATTTTAATTGTATTTATATAATTAGCATGTTTATATCTTAATACAATTTGAATTTTCTCAAAATCCGTGTTTAATTTTGTCTTTCCGAGAGTTTATATGTTCAGTGGCTCACTATGCCATATTTATTTAGAGTTCCTACTCTTATTGGTCGCTATTGTGCGCCTATAAATTAATTTTAAGTTTAAACTAAAATTAGCAATATTTACAATTGTACAATTAATACGAAAGTTTTACCAACACTCACGAACGCGTTTTGAGACACATGAAATGATTTGGCAAATAAGACTCAGCAGTCTTCAAAATGGTTTACATTAACCGAATAGAATCCTATGGGAAACGTCATTAACATTTAACCCGTAGACGCTCAAAATCCAAAATAATAAGTGCCTTTTTATAAGGGACGCTTTATAAATGTCATATCCTTGTTCTTACCTAGAGTAAATTTTATCTAAATACGACTTATAAGTATTTTTATATACAGGTATGTACAGAGAACATGTGTTGGGAGGGTATGGTTGTTTGGAACTTAAAACTAAATAATGCAACCCAACCAGTCTTATTATGCCGACTTAACATAAAAAACTGGTTGTAATTGGTGAGCCTCAGAGTGAGAACTCGTAAAACCCCTTCAGATCAAGACACGCGAACTGTCTCGTGTCTCATCTTGGCCCTAGGTAGGTGCCTAGTGCACCGCCTGTCGAGAAGCGTTAAATGGGGTATGGCCTGCACCTAGAGATTCTATAGAATTTTGCCCCCCTCATGGGAGGCGGCATCTATCACGAAATACACCATTATGTGTTTTCAGCTGAACGTGTCTGACGCGACGTGTTGCCCGTTACAGTACACTATAGCTGTTAAAAGAAAAAAAAGAAAAGAGAAAAAAAAATAGAGAATAACCAAAAGAACTAACATAAAATAAAGCGCGGTGAATGCGCTGTATGCCTTGTCTACGTAAGTGACTCGGTTGAGACCACTTACTAGTGACAGAGGACAGATATGGGGAAAAGGGTAGGAATCACTTGCTTACATCATCATTCACTTATCCTGTCGTATCCTTTCTTTTAAATTATCTATCATACTGGGTTGGGTAAGGTGGTTGGTGTTAGGGTGGGAGGGCGCAAGCTTGCTAGGGAATAGGGTGAGGGGTGAGGTTAAGTGAGGTGGAGGTAAAAGAAAGAGAGAGAAGAAAAAAAAACCCGACGAACGCGAGGCTGGTTTGCTTCGCGGACGTCTGTGAAAGACCCTAACCTAACTAAGAATTTGTCGAACTGATTTTAACGGATTCGAACAATGTGGAGTGTAGATAAGGCTTATATTTATATGGAGGTTCTACAACCGCCTCCAGCTGTGACGACACAAGAGTGACCGTACACATAAGTTTGAGAGATAAGGCTTTATTTTTGCTACGCAGGATTCTCAACCAACCGTCCTGCGGGATATTTTGAATAAGGCTTGGGCGTTTAACGTGCGTTTCAAAAATACCATAAAAAACCGCGCACCGGTGAGTCGATAAGGCTTTAATTTATAACAAAGAACGTTAACTCGACCGCGTTCCATATCGCCCAGGACACACGTGTACCCAATAGTACATTGTGACACAAGCACATTTTTTTTTAAAAGACAAAATATATTTTTTTTCCAAAGACAAAATTTTCCAAGAACAAGACATATACTAAAACTTAAATAAACATACCAAAACGAATCTAACCTAGGTAGTGTGTCGGCATGATTTGTGACCGAACACCTAGATGCGGGATAAGGCTTAGATTTATAACACGGATTCCCACGTAACCGTCCGTGAGCAAGGATAGGGCTTTTTATTTATTAACGTGAATTCCCTTGCCAATACCGTTCACGGGATATTTTTTCAATAAGGCTTTAGATATTAACGTGCGTTCGAAAAATATTCCAAAAAAACAACCGCGCACGACCGACCCTAACCTAACTATTGGAGTATAGCTTGTTTTACTAAAAAAACTTCTCCAAGAATTACCGTCATCCATGTATCCCTTGACACCTGGCTCCTTTTTAGGGCGTGTGACACAAGATACAATTTAATAGAGAATTTAACCATTTAAAAATTTTGTAACTTATTGTTACTTAAAGTTATTGTTTAAATTTATGACCAAATATATCAAAGAAATGCAAACCAGTTCAACAAAAGTTTTAATTAATTTTTTTTTTTTTTAGTATTTAATAATATCACTCACATGTATTAGGCCTGCCTTGGAACCATCCATGTTGCCCAAAATGTATGTATTTTCAGATTTTTTCTCAAGGACCACAGATTTAATAAAACGAGGGGCTAATTTATTTGAAAAGAATTTAGCGGCGTCCGATTGAACATGGGATCGACGCCAGACTATGTCACCTACATTGAAATGTATCACTGAACGACGAAGGTTGTAGCGTTTGGCATTAGCTTGATATGCTTGAGTCAGGTTCGCTTGGATTTGATGAAAAACGCTTGCCAATGATTTTAAGCTAGTGGTCCATTCGTCGCGACCATCGATAATTAACTCCTCTAATTTAGTGAAATCTGCAAATTTATGGAATCGACCATCGAAGATGAGTTCTCTACCTGTCATTACAAAATTGGGTGAAAACCCATGGGCTAAGCTGACATGGCTATTTAAAGCTGCCTGAATCTTAGGTAGATTTTTAGTCCAGTTTCTATGGTCTGTCTCAACATAAGAAGCAATGGCTAATTCAATGGTACGATTGTGTCTTTCCACTGGATTGTTTTGTGGGAAATAGACACAATTTTTGAAAAATTTAGGGATATTATACCTTTTTAAAAGTGCCTGAAACTCGTTAGAGACGAACTGCACGCCATTATCACTTATCATACAATATGGCACGCCATAGACTAGGAAAATCTCATTTTCAATGAATTTAATTATTGACTTACTATTGGCTTTTCTAAGTGGGCATAACCATACAAATTTGGAGAAAATGTCAACTACAGTAAGCAAGTATGCGTGTCCTGAATAAGACCTCGGCAGAGGACCAATGAGATCGCAACTTAATGTTTGCATTGGAGCGTAGACCTTCTTCTGAAATAACATTTTACCATGGGGTAGCTGATTATTAGCTTTAAATGCCAAACAAACTTCACACGAACTTAAGATTGATTTGATTGAAGGAAACATGTTGGGCCAGTAATAATTCAGTTGTAACTTTTTAAAACATTTAAATGGGCCAAGGTGTGCCGATAGAGGGCTCTCGTGAGTAGCAGTTACTAGCTGTTTAACATGGTCAGCGGGAATAACTTCTTTCCATGAAAATGAATTTAAAAGATTGAATTTAGGTTTGCAAAAACGAAAGAGCTTATCGTCTTCCAACCTAAAGTTCGGGTAACTAGCGGGTGATTTTTGTATACTATTTTTTATTTTCAAAAACCACTCATCAGTTATAGGAACGTTTGGGTTGGATGAGTTTACACTTTCGATCTTAATACGTGACAACGCGTCCGGGACAACATGGAGTTTGCCTTTCTTGTGGACGATATCAAAGGAGAATTGCGAGAGCCTAGTAGACCAACGGGCGAGCCTGCCCGTGGGGTTCTCGAGTTTATATAACCATTTCAAGCTTTCATGGTCAGTCACAATCGTGAAATGAGTTCCTTCTAGGTAATGTCTAAAATGTGTGGTAGCTTCCACAATACTAAGTAATTCCCTTTCGGTGGTAGAAAAACCTTGCTCTTGTTTTGTTAGCGTTCTCGAATAGTAAGCTACGGGGTGTTCCTGAAAATTTGCGTCCTTTTGTACAACTGCTGAACCAATTCCCACTAAACTTGCATCACAGTGGAGGAAAAAGGGGGCTTCAAAATTGGGAACACATAAAACTGGGGCTGAAGTGAGGGCGGATTTTAATTTTACGAAGGCTGCCTCTGCCTCAGGTGTCCAATTAAATTTTGAATATTTTTCAGAGATGGAACTTGTGAGATTGGACAGGGGCGCCGCAATAGTAGAGAAATTTTTGATGAAACGGCGGTAGTAGGAAGCTAGTCCTAAGAAACTGCGTACATCTTTGACACATTTGGGTGTTGGAAAGTTTTTCACTGCCTCCACTTTGGCTGGGTCAGTCTTTAAGCCGAACTCGTTTATAACGTAACCAAGATATTTCAGCTCAGATTTTAGAAATTCACACTTCTTTAGGTTAACTGTTAGGTTAGCGAAATGTAAACGTTCGTAAACTTTGTCAAGGTAAGAAATATGGTCTGCAAAATTGTTGGAAATTATAATTAGGTCGTCTAGATAACCAAACACATGGTCATCGAATTCTGCGCCTGGTAGTAACGCATCGACCAGGCGCTGTAAATTCTGGGGTGCGTTAGATAGCCCAAAAGGGACCACCTTAAATTGTAATAAGCCTCGGCCCTGTGAGATAATCGCTGTCTTTTCCTTAGCCGATTCTGCCAGAGGGAGCTGAAGAAATGCCTTAGATAAGTCAATGGAAGAAATATATTTTGCGTCCTTTAAATTATCAAGAATGTTATCTATGCGAGGGAGAGGATAACTACATTTTTTTGTAACAGCGTTTAGTTTACGAGAGTCCATGCAAAGGCGGAAGGAGTTGTCCTTCTTGGGTACTACTAACACAGGACTGGCCCAGGGTGACGATGATGGTTCCAGAACATCCAAGTCTATCATTTCATCTATTAATTGGTCCACTAACTTTTGTTTGTAGGGTGACATGCGATAGAACCTTTGTTTGATTGGAGGACCTTCCGTATCAATTTCATATTCAAGAAGATGCGTTCGACCTAGGCCACATTTTTCAAAAGATATGGACTCAAACTTTTCTATCGTTTTATTTAATATTAATTGTTCATCTGGAGAAAGTTTACAATTACTCGAGTTAGAAATAGAATGCAGCTGTTGCGCGTTAGAAACAGAATGCGGGGGCTGTGCGCTCTGAGCGCGATGTGTGGCATTGAGCGCTCCGGAAGAAGGCTTGGTTTCACCGACCGACGCGAGCGGCACGTACGTAGGGAGGGTGGGCGGGGGAGAATTCGGCCGATACGCTTTGCGTTCTAAGACATCTATTGACTCTTGCACAGAAGCGACGGCTATTTTGCGGGCCGACTTAATGTCCGGGTTATTATTAGACGGAATGTCGTCCAAAGCTAACAATAACTTAGTAAGTGATTCATCCAACAACTTATAATGTTTGCTCGAACGGGGGCTGTTAAAGCTAGAAATTTTACTTTTAATGATATCTAAGCTGGAAATAATATCTTTAATTTTTTTAATGGCCCCATCAATGTTTAATGAAGAAATCTGAAATTCTGACGGAATGGAGAAAGTGATTTTTTTATTTATACAGCCGGAAATTTTTTTTGATAGACCGGACTTTTCCCAAAATTCTGTGCCTAAAATGCAATCAGATTTAATTTCTGGAATAACTTCAAAAGTAAGTGGAATTTCAATGCCGTCGACCACGATATTGCAATGGATTGAGCCTGGACTAAATTGTTTAGTCCCGTCTGCCGTAGAGGCGGAACAAATTTTGGACACGTCTAAAGTATATCCCATATTCAGTATTTCAAGATGTGAATTATTACCAAACACATTTATCTCGGCTCCACTATCTAATAGAGCTGTAAAATCCTTATTATTTAACTTGAAATGAACGTAAGGCCTCCTATCGCCATGTTGGTTTGATAGCACCGGGCTAACTTTCGGAAAGTCATGAACAAATTTTAACCAGTCATGCCATTCTTCCGAGGAGGTATAAGTCGCCGGTGCGTTTACCCGTTTTTTGTATGAGAAGCGGAAGATTGAGGGGGGGATGGGGGGGCCTCGATCGCTCGAATATTGTTATGCGGCAGCTCGCGCGCGCTATCGGCGTAGTTCGATGAGTGAAAGTGAGTCGCCGGGGGGTGACTCGCGTTCGGAAAATAAGGTCGGTATTGCTGACCCCTAGGGCGGTAAGAGTTATTGTATTGGCCTGAATAGACTGGCCTAAAACGAGGATATTGACCGCCATTAAAATTGTTATTGTTGGCGTTGTTAATATAAGTTGGAGGATTCTGTTGCCTAACACTAAATTGGCCTGCATTATTGTTATACCACGGCGGGTATTGTTGTCCGCTGCGTTGGTGTGACGCTTCAGCACGAGATGTGAACCGAGAGTGGGGCTGAGGCGTAGACCTCGAATTTTGGTTACCTTTCGCGGCACATGTGGGACAATTTTTGGACGTGACATTTAGCTTGCCGCAGTCAAAGCAGATAGGTATTAAAATATTCGGGCAGTTTTTAAAAGAATGGCCCGTATTTTTACATTTGAGACAAGCGTTTGCGTTTGAAGTCGACACTGTCTCGGCTTTAGGAATATAACTGTTAACTTTGGACACCTCTGATTTGATATTACTGAAGGGGGCCTCATTATTAAAACGTTCAATTTTCTTACCATACGCCAGAAGGTCGCAAGTATTTTTAATCGTACCGTAAATCAGACATTGATTGTACTTAGGTAACATATTTCGTTTTATTATTTCGAAAAGCATGATATCGGAAATTTGACCCTTGATTTTATTTGCCAAATCATTCACATCTGTTACAAAATCTGACAACTTCTGGTTAGGTTTTTGTTTTAACGAGCGAATACGGGATTCCGTGTCGAAAACGTAGTCGATATTATCGTACTCCTCTAACAAGGCTTTCTTAAGCTGGTCCCAATTCGTAACTCCATCCCTCACGGTACGGAACCATTTCAAAGCAGTGCCCGACAACAAATCAATGAAACATCTCAGTACGATGTCATAGTTAGATTTCCGCGCATAAGTAAGCTCTTCGACACGGGCAATGAATTCACGTACATCTGTTTCACCACTATATTTTAGATTCCAGGACGATAAGTTGTAGTAATGTTTGTTGAACACACAATTTTCGTGGAGACCTTCTGGTTTTACCACGGTACTTGAAGATGACTGGTTGGATTCGTTATCCAAGGAAAAAAAACTGGGTCCATAATCACCACCACTACGTGTTACAACATTAACCTCCGACTGTGAATTTATGGATTGATTGTCATACATCATTAATTGGTCCTCTGGCATGTCAATGCACACGGAATGGTCCTGGCTTTCCATTTTGTAGTACCTATAATAACTTACTTAAAATGAGTTAAAAAAAAATTACGTAAATTTCCGTTAACGCGACACGCGACTAGATCGAACGAGACGAAAGCCTGATAACTACAGATTAAGGTTTGTTTTAACGAGTGATTAACAATAAGCACGTAGTTAACCTGACTTCCAAATATAACCTACGTGTTCAACGCAAGAGAATAAAGCGAGAAGAAAAAAAAAATTTCACACACGTTATTTACACACACAATACATAAGCATCAAGAACACATAAAATTATACACTTAAATGAAACAGCACATTTCAGTTTTTTATATTTCGTTGTTTCATACTAACCCAAGAAGTTCCGGATCGCGGGACTGGCCGGTCGCGTGCTCACGTGCTCGCGATTTGTCCACGCGCAACGTGCTATAAGCTATATTTATAAGAAATGAGAGAAAGACAAAGAATATGCTCTGCTCTCGGCTTTCAATATATGATGACCTAAAAACCTAAGGAAACAGTGCACACCTATAAGAGCGAGAGTTACCGCCTTCGTGCGCTATTGCAAGACTCGATATTCTAAAATGAAATAACGTGCGTAAGTACCTATATACCTATTACGTTGGTGGACACAACTCGTTATTGACACATTTAATATTCAGTTTTGTTAATTCGCTATTTGCTTACCGTCAGGGCTGAAATGGAGAGTTAATTTGTAGTGTATAAAACAAGTGAGGCGTACCATAATAAAATAAATATAATTAATATATACAAATAGGAAATTAAAATAAACCAGTTCGGGTGCCAATTGTAGCCTTGTTAATTTAAAGGGTGTGATGCATTAGAAGAAATGAGTAAGTAGGAGTGGTTGCCACGGACAGACCGACAGACATATATAGGGTTTCAAGGGCCCAGGGATCTTCCGGTGGTTCGTTGTAATTTAATTAGGCTACAAGATATCCAGGTGGTTACGCCGGTGTATAAAGTGTGATGTGTAGAGGAGGGATCTCATGAATGTACTTGGTGGCAGCTCTGCAGCGTGTGGGGGAGGCTGTTCACAGGTTGGGAATGGGTGAATTTGTAGGGAATCGATGAATAGCGAATTAACAGACTACAGTAGGTACAAAAAAGATGTAATAAATTATAGACCATTTGAGGCACAAAACACAAACAGACAATCAAAAATACACCCTGGCATTGTCCTATTTAAGACACCTACAAATTAAGAAAATTGGGCTGTGGCGATCTAACCATCTACCTAAAATAGCCTATATTTAGAAGCACAAAGAAGACTATAAATAATTAACAATCAAGGCGGTGTTCTAACACGGCCTTAGCCTAACCTAATATCCAAATGGCCGGGGTTCCATGCCGGGAGCTCGGGGTGGGTCCGAGGTCGTGCGTAGTCGAATGGGCGGTGTTCTGCTTCAATGGGTGGTCCTGATAGACGCTCTTTGCGGTTTCATCGTAGATTTCTACGGGGGGGGCTGGCGTTAGAGTATAGGTACCGTGCGGGGATCCAGCAGGCGTACGGCGACGCTGTGGTGGTGGGTCTACGTGTTGAAGATGTCGGACCGGCGACTGTGACAGGGCACGGCGGAAGCTGTGGCTGCTGGTCCACGGGCTGAAGACATCGGAAGGCGTGGGTGTGGCCTCGAAGTAGATCACGCCCGGCTGCTCACACGGATACGGAACACGGCGGCACGGCGGACGCACCGATATTCGCGAAGGGTGGTACGCGGGCAGCTCAACCAACTTTTTGGGAGCGAAAGTTTTCACATTTTGTTCATGTCGCCTGACTCCGCGGCCTCGGGACCCGCACTCGTCGGAGCACGTGGCGCGACCGTGCGTCTCAAGGTGCTGCCCGCTTCTGCCCGTGTCCCGCGGGCGGCGCGGCGGAGGATTGCCGCGTGTTTCGACATTCCCAATCGGCGTCGCTAAGGCCCCAGTGGCGAGATCCGGTGCAGCATCTCGCTTGCACCTTGCTGGGAGCGCTGCTGTTGCGTCCTTGTCTTGTGTCTAACGAATTTAACTCAAACGGCGCTGTTTGTGCACCAGTGCCGAGATCCGGTGCAGCATCTCGCTCGCACCTTGCTGGGAGCGATGCCGTTGCGTCCTTGTCTCGCACTCAATGCAAAAAGATAATCTCGCCCCTGGTATCGTTACGTCATAAGGCGGCGCGGCGGACGCTACACTTATTAATGGTCTAAAACGAAATTAAAATTTAAATCTGGTTGAGATTGATAATCCATAGGATCAATTTGGTCTGATATTAAAATAAATAATATTGAGACGGTGTAACAGTGTTATATTATGTAAACACGCTAATGTAGGTAAACTGGATATAGTGAATATACCCACTACTTGAAAACAAAATTGGCATTTTAATGGACCGTACCCGTTAATCTGCAGATTGGCCAGTCAATGTGCACATTAGCGGTAGCATGCAAGCAAACAATAATGATCCAATAAGAAATGCAACCGTTCCGCAGAGGGTCCCCGGCCTGCGCACAAGGACGTCCTGACAATCCGCGCCTACATCCTGCTGTTCCTCAAGCAGCTCATCATGATCGGCAGCGGCGTCAAGGATGACGAACTTCAGTCCATCCTCAACTACCTCACCACCATGCACGAGGTATTTCCTTCATTTTCACATTGGTATTGTACACCACTCCTAAACCCGAATAATAACCGAGGGATGCCGAGAAGACATGTTTCGCGGCAAAATCACAATGACAAAAATACAGACAAATCGATAACCTCCTCCTTTTTAAAGCTGTTAAAAATGACAATAAGTAGTCGCTTTTTTTAGTAGGCCGTGAATCAAGGACACATAAATTTAAGAAGGAAAGTTACTAAAATAACTAATTATGTACATACTAAAAAGTTGATATTTACGCATGCCCTGTTTTGGTAACCTGGAACTCTTTTATTTTCCTGGTTGATTGATAGGTTTCCGAGTTGAATCGCAAACATCTCGTGGAATGCCACATAGAAATAATCTAGATGGAAAAGTCATAATTTAAAATTTAACATTGGTTTTTGCAGGACGAAAATCTTCATGATGTGCTGCAGATGTTGATATCACTGATGTCGGAACACCCGAGCTCCATGGTGCCTGCCTTTGATGTCAAGGTGGGGAATACATGGGTATTAAACAAAACTTTTGTTATTGTTTTGTCTTCAGAAAATAATAATTTTTATCTTTCATTATTTATATCCCGAATCGGTGTATTCTGTTCTGCCTGTTTTTTATGACTGCATTCAAATTTTTGTATTTTCAGTGTGGTGTAAGGACAATATTCAAGCTTTTGTCATCGGAGAGCCAGCTAATCCGGCTACAAGCGCTGAAACTCTTGGGCTTTTTCCTCAGTAGAAGTACACACAAGTAAGTCGCGTTATTTATCACAAGTTGCCAGGCCCTGTTGCCTCCTAGAAGCAACGGTAAAACTAATTTCACTATCGAATGTCCGGTGTGCAACATCGAACTGTTGGTCGTCAATGGCTTCTTCAGGATGGCGATATGTAGTATTGCATCGATGTTCCACTGCTTGGTCTCTTTAACGTCAACCGACGGCCGCAAACATTGAATGTGTAGATCGACTGCAACGGGGCACAAGAGGAACATGAGAGTTATCCTAAATATGGGTGCACCATAATTATATAGGGCTACATACACGTATAACTAACGCTGTCAGTTTTTTTGACTGGTGTTCGTGTATTGTAGGTACCTGATGATGCATAGATTCTAAGCCTGTTTAATGTTTCAATCGATCCATGAACCAGGAGGGGTATATATTTTTCTACCGCTTATATGGTTATTAAACATTGCTTTCACTTTTGTTCTTCTTAAATATGTGATTGCTGACTTGTAATGCTTGTTGTTTTATTTTACACCGCTTTGATGTGTTCCGAATCCCTCGTCTGTATGCTCAGCTTCGTTTAACGAATATAGGCTTTTGCTGCAGCTGCCTCGTATCTTGTACAAGTTGCACGCAACCGGTGACGGGAAAGGTATTATATCCTTCGCTGTCAGTCAGTCAGCGTGTTTGCGTCCACTGCTGGACATACGCCTCTCCAATCTTTCTCCAGTCCTCCCGGCCCTCAGAGGTACGGAACCACTGCTTTCCGCCGACGCACTTGATGTCGTCTTCCCACCTGGCGGGTGGTCTTCCCACACTCCGTTTGCCTGTCCACGGCCGCCAGTGTAGGACACGGTTACTCCAACGGTCGTCGTCTCTTCGGCTGACGTGACCAGCCCACTGCCATTTGAGCTTAGCCACCCGGTGTCCAATATCGACTACTTTGGTATGTCGGCGGATTGCCTCGTTACGCACCATACCCCGTAGCGATATTCCCAGCATGGCTCGCTCCATTGCTCGCTGGGCAACTTTCAACCTTTGGACAACGGCGACCGTCAGATCTCAACTTAAATTGTATTGTACGAGTAGGCATGGGTTTAAAGTTATTCTTGTTATCTTTCGTACATAGAAGTCTACTTTCTGTCACTCCTCTTTTTACCCCTCTAGTGCTATAACGCATAGCCATTTTGCCCGTCTTTAGTTATGGTTCTTCTTGCACGTGTTCCTCGTCATAGATTGTGGGGTTCACTAGAGAGTTCTCCCACGATCTCGTTTGTGCGGGGTGGTGGTGCGAATTGGTGTTTGTCTGTGTGCGTCGGTGTCCATAAGCGTATCGTATCGCGTATCGTCAAACTTTCGTGTAAGGAGCACCTCTAAAGCCAATGGCCGTCCACTGACGTTTGACAGGCCGAGCCGTGAAACGTCGCTCGTGGACCATCTCCGTCCTGAAGAAGTCCACTGCGCTGCAAGCGAAACATGTCGATGCAATTTGTAAGTGCTAACCACTATTATATGCAGCAACCTACACCGAATAGCCTCAATTTACATTAAATATTTACACGTAAAGAGATCTCGAAGTTCTCAAAATTTTCAAACATACTTCGTTCTTGGAACGGAAATCCCTTGCGCTTCCTTGTACGAAAGAAACTTTGACTGGATCTATTTACTGGAATCATTGTGACCAGTTTGTAATCAGGATAATAAACATTCGTTCGACTTGCAGTCAAACTAGTCTTTACCAAATTACTCGTTGGGTCTAGAACAAAATCCTTCAATTTAATTATTGCTTATGTTGCCGAGCTGATGAGTCTAACGCACCAAATTGGCTTGTTTCGTTCTATCGGTTAAGTCAATCGACGAATGGAGCGAGTCACTAACTGAAGCGTACCATCAGGTCATCAGTAAAATCGCAAAAAAGCGAATCTTTACTGAAGACTGGAACCGCTCAATGGGAGCTTGACCCGTAACATCGGTCGTGTGGACAGGCGCAAGTACGACGTGATGTCGCCCCACAACCTGTACACACTGCTCGCCGGCCGGCTCGGCAGCACCGTCGAGGGTCTCACGCTGCCGGTCTACAATGCCCTGTACGAGCTGCTCACGGAGCACGTCGGCCAGCAGATCCTGTACACGTCGCACCCGGAGCCGCAGCCGCACTTCAGGCTGGAGAACCCGAGTGAGTGGCGGTTGTGAGACTATCTATAGATGACGGTGTTGCACAGAAAAGTTGTGAGGTTCTCTATAGACGATGATGTTGGACAGAAATACATATTAATTTTCACCACGGTAAAAGGTTTGTGTGCGCTTGCCAGCACCAGTCACTGCTCCCATCCAAACATTCTGTGAAGACGAATTGTTTAAACCCTAATTTCGGGTGTTTGCATAGAGCTAAAACTGCAGATTCAAACCATAGATAAATCTGCAACCCAAACACTATTATGATAAAACTCAAATTGATAAAACTGCCAGACAAAACTTCAAAAGTTATTGTTTGCTTTGTAAAGCTCATACATTATGTCGTATGAGATAGTTTGTGACGTCACGATGTTTTGTCTTACGCGCGATTATTCCGATGTCATTCCGGTACCGCTTTCATGTGTGTTCAGGTACGCTTGTTTTTATTTTTTAATTTTTTAAATCTTTAATTGATTAAAGGTGCATAATCTTGACAATGAAATAAAAAAATATTTAATATTTAATAATCTAATAGGTCGATTTAGCCATCTATCTGGGCAAATACTTCTCCATAATATCTGTTTAATTGAGATTCTTCTTATGGGGGGTACTGGTAATATTAGAAGACTTGACCATACCTGCCAAACCGATATTTATTTGCATGCATACATATTGAGCAGAAATCAAGTAATAATGAATTCAACTGAACTGGTGTATTTCTCGTTTCAGTGATTTTAAAGGTGGTGGCGACACTCATCCGCCAGTCGAAGCAGACCGACCAACTGCTGGAAGTAAAGAAGCTCTTCCTCTCCGACATGACGTTGCTCTGCAGCAATAACCGGGAGAACAGAAGGACGGTGCTGCAGATGTCCGTGTGGCAGGAGTGGCTGATCGCGATGGCGTACATCCATCCCAAGAACGCGGAGGAGCAGAAGATATCGGACATGGTGTACTCGCTCTTTCGGATGCTCCTTCATCATGCGATCAAGCACGAGTACGGTGGATGGAGGGTTTGGGTGGATACATTAGCGATTGTGCATTCGAAGGTAAGTGTGACATACAATATTTTTTTAGTATATGTGGTTGCATAGCGTCATACTGAAGAATGTTACTTTGTTTTGCTCATTTCGTGTTTCTGTGTAAAAGTGCGATCACTTATTTTCATCCCACTAAACTGGAAATATAAATAATTTCCATTTCCTTTTCCTTCCAAACTTTCGTTGCGATAATTATTATTTGGTATTAGTTTCATCAAAAAGCGTGAAGTAAAGTTAATAAAGTTCGTTTACAATCTGTCACAATATAGATATAACTAATGAACAAAACTAAAACCGGATGCGTGCACTTCACCATCATGAATGAAGTGGAACGTCAAAATATGTGCGTACGTCACTTGAATGACACTATTACTTTTCAAACGTCCTAAAAATTCTTGGGTCTAACGCTCGATAGCAATTTAAGGTACACGGAACATATCAATAATGCGATCGAAAAGCTCAGCAGAGCATGCTACTGCCTCCGAATTCTAGCCCAATCATGCGATGCCGTCACTCTAAAGAACGCCTATTACGGATACTTTTACTCCATAATGACATATGGGTTGGAATTCTGGGGGAATACGCTCAAACAATTTTCTTGCTGCAAAAACGTGCAATACGTATTATTTGCAAGTCCGCTTGGGATGAACACTGCACACCACTGTTTAAGAAGTTAAATATCCTAACCATGTATGACGCATATGTTAAGAAAGTGGCGCTGTTAGCGAGGTGCAACACATCGGAATTCAAAACACGCACGCATTCATACTCCACGAGGCATAAACACTTATTGCAAACACCAAGCCACAACACAACGAAATTCCAAAAAGGCCTAAAATGCAAAGGTGCCATGATTTATAATAAATTGCCTTCTGAGATACAAAACATAGAAAGTGACCAAATATTCAAAGGAAAGTTACATTCATGGCTCCTAAGCAAAACCTTTTACAATTTAAACTTTTTCCAAATGCGATTTTAATTTGACAAATGTGAATTTATAGTTTTTTTTTTCTGATATTTAATGTATAATTTGATTTATTTTTTAATTAATTTATTTTGTGTTTTGATAACTTTTGACGATGTGTACACAAGATCTAACATATAACTGTAATGTTCTTGAAATCACAGAATAAACAATTTTGATTTGATTTTGATTAGATTTTAGATTATTAGTTAAATGTTTGTTAAATAAGGTTGACTTGCCAGGTATGCCTCCAGTGAAGCTTCCAGTTTTATGCACCTTGCACATTCGTATTTCATCTGTTTCCCAGGATGTCCTGGGTATCCGTCTTTAAGACGATAGGCTTGCCTTTTTCTGTCCATTAAACCATAAGCTAGTTGGTTTTGATGCATTGTAATCCTTGGTCGATAGATTTCTGTAGACATAGGTCATTGTGAAGGCTTCCATTGTTTATTTAGTATGGGGCAAGAGTAATGGTTATAAGCACCTCATCAAACCATTCCGTTGGTATCAGCTTCCCACTCAAACATTGAAATAATTTTAAGATTTTTTTACTAAGATAGAGTAGAGTTACTAAGATAAGAACACGTTCTTGCATTTCAGGTGTCATACGAAGAGTTCAAGCTGCAGTTCGCGCAGATGTACGAGCACTACGAGCAGCGTCGCGCCGACAACATCACCGACCCGGCGGAACGTCAGCAGCGGCCCATCTCCACCATCTCGGGCTGGGACCGGCCGCCCGCGCCGCGAACCCTGGCCGACCCACCCGACCAGAGCGTTCTCAACCACGCAGCCCAAACAGAGCTCGGGAAGGGCTCCTCGCTCCGGGAAATCGAGGGTGACGCCTGCAGCTGTCTCAATCCCAAGACGTACAGTGAGAGTGAGAAGGAAGATGTGCGGACTACGGAAGTGGAGTACAGTGAAGTTTGTAAAGTACATAGTCCTATTAAAGTAAATAAAGTGCCCGGCGATGATGACGGTTGTGATAATTACGTCGATAATAAGAGTGTGGACGATTTGTGCAACGGTCGCGGTGACCGGGACTCGCACGTAGATAATAAGGGTAGTGAAAAGATATTGCTCAATGAAACGGAAATAGATATTGTTAAGAGTAAATTAATAGAAGAGTCAGAATTAAACGTAGAAACCAAAGAGGAGTCATACATAGAGGAGAAGCCGCTGTCTAGAGAAGGCAGTCTGGACTATATTCCGGTGCGAGATGTAGGGGAAATAATAATAACGAACGAGGATCAGTCGGAAAAAAGCGAGGGAATCCCCTCGTCCGTGTCCGCAAGTGAGACGGCAAGCCCGGAACGTGAAGCTTGCCGCCTTACACCCCGCGCGCATGAACCGGAGTCTGAGATGTCCGATCCGTCCGAATTATATTTGACTCCCAGCGAAGCCACTAGCCCTAAGAAAAACCATGAAAAGACTGAGCAAAACATTCCTGATTATGAAAGTGAGACGGACGTTAGCCCCAAGAATATAGCAATTAATATTGTCAATGACGTTTTAAGTCTCGCACTGAAGACAGTCAAGTTAAAAGCTGATGACGACACAGATTCCGGAGCTGTGTCTGGTGGTCTACCAGACTCTGAAGGCAACACACCAAATACCAGAGAAGAACTGGAACCTGATAACGAAATAGATGTGTTAGATACACGTCGAGAAGCAGAAATTATAGCACATGAACTCATTACAGACTTAGTTAACACAGTTCTAACAAGAAGTGAACTGAGGTTGACAGAAGCAGCTTTAGAAAAACCTGATGATAATAGTCCACAGAGAGTAATCCCTTCAGATCATCCTCATGAAGGCAATGTTTTGCCCCTGGATGGAGACTTCATCAGAGATGCAGTTGTACAGCCAGATGATCACAGCAACAACAACAACAATTCCAACAAAGACGAGAACGATGTTAATGCGGAGAACGCAAAGAATGATAGTCAAAGACAAGAAGACGACATTCCGACAAAGGAGCTAGAATCACCTGAAATACCACCGATTTCTACGATCAGTGAAAATATTTCCCTTTCCAACAATCAAGAATCTGAATCTCACCATCAAGGCGACGGTGACTTCTCGATAGGCCGAGAGATGGGTGAGCGAGATAAGAGAAGAGTAAGCTTGCCGGGCGACAGTGAACTGAAGCAAGACAGCAGTCAGAGCTCAGATCACCCACAAGTGTCCAATGGAACTGGTTCGCCTCATAAGAGGCCAAGGAGTGCTTCGACAAGCACACAAGTTGACAACAATCACTTTGGTAAACAATTTTTTAACTACCTACCTATTTTTACTTAAAATGGACAGTTATCCAAGAATAGTAAGTAAAGAAAATAAAAATTAAAAACAACATACTTTATAGTCATATAGACTCATGTATTGTCAAGGTTAGACTCAGCCAGCAAAACATTAATTGCAAGTACGACACTACCAATTCTGCCAATCCCACTAATCTACAACCTAGAATTCTACTATATTCCTCCGTCCAATCATGAAATGCCAGTGCGCATAATTTATGCATTATGGTTTTTACACTTGCGTTGTTGGCATTGAGTACAATATTATTGCAATCGTATTGCCATAGTCACCAAATCCAGAAAATTAAATCACAGCCTAAAAAGTTTACATTGTCTATCCTATGTACTTAAAAATCTATTCTTTGACTACAGACCTTTTGTTGTATGTCTGTCATACATACATGATGTTAACGGAGGTATGGTCCAAACGTTAACCAAGTGTTCATTGGCATATTTGGAGCAAAAAAGGTGGATAAAATTGTTTTTGTACGACTGAAAAAAAAAAACGTCCTTCCCATACATTTTGTGTGTAGGTATTTACTAAAATGTATGGGGATGAAATTTTTTTTTTTCAAGTTGCAAGCAATATTTCAAGGAATACCTGGTCAACACCCTGTATATTAAATTAACTCAGAGAAACTTGGTTAGATAATGTGGAATAACGCCAGCGCTCATCATGATCTGTGACTATGCAGAATCGAAGCGACCCAGCAAGTGCTCGCGGCCGATGTTCTCCCCGGGACCCACGCGGCCGCCGTTCCGCATTCCCGAATTCCGCTGGTCCTACATCCACCAGCGACTGCTCTCCGATGTTCTCTTCTCGCTCGAAACTGACATTCAGGTGCCGTTCATTCATTAGATAATGACATTTTGCGCCATGGAACATTGTTGATTGTATCTCACTGGGACATTGAGAGGTTGGAATTATTTAGCGCGCAAAACATTCAGATATAAAAAAATACTTCATCAAAGTTTCGTTACAATAACAAATATAGGGAGACAAAACTATTTCGGTACAACTATTTGCAACCACTATAATACTAATGTATTAAACTTTGTCCACATATGTTCTTTTTCCCGCTATGTACCTCCATACCATACCTCCAGACTGGCACGTGCACTGATCCGTACCTCCTTTAAGTGTGGCGTAAAAACATATGTGGACACAGCTTCAGGTTATCTTGGTTCCAATTTCTTTTATTTATAGTAACTTTGATGGTATATGATAAATCGAGACTGTAATCCTTTCTCTATACAACTCTGTAATGAAACCGTTCATGGTTACAGGTGTGGCGAAGTCACTCGACCAAGTCGGTGATTGACTTCGTGAACAGCGGCGAGAACGCGATCTTCGTGGTCAACACGGTGCACCTCATCAGCCAGCTCGCCGACAACCTCATCATAGCCTGTGGAGGGCTCCTGCCCCTGCTGGCGTCCGCTACCTCCCCTAATGTCAGTTCTGTTTAATATTTTGCTCGCTGCGCGCTTAAGAGAGTCTTTACCCTATCAATTCCCTATACTTCGGGCGATAACTGTTTCCATGCTCATAATGTTTTACTCGGTTTTTGAAATGTTGGTTTCTAAAATATATTGTAAAAATATATAGCGTCATGATAACGCACCGCATTTCCGAGCGAATCAGATGTCATGCCAGGACCTTCCCTTTATGAGCATGGCTACATTGAACTGGATGGAAAACACGGACAATCTTTCATTGCCGGCTCGACCACCTTTTCATCTAATGTGATGGTACCAACCAGGGCGGGCTTGTTCGACCACCTAGTAGGGGAAAGGGTTTACCTACAGTTTTTCATGGATTCCAAACAATAGAGAAACTCGTATTTGTGACGAAATGCATGTTTCAAACTCAAAATGAGAAAGAAAGTGGTGCTCGAACGGAGCGGGTATTTGAACCCAGATCTTTAGCATGCAAGGCATGTCCCTGTACCACTAAGCTACGAATAATGCATCAAATATTTGAATTCCGAATTTAAACGCGTCATAGCGAGAACCAATTGTTTTCTATTAAATGTGTAGCAACTAAACACATTTTATAATTAATGCGTCAACTTTCGGCTACATTGGTTGGTAGTTACGATTTGATTGTTGCCAGGTGCCACTGTATTTAAACTTTCCACATTTCTAATTGACAATTGACATCCAAGTATGCTTTAAAAATTTAAATGCGATCCAACCAAGTCCACTATGATTGAATGCCATCGTCCAAGTGTGCTTTGATCAGTGTTGAGACAATCAAATTGCCTCCAAGTAGCCATCAAAACTACTTTTTCCAAGTGTAATTTGACGGTATCAGTGCACATCAGGACCTGGTATCCATATGTTTTTGGCATAACCAAAATTATTAATTAAATTATTTGACATTTCAAAATTGCGTCCATCAGTTTTATACTCTCCCTCCGAGCTAAAGGTGTCAGTCAACCTCCCTCCTTGCACTCATGCGCTCACTTCTGCAGAACGAGCTCGACGTGATGGAGCCGACGCAAGGCATGCCGGTGGAGGTGGCCGTGACGTTCCTCCAGCGGCTCGTCAGCATGGCCGACGTGCTCATCTTCGCTAGCGCGCTCAACTTCGCCGAGTTGGAAGCGGAGAAGAACATGTCCAGCGGCGGTATTCTCCGGCAGTGCCTGCGGCTCGTGAGTACACGTCCGAATGTCTCGTGAGTGTAAATAGGGTTGCCAGGTTCCCGCCTCAATGCGGTTTGCTGTTTTGAGGCCGTTAGTAGTTAAGGTGATTTGAATCGATGGTTTGCTCTTTAACGGATGTTAAATGGCACCATTATCTCAAAAGGCGGAACAATATGAATCGCAGATAAAATTTTAAAATGTATCCCTCCACAAGGCTGACATCTAAAGTATGTATTCTATGAACTATAATTTTTAAAACTGTTAATTCAGCTAGCTAAAATTCAGTTGTTATCCAATTTTTTATATATCGGCGCCATCTGGCCTTGTTAAAGAACTAGCCAGCATTTTGAATAAACTTAATTGGTTATTTTACCGTCTTATATATTTTTTTTGTTAATTTGTAATACTTGGCAACCCTGGAAGTAGACAGTTTAGGTTGTTATAATGATAGTTTTTTCATGGCGAGTAACAATCTTTCTTTAATAAAAGATTTTTTTTTGTTCTCGGGTTTCTTGGAAAAATATTTAATGACCAGATTGATGATGGACTTTCTTGAGTAAGACTATAAAAATCATATTCTTATGAAGAGATATAAAGTGCATATATGTTTTGATCTACATCACTCTCAAAATAAATATTATAGTGAAAGCTAACTCGCCTGTTAAGTTACTAGCCATGGATTCCTTTTCAGAAACATATTGCATTGTAGATACTTTTTTAACTGTAAAATAATTTATTCCTAGAACTCTAGGTCAATCTATGTAGGTATTTCACTTGTTTTGACCGATAACACCATACGAGTTTTATGCTATCATATTGCAAAATTATCTATAATGTGAACTCAATGCCCACCCAGGTTTACCCAATTCACATTATTGTATTAGGTGAATCTTGTTTCATACACAGGCTACGTTAAATCACACTTTGGAGTTACAACCGCTGTGAAATGAGTTTTTTTTTTCACACACTACATTGTTACTTATTGCTTTATAATACACGCTTCTGATACAAAAAGAAGTATGTTGAAAATGTCTGCATATAGTAGAATATATATACAAATATGTAGTACATGACCAGTAGAAAGAAACATAAAAACACTGACTGTTTACATTACAACAATTGTCTACTGCATGAAAACTTGAATGAGTCTTGATTTCTTTTTTTTATTTGGTCATTATCTCTGATTATTAGCAGAACACGTTTTAGCTAAATGAAAAATAACACAAATCCAATGTTTATTACATTTTAGTTTAAATTTGTTTAAAGGCAATACTTTTCAAATAGTACACATGTCATGACAATGAATCTTTCAACAGATTTTTTGAGTAACTGAAGATGTTTCATAGAGCGTAGTTGATTGAAAGTAGGGACATGTAATAGAACCTTAATGTTTTTAAATAGCTGACTCTTGAATAGCTTAGAAACAACTGTATTTACTTCATATAAAAGACTACTTTTTTACAATAAAATGTAACGCAATTTGCCAGTGTTTTCATTAAAAAAAATGTTACTCCATTATGTCTATCTAGTGTTGAATTGTGGCAAATCGCGTTACTAGAATCGTGTTCAAGATTATGTCCTAGTTTTGTATTTATTTTGTTGTTTGTTTTTAAGTTTTATGTTGGTGTGCCCTTTAGGTTTGCACATGCGCTGTACGTAATTGCCTCGAATGCAAGGAACGACAGAGGTATACGGGTAACCGCAATCCCCCCGTAGTCGGAAACTCACCTAAGGTATGGCGATGATGTTTCACCCTTTAGTTTCCTAGTATTATCTTGCATGATTTTGTACGTATTATATCCATATTTTTCACGTTGACACATTCCCGCTACATTTGAAATCAAAATGTGTAGAATGCTTTGAATGTATTTTATTTAACGTGGAAGTTTTCGTTCGAATCCATACACAATGCTGCACAGAAAATGCATAAATATTGCATACTTTGTTTCGGATTGTAAACTTCTACGTGTATTAAGATTTTTTATGTTGATTTAGAAATAACAAAAGTGTTAAAATATTTACTGTAATCATTTATTGTCTCTGCATATGTTATGTGTGTGTGGGTGTGCATTTAAGAAAA
This sequence comes from Incurvaria masculella, assembly GCA_946894095.1. Classification (NCBI taxonomy): domain Eukaryota; kingdom Metazoa; phylum Arthropoda; class Insecta; order Lepidoptera; family Incurvariidae; genus Incurvaria; species Incurvaria masculella. The sequence goes on along the minus strand of OX335660.1, from coordinate 12,573,866 downwards.
AATATTACACTTTCACTAAACTTTTTTGATATGAAATTACCCATTTATCACTTTTCGTTGAGTAACTACCTATTTAATATTTCTTATTTCAAACATTTCATGAAAGTTTAATATAATCATATATAATTTAAAGATACAATTGATTGTTGAGTTCCTGTTGAGTTGAATTTGGGCTCCGTAAGTACATACATATAATGGGTCCCTTATAGATAGTTCCTTTTATTTACTAATTTATCATTTGAATCCTCTGTTCACTGTTTAATGAAATAATTTTACTCCGTTCACTAATAATATGTATGGTACCTAATTGTTAAAAGTGGACCAGAAGTTGACAATTTATGATGGCAGCTTGATAAATATATATAAACCCGAAATTAAAATCCTGTAAAAAGTCAAACATCTGTAAGCCGAACCACAAGGTTTTTAGTAATCCTTTATCGTGTTACTAAATATGTAGTTGAAGTATTAACTTGTATGATAAAATATAATATTCTGTTGCTGATCTGACCTATTTTGATAAACAGCAATGTAAATTTTTCTCAGTTTCACCAGAATCCCTCCTAGGACAAAATCCGTAGCCTTTTGAACTCATGGAACGAGCCAATATTTTGCATAATGCATCCAACTAACTGGTAAAGTTTAACTAAAAGTCTCGTAGACGTGTCGTTTCGTCGCACTGTTTCCAATCGTGCACATATTAGTTGGTAATGAATACCAATACTCCAGTATAGAGTGTTATTGTACCTATTCCTTAGTAAAGTTTAAGATGTCATTCTGTTCCATATCGCAGTGTAGAGTTACCTAAGGCATAGATTAAAGAGGAAGGGATAGATAGCTATCGTCATACCAGTATTGAATAGGGATAATAAAGGTCCACAGGTCGTGTTGCAATTCAAAATGTAGAAAACATTAAATAGAAATAAATGAATATCAGTGATATTTTACTTGATTTACAGTTAAACTGTAACGTTTTCGTCATGCCTACCTAGGCAAAATTTGAAATCAAGCTTTTTTTATGTCAAGCGAGGCATATAGCGTACGCCAGGACCTAAAGGTGCCCGAAGACGCCAATGGGTCTTCGAACATTCAGGGGAACTGCGAAGACCATGCCGGCCGGCCAGGTGCCCATTCACACCAAGTATGAAGGACTCGAGGTCCTAATTAGGGGGAAATACCTCAGAAGGGAGTTCATTCCATTGTTTACCGACCAGATAGATAAAGGTTCTAGAGGATCGGTGGGTTTTTATTTTTGGAATGTCAACTGTGAATGTGTGCATTTTCTCCCTGTTCCGCGTTGAGCGAATGTAGAATGGAGACGGAGGAACAGCGTTATGCAGCTCCGATAAGCATTCTCCATGATAAAGACAATAGATGACCGAGAGAGACCCTTCATCACTTAGGAATTGGAGGCTCTCCAAATTTAGGGTTACTTCGGGGTCGCAAACGCACGGCCCAACGCTGTATCGAGTCCAGGGAGCCAATCAGGTGCTAAGCTGAGCTGTCCTACTTAGTTTAATGATGGTGTAACTAGCTCTGGAATGACAGGAGATGGCGCTGGTTAGAAATGTCACATTACAAGTGAAAATAAGCAGTTTTCGGCTAGTTTTGTAAGTTGTATGACGTTAGCTATATATACCTACTTACTTTCCTCTTGAATCTACGCCTAAGGCTAACTTTTCACCAGGCCATATGTCTTGAGATACAAGTCTTATGATTGTTATCGGAATGCGTCATGGACGTGTCTCTACGGAACTTTTATCTCATATTCCTCCCCATCCAACCTATATATGGAGCACCCGCCGCATAGAATCAGAGCACTCCCTCGTTGACAATTGACGTTTTTTAGAACGAACAAAGAAATGTACAGGCTTTATTTTGTTTGATCCTTAACTAAATTGACTATGTACTGTAATCAAAGTAAATTTTGATGTTAGACCCTAGAGTAAGCCTGGATTTAACTCTTTTTAATGTGACTGGACATGGATGGCTAATACTACACAGCTACTGTCATATTAGCCCAAAACACTTCATGGAAAAGAGGTGTCACGCCAGGACCTTCCTTTTGCACAGCTACATTGAACTGGATTGAAAACACGAGCAATTCTCTTTACATTTGTCAACTTCCAACAGTTCCGTTTTCCCCATTAATTTGAGGTCAATGCTGGAACGTGGCTGCATTGAAATGGATGGCAATTTTTCATTGCCCCTTCCACCATTTTTTTTTCCAATGCATTGGTGCCAATCCAGACGGGCTGAACCCTACAACCTAGTAACTTCCTTAACCCGCACCCATTGTCCTCAATCTCAAAAGGCTAAATCGTGTACTTTATCGATCCAACTTAGTAAATAAAGTAAATTTAAGTGGAAGATATTTTATCGATAAATTCAAGAAAGGATTCTACTAAAAATTAGGTCTACTTCTAGAAAGCGTAGGGCAAAGTATTGTGCGTTTTTTATTTATCTGGCTTGGTGGACTCGAATTGAGATACATTCTGGAATCCGCCATTATAGATAGCCGTCGCAATGTGAAGGTACGGTGATGATTGGTCGATGTGCAGAGCGTGGTGTCGAGCCTCGCCGAGGGCACGAGCGCCGTCAAGGACCCCGAGCGCCTGCTGCAAGACATGGACGTGAACAGGCTGCGTGCTGTCATCTACAGAGACGTGGTCAGTCGCACTTACATTGACGGGGATAAGGATAGCAGAAGTACGAAGATATATTGTTTTGAATTGACTTTTTCAGAGATACGCGAAATGTGAGAATATATGTGAGGTATATGCCAAATATTCTACCCTGCCTCCAACAAGAAAGCAGAAGGTATGACATAAACACTTCCAATTGGTGGAGAATTGATTTAATTACCGCACTTATTCTCATATTTTACACCATTTAACCCCCCCCCCCCCCCCCCATCCCCAGGAAATTATGGCCTTATTATTAAAAGTATTCAATTTAAATATCAACACAAATATATTATCGAGCGATGTTTTCTACGTGATTTTTCAAATTTCAAAAACTTTCAAGAATATAGCTTTTTTTGTCTAAAAATGAACCCAAAACATTTCATCGGGTCGGGGATGGTTCAAAGCTGAGGCAATGGGAAATGTGCATTAGTTATGAAATATTCGTAAATTGTAATATTTATTCATAGGAATGAGTTAGCTTTGGTCACTCTCTATCTCTCTCTCTCTCTCTTTCATTCTCTCTCTCGCTCTCTCTTCCAACGCGTGACATACAGCATCTAGCATATTTGTGTAAATTTTCTAAATCCCTCTAACTAACCACTCCTAAGACAAGCCTTAGTCGGGGTCGAAGCCAAAATTTGGCTCGAGTTATGTTGTTTCTTATTGAGAAAACTATTTTACTTACCTGGTTTTATCTGTTGTTAAGCTGTGTCAATGCATTTTCGGCCCTTGAGCGTCAACGTTGGATCTCGCAGGAGGAGACGAAACAGGCGCAGTTCCTGTCGCTGGCCATCGTCTACTTCATCTCCGTGCTGATGGTCTCCAAGTACCGTGACATCCTCGAGCCGCCGCCGGAGCCGCCGCACGTCGTCGCCGAGTGCGCGCGCCGCGCCGCCCCACACCCCGCCGCCGCCGTCGCCGCGCCCCCCGCTACGCAGGACCAACAGGGTCAGTTCGCAACTCATATTTGCCTGGTATAAGGACCCCAGTTACGTTCCCCTGCAGCCATGGCTATTTCCAAAGTCTTAAACCTATAAGCCCGAAAATGAGTAACAACATTACCAATACACACTTGTTTCATATACCATTGGGACATGGCTGCCCAAATCCCACACACATCCATAGGCCAAATGTTTTGCTAGACACATTTTTAATATGGATTCCATCGTTTTTGTACCAAATTCTCTCATGGATGGCTTACATCACATCTTAACGCCACCAATACCAGAGGGGATAGTGTCACAGTAGATATATAGCAGTTCGGCCGGTGCCACAGCAGTAGCTCAACTCAGCCGATTTTTCAAATAAATATATTCCCTCCATAGCTTGTAGGGTTTGTCACTTAAATATGTCCGGATCAGTGCTGGTTCTGTTACTTTAAAAAAAAAGATTTCGAAGGACCATTCGCGACAGTTGAGCACCGCGAAGCTAGCATTAAGCCCATACAAGCGAAATGTGCCTGTACAGATGCACGAAATCGGGAATTTGTGTGGAGTTGAGCTACTATATGTAATCCAATGTATATTCTGTGATAGTGTACTCCATAAAATAACTATTTTACAATAACCTATGGTTTCATCTGAAACTCTGACTGAATTAGTCCAGGTTTTCTCACTACACACTGTATATAGCAGTTTGTCTTGTTGCTTTTCTGGTTATACATACTGTCCTTGATGCAATTCAAAATATTTGGGTATAATAGATTTTAAGTATCTGAAAAGACACCATGTAAGTATAGACGTCGGCAAATAACTAGACCCACAGCAGGCTTCCCTCTGCGCAGCTCAATCTTTATGACTGATTGAGCTGCGCAGAGGGAAGCCTGCTGTGGGTGACTCGATAATAGCATTGTTCTAGTTATCAGCCGGGACCTATATTGGTTAGAGCAATATTATAAATACATCATTAGTAAATATATCATCAGACTAGAAAAGATGGCACGTAATATGCACCCTGTTTGAATCAATTCATTAATCTTATTTTCACCTGTTTCTTACTTAACATTTTCTGTATTCTTACTTTATGTTTGTCTAATTTTATGTTTCCTATCCATTCCAATGGGATGTTTATTTAGCTATTTATATAGTACATATGTAATTGGTTTTTAGAGTTATTTTAAGCATTATATTTTGTATATCAATGTGAGTTCGGATTATTTTCTGATTTCATATTTCTGTTCACTAAACTTTTCTTCGCACCTTAAATACTGCTTCTTACTCTAATTTGCTCTTCACACTATTTCTCATGCGCAACTTTACCTTGACTAATCGACTGACACTTGCAAGAACCCATTCTTATTGATGTGTAGTCATTTAAGGTTTTAGACAGCTCATTTGAAATGTGCCGTTTCTCCTTTTACACGCCGCTTACGTAAATGCGTCACAAATGATCCGGACACTGGTAACATCGTTTGACTTGTACGCCTTCGACGGGCGCTGCTTGTGTGTTGCGCGAACGTTCGGGCGACAGGCGCGCGACCTCTGTTCCCCCAGTGGTCGCACCACGTCTACCCTCAGTTTCTGCCCGGTTCGCATCCGAACTCCGTGCAAAACTCAAACACCCAGTACCCGTCCAATCACAGCACGCCCTCGGGCCAGGCACTAGGGGCACAGCCCACCGCTAAGCCGCATCACCACCACCACAGAAACTATTTGAACCAGCACCAGTACTGTAAAGCGTCCGCCAACCATCACGACTACATTCACCTCAACAATAATGTCCACTCACAGCTCCGTGTCGGCAGCGGGTACTACCGCGGGCACAATCTCGCCTCAGGTATGCCCGCGGCGTTAGGGTGCGCTTGGTAGCCGCTGCTTGGTCCCCCGACCCTTGCCTTCGTGTCGCCCCGTTGCCATGTTGTCGCTTGCTGTGTAGTCTTGTCGTCACAGGGGCATCTGCGATTGTTACCAATACCACTTACTTCTTCTGGGGGAGACATCGAACTAAAACTTTGGAAACAGCTCAACTCGAGTAAAAAATCGTCATTTTCATGTGAACACTGTGTAATCTTGAACCAGCATTTACCAGGCACACGCTAAACAGCTCCCACTGCTTTGTAGATATTTTGTTGTTTGAATTATTTGCGAAGTTTTTCTGAGTTCTAATGTAGTACATACACGCTAAACTATGAATTGTTGAGAATTATAAGAACTGACACTGTTGAGAACTGATTTGAAGATCAAGAAAGCATGCTCCATCAAATAAGATCAAATTGGCATTGGCATTTTCGTGTCTTTGTTTCTGTCTAAATATGTCACACAAAATGTTTGCTTTTCTACGTAAACCGTAGTTTTTCGTAGGAAGTTAGTCGTTTCATTAGAATTGTATCTCTTGGACCCGTAGATCCCCCCTGCTTTTACAAAACGCTGGTTGGCTTTCGTCGTATTAATTTTACTCTAATAAAGTACATGGGAGGATTATGTAAGCAATGTGTTTTGATTTTCAGAAAATAATGCAGACGATGTAGAGTATGCGGTGATCGTAGTCGATGAGAACAACTCTACCATCAACGAATTGGACTCTCCCTCGATAAAGGTCAGTATTGTGTGATCCAAAAAGCTCATTTAGCAAAAAAAACTAAATATTATTAAATAGTTTATTTCAGTTGTATTAAGGAAATTTAGATTTCTTACAGGGCCTAAAATATTTATTTATCAAGTGCATGGTAGATTTTCTTCTAATAATTTGTAATGTAAAATTTTACATTTTGTAATGAAACAAAGTCGTCATATCATATTTGATGACGTAATTTGTAACAATAGCTGTCTTCATATAAAAGTGTGACGTATGTTAGTAACAGTATAAAATCAACGTCAGCATGGTTCCATTATGGAAGTAGCCTTTTATTCCCTGTTATCTCCATCATTGAATGTAGATAGACTAGTCTTCCTTCTCCTTAGGGGAGTTTGAGTAGGTATGTATGTAGTGTAACCTTTATGTCCGATTAATTTGCATTTTGGTTTTACGTTAACATTTCCGTGATCATTGTCGCATCGTCCGGCCTGCTCGATGTTGGATGTGTGTCAGGCAGAATGCAACGATATACTGACACTGATGCTTACCGATGGTACTCTACATTTTAGTTCTCGTAATTCCATATTCGCGCATTACCGCCTTAGATATTTCGTCTTTGAGGATTTGCTCTGTATTTCGGTCAATTCTGCTGTGTCCAGTCTTGTAGAATTAGCATAAAACATATTGAAAATTGTGTATGTAAAATTTTTTCAAGGTACTTTTTTGTTAGTATCACGAGGCATGTACCTAACAATCAGTTATTAAAATAATATTTATCTACTAAAGACCAAACTTTAAATGGAAGAACATCAGAATACAGCCTAAGACCGAAACACAGAGCACCGGCATTGCCTGTGGCTTTTGGTTTTAATTTATTTGATTGTGTTTTGTTTTCGTCGCCGTGTCTCGCCATGTATAACTGTGGGGTAGCCCGCGGAGGCGGAGGCGGGGGTGGCCAGGCTCGACACCCCCACGGCGGAGCTGAAACCCGCACCGCCGCAGGAGCTGCCCCTCTCCCCCGCGTCCGAGAAGGAGGAACCCCTCTTCCAGTCTAGTCTCAGGTTGAAGGCCCTGCAGAAGATTAAGGTTAGTTACGAACTAGGAAGACATGAATGTGTGGAGTTTCGAGAGATTCTATCCATTCTAACTCCTTCTTTGCTCACTGTCCCTTGACTATTCGCGTCATTACTGTCGTATAAGTCGCCCTGTTCGATGTTGATTGTTTCCTGGTAAAATGTATAGGTACCTTCATTGAGTCTTCCTTGAATTAAATATGTTTTAATTTTAGTTTAGTTTCATTAAAATAATTCAGTTTTTTCCAAATAGGTACTTTTATTTCCCACAATCAATATTACGATTCAGATTTTTAGTACGAGTACCTAATTTATTTATTTTTGTTACACTTAAGCATTCCCAAGGCACGAAGTCGAAAACGCAATCTGGAATAACGGTGTCGGTAGTGAATTTGGTTGGTATACAGAACTAATACACCTGTGTGTTGTGAGCATACACTTGCACTTTGCTCACTGCGTCGAAGCTAGTTCACACTTCCCACTTGAATACACCTTGTCATGCAAATAATTTACCCCCAGGGGATAAAATTATAGAAAATTTGCTAACTTCACATCTCATGTCATGATGTTCGCCCGGTACACCACCTACTTACTATTGCACTGATTTGATTTGATGATTAAAGCAATTTTGCAAGTAAAGCTAGGTAAACAACATTATTTTAGGAAAGAGAAGTGAGCATTTCATTATTTATTTATTTGATAGGTATGACACTTTGTTACATACAGCTTCATAACTTAGGAGCATGTTTTGTTAGGCTCGCTACTCTGCACTGGGCTAGGCCCGTCTCGGAGAGGGGTGAAACAATCGTGCAGTACTGTTATACTTATTTATTTTTAAATTATAATATATACTTATTTGGAGTCAAAAGAATAAAGAAGTTTGAACTTGATGATTTTTGGTGATGAAGAAAAAAGAGTATAGCAGCGTTCCTTACCTATCTAGTACACATTTAAAAGGCTACATTCTCAATTAAAATAATACTAGTTTCCAACCTAATGCATCGACAGTTAGAAATCGTTTACAGTAGTGTTGCTTCCTTGCATTGGCGTATTTGTGTGTGTGTGTGTGTGTGTGCATGTGTAGTAGATTGCTAGAAGTTTAGATATTGAATTAATATTTTTCCTTTGATATATTTTGTCTATTCATTTGCAAACATATTTTCACCTCGCCTTCACGTTATGTTAGCTACCTACTAACAGTTTAAGTATATCTGCACTTTGTGATATTAGGGTATGTTTATGCACAGTTAGTAGTAAAACACTCAATCCATCTACGCACATTTTGAGACAATTTTTACAAAATATTAGGTCAGGCATTACCTATAAGGAGAACCTATAACTGTGGGTAAGTGTTTAAATGCCTTTCGTGACAGTTGTACTAAGTAAATACGAACTACGCATGATACACTATGCAATTATCTATTATTAACCAACTAAATCGTTCTTTTTAGGGTTCCGTACCCAAAGGGTTTCAGCGGAGCCCTACGGAATAGGTAGGCAGCTCAAACTTTCACAGAGTATGTATTAATTTTGCCGTTATAACAACAAATAGTTGCCTATTTGTATAAATTCAAAAATTATAAAAATGAAAGGGGACATACAAGGAACATGATTATTTTGTGTTAAGTCTTGTACGGAACCCTTCGTGTGCGAGTCCGACTCGCATTTGGCTGGTTTTTTTGAAGCTACAAGCACATTTTTGATTCTAGCCTAGTAACTGGTGGTTTTTCCAGCTACATCTACCGAAAGAAAATTTAATTTACTTTTTGTCCGTCCCCTCTCCTCACATGAAGGACCCGATCAGGTGGCAGGTCGGAGGAACCCACCATCGGATTCGGCCTTCCCTTCCGTCGACTACTGAAGTCAGACTCGTAGATGACTTTGCAGGGGTGGACAATGTATCTTGCTTGGCAAGCACGTTGCCGGTTCGCTAAGTAATTAGACACATTAAATGCAAATATACGCGTGGGTTTATAATTTACGAAAACTCAACCTAAGATTTACCACTGTTTTGTCCCACCCCTTCTTGATTTTCTCCGATTTCCCCTTATTCGAGCCTCACATGAGTAATGGGCAAATTCTTACGGTATAACTTTGGAATATATAAAATGTATTTTGAATTGAAAAAAAAAATTTTTTATTCGGTTTGTTCTTTTTTTTTTATAATTAACTCAGTCATTCTATGTATGAGCAGTCAGATAGAGAGCTGTTGATTGTACCAACCAACATTGCCTGGGTCTTATTTGAATGCACCTTTGGCATGCCACACGCTGACTGTGTCGTTTGATGTCAGAGTGTGGACTCTATGGAGGATGGGGGCTCCTTCAATCTCAACTCGACGGAGACAACCAACAACGACCCGGAGACCTCAAGTGAGATCGCACTAGACGATAACAAACTGCAGGTTCGATTATTTCATACAACTTTGGTGATAGACATCAATGAGAGTAGATTATTTTAAGTTTCAGTCTGGGAATTATATTACTCAATTAATGATTCTGTAAGTCAGCCTGGGTTGGGATTTTCCTGGCTCTAAATAGCTTTTCTCAATCATTATTGTATTGCCTCCAATAAAAAATCTCTCAATGCATAGCAGCTAAGATTTTCTTTTTTTTTGTGCTCACCAAATTCATTCATTCGGAACATCCCATGAGACAGGTTGTCTTGAAGACTACCCATTTTATTTTAACATATTCCGGTCGAGTTCCAGCTATATTTCTAGAACCTATGTAAACTATAGTCGTAATTAATTATTTAGGTACACAATGCACGTTATCGGGAGACAGAATGTTGATATGTTAAAAAAAATCCCTACCTTTAATTTCAATAAAAAGGTGAATGGTATTCAGGTCAGCAATGATGAGTCGTGGACTGACGTAAACCTGAATGAAGATGGGGACCGACAGAACATGGCGGCCAATGGTGGAGCCACCAAGTTGTACCTGGGCCGTGACCAGGAGGGCAACATACATGAAGGTACAAACTCACACTTGTAGCTGCTTCAAACAACCCTATCTAGAAGAATGGCTAGGGGATGGCTGATACCCAATTTAGTTTATGATGTGAAGTCGGGATGGTAATTATTTTATATGCCACAATGTTTATATGCCACAATGTTTATGTGCCACAATTCTGTTTGAATCACTGTACGATTTCTCAAACACTATTTCTAGGTTTTAATAAATGGTAGCACTGCATAAATGTTGCTATTTTATGAGTTTCTGGACTTTTTTTATCTATTTATTTTGTTGAGAATTTAACCGCCCGTATTTCTTTTTACCTTCAATACTATAGTTTAATCAGAATTTTTTATGGTCAGTGACTGCTTAAAAAAATGAATAACCTCTCGGAGTTCTCCAGAGTTGGGTTTTCCGAGGGCTTCGTGTAACCTAAAAAAAAGTTAGGGTATATGGAATATATACGCAATTTACTTTTAGTCCCATATTAATTTGTTCCCTTAATATTCATGTCAGTTGACCCCTCACCATGGCTAATTTCAGGATTAAAATAATAATGACAAATAGCTGAGGCAATATAATAATTGTGCAAAAAGAAATCAAGCGGTTTTTCTCTGATTTCCCAGACATGGATAAGCGTGCATCAGAATCACATCACCATATGCAGCAAAGACTTCAGAATCGCGGCTTCCAGGCGCCATCGCAAAGGCATCAACACACGGTACTATTTGCTAATATTATTAGGGTGCTAATATGCTTATGGTACGGAACCATAAAAAAAGAAGCAGCCGAAAACCTGAATGCTTGTATTATCAAAACAATATTTTTTTCAGGAGAGCGAGACACTTGCCGGCCTAGTGAATGCAGCAGTTGGTACTGGGATGTCAGCAGCGGAGGGAGCCAGCCGGGAGGCCAGCCTTACCTATAAGTTGGAGACAGCTCTTGGGCCAGTGTGCCCATTGCTGAGAGAGATCATGCTGGACTTTGCGCCATTTCTCTCTAAGACCCTGGTCGGTAGCCACGGCCAGGAGTTGTTAATGGAAGGGAAGGGTGAGTACTCATCAGCATAATTAGATGTATGAAAGAACTGATGAATTTCTGTAAACACAAAAGATGTTAAATAATAAAACAAACATACAAACACAAAAAAAATCCTGCAGCACTATTAACTATCACCTTTGTCTAACTGTAGAAAATCATTTAACAGAACACCTACATCACACACGATTCAAGCGACATCTGTAATCCCCAGGTCTGACGACATTCAAGAACAGCACGTCGGTGGTGGAGCTGGTGATGCTGCTGTGCTCGCAGGAGTGGCAAAACTCACTGCAGAAGCACGCCGGGCTCGCCTTTATCGAGCTCATCAATGAGGGGCGGTTGCTGTCGCACGCGATGCGTGACCACATTGTGCGCGTCGCCAACGAGGCCGAATTCATCCTCAATCGGATGCGTGCTGACGACGTTATGAAGCACGCTGACTTCGAGGTGAGTTTCACTCACCGCCCGCTTTTAATAGCTGTGAACATTTAGTGTCGCGTAGGTCCCCACTTATAATGGCTACCCAAAGTGGTAGCGAATAATGCGTAGATCTGAACCATAGACTAGAATTTACAGACACACAGAGTCTACCGACGGATAAGACCAAAATGTTTTTGTACAAAATATAATGAAAATTCTTAGTTCATTTAAAATCAAATCTAAATCGCCACGTAGTTCTAATATGAATTAATGTTTCAAGTTTTACTTTGAAATAATGAGGTAAAGCTAAGAAATATGATTCACCTCTTAGTTACCGAAAAAAGGTTTTTTGTCGGGGTTATTAAGCTCGAAAACCTCGCAATCTACAATTCGCAGGTCAAGATAGCTTCTATGCATGTTTACTTTGAAGGAAACTAGAGAAATCATAAAGATTTTACAAAAATGCATTTCACATTTAATTACCCTAGATAATTTGTATTCATCGCTATTAAAAAATGTGTTGCATCAAGTAGGCATGTTCCATCTCTCTCCAACTCGCAGTAGTGGTGCTTGAGTTGACCTCTCTCTCCTACACCGTGTTCTTCTTGTAAGCACAGAGCTGTCCGCTGAACGGGCCTTTAGTGTGATCATTTTATGCACTCCTGCAACAAAGATCTGTTTTGGAATATTCTAGTTTGTTTGTTGTGCTTTGAACGGTTTCATAACTTGCATCGAAATTATCAAACTTTACCTAAATTGGCGACATTACAATGGGGAGGACGGCTGCCAAACTTTACCACCAGATGGCGCCATATGAAACTGTGCCACGAAACGTGTGTGTTTCGAAAACATCCTGAGACATAGCTAAACTTAACTCTACGTGATGCACAGTTTTATTTGGCGCCATCTGGTGGTTAAGCTTTGCTCCGTGCACCCCATTAGTTCAGGTCTGCACTGTTGCCCCCATAATGGTGCGTTTCCGAGAGGTGCTAGACTGAAAGAATGATCATTGTTGTTTTGCAGTCGATGTGCGCAACTACAGCGATGGAGCGAGGCGACGAGGAGCGAACTTGCGATCGGCTGATAGCGGCCGCACGCCGAAGAGACCACGCCACCGCTGCCCGACTACTTGACAAGCTGAGGCACGCCGCTGACCACCACGCAGGGTTTGTGGACACTTGTAGTTTGTAAAAGATGGCACAAATGTAATGTCATAATGTGATGTGGTAGAATTGGTAAAAATAAAAAAGAGTTCTGTTTTAATGATTATTTGAAGGTAATATAATTGATGACTTTAATTTTTTTTTTAAATCCCTTTTGAAATATGCCTGCCCATTCTCCATGGGCAAGTCTGACTGTTAATTTGACTGGGGTACTAGGATCACATAATCGCATGAAAGAGTTTTATTTTAATGCTGTGTGTGTCTCCAGGGGTGGATTTTGGAAGCTGGACTCGTGGGAGGACGACGCCAGGAGACGCAGAAGGCTGGTGCACAACCCACGAGGCTCCTCGCACCCCGAGGCGACGCTGCACCAGCTCCACGACTCGGAGCAGCCGCACGATGCCATACTTCAGGTGAACTTTCATTGAAGAAATTAATTATTTGTTGTATTAAAATGTATGGTTTATTGGGGATTTAAAAAAACCGCGTTTGTATTAATTGTTGTATATGAAGTGCACTTTGCACTGCCAAAAATCACATGATTCTATCACAGATATCGATGTGACTTCAAAGATGTCAGCCTGGTTTAATAACATCATATAGCTGCTGATCTGTTAGCCTGAGATAAATAGATAATAACTGAAATTAAAATTAACGAGAAGTAGTACTTTCTTACGTCATATTGGCACATTAAATTTGGACGCAATTTCAATCTTGACACTACTAGTGTTTCTGGCTAGTCTTAGTTTCTGTTGCGACTATTTATCTCAGCCATTAAGACTGGTTACAAAACGCGGGCTTAACGCCCAAGGGCATTCTCTACCTACCAACCTTTGGGATGTAGAGTGAGGGATGTGGCGGTACAAAGAAAGATTTAAGAGCTTTTTAATAATAACAAAAATTACTGTTTATACAGATAGCAAAAAAATATAAATAGATAGAAGATGGAGAGTAAGTAGCAATGGTTGGTTGTAGGCGACGGAGGAGCTGCACGCGCGGCTGGCGGCGGGCGGCGCGGGGCGCGGCGCACAGATGCCAACCTCCGCGGCGGCCGACCTCCTCGACGACGCTGAACTCCTGCTGGAGGACCGGGAGATCGACGCCGACCTTACCGGTGAGTGCCGTCGCTCTCTGTTGTCCTGGTTTTGTCTGATTGGAAGCTGGGTTTAAGGAGCTATTCTGTACTCTCAAACTGGCATGGCCTTTATTTATTTATTTATTTATTATTGAAGGAAAAACAAAGGCAGACAATAAAACACAGTTACAAAGAAGTAATTGGTAACAAGAATAAAGATCTGTCTTCAAAACTATCCCTCACTAAAACAAGAATAAGTATACATTTTGAAGGTGGCGTTATTTGTAATAAGTAAAAGTGTACCTGGAGATAGGTAATTACAAAAAAGCAAGTGATATGAGATTACTGGTTCATTAAAGTTCTAATACAATCATGTGAATATGACACAGCTCGTGTTAAGGTGTAGAAGTTATTTGAGAATTAGTGAAATAAAAATTAAAATAAATGACTGTAAAGAAGACGACCTAAAACAACATACAAAAAAAAACACAATGTATGCTCCATTACATTTTATACATAAAACAGAACTATTGGATGTTTCTGATTTTTTTCTTGAACGAAAACAGCGAGTCGAAAAATATATCACAGTCGACCACCGCTGCATTCTCATTATAAAGCTTTGACATTCTATGTATAGGGGCTCTTTTTCCCGCTTTGGTACGTGTGTTGCTCAAATAAAAAAGTGTATTGCATCGTGTGAAACGTGACGGAATCCGAAATTCTATCAGTTCCGTAAGAGCGCTGCAATTGTACACATTATTGACAATTTTATAGAGATTCATTAAATCTAGGTGACCTCTCCGGTCGGATAGTTTGGGAAGTTTATAATGAGACAAGAGAGATGAATATGATTTACTTTGACCTATTAGACGATAGTTAAGTGATCTGAGGAACTTCTTTTGTATCATTTCAATATGCTCACTATAAATAGCATAGTATGGTGACCACACTGGAGTGCAATATTCCAGTTGGGATCTTACGAGGGTTTGATATAGAATTTTGTAAGTTTCAAGTCTTTTAAAAGGCTTGCTGACTCTTAACACAAATCCTAACATTCGATAGGCTCTATTAATAATGTTGTTGATGTGTAAGTGGAAATGGAGCTTAGAATCAAATTGTACTCCCAGGTCACGAATGTTATCGACTCTGAGTAAGTTTTGTCCATCGATGCGATAGGTATACAGTACAGGGTTAACTTTTTTTGTAAAGGAATACTCATACATTTATGAAGGCTGAGAAATAATTTATTATTGTTACAGTATGTTTCGAAACGAATTAAATCTTCTTGTACCAAAGTGCAATCAGACTCATTGTAGATTTTTGCGAAATCAAAGTACAACCCGTTTGCGCAGCCCCAGAAAAAGTTTGAAAGCCCATAAGTGTCATCAGGCTTCTTTATGTTAAAAAAATTTCCTTCAGCTTAAACGTCCCGCTTTAGATAAAAAAAAACTATCATGCTATCATAGCATTCCAAAAAAGGGAATGAGATTTCTGAAAACGCGTAGATATCGATAGGGCCAGCCTGCAACATGTGCTCCCCTTCTAAATACGTTTAACTGATTCAATATCAATCGATAATTCAAATGAATGATAAGGCCTCAGGAGACTTGGAAATGTTCTTTTGCAGACAAATAAGGGCAACGTTGCCAGGACGATACTATGTCAGCTAGACTGTTTTTTTTTTTGCTGCTTAGGACCCATGATAATATGGGATAGGGCCTAATACATAAATTCCAGGTACACATTGATGTGCAAAACCCTTTTTTATTTTGGCGCAGGCCCAGTAAACATCAGTACGAAGGCGCGGCTGGTGGCGCCAGGGCTGGTTGCTCCTGGTACCGTCTCGCTCACATCCACCGAGCTGTACTTCGAGGTGGACGAGGAAGACCCCGAGTTCCAGAAGATAGACCCAGAGGTGAGTCACCTTCCAGCCGCTTATAGGCTCCTTGTTGACAGGGATTGCATGTTTTCCAGGTTATTTTGTTCTTCTACCATTTATGTCACAGACCTAGCTAACCTATGATTAATGTTACGTTTCTATGGACATAAAGGAAATAATTTCGAAAACGTGGTAACTGAAGCTGAAATGAAAGCAAACGGATTTTTCCTAGGGCAAAAATCAGATGGGACGAAGCAATACGATTGTAGATGTATATAAGTAAAATATATTTTTTTTTATTTAAAATGTATTTACATTTTATAATATACTAGCAACGCGTCCCGGTTTTGCACGGGCATAATTTAATTTAAAAAAATATTATTTTGACACAATGATACACAAATAAACCCTTTTTACATAGAGTTCCTAAAAAAAGAGCACATACCTACACTGAAATATTTGAAATAAAAAAAATAAATTAGATATTATTTGAATTTGTTTGTGAATATAATGTTTTTTGGATGTTTTTTTATATTTTTTTAATTAATATTGGTTTTTATATACTTTTTATTTTTTTTGTATTTTTTACTTTTTATGTATTTTTCATACTATTAATTATTGTAAAAAGGTCATAACCACAAAACAAAAGCCATTAATTAATTTATTTAGTTAAAGCCTCCTGTAAACAATATTTGATATTGTTTTATTTTGCACTAAACTACTATAACCTACAACTAAAAAAGATTTAATCGAAAATCTTAAAAACTATTTAAGTCACTTAGTTATTAGGATAACTAAATGTACAACATATATTAATGAGTCTAGTTCTGAAAAGATCTTTTTGAATGAGTTTAGTCACCTACTAAACTAATTATCATCAAGCGACAAAATATTATCAAGCGACAATTTTTTAAATTCCGCCCACGACCGCTGCGTAGGGGACTGCGGGAATGTGCCGCGCGGCAAGTTTATTTTGTGGCCTTGACGGGGAGTCGGCTCCCGTACCTCTGAGTGACGCCTACAAACTGTAAAACGCATAGCTAGCCGAGCGGAGTTTTTTCTAATTTTGAAACTCGTGATATCTTTCAAATGGAGTGTCCGAAACTAATAATTCAAACAGTTACATAAAGGTATTGAAGCAGTCTTAAATAATAATTTATTTATTTTGATTAGGATTAGTACCTAGGTACAAATAAAAAGCCTTTTGTAACGGCGGTATTTAAATTTTTATTTTAAAATAAATGCACACTTATTGTGACTTAACTATAATAGTTAGATGTATGCTGTCTCGACATTTTTTGTAGATTTGTAGTACATTATTTTGTTCTATCGTGAATAGTTTTCGCAGTGCACGCGATGTAAGGAACATTCTTGGTAATTTTTTTGCACCTTGGGTGACGTTATCGGAGTTTTGGTAAGGATCCCTAATTCTTTTAAGATAAAACATAGCCTATGTCCCTCGGATAGACTGTAGCTTTCCAACGGTGCAATATTTTTTCAAATCCATTCAGTAGTTTCAGAGCCTATTCGGTTCATATAAACAAACAATCAAACCTTTCCTCTTTATATAATAGTATAGATATGTATATAGTATAGTGAGTACCTTTTTAGGGTTCCGTACCGAAATGGTGAAAACGGAACCCTATTACTAATCCAGTCCGTCTGCCCGTCCGTCTGTCACAGGGCTGTATCTCATGAACCGTAATAGTTAGGCAGCTGAAATTCTCACAGAGTGTGTATTTATTTTGCCGCTATAACAACAAATGGGTAAAATAAAAAAATAATAAAAAATAAAGGGGCCCCATACAAAAAACCTGATTTTGTGTTAAATCTTATACGATGGTACGGGACCCTTCGTATGCGAGTCCGACTCGCACTTGGCCGGTTTTTTTTCACGGGGGCTGTTTTAAATACTTCTTCACATGTATCAAATTTGATGGGCCCGAGTTTGTATTTGGGGAAATATCTCGGCAGGCAGTGCATCCCACAGTTTAAAGAGCCTATAGATAGAGGATCTAGAGGATCGGCTGGTTCTTCTTTTGGGAATGTCGCCAGATAATGTTTTCATTACCCTGCCTGTTTCGCGTTGCGCGATAGTTGAAAGGGATTGGAGGGATAGTGTTATGCAGCTCTTAAGACCATTCTCCATGGTAAAGACGTTAAAACATACCTAAATGTCTATGCAGTTGAGTGTACTCTGGGGTAACTCGGGACCTAGACGGGACGCATGGTATGACCCTGTATCGAGTCCAAGAAGCCAAGCAAGTACTTACCTGATCCGTCCCACAGATGCTCGAGTTCCTAGAAATTAAACACATATTTTGTGAAATATATTTAAGCAAACTGATTAAGTGTCATACTTTCATTTGAACATTGAACTTAGTGCAACTTGGAGGAATTTGCCTTTGTGGTTCTCCACAACCATTCTTTCGGCGTTAGTAATTCACTATTGTGACAGTATATATCAGCAAAATTCAAACTGGCATGCTTACCGTTCAGGCCATAGTTGGTCACGGGGTTCAGGCCGTGGGGAAAACTGGTAACCGCAAAGCAGATGAGTTTTCGTTTTTTAGGGTTCCGTACCCAAAGGGTAAAAACGGAACCCTATTACTAAGCCTCCGCTGTCCGTCCGTCCGTCCGTCCGTCCGTCCGTCCGTCTGTCACAGGGCTGTATCTCACGAACCGTAATAGGTAGGCAGCTGAAATTTTCACAGAGTGTGTCTTTGTTTTGCCGCTATAACAACAAATAGATAAAATAAAATAACAATAATAATTAAAGGGGGGTCCCATACAAAAAACGTGTTTTTTTTTGTTAAATCTTGTACGATGGTACGGAACCCTTCGTGTACGAGTCGGACCGGTTTTTCAAGCCAGTAGGCAGCGAGATTTAAAAGACTTTTCAGGGCATTTGAATTTTGAAGAGATCAATTCTGTGCGTTTTAGTCGTATTTTAATTCCTGGCCAAAATATTTGAGCGGACGTTCAAAAAATATTTATGAACGGGTTGCAAAGAATTGAAATTTTACGTTCAGAAAGGCACGTACCTGAGCTATCCACACTTTCACCGAATTTATCCGGGCATCTTACGAGGGAATGATGATACTTTACAAATAATGTTGTGTCGTAGAACAAAATATTGTCAAATTCATGTATATACAAAGTGCATGAACTTTTCACTATCTCTTCTGGTTTCTGTACGCCGTTTATCAAATAAAAGAAATATATTGGTCACATATAGTCTACCTAACTGTAACTGTGTGGGTAGTTATGATACATTGTGTCGATCCTGCAATCCATCCATCACAGTCAAATTAATCACATTGTTCAGTACAACAAATAATGTAGGATTTAGTGTAACCAGAAATTATCCATTAGTCTACAGACGCTACAGGTCCTGAAGGTCACATGCACTTTATAAGTGACCGGTCAACTCCTGAAGGCAACATGAACTATACAGTTATTTTTTATTGCTCGACGGTCTCATAGATTAACTATTGAACGCATCTGAAAACTAAATTAATTTATAGTAAAACATATTCAAAAATATTTTTATTTTCATGCATCTTTTAAAGTCTCTGAAGAATAACGTATGTGGAAGCAATTAATTTTATTTGCTACCGTATTTTCGCTCAGTCAATTCAGTTCTTGGTACAGATCAACACTCTGTATATCCGAAATGGTACATCTCGTCTACACCATGGCATAGATTAACCATGGTGAATGCTCTTCGTAGCTGCATAACACCAACATGCAGTCAGTCAGTTTACATTACTCTAAGTAGAACCAACTGATACTGTAACTACTTTATTTATAGGGTAGGTTAGGTTGGGTGGGCTAATATTACACGTTATGATATTAGCCCAATACACCATATTCCCGAAGGAATTCAGTATCATAGCAGGACATTTTAGGTGCCATAGGGATGATTCCCTTTATGAGCACGGCTACACTAAACTGGATGGAGAACACGGACTTTTTTTTATTGCCGCTTAAACAATAGTTTCGTCCAGTGCGCCGGTACCAATCCGTGCTACCACCCAGAATTCTACATGGGTTCCGGGGCAAGGATTTACAGTCATAACCTCTCGCATGAAAGCCTCTAACCTCTACAACACGAGCTGTACTGCTGCTGTATGAACTCCCTGCCTAGGTAATTTCCCCACAGTACAACTTGGGATCCTTCAAACAAGGCATGGTTTTTACAACCCATGTGAAAGTTCGAAAGCCCATGGGCGTCGTCGGGCACCTCTTTGAGGACCTGGCGTACGCCAATGTCCTGCTATCCACAAAAAACCCTCCCACTTACTATAACTTTACGAAAGAAGTGACAGAAATAGGAAGTGGTTCGTTATTCTATCGACTGTCTGACTAATGTTTTGTGTCTGCTCTTTAACTGATCAATTTAACCGAAGTAAAAATATTAATATTATTAACTAGCACATTCGTGTTAATGGATAAATCCTTTCATAGGAAGTATTTTTTCAGGTATTTTTGTTTGACAGAACTTAAATATAAATTGCGTAGAGCTGCAGGTGGAAAATATAGTTGGATTGTTGCAAGGAAAGAATCGTCATTCAATTCCAGTTCAAAAAAGGAAGGAGATGTGCCACCTAGCGCACATACGGTGGGACCGTAGGTGCGCACGATCTTCGATTTTCTAAAACTACCAACCCACCCCACATGCCAACTAAGTCCCAAACGTATTGGAGTTGTGTTGATTTGGACTGTGTGGCATACGACGCGCGGCCGGCTTCCTATAAGATTATAAGCACAATTTGTCCATACGGCGGAGTCGAGAGTAACGACCGCGTGACACTTCTCATTCCTTTCCTGTTCTGCGGCCTTGACCGTCCGTCCTAAACGACACCATATCCCCCTGCTATGTTTGTAAAATCTCTAGGTATCTGATTTCACGTGTTTTATCTAAAATTGCGTATGCGTCATTGTCACACCCCGCCTTTGTTGCGAGAGGTCGTTCCGGCCGCGGTGTGGATCGATCGCCATTGTCCGAACGTAAAATAATACGACGATAAACTTGTATCTGAATAAAACAATAAGTGGGATATAATAAAGGAAGGTAACCAAATACGAGGTACTTAAGCAAACAGCACAATAAGCGCTGCGCGGCCCCGCGGCGCTCGGCCCGCCAGGCGCCAAGGGATAGGGCTGTGCTCATTAAGTTACTGCCTATGTCGATACATTTGTTGAATAGGCAATCTAATAAATATTATAAAGGGGAAAGTTTGTAATAATGGATGGATGGATGGATGGATGGATGGATGGATGGATGGATGGATGGATGGATGTTTGTTACTCTTTCACGTAAAAACTACTGAATGGATTCTAATGAAACTTTACAATAATATAGCTTATACATCAGAATAACGCATAGGCTACAATTTATAAAGATATTGTGCCCATGGGCTTTAGAACTTTCACGGGGCTGCGAAAACGATGCCGGTAGCGCTACTTCACACCTGGGGGAGCGGGGCCGGGGGCGGCGGCGGGAGCGGGGCCGGGGCGGGGTGGGCGGTCCGACGGGGGCGGGTACGGCTTGGTATTTCCCGCAACTTTAGGACTACTTGGTAAAATCCTTGAGAACCAATTACTCGATTTAGATGCGGATTGTATCTACGTATAGCCTGATTCTACTCAAAACTTATAGGCTACATAATATAACGTTTCATTACCTGAAGGGTGAGTAGAGAGTGTTAAATTCTTATAACTTGCGAACCACTAACCCGATTTATGTGCGTATTTTATCAATGTATAGGATCTCTGGGAGCAGTCAGGTTCGAGATGAGTTACTGTTTTCGATGTTGAGGCTAGCTGTGGGTTGGAGTCCACGCAAAACTTACCTACATTACACGTTACTTACTTACTCGGTAAACAATGTTGCAGTGCAAGTTCAGAAAGGTTCTGGCGGCAAATGCTTTTTTTTTAAATAGCCACCAAATGTCAACGAAGCTCTAAATGGGAATTATTGGATGTTTCTCATTAAATCATGCTATTTCATCTCGAACGATCTTGATTAAATTTTGTAGATGGATACATTGTCATGGACCAGTTTGACCCTATTTTGGATCAGCCATGTGGGCTACTTTTTATCCATGAAATAATTTAGCCGACACTAACCCGAGCGGAGCCGGGTACCGCAGCTAGTATCTAATAAAACATCTCTATACACCCAAACTTACCCTCCATACACACACACACACTCTTACCCTCACACCCTCTCATACAACCACATAATAAATATTATTGGTTGACTAAATATTTACATACCAAATATAGTTGTGTTAGATATGTGCCTGCTCAAATTGGCAACATATTAGTTGGTGGGGATAGTCTTGGCAAATAAAATTATATTTGTCATTAATTGTTGCATACGGCATGAATTTGTGAATTCATGTTAATTTAGTGTTTTGCCTATGTTTTTGTTAAAAAAAATTACAAACACTTTTGTAAATTTAGAACAAGTGGACTTTGAAAAAAAAAAACAGCGGAGTTTCCTTCCAGTTCTTCTTCGCTATGTTTTGTTTTGCTGAACTGGCCAATTCTAAAATATGACAAATCTGAGTGCACTGTTCTGTCTATGGATAATGAATAAACAATACAATACCATACAGTATTTTACGTATATAGGTACCATAGACAATACAGTATACAGTCTCTAAAATAAATGTGCGTTCATCATTATATTTGAATTCATTATATGCTAAACGCGGCCTACTACCTACATAGTATTTAGTTCATTTGTAGGTTGCAGTGTACCATCGTATTAACTCAATTATTGTTTTGACGGTGCTGCGCCAGTCTTCTAGTCAACTGCCGTCACCTATAACTTGCACTAGTTTAGTGTGCCCCGGAGTTTAGGAAATAACTTTGTAGAAGAGGTATAATTACCTGTTGGATTACCACATCCATATATTTTTCTTTCATTTCTTCCTTTCAACTCAGAATACTGAAAAACTCAGTCCAGTATTAATTACAAAATTCCGGTGATATTTGTAGTAGTGGTTAATCTTTCATTGTTGCTCCTTTACATTGCAAGATTTCATCTTTTAAGGAAAACGAAATTCATCCTTTACGGAAAACGATCGAAAAAGGGCTGCTTCAGCATCGATAAAAAGCATTATCGATTGTTTGGTCGGACGCGTAGGCGCAGCGCTCTGGTGCGAGTGGTGTGTGGGGCGCGCGCGAGACGCTCGGACAGCGGGACAATGGCGCCCCGCCGCGAGCGCCGTGTCACCCACGACCCGCATCACTCATACCTTAGGGCCGACGCACACAAACCGCATTCCCCGACATTTGATAACCTGTGCGGTTGCTTTTATATTAGACTATTAGCTGCGGTATCCGGCGCCGCTCGGCATAATATCTAAAAAAATAATTCAGACGTAAAAAGTCGCTTTTGTCAATCCGGTCCATGAAGTAACTATATACAAAAACACGTCGATCCGTTGCTCCGTTGCAGCGTAAAAAAGGACAAACTTTCGCACGTATAATATTAGTATCTAGGGACAATAAAGGCAATAAAGGACAATAAAAGGACAATAAAATCTCATTAATTTTTAAAATTGATTTAGTTATATTTTCAACCTTGTACAGAAACCATTTATAAAAAAAAAAATTAACACAGCAATATTGCGATGTATGATAATTATAGTCCATTATTTACTAAATAAAAACAAAAACGAATCAACTAGCTCCCGGGTGGAGTTGTTATAGTATCTGTGAATTATTTGTTAAGGCTTTTTTCAATCTGCCGTCTATATTTGCCTATATTTGAAGAGTTGTTTAGTTTGAGATTAATTATGAAGCATAACCAAAGACACATATCGCAATATTCATATTTCGTAACATGCTTTTTGCCAATCGATCGCTTGTAGTCGTTTATCCATTGCTTATTGGATAGTGATATATGGTTGCGGAGGCGCAGTATGCGCTGGCCCTAAAGAGCTTATTATTGAAATGAAATGGTGCTCGATATTATTTACTGCGACTAATTTTACGATTTCGACGATTGTAAATTGAATTCGTAATGGGGCCTTTTATTTGTTTATGCTAATGTTTGTTTTAATTATTAATTTTTATGGGGTTTCTGTCTCCATTCCATAGGGTTTTAAGATTGCTCAGAAAAGCAGATAGGTACTGAAGCGTGGAGGAATCCAAATAATTTTATTCATGCTCATAATTTGAGGGCCACTCACTGTGACTCTTATAATTGTGACTAATTAAGCCTAAGATTTGTATGTACTCCGACTTTTGGAATGCCTTTATTAGCTACGAGTTTGAATGAATTAGATATTTATCTTAATATAATATAGCTGAAGAGTTTTTTTAATGTTTTGTTTGAACGCACTAATCCGAAGTACAAGTCCGGATTTAAAAAATATGTTTGTATTTGATAGCCCAACTCTTGTGGAAGGTAGTATATGCTACTAATTATCATATTACGATTCTTAGGAGCATAGCAAAAAGAAAAAAAGTCAGAAAAATCGCTAAGCGAAAACGAAGTAATTGGTACTCGTAACAGCGCGGGCGGCCATTTTACCGGACTCCGCTCAGGAGATTGTCCAGAACTAAATTGACCTGAGCGGAGCCGGGAACATCCATTAGTATTGAATAATACAGTTCATTATCTATTGCATAATCCCATCACGTTATCACTGCTTTTGTAGTTACCATATATAATAAAGAGGCTTGTGACATCACTTCTCTTATGGCGCGTGAATTTCTCCGCTCGCGTTGCTCATTGCATACTGATTCATAAAAAATAGGCTTTCGTAATTTTATAATATATATAAATCGATTTTGACGGGCATACAACAATGAACCCTAACGCAAACTCAAAACTTTCTGAAGTCGCTATTATCGTTTGTTTGCTGAACGCTGGACTCAGTTGTGTAGTCGTAAACAATGGGTCAGTGCAAATCTAAGCTCGCAAGTAAAACAAATTATATTTTTACAGCCGAGGCGGATGACAGATGTGAAGAAATTCAATAGGAATGTGAAGAAATGTTTGAAAATAATTACTAATCGCTAGGAGCGTTAACGACACACATATTTGAGAATGTCTGTTTGAATTATTCATCTGATATCGGTTTAAATCCAATAATTTTCTCTGTTTGAAAACTTTGAATACATTTCAAGTAAGTAATCTTCGTGTATGGTTTGAATAAAATCTTTCAATATTACTATGCATGAACTGCTTCTACAGCGGCGTGTCTGTTCGCTTGTCTGCGCGGTACCTGTCGTTTCTGCATTCTACCTTGGACTTCTGATTTGAGAAATGATAAAGGTGATATTTAAAAAAACATGGACATCCCTTTCGGTGCAAGCCTCTGCAAAATCGATGTTATTAAAACAGTAGTAGATCGGTAATCCACATATACTACAGCAGCCTATTTCCTTTATGGGGCCGCAATATGACCATAAGACAAAATATTTATGGACGAACTAACCCCGAAAAGACCCTCGCATTGTGATCACAATGCTTTAAAAATTGTCTACATTTTTTCATATTATCGTCACCGCTGTTTTATATCTGCCTAATACCAGATACCTACAATGGATAAAGATTGTTTTACTCATGTATTTTATGCAGCAAGTATCAGATGATGACAGATGTTAAATGTATATCAATGCTGGTTTCAATAAATAAAATAATTGATACGGCAAACGCGATCCACGTTTGCCGTGTCCATATTAAGCCCATCGCGGTCGACCCCTTGTTAGCGCTGTCAGTTGCTGTTTCGTCCGTGCGTTGTTTCTGTTTTATGTTTTTTTTAGTACGCCGCCGGTTGGTATCGGTTGCACGTGAAAAGGAATTTAGGCGCCAGATGCAGATGATAAGAAGGCGACGTTGATACATCACCCGGCTGCGGTGTCGATACAAGTATATCTATCGAATACTGTGCGCGTCACATCACTATGTTTGGTTCATTACAGAACAATCGGCACGGTAATTGGTTCAGATCAAAAATAAAGATGTGCTGTGCCATTGCGTGCCTACTCTCGCTGCCTCAAATTTTCTGAAACTACTAAACCAACTTAAACGCATATGCCACGTTTAAAACATAGTCGCAAACGTATTTGAGGGTTTGTTTTGGTGGGAACTGACTTGGCAAATCCATTTTGGGTGCGCTTTCGCTTCGGCGAGTTTTTGACTGTGTGACGTACGACGCTCAGCCAATTTCCCATACGATTAATTTTGTTGCATCGTAATTTAGGCTTATTCTGCCCTCCCAGGATTTATGTAGTTACCGCCTTTTGAATATTGAGGGCAGTATTTATCTCTATACCCCGTGGACAATCTTGAACACACTTTTGGACATGTTTTCTTAGGTTTTTCGTATTTGTTGTGCCTAGATGTCAAGACCAAAACAACGTATTCTAGAATTAGTAGTCATGACCCTGGCAAAACAATCGAAGGTTTTGAAAACTGGTATCATTTCAATGCAAGGAATCACGATACAATATTAAGCCACAGCTCAATTTCTGTCTTATTTGTATAAAGGACACTGCATAAGTGTTTTTTTAGTTCTTCCGTTGAATAGATTTTTTGTCGCTACAGCGTTTTTATCCAATACTGCGGGCATTCACCTGTATCACATTTGTATTATGTATTTATCACCGGTGATAGGAATTATTATGCTCGACGTGTGTGTGATTCCCGAGACATGCCTCTGCGTACTAAAGATGACTTCATTTTGATTTGTGTACTTGAGTACGTGACATGGCACCCATAATATTATTGCCTTATTCAAAAGGCGGTAACTGCATATCTGCCTCATATGTAGTTACCGCCTTTTGAATAAGGAGGGCAGAATATTTCTGTTATAATAGCGCTTTACCTTATATTATTTGAGATCAAACCTTTGAACTTTGTCGAAAAAACAGATTGAAAATCAGTGGCGTAACAATAGGGTGGCGGGGCTGGCAAAATACCACGGGCCCCCGGCCCAAGAGTGCCCCGGCCGAACAAACATTATTTTTTCTGAGTATTTAATTTTATATGAAAAGTATATTTTTGTAAGTTCTGCTTAAAATTCAAAGTGAGACAACTAAAGACCATAATACAATTTCAAGTGAATCGTTAATTTCAACCAACCTAAACTTTGACGATGTTATAGACACTTTTGCGGAACCGAAAGCTGGAAAAAAAATTTTTTTTTATAAATATCTTATCGAAATTAAATTGTAATATTTTTATTTCATTGTAGATGTATGCAGGTTTCCTCACGATGTTGTTCCTTGACCGAAAAGCTAGCGAATAGATGATGATTGCATTGAGATATTCTGTTCTATGGATGAATGTGAAGTCTCCAATATGCATTGGGCTAGCGTGGGGACTACAGACCATTCCCTCTCGCCTAAGAGAGGAGGCCTATGGCCATTATTGAGACATAATACAACGTGGAATTGAGTAAGCTGAAAATCTGGAAGTTTATTAAAGTTAAACTGAGTACAAGGTGAAGATTTTTACTGATAGGGCACCATCAAAAGAATTTGCCACGGGCCCCAAATGGTATAGTTATGCCACTGTTGAAAATAGGGATTGGCAAACATTCGCGTGTCCAAATGGCGTTTCCTAAAATGCTCTTTGTTTCGTTGGAAAGACAGGTTTATAATGCCATTTAATAGTTTTGTATTGTCTTCCGTCACGCTTCGTTGTTTTATCGATCTGTCCTAGACTTAAAGCTTGCGAAGTCATTTTTAGGGTTCCGTACCCAAAGGGTGCCAACGGAACCCTATTACTAAGCCTCCGCTGTCCGTCCGTCTATCCGTCCGTCCGTCCATCCGTCCGCTTGTCACACGGCTGTAGCTCATGAACTGTAATAGGTAGGCAGCTGAAACAGAGTGTGTATTTCTTTTGCCGCTATAACAACAAATAGGAATCATTAAAAAATTATAAAAAATAAAGGGGGGGCTCCATACAAAAAACGTGATTGTTTTGTTTTAAATCTTGTCCGATGGTACGGAACCCTTCTTGTGCGAGTCCGACTCATACTCTACCGGTTTTTTAAGTACATACTAATGAAGGCACCAAACTTAACATAATACTCATATGGAGCACTTTTAAATTTAATATGTTATTTTAATATGATGTTCCACTCTGCGATAAATTATAACTCTTTGATATTTCAGTATATATTCGTAAAGACAAGATTCATATTTTGAATAATCGCCAAAAAATTCTTATGTTAATGTTCGGTACCGTAAAAAATAAGTGGCACATTCCTACTATTCTCGTGACCAGGTAGTAGTTAAGAAGATGGGAATGGAAATTCATTTTAACTGAAAATAAGCCACTTATAATAATTTATTATATTACTACACGACTCATTATAATGAGCGACGTAGTTCCTACAGTTTAACGTCTCTAGTAAAACTTGCAGGTAATTGAATACTTGAAGAGTGCGAATTACCAAGTTAGCATCGAAGGAGAGAGGTGTCATTATGCATTTAGCCTAAGTACATACCTGGGATACAATGTATAAACAATTTATGTCTAGATGCCTCTCCGTGGTACTCTGTCCTAAAATAGAATAAAATAAGGACAGTAATCGAAGTAAGAACCCGCTATGCTTTTCTCTAAACAAAAGCAGATGTCGAGCCGGAACTGTGGTATTTTTTCTCCACCGACAAATCAATTAGGAAGATTTTACCGCCCTCCCACTTATCGGAACCCACCCACGGCACGGCAATTAAGTCCCAATTACGCCACCCCGGGAATAGAACCGGCGCCGAGAGTATGCGCGAGCTTCACATTTTTACGCGGACCTCTGTCCCAAAGTCGCAGTTAATTATTTCGGTGAATGGTTGATGTAAATGAAGCCACTGGAACAGCAAAAGGATACGAACATTCTTGTGGCAGAATATAATTTTGTCTTCTGGGACGCAAGTTTTATTATTTAAGAAGAGACCAGAGAATGCCAAAGATGTAATTGGTTTGGATTACCAGGAAAACAGTTGTCAACAGGAGGCAATGACCCCGAGGCACCACCGTGTGTTTCTCCATGGAACGATTCGTTGCGATTTTATCGATGCGTCAATCTCTTCGCTATGATTAGGAAATTGAACAAATCAATCAATAACACATTTAAATGTTTTAATAATATTTTAATTTTTTTCTCGTATTAATTTTAGCCAGAGCCATAACTGTACACATATTAATGGTATTTGTATCCGCGATTCGCAGCGCTCTGCCGCCGTGCGAAAATATTTTGCGCTCACCGGCTTTTGCGCTCACGGTGCGCTGTAGCACAAAATATATGGAACCAGAAACCTAGCTCATATGCACCGTGGATATAGTATGTTGAGGGTAGGACTGCCTTGATGCTCCTCAGTCTCTTCTCCTCGCCGGCAATGTACAGCTAAATAGACGCGCCCAAGACAAACCGTCACTTCTTCCTAATCCCCTGGTGGATAACCAGCCCCGATTCAATTTTTCTATCTCAGACGTGAAGCACGTCTGCACGCGAGGAAATAAGCAGCAAAGCGGTCACAGTTAACCTGTCAACCCGACATTGGCAAAACTACATTTCAGAGGCAACTCAAACTGTAAGGTACAATATTTAGTTTAACGGCTTACCGCGCGTGTGAGGAGCAGGACGTGCTGCTCGACGTTTCGGAGCCTCACATGGGCTCCATCTTCAGGAGAACGTGCCTGTCGCGACGGAGGTAGGCACGTTACTGGCTACCCGCCGCTTTGCTTCACTTCTCAGCGTCCATGGCAACACTCGTACATTTTCTTGAGGATTAGCTGCGGTCCGAATTTCGTGTGAAGTGCAAAACACGCTGACTGTGTTTTCCTCGACGTCTGTTGTCGGTGCACCTCTCCGAAATTCAGTTTTCAACTTATTCAGCACGGGTTTCCATATGGGCGAAAGACGGTAGGAATCTTCACGATTGAAGTTCTTGTGCTTGCTGATTTCGATGGACTCCCGAATGATTCGTGGGAGGTTTCGTTGTTCAGGTACTAGGACTTTCACCTGATCAAACCTCAACCAGTGCCCAGGTCCAGATTCTGCATGCTCACACAGCGCTGACTTCGTGATATCTCTGTTCTTAACCGCCCGTATGTGCTCCGTGATGCGTGTGCTGACGCTCCTCTTCGTTTGGCCAATGTACGATTTACCGCATGAACAGGGAACTCTGTAGACGCCAGCGGCGAGTAATGGTACCTTGTCCTTTACTGATCGGAGCATGGCTGAGACCTTGCGTTGAGGATGCAGCACGGCTGGTATGCTGGATCTCCTCAGTATCCTCGCAATACGGTCTGTCACTCCCCTGATGTACGGCAGGTATGCGGCTCGCCTCTTGACGTCATACTGTGGTTGTCGTTCTTTCCTTCTGGTTCTCCAATCTCTTGCCTTATAACCATTGCCTTGCAGCACTGTCTCTATGAATTTAATTTCCGCAGCAATGTGTAGTGGATCACAAAGACGTTCCGCTCTCTGTAGAAGTGATTTTGGTACCAATTGTAAGTGTGCCGGGTGGTGATGTGAGGATGCATGTAGGTACCTGTTGGTATGGGTCGGTTTTCTATATACCGCATGACCCAACTTTCCATCGGCGCACTTAATCACTAATACATCCAGGAATGCTAGCTTTCCTTCCTGCTCAATCTCCATAGTGAACTTAATCCTGGGATGTATGGAGTTGAGGTGGTCTAGGAATTTGCTGAGCTCTGTGAGTCCGTGGGTCCACACTGCGAAAACGTCATCCACGTAACGGATCCATAGTGCCGGTTGTAAAGCTGCCGAGTCCAGGGCACGCTGTTCAAATGACTCCATGAACAGGTTCGCCACCACTGGAGCTACCGGTGACCCCATCGCCACACCATCTGTTTGGACGTAGTAACTCTCGTTCCACAGGAAATATGTAGTGCTAAGGACGTGTCTGAGTAGATCGATGTACATCACGGACAGGTTGTTTTCTTGTAGAAGGGCTTCTATTTTCTTCAGCGCATCTTCCACAGGAACGTTCGTGTACAGAGACTCCACATCGAAGCTCACCATGATATGTCCGGGTTCTAGTGTTACTTCCGACAAGACTTGCAGAAAGTGGGTGGAGTCCTTCACATAGGACGTTGTTTTTCCGACCAATGGCTGCAACACACAGGCAAGGTGCTTAGATAACCAGTATGTGGGCGAATTAATCTGGCTAACTATGGGTCTGAGCGGCATATCTGGCTTGTGTATCTTTGGTAGGCCGTAGAACCGGGGGGGCTGCGGATTGTCCGACTTTAGCCGTCTACGTTCGTCTACCGGGATAGGTGAATAGTCAGAAGTGATGAGTTTCCATGTATCTCGTACCACTTTTGCGGTCGGTGCCTTATCTAACTTTTTGTAGTTATCTGTGGCTAATAGGTTACTCACCTTCTCTTCATATTCTACCGTGTCCAACACTACCGTAGAGTTTCCCTTGTCGGCTGCTAGGACCGCAATACTTCTGTCTTGGCGTAAGTCTTTCAACGAATGCCGCTCCTCGTGAGACAGATTCGATGCCGGAGGAGCGGCGTGCGTTGAAAGACTTACGCCAAGACAGAAGTATTGCGGTCGAATATGGTAGAATATGAAGAGAAGGTGAGTAACCTATTAGCCACAGATAACTACAAAAAGTTAGATAAGGCACCGACCGTAAAAGTGGTACGAGATACATGGAAACTCATCACTTCTGACTATTCACCTATCCCGGTAGACGAACGTAGACGGCTAAAGTCGGACAATCCGCAGCCCCCCCGGTTCTACGGCCTACCAAAGATACACAAGCCAGATATGCCGCTCAGACCCACAGTTAGCCAGATTAATTCGCCCACATACTGGTTATCTAAGCACCTTGCCTGTGTGTTGCAGCCATTGGTCGGAAAAACAACGTCCTATGTGAAGGACTCCACCCACTTTCTGCAAGTCTTGTCGGAAGTAACACTAGAACCCGGACATATCATGGTGAGCTTCGATGTGGAGTCTCTGTACACGAACGTTCCTGTGGAAGATGCGCTGAAGAAAATAGAAGCCCTTCTACAAGAAAACAACCTGTCCGTGATGTACATCGATCTACTCAGACACGTCCTTAGCACTACATATTTCCTGTGGAACGAGAGTTACTACGTCCAAACAGATGGTGTGGCGATGGGGTCACCGGTAGCTCCAGTGGTGGCGAACCTGTTCATGGAGTCATTTGAACAGCGTGCCCTGGACTCGGCAGCTTTACAACCGGCACTATGGATCCGTTACGTGGATGACGTTTTCGCAGTGTGGACCCACGGACTCACAGAGCTCAGCAAATTCCTAGACCACCTCAACTCCATACATCCCAGGATTAAGTTCACTATGGAGATTGAGCAGGAAGGAAAGCTAGCATTCCTGGATGTATTAGTGATTAAGTGCGCCGATGGAAAGTTGGGTCATACGGTATATAGAAAACCGACCCATACCAACAGGTACCTACATGCATCCTCACATCACCACCCGGCACACTTCCAATCGGTACCAAAATCTCTTCTATAGAGAGCGGAACGTCTTTGTGATCCACTACACATTGCTGCGGAAATTAAATTCATAGAGACAGTGCTGCAAGGCAATGGTTATAAGGCAAGAGATTGGAGAACCAGAAGGAAAGAACGACAACCACAGTATGACGTCAAGAGGCGAGCCGCATACCTGCCGTACATCAGGGGAGTGACAGACCGTATTGCGAGGATACTGAGGAGATCCAGCATACCAGCCGTGCTGCATCCTCAACGCAAGGTCTCAGCCATGCTCCGATCAGTAAAGGACAAGGTACCATTACTCGCCGCTGGCGTCTACAGAGTTCCCTGTTCATGCGGTAAATCGTACATTGGCCAAACGAAGAGGAGCGTCAGCACACGCATCACGGAGCACATACGGGCGGTTAAGAACAGAGATATCACGAAGTCAGCGCTGTGTGAGCATGCAGAATCTGGAACTGGGCACTGGTTGAGGTTTGATCAGGTGAAAGTCCTAGTACCTGAACAACGAAACCTCCCACGAATCATTCGGGAGTCCATCGAAATCAGCAAGCACAAGAACTTCAATCGTGAAGATTCCTACCGTCTTTCGCCCATATGGAAACCCGTGCTGAATAAGTTGAAAACTGAATTTCGGAGAGGTGCACCGACAACAGACGTCGAGGAAAACACAGTCAGCGTGTTTTGCACTTCACACGAAATTCGGACCGCAGCTAATCCTCAAGAAAATGTACGAGTGTTGCCATGGACGCTGAGAAGTGAAGCAAAGCGGCGGGTAGCCAGTAACGTGCCTACCTCCGTCGCGACAGGCACGTTCTCCTGAAGATGGAGCCCATGTGAGGCTCCGAAACGTCGAGCAGCACGTCCTGCTCCTCACACGCGCGGTAAGCCGTTAAACTAAATATTGTAGTTATGTCCCGCGTAAGTTTTAAAATACTAACAAACTGTAAGGTGTTCGTGTATAAAATGAATGAAAGTAACATCGTAACACGAGAGCCTAATGAGAATTTGTCCGTAAATATTGCGTGTAATGATCTTCGCTTCGCCCGCTTAAGACCACGGTGACGTCAGTGGGTGGGCGGCGCGCGCGTCGTTCGCTTTACATAGAAATTACCCATCATGCTCATACGCCATAGATATAATGCAAAACGCGAGTGTCGTGCCTGCCTCAGCATTCCACACGCAGCTTCAGTATCTTTGGAGCTTTACAGATATTTCTTAGAAGAATATGTCTTTGCCAAAGATTTACAAATATTCCGTCCCAGCTTATTGGTTCAATGGGAACCCTGACGGATGGATTATTTACACACCCAGATATACTACGCAGAAAAGTGTTTCTATGACTAGGCTGTCAGAATGAGGTATATGGCTATGGTCTTCTTGGACCACCGATGAACTAATAATAGGAAACAATCTGTATCAGTCCCTTTACTTTATTTTGGAAATATGTATGAACTCTCGTGCCCAAGTCATTTCTTCGAGTTCACGACCAAAGGGCGGTCATCTTAAGCACTCTTCATCTTATGTAGCTTTCTTTAGTACCTATTTCTATGGTAAGTATACTCTTTACGATTATAAGTTAATGCCACCTCTAAATGATACTTAGGTACGTATCATCACGGTAGCAGCTCGAGTAATAATGAGTAATAGCTGCCGTGGCATACGTAATGATATCGGTTATGCTTAAGAATGCCTTCTATGATTAAATAGGATCATTACAGAAGGAGGTGCCTACACATTGTGAACGTTTAAATGCAAAAAAAGTCGACCATTAGCTGAGGTCGTATTTTGCGCATATACGTAGGATATTTATCTACGTTGTATAAAACGATCAAAATCATAAACCATGGACAATTTCATGCAATATACCAGCTTTTTTTTATTTATATGCAGAAATCACAGAGCATATACAGGTACGTATAAAAAGAGCATAAAAACGAACACAACAATAAACACAAAACTTGTCTCCACTACGAATTCTCAAATAACCGTCTCTAGAACAAAGACGAAGACGAGGTGACCTAATCGAGGTATACAAAATGCTTACAGCCAAATACAACTGCCAAGTCATGAAAAACCCTCAACTACGTGTTCACAGCTTGAATCTGGACACACCAGAGCACAATACTAATGTACGCAAACACTTCATTAGAAACAGAGTTGTAGAGGCCTGGAACAAACTCCCTGAGGACATAATCAACGCAAAAATGTTAATCAATTTAAAAACCGCTTGGACACTTATTCAAACAACTTTTTTAAGAATAATTAAAGACCGTGTTAATTACCAAAACTGACCTTCATAGATTACAAGGAAGTGACTAAGTGAACTACCATTAGGACAAAAAAAAACTTGTAAACATGAAAAGTGATAAACCATACTTAAGGCGGCCCAACCCGGCGGGACTACCTCAATCGCGGGCACGGTACAAAACCGTGCTGTTGCGCTCTGGGACCTTCTCTGTTTCAAAGAAAATGACTGGCTCCGTGATGAGGTAGATCCAACAAAAAAGACAATGTGCATAGTGTATGATTTGGTAAGATTTACGAAAATTTAAATTACTAAACGACTTATAGCTAAAAGTAAACCACGACCGCTGTATTCAAAAATCTAACAAAAACCAAATAGATTATAAATTTTGAATAAATAAGCTAAGTCTGATGACTAATCTTTTTAAGATGTTCTTACTTTATCATTGCGTAATCTAACTCCAAAGTTATTGTATAAAACGCGCGAAAAATCCGAACTTTCGGACCTTATAACTTAGAAACCAAACACAATTTTACAATGCCAACGGTCATCAGACATCTAGTTCGATCAAATAAAGCTATTTTGAGCAAAATTTGGGATCTCTGACAAGTAATATGTGCGTGATCTTCTTTCCCCGTTTGTATGGGGAGTTGAGCGGGATGGGCCACCTTAAACATGATTTAGACACATCCTAGGCTGCCTGTCTAATATAAAATAAATAAGTAAATAAATAAACACATTGGAATGTTAAGAAAATATAGGCGTTCAACGCAAAACATAAATAATAAGCAATAGTGTATGAAAAATAAAATAAAGAGTTGCTAAAAGGAAAATTCAGCATTTGTTATCATACTTAAAATTTAAAACAATTTCTATGGTGAAAATATTTCTGGAGTACTATGACCAGTTATGGCCCTAGGTCCATCAGTGCTTGGAGATAGTGTCGCTGCCAGGTTCTACGCACGTAGCGACACACATGCATGTTTGCAAGGTTTGCTAATGTCGCTTTTGCACGCGTGCATGTCGTACCAGTGGGACGCCAAATGCACCCGAGTCACGCAATGCTCGCAGGCATGTGTCTAGGATAGCTACAAGTTTGCCGAACTTTTTTAACGTTGTTCTGGTTCCCTGACATTGAAAATTGTAGTATTGTTAATGATGGATCAGATGTACGACAATTGCAATATAAATTATGAGAGGTGCATTTCATAAAAAAAAACATTTTTTTATGGTCTGCATGAGGTTGAATTTAGGCTAAAACTTTAAACTAATTTATACATTTAACAATTACTTAGTGAAATCAGAGCGCGGAACCCATGTAAAAATGTCGATTTATTTACGTACATACTACATGATGCGATACTTAGCCTGTTTATGATTGTACTGAAATAAAAAAATATCCGTTTTTCCATCTAGTCCAATGTTGCCGTGAATGCTCAAATGAAGGGAATGCCCTGGCTTGGCACTTAGTGCCTTCGGGAATTCGGAATGACGATACAATAAATAATAGTTTGTGCAACTAAACACATACGACCCTATTCACCATTGTTTGCGATATTGCGCTGTATGCGAATATGAAACGAGCCATATTAAATGACGCCCTAGCCAGCCAGATACAAATTACATGGGGTTTGTTTGTAATTCATACCAAAGGCTTATGCAGAGTGGAACAAATTCCCGGCTCTACAAGGGCCGGGTCCATAAAGTTAATACATAAAGTGGAGGTAAACCTAACACACAGAGTCAACTGATGCAATCAGAGCCCCTAGTCCAACTTCTCATCTAAATTAATCGACTAGCGTTTTCATTTGCATGAAGAATTAAACAGTGCGCGCGCAGTGGGCGTTAAGCCACCAAAATTTGCGAGTCTGAATTTGAATTGACAGCTTACGTATCTCCGCCGTCAATACGTCGACTTTTCCGTTTACACCGACTTTGCGTTTTCATACAAATCGGTAGTCCGAGTTTGATTTTGACAGCTTGGAGAAGTAAAACCACAATATAAATAGGAAAATTTGTATGGGTTTGTCGTTTTTACGTAATGAGGTGCCAAGCCCGGACCTTCCCTTAATGAGCACGGCTACACTGAACTGAATGGAAAACTCGGATAATGTTTCATTGCCGCTTCAACCATAGTCTCATCCAATGCAGTGGTACTATCACACACGCCGTTTCTCAGCTCAGCTCAGTCCATGTGTCACGGGGGCGTTAAGTTCTATCTTCCTCGGTGGTATTATCTTTGGCCATAGTTGTGGTGTGTTCCATCCGATGTGCTCGTTGCTTATGTCGATGTTGGCGCCCGCTCGGTCGCGGCGGAGGCTGCGCGGGCGCAGGGCAGCCTGCGGCGCGGCGCCCACCCACCGAGCCCTTTACCGGGACCGAACCGGCCAGGAAACAGGCCCTCTGGGCTTATGATCTAGGACATAGATTTAAGAGAAAGGTATAGATAGCTAACGTCTTATAACGTATTAAAACACACCGAAAACTGTTTTTTTTCCATAGAACTAGCATAGCGCGTTGTGCTTACAAGACGAATGTTTTAAGAGGCGGTAGTTTACCCCGTCGAAATGCTGCGCTGCACGTCAGCTGCCGAAGGCGTGGGTATATGGGTCAGGGAAGGGATAGGAACCCTGTGTGTGCGTTCTCGATGCAATTTTCACTCACAAAGCCCTCCACGAAATGTAGACTATCCTAAATAGGCTCCTAGCACCGAAAACACGTGTCGATGACCTACAACGAACCGATCAGTCCCGCGCACTGGCATAGACTCGACTAAGAATGTGACAGCTACATAGTCACAGACAAAAACAGTAACTCTGTGACTAAACAACGAACAAAGGGTGGAAGTGAGACGTCAACTCAAGTACCACTAGCACTAGTAAGAAAGAGATGAAACACATCTGCCCGATGAGACAACTTCTGAAATCGTTATTAATACATTGGAGTCACGCTTATAGAATGTGAAATGTTTTTTTTTTGTGATTTCTGAATCTTTATGATTTATCTAGTTTTATAGTAACGAAAGCATGGCGACCTGTGCATTTATAGATGGTTTAGTAAACGTGAGTAAAAAACCCGGAATAAAACCCCTTTTATCATGGTGAGGGGTTTCTACTGATTCTTTGTCGATCAAATTTCTTAACTTCTTGTCAAGATTTCAAAGTGAAACTTAAAACATAATTTCAGATCACTATTTTGAAGCTCCACAGCGATTAAACTAAAATCGAAATTTCAGTACATTTTGTATGAAACGATTTTGGTCTCATCCGTCAGTTGACTCTGTATGTCTTTACATTCTAAGCCTATGTTTTTTCGCTCGTACTATGACAATTCTGACCGGCGCCATCTCCCGTCACTGACAGAACGTCACCGTCATTAAACTAAACTTGATTCCAAATTTCTCCAATGAAGGCGTAATAAAAACTTTACATTTTAACCATACATCAAATTAAGTAACTTCATTGAAAATATAGAATATCATTGATATTTATTGGTTTATATTTAATGTATTTAGAAATATGAATTGCAACGCCACCTGTGGACTTTTTTTTTATCCCTATTCAACACTGGTATGACGTTAGCAATATATCCCTTTCTTTTTATTATATGTCTAGGATGACCTCGAACTTTCATTTCACATCGATCGCACATTATTCGGCGTAATGGTGTGCGTTATTTGTTATGTCAGGTATGTTAGGTTGGATCGTAGGAATCTGCAGGTTGGCAGATTTGAGTGTCCGTCAAAAATAGGATGGGAGGATTTGCGGAATCGAAGTGATGGGAGAAGGCAACTAAATTTGCGAGATCAAAACCGAAAGGAGAAGTGGAATTGGGGGGTGAATAAAAAAACGTATTCCAAGTTTTTTCCTTATTTGTTTAGGTGCCATGAGTTTTTAAAAATGGTTGTGTGGCATAGAGGAGAGAACATATCGGAGAGGCAGTTATCCCGTCACACAGATGTGAGGTTCGGGCCCCCTACTAACGCGAATAGGGCTGCTAGTCTCGCCGGACAGGCTACGGTACCCTGTTTCTCTGGGTCTCCCTGATCTCTGCGACTACCGGACAGCAACTAGGACTCCAAAGGAAGAGTGTGCACAGCATCGACGACTCCGAGCTTTCGATCCACTATGCAAATCCACCAGGAGGGCTGAGCAGCAGCTGACCTCCAAGTGCAGCAAGCAAGAAGTGTTCACACTGACATCCTGGGTACCCACACGACTTGGTGGAGGACCTATCTACCAGGTAGTTGCTGTTCAGCACTACCCAGGAGACACGAGTGGCTGCACGAAATGGGCATATTAGCATCTACGGACGCGAACGACTCTATCCCACAAACCGCTGTATGTATAAGTTGGCGCGACATACGATTTAATACCATGCCTCGTTGTCGAAAAATAAAAATATATCAATGCAAGTTAAGGAGTTTTCTAATTTGCCTGCCATCATTATTGCCTTTTAACGCAAAAATACACCGGAGGTCGGCAGCGTTGATAAAAATACTCGAATAAGAATATTGACATACTTTTATTGTGGCCCATAAAACGATTTGGCGCTCGTTAGGAAGATTCCTGGCGCCGTAAAAAGTGCATCAAATTTTTATTGCACCACTCTAAATCGAACGTACCTGGCGTCGAATTGGACTAATATGTAGTTTTATGATCTCCTGGTAGACGTGGACGACACTCGGTACCCTGTCTCCTTCTCGAGATCCAAACTGGATCCGTTATGGCTTCGGTTACTTGTGTGGGAGACCAATGGATGTGTTGCAGGAAAGTTGTCACATCCGTCAGCTTACTCCGCCACCACAGGTGCGCATATGGACCGGTATCGCTCCACATCGCTCCATACTTTTCGTGTAGCCGGTGAGTTGTTTATCGAATTGCCACGTATCCGTGCACTTGCTCGCCACATGCGGGCAATTAATTGCTCCATGAATGGTTTCACACTTGTCCATAAACCATGTTTCCGGAGATTGCTGGATGTTGTCATGGCGACGAAATTGACAGGGATTGTTGCAAGTTCAGCAACTTTAGTTGCTCGTGTACGGGTACCTCTAGGCTGGGTTAAAGAAAACAAGAACAACAATTTCCGCCTGAGCTTCGAAACAGTAGTAATGAGTCTTTTGAGGTTACCGCGGTCGTTAGACATGTTTGAAAAATGTTACGGCTTTTTACGCGGCAGGTAGAGATATTCTCCGACGTTTCGAGATCAGCTCCCCTTGCAGTCTCCTAGCGTGTACAAAATTCCATGTTCATGTGGGAAATATTATGTTGGGCAAACAAAGCGAAGTGTTGCGACACGGGTTACGGAACACATTCGAGCAGTAAAGAAGAAGGACTCCGCGAAGTCAGCTTTGTGTGAGCATAGCGAATCAGGACCAAATCACTGGATACGTTTCGATCAGGTTGGCATAATCGCCGCCGAAAAACGAACTATACCAAGATTGGTCCGAGAAGCTATCGAGATTAAGAAGCACAGCAAATTCAATCGAGAAGACTCATTTAAGCTCTCTGCAATGTGGAACCCCGTGCTTCAGCCACTTAGAAGGGTCCAACGAGACGATAATATCGGCGACGATATTGTCAGCTCATATTGCCTGTCGTCTGAAGTTCGGACCGCAGCCAGACACATTTCCGCTTCCGCCCCCACTCACAGCTACGATTTACGCCCACGGCGAGCCTAACGGTCACCTCAGTCGTCTGCTGCGCACGAGCGCGGCGGATGCTTCCTTGACAACGGGCTGAATGATTAGCTCGAAACGTCGGAGAATAATAATGAGTTTTATTGATGTGGTATTATTCAAAATACGAAGCGTCGCAAATTGACTTAGCCCTTAGTCAGAGTTTTACGTTAATGCGAAATAACGTTCGTTTTTAAATGTGAGTGATACGAGTAAGTGAACTAAAAGAGTCGTATTCACTACGTATAATATTCACAACGTATAATCTTATTTTTTTCCAAAAAATTAAAACCATGCATATCGTATAATAGTCACAACGTATAATGTTATACGTTGTGCATGAATAAAGTTTAAAAATAAAATCAACTCTTTGCATCATGCATAACGTATAATAGTCACAACGTATAATATTCCTAACATGAATTCACAAAAAAAGAAAACCATGCAGAACGTATAATATGCCAAGAAGCACTGCATAAAGCGCCCTAATAACGATACATTTAAGGCTGAAATTGCTACGAATCGATATTTGCTACAATTTCGAGAGGCCACCTTACGCTAATTGAGACGGTCGAAACGTCACGTGCGAGTATACGCTTTAATTGTATGATGATAAGGGCGCTTATCGTATGAAATATTTTTGGATTATATGATATGCATTGTTTTCTTTTTTTGTTAAATAAAGATCATAACATTATACGTTGTGACTATTATACGTTATGCATGGAGAAATAAGTAATTTTATGTTTTGGACTTCTTCATGCACTACGTATAAGATTATACGATCTGCCGATTATACGTTGTGCATGGTTTTAAAATTTTGGTAAAATATGACATTATACGATCTGCATATTAGACGTTCTGCCGTTCCCCCAACTAAAATGGGGCTGGCCGAGTTTACTTTTCTCCTCGCAGAGAAAAGTCGATGTCTGCGGTAGCGTCGTCCTATTCTGAAACAAATTTTCAAAAACGTTTTACCTCGGCATCGCGCCACTAGGCTGCTGATATTGGCTCATCTGTCGATGCGGTGAGAGGGTGGGTGAAGGTGGATCGGTCACCTGCCTGTGTGTATAATGGCCTTCTTACGTTTCTGTGTACCTGGTTCCATTGTTTCTTATAAACGTTTAAGGCGAATTTAACCGGCAACAAAACGATGAATCTTGTATTTTTCTTTCTGAGTTAGATAAGTGCATTTCTTTACAAATCTAGCTGTTCCATGGTTCTGATCCATAATCTATGTGTAATTGTATGTCCCCTTCCTCGGTTTGATACTTTCGCATTCGATTAAAATATGGTCGATACGGCAATGGAGAATTGTTTATTATAGTTCAATCCAAAATAAGGGTAGTGGGGAATGGCAACTAGTTACCGTGATGTGATCTGACGGTCAGTTTTGTATTTTAACTATTCAAGTCCAGTTAAAAAAAAAATTGCCGTGCTCATGAAGGGAAGATCCTGGAACGGCATCTAATTCCTACGGGAATTCGATGCGTTAGGATAATATCATGACGGTGGGTGTAATTTTTTAATTTGTTTTTATTAGGATTCATCAACAAGAACACCACTCAAACATATATAGAAAATACAGATAGTGGATAATAGACTGAGACGAGAATTGTAAACGAACACAACATTCAAATATTTATGGTCATATTAGCTATCCATCTGGAGTTGCATACAAAATTCATTTCGATGGTTCTGTATGCGCCTTAACCGAGGCCACACCTATCCATCACACACGAAATGGGCATATTCAACAAATACTTCATTACAATAAAATATAACCCACATGGTGTGTCGAATGCTCCAACATCCGATAGTATTCCAACAGTTGCGTCCGCGCGATACGTTTCGCTGCGAGTAAAACGGTCGAAGCAAGTCAGTTGTGACGCATTAGAGACAATTTGACCATCGTTAATATCCACTGGATATGTATTTATGCGGCTAAGTGAATATCCTATGCAGTAAAAGTGTTATTTATGTAAACGGCCGGGTCGTTACGACTTTTTGTCTGTTTGCTCAGCCCCACTTTTGTTCCGCTCGGCGTTCGCTTCCTTATCTGGGAGTGTTTTTTGTCGATCCTGTTGGCACGCGCCCTAGAGGTTGCTTTTACATCTGACGCTATTTTTGGACTCGGTGTCCTTGTTTGGTTTTTATTTATTATATCGTGTAATTACGGCAAGAGGATGTTTCAGTTCGGGATTGCGTGAATCTTCAACGAATATGGAATGTAGGTATGTAGAATCAGACGTGCACAAGTATAGATTAACTAAAGAGAGATACTGTAAAAAGCAATACTAATGGTGGACTCGGAAGCATCCGAAAATAAAGCACCCATAGTAAAGTACTTTGAAAATGAGTATATGCGCCTGCTCATTTTATTTTTTTATATTGATTGAAACGTCACCGCAAATCAGCAAAACAGTCAAGCTGTGATTTATCTGTTTTGATTTTTCAAAAAAAACCTCCATACACGAATATTGATTGCCTGTTGTTAGATGAAAAACATCTAGCAAATCAACGAAGTGGTTTTCAAATGATTTCGAAACTGTACATAGCTTACAAGCCCACCGTTATAAGTCAGGACTCAAATCAGAAAGCAAATCGGAGGCAGTGCCTGTCGCATTCGGCCTCCACCTGCTCTATCTATGACCCTGCATACTATCACACCGGTTCTCCAGTGTATAATGTTCTAATTTCAGTGCGGACGTTCGCCTTCAGCTGCTCGATTGTTCTGAGTTTATTAATGTCAACGAGAAAAAATCTTGACTCGTTGATTAATGTAAACCTTTTCTTTGAAATAAACCCAGAGAAAATAATTAGGAGACTTCAAATCCGGAGAACGACCGGGCCGGGATCGCGGTTGTTGGATAACTTTGGATAACGCTGAAAGTATCCATGATGAATCTCCAAAATGTATTTTGTAATTTGTGAAAATAAAAGAATACTAAATGTCAGTGCCCTTTCATAACTTTTGCCCATTGAGATAATATGTAATCTACCCCACGCAGTATAACTATGTAGCGGATGATCTGGGTTTATTAGTAACAGGGACAATATTTAGGAGAAAACCGGCCAAGTGCTAGTCGTACTTGCACACGAAGGGTTCCTTACCATCGTACAAGATGTATCACAAAGAAATCAGGCTTTTTTATAGGACCCCCTTTTAATTTCTATATATTTTTTATTTTACTTATTTGTTGTTATAGTAGCAAAATCTCTGTGATGGACGGATGGACAGCGGAGGCTTAGTAACAGGGTTCCGTTGGCTCCCTTTCGGTACGGTACCCTAAAAAGAACGTTGCTCTTCGTTCATCCGTGTATCAGTGGTTTGTCGACGGTCCGTTTGTCCGATGGCCACGGAGCCGCAACGGCGGGACAGCGGCGGCGCCAGCCCCGGGCTGCCCCAGCGTGCGCCGGCGCATAAAACAAACACTACATTTACATAAAATGATAAAGTTATCTAGTTGAAGCATTATTTATTATTTCTATATTCCGCTGATATGCCATTCGCTACTCCTCAAAGACGAACTGATTCGCCCGTATCTGTGGGGTTTAATGTCGTTGTAGAACTGTTTAATTATACCGAGACCCTTATGACTTATGCCTACGTCTGTTCGTATTGCCGATTGTCGTTGTCGATTTTATAAAACAGGAAATTAATGAATTGAAGGAATTCGTTTTATTAAAATATAATTGGAATGCTCAAAGCAAAATTAAATAACGTTTAATAATATGGGTAGAGAACTTTGAGGCACTATAATAGTAATACAATTTAAAAAAAACTTGCGTCTAACGCATTGAGATGGCACTTTATAAACTAAATCTATACTAATA
Source organism: Incurvaria masculella (assembly GCA_946894095.1). Lineage (NCBI taxonomy): Eukaryota > Metazoa > Arthropoda > Insecta > Lepidoptera > Incurvariidae > Incurvaria > Incurvaria masculella. The sequence continues at coordinate 12,529,795 of OX335660.1, read as the reverse complement.
ATAAATGTGTATGAACACCCCGTTCATAGAGTAAGTTGCTTTGTTTTCTAAGATACTTCGTTTGTGGGCTTTATGTATAACACTAAAACTAAATTGATGATTTTTAGAAATCAGTTCTGTATGTATGTATGTGTGTATGTTCCTCCATAACTCTCAAACCGATCATCCGAATTCGATGAAACTTACTACACGTATATGTAATTACACGGGACACAGGATAGGCTATACAGTTCCGCTTACGCTAAGATGTAGCTGTCATATAAACCGAAATGCCCCGAGGCGGCGGCTTGGAGGGGTAATCACTATCTGCCTTTTCTTTCTTCGTTTACTTCTTATGAGCCCCGCAACGGATTTTTTGATACTGTTTTCATTAATATAAGGAGCGATCAACGAGCGAGGATTGCATATGTAATGTTTTTTTGATTACTAACCTAAAGAGAAAAATAAAAACTATGTACTTGAAAATTGTAGGTGGTAAAAAAGGCCTACAGAAAGTTCCACGATATCACGTAGAGCGATAACTTCGAACCACTCACCCGATTTATATTCGTATTTTATCAACGTATGGCAACTCTGGGCGCAGTCAGGTTTCCGGATGGGTTACCGTTTTCTATGTTGAAAGTGGCTGTGGTTCGTATTTCTCATGAACTTAGTAAAAGTAAGGAAGGTGGTAGGGTTAATTCCGCCTTTGTTGGTTTTGTATCAATTTCTATGGGCAGCATTTCTATAGCAGTGCCAATGCAGTTAGGGTCTGACGGCACATGATTTTAATTACGAAGCTCTAAATGGGAATATGTGGATGTTTCTCATTAAATCATGCCATATCTGTTCAAACGATTTTGATTAAATTTGGTAGATGGATACATAGTCCTAGACCAGCCTTTTGGTGGGTTAATTTTTATCCAGGAAATAATTCAGACCGAAATCAATCCAACACGACATTGACCCGAGCGGAGCCGGGTACCGCAGCTAGTTATTTATAAAATGTATAACAATTTGGACAAGATTTGAGGTTATCCAACGAAGCATTGAACCTTGAAGCATTGTCTTGTAATCAGATTTTGAAAATAATCAGAAATAGTTTTTGGTAATATTTTGAAAAAAAAATGTTTAATACCTATAATGCCTAACTGTCGTCTGGCAGACGTGAGGTATTTCAAGGCCGCATAGTTTTCGGTACGCAGCCCGGAGTTCGAAATTCCGGGACGCATTCCCGCGGGGTCAAGCCCGGTCGTGATTAATCGTCGATACATACTTTATCGGTTTTGGTCTGTTTATTATTAATATTAGTTTGTGATGCTCGTTTATTTCAATTGGAAGGGCTTTGATTTAGGTGCGGTCGGGCTATTAGCGGCGCGGGCAGCGCGGCCGCCGCTCCCGCGCCGCTGGGCGCAGCAGCGGCGGGCGCCCCGCGGCTGCCTATGTAAACAGTCACGCGAGATCGTCCCGAACAGAACCGGCACGATTTGCTGGCTTTTATGTTTGCTTGGTACCTAGTCGATAACCCTTTGGGCACCTTGAGAGAATCAGGCCCCCAATTCTGCCATTATAAGCCAAGGAGTAAATTATAATTATTAATCGCCTGACTAAATGCCCCATCTCTGGTCACGCGAGTTCAGGTAGAGAAGTGATAGCAAAAAAGCAGTAATGTTTTTGTACTTAGGTAAGTTACATGCACCATGACTTTCAATATGTATTGCTCATTATCAAAGAGTAAATCTGGCCGTCATCATGGTAAAATAAATTATATTGTTTTTTATCATCTATAGGCAATACCCTTAACTCGGATTTGGTCATATTTTATCATTAGCCAGTTCAATAATCACAGCGAAGAACTGAACGAGAACAAGAAACTTTGCTGGACATCTTTTCAACGTCTAACCCCTGTTGTCACCACCTCCAGTTACCTGAAATCCGATGGGTAACTTCCGGTTACATTGCATATTTACATGGTGTAACCGAATGGTAACTTTGGGTTTTTTGCAACGGACGCCAGCCAGTCTAAGTTACCAAAACCGTTTGCCACTGCTTACAAACGTGCGAGTTCCTGTTTCTGTAAATACATTATTTAAATTAATTGTAAAATTAACAGTATTTATTTACCATTGATGATAGGAGAAAACACAGGTAAAACACTAAATTGATATGAATTCACGAAAATCAACAATTCATGCCGTATGCAACAGTTCGTGACAAATATCAGTTTGTTTGAAAAGACTATGCTCGCCATTAAACATTTTACTAATAAGAATTAGTGTCAGGCTAGTTTCTGTTAAAATTATATTTGATTTTGAGGTTGGTAAATTGCTTGTTACTTTGCTTTCAGGTAAGCGATTTGACTTTAATATCGAGGACAATCAACCAACGGGTAAGTGCCGCAATTTTATTAAGTATTTTAGTAAGTGTAGCATAAAACGTGAACGATCTCAAACCCAGCAGTGAATCACAAGGTGTAAGTGAAATGTGAAAATTCTCTCGTGAGAACAATGACTTTAAATGCATATATAATATGATGAGACAGCCCGTTTTCACTTTTACCACCTTTAACTGCCTAAACAAAATTATAATTCTAATTTAAAAAAACATTCCTTGAACTCATAGGCATTTCGTCATTTTACTGCTTCTCCAGAATTGGTAACACCCTTGATGCCGTAAAATATCATTTGTTTGCCCAATAGCGGCTTAGTTTGGCACGTTCTGGTTTTTAATTAATGGCCCGGTAAGATTTTTTCATTGGGGCTATAAAGCGGTGATGGATTGGAGTCCTCGCCCCAGCCACACGTCTCGGTCCCACCGCCAATTATAGGCAACGCGGCACGGTGCCTCCCACGAAATTTATTATGGGACCGCATATTTTCTCTTCAAAAGCAAATAAAGGACCCCCTTACAAGCCTGCGGCGAGTAATAACGGTGATTATGGTACGTGGGTCTAATAACAGCCTCGGGATCCAGGTGGGATAGTACCAGGCAAGCAGACGAGGCTACCGGTCGCCACTCCGCGTAATATCTCATGATAGCTTCGTGTGTGGTCTTTCGTCACCGGTGTCGAAACCATCGCCCGAGAAGGTGTTAATTCACTGCCCCCTTTGTTACCCTAGTTTCGACCATTTAGAAAGAAATCTATTAGAATCGGATTTTTACAGCTCCACATTTGCATTCTTATGAAAAGATTCTAAAATGATATTTTGGCGAATAAGTAAAGGAAATAGACAAACGGTTGTAAAGTGGTGGGCGGCGATTATAAATAAGCAAAATCGCTAAAAAGGAATGGAAATTAATAGGTATCAATATTTCTAGACAATCAGTATATTCATCAGAAGGTACATACCAACATCTATTTTATATAGCCAATCTAGATAACGCAACCACTTCGCGCAGACAGACCGACATGTTTAGCATCAGAGGTTTGGTCTCTAACATTTGAACCCAGATTCAGCCATTTACCTTATCGTGACCAAAAATGTCGTGACCTCCCGGAATATTTGGAAAGGGTTAAAATGTTTCATAGTTTCTGCGTTAAATTCGTATATATTATTGAATTAATAATATTAAATCACATCGAGCCAAGCGCTTAGGGAGCGCCGTTTTGAACCGCTCCCTCCCTTCATGTAGCCTAACCTTTTGCCTTGACACCCCCTACCCACCCTCAAGTGGAACGTAGTTTTCGTATTGAATCTTAAATTTTAAGCTCTGAAAATAAATAAAAATGTGATTAATGATATTATGGTGATATTTTCAACTGTTTTTTTATTACACTGACTGTTTAAAAAACCTGTTGACATGTCCGGGAGGTCCATTCAGAGTAAGAGTGAGTTCAAATTCGCCACTAAATATCAACTCTCTTTTTTAAATAGTTAATGTTTCCACACTTCTAGAACATCATTACAGTTAGGTAAAAATCTGGTTTGTCCCGTAAATCCGTTGGAAGTATAAATAACGGTTCCGTTATTTAAATAATAATATATTTCCCAGCTATTTTTAGGTTAACTCACTCCCGAACTCGAACTCACTCTTGCTCTGAATGGACCCCCGGGTTCTGTGCTCTAAAATCGGGGTTTTCACGCGTATTTTCACGTCTTGTCCTTTTTGCCAAATTTTGGAGATGGCAACCCTAATCGAAGCTATTGTTTGGCGCTCGGTTGCACCATTCATTTTTTAACGTTCTTGATTGATGGTATCTATGGTTACCACTTCGTTCTTTTGTTTTTTGCCGGAAAAGCGATTCGGTGGGTCCGTTTTTCGGGCACACAACTTGTTGTGTCCATTCACATTAGTATTCTTATCGGAAACCCAAAAGTCCAGGAATCCAGAAACTTTGACCAGAATTGGCAATCCTGCAAAATCCAGAGCTTACCAGACTAGCATAGGGTAGGCATAGTAGGGTATTTTCTAGATCACGAACGGATCCACACATGGAGGATGGATCATGGGACGATGGACGGGCGACGTCTAGCCGCTGACTCGCAGCTGACTTTATGTTCGCCGTGCAGTTTGCGCCGCGATGTATCACGTTGCTGCGTGCGAGACGCGTAATTACAGGTTCTCAACGCCTGCGCGGGCGCAGGACCCAACTAACCACCCGGTCCAGTTCACATGGATGGGTTTTTGAGCAAGTATTTTTAACGTATGTGGTGAATACCTAAATATTTACTTCTGCGCAGGTATGTCGCGTGTTCTTGAAGCCCACTTAGCTGCCGGATACGAATATTAATATTACTACCACCATTTTTAGGGTTCCGTCCCCAAAAAGTGAAAACGAAACCCTATTACTAAGCCTCCGCTGTCCGTCCGTCCGTCCGTCCGTCCGTCCGTCCGTTACAGGGCTGTATCTCATGAACCATAATAGGAAGGCAGCTGAATTTTTCACAGATTGTGTATTTATTTTGCGGCTATAACAACAAATAGGTAAAATTAAAAAATAATAAAAATTAAAGGGGGGCCCCATAAAAAAGATAATATTTTTTTGTGTTAAATCTTGTACGATGGTACGGAACTCTTCGTGTGCGAGTCCGACTCGCACTAGGCCGGTTTTTTTTAATAGCTGCCGCCTGCTCACTGCTCACGCATACGTTTTAATATGACACTGCAACCGGTGCCATAATGCCCATTATGCAACCGGTTTGTATAATGTAAGTCATTCCCTATGCGAACGAATTTACGATATCAGAGTAGAAAATCAACACTAGCTTTAACCTGTCTTTTGTCCTTGTCATAGTCTTGCCTTTTTTCTCCTAGTTAAAACAAAGAAAAAGAATTTGTCCGAAAATTTGAAACATGAGGAATATTACTCCGTCGAGCACGGCCCAGGAGAAAATCCTAGAAGAACTCGAGAAGCTCGACACGCTCGCCGAGCCTTGCGACGCGCGACGCGGTCACCGTGCCGCCGCCGCCGCCGCCGCCGCGAGCGTCGGCCCCCCGTACACGGGGCGGTGCGCGCCGCGCCCCCAGCCCGCGGTAATTTGACGGCGCCGTGTGTGGCGGCCCTAACTCAGCGGAGCGCGATTGCTAAATTGAAAAATAAACATTCTGAGCGACGGCCCCGGAGGATGATGGGAAAACGAGCTCGTGACGGACGCGCGGGGGAGGTTCGCGCCGGCGCAGGTTGTTGATCTGCCCGCCATTACGCGTGCTGACGTGTCTCGGGGGCCCGGCCGACCCCGACCTCCCCTTCCGCTTGCCCCCCACCGCCCCTCCGCTCCAAGCGTCTGCCTGCTGCCGCTTCGGTATTTTGTTTTATTATTTTCTAAAACTCGGAAGATTATGTTACTTATATTTAGGCTGGAGCTCACAATCTCTGATTAATGACAATTTTAAAATTAAAATATCAAATCAAATCAAATCAAATGAAATCGTTTATTCAGCGCATAACAACAATACACATAAAAACAACAATAAATAAGACATAATAAAAAAGAGAAAATTATAACATTAAAACATGCATAAAGATGTTTAAAATGGTTAAATATTCGTAAGTGCTGCGCTAAATAGGTATGCACTCAGCCGGTTTTCAGTACACCCCTTTCAGAAACCCTTAAAAACAAATAGTCAAATTAGGCACCTATGGACAAGGTACATTAATGACGAGAAGGAGAGTGGATAAATGAGAGTGAGAAAGAAAATAATAATATTTTTTGAAAAAAAGAAAAATCGGTACCTATCTACGTGTGTGATGTACCTATGTATGTGTAGTGTACGTGTGTGTGAGAGGATATGAGAGGGTGTATATGAGTGTGTGCGATCGAGGGTGTGGGGAAAAAAGTCGAGCTTCTTTGCGTGTTTTCGTGTGCGATCTTTTGCCTTTGTAAATAATATTTTTTGAAGATTTTCTTGAAAGTTCACTTTGACTGTGCCTGACGAGCTGGGGGAGGCAAATCATTCCAGCACTTAATAGTTGCCGCGTACCGGAAACTTCTTCTAAACTTAACTGACTTGTGCGATGGAATAATTAGAAGCTGATCGCGTTTCCGTGAGTTGTGTGTGTGTACATCTCGAGACCAGTTTATTATGTAGGTATTTAGGCGTCCCATGTTTAATGACGTCAAAAAGTATATCCGTTCTTATTTTTGGCCTGAAGAAGAAATAAAGAAGTTGATTTAGTTTTGAACATTCACCTAAGCGGAGCACGGTAAAATATTGATCATAAATCTTCGCGGGCGTGTCATTCTGCTTACTCAAATATTAATTGATTTCAATTTTCATTGGAATTATTTGTATAGAAGTTGATATACTGCGTTGATTTCAGCAAAGTGGAAAGCATTAAAACCTTCCCCATGAAAACATACATATATGTACCAAGTTTTATGGTGTGCGATCAAACGGTTTCGAATTATATTAATTGGTATCGACCCAACAACCATTTCTAGACAGGCTGCATTTTTCAAGTGTGCTTTCATGGCCAAATCCGAAACTAAAAGAAATTGCGAAAAACATTATCATTTGATGGGCATCGATTTAGTTGATTTTAAGAAAAATAACTCATTACTGCACTAGCCAAAGAATGATGAAACAATTTTCCGGACTGGAAGCGAGTAGGTTTGTCGTGCCTGGGCAGCCTACGATGTATTCATTCGTAAAGATATTTTTTAGTCCACTCTTTCTACACACGCTAAGCTTTAAATAATGATAAATTAGTACCTGAATTATTGGAACGAGCATTTAAAATCTAATAAAATATATTTTACAATAAAAATACGCGCAAATCGGAGAGATATTTAACCGGCGCAAGTACGGCGAGGTGAGCGGCGTAAAAAAAATAAAACTGACCATCAGTTAAACGTTGAAATTAATTACAGGTTGCTTGTCTGCTCCGGCAATAAGAAGCGGTTAAAGTAAACAAAAGTAAAAAGCGATAAATCTCTTATTAATTTCTCGTGCCGCGAGCGAATAGTCTGTGGTGTGACGTGCCCCGCCCCGCAGCCCGCCTGCCGCGGTGAGTTCCGCTCTCCAGCAACCTAGGGTTGCCTCATGTGAAATTGGAAAGTCTTAATAAAAACGGACTTTTAGAACAAAGTACTGATATTTTTGCTGATTAAACTTAATTTTCACTTGACTGTTCCGCTTATTATTCAAAATGTTCTGCTTGATATAATATTGTTCATTCTGTTGCCTGCAAAATTTAATTTGTTTTGGTGCCAATTTTTTTTATTAAAAATAAAATAATTCTTCCGTATTTTACAGATTTCCTGACAATATTTTTAAAATCCTGACATGAAAATACAAATTCAGCAGTTTGGTAACCCTAAATCTACCTGATTCGTTTGCTCCGTTTGTTTCTTCGGCCAGTGTGTGGGTGCTACAATTATTAAAAGAATAGAACAACGTCACATTTTTTAAAAACAATCCGAATTAATTCTATGAAATTCTCCGTACTTGCAAAATCTTGTTTAATATTAGTCGAGCGCTAGGTACACTAACATAGTTTCAAGGGCTACTCTGATTTATAGTATGTTTATAAATATTTTTCTACTACGATAAAAAATAGTAAAATATATGGGCAGGTATATACTTTCTTAAAATGATAATATATTGCGCTCAAAAGCCACTGCATGCTTGACTTATATGTTTTTTTTCAATGTGATTTAGTTATTTTTTCAGGCATTTTTTCCTGATTGACCTAGTCGGTTGTGCTGGATATTATCGCACTATCTGGAACACTATAGTCTAGCCATACAAAGACATTAATCCGAATAACTTCAAATTTATCTACTCAATCGAAATGTTGTCTTTATTATGCGATGTAGAAACCTGCTTTAAATTGTCGACTCTGATTCGTTATTCGCGTGATGCTTCAGTCTTAATTCAGGGCTGACAAAGATCTCGTTAAGGGTCTTCCATTTATTACGTGAGACGTTTGGGGGGGGGGGGGGGGGTCGAGACGAAACTCACCCAATCTCATGTGGGGGAGAGAAAGGGTTCTCGACAAAAATTACTTAATATTTTTTTTCGCATCAAATACTTTTGTGAACTAACGACACCTCTCAAGCTAAAATCCATCAAGCCGCCTAGGCTACAGAGCGTGCCAAAGAAATATACATACATACATATATACGCTCGAAAAACATAACCCTCCTTCTTGCTCAGTAGGGTAAATATGACTTATTTGGAATAAATCAAGCACGTTACGTATTTACACTAAAATACGCATTTTTTAAATACTCACGTGAGATTAAAAGGGGAGGGAAGGGGTCGAGACGAATCTCACATCTCCCCAAGGGGGTGAAAGAGACCGAAAAATCGCCAAAAACGCCTCACGCAATTAATGGACGCCCCCTGATCCTAGCGTGAAAGCAAAGATAATCTCTACATTATCGTGAGTCTTTAATTAAATTATTTTTATTTAAAATTTTGTCTTCATACAATTGCGATTTCGCGTGTCGAAAAATATGTTTTTACAAAAAACATAATTACTTAATTGTATGATAATGATGCATTTTAATAACGTGTTTGTTATGGTTGGTATTTTAAATGTTATTATATACACATAAGCGGCTCGTAGCAGGGACTTGCCTTCCATGACAGAGGTTCAATCTCTGCCCGTTCATGCGCCACTTTCTTCCTCTTTCTGAGTTGAATACATCATTCTTTACGAATGCGAGCGGTTCCTATGGTTTACCGAACTGACCGTTAGATATTAACCTAACACACCACATGGGAACTAGGTGCTACACCAGGACCTTATGTTGCTCGGCTACATTAAACTGGTCGGAAAACACGGACAATTTTAATTGCCGCTTCGACCATCGTTCATTCAATGCGATGGTATCAACCTGGGCGGGATTAACCCACTACTAATTTACCACCTAGTAAGTTAGGAAGGGGACCGTTTTTCGTGAAATCGGAACCACGGCCAGCCTCAACGGTTGATCATGGTCACCCATCCAGAACCTATCCGCGCTCAGAGGTGCTTCACCCAGCTTATCGAGTCGCAAGGCGTCGCACACTGTGCTACCAATGCCGAAAAAACGCCTACATTAAACATAGCCATACTTCGAACGTAATTTTGCAGCCCTCTAAAAATTCTAAAGCCCATGGGCGTAGTCTGGCCCCTCTTAGGTGAAGGTCTGGCGTATGTGCCAAAGATCGTTAACGGCTAACTGCCGATTACGGCAAGCGCACTGCTCTGCCCCTAATTAACGCGTGTGGATTATGGTTGATGCGTTTTTAACAGCCCTTTCTTCACTTACGCCGGGTTCAAATTTAAGTATAGGAGGCGGACTCTTCGCAATTAACTGGCCGTTTTTGGTTTCGGCGTTTTTGCCTGATCCTAATAATAATGTGATGGTTTAAAATCTCCGAAATTGCTTCTCAATATTTTATAACTAACAACTCTGATATTTTGGTAAAATCAGATCATTATAATTCCTCTGTTTTAGGGCCTTTTTAGGGTTCCGTACCCAAAGGGTGAAAACGGAACCCTATTACTAAGCCTCCGCTGTCCGTCCGTCCGTCCGTCCGTTACAGGGCTGTATCTCATGAACCGTAATAGGTAGGCAGCTGATTATTTCACAGAGTGTGTATTTATTTTGCCGCTATAACAACAAATAGGTAAAATAAAAAATATATAAAAATTAAAGAGGGGGTCCCATACAAAAAACGTGATTTGTTTGTTTTAAATCTTGTACGATGGTACGGAACCCTTCGTGCGCGAGTCCGACTCGCACTTGGCCGGTTTTCACCTACTGCTGATTACCTTAATCGCCACATGTTAAGGGCCTTTCTTACCATCTTGAAATCGAAACCAGTACAAGATAATCAGTACTGCTAATTAGTCGTTTTAGCTCCATAGAGTGTAAGGAATATCTGTGCAATCTGTATACAAGTACTAAAAGGGGTATATCATGGATACAAGTTATCAAAAAACCAAAAACGTGCAGACGTAGCTCCTAGTTGATTTATCGAATGTACAAAATTTAAGAAAAAAAATCTTAATTTGACTGAGGAAGCAGTCACGAGCCATTTTATGGAACTTGATCATCTCATTATCCTCCTAAGAATTCAGGAATTGCAACATACGTGTACGTACGTAGAGAACATTAGTAGTAAGCAAATTCGTAAGCGCTACCATTATTGTATGTGAGTCCTCCTTTCCTCACTGTCCACTGATATCTAGACAGTTTTAAGTGATTTAATATTCCACGTAACTTGCTGATTGCTTCCGTTAAAGAGCCCCTAGTCCGACTCGTCACCAATATTTGCGTTTATGGAACTTCGAAGTTACGTAAAAACGTAAACCCATACACGTTTTGCTACTTAATCCGTGGCTTTACTTTCTCAACCTGTCAAAATCAAACTCGGACTACCGATTTGTAATAAAACGCGATGTCGGCGTAAACGCCGGCTAACGGCGGCTAATAGATAACTCTTGTTTCGAGCGTTAGCGTTTTTAAATAACTCCGAAATCACACAACATTGTACCAAATGTTGTGTTATCTCATAACGCTAACGCTCCAAAATGGAGTAATCTATTAGCGAACTCAGGCTTCTATAAGATGTCAAATCAAACTCAACAGTCACAAAAGTTCATTTGCTTAACGCCCACTGCGCGCGCTCTTCAATTCTTCATACATTTGAAAACACTATTCTATCGGTTTGGCGGAAACGGACTAATAATAACGGGCGAATAAGTCGGACTAGAGGCTCAGAGTCCAAGTGCGTAAAGCATTTCTGCACTTAGGCAATGGTGTTAAATTTTACATAAACACTTCCATAGCAATTTATTTCTAGATAAGTAGCAAATACACAAGTTGGTGAGTCGATAAATCAAGTAATCACTGAATTAAAAGACCTTTCAACACGTAAAGATGTCTCTCTGTATGTCTTTACCATGGCAAATGCTCTTTGGAGGTGCATAACGCAATCCCTCCGTCCTCTTTCTACCTTCGCTCAACGCGACCGGGCACTTATTCACTGTCAAAATTCTCAATATAGTAACCAGACGATCTATCTACGCTTAGATAGCAGTCAACTCAAATTGTAAATTGTATATCTGTGAAAACATGTTTTTGGCTTTTGCCAATTACATTGTCCATTTTTGTATATGAATTGTGAATAAGCTGTAAGTTTTCCAATAAATAAATAAATAAAATCTTTTATTTGAAGTGGGGGGGGGGGGGCGAAAAACTGGAATGCATCCTACCGATGTACATATTTTTCCCAAAGTACAACCGGGGGTCCTTCAAACATAATTTTGAAGCTCTCTAAAAATTCAAAAGCCCATTAGCGTAGTCGGACACCTCTTAAGTGAAGTTCTGGCGTACGCTAAAAGATAATGTCTGATTAAATAATCTACATATTTTTTTATTTAAATTTAAGAAAAATATTCATCCAAATAATATTAATAAAAAGTTCCATGTGCAATCTATCGGAAAAATTTTTTTCTCTTTTCACTTCCATTTCTATTAGTCATTCATGTCCAGTTCCATGAACACACGAAACAATATATAATATTTACTGTTGTCTTAGTTCCGTAAAAATATTTTCCTCGGCGCGCATTGATACCTCAGAATGGATATCGCCATTTATAAGTGAGGCGATCGCGTTAAGTGGTGTTGATGGATGCGACGTTCGCCATTATCCCGGCGCGTCCCTTCACCCCCGCTGCCCCGCCTCCCCGCCCCGCGCCCTAAGACGACGCCGGATAAAGCTAATGCGGAGACATCGCAGCGGCGAGTGCAGTATTTGCATATCTTGTTGCATTAGCGAATCTGCGACGCCGCGGCGGGTTCACATGCCGCCGCCGAGTCGGATTGCAGGTTCCATCATCGCGAGCAAAGGGAGGCTCTCTTCTGGTTGATCTTCGCTAGCACACAAGGGACGTTTGTGTCCAAATAGATGGCGCTACTGTCGTTCGTAGCTATTTCTGTTATAACTCTTTAAAATCATAAAGTTGCAGTTCCATCAGAAGGAAAGGGAGGCTCCGCTGCTCGCGGAGCTTCGGTGGCACAAAAGGGGTGTGTGTGTCCAAATATATGTCGCAACTGTCGTTCGTAGCTATTTCTGCTATGACTCCTTAAACACATAAAGTTGCAGCAATATATCTGTATTGGCGAGCACACTAACCAGTAGTGTGTTTAATCTTGTAAAAACAATCACAAAATATGGCTGGAATTTGTTAGATAATTCTGAGGATGTGTAAAAAAAGTTACAATATACAAGTAGCGTTTTTTTTTTTTTTTTTTTATGTGACTGGACATGGATGGCTAATACCACAAGTTCTGTCATGGTATTAGCCCAACACACCACATGGGAACTAGGTGCCATGCCAGGACCTTCCTTATATTGCACGGCTACATTGAACTGGATGGAAAACACGGACAATTTTCATTGCCGCTTCGACCATCGTTCATCCAATGCGATGGTACCAACCCGGGCGGGATAAACCCTACCACCTAGTAAGTAAGGAAGGGACCTACAGCTTAACGTGGAATCCGAACCACGGCCAGCCCTCTCTCAACGGTCGAATGGTCACCCATCCAAGACCAGACCGGACCCAGCGTTGCTTAACTTCGGAGAGCGATCGCCGAAGTGTCGCGCCACTGGGCCACCGAGGCCATCATGGAGGTGAGGAAAATATTATATTATAGTTATTTCTTCACTTCCATGTTTTCCATGCCCCATAATTATCTCACAACCGCTAGTCTTTTTGATAAACTGTTTGACGTCATTAAAATATATAATTGTTTTAACAAAATCTTGATAATTCTATTTATTTCATGAATACGACTTTACCGTTTTATCTTTAAATTGAGATACTCCAATAAAGTCTACGTTCTGCTTTCGACGAAAGTTCAGACACTAAAAAACTGTTCTTAATATGTTCACTAATCCGACTGCAATGCTATAATGTATTTGACGTTGGATAACCTCAAATTAATAATTTCTAACGTCACTTTGACACATTTTGTATTGACGGAATGTCACTTTTGACACTAGTTAATCTTATTTTTTGTTAGTCTTAAACTAAATTTGCGTGCTGTGTGAACCCTCCCTTGTCGCAGTATCGCCGAGTATCACCTGCGTTGTCGCCGCAGTAAAGTGTCCGTGTTTATGGACGGTTGCACTTAGCACTGCGACCGCGCCCGCTCCGCTACCGCCGCCGACCTGCCCCCACCGCCGCGGCCAGTGTGTGACCGTCTTTATGAGATTATAATTCAAAAGTAGTGCTATTTTGGCCGCTTTGAATTATTTCAATGTTTTACCTCCCGATTCACCTATTTTAACTGAATATTGTACCTATTGACTTTAAATTAAGGGTGTGATTAAATATCGAATTATATTCAGTTTCATTAGCGCAGGGCATAAAGAGCCTACACTTTTACAGTGCTATCTACAACAAAATACCGAGATATATTGCAGATCAAATAAATTACAAGAATTTTAAAATTAATTTGCACGAGTGGCTCCTGACACAGAATTTCTATGATCTCAAATTATTTGAAATACTAAACCTAAATAAGACAATAATAATTGCATCTAAAAATATCAATGTGAATTTTTAATATTTTAAAATAATGTAATGTAATAATTTCATAATGCAGTATTTTTGACGATGTAAGTAGAGATCAGGAATTAGATATCTATGTTCTGTTGTAACTATTTGCAAATAAATGAATTTTGAATTTGAAAATAACATTTAAGTATATTTAGCAATAACTCTAACGAATTTACACTTTTTCTCAATTCAGGGAAAATCTGCATGACATTTCTCAAAAGAAAAACGACACTTCGACAACGAAGACTTCGAGCGTCAAATATTCACCGTTATAAAATTTAAAACGTTTCACATATTTAGCTAGACCATCAAGCGTTTATTTCTTATTACACACTTCATTAAATCATCATCAATACATCTTTCATATTTTTTTATTTTTTTAAATTCGTTTTAGTTATTTAAAAAAATTATAAAAATGTACACTGACGATCTTGTAGAAGCGAATGCAATCAGCTGGTGTCACATGGTCGACACGACAAGGTAAATTGTCCGTGGTTTCCATCCAGTTCAATTTGGCCTTGCACATAAAGGGAATGTCCTGGCATGGGACGTTATTCCTTCAAGAATGCGGTGTATTGGGCTATTATCATGACGAATGGTGTGGTACTAGCCATTCATGTCCAGTTTCGTAAAAAACATCCAGGTAGAAAAACTGGGCACCCGGTCGCGCCCATGTTCACTTATCCTCGATTATCGAACGCCGAAGCGTTACGCCACTGGGTTACCGACGCGATGGTACACCAAATGAAATCCTTTTCGATATCCGCTAAAGGCACATACGTTTTCCATGGACGCATGGCAGAGGAATGTGTCACGTTGCAAAGCCGGAATGTGCAAGCCGGTAAAATAATATAATTTAATTCAATTAAATAATTATTTATACTGACTGTTAGGATCTCGCGGTTAGGATAATGCGCAAATCCTTTCCGTGCAAACGGCTGCAGTTAGCATAATCGCTGGGATAGGACAAAATAGTGTCTTTTATGGTTTATCTCATATGTTATGTGAAAACACCCGACTTAGGTACCGTGCGTAGCGAACGGCCAATATTTACTTATATTTTATACCATCCGCTGGGTTTGCAATGATTATTAACTTTGTCCACATTATTGAAGTCTATGTACGTTTGTATGCATAGATATTTTGATATTTTCACATCATTATTTTGTTGACGCCGTGCAACTTAATACTCTATATTCACTGAGCACTTCGCAGAAATACATCTTAAATTGGTCTACACTGATTCATATGGACCAGCTATGTAATAAAATATTTTCAAATAAAAAAAGGACCGCCTTCAAAAAAACCGGAACTAAAAAGCAAAAAATAATTGGTTACTTTTAATTAATGTACGACAAGCTATTTTAATAGTTAGTATTAAAATAGCTTATCGTACATTTATTACGGTACCTATCTGGATTCATGAGTTCACGGTTCATGAGATAGAGTGCTGTGACAGACGGACGGACGGACGGACAGCGGAAGCTTATTAATAGGGTTATAGGTAATAGGGTTGGTACCCTTTGGGCACTGAACCCTAAAAAGGCAAAACAACGAATGACCGGAACCGCTGAGCTTTTGAATTTCTCATCCTTCCATCGTTCCAGATAGTCTGTTTCTTACGTAAGTTTAAGTTGTATGAAAATGTGTACATATCGGCCCCTTTTATCCCCTTAACAGTTGAATTTTGTAAAATCCATTTTGAGCGAGCCTTTTCGTCTTAACAAGAAGTCACTGAAAATTTTAAGTTTCTAGGATAATTGGTTTCAGAGATCTCAACATGATGTGTTCATTTTGACCTGTTATACCCCCCTAATAGTATAATTTCCAAAAATATTTTCTTCTTAAGCATTCCCATCTAAAACAAAACCTACTCTCACATTTCTGGGTTCAGCGGCTCTAGAGATAGAAATGTGTACAATTTGCCCTCTTTACCCCCCTTGAATACAACCCAACAGATGTATTTAAAAAAACTTCTCATACTGAGCATTCTCACCCGAAAAGAAAGCTACTGTAACTAAAAAATCACATTTCTGGGTTCGCGGGCTTAAGAAATTCGATGTTTGTTATAGTTAAGTACCAAACTACTGAACCGATTTTGATAAAAAAAATGGGACCAACTAGAAATCGGTCTAGGCGTCTTCGAGTAATCGGTGAACATACATAAAAAAAAAAGATTCCCACGAATTGATAACCTCCTCCTTTTTTGAAGTCGGTTAAAAAAACAATTAGTTCTCAGATTCAAAATTGTTTTATCTGTATCTATAAATACCCTATAGCAAGCGATATTTTCAATAAACTGAATTTCAAAAAATCCATATTTTCATTAACCGACTTCAAAAAAGGAGGAGGTTATCAATTCGTCGGAATCTTTTTTTTTTTTTTTTTATGTATGTTCACCGATTACTCGAAGACCCGTGGACCGATTTAGAAAATTCTTTTTTTGTTCGAAAGGGTATACTTTCTAGTTGGTCCCATTTTTTTTTTATCAAAATCGGTTCAGTAGTTTGGTACTTAACTATAACAAACATCGAATTTCTTAACCCCGTGAACCCAGAAATGTGATTTTTTAGTTACAGTAGCTTTCTTTTCGGGTGAGATTGCTCAGTATGAGAGGTTTTTTTTACTTAAACTGTTGGGGGTATTCAAGGGGGGTAAAAGAGGGCAAATTGTACACATTTCTATCTCTAGAGCCGCTGAACCAAGAAATGTCAGAGTATGTTTTGTTTTAGATGGGAATGCTTAAGAAGAAAATATTTTTGGAAATTATACTATTAGGGGGGTAAAACAGGTCAAAATGAACACATTTAGGCGAAAACCACTCATGTTAAGATCTCTGAAACCAATTATGCTCGAAACTTAAAATTTTCAGTGACTTCTTGTTAAGACGAAAAGGCTCGCTCACAACGGATTTCAAAAAATTCAACTGTTCAGGGGGGATAAACGAGGCCGATATGTACACATTTTCATACAACTTAAACTTACGCAAGAAACAGACTATCCGGAACAATGGAAGGATGAGAAATTCAGAAGCTCAGCGGTTCCGGTCATTCGTTGTTTTGTCTTTTTAGGGTTCCGTTCCCAAAGGGCACCAACTTCCGCTGTCCGTCCGTCCATCCGTCTGTCACAGCACTCTATCTCACGTGATCTCATCGTATCAATTATCGTACGTATCAACCGTGAACTCATGAATCCAGATAGTTACCGGTCTACCTTTCGTCAGAAATGAGATTTCTCAATGGTTGTATTTCTGCTAATGCTCGTTCATTGTTTTGTATTGTATATGTATGTATATCTTCTTTCCACTTTGTATGTGAAGTTGAGCAGGATGGCTCGCGCACCTTGACTTAAAAGTTACGCCACCACTAAAAAGCAAAAAATAAAATATTTTTAAATAAAAAAAGGACCGCCTTCAAAAAAACCGGAACTAAAAAGCAAAAAATAATTGGTTACTTTTAATTTATGTACGAAAAGCTATTTTAATTCTAACTAATTATGTACAATTTCTTAATGTTTAATCATCTTTTGAAGTCGGTGCCTTGGGTAGACGTTCTTCGGGCTGCAAGTAGTTAGATTAATATTACCTATGGCTAAGAAAGAAATATAAGTAGGTAGCTACTTACATTTACCTACTTGAACAAAACACAAAATTAAATAAACAAACTGGTCGGAAAAACGTATGTAAGTAGGTATTTAGGCAAGTACTTTGTAATTTAAATATGCCTTATACTTAAACTAAATACCTAATACAATAAAAACAAAATATTTACAAGAAAACCCTACGAACAAACCAATATAAAAACAACCATTTATATGATAAATATTTAGGTAGGTGTAGCTTGTACTTTTTATTCTACCTAAATACCTACATAACACAAAACAAAAAAAAATACAAACTTAAAAAGAACAGAAAACAATAGGTAGCGACTTTAAGGTGTCTGCTCTCAACTACGTGTCAAAACGAGTGTGCGGTTAGTACATATCTCACCAATTTCGGCAGAAATCGTCTCGTTCAGACAACGATGTCGCAGGGAAGTACCAATCAACACAGAGCAGCGAATTAACGTCCTCCTTCACCAGTCCAGCCTTTATAAACCCGAAAGTACTAATAATAATCGTTGAAACCCAATTTCAGTACGCTGCGCTGTATCGATATCAGCTTGCACGTAAACCAACGCTAAGGGCATCTCCAGTTAGACAAACGGTCGCTTAAAATGCTCTGTGGACCAATCATTGCTGACTCAGGTTGTTTACGCTCTCGTAGACTTCGGGTGTGTTCGGCTGAAATAGTGTCTGTTCGGTCAGCAGCGTGCGAAGCGAACTCTACCCAAGGCACCGACTTCAAAAGATGATTAAACATTAAGAAATTGTACATAATTAGTTAGAATTAAAATAGCTTTTCGTACATAAATTAAAAGTAACCAATTATTTTTTGCTTTTTAGTTCCGGTTTTTTTGAAGGCGGTCCTTTTTTTATTTAAAAATATTTTTTTCATTACCAAAGGAAATCCAAGGGAATGATCCGCCTTAAGTCCAGGTGTTTCCGTGCAAGTCCGATCATTATAGTAGAGCTTTTGTTTCATTGATTCATTAATATGGCGGTGATTTTTATAATAAGATCATTTATTATTCTCTCGTCGGCGAAGTGTCCGCTTTCAGTTGTCGTTTCGAACGGGCGTTTTGTTGCGCGGACGCACGTCGGCGCCCGTTTTTGAGCTCGCTGCGTTTTTAGACGAAATGAATAAGCGAAAAGCGGGGAGTGATTGACTACTTCCACAGCGCCACCGCGGCGTCGTCGCTTGGGACATGGAGCAACGAAAGACGGTAGTGGCGAACGATACACGGTGATAACACATACACTGACGATACCCTGAAAAAAAAACTGTAAATCTCATTGTAATACCCATAACAATCGTCTTGCAACGTTGAAATAGAGCCAACTAAGCCCCGATTGCACGAAGAGACGGCCGAGTTAATCAATGTTCAAACACGTCACTTTTAGTGAGCCGCATGGAGTTCCTTCCATACTGTCCATACAAAGTGACGTGTTTAATCGTACGTTGACGTTGATTTTGATTTTTTGTCCTTTCGTGCACTCGGCCCTAAGTAAATTAGTTACTCTGAGTAAAAACGGCCTTAAGAAGATAATGAACTCCATACAATAGCTCGTGCCTGACTCCTCACTCAAATTAAGAAATATGTTTCTGATATTTTGCATATTAAATAAATTAACTAAGAGCTACGTCCGTACGTTTAGATTTGATAGCTCATCTAATATCCATGATATAAGCCTCTAAACATTGCATGGAAACGTGATAAAAGGAAAAAAATCAGTTGATTAATTGAATGTGCAAAATATTTAAAAATTCAAATTCAAAATTCAGTCCTCTTAAAGAATAAATGTTGCTGTATCTTTACTAGTTTTTTTAACTATGTGCCATTACTGTTTTTCTCTTACTGTTACCCTAACTGTGTGGAAACTGTTTCTAGCTTTAGTATTTTTTCCATTCTTACTTACGTCTTATATTAGGTCAAAAGGTACTGTCCAATCTGTTAATATTCCTGTACCCCTTGAAACTGGACAGTTGCACGCCGTAATGATCAATCAGTTAAGATAACTGTTTCAAAATCATCTCATCCGTCACACTGAATTTGAGACACAAGAACAGTTGCACATATTTTTTTTGTGTAGTGCCGGCTAGTCTGTTCGTTTACGAATTCACTCACTCCTGCAGCGGGAGTACATACGAACAATACAGCTATATCGACCGAAAAACATCTATCTTTTTAGTTTCCGCTCGCACGAAAAGCGAAACAAAAACAATGTATCGATTGGTACAGCCGTATCGCTGCGTTTGTGCTCCCGCTACTGATGTTCTCTAAGAACTTCGCGGGACTCAATTTAGTGAAACAAACGTTCGATTTTACATTACATACACTCGGTTTAATCACAAATGAGTGGCTACGCTTCCGCTACTGTACGGATGAGTTTCGGTCGCCACTCCCGTACCTTTCCGACTCGATGGCATGGGAAGTCGGCTTTACTTACGGTCGAAATGGTTTTTGTTCTCGCTTAGAAAGAAAAGTTGAATTACATGGAAATATAATACTGTGGTCTGCATTTTGATGTTATACTATAAGCCGCCAGCGGCTCCGCGCGCGTTAAGGTAGAAGCTCATCCCCTTGGAGTATGGTGCATTTCTCTAAGTAAACAACTTTTAGAAAATATAGGTGTAATAACAAAAACGCAAATGGACGTACTAAAAAAACGTTTCTGTAAACTAAAATCTTTTGCTGCATCGCAAACTTTCGTCCGTGGTTTTACACGAAATGAATAGTTCATCAATTTACATAAATTGTTTTAGTGCCTGCCTAACTTCATTAGAAAATGTTTTGCCCATCATCGTCGCCATTGATATGTATGAATGGGAAGCCAACGAAATGAAACACAAGTGACACGGAGTAGCGATGGCAGTGCACTGAATATAATTGCCTACCCGCATACATACATACAATCTTTAATCACACTTACTATTTAACCGCTCTGAGCTTCTGAATGTCTCATCCTTTCATCGTTCCGCATAGTCTGTTTCTTGCGTAAGTTTAAGTTGTATGAAAATGTGTACATATCGGCCTCTTTTATCCCCTTAACAGTTGAATTTTGTATAATCCGTTATGAGCGAAAAAGTAAACTTATAATTAATAATTTAAAAATTAAAGTTTGCATTCAGAACATTAAAAAAAATTAAAGGATTTTTATGCTAATTTATTGCAGCTGTAACTAGGTTCTAGTCGTTCAAGTTGGACTGATAAATTATAGATGTGTTTGTTCGTGTGTTTGCATGGAAAGCCGCGGAATAGCCACGCCATTTGAATACAATCGCTATGGTTAATTCATGCAAAACTTCCTTTTGCGTGATTTATTTCTTCGCCTTCAACACTTTCACATAACTAATCGATTTTTCTTATCACATTACCCCGTTAATGTTCGTGCACGACAGGTGTTAACACTATTACAATTGTTTTTCAAACACTCGTTGAATTAATTAATGAGGAGTCGTACCATTAATTATTGCAATACCTGACTTTTATTGAACACGTTGAGTGGTATAAGAATATAATTACCTTATCGCCGGAGTGCAATGCAATGAACTCGTATGACATTTTGCCCTTTGCAGTTTTGTTATTTTCTTAATTTTAAAATCGGTTTAGTACCAATTTATATATTTATACACTATGTTAGCTATATAGCAATATAGCTAACATAGTGTATTTGTACACTTATTAACCGACTTAAAAAAAGGAGGAGGTCTTCAATTCGTCGGAATCTTTTTTTTACGTATGTTCATTGATTACTCAAAGACCCCTGAACTGATTTGGAAAATTCTTTTTTTTTATGGTAATGGTGGGCCATAAGGTCACCGACACAATGTAAGAAAAACCAAAACAGAATATACATGTTTTGGCGTCCCTAAATATTATACATTATTTTCGGGTCAATTTAATTTTGGACATTCATCTGAGCGGAGCCCGGTATATGTAATTATAAACAATCGCGACCGCGATATTTAAACAGTCCGTCTGTAAAATCTGGATCTCAAACACAGTGCCACCTACCTGGTCGAACGATAGCCTAAGACCCATTCAACCACCCCGTAAATATATTTAAATAAAAACTCAGACGTCTCGTAGCTCAGGGGCTCGGGGACTGCTTTCCATGCCCGAGTTCCATCCCGTACATGCACCACTTCCTTTCTCTTCCTGAGTTGGATCAGTGCATTACGTCACGAATGCGAGCTGTTTCATGGATCGGTAGAAAACTGTAGGTTCCCTTCTACAGGTGGCCCGCCCGGTTTGCCGGTTCGCATGCGATTTAGAGATGGTCAAAGCGGCAATTAAAAATTGTCCGTGTTTGCTATCCAGTGAAAAAAGGTAAAGTCTTGGCATGGCACCTAATTCCTTCGGTAATGCGGTTTGTTGGGCTGAAATCATAACGGTGTGTGTAATACAACCGTGCATATCCAGTTACATAAAAACGCTAATCTTTAAACGTGCCGTTCTAAATAATGATCAAAGAACTTTAGGATCGCGTAGCATGTTCATTTATTAATATTTTTTTGTTACAATTCAATGCATTCTTACTCTGGCATTTAATTAATTGATCACGATTCAGCCACCCACCTAAATGGTTATTTTAACAATATCGCCAGTCGACAAAAACTATTTGGTTTAATAAACACATCTCCCCGACTCTGGCCGGGTGTGCATTTGTTCTTACACGCATTTAGGGTGTTGTCGAAAGCGTATGTTTTTATTTTTGTTTCGATATCTCAGTAGGTCAGATTTATTAGACTATGAGTATGAATGGGGTGCCAATATTGAATTCTTAGAGTGCAAAGATGTCCAGGATATATCTACTAGTTTCGATGTCATTAACGTCCGAATCTTTTTCGAAACCTTTACCGTTCCGCTCCGGAACCCTGACGAACTTGCGTCGTCCTGTGCGATCTTCTAAACTAAAATATACGTCGGTTCATGTTTGTAGGACCGCCTCTGAAGATACTGGTTTTCCATATTGCGTTTATATTGAACTAGCTGAGGTACCCGGCTCCGCTCGGGTCAATGAAGTTTTGACTAGGTCGGGCTGTGCTATTCCTGGATGTTAAATGAGTACCACATTTCCCTGTTTCACACCCTGAGTGTTTAATTCACACCACAAAAGGTAGCTTTTGTCCTTTTCCAAGATCCAGACTATCTTTATACTGAAATTCATAAACATTAGTTCAGCGGTGCATATACAAACCATTATATTTGTTATCGCTATTTTTGTTTTATTGCACAAACTAGAATTTGTCAATCGTGGCACCTGTACCCGAAGTCTCAGTTGTCACCTAAATTGGCGTTTACGGCAAACTGATCGACTGGCGTTTTGAAATGTATGGAGAAATTGAAGAGCGCGCGCAGTGGGCGTTAAACGAACTAACATTTGCGAGTCCGAGCTTGATTTGACAGCTCGCTCAACGTTGCCGTAAATACGTCGACGTGGCCGTTTACGTCGACTCCGCGTTTTCATACAAATCGGAAGTCCGAGTTTGACTTTGACAGCTTGAAGAAGTAAAACCACAGAATATCTAGTAAAAACTTGTATGGAGTTGACGGAAAACGCCAGTCGATCGGTTTGCCGTAAACGCCAATTTAGGTAAGAACTCAGACTGACCACTCTGGATAAGTGCAAAAGTGTTGCAATCCCATAGTCGTCGTTTGGCACCTCCAATGTGAGGGCCTGGCCTACGCTATATGCCACGCTATCAAAACATATCCCCACTTCACAAGCCCACTTTACTGTCCATGGTTATTCTAACAACGCATCACAATTTCATGTAATGAAGGTGCTAAGCGACGTTCAGCCATTTAGTTAACTGGCTTATTCAGCCACTTGGCGACGACGACACACGTAGTCGGCGCCGCGCCGGGTCGGCGTGGGTGTCGGTGGGGGGAGGACGC
This sequence comes from Incurvaria masculella, assembly GCA_946894095.1. Classification (NCBI taxonomy): domain Eukaryota; kingdom Metazoa; phylum Arthropoda; class Insecta; order Lepidoptera; family Incurvariidae; genus Incurvaria; species Incurvaria masculella. Next base: position 12,506,302 of record OX335660.1, on the reverse strand, counting down.
GGGCAGTGCCCCGCTGCGACACGGACGTGGGATCGGCGCTCGACATCCGATCCGCTGCGTTTTCGAAAATAATACTTAAGGTGGCCCAACCCGGCGGGCCCAAATCATTCGCGGGCACGGTACAAAAACGTGCTGTTGCGCTCTGGGACCTTCTCTGTTTCAAAGAATAAGACAGGCTCCGTGATGAGGGAGATGCAACATGTCCACAAAAAAGACAATGTGCATAGTGTATGATTTGGTAAGATTTACGAAAATTTTAATTTCAAAACGACTTATAGCTAAAAGTAAACCACGACCGCTGTAGTAAAAAATCTAACAAAAACCAAATAGATCATAAATCTTGATTAAATAAGCTATGTCTGATGACTAATCTTTTTACGATGTTCTTACTTTATCATTGCGTAATCCACCTCCAAAGTTATTGTATAAAACGCGCGAAAAATTCGAACTTTCGGACCTTATAACTTAGAAACCAAACACAATTTTACAATGCCAATGGTCATCAGACATCTAGTTCGATCAAATAAAGCTATTTTGAGCAAAATTTTGGATCTCTGACAAGAAATATGGGCGTGATCTTCTTTCCCCTTTTGTATGGGGAGATGAGCGGGTTGGGCCACCTTAAAGGTCCTTTTTTATGGGTGCGTTAAGAGGTATTTTCTGTTTGGGTTAATTCGAGAGAGATTTGCGCGTAGATAGCGGACCCGACGGAATGTAATCTCTTGTAATTAAATCCTTCTTGTGAAGGGATTCGGGGAATTTAGGTTTTGGATGCTTTCGGTCGTTCGAACGTTGCCTGATCGTAATTAAGTTACAGTAATTGACGGTTACTTTGTAAATTTATTTATTGCTGTGCTGTGTGGGTTCCGGCACTTTCGTGGTTCGTATTCCACGTAAAGCTCCAAGGTCCACTTTCTCAACTACTAGGTGGTGGGGTTGATGCGGGCCGGGTCGGTACCATCGCATTGCATCAACGATGGTCGAAGCACCCCACGAGGTTCCGTTCAATAAAAAAAAAACATTTTATTTTCTATTTTAGAAAATATATTTCCCTCTAACTAATACACAGAGTGTTAGCGGGAGTATGGTCCAACGTTAACCAGGTGATCGTTGGCTCATTGGGAGCAAAAAAGGTGGATAACATATTGTTGTACGTATTGAAAAAAAATGGCCTTCGCCATACATTTTATTCACCATACCTACACATAAAAATGCGAAAAAATATTGAGCCGTAATGCTCTAAATAGGCCAAAAAATACCTAGAAACGTTTAGACCATACCTTCCTGAACACCCTATTTCTCAAATATTTTCTTATCTTTAAACCGGAAAAGTTCGAGGATCTCTTTTGTCATATTGTAAACCACGAAGTTAAAGGTACACAGGAAATTATGTAAAGTTATATTTTTAGTGCAAGGTATGTAGTGTCCACAAGTCACTTACATTTTCTTATTCTAACCCTCTCCTCGATGGTCACCAGGCACACATGGGAAGATGGATATCTTATTAATATTTCAAGCCACTTCAAGGTGGGGGGAGGGGGCTCGATGGACGTGGTCGGCGCGACCCCGCGACCCCGGACCGGGAGCCGGTGGCGTCGGTGGCGCTTGTAACTCACATTCGTTATGGGCCCTTAGTATTTAGGATACGCCTTTAAGCAACGGTTACGGTAGGTAAAATGTATTCATCAAAATCTAACCTATTAGTAGTGTCAACCGTGTGTAAACGCTGCGAAGAACAAATTGGTCGTTGATGTTGTTCCTGACCAGCTTCTTTTACATAGGAACTCAACATACTCACTGTATTTTTTTGTGTAGCGATAATAATATATTGTTATTTTCATTTCATTCAAAAGAGAACATTCAAAGGGAACTATTCTGTGAACTATCAACAATAAAAAGCATGTGACTATTTTGTGATCATCTTCACATCCTTGCAGAGGCCTATCAAAAAGAGACTTCTTTTAAATTCTGTCTACATTGGTCTCAGGCCATGTCCAATCACGGTGTGCCAAGTCTATACCTTGCCTTCGTCAATCACCGTGTCATTAAGAGATTATAGGTAGGCATCAATCAAAGTGCATGATAAACACATTCACGGTTTCTTCTTCTAGTTTCCAAATTCTTTATCTCAAATTATATTGTGAATTAGCTTCCGCGCAAGATTTCCTCCTGAATAGTGTGTTTTATCCTGCGCTAGACAATAAAACCGTGCCACGAAATTTATGTCCACCGCGCACCGGACCGATGTTATAGCTGCCAACAGTAAAACTTGCTTATCTGGTCGCGTGATAAAATAGTTGTACGATTTAATTATTGTAGTGGCCACAAAAGCGGTCCAGCGACGCGTACCGTGATACGACCATCGCGGGCGGGGCTTCGGACGCGAGGAAGACATTAAGCTCGTGAACAAAATAATTGTTAATTGGCTAGACTCGGTTGGTGTCCTTTGAAGATAAGCTAGGTGTTTTGAGTGTTAACATGTGTTTATTGCGAACTCATACAGATTTCTAATGCATGTATAGGCAGGAGCAGTAGTGGTATTTTTCATTTTTCTCTTAGAAAGACGACTTAACAAGGGATTAAGACACGGTACCACAGGGTAACATACTTGGTCCGATCTTCTTCATTATATTATCAAGGCTTGTGCCAGATGCGATGCTGCCGTCCAAAGGTATAGTTAATAAAACGTTTATGAGATGTGGACAAACTGCCTTCTCAAAACCTACTTCACTGAAAAATTCCGATTTGACCCACAACGGCTGCAATATTTTGAAGACACTACGAGCCAAGTCCTTGACAGCTGTCAAACCGATAGGTTTTGAAGTTCACACCATTGACTAAAGTTTTAATTCGTCGACAACGTGGCGCTTGTTTACCAAAGTTTATTTAATTTATTTATATAAGTTTATTGCACTAAAAAAAACTCTGGCAAAAGGTACAACTTAATGCCGGAGGCATTTTCTACCAGTCTACCTTTGGGTATCGTGAGCACTAGTGCGAGTAGTAACTGTGGAGAAATAGCTTTACACCACTTCTGGAACCTACCCCCCCCCCCCCCCCCCCTAACCGGTCGTGACAAAGAGTTACGAGGCCCCTCCCCTACTCAAGTTACGTGAAAAGTAGGGTTGGGATCCGCTAAAAAATGAGGAAGGCAACTGTCATAGGCTTCGTAGCTTTCGTAGTTCACTACTTATAGGTATGTATTGAAAGATTTAATTAAACTTTTTTTAGTGCCGACATGATTTAGTATTTTTAAACCCTTTTATGACATGATCGATGGAAACAAAATACAACTTTTTGGAAAATGTTATCCTCAGTTTCATTAAATGTCGGTAAAGGACTGTGTAATATGTAAAGATAATATCATCATTACATTATTACAATGCCTTGACAGTGTACATTTTAAGCAAGTAAAATGTAGGTCACAAATTCGCTAGAAAGAAGCATATCAAAAAAGTGTTGAAAAACTATAAAAAGAAACAATCTGCTACCTAATGAGCGATGGCGGTATATTAACAAATATAACACGAAAATCATATAATAAATACCTCAAAGAAGTACAAAAATAACGATTTGACAGGGGCAAGCTTTAATGGCGTCATTTGTAAAAATCTCTGGCTGGCCTTCCCCATTGGCTAGATCAAAGCGGGGCTAGATGTTTGTCTATACGAATGTACCTACCTCAAAATGTTTGCGTCTTGTCTTTTGTGACTGTACAAGCGACTTGTAGAAGAGTGGGCCCCGTTTTGTCGCACTCAATCAAATTTTAATAGTTGGGCTAGCGTTTAATGTCGGTACCGGTTCGCAGCATCATTTAGTTTCCTTAATTCTCGTGTGTACAAATTCACGTTAAACAAATGGAGCCATTGATTTATTTGTATTTGTGCCTTACCGTGCGTGGTATTTAAATATTTACATAGAAATTGTTTGCTTAATAGGATTGGATATTTTCGATAGTTTTAGTAAAATTTACAACGTAACATTAACATAAATTATTCCTACCTGAGGTTTTAATGTCCGCATGATATGTTTCAAATTTTTACCAAAAGTGAATTTAATATCTACGCTTCAAATTCAAATTAGTTTAGTATGTTGTGGTATACTGGGCTTTGCCCGCGAAAGTTCGACTATGAAAACACGCGAAACCCGGTTTTCTCCAGCTTCCTGCATATTTAACAGTAAAAAATGTACATTATTTTAGGCACTTACTAAATCTGGAGAGCATCATCTCTGGTTTCATGTTAATTATATCTTTATGCTAATATCTGTCTCCTTTCTTCATGGGTCGTTAACTAAGGATAATACATATTAACTATAACGTTAACGTTAACCAGAGATGGTGCACTAGCTCCAGCTAGTGTTTCAATACTTGTAGAAATTGATGGATATGTGAATTGATGGAGTCCGAATGAAATAAAGTTGTGCATAATTTATATTCATTTAATATTAAATCATGTCATATTTTTTTATTTGGCGGTTTCATTAATAAACGATCACAGCAGTACCACAATACATCAGGCTATGATACGTACTGAATTCGGGGCGAATGCGCGCGCTCGCGTTCGTCGCAGCGAGACCACGGCGCGCCGTGCGTGTCGCAGCGGGCGCTTGTAATTGCTGCCGTATCGTCTGTTTGTTTTATTTGCCGCATTCTCGCTCTTTATCGATACTCACCTCTCGCTCGCGCATTCCACTGATCGTATACGCGTCCCGTTCTGTTATTTATTATTTCAATTCTCGAAATGACGCGCTGGCTGTGATCGCGCGTTCCAAACTTCAGAATTTGAACCAACTCTTATATACATTAAGGTTGAGATTTGATCGAGCATTGGTATTGTGATCGTGATGCGCGCTCATGTACGCCGATTAAATGTTGTTATTTCTTGTAAATCTCGCGCACGGATTATTGATTGTAATTATTATACTTTTCTAAGTTAAATACAACGCTGACACGCAACCGCTGGCGCCGGCGGTTTCGGTTGCGTGCGCGCCGACGATACGACAAGTGTACGGACCGACTTATATACCGAACCTTCTCGATTTTGATCCTAAAAAATACCACCGTTTTAATTGCTCACCCATTTTCGTACTTTATAAACGATTAATTTAATCCTTCTGCTTTCGCCAATGAGCTATAATCAACTTTGCCCATTTACATATATGTATCGAAAAGGATAGGTAAGGATTGCCTTGTTTTGAGTTACGAGCAGCGTGGTCAGTGACCGCGGATTGGGGGGCAGAGGCGCAAATACCCTAAAATCAAGATCACAGCTAGCTCACGATGTTTTCCTTCGCTATAAGCATACGTGTTAGAGATCCGGTAATCGAAATCAAAACCAGAAATAAATGTATGTGCAGCCAAGGGAGCGTTCGTAAACCACGTGACGGATTTTACACCACTTCTGGTGTTTACCCCCCTCGTGACCGACCGGTCGTGACAAAGAGTTAAGAGGCTAACCCTCCCCTACTCAAGTTACGTGACATTCATTGAATTACCTTTTACACGACTGTTCACAAAGCCCGCTATTTCTGATATTTGGGGGGAAGATTATGAATAGGCCAATATTGAGGTCATTATATACAATTTATACAGGTTCACGTAACTAAAACCATCATATCAAAGAGGTAACGGAAATAAAAGAAAAAAAAGCTTGATAATGAAGTTTAATCACGCTATCAAAACCATCATATTTAAAGAGGTAACCGAAATAAATGAAAATTAAGTTTTATAGAATGGATCGCGGAGGGATGCGGCAGGAGCGCCTTGACATGGCACAACTCGGCTTCGGTGCGTTCCGTCACGTGACTCGAGCCGGCTGCCAATACTTTCTTGACCAGACATGACCTAGAGACGGACCCGTACCTTAATCCGTCACGTGGTTTATGAACGCACCCCAACGGGTATCTCAGCGAAGTGCGAATGTAATGTCGCCCTTCGAGGTAAGTGGGAGATTATTGACTCCGAAAAGTGTTCTTGCGGGAACGTAAGTCCTCTCGCCGCCGTATTTGTGTTGCCATTGACCTGTCAGATATAGAACGATACCGTAGAGTAGAATAATAAAGAAGTGTCCTATACTACGACACGGCATTATAGTTAAGGGGAGACTGAACGACTGCAGTTCCTTCCAGAGAACAAATCTGAGTATTCACGACCCGATTAGGGATTGACGCGTGACCTGAATTTCGGATCCCATGTTGCGAATAATTCCTCTCCGCATGAAATGAAATTCGCGCGGAAACGTGAAATTGCGAAACTAGCGGATACGGGCAACTCCGAGCGATTCTTGGGTCTTAGTAATTAATGCATATTGCGCGAGTCCGTATTTTCGAGTTCCGTATTTTGCAGATCTTTCATGTCTATAGGGTTTGTAAATTGTGGAATCCACTTCCTGCCTATAGGTGTTTTCCCCAGAGTGAAAATTGTCCGTGTTTTCCATCCAGTTCAATGTAGCCGAGCAATATAAGGAAGGTCCTCGCATGGCACCTAGTTCTCATGTGGTGTGTTAGGCTAATATCTGACGGTCATCCATGTTCAGTTACATAAAAAAACCCGCTGCCCGCGCCGACATGGTTTCGCAGCCTCTCGTGTCTTCGGACACTTCTTAGCAACCTGGCGTATGCCCTAGGCCGAGCTTTGCATAAAAAAGATGAAACGCGAAACAAAAATGGTTTTTCAACTTTACAGACTATAAACTTGTAATAAATGCATAGCGATGTCATTTATGCATAAAAAATCGGTCGATATCGTTGTTTTTTTTTAAATCATCGGTCAATCGACATACTTGAAATGGTTTTTTTCAATTGCTAAAACTGAGACAAATTAAAGCTCAAATAAAATATAGACAATATTTTTTTTGCATTCCTCAGACCTAAAATAGATTTTTCGAAAAAACATAAATCGATACATTGGTTTTAATTTTTGTTTCAATCTTCGATGGTATGGGGGGCCTGATTATTTTCGAAGATTATACCACCTTAAGTGAATGCTATAAATCTATAGTATAGTTATGCGATCCTTGTAGGGCGAAGCGACGCCACCGCAGGTGCGTTTCTCGAAAACAATGCTCCGTAAATCTGGCCTCTGCCGCGCCGCGTTGCCTTCAGAATAGCAAAATGCCCCGTTTTGGAAAGGAATTATTGAGTGACATTTAAGACTGTCGTGAAGTCAACTGGGTTCTGAGATTTGACAATTTGAAGAAATGCTTTCTTTGTCCTTAGACCAAGGCACAATTTTGCACGCCGATTGCGAATAAAACTAGCGAAATCGTTTTCAGAGCCCTAAAGTTTCCGTACCCGGTCCCTAAAAATTGTCAGATATTAATATATTTTTTTAAATTCCTTAACAAAGCTTGATTTTATGGCCGTATGTTTGATTTTTTACGTAAATATCTGTATTTCCTATCTACACATTTTTTTTTAAATTATAGTAAAACCTTTAGTAACCTTTTCCAATATTTATAACCAATATTTTCCAATCTAAAAGATAAAAAGACATACAGACGCACGTATTCCAAAATTAAAAAACCTAGTAAAATATTACAATCACGTGAACCGACTTATAAATTAACCTGAATTTGAAATAGAGAACTGTGTAAAGTTTGTGACGCGAATTGAGAAGGGTATGTTAAAGTTCCGTGCTTCGCTAGGTTAGGTACTCTTATTTATTCGTGATATCTCAGGTTAAAGAATATTTTATTTACCAAAATAACATAATATTCACTTATATGAGAAACATTAAATTTAGTATAAGTATGTTGCGTTGTTGCGTTGCGGTTACAATACAATTGATTCATAGTTAAATCCTTAATATAAATATAAAGTATAGTAAGAAATTTAGTCCAAGTATTTAGCAAAATATTTTTTAACAGCTGTCTTGAAAATGTTGTCGGACTCTAGGTTTTTTATATCATTTGGAAGCTTATTAAATATTTGTACACCATCATATAGCAAAGTTCTTTAACTGTAAAGTGTATCTTAAAGCGTAATTAACTTATCAAACTCAATTTATTATTATATAACTCCGCACGAATTAGTTTCGTTTCAATAACAAAAATTTTTTTTTACTTTTTAAAAAAAAAACGCTAAAAAGGCAGACTTTTTCTACGATTTTTTTGAGTCGTACAACAAAATGTTATTTCCTTTTTTGCTCCAAATATATTAGGGAATACCTGCTTAACTTTCGGACCTCGTTAACACCCTGTGTATACGCAATCTTAGCTTCACTTCAGAAATCATAAATATGATGAACATTGACACGCCTTAAAATTTTTCGTCGGACCCAAAACGGGCACCGAACCCCGTTCGATAAGTTAGTCATTTATGGAGGCCGCGCGGCGGCAGCGGCGTGATGGTTGGCGGCGCGCGTGCATTCCGCCGCGCTCAAAAGGAACGGATCCGCAAAAACGTCGCACAGCGAAACTGTTCCATCCGCTCCGGGCTATACTCGACGCGAAACACTCACTCGCTTAACGTAACGTGTTTATGGTTAACGATTTCGGTTACTGCTCCGTGGTTATATCAATTCTGGCTCGTGTACGTAGCTTGGCAAGAGACATATTTGTGTGTGCAGAATTCCTGCTTATTATTAAGAGAATAAAGACATTTTAAAGCTAAGCGTGGTTTCGCGAGGTAATATGTATTTGGCTATTCCGAGCACCTTTGGTGCCTTGGTACAGCCACCCATACTTGTTTTTTTTATGTATAAAACAATATTAAAAATACATATAAACTTTTTTCAATCTCTTAATTTTGTTTAGAGAGTTTATAGCATGAATCGATGAATCGTTACCGTCGCAGGTGCATGCTTTTGAAACCGTATTTGTAATAAAAAAATATATTTGGAAAATGATTATGTCTCTTTTTTTCTCGCCTGTGTAATTTATTGTTTTAATATAACCAGTATTCCAGAAAATGAAAATGGAGGTGCCCGAGGATGCCCATGGGCGAACTCTGACCTGGGATGCAAAAACCATACCAGCCTAAATGCTCCTTCACACCATGTTTGAAGGTTCCCAGGTTGATAATTTTATGTATTTAATGGATACGACATTACCGTTATCTCAATAATTTGAGTTCAGCGACATCTACATCTGAAGCATTGTAATCCTGTAATCCTGCTTCCGACGAATGTCACGACCAATACTTTTTCAGATTATTTTCAAAATCTGTTACACTGCTTCAAATGTGGATGTCGCTGAAACTCAAATTAATGGTCCCCAGGTTGTCTGGGAAGTGTGTGCATTCCACAGTGTACCGACCCTTGTGCGAAATTCGAAAGGTAAGTATTTTTTTCGGTTTCAGTTTACCCACTACTATATTTTACCCACATACTACTGGACATTTCTCAGACGTAATGTAACTTAAGGTGGCCCAACCCGGCGGGCCTAACTCATTCGCGGGCACGGTACAAAACCGTGCTGTTGCGCTCTGGGACCTTCTCTGTTTCAAAGAATAAGATGCAACGAAGATGCAACATGTCCACAAAAAAGACAATGTGCATAGTGTATGATTTAGTAAGATTTATGAAAATTTTAATTTCAAAACGACTTATAGCTAAAAGTAAACCACGACCGCTGTAGTAAAAAATCGAACAAAAACCAAATAGATTATAAATCTTGATTAAATAAGCTATGTCTGATGACTAATCTTTTTAAGATGTTCTTAATTTATCATTGCGTAATCCACCTCCAAAGTTATTGTATAAAACGCGTAAAAAATGCGAACTTTCGGACCTTATAGCTTAGAAACCAAACACAATTTTACAATGCCAATGGTCATCAGACATCTCGTTCGATCAAATAAAGCTATTTGGAGCAAAATTTTGGATCTCTGACAAGAAATATGGGCGTGATCTTCTTTCCCCTTTTGTATGGGGAGATGAGCGGGATGGGCCACCTTAATTCGCCTGCGCACCGTCATTGAACACAGTTGAGTATAGCTCGATTCGTAATGAAATAAAGATTGGCCACCATAGAAAAACTATTAAAGTACGTCCAATCATCGTAACATGTGTACATGATGTTTTATTTATTAGATCTCCTCTGCTCATAACAATACAATAACAAGCAAATGACAAAAACAGCTCGTAAACCAGACATGTTGTCTCCTGATCGTGTTTTGCTAATAATGACTTAAATTTAACATATCCAGCTGTATACTGCTCCAAGAATTGGAAATACATATGTTGGAATTGAATGGAGTAAAAATATGTTTATTCCGTTTGGGTTTCGCTTTAAGGCTGTCGTGAAGTCTCAGGAAATCTAAGATTAGCAAATTTTAAGAAATGCATTCTGTATCCATTGGCCAAGGTACAATTTTGCATGGCGACTTCCATTAAAATAGCGAAATCGTCTTTCAGGTCCTAACGGTTCCCTAGGGCCTAACGTTTTTCACCCCTTAACATTGTCAGCTATTAAGGGCCTGGTACTAGCCAAATCGCAAAGTTAGACGAGGCACCCCAAGTTAACTAAGTCTGACGATTATAAGTGTCATCCTTACAATATATGATTCCTTGTCTAGGAATCGAATTATTTTCGTTCATGTATGTTTCCTTTTTCTATACAAAATACATTGCGGAAACGGTGTCCATTTCCGAACTTTTTTGACTAAATGTAGAAATCTACAAGCAAATGGTTTTTTTTGTTTATGCATATATGCTGTTTTTGCTTATATCTAGAAATCGAATTACTTTCAGATTTCTAATGAGAAAAATCAACTTTTTTATTTTTATTATTATTTAAATAAATGATGGAATCAAAAAATATTAACAATCCATTATCAGTCTAGAGTTCTATTTGGATTTTCTGAAGCGTTTCACTACATATTATTACATTTGTTAAAAAGTGCATTTGTATGGCGCGAGTAGTTGGCTAGTCCTAGCGCCTTAACCAAAATTGTTTTGATCACTTGATAAAGCTTTCTTCTATGTCCGTATATTTTGATTTGTTTGCAAATATCTGTATTTTTCAGTAAGAAAATAATCTAAAATGAAGTTATAAAAAGACCACTTTTTCCAATGTTTTTAGCCAATATTTTCCAATCTAAAAGGTATATTAAAAAAAATAAAACATACAGACATAGATTTCTACAATATATTTTAGAATCCAAAATTTGGTAGTATAGGGAATTGATAGTGACGAGTAACGACTCTCTTAACATTTTTCGGGAATCGTTTCAGAAAATTGGCGACAGCTGTTCACATTGTATGCAAGCTGATGGCACATCTAGATTTTTATTTGAGGTCGTTACGTAGTGACAAACCAAAGGAATCTGCATGAGTAATCGTTTTACGCAGAGGGTGTTTTTCAAAGACCACTCAGGGTTCATGCAGTGTGTTCTTTTCCTGACCTGACCCGTGCTGTCCGCAACCGACCAATGTTTTTTTTATGCGACCTGACATGGATGGCTGATACCACACAACTACCGTTACGACGTTAGCCCAATACACCACATTCACGAAGGAATTAGGTGCCATGCCAGGACCTTCCATTTATGAGCACGGCTACATTGAACTGGATGGAAAACGCGGACAAATGTTCATTGCCGCTTCGACCATATTTTCATCCAATGCGATGGTACCAACCCGGGCGAGCTTAAACCCTACCACCTAGTAGGAGAAGGGGACTTGGATTCCGAACCATGGAGCAGCTCGCATTTTTAAGAGAAAGAAAGTGGTGCATGTCGGAATTGAACGCGGACCTCTGGTACACTAGGCCAGTCCCCGTGCCACTAGGCTACGAGCCGCTAATGTGTCAAGGGTAGCATACTATTCGGAAAAGCACTCAAACGTTTATTGAATGGAATTGCTAGACGGAATTTTATTAGACGCTGCCTGGACTGGGAATATAATTTAGTCCGTAAATCGTACCTGTTCCCCGTACCGCGGTCGCATCGTCACCGCCACACAATGTTGGCTCTCCAGTTTTTCTCGGAATAGTGGAGCGGTCGTCACATAAATTGTGCATGCCGTGCGTTCTCCGATAGCATCGGCATAGCTTCGCCGAGTTTATGTTACCCCGGTGGAATTCCATGTTTCGTATATAAAATCCAATGTTTTAATTCCGACGTAACCGTAGGTAAGTTGCTTTTTATTTATTGCCAGAGGAAACCCGATGATATTTTTTGATCGGAAGATAAGAACAGGCTTCGAAGGCATTTAAACAAATATGTAATTAGGAAAGCTTCGGAGCATCGTAAAATGTTCCTCGTGAGGCTACTCTTAATTAGGGATAATTGCCTTAAAAGGTAGGCTAATAAGTTAAGTAGGCTGTATTTTAACACCGCGTTCGAAAACATATAATATATGCCTCGTTCTTTCAACCTCCCCCACCCAAAATACTAGGATATTTTATTCTGGGTGTACGCAAACATTACATCACATAATTTTACAAACACATAAATGATAGATTGACTCTCACAGCGTACTTCTTTCTCTTTATCTACAGCATACATCTTTTCATGCATGGTCTGCAACCATAGATATATTAAGATATCTGTGTCTACAACTATGGGTGCCATGTATCTTTACTATACATGGCAAAACATTAGAATAAATCTGGTCGTGTTTCTGGGCTTCCCTTGCACGACAATTCCACTCACGTTTGCTATGTTTTGTTTCATCATTCTTTCGGCACTCCGGATACCCAGCACAGATCGTAATAATAAAATGATTAGCAGCAAACAATGAACAAGATTAACATGTCTCAGCTAAGGTTGTCAAAAATAGATAAACAAAAATAAACTAATGCGTTTCGAAAGATCTGTAATTTTCCGACAAGGTAAACTAGGGCAGATAGAAAAATAATAAATATATCGCCAAAAAGATTCGTTCGGCGACAAAACAAAAAAAATATAGCTGCAATAAATAATATTAATAACAGATGATGACATACACTCCTTAAGATTACTCTGCAAATTTGTAGAGGCACGGTGAAAAGAAAACTAAGAAGCGAGCTAGCGACCAAATTACTTTTCCCTTTTACTGTATTTCACAGACAATAGTATTGCCGATATTTTGACTACGAATAAAATATATTGGCTACATAAACACATGTCTAGCGACACGATGGGAATATGAAATACCTGGACCTGGAAAGCAAACAATAGAAAAATTCAAAGGCTTATCCAATTCGCGATAGAACAAAACTTATCTCGCGTGCTGAGAAGGACCGCCGATAACTTTTAAATAAGAAAGAAAGAATCAAACCAGCTCGAATCAGGTTGACCAAGATTTTCAGCGCCGACTACGAAAGACGACTTCAAGTACGCAGTCCTCTGTCTCGCCTCAGCCCAGACTCGAATGCGGTAATCCTACCTACACGCCGCGACGACGTGGTGATGCTAGGCAGAGGTGATATCTAACTCATTGATCGAAATCACGAAAAAAAACTAGCGGCATTAGCCCAACTTCCACCCGCCCCTTTTTTTTTTAGTGGCAATTTGTCAATGGAACGATAAAATTGTCGTTAATCTTTTCCTAGTTTGCTTATTTTTTAAAAATTTCCCGAGACCATTTCTCTCAAACCACTTAACGATTTCCTCAATTTATATCATTGTAATGTTTGTGTCTACAAAGCCGTGCGTGTTACGGTTATTGAGCGAAACTGCCTTTTCTAGGAGTAGGTTTGCATATTAGCCTGCGAATTCGAATATTTTTTAATCACTTGAATGCGCCTTCTGCCTCCTGCTGAAGATAACAAAAAGGTGTCTGTCAAGCCGGAAATACATTCGGTAACCGAATGCTCGTGTCGTGAGCAGACTGAGATTCGTTGCGTGTTCTATAAAGTCGCTTCGAAACTCTGCCATAACTGCTCGTCTTTAACATCTGAAATCACTGAACGGTCACATACCGTTACACAATAAAAAAAAGATTTCCGTCGGGCCGTTTTTAAAAGCCCTCAGACGTAATAAACTGTCAAATGAGGTCTAGAAGAAAGCTTGTCTTAATGAAGAAGGTATTTTTTATTAAACTTGGAACCTTCACACAATCCTCTTCCTTGCCGCAGCCTGGTGACTAAAGACTGTGGTTTCTTGCGCTGGAGCACGTGGGTATGAAGACCATGGGTAAGCAAGCAGACATTCTGCACGCTGGGCGAGTCGCTCCATGGGAATCGGCGGGCCCGATAACCTCGGTCACACGGAGAGTTCCTTTTTGACACGACCATCCGGAGAACTTGGTGCGGTTGTTTCTCGCAGCTTGGAATCTTTAATCGTGCTAATTGGATTCTGATGTTAGGTGTCGGTGAAGTGCACTCGTACTGGTGGCACCGACATGCATTCGTTTTTTTTGAATGAGGAGATCTTAGTGGAACAGTTTAACTCCCGCCCAATGAAGCGTTTTCCATGAGAGCCGTGCTAACTAGAATGTATATAGCTGAACACATGCGAAGTTAGTTCGACCAAAATGAAACGCTTCCTATTAACAACGCTAACGCTACGAATTTAAAGGCTACAGCTGATATCATGACAATGGGTATGGTACTAGCCCATGTTCTGTTCCTTATATAAAATAAAAACGAATATTGACCTGATATGTAAGCTAAGGCCTAACCACGAGGCAAAGGCTTTGAGCACAGTAGCTAACCGGGGCCACAGCAGTAGCTCAACTCGGACGGAGTTTGAGATAAATACCTTCCCTCCATCGAATGTCGGGGTTGTCACTTAAATATTGGCGGAGCTCTGCTGGTTCTGTTATTTAAAAAAAAAATATCTCGAAGGATCATTCGGGATAGTGTAGCGCGAAACTAGCTTAGAGCCCATACAAGCGAAGTGTGCCTGGATGCACGAAATCGGGCCTTTGTCTGGAGTTGATGTAATCCTATGTATATTCTGTGCTTTGGGCGTCTGCCGGCTTATAAGCTTTCTAGCCAGTTTCGCGTTATCGCCGTAACATAAACGTTTCATATGATCGGCCTATAATCGAGTGCCTTTCAGAGCGATGCTCGCCCAATAATGTGGCTAGGAGCAGTGATAATAACTCGACGTAATGGCCTGTTGATGGTGATGAGAATAGCGCCGTCGTCGCGCCGCAGCGGCAAAACTGTGCGGCGGCGTCTGTTAACATCTCAAAACATTCCCAGTGGAAATTATCGACTCTATTACCATTTCACTCAGCTTCTTCCGGAAAAGTGTCCTCAGCTCGTTTCTGGGCTATCTGTTGTACGTAATATAAGTGGAGCTGTTTCTTTTCGGGTTGGTCAACTTTTAAGATGTTTTCCAATGTGTCACGGGATTCTCGAGGATTATAAACGACGACACAAGTACATTATTAATAAAACCACGTCATCTATTAGGTCTTTTAATAAAAAAAAATTTAACAAAAAAAATAACCGACTTCAAAGAAAAAGCACTAAAAAGTAAAAAATAATAAAAGTAAAAATAATGCAGCGCGTGCCCGGCTGACGCCGACTCAAAAAATAACAGAAATCGTAACTACAAAAATTAAAATTATTTTTCACTTTTTAGTGCTTTTTCCTTGAAGTCGGTTATTTTTTTTGTTAATTTTATTTTTATTTATAGAACACGTCGGTAATCTGTTCTTAAATGTTGTACTGTATTTTTAGTTTGGAACGCAGTGTTAAAAGCTATGATGCCTGTATGGGATGTAATCTTAAGGTGGGCCATCCCGCTCAACTCCCCATACAAAAGGGGAAAGAAGATCACGCCCATATTTCTTGTCAGAGATCCAAAATGTTGTTCAAAATAGCTTTATTTGATGTCTGATGACCGTTGGCATTGTATAATTGTGTTTGGTTTCCAAGTTATAAGGTCTGAAAGTTCGAATTGTTCGCGTGTTTTATACAATGACTTTGGAGGTGGATTACTCAACGATAAAATCTATACATCTTAAAAAAAATTGTCATCAGACATAGCTGATTTAAAATTTATAATCAATTTAGGTTTTGTTAGATTTTTGACTACATCGTCGTGGTTTACTTTTAGCTAGAAGTCGTTTTTGTAATTAAAATTTTCGTAAATCTTACCAAATCAAACGCGCGAAAAATTCGAACTTTCGGACCTTATAACTTAGAAACCAAACACAATTTTACAATGCCAATGGTCATCAGACATCTAGTTCGATCAAATAAAGCTATTTTGAGCAAAAGTTTGGATCTCTGACAAGAAATATGGGCGTGATCTTCTTTCCCCTTTTGTATGGGGAGATGAGCGGGTTGGGCCACCTTAAAGAAGCTCCCTCTGTTCGGGCCTGTAGAATGTCAGCGTTGGTAGTAGGCTTGCATTTGTAATGAGAGGCATTCAGAGACGCCGCTGCCGATACTCTGACAAAAAGCAGGTGCCCGTGGTAATCGCTTCATCTTCGCGGAATTCGCGCCGCGGTCCGGCCGTGCGCTGCCTTCGCCCAACAACACGCACGCCATAATGAACTAGCTTCCCCGAAGCATTTGGGAGGACGATCTGCAGGCCTATTCCTGGAATTCCGCAATCAGGAATCAGTCTGAATCATCCTGAGTCTAGGAAACCGCTTTTATAGGGGTTGTCAAAGCGATTTTTTCGACGGAAAATCTCGAACCTGAAATACTATGTGCCGGAATCTTTTCGTCAAGAAAATCGCTTTAAAAACTGTTATGAAAGCGGTTTTCTAAACTTAAGATTCCTGATTCCTGATTACGGAATACCAGGAATAGGCCTGCCGTAATCCAATTCTGGCAATTCCGAATTGATGAATCAGAAGTGTTCTCAGGATAGGAATTCACTTTGACATTACTTAAGTATTCTCGTAATCGATCGCACCAACCTACGGAACGAGCAGCAGGAAATTAATCATTTCCATGTGTAATCGATCGTAAATACATCAGAATAGGTCGGAAGTTGTTTATTGATTCAGTGGTGATTGAGGATTGTGTTCCGAATAATTAGTGCAAGAATTGGCCTCCTGGATACCTGCTCGCCTCGCGTGCGGAATCTGAGAGAAAGATTTTGTTAAAAAACCCCTTCAGTGCTATCTTCTTCACTCAGGCTTGGCTATGTTGGCCTGGAGACTCGTATTCCAATAAGATCATTATTACGGTGATTTATCGCGTGAGAACGAATTAACTAGTCCCATATTTTTTTATATTATAACTGGAAATGGATATGGCTGATACCACACCCACCGTTATGATATTAGTTCAACACACCGCATCTCCGAAGGAATTAGGTGCCATGCCAGGACCTTCCTTTTATGAGTACCGCTACATTAATCATGCTACGACATTTAAGAGCCGAACAAAAATAAAAAAATCAGAAAGAACGCTAAGCGAAAACGAAATAAACTCAGCCTATAAAGAATAAATAGTGAGTAATTTATTTGTTGCAATGGCAACACATGCCTTTAACGGCGAATGCGCGCTCGGTGACGTTTTGAAATGGCCCATTTCTTTCGTTTTCGTCCACGAAGAACTTTCCCACATTCAAGACTCGAACTCCACTTTTGTACACGTAAGGCATTATTTTATTCGTTTAAAGTACTGAAAATATTCCTACAAAGACAGTTTCGGTTTTGGCCACGCGCAAAATAAGCTGTGGGACTATATGAATTTAGCGTTGATCTTGGCAGGCGTAGATTCTTACAGTCGTATTCAGAGAGCACCTATCAAAACGCAGTACGAGATCAGCACCGGACTAACCATACAAAAATCGGTTTAGTCCTGCGGATTATCAATAACAAGAAATTTCGATAATCCCAATAAAGTTCTGGTTCCCCCTTTTATTCTTTTATTAGGGTTCCGTACCCAAAGGGTGAAAACGGAACCCTATTACTAAGCCTCCGTTGTCCGTCCGTCCGTCCGTCTGTCACAGGGCTGTATGTGCGAGTACGACTCGCATTTGGCCGGTTTTTTGAGCTACGCTTCCCACGAGCACGGATCGACGTGACATTTGGTGGAGGCGCCTCACTCTGAATACACCTGTTGGAGAAACTGTAAAGCGTCTTTGCTGGTAGTCATCTCGCTCCGATTTCACCGGCAAATTTTCCGTGCGCAGTCTCAAGTTGTTCTCCGTGCCTCGCTCCGATCGATCACGCGGCCGAGCGGCGCGGCGCGGCTTTGATTCGCGGCGCGGAGCAAAGCCGTGCGCCGCGGGGTCTGCAGCGGCGGCGTCGGCGGCGGCGAGCGAGACCCCTCAATAGTAATCGATTGATAAACTGACCGAGGCGCAATCAGACTTGTATAATGCGTACTTTCTGTTTGTATTATTTTACGCTTCGAGTACCGTCCGGCGGAAACGCGCGTCTTGTTTTATCATTGGACTCGCACGGAGAAATGCGTTGACTGTCTACCGTCGAGGGACGGGAGCTACGGCAGAAACTCAACCATATTGCAAGCAGTGAAGCCACTTTTTATATACACTGGCGGTAGCCGGCAAGTCAGTTCGCTTAAGAATTCGCTCACTCCTTCCAACGACACGTCAGAACTGCACAGGGGGGTTACCATGGTAAGTAAACTCGGCGGGTGAATAGTAGGTGAACAGGCAAGAGAGTGATCAAATTTGAGGTTTGTGTACTACGTCAGACTTCACTCTCTTGCCTGTTCATATGCTATTACACCCGGCGAGGTAAATAACTATGGTACTGAGTGACAGCATGTGACAGCAACGACGCTCTACAAAGCCGAAACTTTGTCTCTTTCCAACGTCCGATGTGCATTATTTACTGCCTGTTACGTACATAATTTTGTTTTTAACATTGATCAACTTTCTCACGTGAAGGAATGTGATATGTATGTATAATCGACCGTGAAGCAAGGACACATACATTGAAGAAAGAGCTGACCTTTGAATGAGGGACGTGCCTGCTTAGTACGAAAAAGTGTATTTACTTTTGTCTCTATAACACATTTAGGGCCGAGTGCACGAAAGGACAAACAATCAATTTGTTACGTTAACGTTACATTGTATGGACAGTATGGAAGGAACTCCATGCGGCTCTCTAAAAGTGACGTGTTTGTACATTGATTAACTCAGGCGTCTCTTCGTGCAATCGGAAGTTAGTATGGACAAAATGCCACTTTTGACATTTTTTTGTATTTATTTTGCTTATTCTTAGTTGCGACTATTTATCTAAAAACTTAAACACATCACTTTTTGTGATAACTGTGGAGTCCTCTATGCTCCCTCCGATATTTTACACGAACAGTAACTTGTTGATTTAATTTTAAATGTCTCTTTCTGCAACCGGACCAAAAAGTTTAGATTGACCGAAATAATTTGTTGGCATCTTTACCTATGGATTTATGTACCAGCGTCCGGGAGTCGATCTGTGTACGGCGGCGGCGCCTGCGTTGCGGCTCGACGCTAGTTGCGCATGCGCATCCTGTAATGAGTTATCGCTCGGTATCGTATGATTTATTATTCGTACAAATAAAGTACACACATAAAGAATACGCTTGTTTGATTCGAGTATCTTTCCAGTTAGCGTTTCTGTTCAGGTACGCTCTTGATTGTTTTCGTCTTTAATAATATATTTTGTAACTAGATGCGGTACCCGGCTTACCTCAGGGCAGAAGCCCGATTCTGCTATTTGTCCAATTTCAAACCATTCCGTATAAGTTATGTTTCAGTCAAACATAACACGCTAAGTTTCGTGTGCAGTTTCCAAAAATCGGTATTCATCTAATTCACACACGCGTTTTGTTATTGTCTATGGAGTGGTTTGTCTTGCGCGCCGCCTACAGGGTAAAATAACCTGTCACGATTTTGACAGTTATTTTCTCACTCAAATATGACATACGAAAAGAAAGAGACAGCGATATGCCAACGTTATGTAGAAAAGTGATATTCGAAGTTCGGCGATGCGATGCTCCGAATTTGACAAATAGAATTCTCAAAACCGCAAGTTTTCGGCAAAACACACGGCCCACGAGAACATGAGCGCGCGTTACGAGTTTGCGAACAAAACACAAACACAACGCATGCGTTTTGCAAACTGCGTTAGTAGAATACCATTTCGCGCGAAACATGCGGTTTTGAGAAAACACAAACATAACGCGCGAAGTTATGAATTAGCAGAATAAGGCTTCAGAGTCGCTTCGGATGGAACCTAAGATGTCCTTTTCGCGAATCCAAGTTACTTCTCTAACGAGTGTGAGAGTGCAGGCGTAGCGAACAGATAGGCAGAAAGTCAATCTAACTTTCTTGTATGTTTTTGATATTTAGTTACAATAAAATCTTTCCTATAAATTTTAGGGTCTGGTACCTTAACCTACCTACCACCTATAACCGGCAATGCTGCGAAATATAGGGTTGCTCTTTATCCACACTTTGTTATTCTAAAGGCACACAAAATAAAAACAAACGAAAACTTAGAGACGCGGACTTTTCCAGATAATTTGAAATTACATTTTCCGAAGGGACAGTTTTTTACTTAAATCACGAAGAGAGCGTATTTGATTTAGTCTAAAGTACTTTGATAGAACTAAACTATTAAATAAGTTCGAATATAATCAAGTTAAATGATTTATAATTTAAAATAAATAAACGATGTTTCCTTTCGAGCCATTAATCTGCTGAAGTAATCTGTTTAACATGACGTTATTAGAAGCACCCTCCGGGCAGTACCAGGGCGGCAGGCGGAAGGGGGAGGTAATGTAATAAGACTTTCATTACGCCGAATCGCCGGACCCACTTCTCCCTTTGTATCGCACATGAAGTTAGCTGATTGGTGTGGAGGCGTCAGGATGGATCAGAATTAAAATTACGCCAACCCGGGCGGAATGAAATACTCATAAGAAAGGGGTTTTATATGGAATCCAAACCACGGAAAGCATCGGCTTAGAATGTAAAGACACAAAAATTCAACTGACGGATGAGACCACAATCGTTTCATACAAAATGTACTGGATTTTTTTTTACTTAAAAACATTTCTAAATCGCTGTGTAGCTTCAAAATAATGATCTGAAGTTATGTTTTAAGTTTTACTTTGAAATATTAAGGAAAAGTTAAGTAATTACATCGACAAAGAATCATTGGGTCACCCCTTATTTACCATCAAAAAAGGGTTTTTGTCCGGGTTTTGTACTCCCGTTCACTAAACAATATATAAATTCACAGGTCATCATGCTTTCTTTAAGGAAAACTAGAGAAATCATAAAGGTTTCACAAAAAAAAAACATTTCACAATCCATGAGCGCGACTCCAATGTATTGATAACGATTTCAGAAGTTGTCTCATCGGGCAGATGTGTTCCATCTCCTTCTAACTCGCGGTAGTGTTGACGTCTCATTCCCACGCTTTGTTCGTCTTGTAAGTACAGCGCGCTATGACGGAAAGCCTCATCAGTCGAAGGAGCACTCATCCAAAAACCGACCACGCCTCGATGATCAAACAGCGAAGCGGCGCACTTCCCATATTTTCACTAACATTTTACCATTCCTTGTTATGATTATAAAATTTAAAAAATAATAGAGAAGATTTCGTGCACCTATTCACAGGATTTGTGATATTTACAATAAAAAAATGTCCAGCATAGACATATTTTCCTGTTCTTCTATTACTTTTAAAAAACGTGTTCGGAGACTGCTGGATGGTTTGCAGTGAAAATCTTACAAGCTGTTTTGTTGTTATATTGTTACTAATAACCCGTACTTAGTATGAAAAACATTATTAAAGACCTAATATAAATAAAAATAAATTACAGTAATTTCACACCGTATTTCACATCCATTTAAGAAATACATTGTAATATGTGCCTAATATTACGAATTCACTATTGTTCCATTTCAGAGTATTTTTTTTTTCCTTTGGTCAGTTTTTTTTGTTTTTTATTTTATCTTTCTTCACGTACCTTGCTTTTTAGATCTGTATGTTTCGGTGGAAAGCGTAGTGGAAATAAGTTAAGTTTTTTTTAAGTATTGTTTGCATTGTATGTATTTGTATACTTGTTTCTGTGTCTTTTCCTTAAATAAATAAATAAAAGATAAAATACGTTTTTTTTATTACAATATTAGAATGTTTCACCCCTTGATTGCACATATCAATGTAATTTAATTTCATTTCATTTATTTAAATTTTTGGTAGTCAATACACTTAGTTACGTCATAAACGAATAGATCCGAAAACACCAAACATGTTATTGATAACAAGTTTGCTGTTTTCGATTTTTCCCGAGGTTTTCCCTATGTGCGTCGCGCCACAGGGTGACAGAAGCTGACAAAATAGATCCGTTTCTGGATAAAACCACGAGATATTTTTTTCCCGTTTGTAATATATGCAGGTAGAGCAGAGATGATGACAGGAATACCACGACTATCATATCTATTGTAAAATATTTACTAGAATGACTGATAGAAAAAAGTAGTTCCTACAAAGTAGGTCAGTCTGCACGGCTATACTTATAAGAAAAAAAAACTTAATTTGAGTATTTTTGTGAAAATATATGCTTACCCGGCTCCGTTGAACAGTTTCGCAAAGTTTTCATAAAAAGCAGTGTGTTCCACTTTCTCGATCGAAAACTATCTTTGTATCAATAATCACGTCCATCCGTTGCTCTGTTGCTACGTGAAAGTAGGAAAAAGCAACAAAAACACATCCCCGCACTTATAAAATGTGTTATGCGTGCAATACCCGGGTGCAGTTGGTTTATTTAACGTGCGAAGTTTCAGAAATTTATTTCTTAATTTGACTGAGGAAACAAGCGCGAGTCCATTGCATGGAACTCGATCACCTCGTTATCTTCTTAAGGCTCCGTATGACGCTAAATCGCACTTAGCTTTGTCTTAATTTCTCAGAGAATATTGAACTAATCATGCTAAAATTGCGTGATATGAAACTTCACTTATATCCGCTTAATCTGAATAATTATTGTTCCAATAGCATAACATTGGCCCGATAGAAAAAAATCGCGAAAATAGGTCGATTTTTTCACATTATGCTTTATTTCTCAGAATTGGTATTAATTACAGTGCTAGTAATCTCACATTATATTTGCATCATGATTTTAAAATTTTTGAATGATTATTATTGCATTTGGACACAATTTTTCATTCAAAGCATCAAAAAAATGAATTTTGGACTTACGACAAAATTTCTGAGCACCGTAAAGTATCCCTTTCCCTTTCGTTCTCTTGGCGACTATCTATCGCCATTTCGGTAGCCTCAGTCCGCTGCGATGTTTCGAAGCGGGCGCACACCTCTCCGCACGACTCTCCGCACGCGGAGATCGCTTTCGGGATCGCGACAGTAACAAAGTTCCGAACCAAATTCCTACGAGCATCAGCTGAACTTCATAGATGGCGCTGTAAAATTCTCAATCAAATGTTATTGAGGTCTAAAGCCGAAATAATTGACGCTGGTTAGTAACGTTCGGTTAGCAAGATATAAATAAATAAAAATATAATAAATAAATAAAATATTTGTTATAATATAAAAAAAGAGATGTTTCCAGGATCCGAACTTCGATATGTGTGGTTCTCAACTTCGCAGCAAAAATACGACACTAAAACCATTGTGCCACGACTGTCGTTACGTAATTATGCTAAATTCTCCTTCTCAAGCCTAGCGGGCACTACGAGTATTGGGGCAGCCGCAAATATCCGCCTCCCCGTGGAACGTGCGTCTGCAAGTACGTCCATTGCGGACGGGTCGCAACAGGACAAGTCACATGACCTTGGCAGATAGCTCGGCGGGCGGATTTTTGTAGTTTTTGTCGGCGGCACAGAATAATTAATAACATGAACAGAAGGAAAACTCCGTGAAAAGAATAAATGACATAAATAATATGTTTTGTTTTGTTGGTTCGTTTTTAGGGTACCGTACCCAAAGGGTGAAAACGAAACCCTATTACTAAGCCTCCGCTGTCCGTCCGTCCGTCTGTCACAGGGCCTTAGGTAGGCAGCTGAAATGTTCACGGAGTGTGTATTTATTTTACCGCTAAAACAACAAATAGCTAAAATAAAATAATAATAAAAATTAAAAATATAATAAAATAAAATAAAATAAATTCTATGACGAAAAGAAACTCCAATAATAATCTCGAATTTACCTATTTGTTGTTATAGCGGCAAAATAAATACACACTCTGTGAAAATTTCAGCTGCCTACCTATTACGGTTCATGAGATAGAGCCTCGGATAGAGCCCTGTGACAGACGGACGGACGGACGGACGGACGGACGGACGGACGGACGGACGGACGGACGGACGGACGGACGGACAGACGGACGGACGGACGGACGGAGAGCAGAGGCTTAGTAAAAGGGTTCCGTTTTCACCCTTTGGGTACGGAACCCTAAAAAGTGTCGACACTACTTGTCACATTCCTTGGAATAAGCGACGTAGGTACCTGCTTAGTAAATTTACTTCACTTGTGCCGCGGGAGGAATTTGGCCTTTGTTTCGGCTCTCACTACTAATGAAGAATGACGTAACGACCATCAGGTTTATTGAAAAATAATTCTTATTTTTATCAATTTACCTATCAATTTGGGAGACAAAAAATTTGATTTTTCTCCGTTTTCATCACTGCGCTACGGCGCTATGAACGGCGATATAATGTTGTAAGTCGCGTGGCGTCATTTTTTGCGCGCTCGTTGTATGGAAATTATTTCTCCATCGTCTCACGTTTATCCTTTTTAAAAGTGTTATTTTACTTTTTATTGTATCAAATGACGTTTATACTTTTTAAAATTGTTTCTCAGGTAAAAACTTTTACCAAAACCTATTATTATGTAATATTTTTTTATATGTGTAAATCAATTAAGTCTAACCCACGCTATAATTATATACTATACACCATTAACAATAAAAAGTAAAAAAACAGAAAAAAAAAATTGTAACCTACAGGATTCGAACCGACATCCCCCATCGAACAATAACTGTAGATAAGACGTCTCACGCGCTACACCAACCAGCTACTGACGATCAATGTGAAAATAGTAAATCCTTTCATGAAGTAGAGATCTGACGAAATGGTGGCTGTTTTCTAGCAGCAATGTGAATAATATGGCGGGTGATCTCGAGCCTTGTGATTGGTTGTATGATCATTGACGACTTGCCGCGGGATCGATACAACTTTCACGAAGTTCCAGCGACGGCGTATAGGTGTCGCTCTAACAATATCTCATTTGAGCTTTATCCTAAGATTCACGGCGCCACTGCTGCTTCGCGTCTAGCGGAGCGGTGGGGGGGAAATCGGAAATTTGTCTAGCTTCATACGCAGCCTTAAGTGAAAAGCGTACAGTGGGAAGTCCAAAGTATTCCTTACTCCATTGTCTCGCCCTACACTTTTATTAGATCACTCAGCGAGGACAATAACAGAACATCACAGTGTTTTTGTCTGACTATTGTCGTGGAGATGTACATTTCATTGAATGTAGTTGTACTTACAGCTAATGGATTGTTTTATGTAGACTATAAAACATCAGTTACACAACGAGCATGTTAACGGTTTTAAGAATATTTGCTTGGATATCAATGTAGCCTAAAATACTAAAATCCCCAGGTCAGTATTTGTATTCGTGTGTTATTAGGTATTTTTAGCAATATTTTTACATATTGAACTATGCCTGTAAGTTGTACGTGTCCGTAAAAATTTTCATAGGTAATCCGTGTTCTTTGACATATACATGTTTACGTAGGAGGGTTTTTTATGTAACTGGACATGGATGGGTCATACCATACCCACCGTCAATCCACGTTTCCATTTATGATCACGGCTACCATTGAACTGGATGAAAAACACGGACATATTTTTAATTGCCGCTTCAGCCATCTTTTATCCAATGTAATGTTACCAACCCGGGAGGGCTTAACCCTAACACCTTGTAGGGTAAGGAAACCAACTGTTTTGAATGGATTCCGAACGTAAGAACCGTTAAAATAATACAATAAAAAAAATAAGCAATCGTAGAGAAAGAAAAATATAACATTCAAACTATATATAAACCAAGGAATACAAATAAGACAAAACTAAAAACAGCGTAAAAATAAGAACAGAAGTAAAATGAAAGCTAAACTTTAGCTGTATTACTAATAAACATTTCTCATTCCATTGCTACACCACTTCTTATAATGGCGGCGTTTACCTTTTCCATACTCAGCTTGGGAAATGTTTTAGAAATATATTTAAAGCATTTTCCGTCCTTTTCTAGCACTTTGGATGGTACATGATGTATTTATGCGAAGAAAGAGACTTTCAACTAGATACCAAACACTCATTGATGGTGTTCTGAAAAATCGACTAAACTGTTAATTATATTGAAAAAAAAAAACCGGCCAAGTGCGAGTCGGACTCGCACACGAACACACGAAGGGTTCCGTACCATCGTAAAAGATTGAATACAAAAAAATCAGGTTTTTTGTATTCGCTCCCTTTAATTTTAATTATTTGTTAATTTTACTTATTTTTTGTTATAGCGGCAAAATAAATACACACTCTGTGAATATTTCAGCTGTCTATCTGTCATGGTTACTGAGTACAGCCCTGTGACAGACGGACGGACGGACGGACGGACGGACGGACGGACGGACGGACGGACGGACGGACGGACGGACGGACGGACGGACGGACGGACGGACGGACGGACAGCGGAAGCTTGGTAACCAAAGGGTGCCAACTGCCAACGGAACCCTAAAAATACCCAAAATCATAAAAAAGAGAGCCAATTCAGTACTTTATGAAAGTACTGAATTGGGAAAGTACATATCCGCAAACCCAAGTGATATCTGGGGCAACAAAAAAATTGTTTGTATTATCAAAACTTAATCTGTGTTATCAAAGTTAACAGGTTGAAAAGTTTGAATTTTGAATTGCCGACATTTCTTTGAGGCGATGGAAGTACAATTTTGGAGATGCCACTTGCAAGACTAAACGGAAGAACTGTGCAGAAACTCACCGTCAGTAGACTCCGTAAGAAAATGAGAAGGGGATGGGATGCGAAGGGATGGAAATCGAATTAGGGCGCTCCCGTCACGCTCCGTGATGACAAACGCTCGGTCGCGTCGCATCCGAATCGATTCGCACTACCGGCTAACGAGATCTGTTCTGCTCTCATGCCCTCCCCATACCTAACTCGACTTTATGACAATTTTGTACGCATTACTTTACTGCTTTCGATCTACGAGTCCAACATTCTTGAAAGCTTTGTCTCACTCATCCCAGAAGAAACTGGGTTGCAAAAAAATTGCACTGACTCCTACAACAAAGACAGACAAACGGACAATTATACAGAATGTAAACAACCGTAGGGTGATATGGGAACGAACCGCTTCTCAAACTCAATTCTCTGTCACACGGCCAGGATATGGTACTGTCTGCCGGCGGTTGCCTTTCCTCATACCTATAACCTGGTGGTCTTCAAGCGTAATTTGAATAAGTTCGGTTCGTAAATCCGCTCGTATGATGCCTCGCTGAGCAGGGTTTCGCGAGGTGAGGTGTATTTGGATTTTTTGGGCACCTTTCGTCCTCAGCACAGCCTCCCATGCCGGTTTTTATTAAAACAAAACAAATATATATTGTAAATTATCTAAGCCCAAAAACTTTAGGAAAATCTATTTATTAAATTATTAATTAAACCTATAATTACACAAATATATGCGTGGGCTAGATGGAGTTACAAGTTTTTTAATTGACTCAATAAAAAATAACGATGTCTTCTACATTTTATAAATAGAGGTGAAGTTTTTATGTCAAGCGCGGCTTTCACATAAGAGGTGGCCGATGACGCCTATGGCAGTATATATATTATTTGCCTATGGTCTTTTGAAATTTCGTCACATGTGTGCATGACCCTAGGTTGTACTTTGGGGTAATAACTCGCATTCCACGGTATACGGACCTTATAGATAAAGGGTCTAGAGGATAGGTTGGTTCTCATATTGAGATTATCGACAGTGATTGAAGGCATTCCCTGCCTTTTCAGCGTTGAGCGATAGTAAAGCGGGGACGGAAGGATGGCGTTATGCAACTCTTAATTCTGGGATATCTCGGGGCTGCATCGAGTCCAGGGAGCCAAGCAGGTTCTTAGCTGATGCGTCCCACAGGTGCGAACAATACTCCACGCAAGGCCTATCTGCCCCCTGTACTAACGTACAGGTTTATACGTTATTAAGTATTGTATTTCACGGATCATTCAGTTTTTGACGTAACTTAGTGTAGTTTGACTACTAAACAAGTTTAAATAAATTAAATTAAATTAAAAATGGCGCTGTTTGGGGCTACCCACTAAGCATTGAGGGGCCTAGAATTGTGCACAGTATCGATCGTGGTAGAGCGTCCGACGTTCTTAATAAAAATAATCAATTTCAAAGAAAGGGTGCCCCGCTTTGTATTTAACCTTTGGCATTTGACACGAAAGATCACAGACAACGGCTAGCAACTTCCGATCTGCCACACCGAGTGTATTGCGAAAGAACGGACACATGATTACGAAGAATAATTCCAAAATTCACTATGTAAATGCGATATGCCGTTTTTAATCTGTGTTGAAGCGTTGCAAATACTAGGCGTGGCGTGACGACTGCAGCGTGGAGTCGCGTGGCCTCCACTATCCCCTCCGCCTCCGCCGCGCGTGTGCACATCTCTACCAATGAGAATTCGAATTGCAGCATGATGAGAATTTTGGCATCGTGTCATCAAAACTTATTAACCGGAATATTGTTATGGGAACTCTAAACCATCATAAATTGTGCTGCCATCGCAATTTTTGTCGCACCTTTTAGCAATTTTAAGTCTGTGCAAGGTCTTCTGCCATCACAATTCTTTTTAGCAATTTTAATTCTGGGCAAGGTCTTCTGCCATCAAAATGTCTTGTCTTTTAGCAATTTTAAGTCTGTGCAAAGTCTTCTGCCATCACAATTTTTTGTCGGACTTTTAGAAATTTTAAGTACGTGCAAGGTTTTCTGCCAAAACATTTTTTTGTCGCACTTTTAGCAATTTTAAGTCTGTGCAAGGTCTTCTGCCATCACAATTTTTTGTCGCACTTTTAGCAATTTTAAGTCTGTGCAAGGTCTTCTGCCATCACAATGTCCTGTCGCACTTTTAGCAATTTTAAGTCTGTGCAAAGTCTTCTGCCATCACAAATTTTTTGTCGCACTTTTAGCAATTTTAAGTCTGTGCAAGGTCTTCTGCCATCACAATGTCTTGTCGCACTTTTAGCAATTTTAAATCTGTGCAAAGTCTTCTGCCATCACAATTTTTTGTCGCACTTTTAGACATTTTAAATCTGTGCAGGGTCTTCTGCCATCACAATTTTTTCGCACCCTTGAGCAGTTTTAGGTCTGTGCAAGGTATTTTGGAATAGGTTTCAGATACTTCAGGAATATGATGTACGTTAGAAGAAAAATCTATCTATCAATTCTAACTTGCGATGTTTTTTCGTGTTCCCCATTTAAATTGGTCACGTGACTTCAACAAAATATATGGGGACCACAAAAACACATGGGAATTTCGATTTGAGTGGTTCTTCTAATACAGTAATACCCCGGACTTACGCGGTAGGTGGGTCCGAGCATGTTACATATAAAGTATGTTTAATCGGGACCAGAGTTTAAAGAAAACAATAATTTAGAAGAAAAAGTTTAATAAATGTGCCCCGGTTGCACGAAGAAATGGCTGAGTTAATCAATGTTTAAACACGTCACTTTTAGCGAATCGCATAAAGTTCCTTCCATACTGTCCACACAAAGTGACGTGTTTGATCATACTTTGACGTTGATTTTGATTTTTTGTTCTTTCGTGCACTCGGCCCTAAGAACCGAAGTTATTTTCATTTCGAAGGCTTCATATATTTTAACAATGTTGTCTGACGAGTTAAGTTTTTCTTCTTCTCACGCAAAATTTCCTCGTAGCATACCAGTAATTTTTTTATTCCCCGTTTTGTAGTAGAAACGCGTTCTTCATTAGAATCATTTTTTTCTAAAATGTATAACCCCTTTTCAATTGAATTGAGTCCTTCTTTTAAGTTTGCAATTGTCATTTGATTTACCGATTCAACTGTAGACCAAATTGAATTCGTTTGTTCAATGTCTTGCTCATACTTACGTGTTTTTCTTTTCTTGTTAGGCTCAAATGACTAATTTTTCGTTCTTTTAGATGACATAATTAGAGATTATAAGTAAAACGCACTGCGCACGTAAAACAAATCCACGCAACTGTCGCAAACTGAACACTGAGAGGGCGGAGCGAGAGAGCCGATGCGCGCGGCAATAAAAGTGAAAAACCGCGTATATCGGAATTCGCGTAAAACTGGGTAGCGTAAGTCGGGGTATTACTGTATTGATTAATTTCTATTCACAACTTTTCTTTCCTATCCTAAGGTATTAGGAAGGTCCTGGCTTGGCACCTAATCACAGAATAAGTAATATAGTACCTAGTTCCCATGTGGTGTGTTAGGCCAATATATGACATTCAGTTTGGTATTAGGTATCCATGTCCTGTTACACAAAAAAACACACTGCTTGTGTGTTTTGTTAAGCATTACTAAATAATCAAAAGCGAACGACGTTTCCACAAAATAAAACGTAGGCTTGCTAGTGCTTGGGATATTTGTAAGTTTATAATGAAATTCACTGTTTCTGTGATAATTATTTATTTCTTGAATTTTTCGAATGTGTTTTTCTGTAAAATTCAAAGATCTCTGATAAAATTAGTGAATTTATTGAAAGACGGCTGGGCATTGCATTCTCGGTAACTATTTTTGTCAATATCCCTCAGGATGCTTTGAATATCTCAATAAATTTGAATCTCGTTGACGGTTGCACCAGGGCTGCAGGATGTTCGAGAGTAATCCCCTGGGATTAGCGGCTCATTTCGGCGGTTTAGTGGTGAGCAGTGATAATAATTTGTAACATGTGTTCACGGAGTTTCTATCTTTGCCTCTGGCGACGCAATTGAGTCGAAAACATTTCAACGTCAAAAGTTTTAATGGCAAATGAAGCAAGTCATTTTCCTATAAAAATACTCCCATGCATATCTTTTTGTTAATTTAAGTATATTTTGTTACGGTTTATTATCGGTACCTTTTCCCTAAGAATCTCGGGGAGTTTCTCACGTAAAAGGCAGCATTTGGAAAGTTACTAATTACCTTATAAAAACTCCCCCATACCTACTAAGCCTCGACCGACCCCATAATTTTAAGGGTGCCAACCTCCCAACTCCCTGAAAGCCTACGGCTTACCTCCCCTACCTGTTTCAGGGGAGAACATAAATAAATGGATTGTAATACTTTGTGCGAGCGAGCGAGAGACGCGAGTGAGAATGGGACGCAGCGAGCCGCACGATAGAGACAGCAGATAGGGGCGTGGCCTGGCTACCGCGAGTATAGTGCCGCCGTAGAATATTGTCGATACTTTTTACGAGTGTTTAAACGATTTATCTTTATAGATTTGACCCGAACACTTGTTTTTCGTAACGACGCTATCGGCTTTATGGGAAACGATTTGTGTCTAATTATAGACCACTAAATTTAACACTTTAGAGTAAGTTTAAAGCTTGCTTAGTTTTTAAATACCAATTTTTCTATCATCCTCGCTTAAGTGGATGTAGTTAAGTTTTAATTCCGCCTGCTCCCACTTATATGATTCTACCTACATATACATCGTAATATATACTTCAGAATATATAAGTCCTACAGGACGTACCAGCTCTAATGTCTATAACGATATAGTCTATAATAATATGTCGCATAACATTGGGTAATCTACAGTACGCACCTATTCTGTGCTTAAATTCCAAAATTTATTCTTTTTAATTCCAGAAATTTAGCAACTTCGGAATGCATGGTAAGACAAACTAAAATTACCTGAGTTTTTGCAGATGTAGTTTTATAGGTTTATAATTAACAAACCACAGTTTTTTACCTATTTTTCTAATATAAAAAAATAGAAGACGCTAATCGTTGGATACTAATTATCAAAAACGAAAACTTGTGTTTTTTATTTCAAAAAGTCGATATGTTCGTAACAAATTTATTGAAAACCTACCTAGCGATAGCCGAAGAGACGACGATCATTGGAGTAACCGTGTCCTACACTGGCGGCCGTGGACAGGAAAACGGAGTGTGGGAAGACCACCCGCCAGGTGGGACGACGACATCAAGTGCGTCGGCGGAAAGCAGTGGTTCCGTACCGCTGAGGGCCGGGAGGTCTGGAGGAAAATTGGAGAGGCGTATGTCCAGCAGTGGACGCAAACACGCTGACTGACTGACTGACCTAGCGATAAAATTTTTATCTTTGATTGAGACACACGTTGTGCCTTTTCTTTATTTTTACCCTAAACTTCTCTCTTATTGGTGCTAACTATTCCACAAATCAACTTTATAGAAGACGACAAGCTAGCTGACCAACGGACGAGTTTGAACATGAATTCTTAGGGAGCTAATTATTATGTAGACGAAAATTAGTGTCCGACCGAAAGTTCGGTTTCGGTTTCGGCCGAGTTTCGGCTAAAAATGTTAAATATTACTGAAAAATATTATTAATATTTGTATGTATTATAATTAATAAATGAATACAACAAACTTAACATACTGTGTTTCAATTTCATGCCGTAATAAATGCAGAATAATGGGTAAAATGCACCAAATTACTAAGGGGAATAAATACCTAAATATGAACGTTTTTCTGAAGTCGATTAACAGTTGTTAAACATTGAAAAAAAACTGAGCTTATAAAAAGTACGTTTGCGAAGGTACACATCCCCATTTTGTCCAAAAATATATATAATCATCGAAATAAAAATATTTCTAAAAGGTCCTTTTTTACCTTTCAAATCCATTTTTTTCTATTTAGAAGAATGATTAAAAAAAAATCTTATACCTTTCAGCCATAATAAGGTACACATACCTCTTGCTGTTAAAAATCTTCTTTTTTTAGTTTTGAAATAATCAGACTTAGTCGTACCTTGCCGAGCGGGGACGGAGCGCGCGAAACGTGCGTACCCTCCCGCTAACATGATGGCACTGGCTAGATTCCGCCGCGCGTATTCTTGACTTTACGCTATGGTATATAGGCGCCTTAAGGAATTTTATACTTGACCACGTGAGTTTCGGTTTCGGTTTCGGTTTCGGCTTAAACTGAAGCCACGGCCGAATATTCGGTTTCGGCCGGAAAACCAGTTTCGGTCGGACACTAACGAAAATGCATTCGTCGTTATTCACATCATAACAATATGTTCGCAAATAGAAAATTCACCGAGCTGTGTTTATAGGCGCCTGGTCACCTGTCCAAATGTCGGACGAAATTACTTTCCTATCGCTATCCCTTGGATACTACCTCCCACTATGCAAAGTATGCATAGTGGGAGGTACGTCCCACTATGCATAGGAGTTGGCAGAGAAGAAGAACATCATTATTTTTCTTCCTCCACAGGTCTACTACTTTTTGCATGGTTCTATGATTACGGGTTATACTTACATACCACATTTTTCATTTACCAGTAGGTAGTTTTATACATTTAAATTTAGTGTAATTTTATGCATATCAGCTGAAGTTTCCGGCTCCGCTCGTCAATTTAGTTTAAGACTTTTTCATTTAAGAAATAAAAAATATATTCGATAAAATATAAAAATATCAAGATAAAAATTTTGAATCCCTCCAAAAATTTAAGAACCATTCAGGTGGTACCAAGTATAAAAAAAACATTAGAAACGGCCAAACGGCTTAGAAGGATAAGAATCACAAACACAAAACACCTCAAATTTAAATACAATCTTAAAATGTTTAGTCTTAGGTTTTATTACAGGTTTAAGTTTAATTGTTGTAGGCCTTTTTGGTTACGATTTTGGTAATCAAAATAATGAATGTTACAGAGTATTCTGTATCCTTCATATTCTTACACAAAATACCCCCGTCCATTGCTTTCCTATCGCAAAAAATCCCTAGGCACTTTACATACCATAACGATGCTTCCCTTGAAAGGTGTGGAGAGACGATATAACACCATTATTCTCTTTCCTTTGCAGGCAGACATCTTTTTGCAGTTATCTACGATGTTTGGTGCATTTTACTTGCCACTGCCTTGCCTTACTTTGCGTTACCAATAATATATAGAAATATGTTCAAAAATGTCACCAACATTTTGTTTTGTGACAAGACCTAAACCGTTAGGTAAGTACCGAGTGAGGAAAATACAAAAAAAATATATAGGGTGCACAATTATTTTAATCTATTTATTCTAGTTAATTTAAGCATTGCAATGACAGACTCGCGAGGTCTACAGCTCAGAGAGCCATTTTTGCATTATATATCCACAATCGCTCAAATTCTTGCGTGGTATGCTCCCGTCTAAAATGTTCGACGCGGTAGGTAGGTATCTTGTCTCCCTGGCCGGCGCGCGCGGCGGCGGCGGCGCCGAGCGGATTACTCGAGGTCTGGTGCGCGCTGCGCCTCGTTGGGCAGCCGCGGTGCGGACTGAGGGCATGCACCTGTGTATGGGAGCCGCACACTTCGCCGCAGATATGGCCGCTGCGGAAAGTGTAAGGCCAGTTTTGGAGTGAAGAATTAATACTTACGAGATGAAAAATACTCATTACTCCAAAGATTTGCACCTGACATTGTCTCCAATTGCGGTAAGATGTGGTACACACACACTTACAGGGAGCCACGGGGCCGGTATTGACTAAAACTAAAACTGCATTATTAGATTTTTGAAGAAAAAAAATATAGCCAAGAATTGAACCCGTTGGTTTTGAGAAACATAACGCAATCTGTATTATTGCACGAGCCAATAGTGTTGCTTTTAATCGATTTTTATAGTTTCGGGTTTGGCCAATTTTATTCTGTATTTACCTGAATTATTTATGTATGTAAATGGGCTTGGAAGGCTGATACCACATCTTGTCTTGATATTAACGCTACACGTGGGAACCAGATGCCATGCCAGGAATTTCCTTATGTTGCACGGCTCATTTAATTGTATCGAAAACTCGCTAACGTTGCTAATTTTATGGTGATGCTGTGAATGGTGATGCTGTGAGTTGATGCTATAATTTTGACTTCCTAAAATAATGATGACATGTTTATTTGTATAGTGATTATCTAGTTAGTAAAATTTGTCAGCATCAATCAGCTGACTCAAAAAAAAAGTCTACTAGATAAAAGTAGCGAATAAATAATGTTTCGTTTCGTAATTTGAATATATCCTGAACTCATACACATAGAATGACTGACTCAAGTCATTATGAAGTTCCGTCACAATATTATTTAATTTTTATTAAAAACTGACATTTCCAGTAACGTTTATTGAAGCATTCGATTAGCAAAATGTTCTTAAGCACAGGCAGTTTTCAGTTCGCGTCTGTTAAAGAATGCTTGCACGCAGAACTTGTATTGATGGAATTTCTATTAAAAGACGCGATTCTCAGAGTAAACCTGGAAAACCTATTGTAACCTAAGTGTGGATTATCTTCGATGTCTGCCCACTTATAATGTGCTCGGGTTGCGTGTCAGCTCATTGTAATATTTCAATCGCGTCACGCAACATTGCTAGCGCCGGCCCATTGTCGCACGTCTTTTTACTAACATAAAACCGACCGAGCACCCATCACCTCTCCATCGCATTGCTATTGCAGCCTTGCAAACTCCTTCCACAAAGGGTCCGCCGATCCCGCCTCCTCCGTTCGGAAATCTCCCATAAATCCTGCCAATATAGATCGAAAGTCGAATGGCAGCCATTTTGAAGTGCTCTGAAGGATCGACGCGAGACAATGGCAGGCTTTTGGGGCACATCGCATCGTGAAATCCCTCTTTCGGCGTGCTATTGTGGCGTTTTGTTTATTTGTTCATTCCGGAGTGGTCTTTTTGTTGTTGTTTTGTGTGTTGTGCAGTATTATGTGTCTCATTGTAGCGGGGTAATCCGGCGAGCAGGGGTTGCAGGGGATGAGTTAAGATTAGCCGCGCTACATGCGAGTTCGGTCTCGTTACGCACGAACGTCGAGTAAAGTAGACGTTGGCAAGTACCTATTTAGCAGAACTGGAATCTGAGTGATTTATTTATTTTCCACACAACGATTTCTATTACGTTAGATATTTTCAACTAGATCTTCATAGTTACTATACGGGTTAAGTCAGTTATGACTTAGAAATTCGGGAGGTATTCCTGCAGGCGAAAACAAGTATTTTTTTCTATAAAAAGCTGTATGCATGTACGTTGCCACGTTCCCAAATTGTATGTAATCAACGAAATAGTTTGTTTTTTACCTCCTGAGTCACCTATTAAAATCAATGTAGGTCAAGCAGACTCACGCTCTATGGTAAAGATGTTCTGAATATGGTACTTTTGTATATTATTTTTCTTTTAAATAAATATAATAATCTATTGTAGTATTACGTGAAACAGTTGCTAAAAACTTTTACGTAGATACTTAACGTCTTACGCTCGCCTCGGCGTAGTCAACGATAGGAAACATTTTTAAATCAATCACGCCGTTTCCACGGAGGAGTAAGCAGATATTATCGAGCGGCATACGGTGCGATCACAGCATTAGTACTTCTCTGGCATCTTCGACAGGCATTCTCTTTGTATTCATATACATCTAATCATTACCTTTAGCCCTCTCCATTGTGCCCGACTATATCTGAGATCTCTATCTCCTTTGTTTGTTCTGGCTTCTGCTTCTCCGAGCCGTGTCTGTCCGTCGGTCTGCCGCGACGACAGCTCGTCTTTGCGCCGCAGTCGCCGCCTGCGCCCCGATGCCAGCCTGGTAGGCCCTCGTCAAGTCTGAGACGTAAAATTTTGCTTTGTCTGCGGTGGGAATTTGTTTATAGTAAATTATTAATCGTTTTTTCTCGTCGTTTGCATGTATTGGTATTGTATTGTATTTCATTTTGTCAAATTGGTAGAAAAGCTACACTCAGACAGGTATTTTTTTCTCATTTTAAGGCATACAAGCAAACATACATTCAGCTTACAATTTCTGGCATATACCATCGTCAAATTTACTAAATAATTAAAACTTAGCTAAATATGTCGCTAAGCTAAGCTAAATATGGAGTTGTAAACAATAGGGATAGGAGACGAAAAGGGTTCAATAAGTGATGAAAGAAAAACGAAACGAATTTGCAGAGCGGCATGTAATTGGCATGCGAAGCGATAGGACTATGCTGTGATCGCAATGCATATTTATCTATGTATTTTATTCAATTTTAAAAATAATTAAAAAATTATAGGAAACCTTACAGCTTATCTTAGAATTATTACATGATATTATTTTAATATTTTTAAGCCAATGACAAAGCTGTTTTGGACGGTATGGGTTTTGGACCTTGTGCTTTTTGGACTTTATGATGCGTCCCCCATTTGGGTAAGCCTGACTTTATGTTTATTTCCTGCATAGATAAAGTAAGCTTAGAAATAACCCAAATGTACTGTGGACTTACGTACTATATAAGGCATAGTTCAACAATACCCAGCCATACAATTATCTTCAGCTGTTTGCCCTACCCTTTGAAGCGGGAAGTAAATGAAAAATTTTACCTTTTTCATAAATTTCAATATTTCAAGATTAAAGTCTCGAATATAAATCAGTACAAAGATTAATTTAATAAAATCACCTGCATTGAAAAAGTATCATGTTGAAAGGAAGAAAGTATTATTAGATGAAATCTAGATGAAAACATTTATTTAGATCCTTTGTTGCTAGAAGACTGCAGATATTAACCTAGATGATACACACATGCAAAAGCCTTTACCTTTGTTTCTTGAAGCAATATTTACTGAGGCAAAACACATTTTTTTGAAGAAGAGGCTATATGTTTAAGCTTTCCTAACCATTTATCCAGTTATTACTTAGATAAACTGAACGTTTAAAAAATATTGACTCATGAATTGCTTTTAATCTACGTAGGTTATAAACGCCCTTATTTTTTCTCATACAACCAAAACATTCGCCTAAACATAATTTTAACCAATCTAGTTAATTATGTCCATTTTTCTATCGAGATTTTGAACATACGAGTAATTAGCCTATTTCTGCAATCCCCCCAACAAAGAAGATGACGATTTGAGCGAATAATCGGTTAACTCAAACAAATTCCTCCGACCAAAATGACAAGGCGGACCTAAATTTAAGTATGTATTAAAAATAAAGTTCCCTTTGGAAATGTTTGAGTTGTCACATTCTTAATGATTAAAAATGTAAAGCCGTGATCATTCCGAGGCTCCGACCGCGCAAAGGTCGTTATATTTTCTTTGTTTTTATAAAATTACCTTCCTCGGCCACAGTGGGGCCATTTTAATTAATGCCTGTCGCGTTCGTTCCCTTTTCTTCCCTTTTTTTTGTTTGTTTTGTCGACGACCTCTCTTTTGATATATGACTCGCGAGTGATACTTTTTCGTAGTGATTTCTCCGATATCTCTCGATATTCGGATGGGATATTTTTTTGTGGTCTCCCGATGCGATAATCGTCCCATTGTTTTCGTGTGGGGATATTTATGAGGGGGCGCACCATAACTTATGTCGTCAGGTTTTTTGTGGGTTGTCGTCTCAACGGCTGCCGGTGACTGATCAATATTCGGTCGAATTGATTATCGAGGCTGTGTTCTCTAAATCCACAACCTGTTTAGGCGCACCAAACGGTAAGGAACCCCTTTAATTCCGATCGACAGAAACCTTCGACAACCTTTCACCTGCCGCTAGATCTTATGAATTACTGCCAAAAATGGAAACTTTACGGTTATTTTAATTAGCACTTTTTATATAAAAAAATATGCACTGGATTTATTCGA
Organism: Incurvaria masculella; assembly: GCA_946894095.1. Taxonomy (NCBI): domain Eukaryota; kingdom Metazoa; phylum Arthropoda; class Insecta; order Lepidoptera; family Incurvariidae; genus Incurvaria; species Incurvaria masculella. The sequence goes on along the minus strand of OX335660.1, from coordinate 12,467,653 downwards.
TTTCCCTAGAAATTTAACGTGTATAGCTTTTGTGTTTATTTTATTTCACCACAGTTCTATTCAGAAAAAAAATCAAGCATTATATTATTTTTCTCTTCCAAACGTAGAACTTTACCTAACGAATTTAACTGAGTAAAAAATCTTATTGCACTCGTGCCTTGAAGTTCAAAACGTGTCCATTTCATCTAAAAATCAAAATGTTATAAAATGTATGCATTCAAAAACGTTTTTTTGGTAACGAAAGGTGCATTTTGTGATAATTCAACCTTACTGTTTTTAAATATCTATTTTTTTATCGTTTGGAATAAGTAACTTGAGTAAATTGGATATTTTAAGAAACAAAACATTAACAAATAATGGGATTATTTTGCGTGACGTTGAATTATTTTTAGCAAATCGTTACGTCTGCTGAATGATCAAAACGATCTAGCGCTCGTACTTAGAGGGTAGCACCAAAGCTAAGATTAAATACTTGGTTAAAATGTCAGGTCATTACCCTACCTTCGAGCTCCAAGTTTAGCTCTTTGGTTAATCTCAGGATATTATGAAATTTAGAACCAAGACCCAAGAGTCACTTATTTTTAACTTTTCCTAATAAAAAAATTGGTATGTATTCGCTTAGTACTACCTCCAGTGCAGCCAAGCCCTGCTGCCAAATACGATTTTGGTGACGTATGAAAGTTTTAAATTTGGCCTTTATCGATAGTTTATGACTTTACGTTTTTTTATTGAAATATTTTACATCACGGGGTTACGTATCTAGAACATTCCTCAATTCCGGACCACGATTTTGGTGACCTTTTGAAGTTTGTAATTTATCACGGAGGCACATAGAACATTTTTTCATTCTGAACCCTTCTATATTGGGTCTGGTCTGTTCTTACATGTATAATATTGTCAAGGACCACTGTCTTGACCCATCCGATGAATGCTTGTAATTCTCACCTCGCTATAAAGTCTTAGATTATGATCTAATTGCAGGATTTCAACTTCGGCCACCTCGATAAATTAAGGATTGTCGGAGACACCAGATCGTATCTCTCCGTGCGTGCTGGGTTCTCTTGTATCCACTTTTATGATGAAAGGACATTTTTGTTTAGAGATTTATGATCTTTAGTTTTATGTCTCCCGGCTGTGAGAAGTATTTTTAGTAAACCGATCAATTAAATTGGTTATACATTCTTTATTATTATTATTTTAAAGCTGTATATTGTGATTTTTAACGATGCGTAAGATCAATGTGCCGAATTATTCAAAAAAACTATGGTTATGAAGAAAACTATGAATTTTAATCAAGACAATTCTGCCTGTATTTTTTCCTAACAATAATATAACACGGCATGCTAGAATATAATAAAAATAATGATATAATAGCCTTCCTTCCGGCATGGCACCATTGCTCAGCCTTGGTGGTCCAGTGAGATTAGCAACGTTAGAAGCTGTCAGGTTTTGGATGGGTGACCGTTCGACCGTTGAGGTAGGCCGTTATTACGATTCCACGTAAAACTGTAGTCCTTACTAGGCGGTAGTGTTAATACCGCCCGGGTTCCTACAATGCATTAAATGACCGTACCAATTGAACTGGATGGAAAACACGGACTATTTTTAAATTTATCCAATGCGATGATACCAACCCGAGCAGGTTTAAACCCTACCGTCTATTAGGAGAAGGGAACAGATCGCATTCTTAGCGAAATGCACTTATCAAACTCAGAAAAATAAAGTGGCGCACGAACGGGGCGGGGATTCGAACCCATGACAGGCATCAGGCCAGAGGCATCAATGGCAAGTCGCAGCGCTCCTGAGCTACAAGCCGCTTAAACATTTTAAGACATGCGTTAATTTTCGAATGCAAAATATTCATGGTTTAAAATCCATGTGACACTGAATGTTCTCTTTTCTCTGATATGCAACATACCACCATTGTTTTGAAAAATGCAATGGTATACATCATAATGTACATGGTATAACGGGTATTATAATGTGATGATTCTACATACATACATACATGTGATAATGGCGACCCATATCTGGTTCCACGTTGAGCTGGTTTGGACCCCGATACAATCTTTGGTTTTTTTTTTTCATTAAAAAATCTGGATAATTCTGAAAATGGAACCTTAATTCATGCAAGTTACTGACAATTTTTCACCGTGTTTGCCTCGATCATAATACACTTCTTCTCTTTCCGCAGGTAAGTCCCGTCACTCCAGCAGGGCGAGCATGAAACCCGAGATGGTGGTTCCAGGTATGTGAGTTACTTAGAAATCGATATCACGTCGATAATTAAAATGAAAAAAAAAAGACTGGAGCAGCATGCGTGAAGATGTAGTTCAAGATAGAGACACGAAGTTAAAATCAAATGTGTTTAGTACATATACAGTGTCTTTTTGGATAGGTACTGAAGTAAGCAAATTCGATTTCTTCTACTTGCCGGTGCTAATAAAGAGAATAGGTTGTCAGTTTTTAATGAAAATAAAAATACATTATATTTCCCCCCAACGCTAAGAAATATCTGCAAATATTTCGATCCTGGCATAATAACTGTCTATGATTCAAATTCGTTTAAATTAACAAGCTGAATTTCCTGCTTGTAATTTAACCAAACATAAGATTGATTTGAAAATTTTACGTTTTTACTGGATACGGCATTACCGTTGTCTCATTAATTTGTGTTTCAGCGACATCTACATTAGAAGTATTCTGCATCGTAATAATGTCTCCACCAAAACACTTTTTATATCGATGACTTTTGCACATTATGTTTAAAATCTGATTACAATGCTTCAAATCTAGACGTCGCTGAAACTCTAATTAACGCGAGCGATTTATTATCCTGCAGAGACATTGTCCTGATTTAGTTTTGTCCAAAATAAAAAAAATTTTTAAAGGTACTTGACTTGTATACACCTACCGCTCGTCATAGAACTCCTGTACTAGTTGAAGGCTCTGCGGACGTACGAAGATCTATCGCGGCATGTCGTGGCAAGCCTGAGGAGGGCACTAAAGATGGCAAATAAACGATTATTGCCGAACAAATTTATCTATTTGTCGGGAGCGGGCGGGTGCGGGGTGCGGAGTGCGGAGCGAGGGGTGCAGGGAGCGCGGGGGAGTCGGGTTACCGGTCCCCGGAGTAATCAGGCGCGGATTAAAGCTGGGGGTCGCAGGTTGAACTCCCGCCACTCGGATGGCACAGCGCACCGCATCGAACAGTGGTGGCACTTTCTTGCATTGATGGCTAAGTACCACACCTACTTTCTTGATACTAGTTACTCTCTGAGCTGTAGACCTCACGAGTATGTCGATGCATAGGTTAAAACTGAATAACTGTTCGCCGCGCACCTTTAAAAAAAATCTACTATCATTGTTCTTGAATTTTACTCACTCGAAATAATTCCATATAATAATCGAGCCTGCTCACAAAATTACTAAATTCGGTTGGGAAATGCAACCTGTAAAGGGGAACAGCCGGTCAGCCGGACAGATATACGAAAGCATTTTAGCCCAAGATGAAACCGAGGAGAGCTTTTCAAAAATAAAAAACCGGCCAAGTGCGAGTCCCGAAGGGTTCCGTACCATCGTACAATATTTATCATAAAACTTATTTTTAATATTTATAATGTTTTAATTTTACCTATTTGTTGTTATAGCGGCAAAATAAATACATACTCTGTAAAAAATCAACTGACCTACCTATTACCGGTCATGAGACGGACGGAAAGCGGAGGTTTAGTAATAGGTTTCCGTTGCAACCCTTGGGTTCGGAACCCTAAAAAGTATGCCTCAACCGTACCGTTTGGCGTGTTGTCATATCTGACTACGACTTAAGACGTAGCTCGTTTTTAGAGCCTGTATATTTTAACAATACAAGTTTTACAACAATACATCCTAACAGCACTCGCGGCTCCGCTCGAAACTATGCGGCAATTGGTATGAATTTACTTCTATGAACTTACAGTTACCTCTCTGGCAAACTTAACCAAAATCAGTATATCAGCCGTGATGACAAACACACTTAATTGAGGATTAAAATTTAGTCTTAAAACGCAGCACTGACTGAATTGGACTATATTGCAGTATTACCGATAAATCTTACCTTTTGAGACTAAATATTATATTATATTATCAAACTAATAAAACATTCGTAGCCACCTCTACGCCCGTCGATACTCTGCGAACGTCCCCACGCTTGCAGCACTACACCGGATTACAGCATAATAGACTTGTCTATTCGCATCGTCTCCTGGTATCTCCGGAGACTGATCTTCGGACAGATGGCGACGCGAATTTGTTTGTCACCATTTTAATTATTCCCCATAGTAGCTGTCAGACGGTGCTGTTTTGGCAGAGTTTTTGTCGTGTTGACAGATGATTTGCGGGATAGTTTATGACATATCGAGGACAATAGTGACCGTATGGTTACATAGCAGCTGTATAGTTAACAATCGTTGTTTATGATATTGTTTTATTTGAAATGCGGAATAATCAATATCGACCAAAGTGATAGCAAATTGTGAGGGAATAGTAGTTTAAATTAAAGAATACTTTTAAAACTATTAGACGTTAAAAATAAATAAATGGCTTTGCTGAAGTCTAACACCGCCGAATTAGGTTTCCTCAGAAATTCAAAAGGATTTCACATAAAACTGTAGGTTCGGGAATATGGTGTATTGGGCTAAAATGATTACGGTGCTGTGGTATTTAGCCAACCATGTCAGGTTGCATAAAAAAACATACTTGTTTAGAGTTAATCCCGCCCAGCACCCAACATCGCATTGAATTAACGGTGGTCGAAGCGGCACCTAGTTCCACCTTGGTGTATTAGACATCAATGTCCAATTACCGACAAAAAACAAATGAAAGCAACTGTTTCGGGGTGAGAATCGCGCAAACAAAATTTAAAAAAACCGGCCAAGTGCGAGTCAGACTCGCACAGGAAGAGGAACCATCGTTCCAGATTTTTAAAAATATCACGTTTTTGTACTGTTGTAAATAATAAAAATTAAAGAGGGTTAATTTTACTTATTTGTTGTTATATCAGCAAAATAAATACATTCTGACAGACAGAAGGACGGTCGGACGGACAGCGGAGGCTTATTAATAGGGTTCCGTTGGCACCCTTTGTGTACGGAAACCTAAAAAGCAAGGAAAATTGGTAGTTAGTAAGTTGCACTGAGATCGATAATCGTGATAAAAAAGTACCAAGAATTCATGATTCATGATGAAAAGGCATTGCTCTGAGATTGGTCCCATTAAAAAGTATGTAGTGTCAAAATGCGTGACGCTTCGCAGGCATTTTGCATCAGCGGATTACAGATTTATTAGCCCACCCCCAAACTCGATTACGTCGCAGGCCGCATAATGTATTGTTGCCATTGTGCGGGGAGTAAGTTGTCCCGTTGCATTTTCCGTCCGGTCGGGTTCAGCGGCTCGGAAAATTGGGACTTGTCCCGATGTTGTGAGTTCCTCTACTCGTGCTCGTTCGTATTCGCATCATCGCGGCATTGCACTGATATTTAGGGTTGGCAGAGCAAAAGGCTCTGCGCTGCTGGAGTGAGATTTTCTTGTGGAAGTCTGAACTAATCATGGACATTTATAAATGAGGCAGTAATCTCTTCGAAGCTTGGCCAAGGGATTTGTATACTATGTCATATCATAAAAATACCCGGCTCTCGCCTAGACACACTTTTATAGGCATCACTATCAAGCACAGATTGTTTAGTAAGGAAGATATTTGAAACTAATTTCAGGAGAAGCTTGGCTTTTTAACCGACTTCACAAAAGGCGGAGGTTCTGTGTTCGACCTTATGTATTTTTTATGTCCGTTCACCAATTTTTTATAGTTAGATTTTCATTGATCGATCATCTTGAGATCTTCAAACCGTCTCGGTATATATAACGAGAGAAAACCCTGCACGATTATGTGGCGTTCGCTTTATTAATCACATCTCGGGCGTCACTAAGTACCTAATTTTTTTTTACTCAAACCACACTTTTTTGTAATAAACTAAAGTGGAAAACGTCATATTTCACGCGGCGACGCGGAGGGCAGACGGGGCGGAAGATGAAAAAAACGCCCCCTCAAGTTGTCTCGTTTCGAAAGCACTTAATGCGCGAGGCGAGAGTAATGACGTCATCATATTTGGACTGTTCCCCGTGCGTGCGTCATAGCTCGCGTCGCGAATTCGAAAAGACTGCAAGAGGGGTACCGGCAAAGCCTGTACGCAGACTATAATAGGCTACCCTCAGACGGGCGTTTTGACGTCGACTTGTCGGACACAGAAGTGGACTGAAAGAGCCTGAAGGGAGGGGCCTGGCGTGGCATCAAATTCCTTCGTATTAGTATTAAGCCATCCGTGTCCAGGATATAGATTTATTACATACATTGATTTGAATATTTAATAATTATTTGTAATGATTTCGAATGCTCTAAAAAAATTGGACCTATGTATGTAAGGCCTCAGCCGCGAGGACACAGAAGGCATTGGTATTTGCAAGGAAAACGTATGCGGGTCAAATTAAAGTCCAATGTGTGGCGTCTGTGGTGGATGATGTCGTTTGTACATCCCTGTGTCCCACCGGGCGGGAACTGTTAGTATCATTCTAAGTCCCGGAAATTAATATCCGGTGTAAAAAGAACCTTACGTAAAATGTTCAATTCCCTAATGGATTACACCAAATCTCTGATTTTCTCATATTCCTGCGACATATACACGATAGAAAAAAACCGGCCAAGTGCGAGTCGGACTCGCAAACGAAGGGTTCCGTACCATCGTAAAAAAAATTAAACATTTTTTTTTGTATGGGGACCCCCTTTAATATTAATAATTTTTTAATCTTACCTATTTGTTGTTATAGCGGCAAAATAAATACACACTCTGTGAAAATTTCAGCTGTCTATTTGTTACGGTTACTGAGATACAGACGGACGGACGGACGGACGGACGGACGGACAGCGGAGGCTTAGTAATAGGGCTCCGTTTTCACCCTTTGGGTACGGAACCCTAAAAAACCATACCGTCGAAATGGGTTTTCCTTAAACCTGAGGAATTATCCTACCACCTACTCAGTAAGGAAGGGGACCTACAGTTTTACTTGGAATCCGAACCATGGCCAGCCGCAGCGGTTAAAAATGGTGACCCATCCAGAACCCAACCGCGCTCAGAGGTGCTTACCCAGCTTAACGAATCGCAAGGCGTCGCGCCACTTGGCTACCGAGTGTTACTTTATTCATCACTGTGCCTTGAGTCGCGTCAATCGGAGTCTTAAAACCAGTAATTTGTCACCACACCACATCCATCACAATTTTAAACTGCACCTAGTTAGAGTGTCGCTTGACCCCAACCAACCCCGCCCCGGGGAAGGGTTGATGTTGCGACACTTGACGTCACCCCCCCCCCCCTCCCCCGCCGCGCCCCCTACACCCCAGCGTAACGTTGTTTTAATTCGGTTCTTAATTTGATTGCGCCATTTCGTCGGGCCTGCACAGTGCATCGCAGGGGAGGGACGTTGTTCCCTTTGTTGCTAAGTGGAAATTGGAAGAGATATATTTACCCACTTCGCGCAACGGACGCGTGCTATGTCCCTCTATGTTTATAGAAGAGGCTTTCGTGCCCTGGATGCGTAGAAAAATATACAATGACCGAATTAATGTAGCTGTCATAATTGCATGTAAAGATGTAGAAACGTGTGCTCGTACCGTATGCCGCTCTGTTTTCTCATTATACCTACCCTTTCGGACGAAATGCTTGCTGGTATGTGTTAACGTGAAAAACCTTTTTCGTCGTCATCCTTCAGCGGTGGGCCGACAAGTATTTCCCTCACTAGTACGCTCACGGGCGGCACTTACCCGTCCCGACTACGTTATCGCTAACATCCAGCAGGAATGGCGCGCGGCGCACCTGCGTCGGCGAGGGGCGCGTGCCGCCCTTATCTCGCTCAGCTGCTGCGCGCCCGTGAAGAGGTCGCGGCGAGTGCTTCTGAGTGCTGATGATCTCCGTGTAGGCTTGTTGTTAACATTTTACAAAAAAAAGTTAAAAAACACACTTAAAACATGAGAGCATTTTTGGCGCAAAACAACATTAGTGCTTTCTTTTACTTTGGAGTGCTTTCCTTTACCGAATCCAAATGTTTTTTTTTGTGGCTACAAATTCAATTACACAGATTTGACTTTGCATACTTTTGAAAACATCGCCTTACCAAATCTATAATGTAGACTAACGGATTCGGTAGGCAGACGTTGTCCTGCCAGCAAAATCAACTATTAAAGTGGTCGGTAATGAATGAAGGAAAATATATTGAGATTTGCTGGAATTTGGGATTATTTACAACAACATTATGTACAACACAAACAAACATTACGTGTGTGTATGTGTTTTATGTTACATAAAAAAATGGTCAAACAAAAAACAATATCTCAACAGTAACGAGTATAGCTCAGAACCATTCAGGTGACCCCATAAGTACCAAATAAGATATACATCAAAATCGGTCTAGCCATTTAGGAGAAGAATTACGAACTGTTACGCAACCTTTTTAATAGTATTTTTAAAAAAGGCAAAAAATATTTCTCGAGTAAATTATTTTAATTCACTCACTTCTTGATCATTATTGAAACCAGACGATAGTAAAACAGAATTGGAAATTAATTTGGCACACGTGGAACAAGTACTTCGAACTAGAAAAGATACGCGTTTACATAGAGACAGGCTGAAAGCTGAATTGAAACTGGGCGTGATGCAAGCGAATGGCTGCTTTTATAATGGATAAGGTGTCGCATCAGCAATGGTGTCATGTAAGAACAGGTCTATTCCTGGAAATCCGTAACCTGGAATCAGGAATACTAAGTCTCGAAAACCGCTTTTATAGCGGTTTTCAAAGCGATTTTCTTGACGAAAAGATTCCGGAGTATAGTTTTTTTAGTTCATCAAGGTCTACCGTCAAAAAAAAAATACTTTGAAAACCGCTTTCTAGACTCAGTATTCCTTATTTAAATTTCTAATTACGGAATTCCAGGAATAGGCCTGCTGAACGCACACTGAAACCGACACCTTCAATACAAATATATCTTAGGTCCTCGGTGGATAGATAGCACAGGCCGCGGCCGGACGAGTCAAGCACGTCATTGAAGGCTCGTTCCAAATTTGCAAAAAACACTTAAAAAAAATAGTGGTATATCAGAATAACACCAAATATAACAAACGGGATGTTGTATACACGTATCTCCTGCCCTTATTGAAGTAGTCATGTTTTTTCAATCGACATGAGAGCGAAGTGCACATCGGCCGAGGGCGGCGCAGTGATGGGTGTTCGTGGCTCGAGGGGTGTCTAATGAAAACAAATGACACAACGCGAGCCGCTATAAAAACGTAATCTAATTTCATAAAACGAGCGTTGGAAACGTAAAATGATGATACACATGTCATGTCCGTCGATAAATAATGTTTCAATTGAGTTGCGAAATCGAATCTGGCTAGAAGCTTTTTTGGTCAGTTCAATGAATTTATAATACTGACAAACGTCCTCCTAGCTTTCATTGATATCTCTTATTTATAAAAAATAAACGTTGTATCTTTATTGGATTTATTTCATTTCATTATTTAAAGTTTTTGGTAGTCATACTACACTAAGTTACGTCACAAAGATCCGCAAATTCGATCAACCCAATAAAGAAGAATCCGCAAAGAAACTTCACGGGTTTACATAACATGTCTTTCCATTTACAATTATGAAATACATACTTAGATCTGAATTCTACAACAAACAACCACAATTTTTTGGTAGAACAGATTAAGACAAAGAACAAAGAAAAATAGAAACAGCAACCCTTACTTTAACTTACTTTCAACTAACAAAGTTACTAATGCAATCATATAAATTAATGTAATTTATAGCACTATAAGTGTTCTCTGGTTTAAAAAGTACCCAATACATACATAAACCTTTACGTAAGTGTTAACATTATCGTAGTGAAAGGAAAAATCCCATTTTAATTTCACTACGATGAAAGGCTAGAAAAAACATTTTACAAAAACAATAACCGACTTCAAAGAAAAAGCACTAAAAAGTAAAAAAAATATTGCCATTTTTTTTGGCTGACACTGACTCAAAATATAATAATAATCGTAACTACAGAAATGGCAATTAGTTTTTACTTTTTTGTGATTTTTCTTTGAAGTCGGTTATTTTTTTCTGTAATTCTTTTTATTTCTTTATTTTTAGTGAATCTGAAGTACACTAACAAATTGGTACACGTCATTTCCAGTAAAAAAAGAATTATCGAAATCGGTTGGCGTTATATCGAGTTATTGGTCCATTTGTCGCGCACATACTTAAATTAAAATTTAAGACTAATATGATTTTCTCATGGATGTCATTGTCAGAACTAAACCAAATTAAAATAGGACCACACGGGAAGCACGAGCTTTCAAATGAAAAAATAATCATCAAAATCGGTGGTCCACCCAGGCGAAAGTTATGAGGTAACAAACATAAAAAAAACATACAGACGAATTGAGAACCTCCTCCTTTTTTGAAGTCGGTTAAGGTAGAAACTTGCATGTGCTACAATATTTCTACATTACGGGAATCCTTGTATCATATAAGTAACAATTGATACATTTATCTATATTCTCAATGGGAAAAAACGCCCAAAATAAAGAGACTGTGAAAGAAATTAAGAACCTTCGGTTTCATGCTTTCACAGAGTGGGTTAATGGAGGATTCTGACGCACGTCAAACTAAAAAAATACTTTTAAAGCAAATAATGACGTAGAGAATCGAAGGTTTATCAACAATTGGTTCTATTGACTTATTGTAATCCCAGACATACATCGAAAGCTCGTGCCCTTTTCACTTGGACTTTAATGCAAATCATATCTAAAAAATATTTTCGTTTTATTTGCTATGCTTTCAAACAGAAATATTCTATTCAACTCACGAACTTTCATATTAACTTATCCTGCTACTCTTTATTCACCAAAGTAAAACATTAATTAGTTTTCGAACATTATATACATACGATACCGGTTTGTTGGTTTTTACTCACGAAGCTCTTGAAAGTGGCATTCTCCTTTATTAGTTTTATTTCAAAATATAGTAGATTTAATAAAAATAACTAAGAAGACGGCTGCAAGAACTACTGGAACATTTATTTTCGGATTATGCCGATTTTTGTGTTCGGACCTATTGATAAGACAGCACCAAATTATTACTTTTGAATCTAGGGAAATACGTTGCAATTAGGGTTGCCATCCTTCCGGGTTTCCCCGGATTTGTCCTAGTTCAGAGGGCATCCGGGGAGCGTCCGGGCGGTGCTTCATTTGTAGTCATGGTTAACAAAAAAGTCTTGGGCCGCTGACAAAAACCTGTTGACATGTCCGAGTTCTGGGCTCTAAAATGCGGGATTTTCACGCGTATTTTCACGTTTTGTCCTGGTTGCCAAATTTTAGTTGCAATAGCGTTGAAAGAATCTTCGAACGGTATTCGGAGGACAGCTACAGGGGAAGAGGCCTCCGGCTACTAAGTGCTCAGTCGTAAAGGTGACGGGAATTATACATATTTAAGTAACAGGAGCCCGGAGGAATAATTTACGGCTTCGACTAATGGAAAAGGACTATTAACCTTCGCTTCCTGCGATAGTTAAATTGCTTCCACGGATGTCGCACCCTTTATATCCAGCGCGAGAGACCAAATGTGTCGCTTGGCCGTGTTAACAGCCAGTTTTAGATATCAACTGGGACTCTTTGAATAGATAGCTTGCGTCCACTGAAGAGAAAGGAACGAGAAGTGGCATGCGCCTGATATCTCGTCGCCGCCGTATGTTCAAAGTGACCATATAATTGCACAGTCGTACAGTCGAAACATCGCAACCGCGCGCAAAACGTTCTTTAAAATGCGAGTCAGTTCCCTCCGACGAAAACCCTCCAGTACGTCCGCGATTATGTTTGCATATTATGTTTAAAAATTGGAGACAGCGGGTCTCAAAGTAAGCGCGCTAGATGGCATATCTACTTACTTTTTATGTGTGGTCATCAGAGGTGGTTTATTTTCATAGCCTCAAAAGTAATTAAATTTTTTTTGTCAATAGTTAAATAGTTTTTGGAAAAATAATTTATGCTAGTCTTTTTAGAATGTGGTAGAACTGCAGATCGGTATAAAATAACGAAATCACTTTTTGATAAACTTTGCGATTCGATAACTGGGTGAAGCAACTCTGAGCGCGGTTGGGTTCTAGACGGGTGACCGTTTTCAACCTTTGAGGTTGGCCGTCGTTCAGATTCCGCGTAAAACTGTAAGTTCCTTACTACTAGGTGGTAGGGTTAATCCCGCCCGGGTTGGTACTATCGCATTAAATGAAAGATGGTCGAAGCGGCGATGATAATTGTTCGTGTTTGACATCCAGATACAATGTACACTGAAAACATTATTCAGTCATTTAAGGTAAAGAAATTCTCATTGCTATTGATGAAATAATATATGTATGAGCGTAAGGGCAGATTTTTAATCCTCTGATAGTACTTGTCGGACTGATAGTCAAAACCGGAGAATAATATCTTCTATAACAATTATCTGACTGCAATTTTACTATTAAGAATATGGACTTATTATAGCGGATAGATAAACAGCAACGTAAATAAATCAGTAGAATAGTAATCTGTTTGATTATCAGACTATTGAAAAATCTGGCCTAAATAGTACAGTTATTTTAACGGATTGAACAGTACCGCTTGGTGAAAATAACAAGTGTGTCAGATGATTTTAAAATGGTTATCTTAAGTTCGGCCCGTAAGCATCAGAAAATGTCGCCTCCCATACAAACGTAGTTTACTAATAATTTGAAAACCACTGTTTCAACTTACTTGATATTTGATATCTAGGTATTAGGCTACAAATATCTGTGTCTGCATGTCTTTATTTTTTCGGGAAATGTATTCTGGGTCAAACCACAGAGAAAACAAAATTCGTATGAAGATTTTATTTTTGCTTTCATTTCATTCGGTTTGGATTCTTCAAAAAAACAAAAGCGTGCAGACACTGATATTTGTTACCTGTTATTAGATATGAAATATCAATTTAATTTGATTAACAGTTTCAAAATGATTAGTAAACTACGTTTGTATGGGGAGCATAAGTTACGGGCCGTTCTTACCTAATTGAACATTACAGCTGACTACAAATCAGGCCTGCAACTGTCCAGTAAGTACAGAGCAGGAATTGGATATCTAAATCTGTTGTACCTATTTTCAAATAAATGAATTTGAATTTGAATTAGAGGTACAATCATTTTAACTGATTGGACAGTACCTTTTCACTGAATATAAAACCTAAGGAATAAAGAAAAACATACTACAGCTAGGAACAGTTATCGAATAGTTAAGAAAACGGTAAACTGTTAAAATATAAAAAACGATTAAAAGATACAGTCAAATTTCACGTTTAAGGTTAACTTTTTTCACTTAGAGTAACCAAGTTACTTAGTTGGCTATATTTCAGTATAACCGCGCAATACGAGGAAGGCCTGGCATGGCACCTGTGTTGGGCATCATCAAAATAGGTCTGGTATTACCATGTTCAGTTACGTAAAAAAATTAGATACCCTAGTGGTATTAGGTTTTACGAATCGCTTGATCACACAGCAATGGTCTCGTTACTCGTTCTATTTTCCTAAAATACAAAAATCGGCCAAGTGCGAGTCGGACTCGTACACAAAGGGTTCCGTACCATCGTACAAGATTTACCACAAAAAAATCACGATTTTTATTATTTTTTTATTTCACCTTTTTGTTGTTTTAGCGGCAAAATAAATACATACTCTGTAAAAAATTTCAGCTGCCTACCTATTACGGTTCATGAGATACAGCCCTGTGACAGACGGACGAACGGACGGATAGCGGAGGCTTAGTAATAGGGTTCCATTTTCACCCTTTGGGTACGGGACCCTAAAAAGTTACGATCTTCAAACTTATCGAGCGGCACCACACACATCACATGGTACCTGTGATGTTTTCTTTTATTAACTTTGTAGGTTAATGGTGTGGTGGTGGTGGTTGGTGATTTTTGCCTGAAATTTGATTTTATAGGTAATTAAGATTTTGTAGAGAGTATTTTAGTTCTAAGTAGAGAGAGTAGGCTCTCTAAATTTTAAAATGTATAGCGGCGATTTTATTAAAGCAATTTCTATCAAATTTATTGTGAATTGTTTAGCAGTCAATGGCAAAATGGCCGCTATAACTTTTCAAATTTCGAATGTCCCTATTGATGGACCCTTTTGTAGCAACAATAGATTTTTTAAATGTTTACTGCTACTTTATTGTACCGAGTACTTCCCAGCGTGTGATCCCTCAAAGGTTTTAACCTATGCTATCTTCCTTACATTACCGTGTCGTTATATCTTCATAAAACCATAGTACCTATAAGGTGGCGCCACCGCCCGCCGCGCGCCTCCTACGTCTGCCCAACCAATTTTATTTACACATATTTATATCACTTTTATTGCGTTCTATGATTTTATTACATTCCACAATGCTCCTATCGATTTCATGACCTGAATATTTCCAATTGGGACATAGAATTCGAAAAAAACTTCCTATGGCTCCTACAACAAATTCCTGGTCAGGGGCGGTTTTTTATGTTACTCTACATGTATGCATACAACGCATTCCCGAGGAATTAGGTACCAGGAACATGCACTGGGCTTGAGCTAGATGAAAAACAGGGACCATTTGTCATGCCGTTTCTACCATATTTTCATACAATGCGATGGGACCGACCCAAGCGAGCTAAACCTTACCACCTACCTACGGTGTTACATGGATTCTAAACCATGGAATAGATCGAATTTGTTACGTAATGCACTTATTCAGAAAGAAGTGGTGCATGAACGGGCGGGGATTTGAACCCATGCCCTCTGGCATGGAAGACAAGTCTAACCATCTCTGAGCTACGAACTCGAAATATTAATAGCAATAAAATCTTTATAACGCTGTCGACACAAAAGGTATTTATTTATTTTTACTTTAAATCAAGAATTGAATGGATGTAACTAAATATTAGGAGGACCAAGTGTTTAAAAAGCTAAACTAAGCAAACTAAAGCACATTTAATGTGACGGAATAGATTTCTTTCTTGAATCTAAAGCAGGTACTTCCCCCTTTATATTTTTTTACAAGTCGGTGTCCAACCGAATAAAATGCCCGATGTTGTCACACCGCTTCGACGACGCAACCCAAAAAGCCTTTCTGTGTAAATTCGAGCGAACGAAAAATGATTAAAAAAGTTAACCTCCCGCACTCGCTCACCATTTTTCAAACATCGACGTCAAGAAACGTCTCACCGGCGAATATGGCCACTATCGTGTTTCCTTTGCGACGTGCCTTTATCAAAGGGATGCATCCTTGTCCGCCTACCGAAACGTCACATGCATTTCGAACTTAAACGCACATGTTCAACCTTATTCTCGAGCTGTCAGGGTCGTAGTTGGCTTGGCATTTTTTCGCCGCAGAAAGGTCCTCCGGATTGTTTTAAGGTGGCCCAACCCGGCGGCCTCAACTCATTTGCGGGCACGGTACAAAACCGTGTTGTTGCGCTCTGGGACCTTCTCTGTTTCTAAGAATAAGACAGGCTCCGTTATGAGGAAGATGCAACCTGTCCACAAAAAAGACAATGTGCATAGTGTATGATTTGGTCAGATTTACGAAAATTTTAATTTCAAAACGACTTATAGCTAAAAGTAAACCACGACCGCTGTAGTCAAAAAGCTAACAAAAACCAAATAGATTATAAATCTTGATTAAGCAAGCTATGTCTGATGACTAATCTTTTTAAGATGTTCTTACTTTATCATTGCGTAATCCACCTCCAAAGTAATTGTTTGAAACGCGCGAAAAATCCGAACTTTCGGACGTTATTACTTGGAAACCAAACACAATTTTACAATGCCAATGGTCATCAGACATCTAGTTCAATCAAATAAAGCTATATTGAGCAAAAATTTGGATCTCTGACAAGAAATATAGGCGTGATCTTCTTTCCCCTTTTGTATGGGGAAATGAGCGGGTTGGGCCACCTTAAGCGGTTAACGCGTGACTTGATAGAGAGCGAGACGCAAGAGGGGTAAATGGGTGCGCGCGAGCGAGACGGCGACAGCCGATGATAAACTGGCCCCGTCTATCCGAGTGACAGCGGCCGTTGGTCATGCGAGGACGCATAGTTTCTCATCGCGGACCTAAAATAAGTTTTCTCCATATTTTTTGTGAGCCGCCGCTACATTTAGACAATTTTCTCGCTCGGAACGTGAAAAACGTTAAATTGTTGATTTATTTTAATGGCGGCGCCACCCTCTAAATAATTCCTATTTCCGCCGGTAATAACTTGCGCGCTGGCGACTGTCTGCGTACAAGCGCGCGCTCGCACAAGTATTAAGTACCAACTCTATTAATTGCTGCTATTAATGTTGATGGACGATGTGAGTTATTCGCGAACAGGTTCGCGTCCATGTCTCTAACTCCTGGTGGCAGAATTAGTCGAAACGGAAACTTGTCACCTGTAACTAAGTGAAGCGAGGTTTATTTTCTTAATTAAAAAAAACTGTTTGTTTGAGTATTGTTTGATTTGCTGATCATATATCTGCCGTACAATTAGAAATTCTAATCCCCTTTTCGTAATAAACTTATTTCAGAGACCAGACACTTCAGAGGCAGCCACATACTGTAATAGTCTCTGCCGGATTATTAATTCCACAAATTTCTTAAAAATCCATCGTTTAAAATGTGTCATATACCCAGGTTGATTTGAATGTCCAGTCCAAAGTAACCTGTCGTAATATAACCGAACGTTTGGTAATGAAGCAGAGTTTAAACAAATATACTAAAACAAAAAATATCGTTTCCTGCTTAAAGTTGGGAAGAAACTGTAAAGAAACTAACCCTGCGTGCATTGCTTTGCATTGCATTGCATTGATTCTTATTGGAACGAAAAAATCTCCATTAACAAAAAAAATAAAAAGTTTTAATAAATGTTTGCGGTTACAAATTTAAAACTTTCTTTTTTTGTTCTTTAACCGAATAGCCAATGTCGACTCGACGACGGTGAGGTTTTGCAGAAAAGTTTTCTTAGGTATGCTTTCCTAGTACGCTTCGTGGTATCAGCGCGAGCATGTTTTCTTGATCGCCCGAAATCAATCACGCCTTTTGTTGAAATACCTCTCAACCGTGGGAACACGAGATATACACGTTCCGATACTTGAATCTAATGTTCTAGTCGCCAAAACTAAATAAAATGTATTCTATGAAGTTGATTATTATTATTATGTCCTTATAAACAAAATAAAGTATAATATTATTTTAAACTTCCGAGTTTTTTTTTTCTTAGTGCCAAAACAAAACCGTATATTCTAAATTTAAAATCTTTATTCAGGAGAGCACGTTTTAAGTGCACTTCATGCTATATGTTATGTAGATACCTAAATATCTAAATAAATTATGTGTGTTCTGACCTCAAAAACTCCGCCAAAGATCGGAACCTCGATTCTCGGGCCACGAAATAGCATTGCAATTTTGCTATTATATATGTCGAAGAATGTTTCGTAATGAGACAATCCAAGAAATCCCCTTTGACATAGGGTCCGATCTAAATTTTTCACATATCTCTCAAAATCGAGAAGCAAAACGAAAAAATAAGTTCCACATTTCAAAATCTTATTTCATTGCAGCGTTTTTCAATTATAATAATCAGAATAGCTATAAATGCTGTGTTTCTGACCTCCAAATCTCCGCCAAAGATCGGAACCTCAATTCTCGGGCCACGAAACGCAAAGGAACTTTGCTATTATTTCTCGAAGAATGTTCCGTGCCAAGACAAGCCCCCCTCTGTCGACCCATCTGCGTCGTGTAACTGAATTAGTATCGACTGGGCCTGTTCCTGGGAGTAGGCGTCCTCCAGAGGGGCCTAATGCATATTAATGGCGTACAGTTAATGAGATTATTTTCCGAAATGTATTTTGGCTTCTCGCGCGCCGGCGTAGAGTGAAATTAATTCGAGTCCTCTTGTTGATGAGGTTAAAATTGCTCGAACTGATTTGTAATATTTCGTTGACTTTGAGTACATTTTGTACCAAAATATGGACTGCAAAGGGAAGATGAGAAGGGATGTTCAGTAATCGTAAAGGTATAACAGAAAGTATTATAGTTGACGTTACACGTTTCATAACTCCAGAAGATACTTGGGATAATTTAAGGACCTTCCTCATTGCAGGACAACAGCTACAGCGATCTTTGAAAATTGCAACGATGTTCTTTGTCGTTTCGACTATATTTTATTCGAATGGCTGTACCGACCCGGTTGTGTGTAGAGTGACCGATGGTACTCTGCCATGAAGACATTTACCAGACTCCCAGATCTCGGAGGTAACCGGCGTAAGACGTGAGAAAATATGGGAGGGATTTAGATCTGTTCTGCACCAATCAAAAGCGTTTATATCATACCTGCAGAAGGTATGATATAAACTCTCACTGGGTATCTACTTGGCAACCACTTATGATTAATGCAGAACTGATCGAATTTCCTCACATATTTTCTCACATCTCACGCCGGTTCAGCCCCTCAGACGCGGTGGTGATCGAAACTCATCAGTATAGCGGCAGAGAAGCCACGTTTTAGTGATGATACACTGACGTCGGCCTATCAGTTCGCTTACGAATTCGGGGCGCGCAGCACCGAATGTTCGTTGCATTAAATGCATCCTCTGCAGACTCAACTCGAGAACATCAGAGCCTCTATTGCGAGTTACAATTCACTTATCGAAAAATCTCTAAGATCATCGATACCGCACTTTTACATAATTGAATTTGAGCAGTCATTTGATGGATATATTACTTTGAATGCCTACGTGAATCCTATGTTTTACTAGTGAATCTTAGGATTTCTCAACATGAATTGGTAAATGTACGAAAATAAATGAGTTTTCGAGCTTTTACCAATATAGATTTTGATAAATGCTAGGTAAGGTTTGATTTTACCTTGTCTCTGGAGTTAATCCTTAGATCTACCGATTGAATGGTGGTAAAGTCCGAAATTAACGATGATCTTTCGATGGACTTTAAACATTACGAGTTGGTAAATCTTAGGTTTCACTGATAAATCTTAGGATTTACTGTATGTTGTTCGGGGTTTCACAGTAGCATATAATCGCCCGTCCACCGGTTAGTATATGAAAATATGAAATTATATAAATGTGTTGAAAGTGTATCTACACAAATATAAAAATCTGTAATGTAAAATCGATGACGATTAAATTTTCGAAAAGTGATTTGCAACTCGTAATAGAGGCTCCGAGCCGATACAAATTAAAAATCACTTATCGAAATTGTTTGTGCAGTGACATGAAACATGAAAATATGTATCTACACAGACAAGAAATGCTCAGCGAAATTTCGATAAGTGATTTGTAACTCGTAATAGAGCCTCTGGAGTGATAATTCGTAAGCGAACTGACTGGCCAGTGGTACAGTCAGCTGCAGTTCGGCTAACTGACGACGGCACAACACAAAACAGCCTTTGCACGTTCTTACATTAGGGCCGGCGCACACTGGCTGCGGCGGCGCGTCGTCGCTGCGATGGATTATGATATTTGGTCGGAACGCATTACTGACGCGTCGACGCACTGACGGACGGCTGAATACACGCCTCCCATATTATAGATAACTCGCCTTTGTTCGTGCCACATCCTCTGAGACTTGCGAAGGTAAAATTGTCTTCTACGGCGCGAACAGAGAGTACATTATCGAACGTCGTGTATTAGCAAATATGTTCGGCTGATTCGGTTTCAATGTACGTTTGCTTTAGTTTCGTTAGCTTTGAATAAGTGATTAGCTTAGGGCGAATGCTTTTCGTTTTGTAAATTTACGCTGCTTATTTTTTTTCTATGGAATATTTTTTTAATTTTTTATAATAACATCGGTTCCGTTATTATTTTCTTAACTAATGTTAGTTGTTTTTTTTTCCAAAATCAACCCATTATACCATGTCCAAAAATAGTAAAAGAAAGACACTGTTACCGATATCAAAACAACGTTTCTAATCTGCTAGGCTCCATACGGACGCAATGTGGAAGAAATCACAAAGTTTATTTCAAGTTGAGGTCGCTCATTCAACATGAGCGACCTCACCTTAGAAACGTCAAAACTGTCATTCCTGTTTGATTTTATCTACGAGTTTTTAGATGAAAGATGTACTTCGTGATGCAGTTAGAATAAGGTTTGCAGGAAAAGAAGAGCTTTTGATTATCTTCAAACTATGTCATTTGAATGTAATTGACCGGCACAAAGTTTGGAATTAAATATTATGGGATATGTTATTTTGATATTTCTTTTTTCATGACTTCATTTGATTAACGTAATTTGTAACAATTTGTATTGGGAATAATATCGAGAAAATTTAGTTCAATTATATACATTTAGTAAATACAATTTTCACATCTGTTCTGTTTTATTTTGTAGGGTCTCCGACAGCTACGACAGATATTTTAGGGTAGGCCACCTGAATATCACCTGTCGTGATAAGTAAGCGGTTTTATCCCCATTAAACATAAAAAGGCTTCGAGCCTTAAGGTGGCCCAACCCGGCGGGCCTAACTCATTCGCGGGCACGGTACAAAACCGTGCTGTTTTGCGCTCTGGGACCTTCTCTGTTTCAAAGAATAAGACAGGCTCCGTGATGAGGAAGATGCAACATGTCCACAAAAAAGACAATGTACATAGTGTATGATTTGGTAAGATTTACGAAAATTTTAATTTCAAAACGACTTATAGCTAAAAGTAAACCACGACCGCTGTAGTAAAAAATCTAACAAAAACCAAATAGATCATAAATCTTGATTAAATAAGCTATGTCTGATGACTAATCTTTTTAAGATGTTCTTACTTTATCAATGCGTAATCCACCTCCAAAGTTATTGTATAAAACGCGCGAAAAATTCGAAGTTTCGGACCTTATAACTTAGAAACCAAACACAATTTTACAATGCCAATGGTCATCAGACATCTAGTTCGATCAAATAAAGCTATTTTGAGCAAAATTTTGAATCTTTGACAAGAAATATGGGCGTGATCTTCTTTCCCCTTTTGTATGGGGAGATGAGCGGGTTGGGCCACCTTAAACATATCATAAAATCCCACAATCGAAACTGTATCAGCTGACATTCAGCGCTGCATTCCGCTCCCTATATAATATGTCGCAAACATTTATGAATGTATTCACCCGGACAAATTACAATATTTTTTACATTCAGCTTGTTTTATTTAAATTCGACGCCGCGCGTGCCGTTTTAATTCCAAAGTAACTTGCGCCTTTCAGATCTATCCTGTACGTCTCCGAGTCGATAATATATTTCAAGATTACCTTTCCTATATATTATATCATACCAACCCACATTAGCAATGTAAACAATGAAATGAATAGGTATATCGAAAGTAGTAGCAAATGATTTATTGAGTCCGTTTCAATACTGCAAAAACAACTAGGGTCCAACAACACACGTAGGAGTCGGTCTAAAATACGAAAACCTTGCGACGGGCGTCAGGAGGCTGGAGAGAAGTCGCGTCGGCTCTTTCATCTCTTTCAGTCCTGTCTGCTCGCTACAATCGGCGCACATCGATACTTATCGATAAATTGAACGACATCATTAGCACCGGCTGACTGCCAGCCGGGGGCGCGGGCTGAGGGGTTGTGGGCTGAGGGGGGAGAGAGATTCGCTAACGACTCGCACGGAGCTCTGGCGGAGCAGACTTGGCGGATAGGACCGAAACTATATCGGATTTGGTTTCTGCGCAACCGTAGGCGCCTGGGGACAAGATCCGTCGCTGGCAGTATCCCACCTCCAGCTGCGTGTTGCTTGACCTACCTGCGCAGGAGTTGATACTTGGTCGTATTGAGCTGGGCAGCCGCAGGCGTAGTACTCCTCCCATTTTAGTTTACTTACCATTCGTAGATTAATCTCTTCTGGTAATACATTAGAACTCCAACAGCTTTAGGGTCTGAATACTTACAATTAGGTAAAGATGTATCAATAACTTTACATGTTCAACACCAGCAATAGAAACAAATAAATCCTTAATCAAGATATTGCACGAAAGGAGACATTTTTTTTTTATGGAACTTGGCATCGATTACACACCACATGGGATTGTTTGATTAAAAAAAGAAGTTTTAGTACAGTTTCTATGTACCATTTTGGTCTCGTCCTTTTATTGACCGAGTAGCGTCTCCGTTTCGGATTGGGCAAAAATGCTTTCGCATGTCTGGCCGGTCTCCTCTACAGGTCGCATTTCTCAACCGATTCTCCTGAAATGTTGTGCGTAGGTTGAATAATTTTAAAGAGTTTCTTAAGTTGAGCCAATTTTTGAAAATGTTTCAACGTTTGGAAAAATGTTTAAACATGTTAAATGCTCAAAAAGTCAGACTCGCGAGGTGTACAGCTCATAGAGCCACTAGTATGAATTGTAAGTCCATGGTTTTTCTGTTGTTTTGCTCTTTATGTTTATTGTTTATTCGTCATCCATGCGCATTCGGTTTTGATACATATTATATTTCCATTAGTCAGTCAAGAAACTTCGCCGGTAATGGTTTTCATCGTCCATGTATGATTAATTCGTGGTTTCGGTAATGCCGTATGTTGGCATGCTTCGTCTCCATCGATGGAGGAGTCTGTATAGGTTCGATGACGTGAACGGTATCACGATATAGTGAGTTGACCTACATGAGGCATGCATTTACTAACAGTTTTAACGTTATTATAAAACCGTAAGGGCCGAGTGCACGAAAGGACAAAAAATCAACATCAACGTCAACGTATAATCAAACACGTAATTTTGAAAGGACAGTATGGAAGGAACTCAAAGCGGTTCACTAAAAGTGACGTGTTTTAACATTGTTTAACTCAGCCGTCTCTTTGCACCGGCGCTAAACCTATTCCCTTCTTTACGGACAAAGTAAAAGCTGTCTAATTTATATGTATGGCTACAAGTCGAGAGGTTAATAATTTAGATCCGATGTATCTGTCTTCGGCCCGTGCACAACGGAGACAAACTCTGCATTCGGCTACTTCTTCACCAAAAAGAATTCCTAAAAGTCGTGTCCGTATTGTTTTGGGCATAAGTTTTGATGAGAACGTTCATCAACCCGCCGTCGTCGGAAGTATTTTCAAATGTCACGTCGTCGTGGGATATTTACGTCAAATAATATTGAATGTCACTTTATACTGGATATTTTCTTAGATCTAAGGATATTTTACGTTATTAAGATTGTGCCACATGGGCGATGTGCACTTCCTATTCTTTAGATAGGTACCGAAGTATAATGCACGCTCATCTTCCGTAACCGAGGTAGCGCGAGAATTTGCCTTGCATACCAGAGGTTTGAGTTCAAATCCTCGGCTCGTTCATACGCCAATTTCTTTCTCTTTATGAGTTTTATAATTGCATTTCGTCAAGAATGCGTGCTGCCCCATGGTTCGGAATCCATGTAGAATTGTAGGTCCCCTTCTCCTACCAGGTGGTAGGGTTTAAGCCCGCCCGCGTTACTACCATCGCATTGGATGAAAACATAATCGAAATTGCAATGAAAAATTGTCTGTGTTTTTGATCCATTTTAGTGTAGCCGTGCTTTCATAAAGGGAAAGTCCTGGCATGGCACCTAATTCCTCCATCATAATGGTAGTTGTGTAATTTTAGCCATCTATGTCAGGTGGCATAAAAAAACCGAAGCTGCTCATTTAAACTCAGATTTACGAAAATTTTGATTTCAAAACAACTTATAGCTAAAAGTAAACCACGACCGCTGTAGTCAAAAATCTAACAAAAATCTGAAAAAATCGAAATTTCGGACCTTATAACTTAGAAACCAAACACAAATTTACAATGCCAACGTCATCAGACATCTAGTTCGATCAAATAAAGCTATTTTGGGATCTCTGACAAGAAATATGTTCATGATCTTCTTTCTACGTTTAACTTTAAGGCCCACTTTAATTCCAGGGGGCCGAAGGCCGAAGTCGACAGTGGACGCAATCCCGGCGCCCGCAGTGCCCTAGTCCAAACAGCCCGACCCTCTCGGTCTGCGAACCCCATTTTCACGGGTCAGCTCGCTTCCCGACGCGTTGCCCCTTCCGCCTTCGAATGGGATATGGTCATTGCCGCCTCCACTGCAGGTTGTGTTGCCACCGCTGCCGCACGCGCGACTTCAGGAGGTCATCTTCTGTTTCTAAATAGGGTTGCCAGGTGTCCGCTCTTGCCGTTCTATTAGAGTGATAAAAGCTAAAAACAACGGTAAATTTCGTTATGTTATGAATTGCTTATTATCATACCTACAGTCATAATATTAGCTCGAGGGACCATGTTATGACCCTCCCAGTCAATTTGTCATTCTCGCTTAGACGATCTTACATTCAGTGTAAAGGTACCGATTCAAGCTGGTCTTACCCCACTACAATGGAAGCAGGGCAGGGGTTTTCATATGTTTGAAACCATAAGTTATCCGTAAACATTCCCATATGTGGCTACAGTATTAT
Organism: Incurvaria masculella; assembly: GCA_946894095.1. Classification (NCBI taxonomy): domain Eukaryota; kingdom Metazoa; phylum Arthropoda; class Insecta; order Lepidoptera; family Incurvariidae; genus Incurvaria; species Incurvaria masculella. The sequence goes on along the minus strand of OX335660.1, from coordinate 12,443,092 downwards.
ATCACCGGCCTTATATGTCACTTATAAAGGAGAAATAGTTGTGTGAAAAGATCCTTCTGCAACGGTATACTATCCCAAGTTTTGCGATGCAATTTTGGCCTTGGTTTCGATAAAACGCCGAAAACGCACTTCTTTGGAGATGTTACAGCCAAGTAGGTCCAGGTGATATAAGACAGGTAGGTTGTTGCCTTGGAAACTAGCTAGGAGCGTAAAGGGTTCTACCTTGGCCGAGAAAACACGGCATTGGGTCTTGCGAACGTTGAAGGCGACAAGTTTCTCCTGGCCCCAGTTGGCTACTTTCTCGAGAACAGTGTCCACCTTAATAACCACAGAACGTTGCGTCTATATGTGCTGTGAATTTTTGCTAGTCACATAAAATTAGACCACGGGCCGCCATGTTTTATGTATCTATGTGCATATTCGCCCTTCCCGACTTCGTGGCAACCCTGTGTCAGACAGGCGATTGTAAAAAAAACGTCTGGATGATTCGGAATCGGTGCCGCGTCCTCGATATGCCAACAGCCGTCTGGCACGCGCGCATGCTAATCCGTCAGCTGAACGCTAGCTCATCGTGGAAACTATTTTCCCGCTGGGTATTCGTAGCTAGATAGGATAACTTTGGTGTACGTAAATATACTTTTAGGGTTCCGTAGCCAAAGGCTGCCAACGGAACCTTATTACTAAGCCTTAGCTGTCCGTCCGTCCTGTCACAGGGCTAAATCTCTATATTCGACGGATTTATGTATGTGCTTATCCATCCATTATAGTAAGTTTATATTTGTATTAGTAAAATTACAGTACAATAATAGCGATAGGATATAAATAATCCTCCGGTAACGACAATCCCGTCTTTTTACAAACGAAAATTTGTGCTAACTGTCGATTGAAAAATCGGCCCTTAGTTAAGTTAACTATGATTAGTTTTCGAATTGTTACACTATGAAGCCTGCACAACTATCACAGAGGAAGTGATACTTTTAAAAACAATATTCCAAAAATAAACAGGTGCATTGTATAAAAATCTAAAGGTTTAAAACACACGAATTAAAAATAGAATCTGTCAAATCAATGTCAACTGAATTGTCATCAATAACTCTTGACAACTGATTTGAAAACAGCTGATACTTGGACGCCATCTTGTTTGCATAACTTTGCTAAACATGAGTCGTGGGGTGTTAAGAAGTTATGCAGTGTTTATACAGAAGTTTACCGTGCATCGTGTATGACATATGTATACAGAGGTCACTATTTTAATTCGTAAGACTGTATATATTTGTGAATAAATCTTGATACAACGACGTAGTAACACAAGCCTAGTGCGAGCGAGAAACGCAAATCAACAGTTGACTTCTCAATCAATGAAGATTGCAGTGTGATCATTGGAGTTATCTATTGGCAGTGATACATGGCAGCGTCTCTTTTGGACTATTTCTGTCACCGATCCAACTCCCCCGTTCTTCGTGGCATTGCGTTAGACTTGACGATTGATTTGAAGATTTACCGCGAAAATTTCTTCAGATAGATATGCTACTAATACTTACATAACCTTTTAAATAATATAAAGGTATTTCACTGCAGGTCGAGGACTGAACCGATGTAAAATGTCAGAAAATAAGTGAGCGAATTCGATCAATTATGCCCTCACTTATTTTTTCACGCTTTACGCACGTATGTGAGGGTTCGGTTACCCCTCAGTTAAGTGCACATATCCTGGTTTATAGTGGTTAAATCCTTGCTCGAGCTGGGTTTCCACAACAGAAGCCTTAGTCCGCTAATAAATAATACCACTTTCGAGCGTTTGCGTTATGAGATAACCCCGGAAACACACAAAGTTGTACAACATTTTGTGTTATCTCATAACGCTCAACGCAGGATTTAGGGCGCCATAAACAGATTTAACTTTAAATACAATTTTACTCGTCTTGCCAAACATATAGTAATGTTCTTAAAAGTTTGCAAAATAGTACGTGAATTATGCTCACATGGAATCCTCTGGTGCACCTGATAACAAATTGCTAACCATGTTAATGAATATAATTAGTATATTAAGTTTAATAGTATATTGTAACACATTGTTTTATAGAGTTATTTTCAGTATTTTTTGTTGTTATTTGTTTGTCGGGATTTTCACATTATTGTTAGTTACTTAATATTTGCTGTGTATTAAAATTGAATGTCTTACCAGTTATTTTAATGTAAACTTGTTTCATATATTATTGTTATTTTAGTGAATATTGTTGAGCAGTCATGTAAAGTGTTTGTTTTTAATTAATCGTCACATAAGTTGTCACAGTAATTGTGTAAAAAGTGATTTTTACTTGAAGTGGTCTCAGATCGTAAAACAAGCTCGGACGTACTTATCTTAAATAATAAATTTCAACCGGCTTGCATACATACATACATACCTTCACGCCGCTTTCCCGGAGGGGTAGGCAGAGATGATAGAGCACCAGACGGTACGCTCACAGCACACCTCTTTCGTTTCATCTACAGACATACATATTTTCTTACACGATTAGGGGTGCTACGTACCAGACCTTTACGAAGAATTACATCGATTTGGTCGCGGTACGTTCTTCTAGGCCGCCCGGGCATGACACTTCCGCTCACTGCTGCTCCGTAAATTGTTTCGTAATTTTTTCGTCATCCATTGGTTCCATATTTTCAAACCATCTTAGCACTCCTTTCTCGGTTGACTAGCACAACATCATTTTTAGGGTTCCGTACCCAAAGGGCGAAAACGGAACCCTATTACTAAGCCTCCGCTGTCCGTCCGTCCGTCCGTCTGTCACAGGGCTGTATGTCATGAACCGTAATAGGTAGGCAGCTGAAATTTTCACAGAGTGTGTATTTATTTTGCCGCTATAACAACAAAAAAGTGAAATAAAAAAATAAAAAAAATTTAAGGGGGACCCCATACAAAAAACCTGAGTTTTTTTGTTAAATCTTGGTACGGAACGCTTTGTGTGCGAGTCCGACTCGCACTTGTTTCAATTGGCATTGCTCTCTATATGCAAGATGAAGTGAAACTTATTTTGACATCTACCTTTTTTAATTATTGATCCTTACGTTTTACAGTAACCGAATACATAGGGTAAGTGAGTTTGGAATTGTTAGATTGATTCAGGCTGCGTATTATACAATAACACGTTTATGTAAAGTTTTTGTCGACCACGAACAAAGGCGCATGGACGGCCTCTGGCGGTTTTGGCATGTATTTTATAACGTTTCGAGTACACGTGGAAAGTGTGACTCATGTTTCGTGTCGCGTGATTATGTTGAAACATAGAAGACGAGACGCCTAAATTATTCGATTCTCATTGAAAAAGAATTCAACGCATTTTTACGAAACCCGCTCTTAACGAGATATTGTTTCTTTAGGTAACCTTAGGCTGAAGTGCACTATCTCTGGTTATGGTAAATGTTATTGTAAAATATTGTCCGTTTGATTCCTTCGTATGTTTACTTAACCATAACCAGAGATGCTGTACTCCAGCCTTAGAGTTTCATGGTTATACGACCTTAGTACCGTGATGGTTGAAATTGTTCACGAAAAATCTTATTAAGATTTTTCGTGAACAATTTGAAAACTTAATATGTTTTATGTATTTCTGTAACATTTTTTTGTTTATGTCACTGAACATGGATGGCTAATACTATATATAGCTACTGTCATATTAGCCCAAACACACCTCATGGAAACTAGGTGCCATGCCAGAACCTTTATTTTATTGCACAGCTACATTGAACTACGTGGAAAACACGGACAACTTTCATTGTTGCTTCGACCATCGTTCATTCAATGCGACGGTACCAACCAGCGCGTTTCCACCTAGTAAGTAAATAAGGGGAACCTACAATTTAACATGGAATCCAAACCATGAACGACAAGGCCGATTCTCTCAGTCGGCTCCAACGACATGCACGGTAAGAAATCCAATAGGCCTCATTGGATTATTTTTACGTACCGGAACACACACATTGAGATCTATTGCCTCCTTTAGACTTACAATTTATGATGAGTTACAGTAAATCACACCATTTTAATGTTCTTAGCCATTATGTCCACACATTTGTAAGCCAAATGGCTTTAAATTTCTTATCATGTAGTCTTTATTTTTCAAATATTTCTTTGATGGTCACACTTAAGGCCGCGTATGAAGCTAGACAAATTCCCGATTTCCCCCCCACCGCTCCGCTAGACGCCGAAACAGCAGTGGCGCCGTGAATCTTAGGACAAAACTGAAATGAGATATTGTTAGAGCGACACCTATACGCCGTCGCGGGAACTTCGTGAAAGTTGTATCGATCCCGCGGCAAGTCGTCAATGATCATACAACCAATCACAAGGCTCGAGATCACCCGCCATATTATTCACATTGCTGCTAGAAAACAGCCACCATTTCGTGAGATCTCTACTTCATGAAAGGATTTACTATTTTCACATCGATCGTCAGTAGCTCGTTGGTGTAGCGCGTGAGACGTCTTATCTACAGTTATTGTTCGATGGGGGTGTCGGTTCGAATCCTGTAGGTTACAAAACTTTTTTTTCTGTTTTTTTACTTTTTATTGTTAATGGTGTATAGTATATAATTATAGCGTGGGTTAGACTTAATTGATTTACACATATAAAAAAATATTACATAATAATAGGTTTTGGTAAAAGTTTTTACCTGAGAAACAATTTTAAAAAGTATAAACGTAAAATAAAACAAAACAATAAAAAGTAAAATAACAACAAATAGGTGAATTAAAAAAATATATAAAAGTTAAAGGGGTTAATACAAAAGAAACGTGATTTTTGGTGTTGATGGTACGGAACCCTTCGTGTGCGAGTCCGACTCGCACTTGGCCCGTTTTTTTAGTTCAATTTGCTCTTCTGTGGTCGCCTGGAACGCAGTATCCTCTATTTAGCTGCTATTTGCCGCGGCAGCGAGTGCCGCGTCTTTTGTCGTTTGAACATCTTTTGTTCGACGTTGGCGACGTTGTCGTCGTTGTTCGTCGTTGTTGATGTCGAAAACGGAACCCTATGCGCGCTCGTCGATTGTATCTCGTTCACTCGCGTCAGTCGCGCGGTCGCGCCGCGCCGAAGTGTCTTATAATATTTGGACGCTCGTCCGCTCCGCTGTAGCGCCACAGAGCAGCGCTGTGCAACAATCGAATAATGTAGATTTGTATTCGAATGAATCGAATAACGGGAACAATCGAATAATTCGATTGTTTTTATTCGCAATCGCCTATCGCTAGTCTACGACCAGTGTTTCCAATGATATCACGAAAATAAATTTTGACATGACAGACAGGTAGATCAGGTCGGGGCGTTTATATTGAGTGGTCGCTTGATGGGTCTACGATCAGTGTTTCCCATGATATAACGAAAACCAATTTTGACATGACAGACAGGTAGATCAGGTCGGGGCGTTTATTTTGAGTGGTCGCATGATGGGTCTAAGACCAGTGTTTCCCATGATATAACAAAAAACAATTTTGACATGACAGACAGGTAGATTAGGTCGGGGCGTTTATTTTGAGTGGTCGCATGATGGGTCTACGATCAGTGTTTCCCATGATATAACGAAAACAAATTTTGACATGACAAACAGGTAGATCAGATCGGGGCGTTTATATTGAGTGGTCGCTTGATGGGTCTACGATCAGTGTTTCCCATGATATAACGAAAACCAATTTTGACATGACAGACAGGTAGATCAGGTCGGGGCGTTTATTTTGAGTGGTCGCATGATGGGTGTAAGACCAGTGTTTCTCATGATATAAAAAAAAAACAATTTTGACATGACAGACAGGTAGATTAGGTCGGGGCGTTTATTTTAAGTGGTCGCATGATGGGTCTACGACCAGTGTTTCCCATGATATAACGAAAACAAATTTTGACATGACAGACAGGTAGATCAGATCGGGGCGTTTATATTGAGTGGTCGCTTGATGGGTTTACGATCAGTGTTTCCCATGATATAACGAAAACAAATTTTGACATGACAAACAGGTAGATCTGGTCGGGGCGTTTATTTTGAGTGGTCGCTTGATGGGTCTACGATCAGTGTTTCCCATGATATAACGAAAACCAATTTTGACATGACAGACAGGTAGATCAGGTCGGGGCGTTTATATTGAGTGGTCGCTTGATGGGTCTACGATCAGTGTTTCCCATGATATAACGAAAACCAATTTTGACATGACAGACAGGTAGATCAGGTCGGGGCGTTTATTTTGAGTGGTCGCATGATGGGTCTAAGACCAGTGTTTCCCATGATATAACAAAAAACAATTTTGACATGACAGACAGGTAGATTAGGTCGGGGCGTTTATTTTGAGTGGTCGCATGATGGGTCTACGATCAATGTTTCCCATGATATAACGAAAACAAATTTTGACATGACAAACAGGTAGATCAGATCGGGGCGTTTATATTGAGTGGTCGCTTGATGGGTCTACGATCAGTGTTTCCCATGATATAAAAAAAAAACAATTTTGACATGACAGACAGGTAGATTAGGTCGGGGCGTTTATTTTAAGTGGTCGCATGATGGGTCTACGACCAGTGTTTCCCATGATATAACGAAAACAAATTTTGACATGACAGACAGGTAGATCAGATCGGGGCGTTTATATTGAGTGGTCGCTTGATGGGTTTACGATCAGTGTTTCCCATGATATAACGAAAACAAATTTTGACATGACAGACATGTAGATTAGGTCGGGGCGTTTATTTTGAGTGGTCGCATGATGGATCTACGACCAGTGTTTCCCATGATATAACGAAAACAAATTTTGACATGACAGACAGGTAGATCAGATCGGGGCGTTTATATTGAGTGGTCGCTTGATGGGTCTACGACCAGTGTTTTTCACGATATAACGAAAACAAATTTTGACATGACAAACAGGTAGATCTGGTCGGGGCGTTTATTTTGAGTGGTCGCATGATGGGTCTAAGACCAGTGTTTCCCATGATATAACAAAAAACAATTTTGACATGACAGACAGGTAGATTAGGTCGGGGCGTTTATATTGAGTGGTCGCTTGATGGGTCTACGACCAGTGTTTTTCATGATATAACGAAAACAAATTTTGACATGACATACGGGTAGATCAGGTCGGGACGTTTAATTTGAGTGGTCGCATCATGGGTCTACAACCAGTGTTTCCCATGATATAACGAAAACAAATTTTGACATGACAGACAGGTAGATCAGGTCGGGGCGTATATTTTGAGTGGTCGCATGATGGGTCTAAGACCAGTGTTTCCCATGATATAACGAAAACAAATTTTGACATGACAGACGGGTAGATCAGGTCGGGACGTTTACTTTGAGTGGTCGCATCATGGGTCTACGACCAGTGTTTCCCAAGATATAACGAAAACTAATTTTGACATGACAGACAGGTAGATCAGGTCGGGGCGTTTATTTTGAGTGGTCGCATGATGGGTCTACTACCAGTATTTCCCATGATATAACGAAAACAATTTTTGACATGACAGGAAGTTAGATCAGGTCGGGGCGTTTATTTTGAGTGGTCGCATGATGGGTCTACGACCAGTGTTTCCCAAGATATAACGAAAACAAATTTAGACATGACAGACAGGTAGATCAGGTCGGGGCGTTTATTTTGAGTGGTCGCATGATGGGTCTGCGACCAGTGTTTCCCATGATATAACGAAACTAATTTTGACATGACAGACAGGTAGATCAGGTCGGGGCGTTTATTTTGAGTGGTCGCATGATGGGTCTACTACCAGTATTTCCCATTATATAACGAAATCAAATTTTTACATGACAGGAAGTTAGATCAGGTCGGGGCGTTTATTTTGAGTGGTCGCATGATGGGTCTGCGACCAGTGTTTCCCATGATATAACGAAAACTAATTTAGACATGACAGACAGGTAGATCAGGTCGGGACGTTTACTTTGAGTGGTCGCATGATGGGTCTAAGACCAGTGTTTCCCATGATATAACAAAAAACAATTTTGACATGACAGACAGGTAGATTAGGTCGGGGTGTTTATTTTGAGTGGTCGCATGATGGGTCTACGACCAGTGTTTCCCATGATATAACTAAAACAAATTTTGACATGACAGACAGGTAGATCAGATCGGGGCGTTTATATTGAGTGGTCGCTTGATGGGTCTACGACCAGTGTTTTTCATGATATAACGAAAACAAATTTTGACATGACAGACGGGTAGATCAGGTCGGGACGTTTAATTTGAGTGGTCGCATCATGGGTCTACAACCAGTGTTTCCCATGATATAACGAAAACAAATTTTGACATGACAGACAGGTAGATCAGGTAGGGGCGTTTATTTTGAGTGGTCGCATGATGGGTCTACGACCAGTGTTTCCCAAGATATAACGAAAACAAATTTAGACATGACAGGAACGCAAATCAGGTCGGGGCGTTTACTAAAAGTGGTCGCATGATGGGTCTAGGACCATTGTTTCCCATGATATAACGAAAACAAATTTGGATATGACAGGAAGGTAGATCAGTTCGGGGCGTTTATTTTGAGTGGTCGCATGATGGGTCTACGTCCAGTGTTGACCATGATATAACGAAAACAAATTTTGACATGACGTACAGGTAGATCAGGTCCGGGCGTTTATTTTGAGTGGTCGCATGATGGGTCTACGACCAGTGTTTCCCAAGATATAACGAAAACTAATTTTGACATGACAGACAGGTAGATCAGGTCGGGGCGTTTATTTTGAGTGGTCGCATGATGGGTCTACTACCAGTGTTTCCCAAGATATAACGAAAACTAATTTTGACATGACAGACAGGTAGATCAGGTCGGGGCGTTTATTTTGAGTGGTCGCATGATGGGTCTACTACCAGTGTTTCCCAAGCTATAACGAAAACAAATTTTGACATGACAGACAGGTAGATCAGGTCCGGGCGTTTATTTTGAGTGGTTGCATGATGGGTCTACGACCAGTGTTTCCCATTATACGTCGAAAACAAATTTTGACATGACAGGAAGTTAGACCAGGTCGGGGCGTTTATTTTGAGTGGTAGCATGATGGTCTACGACCAGTGTTTCCCAAGCTATAACGAAAACAAATTTTGACATGACAGGAAGTTAGATCAGGTCGGGGCGTTTATTTTGAGTGGTCGCATGATGGGTCTACGACCAGTGTTTCCCATGATATAACGAAAACAAATTTTGACATGACAGGGAAGGTAAATCAGGTCGGAGCGTTTATTTTGAGTGGTCGCATGATGGGTCTACGACAAATGTTTCCCCAGATATAGCGAAAACATATTTGGTCATGACATGACATGTACAACACATGAAATTGAACTGAACCGTTCCTCCGAGATTAATATTGGAGTTTCTTTTCGTCATAGAATTTATTTTATTTTATTTTATTATATTTTTAATTTTTATTATTATTTTATTTTAGCTATTTGTTGTTATAGCGGTAAAATAAATACACACTCCGTGAACATTTCAGCTGCCTACCTAAGGCCCTGTGACAGACGGACGGACGGACGGAAAGCGGAGGCTTAGTAATAGGGTTTCGTTTTCACCCTTTGGGTACGGTACCCTAAAAACGAACCAACAAAACAAAACATATTATTTATGTCATTTATTCTTTTCACGGAATTTTCCTTCTGTTCATGTTATTAATTATTCTGTGCCGCCGACAAAAACTACAAAAATCCGCCCGCCGAGCTATCTGCCAAGGTCATGTGACTTGTCCTGTTGCGACCCGTCCGCAATGGACGTACTGCAGACGCACGTTCCACGGGGAGGCGGATATTTGCGGCCGCCCCAATACTCGTAGTGCCCGCTAGGCTTGAGAAGGAGAATTTAGCATAATTACGTAACGACAGTCGTGGCACAATGGTTTTAGTGTCGTATTTTTGCTGCGAAGTTGAGAACCACACATATCGAAGTTCGGTTCCTGGAAACATCACTTTTTTTATATTATAACAAATATTTTATTTATTTATGATATTTTTATTTATTTATATCTTGCTAACCGAACGTTACTAACCAGTGTCAATTATTTCGGCTTTAGACCTCAATAACATTTGATTGAGAATTATACAGCGCCATCTATGAAGTTCAGCTGATGCTCGTAGGAATTTGGTTCGGAACTTTGTTACTGTCGCGATCCCGAAAGCGATCTCCGCGTGCGGAGAGTCGTGCGGAGAGGCGTGCGCCCGCTTCGAAACATCGCAGCGGACTGAGGCTACCGAAATGGCGATAGATAGTCGCCAAGAGAACGAAAGGGAAAGGGATACTTTACGGTGCTCAGAAATTTTGTCGTAAGTCCAAAATTCATTTTTTTGATGCTTTGAATGAAAAATTGTGTCCAAATGCAACAATAATCATTCAAAAATTTGAAAATCATGATGTAAATATAATGTGAGATTACTAGCACTGTAATTAATACCAATTCTGAGAAATAAACCATAATGTGAAAAAATCGACCTATTTTCGCGATTTTTTTCTATCGGGCCAATGTTATGCTATTGGAACAATAATCATTCAGATTAAGCGGATATAAGTGAAGTTTCATATAACGCAATTTTAGCATGATTAGTTCAATATTCTCTGAGAAATTAAGACAAAGCTAAGTGCGATTTAGCGTCATACGGAGCCTTAATTCCTATCGCATTTTAATCTATCAAATTGCCTGGCATGGTGCTCTACTACAAACATTGATGTAATAACACGTTAATAACGTCAAAGGACGCTTTTTTTATGAAAAACCGGTATGGGTAGTTGTGCTGCGATCCAAAGGCGCTCAGAAAAGCCAAATACACCTCGCCTCGCGAAACCACGCTCAGCGAGGCACCATTCCAGCAGATTAGCGGACTATCGTTGAGCTATCGAAGAAAGCGGTATGAGGAGACAGCAGACAGTTCCAAATACTGACGGTGCGGCAGAGAAATGAGTTTGAGAAACGGTTCGTTCTCGAAAGCCTAATGACAACCACAAGGGGGTGCTCTCATTCCCTGCGCCGGATGCTCCAGATATAGGTAGCCCCATCCTACCTATATCCGGAGCACCCTCCGGAGATTTAGTGAAACGAACATTCGATGTTGCGCGTCCCGAAGCGAACTAACTACGAACACGTTTTCTACTCGTGGCTACTCTGACGCAATACGACTGAGTTTCGCTGTTCGCCGGTCGTTGGGAAATCGATGTCGATCGATGACTTCGGATTCGATGAGAATTATCGAGAGAAATCACTCGCTAGTTTTATGCGAATCGAGCCGGTATCACCCGGCCGCTCCACGGCTTTCCTTGCGCGTCGCCTCATTCCTAAGTCAATCGCTTCATTAGACGTTGATGCAAGGCCGAACTATGTTAAAACATGGACTTATTAATAAACGCGATGGTTAATATGTTGATGTGCGTCTACTTTGTATAATAAGAGTTATCGTTCGTCTGTTTGTCACTTTTTTGATCTTCAAGATTTTGATAATTAGGGTTCCATACCCAAAGGGTGAAAACGGAACCCTATTACTAAGACTCCGCTGTCCGTCCGTCCGTCCGTCCGTCCGTCCGTCTGTCACAGGGCTGTATCTCATCAACCGTAATAGATAGGCAGCTGAAATTTTCACAGAGTGTATATATATTTTGCCGCTACAACAACAAATAGGTAAAATAAAAAAAATATTAAAATTAAAGGGGACCCCCCTTTAATTTTAGTTATTTTTACATTTTACATCAAAACGTGATTTTTTGTGTTAAATCTTGTACGATGGTACGGACCCCTTCGTGTGCGAGTCCGACTCGCACTTGGCCAGTTTTATATAACCAAGCACGCTCACTGCGTGTGTGTCCGCCGAAATCACAAAGAGTTTTTTAGTTACGCTGCGCCAATCCATATTCATACTAATATTATAAATACAAAAGTAACTCTGTCTGTCTGTCTATCTACGTTTACACGCCTAAACCGTTTAAAATTTGTTGATGAAATTTGCTTTAGAGAGAGTCTGGATCTTGGAAAGTACATAGGCGACCTTTCGTGGCGAAAATTAAACATGTAACGTGGAATATTAGGTTCAGTTCGCCATCAGTCTGAAACGATATTGACACGAGCAAAGCCGGGTACCTCAGCTAGTACTGAATAAATGAAACGATTACAGCGCTTCATAAACTCTAGATTCCGATCTAAAAATCTTCTTTTAAATTTCAGAACATTATCCATTCGTTGAATGTGACTGACTTTATTATAAAAGTTAATTCATTATAAATAAATTTCTCTGACTCTGTAATAAAATTGTCTTCAGATAAACATAGGCGTTTGATGATGGTGACTTTATATTTGAAATCAAAAGTAATATGCATCTGCGTTTCTTAATCAAATTAGAAATCATTTATGTCACTATTTTTCGTACATTTTCGAGACATATTTACTTAAAGTTCGTAAGTCATCGCTTTAAAGTTCTTATTAATTAAAAATATTTTAGTCAAACGCATTCCGACTTATTTGTACAGGAACGGTGGAAAGATCATGTCTGCGGAAAATTCTGTACCTAAATTTTTTTAAATATTGGTATTACAATATCAGTTTTTAATAACGTGGTTATCCGTCACACAATTTGTTTTGGGACTAAAGTTAGGTAAGATGCACGCTAGGCACCGGGCGGCGGCGGCACGGTGTGAGGCCTATTTACTTAGTACTCAAAAGTTTGACACAGCCCGGCGATCGTTTCGAATTTCCGAAATTCAAGATGTCTAATTCATGATTGTTTTAAGAAACACGTTACCTTCTTTGCATGCATGATGGGATCTCACATTGCCTTTGACTGAAGCTACGCTTACATAAATAATGAAAAAAAGACATTAAAGAGAAATAGTATTTTGCTTATTATATAATATGTGGGCCGATAACGACATTTCAATCTCCAAAACCGTGCAAATCAGTACATATATTCTACCTATATTATACATAACCTTCATACACCTTTTCAGGTATTCACTTCCGGTTTGAAGTCAAAATGGACGTTGTTAAAATATAACCTTCCTGCATTGGTTGGTATGGTTAATTGAATTGCAGCAATTGACGACATACGTAAATGCATGTGATATGTATGTAGAATCGATCTTGAAGCAAATATATTTATTTAAGAAGGCTATAAAAAGAACAACTTTATTAATATACTGCAAGGCTGGACCAGGCTTACTTTACGGTCGATTCTACATAATATCACGTCCGTTTAAAAAAAGACATACTTGCTTGGTACGAAAATGTATATTTAATGTATTTTGACGATTCACATTTGCCTTGATTTGGAAGTCGTGACTTTGGTTCTTCTCTCACGGTGCACGAATCTAAGGCCGAATATAAGCGACTATGTGTCACCAAAGAGACGGCAAAGCCAAGTGCGTCTGCCCAGGCTTCGTAAAAGTCACCGTAAACAAAGGACCTCCAGGAGCAAGTCGGCGCCGCGTGGGTGGGACCTCTGCCCGTGGCCGCCGGACCCTCTGACACTGACCACGACACTGTCTGCTGATTTATCACGTTCTATTCCATTCGCTCCAATTGATTTAATCTAAACAAAAATTAAGATCGATTTAATGAGCAATGGGTGTTAATTTTTATGTCGGAGCAAGGACTAAATATTATTAAACCGTGGCATTCTCAAAATACTAGTCAAGCGCGAATACGATTGCCAAAGACGGTTTTCCAACCTGAACTATACCTATTCCTTTCTTATTTCCTTTCGTATTTATAATATTAGTTAAGATTAGGAAACTTCTACCAACCCACAGGTTTTCACGAAATAAATTAGATACACAAGGGAAAGATATTTCCTTTCAATCATTTTGTATCAATGGATGGTTGCCATCACATTTAATATGAATTAAGGGGTTTTGCCGAAATATTAAAATTATAGCACATATTTTAAATCTGCCTACCGTAACGTTCAGTATTTTATTAGGAATTTTGTAATTGTAAGCACTCATGATTGATTCAACTGTGTATTCCATTTCTGGAATCTTAGATGAATAAAAGCATTTTTTCATTAATCCGGTTGTAATATAGGCATTTTCAAAACGTTTAGTCATATTTTAAATTTACACTTGACTAATTTCTATAGAATCATGAATAATGAAAACATTGCATATTCTGTTATGTAGTCTTATTTTATTATAGTATACTTTGCATTCTCACCTGGCGATATCAGTCAAATAAATACACAATTTAAATTAAATATCAGCTAAGATTGTACATCTTTATATACAGCATATCACATACTACGACTTACTGTCCGAGCCCCGACACTACAGCGTTCCGGAACATTCTGACACTAACAACAATTACACATTCACTCTACACAACGGCGCATACACTGGTGCACCCTTGGTGCGTCGGAACTGCTCCCAGCAGTCGCTCCTCTGCCGGGCGTCCACAGCCTCTTCAAGCTCCCGTGCGAGGGATTTCTTGAAACACGAGATCACGCCTTCCAAGCTGACAATGCGTCACTGATTCTCTCAAGGATCCTGAGGTTTGTGAACTTCTAGTCCGTGCAGCTCTTCCTAGGTGGCGCCACAATCGCCACGGGGTGCTGTCACCTCACAGCTTCTCGAAGGAGCGCGAGTTGGTGAGCATTTCGCGCGTGAGCCGCCACACCTGCTTGGCGGCGTTCTCGAGCGCCGTCGGCGACTTGCCCTTGAAGAGGTCGACGTGCGGCAGGAAGTAGTGCGGGCAGCGGCGGCACTGCAGCGACGAGATCAGCTGCAGGAAGATGCCGTTGATTCGATCGCCGATCGCCGTCTCGTCCCACTCGAGCTCGCGCGGGTGCTTCTCGCACTCGTACAGCAGCAGCGTCTTCATGTGGTAGCAGGTGACCGGGTTGCCGGGCAGGTCGAGGTGCCGGTCGCGGATCGTCTTCAGGATGCTGAGGCACTTGCGCCGGCAGCCGCCCTGCAGCAGCCGGTTCTCCGCCTCGAAGAAGCTGAGCACCCATGCGTCGCCCTCCATCGCCGAGTTCTTGCCCTGCAGCGCGAGGCACTCCTTCGAGAGGAGGTCGAAGCCCTCCGTCTTGACCTCGGCGACGATGTTGGGGTGCGGCCAGGGGATGCCCGGCAGCGGCCAGTGCGCCGCCGAGCGCGGCCACAGGCCGGCGCACTTGAACGCCGGCGTGATCTGCACGACGTACCGCTCGCGGATGCGCAGCTTCACCTCGGTCGTCTCGCCGATCATCTTGACGCAGTCGCGGTAGGAGCACTTGTCGCACGCCTGCGCGACGAGCGTCTGGAAGCGCGAGCGGATCTTGCGCGCCGAGAGGTAGCCCGAGGCGGTGATGAACTCGACCCAGAGCGACATCGAGCGCTTGCGGCCGTCGCTCAGCTTGAGCACCGCGCAGCCGGGCAGCGAGCCGTCGTCGACGAAGTTGAGCACGCCCATCTGGTTGAGGAAGATGACGATCTCGAACTCGTGCGGGGAGACGACCTCGAGGCCGTCGAAGCGGCCGTTGTAGTCGGTCAGCGAGGAGATGAAACGCGGCTCCTGGAGCTCGACCTCCTTGAGGACGTCCTGGACGACGCGGCAGACCTCGTGGATGGTCTTGGCGATCTGCGCCTTGCGGTTGGCGACGCGCTCCGTGTAGTACTTGTTCATCTGGTAGACCATCTTGGACTGCGCGGCCATCATGTCCGGCGGCACGAGCATGTTGCCGCGGGCCGCTACGCGGGGCTCATGCTGCGGGGGCGGATGGCGGGAGCGCGCGCGCGAGACGGCCGCGGGTCGCCCGTCCGAGTGGCTACTGGCTACTGCGGCGGAGCCGGCGACGCGCCTCTGTCGCCCTCTCTGTCTGGGGCGGTGCTTGTCTGCTCCCATTGAAAAAGGAAGGCGGCGTCTCGGGCGGTCCCCGCGCGCCGCTATCGACCCGCGCGGGGCGGAGCCACACCCCCCGCCAACCCCCCACCTCCCCTCCCGGACTCAACCAATACCTACTCTAATTAGATTGTATAAAAGTATCTTGTCAATTAACGGTTGAATTATATGAGAAGGTCTTAACTTGGCTCGCGTTGCCCTAATAGGATAATTAGTTCAGAACATAACCGTTGGTAATTTTTGTAAAACGTAATTACCGCAGCGGTTGCGGTCTTGTAAGATTTTTGAATATACATATGTAGGTACTAGCTTTCTACCCGAGTACATTCTGAAATATATGGCATTTATTTAAATAGAAAAACATCTGAGTAGAGTTTATATATTTAAAGTAGGGACGTCGATATTCGTAGAATCGTTCCGAAAATTTCTAGCGGAAATAGCGTTGCGGAAATGCATACAACAGGTAACCTACATATGTATGCCAAAACTTGACCACAGTAGGTTTTAGTTCGTATGGAGTGAGTCGTATTTTTAACCGACTTCAAAAAAGGAGGAGGTTATCAATTCGTCGGAATCTTTTTTTTTTTTTTTTTTTTTTTATGTATGTTCACCGATTACTCGAAGACCCCTGGACCGATTTGGAAAATTCTTTTTTTGTTTGAAAGGGTATACTTTCTAGTTGGTCCCATTTTTTTTTTATTAAAATCGGTTCAGTAGTTTGGTACTTAACTATAACAAACATCGGATTTCTTAACCCTGCAAACACAGAAATGTGATTTTTTAGTTACAGTAGCTTTCTTTTCGAGTGAGATTGCTCAGTATGAGAGGTTTTTTTTTACTTTCACTGTTGGGGGTATTCAAGGGGGGTAAAAGAGGGCAAATTGTACACATTTCTATCTCTAGAGCCGCTGAACCCAGAAATGTCAGAGTATGTTTTGTTTTAGATGGGAATGCTTAAGAAGAAAATCTTTTTGGAAATTATACTATTAGGGGGGTAAAACAGGTCAAAATGAACACATTTAGGCGAAAACCACTCATGTTGAGATCTCTGAAACCAATTATCCTCGAAACTTAAAATTTTCAGTGACTTCTTGTTAAGATGAAAAGGCTCGCTCATAACGGATTTAAAAAAATTCAACTGTTAAGGGGGGATAAACGAGGCCGATATGTACACATTTTCATACAACTTAAACTTACGCAAGAAACAGACTATCCGGAACGATGGAAGGATGAGAAATTCAGAAGCTCAGCGGTTCCGGTCATTCGTTGTTTTGTCTTTTTAGGGTTCCGTTCCCAAAGGGCACCAACGGAACCCTATTACTAAGCTTCCGCTGTCCGTCCGTCCGTCCGTCTGTCACAGCACTCTATCTCACGTGATCTCATCGTATCAATTATCGTACGTATCAACCGTGAACTCATGAATCCAGATAGTTACCGGTCTACCTTTCGTCGGAAATGAGATTTCTCAATGGTTTCATTTCTGCTAATGCTCGTTCATTGTATTGTATTGTATATGTATGTATATCTTCTTTCCACTTTGTATGTGAAGTTGAGCAGGAGGGCTCACCCACCTTGATTCAAAAGTTACGCCACCACTAAAAAGCAAAAAATAAAATATTTTTAAATAAAAAAAGGACCGCCTTCAAAAAAACCGGAACTAAAAAGCAAAAAATAATTGGTTACTTTTAATTTATGAACGAAAAGCTTTTTTTATTCTAACTAATTATGTACAATTTCTTAATTTTTAATCATCTTTTGAAGTCGGTGCCTTGGGTAGACGTTCTTTAAGGGCTGCAAGTAGTTAGATTAATATCACCTATGGCTAAGAAAGAAATATAAGTAGGTAGCTACTTACATTTACCTACTTGAACAAAACCCAAAAACAAAAATTAAATAAACAAACAGGTCGGAAAAACGTATGTAAGTAGGTATTTAGGCAAGTACTTTGTAATTTAAATATGCCTTATACTTAAACTAACTACCTAACACAGTAAAAACAAAATATTTACAAGAAAACCCTACGAACAAACCAATATAAAAACAACGACCACTTATATGATAAATATTTAGGTAGGTGTAGATTGTACTTTTTATTTTACCTAAATACCTATATAACCCAAAACAAAAAAAATACAAATATAAAAAAGAACAGAAAACAATAGGTAGCGACTTTAAGGTGTCGCTACCTATTGTTAAACGAGTGTGCGGTTTGTACATATCTCACCAATTTCGGCAGAAATCGTCTCGTTCAGACAACGATGTCGCAGGGAAGTACCAATCAACACAGAGCAGCGAATTAACATACTCCTTCACCAGTGCGCGCCTGTATAAAGCCGAAAGTACTAATAATCGTTGAAACCAAATTTCAGTACGCTGCGCTGTATCGATACCAGCTTGCACGTAAACCAACGCTAAGGGCATCTCCAGTTAGACGAACGGTCGCTTAAAATGCTCTGTGGACCAATCATTGCTGACTCAGGTTGTTTACGCTCTCGTAGACTTCGGGTGTGTTCGGCTGAAATAGTGTCTGTTCGGTCAGCAGCGTGCGAAGCGAACTCTACCCAAGGCACCGACTTCAAAAGATGATTAAAAATTAAGAAATTGTACATAATTAGTTAGAATAAAAAAAGCTTTTCGTTCATAAATTAAAAGTAACCAATTATTTTTTGCTTTTTAGTTCCGGTTTTTTTGAAGGCGGTCCTTTTTTTATTTAAAAATATTTTTACCTTAGTGAATACCGACACTGTAATACCTGAGAATATCCCCTAAAAAAATTATGTAATGTAAGTGCCTTTATAGACCAACGCAAAAACATGTTTTATTTATGAGGCAGCCTCAATGGCCTAGTGGCGCGACACTTCGGCGATCGCTCTCCGAAGTTAAGCAACGCTGGGTCCGGTCTGGTCTTGGATGGGTGACCATACGACCGTTGAGAGAGGCTGGCCGTGGTTCGGATTCCACGTTAAGCTGTAGGTCCCCTTCCTTACTTACTAGGTGGTAGGGTTTATCCCGCCCCGGTTTGTACCATCGCATTGGATGAACGATGGTCGAAGCGGCAATGAAAATTGTCCGTGTTTTCCATCCAGTTCAATGTAGCCGTGCAATATTAGGAAGGTCCTGGCATGGCACCTAGTTCCCATGTGGTGTGTCGGGTTAATACCATGACAGAAGGTGTGGTATTAGCCATCCATGTCCAGTCACATAAAAAAAAAAAAAATCGAGGGAAAGTAGTTTTATCAATTTTAGATGGGTTTTACACAAGAAAAGAAAATGTTTAGTTACATATTAATTTAGAATAAAATCTCATTATACTAAGCAAGAGTTCGCTCTCTATCTAAGAACTTAGTATGCAGAGTGAATTTTTCAAGTGGGCCTTTATGAACAAATCCTAAACCAAGAAATTGCGAAAAACACTCAGAGAAGTGCTCATTTTGATAAAAACTAAACCTGCATTGTTGGATTTTTTAAACATTTCGAACTTTTCAATTAGTGTAGGTACTGGTAATGCATGAATACTTGGAAAATATAAATCGTTATATTACAAATCGATACTTTCCCTCAACTGGCCGTTAAACATTACTTCACATGGTTTGTTCCTTATAACCTATACTATTGACTGATGCAATAATTCAGGTTGGGTTATTTTTCTTAAAATATGCAAGCACGATTCACAGGGAATCTCAAAATCGGCCCCATTATATTTTTGACCGTTTTACGCTATTTCCTATACATTCGGATTTGGCCATGACCGCACTCCTGAAAAAAAAAATCTGTAATAAATTCTTTGTGAGCAATGTTAATTGAAATGATTCAAATTCAATTTCAATTTCAAATTCAAATTAAAATTCAATTTATTTTCCAAAAACACACGTATATACAGAATAAACTAAAAAAAAAAAAACAATATGTTATAATACATTTTACAAAAATCTAAGAGTAGTTAATAAAATTATACGTTGCAGCCTACAGAAGAACTAAATTCTGTGTAGTAGGCCGCATTAGGTATAGCACATAAAAGTACATTAAAAGAAAAGAAAAACACTGTACTGTCTATCGTATGTTGTAGAATATGATGAGTTGAATGTATTATCCATTGTATGTATTATATGCGTGAATGTGAGGCTTTGTTAGGGAGTTTGTGTGTGTATGTGTGGGTGTATGTGAGGGGGTGTTTGTTTGTGGAAGGTTTTTTTATTTTTTTTATTTGAGCATATATTAGGTAGATTGCATTAGACTACGACACTGAAGAGATTGTAAACTAGTTTGTAAGTAGGTTACAAATAATTATGTCCTTGTCGGTTCTTCCCGTGGTAGGTAAAACGCGTGAAGTTTCTTTGCGGGTTCATCTTTACTGGGTTGATCGAATCCGCGGATCTTTGTGACGTAACTTAGTGTAGTTTGACTACCAAAAAATTTTAAATAAATGAAATGAAATCGAGCCGGCAGAAAAAATATTGTTGACGAATTCGATTGTGTAATATACCTACATTCAATGTAGGAAAGAAAGAAATGAAACTGTAGATAATCGCTGAACTTGTTTTTGGAGCTCTCACTTGTTTTTGGAACTCTTATAGCAAGGTTTGAAAAAACTCAGCAAACATATTCAGCTGCCTTTACAGAAATGACTCGATGCGTGCGTGCGGCGATATTCAATGTCGTCCGTGAAGTGCTGTAAATGGACACGCGTAGAGTTCGTCGCTCACGCACGAGTCGTGAGTACGGCACTACGCTCGCGCCGCCGCCGCCGCCGCCGCCGTCAGCGTAGATGGATGTGGCGTCGCCGCCTGATGGATGTCGCGCCGCCGCGTGATTTACGCGCTCGCCCTGCGCCGCTGACTCGCACCGCGCGTGTTCTGCTTTCCCTCTATGATCTCCTGATACAAAAGGACATTATACGTAATAATCCATGCTAATTAATTACATGCAAAATATATATCACTATGCTCTCAATTAGCTGGATCTACTCACAAAAAAACAGCGACACAGCGACGCAGGACGAACCCAAGAAAGAACTTCGACCAAATCGATGTAATTTTTCGTAAAGGTCTGGTACGTAGCATTCGTACTCGTAGAGCATGTATGAAAACATGTATGTCTGTAAATGAGGGGAATGAGGTGTGCTGTGATCGTACCGTATTGCGCCTACCCCTGCGGGAAAGCGGCTTGAAGGTATGTATTTATGTATGTAAACAGGATTGTGGTCCTATGGAATACACTACCAGACGATGTGCAATGCCTACCAATAAACTCATTTGAAAACAATGTAGACAATAATTTAAAAATAGCGTGGAAAATAATAATAATAATTATAGTTATCGTCACGCGAAAGCATATAATAAATGACAGGTCGATCGACATCTGCCAAATCTATGGCCGACCGGGTGAGACCATCCGTCATATTAATTAAATAGCTTACCAGCAACTTTACTTTGAAAACTGCCTCAATAACTCAGTGTTGCCATATTATAAATATAAACATTCTGTATTGGAAAATGCTGGCGGTAATAGGGATCGACCGATACAAACAGATTAGACAATTAATTGCAATAATCCTGATATTCTGTCGGTCTTACCCAAGTCCAATGAGATTTTCCTAGTAGGCAGAACAATACCACATGAGGATAACCTTGACAAGGCTGAAAATGGGAAACTCGTGAAATATTTAGACCTAGCTCACGAGGTGCCATGTGGCATGCACGGAAAACCACCATCGTGCCAATTTTTTGTCGGCTAACAATCGTCGTTGTTTGTCGTTCCAAAAAATTTAGCCGAACACACATCCGTTAAAAAACCAGCCAAGTGCGAGTCGGACTCGCACACGAATGGTTCCGTACCATCGTACAAGATTTTACACAAAAAAATCACGTGTTATTTATGATTTTTTTTAAATGTTTTCTTGATTTTACTTATTTATTGTTATAGCGGCAAAATAAATACATACTCTGTGAAAATTTCAACTGCCTACCGGTTCATGAGATATGGCCCTGTGATAGACGGACGGACGGATGGAGGGCGGAGGCTTAGTAATAGGAATCCGTTGGCACGGAACCCTAAAAGCGACATACTTACCTACTTGCTTAGTACGAAATAAGTACCTACATTTTACTTAGTGTATAAAGCCTAGTCCACATTAGTAGAATTAGCGGAGGGAGTAGAGACCTACTATTTTACTACCGTTTTCAATATGTATGTTACTCTACCGATTACGTCTACATTGGTAGAGTGAGAGGGATATTTAGTACTCGCCCTACTAACTCTACCGCTTACTCTAGCAATGTGAACTAGGCGGGTTTTAAAAAATCCTATCTTTAAAAGTACACCACCCATCTATCTTCTAATAAATTCGTATATTACCCACCTATTAAAATGATTTAAAAGGCGGGAAACGAACATTACTTTTTTTAAAAAACATTGCTATCCAATCCACCCCATACAATCGATTCTACTTCCATATCGTAATCTCGCGTTTTGTGTGGCCTTATGCTTTAGTTATTTCTAGGTACCTCTGATACAAAAACGAATTATACAAGTTCAATTATTTATTCTGCGCTAGGATACCTAGGTCTCTATAGCTAGGACACCTTGTAGCGTATGTTGCAGGGGTAGGTAGTGACCTGCGCAGTGCGGTACACGCTCCGCCAAGATGGCCGCTCGCCCCGCCCACCGCCTCACCCCATTTCCACCACGAATCCTTTTCTGAGCCCGAACATTTTCCTCTTCTGTTTAATTCGCTCTGATTAATTTTATATTACGAAGCTTTATATAGCTGAAGAGTTTGTTTGTTTGTTTGAACGCTCTAATCTCTGAAACTAGCAGTCGGATTTGATAAAAAAAAATTGCATTTGATAGCTCAATTCTCGAGGCTAGTTTCCTGGTGGACATTTAACAAAAATAAAAAAAAATCTGAAGGAACGCTAAGCGAAAACGAAGTAATAGCGCGGGCGGGCGATGCGACGCGGTGGCCGACGGCGCATTCTACCGGGATCCGCTCAGGAGATTATCCAAAAAGGAATTGTCCCGACCGGAGCTGGGAACCTTACTAGTCTGATCAATAAACGTTATATTTATTACATAACATGAACGGATATAGATTAAGGTACCTAGTTTAATGATAAAAACCCATTAAAACTCATTCCCTTGCAAATAAGTGATCATGTATTTAGAATTACTTGGGACTTAAAAAAACACAGACGAATTGGGTACCTAATTTTGTTAAGGCGGTAAAAAATAGGAACGGTTTTTTATAATAATTGCTTAAACAGCAAACATCATTCATTGCAGGAGATAAAGGGGCTATTACAAATACTTAATTCTATCTAGGCATGCAGGTAGGTGTCAGGAGTTTTACACGTTCTCCGATACAGCAATAAAAATATCATCACGGGTACCATTTCTGGTTTCCGATACTTCTCATTCTTTTTAGGGTCCCGTAGCAAAAAGCGAAAACAGGGACCCTTCTGGCCCAAGTGTCTGTCGGTCACACGCATTTTGTCCCGAATTGTTCTCCCTTTAAACGCTGTTTGAAAATTGTGAAAACATCACAAATATGAATTCACTCATTTAGTTGTGCGCCTATATTTCTGAAGCGGTAATTTTGTATGAAAATGCAAAATATCGTCAGGCGAGGGCGAATTTCTTGCATATCCAGCAGTGACAGGATGACTCGCTAATATCACAACTGCTGTATTAATATTGGCCCTAGGTGAACACGGAGAAATTTAATTGCCCCTGCGACCATTGGTCATTCCGACTAATCCCTCATTAAAATAAAAACATTCGTCCAAAATCCAAAGGATTGAAAGCGGAGCCGGGTGGTAGTAAGAATTTCAGTGTAGATAAGCAAACTTATTGTTTTCGGATACCAGATATTAAACAATTCTCGCCAATGTAGATAACTCATACTTTGAGTTTATCTAGCAGCCATCTCCTAGTTCGCTGGAGCGTCTCGAGTATGATGGACGAGCGGCAACCTCCCCTCACCGCGGTCGCGTCGGTACTGCGGCCGCGAGCGCGCGCGGGTGAGCGGGGGGTGAAGAAGCTCCGCCTTTTCCCTCGGAGTTTTTGAAAATGGAACGCGACAACGGCGTTTAGGTGACCAAGAGAAAACGCACCTAGCCGCTTGGTGTTAGGGACGAGTTCTGATCGACACGGTGGGAAGCTTTGAAAGCTCGCGTGTATAGAGCGTGTATTGCGACTTGGCTGTTTAGTGTGTGTTGTTTTTGGTTTTGTTGCCGTTTGGGCGTGCGTGAAGAGTTTCGCCATTGTCTCTGGTCTGGCCGCTGCCGACGCCGCGGCGCCGTTGCAGTAATTGGATACCAGGAGAATGCCGCCGCTATTCGATTGAGACGTCTCTGCGAAAATTGTCTTGTTATTTTAGTGCGAGAATTTTCGTCTGACCAATTATATTTTAAGAACGCTCGTATGCCTAGTGTGACCGATTGTGTGTTTCTACTTAAATTAAACTACTTGTGATGTAGATATGTTATTATACCTATAGCCATGCAGATATAGCCTTATACGGGCTGTTAATGACACGATACAAATACATTTTAAGGGGGCGAATAAAGTTCCGTGTCTTATAGCTTGATGATGTGGTATTTGAACCGGAAAGGGGTAGGGGTGATAGATCTGCGTGGGTGCCTCACATTCTATTTCTTTCACATTTTTTAATTCGTTCGAAGTTTTCAAAAATTATGTAGACACATTTAGATATTTTTGAATAAAGAACATAATGGGCTGTGTGGGATCCTACTCTTGAAAATATAAAATTAGTCCTAATGTATTTGTTCCCTTCGTGGTTCGGATTTCGCCTAAAACGTATTTCCCCTTCCTCATTAAATAGCCTGATGCCGGGTTGTTACTTCTATCCAATTATTTTTTCTTCTCGAAGAATATTTTTCGAAGGCTTCGCTTGGAGATGGTGGATTAACGATTTTTTACAAACCATTCATTTCAATGCAGCCGTGCGATAAATGGATGAATCTGGCAGGGCACCTTGTTCTCATAAGCTGTGTTGGACTGACATAAAAGTAGATGCAGGAATCATACCCATACAACTCGTAGTAACATTTTTGAGGGATCATTTTATATTGTTTTGGATAAATTTATTATAATTATGAAATTCACTTTAAGGGTGTGTATTTTTTTTTGTTTCCTCGATAATGGTTATTTTGGAAAACAAAGGCAGTTGTTACTTTCAATATTCCTACGTCAATAAAAAAACATAGTATTACTTGAACTTTGTAACCAAATTCATTGCATACGCACACCCGCGCACCGGATGGGCAGTGCGCTCCGCACCGAAAAACTCGTAAACTATTAACTCAAACAAGACACCATTTAGTTTATGGGAGCGTCGCCGGAGATTTATGCCATGGGAATTGGTGATGCGAGCCGCGCCGTGTTTATAGTCCCCTGGTCCCTCGGGGTGGCGCGTCCGCCTCCCGTCCTCCCGGGCCGTCCCTGGTGGGATGTGGGGGCCAGGCAGTGAGCGAGAAAAGACTGAAGTGGCGACCGCAGTAGACACGTCTTAGTAAAAACACATGCAGTGACGGCAGCGCCAGCCAGTCAACTCGCTCACGAATTCTCGAGTTCCAACGACACGTAAGAACTTCACAGAACGCTATTTAGTACAAGGAACATTCGATGTTCCACGTCCTGAAGTCGTTGGCAAACTAACAACATCAGTGAATTTTCACTAATAACTCATATCTCCACTCCACTTCCACACTTTCTTACTCCCTGGGGCCAGGCGACGAGATCCAATTATTGTATGAATCCTTCTTGCATTCAGTGCAAATAGTTTTCGCATACATTTTATTAATGAAAAGGCAAATCGCTCCCGGATAATACACAATTGCAGAAATTCTTCTTCACCGGTGTAACAGCTTCTTTACAAATCCCAGATTAGGCATGTCATAACCTTAGACTGGTGATAGGAAGACAGACGCCAGTAGTGTTGGCTTTCTTGGACTCATTACAACGTCGAGACCCGAAACTGGCCGATGGAGTTTCTGAACCATTGTCTGTAGGGTTGCTCACAGGTTGCGGAATCTCTGCAGAGGAGCACCGGAGGTGGTTGACATTTGAAGAATCTACAATTTTTCAAATTCGTTTCCCTCCGTCAACGCATAAATAATTTTCTGCCGGCCGGTGCTTTTGCTAATATCTTGGGAGTCGTCAAAGGTAATATAAATAAGCTTGATTCTGCGATAGTCCGCAAATCGGATGTTATGGCACAGAATAAGTAATTGGTGCCGCACTGAGCTTTTCTGAGCACATTTGTTCTCCCGCTACAACCACCTGTGTTTCATTGAAAATGTACGGTAATACCAGTTGCAATATATTCTAATTCATTCAATTTATTAAAGGCTCATGTTATTATGACACTATGTACTATTAGTATTACTGTTCTGATTGTATTATTCCATGAATAAAAAAAGTACTGTATGAATGTATTCTTCTTGTTCTTGTTATTCTGAATCGATTCTATTTTGCTTCTATCAAGAGCACCTTTTTTGAATATTGGCATACTTAATTGTTCTTACGTGAATTTATAAAAACTCTGTTATTACGGATTTGCCATAAACTGCGTTTTTAATAACAAACGTATTTTCGCAAGGTTACTGATTATGATAATATTCTTATTTTTATTTGAATGCTTAGGAAAGTCTCAAAACATATAATGTGCATTATATAATGTCAGAATAGAACCAGATCTTTCTTTAAAATGATTTTATTCACGGCAAGTCCATTTGAAAACATTATAACGCTAATATAAGTGTGCTTGCTATGTAGATATAATACTTCGGATTAATTGAATGCGTGCATCAATACTATACAATGCTCTCAAATAATAATTTACCTTTGTGCGTCAATGGCGTTGCATTTCTATCATAGTCAGGACCTTCACAATGCATTAATCTGGCGTAATCTTCACGGTGTTTTTGAAATGGATATCCCCATCAGCTGCGCGACAAAAACTCTCGTCATTTACTCAAAGGTGAGACGGTGTACTTACAGAATGGTTTCGTGGAGGTCGTTATGCTAATCCACGCCAGTCGTCGACATCTGTTCGGGCGACTTTAGGCTCTGCGTGCAATATTTATGGGTTTCCGCTCCGCTTCAGCGGTGACATACGAGGAAAGTATTAAGGTAAAATTTTCAGACGTCAATGCTAGATTGATAGGTTCTAGAGTGTTTTAAGAACTTTGTGCCATAAACATAATTTTTGTACCATGATTTTTTTCCAAATTCATTTTCATGTATTTTGTACCATATACACAATCCATCCCGAAGAAGATGCATAGCACGCCCCGTTCTTTCTCTTTCTTTACAAATGCGCGCTACTGCATGGTTCGGAATCCATGTAAAACTGTAGCTCGACTAGGTTAAGGTTAAGTCCGCCTGGCTTTGTATTATCGCATTGGATGAAAACTTAGTCCATTTTAAATAAAAAAGAAACAGAATATTAAAAATGTCAAGTAATATATGTACTTTCTCGCACTAAAACTCTTTTCAACGAATGAGATATGTATGTAGAATCGACCGTGAAGCAAGGGCACATTAATTAAAGAAAAAGAGCCCTATAAAAAGCCACGCTGGATGTGAACCAGCAAACATACCTTTCGCGGGTATTGCGAGGGCAATTCAAGCATTGCAGTGTATTTATAAGGTCGTTTTTTATACAGCTCACTTTGATTAATTAATGTGTCCTGGCTTCACGGTCGATTATACATACATTTCACACATGTTGTTGATTTTGCCTCGATTATGAAGTCGCGATCCTGTAATAGTTTCAGACAGGCCGACACAGTTCAGATAAGGATGCGAACCATATTGTTTGAATGTACACAAATGAGTAATATAATTAATTATTAGATCTTGCGGATCAAGCACACATGTGGGCTGTCTGCGCCTGCGCAGAAAGCTTGACACATTGCTTACTCATTGCCGGTACCGTTCGCAAAGTAATCTGAAAAATCTTCTATTCTACTTATCGTTCAGTACAGCGGGTCCATTCAGAGCAAGAGTGATTTCGAGTTCGGGAGTGAGTTAACCTAAAAATAGCTGATAAATATATTATTATTTAAATAACGGAACCGTTATTTATACTTCCAACGTATTTACGGGACAAACCAGATTTTTACCTAACTGTAATGATGTTCTAGAAGTGTGGAAACATTAACTATTTAAAAAAGTGAGTTGATATTTAGTGGCGAATTCGAACTCACTCTTACTCTGAATGGACCCCAAGGTTAATGGTGGGGATTTAAGATAGTGTCTCAAAATGCGCGTAACTATTCATGTTCAAAGAAAACAGGTTTTTAATGAACAATATTTTTCTATCGATTTATAACGCGAACATTATTGCACATGTAGTAAATGGCTTCCACGGCACATACAAAATCTTTTGTCGAAAAATCCCACTACCGTTTTGAAATTACATTGCACGATTTCCTCTTTCAATTCGTCGGTGGTCGTTGACTTGTTGGCATAAATATAACATAACAGAACGTTTTATCGGTGCTGTAGGCAGAGATGAGAGAGGCGCCTTACGGCATGCTATGCATTTATTTTTATGCGCCCCCATACAGATATATCGAACAAGTTGTGATCGATGTTATGATTCAACAGAGCTTTGCGTACCGTACTGCTAAGGGGGGCTTCCATTAATTACGTGAGGCGATTTTCGACCCACCCTTCACCCTCGGTTAGATATCCCCGAACCTTCCCTCCTAATCTCACGTGAGATTTTTCATAATTAATATTTTATGGTAAATACGTTAATTTATGCTCGACTGCGTTGGATTTATTCAAACAGGTCATTCACCACACAAGGATTTACGAGGGACGATTCAATATTTTGTGAGAAACATGATTTACTTAGTTGAAACCCAGTTATCTCGCAATGTTATACTGGTTCTTGCGAAAAAAATATTTCCTTGATATTTGCCGAGACCCCCCCCCCCATCTCCCCCACGTGATATTGGGTGAGATCCGATTCGACCCCCTCCCCCCTTAAATGGTTTACGTAATTAATGGACTCCTCCTAAACTACTGTATCACAAATGCAAGGCGGTGGCGTTGTCGGTAATCCCAAGACTGTGTTCGTGATGTACGGCGCTCATTGGTGCTCGATCTTCTTAATTGACGATTATTAGATAAATACGCGCTCTTCCATTGTCGATGCTCGGAATTACGAGTTGACTTATCGGTCGTGCGCTTGCGTACTTACTGTCGCACCTACATTTACAATGAGAAGATGATGGCTATGTCAGAAATAATCGATGCTTGTTCTTGTTGTTTTTTTCTTCTGTATCTTACTATGCTGCCTGCCGTCTGGGTAAAACGCCCTTTATACAAGGTGATAACGAAGGCATAGTCCAAACGTTAACCGTGTATTTATAGGCATAAAGTAGATTTTTTTTTCTACGACTTTTCGGTCGAAAATTTCGACCTCCCATTTTTTTAAATACAAACACACAAAATGTATGGTGAGATCGAGTTTTTTATGTAGTAAATCACAATTTTATTTAGCTTTATTGCTCCAAATATGCCAAGGAACACTTGGTTTACGTTATGATTACACATCCGCTAACACCCTATATAGGTTAGATAAATATTCAACAAAATAATCATAGGTATCAAATGAGGGGTTTGGTTCTGAAAATGTTAATAAATAACTATGAACGGAATCTTGATGATGTCCCTCCGAATCGCAGAAAAGAAAAGGAAGGAGAAGTGTCATGCGGTCGTTACTCGCAATTTCGCCGTATACACAAATTGTTCAATAGGAAGCCGGCCGTACGTAGTCACGTAGTGTGTTACTACACAAAATTTGCCATCGCGAACGAATGTTCTTTCGAAATGCCTTCGCCGTTCGCCAAGTCAGTTAGACGTGTCCATGTGTGGATAAGAAGTGAAATGAAATTAAATAAAGTTCCTTTCACACAAACCCTCCTATACATCTGCAACTATGTTTGCGTGTGACATGTTTGTGTGTTCAACCTGGGTTTGTAGTCTGCGGGTCTCATAGTAAGCGCGTTCGATGGCATATCTCCTACCACCATTGATCTAAGCTTCGGAATAAAAAACGCCATTTCCATGTGTTTAGGTCGCATGATTATAATTTAGTTTTTACACGAAGATGTTGTCGAAACATTCGTCAGCTGCGTTCGCGGTTCGCCGCGGCGCGTCGCGTTCGCTCGTCGTCACCAAGCGAGCGTGTCACCCGAACCACGTGCGCCGCGAGAGTTTCGCGCAGGAGCGGAAGTCACGTGGCCCGAGTTAGCTGCGCAGGCGCCGCCTGCCCCCCTCCTCCCGCCGCTCGCTTCCGGTGCGTGACGCGGCGCCGCTTGCTCTACATTGCGAGTGTTCCGTTTGTGGAATTCGATTGAGTTCCGGGGCGCGGGAGAGTGGCAAATGGAGATAGTAGACAGCATATCCTCAAATTAGCAGATGTCTGAGCCCCTAGTTCAGATCTCATCTAAATTAGCGTTCACGGAACTTCGAAATTACGTAAAAACGTCAAACCCTTTACAAGTTTTACTACTTATTCTGTGGCTTTACTTCTTAAACCTGTCAAAATCGAACTCGTTCTACCAAATTTGAATGAAAATGATATACGGCGACGATGAGTAAACTCTCAAGTCAAACTAGACTGTCAGATAGCTTAACACCCACTGCGCACGCTCTAAATTCTCCATACGAAAACGCCAGTCGATCGGTTTGGCATAAAAGCGAATTTAGTTGACAAGTCGGACTAGCGGCTCTGCGCCCGGCTCGCTTCACGATCCTCTTAGGAACCAACTAGTCCCAGCCTTAAAGTTTAAATATTTTTATCGATTTAATACATTTGACGGTACCGGTAACTCATCCATTCAAGTTATCCAACAACATCACATTGAAGCAGTGCCATGCCACGACCTTCCCTTTATGTTGAACCATGTTGAATCAAAACGCGAACTATTTTGCACTGCCGCTTCGACCTTCATTGAACCCAATGCGATGGTACCAACCCGGGCAGGCTTAAACACTACCATCTACAATTATATATATTCCGAACCATGCAACAACTCGCATTCGTGACTAAATACACTTATCCAACTCGGAAAGAGAAATGAAGTTGTATATGAACGGGGCGGGTTCGAACCCGTCATGGGTTTGCCACAGAAGGCAAGTCCCCGCGCCCCTGAGCTCGAGGCGTTAAAGTGTATTTTAAATAATCATAAAACTGTTAATTCACTATACCCGCTCAATGGATTTCAACAACAAATCGTAGGTATGCTCTTCCCACATTATCATCGAGCCTCGAGCGTTACCTCGAAATCCACACCTTTTGTAGGCCTTAATGAGGACGGAGGGTGGTATCGATTTCCGTCGACGTATCCTTCGTCCTGCGCGGATCGCGACACTCTGCGCGCGCAGGTACCGCCGCAGTGGCCTTCACGTTTGTGTTCTTCAGGCGCATAGTTTAATGTTAGATGACCCGGACTAAACAGTATTCAAGGTTTCAATTCAGGAATAGGAAGTAGCTAAAACACATGATGCCGGAATAAAAATTTGCGCGATTCCGCGGGCCCAACTCCGTCCAGCGCTCTCTTCGAAGCTTCCTCTGCTTACCAAACCGGGGATCTACAAGATCTACTTGAGGTCCCGCCTCAGGTACGCAGCGCCGGCGTGGTACGCGCTGGTTCCGGAGACGCGACGCAAGAACGTCTGCGCCCAACAGAACTTAGTACTCCGTACCATCACGGGCGCTCCCCGCTACGTGTGGAACGCAAACATCGCGAGGGACCTCAAGGCGAAGATAGAGCCATTGGACGGCTTCATCGGCCGTCTGGCGACGTCGATGTTCAAGCGTGTCGACGCGTCACAGTTCCCGCACATACGGGAACTGACACCGCTCCACGCCCGACCGCCAGACGGCGGAAAGAAGTACCCGCGCGACCTCGTCCTGGAAGACGAACCATCGGAGCAGACCTGCAGTGAGGAAGACCAGCAGAAATAAAGAAGATCAGCAAAGTAGCCTGAAGAAGGCCCCCCAGAGACCTGCCTGCAGTAGCAGGCAGCGTATGACACCACGGCCAAGAGGCAAACCGCCAAAAGCCGTTTCCCCGGAACAACAACTAGAAAGAGTTACTGTGGGTGGAAACTGACTTGACGAAAGCATTTTTAGAGCACATTCGCGCCAGTTGACGATGTTTCAACTGTGTGGTATACGACGCCCTGCCAGATTCCCATAAAATTATATGGTCACTTTGACCATACGGCGGAGACGCAATATCGACCGCATGCCACTGCTCCTTCCATTTACGTCAGTGTAATAAACGTATTGTCAAAAAGTAACGAACAACGTGTAGGCCGGCGCACTCGCAAGGACACAGTCTTAGTATTTAGGTGGACGGATACGAGTTCTAATCTCCGCCACGGATCTTGTTGACAGCTACACATTATGCGCGGCAGAGGCGGGGGGAACGCACCGAACGGGGTCCCTGCGCGCGCCTTTTGGGGCTTGCGCGCGGTCGTTTTGTACCGTGCGCAGCGTCAGCAGAACAAGTCTTTCGACTTCCGTCAAAAGCATAAAATAGTTTGTTCTGTTTTCTTTTATCTTGTATAGTAATTTATTTTTATGTATTTTAATGGATACTGAGTATCGTGATGTGAAGTTATCCAACATGAATGCATTGTAATAGATTTTCAAAATAACCAGAAAACGTTTTTAGTCGTGACACTAATCAATCATCATAATCAAATAATCAATGGAAAAAATAATACAATGACCAACCTGACGAAGTGTCTTGTCGGCTCTTCTTCGCCAGAAGTAATCGAACCGACAGGAAAAAACAATGACGAATCCGACTGTGTTATTTACATCTAATGGAGGAAAAAAAGAAACTGAAACTAATTACCGTTATCTCATTAATTTCAGGTTATCCAACAGTAATTTGTTGTCAAATATCGAAAAATATTTGATGTCCTTAGTTGCACCTTGTCCTTGCCAATGCAAACTACATGCTACGTAGTGGCCGCCTCGACTTCGTCCGGGTTAAACAGTAATCTATGTTCATTAGGCCTTTTGTTAACTGGACAGCTAATACCAACAGTCATAATATTAGCCTAACTCAGCACATCGGAACTGGGTGCCATGCCAGGATCTTCCTTACATTGCTTCGACCGTCGTTCCTTCAATGCGATAATACTTACCCGGTCGGGATTAACTCTACCACTTAGTAAATAAGGCCCCGTTTCCACGAGGAAGTAAACTTCCGCGAGAAATGTCGGACGGACTGTCAGACAGCACTGTCGCCAGTGTAAACACGTCTTGCAGAAGCGTTTAGGACGGGGACCTACAGTTTTACGTGGAATCCGATCCGAACCACGGCCAGCCTATGCAGTTCAAAACGGCCACCCATCTAAAACCCAACCGCGCTCAGAGTTGCTTCACCAAGCTTATCGAACCGCAAGGCGTCGCACCACTGGGCTACCGAGGCTGACAAATTGTGGTTATTGTGAGTTATCCTTTGGAGATAAACATGTGCTGTCGCTAACCTTCTCATATTCACACTCGCATCAACAATTCTGGCGTTTTGATTTCTAGCAGAGGTTTGATATGTATACAGGATCAATATGATACTTTTTCTGCCCACCGTACCGCCTGAAGGACGTTCTTTTTTCCGTGCATCCGCCGGCGACAGTGACAGCGCCGGCCGGCCCGCTCTAATGGGCTCACTTGTCCCTGTCAGCGTGACAGCCCCGCGCCGCTTCTTTACGGCGTGAGATAGCCATCTCGCCCGTTCCGCCAGAGGAGGTGCGAGTGGTCCGGAGGTGACGCAGTGTAGTCTGCTCATATGGAGACGGTGACCATAAACATTTGCCTGAAGCATGAGAAATTACACTAACTACACTTGCGTATTTCGGTTATATTTGCTGATCAAATGTACTTGTGAATCGCACATTTGGTGTCCGGAATATAATTTCTCTTACGAGTTTGTACTATTGAGTCTTCTCCAACCAAAATGTTGTCATACTAAGCCATGTAGTAGGCAGCCTAAAGTATAAACTTCAAGATAAACATTCAAATATATATACATTTTGTCAACAATGGTTATGCATAATATGTATGGAACCATTGCTGAAAATTTTCATACCCTATTCATAATTCAAAACAAAATTTACAAAAAAGGTTATAATTTAGAAAAGCTTATTTTCTATTTTAAACCAGAAAGATACCAACTAACCAAGATTAAAGTGTGACAGGTTCTGGTTGTCCTAACAAAATTGATGTTTTTTTCTAGAAAATTATCTTCAAACAAGCGGTATGTAATTCTGCTCAGATATTCATAATGGTATTTCTGCATTTTTTTAATTAAATTTGCAATTCCTCTAAAAAAAACCAATTCCATTCAAGGCGTGTAAGTACGTCTATTACCCTTATATTCACTGCGTGAATAACGTGTTTGTAAAATGTTTAAGTATGGCTTCAATGTCGACGTAATCCCTACCTCCAGAGAAGTATAACTTCATGACAATGCGGTTAGATACATTCGCAGGAAGTATGGCGGGATCGCGTAATTTTTTAGCATTTTACTATAAAATAAAAAGTCATTCGTCCAGAGGAACATTCTCAACATATTAAACATGGGCGAGTTATGAAGTATTAGTGCACTGTCACTTAAGATGAACAGAAGTTTACCTTTTCAGTCCAAAGTAGAGATGCATAGACTCTTCCAATACGATAAACCATGGAGGTGAGGAAAATACTCACCTCCATGCGATAAACGCTTAACAATATGTATTTTATTCACTTTGTATTTGCTAATGAATGCTCTCACTCTTTAATTACGATATATATTC
The DNA here is from genome assembly GCA_946894095.1 of Incurvaria masculella. NCBI lineage: Eukaryota > Metazoa > Arthropoda > Insecta > Lepidoptera > Incurvariidae > Incurvaria > Incurvaria masculella. The sequence continues at coordinate 12,408,404 of OX335660.1, read as the reverse complement.
AATTTAATGGACATTGATCTATAAAAAGTCCAAAAATCAGAACTGTTCGTGTTAGGAGGCGATGATTGAAACACGGTGTTCGACAATAGACTGATTTTATTTCATAAGAAATGGCAGTGCATATATATAACTACCCACACCTGACATCCCCCTTTCTAATAATTTAATAAAATTTATGACATGCAAATCTTTTTTTTTTTTTTTGCTAAAATAATAAATAATTTCAAATCACATGCAATGATTCTAAGAAAAATTATTGTGTGATATAAACATAGTAAATTCAAAATAACATTGACACAAAATAAACAACTAAAATTCAGACTATGTGCAAATTGCAAAAATACATTACATCTAGAACTTTGTATTCAAAACTATTTCATAAGTGTATCCATATTCTTAATTAATATATGTACATTGAATAATTCAGTAAGTATAACAATAAATTAATTTGATTTCATGCATTTTTTATTTATTGTTCTTAAAACCGGCTATAGTTCAGTCGATCAGGAACTCTCACCGTCCTGCCAAAACAAGTAACATATGGTTCATTGTTGGGCACAACATGGGTTGGTGGGGACACGGGAGCCAGCGGCAATGCTCGCCTCCGAGGCAAGGCTATTTCATCTAAGTCTGAAAAATGTGGTTCAGTGTCAAGGCGGTGCGCTGAGTCAACAATTATGTGACGACGATTGCGCACTATCTGATTTCCAGCATTTAGGCAAACTACATAGGACCGTTCCCTTAACCTCCGTGTTATAACCCCAGGGACCCATTTATTTTCCATACGTACTTTGACTTTTTGATTTTTCATTAGTGGTTGTAAGTCCTTGGCTGTCTTGTCATAATAGATTTTTTGTTGTGTTTGTCTGGCCTTTAGGTTAGCATGAACATTTTTCTGAAGTTTGGGTTTCAAAAGTTTTTGATTGGTAGGTAAAATGCTCCTAAGCTTCCGACTGTTTAATAATTCTGCTGGGGATGCTATGATGTTGTCGAGGGGAGTATTTAAATATTCTAACAGTGCTAATCTGAAATCTTTCTTGTTAAAATCGGTCTTTTTAAGCATGTTTTTTACTATCTGTACAGCACGTTCTGTCTGACCATTGGACTGAGGATATCGTGGGGAAGATGTGACATGTGTGAATTTCCATTCGTTAGCGAACTCTCTGAATACTTCAGACGAGTATTGCGGACCACAATCCGACATTACAATGTTTGGAATGCCCTGTCTACTGAATATTATTTTTAAATTTTTTATAATGTTTTCTGAGGTGGTTGACTTAAGGTGCGTTACTTCTATAAACTTACTAAAGTAGTCAATAACTAGAAAATAGTTCTCGCCTTTATATTGAAATAGGTCAGTTCCTATTTTGGACCAAGGTAGCTCTGGGACTTTATGTTGGAGCAAGGTTTCTTTACTATTTTCCCGTCTGTATGTTAGGCAAGCCTGGCAGTTGGATATCATGTCCTGAAGCTGAAAGTTCATGTTCGGCCAGTACATAATTTCTCTAGCTCGTAATTTACATTTTTCTAGTCCCATGTGACCAATGTGAATGTTTTTCAACATTTCACGCCTCATTGTTTTCGGTATTATAATTTTATTTCCTTTCCACACTAAGCCATAGGCTATTGTTAATTCTTCCTTAACGTTCCAGTAGGGCTTTAATATGTCAACCAGTAAATGTTTGTTTTCAGGCCAGCCTTTTTTTATTTGTTTAATAAGAAGTTGGATTTCATCATCATTGTCAGAACTTACCTGCATTTGTTGGAAATGAGTATCGGTGAGTGAGTTGCTGGTTGTGATGACTCGCACCTGGGCCTGCACTTCTCGCTCATCGCTGTACTCCGAGCTCTGACCATCCGTGGCCCTAGTCTGGTAGGCTCGTGATAGGGTGTCTGCGATGTATAAAAACTTACCAGGTGTATAGACAAGCTCAAATGTGTACGGCTGAAGTCTCATTAGCATTCTCTGCAAACGAGCCGGTGCGTGCGCTATGGGTTTCTTAATGATGCTGATTAGGGGCTTGTGGTCTGTTTCTATAGTGATATCGGCCCGACCATACACATAGGTGTAGAATTTTTCACATGCGAAAACAACTGCTAATAGTTCCTTCTCAATCTGTGCATAATTTTTTTCCGCTTTAGTTAGCGATCTAGAAATGTAACTTACCGGAAGACCATCCTGCAGGAGGCAACCACCAAGCCCGGACTGGCTGGCATCGACGGAGATCCGCACGGGCTTTTCTAAACTGTAGTACTGCAAAATTGGACTTGTTGTCAGTGATGCTTTGAGCGACTCAAAGCATTTCTGGTGCCGCTCATCCCAATGCCACTCAATGTCTTTTTTAAGCAACTCACGAAGCGGCTCAGTTTTTTCCGACAAACTCGGAATGAATGTACCTACATATGTTACCAAGCCTAAGAACCTCTCCACATCTTTACTATTTTTTGGAATGGGCATATTTTTCACCGCAGAGATGTGTGACTCATCGGGCTGAATTCCATGTTTTGTTATTTTGTGGCCCAGGTATTTAAGTTCACTAAGCCCAAATTTACATTTTTCCAGATTTAATTTCAGATTGATCTCTCTACACCTTTGGAGCACTTTTTTAAGTCTTAGATCATGCTCTTTCTTTGTTTTACCAAAAATTAATATGTCGTCAATAAATATACAGACTCCTTCCAGGTCATCCATGAAGGTAAATACTGCTTTGTGAAATACCTCTGAAGCTGAGGATATTCCATACGGCAGTCGCAAGAATTTGTATCGACCAAACGCTGTGTTAAATGTGCACAGGTCTGTACTGGTTGGATGTAACCTAATCTGCCAAAACCCAGACGATGCATCTAAGGTGCTAAAATATTTTGCATTAGATAAATTGGACACTAACTCATCGAGTGTGGGAAGCTTAAAATGTTCACGTTTGATTGCTTTATTTAAATCTCTTGGATCTAGACATATACGTAGTTCCCCATTAGCTTTTTTGACAACTGTCATGCTATTTACCCAGTCCGTGGGACCTTCGACTTTTTCTATGATTTCTTGTTGCTCCATTTCTCTCAACTTTGCCTTAACGCTGTCCCTGAGCGCTAAAGGCAATTTTCTTGGTGCTTGGACGACAGGGGGAATGTTTTTATTTAACACTATCTTATATTCGGTAGGTAAGCAACCTAAACCCTGGAAAACATCTGCATATTCAGAATTTATACCTTGCCTCATTGCTGTATCAGTTGCACTGAGCGACATAACACGTTGAATAACATTCAGTTCCTGACATGCCTCAATACCTAATATTGGAGGAGAGGGCACGTCCGCAACAATAAACTCTAGTATGTATTCCTGATCCTTATATGCAAATTTCAGACGACACTTGCCTAAAACGGTTATCAAAGAACCCGAATAGCCGTGTAGTTTTGTATTCGTTTCTAACAGACTTGTCGGTAATACACTGATTTGCTGCAGATATCTCAGAGGCAAAACATTTACGCTGGCCCCAGTATCCAATTTGAACAGTATTTCAGACTTGTTTATGAGTAAAGATAGTGACCAACCCTTGTCGTGATCTGTCAACCCATAAATTACCTGTTCGCTGCTTTCATTTTCCGCTATGTGATACACACACATGCGTGAATAATGATTAAATCGCGAGCACTGCCTACACTTTTTCCCGTAAGCTGGGCACTGAAACTTGTTATGAACTGTTCCGCACTTTTTACACTCGCGATGGTCCGGAGCTTGGAAGGGAGGACGGTGCGTTCCGCTGCGGGCGGGGGTTGAACCCGCGCGAACGCACCCACCAGAGCTGCCCAATCCTTCGCCATGGCTGCTATTTCCACTACAGCCGCGGCGAAATAATCCGCTTGCATCAGCATGAGAAACACCGCCGCTGTCACCAGTGACATTGACAGCTCGTTGTCCGCGACCGCGAAAATTGCCAGTGTTGCCATTTCGATGGAAGCGATCTCGCCAAACGCCGCCGTCGCTGCGGCCCCCGAAGCCGCCTCCGTCGCCGCTCGCGCGCGTTTCCTGATTTCGCCGCTGTCCAACCCAACAGACGACGCCTCCGCACTGTTCACAATCGCAGGACACTACCGTATTATTGTCCTTACATACCGTGTCCACTTGCTCTGTTTTCAAAATATCCTTTGCGTGAACCCTAGCCATTTCTGCAGCTCTGCAAATATCAAGCGCCTTCTCTAAATTGAGATCCGCTTCCCTTAGAAGTCTTTCCCTAATCGCCGTCTCTCTAACACCACAAATTAAAATGTCCTTAACAAGATCATTCTTCAAAATGCCGAATTCACAGTTTCCCGCCATTTTGCCTAACTCGAACACATATTGTTCTATGCACTCGCTATCTTTTTGCACACGAGTAAAAAACTTATGCCTTTCTACTGTAATGTTCTTTTTTGGTTGAAAATATGTGTCAAATCGCTGCAACAAGTCTTTTACTTTCGCAAACGTCTCTGTAAACTGCTCATACACTTCTCGACACTGTTCGCCTATGAGATGCAATAAAATGTTTACTTGTACCTTGTCCGGTTTTTCGTTGAGCTCACAAGCAATATAATAAACTTCGAAAGATTTGCGCCACTTTTGCCAGTCCTTGCTTAAATTACCCGACGTTACATTCGTTAAGTTATTTTCGAAAGTAAACGGAGGAGGCGGCGGAAGACCGGCTTCCATGATTGCAACAAGCACACGACACAATATACTACTCGATGCACAGTCACTATGTACAGTTCAGGAGTTTAAATTTCAGATCCTACCGGCTGCGCCATGTTCGTGTTAGGAGGCGATGATTGAAACACGGTGTTCGACAATAGACTGATTTTATTTCATAAGAAATGGCAGTGCATATATTTATAACTACCCACACCTGACAAGAACAGCCAAACAGAGGCCATTTCGAGTGTTTTTCTTCAGTCTGTTAATATATCCTTACAAATTCTACCCTATTTGATAACCCAGCGCGACTACGGAGTAAAACAATTTAGTCCTTTGTAACAACCTCAGCACGTTCATAAAACCACAATAGAATGATTCCCGATTGAAGGGCCATAATGTACTCTGTGTGAACGCAAGTCCTTGCATCAAGGGTTGCTCATTCTGTAGGGGAGTGTAGCCTTGTTAATTTAAAGGGTGTGATGCATTAGAAGAAATGAGTAAGTAGGAGTGGTTGCCACGGACAGACCGACAGACATATATAGGGTTTCAAGGGCCCAGGGATCTTCCGGTGGTTCGTTGTAATCTAATTAGGCTACAAGATATCCAGGTGGTTACGCCGGTGTATAAGGTGTGATGTGTAGAGGAGGGATCTCATGAATGTACTTGGTGGCAGCTCTGCAGCGTGTGGGGGAGGCTGTTCACAGGTTGGGAATGGGTGAATTTGTAGGGAATCGATAAATAGCGAATTAACAGACTACAGTAGGTACAAAAAAAGATGTAATAAATTATAGACCATTTGAGGCACAAAACACAAACAGACAATCAAAAATACACCCTGGCATTGTCCTATTTAAGACACCTACAAATTAAGAAAATTGGGCTGTGGCGATCTAACCATCTACCTAAAATAGCCTATATTTAGAAGCACAAAGAAGACTATAAATAATTAACAATCAAGGCGGTGTTCTAACACGGCCTTAGCCTAACCTAATATCCAAATGGCCGGGGTTCCATGCCGGGAGCTCGGGGTGGGTCCGAGGTCGTGCGTAGTCGAATGGGCGGTGTTCTGCTTCAATGGGTGGTCCTGATAGACGCTCTTTGCGGTTTCATCGTAGATTTCTACGGGGGGGGCTGGCGTTAGAGTATAGGTACCGTGCGGGGATCCAGCAGGCGTACGGCGACGCTGTGGTGGTGGGTCTACGTGTTGAAGATGTCGGACCGGCGACTGTGACAGGGCACGGCGGAAGCTGTGGCTGCTGGTCCACGGGCTGAAGACATCGGAAGGCGTGGGTGTGGCCTCGAAGTAGATCACGCCCGGCTGCTCACACGGATACGGAACACGGCGGCACGGCGGGCGCACCGATATTCGCGAAGGGTGGTACGCGGACAGCTCAACCAACTTTTGGGAGCGAAAGTTTTCACATTTTGTTCATGTCGCCTGACTCCGCGGCCTCGGGACCCGCACTCGTCGGAGCACGTGGCGCGACCGTGCGTCTCAAGGTGCTGCCCGCTTCTGCCCGTGTCCCGCGGGCGGCGCGGCGGAGGATTGCCGCGTGTTTCGACATTCCCAATCGGCGTCGCTAAGGCCCCAGTGGCGAGATCCGGTGCAGCATCTCGCTTGCACCTTGCTGGGAGCGCTGCTGTTGCGTCCTTGTCTTGTGTCTAACGAATTTAACTCAAACGGCGCTGTTTGTGCACCAGTGCCGAGATCCGGTGCAGCATCTCGCTCGCACCTTGCTGGGAGCGATGCCGTTGCGTCCTTGTCTCGCACTCAATGCAAAAAGATAATCTCGCCCCTGGTATCGTTACGTCATAAGGCGGCGCGGCGGACGCTACAATACCCGGTTACTTAAAAAACAAAAAAAAACAAGCAAAAAAAAAAAAGAATTTAAGTACCCTAGACATTTAACAAAGTGACCAGAATGTCACAGTGACTATAACATTAATTGCTGAACTATAATTGACAGTGCAAAAGTAATAATTAATACTGAAGCTAACCAAAATGTTACTAATGATAATCTTTACATCAATGTGATATCGATTGGCAAAACTGTTTTAAATTTCTAGACATTCAACAGGTTTACAATACTATAAGCCAAGCCCAATGGAATGCTAAAACATCTAAATGACAACAGAAATAGAATTAATATCGAACACAGTGTTATGACATTAACATATAAGTAACATTTTTATCAATCAGTAAAATATTTACACACATGTACAAGCTAACACATATTTACAATCCTATGGAAGCCACAGCCCAATGACTTATATCCTTTAAGTTGACTTTCATTATTAATAAAAAGTATAAGACGAGTATGAGAAGAAACATTACTAGCCGAAATTATATTCATGAATGTCTTTTTTTTAAATAAAAACAAGAAAAGCAAGGCATAAAGAGAACAAGTTGTGTCCTTGAGTGTACTTTCAATAATAAGGAAAATTGAGATACGTATAAAAATAAACATCACTAAAGAAGTTGTATCTATGAGTGTACTTTCGATAATAAGAATTAAGACAAATAATTTAAGAAAAAAAACATCAATAAAGGAAGTTTTGTCCTTGAGTGTATTTTCAATAATAAAAATTAAGACAAGTATGAGAAAACATTATTAAGCGAAGTTGTGTCCACCAGCATTATTAAAGCGATAGTAGGAACCACTGTGTGTTCCGGACATTATATTTCTAACATTCCGTATACTTTCTAAATACTATAATGTGTCTAGCGACATCCTACTTAAGATGTGTCACTCTGAACGCGAACTAACTAACTAACTAACTAACTAACTAAGTACCTACGCTTAAGTATTTTAATTGTATTTATATAATTAGCATGTTTATATCTTAATACAATTTGAATTTTCTCAAAATCCGTGTTTAATTTTGTCTTTCCGAGAGTTTATATGTTCAGTGGCTCACTATGCCATATTTATTTAGAGTTCCTACTCTTATTGGTCGCTATTGTGCGCCTATAAATTAATTTTAAGTTTAAACTAAAATTAGCAATATTTACAATTGTACAATTAATACGAAAGTTTTACCAACACTCACGAACGCGTTTTGAGACACATGAAATGATTTGGCAAATAAGACTCAGCAGTCTTCAAAATGGTTTACATTAACCGAATAGAATCCTATGGGAAACGTCATTAACATTTAACCCGTAGACGCTCAAAATCCAAAATAATAAGTGCCTTTTTATAAGGGACGCTTTATAAATGTCATATCCTTGTTCTTACCTAGAGTAAATTTTATCTAAATACGACTTATAAGTATTTTTATATACAGGTATGTACAGAGAACATGTGTTGGGAGGGTATGGTTGTTTGGAACTTAAAACTAAATAATGCAACCCAACCAGTCTTATTATGCCGACTTAACATAAAAAACTGGTTGTAATTGGTGAGCCTCAGAGTGAGAACTCGTAAAACCCCTTCAGATCAAGACACGCGAACTGTCTCGAGTCTCATCTTGGCCCTAGGTAGGTGCCTAGTGCACCGCCTGTCGAGAAGCGTTAAATGGGGTATGGCCTGCACCTAGAGATTCTATAGAATTTTGCCCCCCTCATGGGAGGCGGCATCTATCACGAAATACACCATTATGTGTTTTCAGCTGAACGTGTCTGACGCGACGTGTTGCCCGTTACAGTACACTATAGCTGTTAAAAGAAAAAAAAGAAAAGAGAAAAAAAAATAGAGAATAACCAAAAGAACTAACATAAAATAAAGCGCGGTGAATGCGCTGTATGCCTTGTCTACGTAAGTGACTCGGTTGAGACCACTTACTAGTGACAGAGGACAGATATGGGGAAAAGGGTAGGAACCACTTGCTTACATCATCATTCACTTATCCTGTCGTATCCTTTCTTTTAAATTATCTATCATACTGGGTTGGGTGAGGTGGTTGGTGTTAGGGTGGGAGGGCGCAAGCTTGCTAGGGAATAGGGTGAGGGGTGAGGTTAAGTGAGGTGGAGGTAAAAGAAAGAAAGAGAAGAAAAAAAAAACCCGACGAACGCGAGGCTGGTTTGCTTCGCGGACGTCTGTGAAAGACCCTAACCTAACTAAGAATTTGTCGAACTGATTTTAACAGATTCGAACAATGTGGAGTGTAGATAAGGCTTATATTTATATGGAGGTTCTACAACCGCCTCCAGCTGTGACGACACAAGAGTGACCGTACACATAAGTTTGAGAGATAAGGCTTTATTTTTGCTACGCAGGATTCTCAACAAACCGTCCTGCGGGATATTTTGAATAAGGCTTGGGCGTTTAACGTGCGTTTCAAAAATACCATAAAAAACCGCGCACCGGTGAGTCGATAAGGCTTCAATTTATAACAAAGAACGTTAACTCGACCGCGTTCCATATCGCCCAGGACACACGTGTACCCAATAGTACATTGTGACACAAGCACATTTTTTAAAAGACAAAATATATTTTTTTCCAAAGACAAAATTTTCCAAGAACAAGACATATACTAAAACTTAAATAAACATACCAAAACGAATCTAACCTAGGTAGTGTGTCGGCATGATTTGTGACCGAACACCTAGATGCGGGATAAGGCTTAGATTTATAACACGGATTCCCACGTAACCGTCCGTGAGCAAGGATAGGGCTTTTTATTTATTAACGTGAATTCCCTTGCCAATACCGTTCACGGGATATTTTTTCAATAAGGCTTTAGATATTTACGTGCGTTCGAAAAATATTCCAAAAAAACAACCGCGCACGACCGACCCTAACCTAACTATTGGAGTATAGCTTGTTTTACTAAAAAAACTTCTCCAAGAATAACCGTCATCCATGTATCCCTTGACACCTGGCTCCTTTTTAGGGCGTGTGACACAAGATACAATTTAATAGAGAATTTAACCATTTAAAAATTTTGTAACTTATTGTTACTTAAAGTTATTGTTTAAATTTATGACCAAATATATCAAAGAAATGCAAACCAGTTCAACAAAAGTTTTAATTAATTTTTTTTTTTAGTATTTAATAATATCACTCACATGTATTAGGCCTGCCTTGGAACCATCCATGTTGCCCAAAATGTATGTATTTTCAGATTTTTTCTCAAGGACCACAGATTTAATAAAACGAGGGGCTAATTTATTTGAAAAGAATTTAGCGGCGTCCGATTGAACATGGGATCGACGCCAGACTATGTCACCTACATTGAAATGTATCACTGAACGACGAAGGTTGTAGCGTTTGGCATTAGCTTGATATGCTTGAGTCAGGTTCGCTTGGATTTGATGAAAAACGCTTGCCAATGATTTTAAGCTAGTGGTCCATTCGTCGCGACCATCGATAATTAACTCCTCTAATTTAGTGAAATCTGCAAATTTATGGAATCGACCATCGAAGATGAGTTCTCTACCTGTCATTACAAAATTGGGTGAAAACCCATGGGCTAAGCTGACATGGCTATTTAAAGCTGCCTGAATCTTAGGTAAATTTTTAGTCCAGTTTCTATGGTCTGTCTCAACATAAGAAGCAATGGCTAATTCAATGGTACGATTGTGTCTTTCCACTGGATTGTTTTGTGGGAAATAGACACAATTTTTGAAAAATTTAGGGATATTATACCTTTTTAAAAGTGCCTGAAACTCGTTAGAGACGAACTGCACGCCATTATCACTTATCATACAATATGGCACGCCATAGACTAGGAAAATCTCATTTTCAATGAATTTAATTATTGACTTACTATTGGCTTTTCTAAGTGGGCATAACCATACAAATTTGGAGAAAATGTCAACTACAGTAAGCAAGTATGCGTGTCCTGAATAAGACCTCGGCAGAGGACCAATGAGATCGCAACTTAATGTTTGCATTGGAGCGTAGACCTTCTTCTGAAATAACATTTTACCATGGGGTAGCTGATTATTAGCTTTAAATGCCAAACAAACTTCACACGAACTTAAGATTGATTTGATTGAAGGAAACATGTTGGGCCAGTAATAATTCAGTTGTAACTTTTTAAAACATTTAAATGGGCCAAGGTGTGCCGATAGAGGGCTCTCGTGAGTAGCAGTTACTAGCTGTTTAATATGGTCAGCGGGAATAACTTCTTTCCATGAAAATGAATTTAAAAGATTGAATTTAGGTTTGCAAAAACGAAAGAGCTTATCGTCTTCCAACCTAAAGTTCGGGTAACTAGCGGGTGATTTTTGTATACTATTTTTTATTTTCAAAAACCACTCATCAGTTATAGGAACGTTTGGGTTGGATGAGTTTACACTTTCGATCTTAATACGTGACAACGCGTCCGGGACAACATGGAGTTTGCCTTTCTTGTGGACGATATCAAAGGAGAATTGCGAGAGCCTAGTAGACCAACGGGCGAGCCTGCCCGTGGGGTTCTCGAGTTTATATAACCATTTCAAGCTTTCATGGTCAGTCACAATCGTGAAATGAGTTCCTTCTAGGTAATGTCTAAAATGTGTGGTAGCTTCCACAATACTAAGTAATTCCCTTTCGGTGGTAGAAAAACCTTGCTCTTGTTTTGTTAGCGTTCTCGAATAGTAAGCTACGGGGTGTTCCTGAAAATTTGCGTCCTTTTGTACAACTGCTGAACCAATTCCCACTAAACTTGCATCACAGTGGAGGAAAAAGGGGGCTTCAAAATTGGGAACACATAAAACTGGGGCTGAAGTGAGGGCGGATTTTAATTTTACGAAGGCTGCCTCCGCCTCAGGTGTCCAATTAAATTTTGAATATTTTTCAGAGATGGAACTTGTGAGATTGGACAGGGGCGCCGCAATAGTAGAGAAATTCTTGATGAAACGGCGGTAGTAGGAAGCTAGTCCTAAGAAACTGCGTACATCTTTGACACATTTGGGTGTTGGAAAGTTTTTCACTGCCTCCACTTTGGCTGGGTCAGTCTTTAAGCCGAACTCGTTTATAACGTAACCAAGATATTTCAGCTCAGATTTTAGAAATTCACACTTCTTTAGGTTAACTGTTAGGTTAGCGAAATGTAAACGTTCGTAAACTTTGTCAAGGTAAGAAATATGGTCTGCAAAATTGTTGGAAATTATAATTAGGTCGTCTAGATAACCGAACACATGGTCATCGAATTCTGCACCTGGTAGTAACGCATCGACCAGGCGCTGTAAATTCTGGGGTGCGTTAGATAGCCCAAAAGGGACCACCTTAAATTGTAATAAGCCTCGGCCCTGTGAGATAATCGCTGTCTTTTCCTTAGCCGATTCTGCCAGAGGGAGCTGAAGAAATGCCTTAGATAAGTCAATGGAAGAAATATATTTTGCGTCCTTTAAATTATCAAGAATGTTATCTATGCGAGGGAGAGGATAACTACATTTTTTTGTAACAGCGTTTAGTTTACGAGAGTCCATGCAAAGGCGGAAGGAGTTGTCCTTCTTGGGTACTACTAACACAGGACTGGCCCAGGGTGACGATGATGGTTCCAGAACATCCAAGTCTATCATTTCATCTATTAATTGGTCCACTAACTTTTGTTTGTAGGGTGACATGCGATAGAACCTTTGTTTGATTGGAGGACCTTCCGTATCAATTTCATATTCAAGAAGATGCGTTCGACCTAGGCCACATTTTTCAAAAGATATGGACTCAAACTTTTCTATCGTTTTATTTAATATTAATTGTTCATCTGGAGAAAGTTTACAATTACTCGAGTTAGAAATAGAATGCAGCTGTTGCGCGTTAGAAACAGAATGCGGGGGCTGTGCGCTCTGAGCGCGATGTGTGGCATTGAGCGCTCCGGAAGAAGGCTTGGTTTCACCGACCGACGCGAGCGGCACGTACGTAGGGAGGGTGGGCGGGGGAGAATTCGGCCGATACGCTTTGCGTTCTAAGACATCTATTGACTCTTGCACAGAAGCGACGGCTATTTTGCGGGCCGACTTAATGTCCGGGTTATTATTAGACGGAATGTCGTCCAAAGCTAACAATAACTTAGTAAGTGATTCATCCAACAACTTATAATGTTTGCTCGAACGGGGGCTGTTAAAGCTAGAAATTTTACTTTTAATGATATCTAAGCTGGAAATAATATCTTTAATTTTTTTAATGGCCCCATCAATGTTTAATGAAGAAATCTGAAATTCTGACGGAATGGAGAAAGTGATTTTTTTATTTATACAGCCGGAAATTTTTTTTGATAGACCGGACTTTTCCCAAAATTCTGTGCCTAAAATGCAATCAGATTTAATTTCTGGAATAACTTCAAAAGTAAGTGGAATTTCAATGCCGTCGACCACGATATTGCAATGGATTGAGCCTGGACTAAATTGTTTAGTCCCGTCTGCCGTAGAGGCGGAACAAATTTTGGACTTGTCTAAAGTATATCCCATATTCAGTATTTCAAGATGTGAATTATTACCAAACACATTTATCTCGGCTCCACTATCTAATAGAGCTGTAAAATCCTTATTATTTAACTTGAAATGAACGTAAGGCCTCCTATCGCCATGTTGGTTTGATAGCACCGGGCTAACTTTCGGAAAGTCATGAACAAATTTTAACCAGTCATGCCATTCTTCCGAGGAGGTATAAGTCGCCGGTGCGTTTACCCGTTTTTTGTATGAGAAGCGGAAGATTGAGGGGGGGATGGGGGGGCCTCGATCGCTCGAATATTGTTGTGCGGCAGCTCGCGCGCGCTATCGGCGTAGTTCGATGAGTGAAAGTGAGTCGCCGGGGGGTGACTCGCGTTCGGAAAATAAGGTCGGTATTGCTGACCCCTAGGGCGGTAAGAGTTATTGTATTGGCCTGAATAGACTGGCCTAAAACGAGGATATTGACCGCCATTAAAATTGTTATTGTTGGCGTTGTTAATATAAGTTGGAGGATTCTGTTGCCTAACACTAAATTGGCCTGCATTATTGTTATACCACGGCGGGTATTGTTGTCCGCTGCGTTGGTGTGACGCTTCAGCACGAGATGTGAACCGAGAGTGGGGCTGAGGCGTAGACCTCGAATTTTGGTTACCTTTCGCGGCACATGTGGGACAATTTTTGGACGTGACATTTAGCTTGCCGCAGTCAAAGCAGATAGGTATTAAAATATTCGGGCAGTTTTTAAAAGAATGGCCCGTATTTTTACATTTGAGACAAGCGTTTGCGTTTGAAGTCGACACTGTCTCGGCTTTAGGAATATAACTGTTAACTTTGGACACCTCTGATTTGATATTACTGAAGGGGGCCTCATTATTAAAACGTTCAATTTTCTTACCATACGCCAGAAGGTCGCAAGTATTTTTAATCGTACCGTAAATCAGACATTGATTGTACTTAGGTAACATATTTCGTTTTATTATTTCGAAAAGCATGATATCGGAAATTTGACCCTTGATTTTATTTGCCAAATCATTCACATCTGTTACAAAATCTGACAACTTCTGGTTAGGTTTTTGTTTTAACGAGCGAATACGGGATTCCGTGTCGAAAACGTAGTCGATATTATCGTACTCCTCTAACAAGGCTTTCTTAAGCTGGTCCCAATTCGTAACTCCATCCCTCACGGTACGGAACCATTTCAAAGCAGTGCCCGACAACAAATCAATGAAACATCTCAGTACGATGTCATAGTTAGATTTCCGCGCATAAGTAAGCTCTTCGACACGGGCAATGAATTCACGTACATCTGTTTCACCACTATATTTTAGATTCCAGGACGATAAGTTGTAGTAATGTTTGTTGAACACACAATTTTCGTGGAGACCTTCTGGTTTTACCACGGTACTTGAAGATGACTGGTTGGAATCGTTATCCAAGGAAAAAAAACTGGGTCCATAATCACCACCACTACGTGTTACAACATTAACCTCCGACTGTGAGTTTATGGATTGATTGTCATACATCATTAATTGGTCCTCTGGCATGTCAATGCACACGGAATGGTCCTGGCTTTCCATTTTGTAGTACCTATAATAACTTACTTAAAATGAGTTAAAAAAAAAATTACGTAAATTTCCGTTAACGCGACACGCGACTAGATCGAACGAGACGAAAGCCTGATAACTACAGATTAAGGTTTGTTTTAACGAGTGATTAACAATAAGCACGTAGTTAACCTGACTTCCAAATATAACCTACGTGTTCAACGCAAGAGAATAAAGCGAGAAGAAAAAAAATTTCACACACGTTATTTACACACACAATACATAAGCATCAAGAACACATAAAATTATACACTTAAATGAAACAGCACATTTCAGTTTTTTATATTTCGTTGTTTCATACTAACCCAAGAAGTTCCGGATCGCGGGACTGGCCGGTCGCGTGCTCACGTGCTCGCGATTTGTCCACGCGCAACGTGCTATAAGCTATATTTATAAGAAATGAGAGAAAGACAAAGAATATGCTCTGCTCTCGGCTTCCAATATATGATGACCTAAAAACCTAAGGAAACAGTGCACACCTATAAGAGCGAGAGTTACCGCCTTCGTGCGCTATTGCAAGACTCGATATTCTAAAATGAAATAACGTGCGTAAGTACCTATATACCTATTACGTTGGTGGACACAACTCGTTATTGACACATTTAATATTCAGTTTTGTTAATTCGCTATTTGCTTACCGTCAGGGCTGAAATGGAGAGTTAATTTGTAGTGTATAAAACAAGTGAGGCGTACCATAATAAAATAAATATAATTAATATATACAAATAGGAAATTAAAATAAACCAGTTCGGGTGCCAATTGTAGCCTTGTTAATTTAAAGGGTGTGATGCATTAGAAGAAATGAGTAAGTAGGAGTGGTTGCCACGGACAGACCGACAGACATATATAGGGTTTCAAGGGCCCAGGGATCTTCCGGTGGTTCGTTGTAATCTAATTAGGCTACAAGATATCCAGGTGGTTACGCCGGTGTATAAGGTGTGATGTGTAGAGGAGGGATCTCATGAATGTACTTGGTGGCAGCTCTGCAGCGTGTGGGGGAGGCTGTTCACAGGTTGGGAATGGGTGAATTTGTAGGGAATCGATAAATAGCGAATTAACAGACTACAGTAGGTACAAAAAAAGATGTAATAAATTATAGACCATTTGAGGCACAAAACACAAACAGACAATCAAAAATACACCCTGGCATTGTCCTATTTAAGACACCTACAAATTAAGAAAATTGGGCTGTGGCGATCTAACCATCTACCTAAAATAGCCTATATTTAGAAGCACAAAGAAGACTATAAATAATTAACAATCAAGGCGGTGTTCTAACACGGCCTTAGCCTAACCTAATATCCAAATGGCCGGGGTTCCATGCCGGGAGCTCGGGGTGGGTCCGAGGTCGTGCGTAGTCGAATGGGCGGTGTTCTGCTTCAATGGGTGGTCCTGATAGACGCTCTTTGCGGTTTCATCGTAGATTTCTACGGGGGGGGCTGGCGTTAGAGTATAGGTACCGTGCGGGGATCCAGCAGGCGTACGGCGACGCTGTGGTGGTGGGTCTACGTGTTGAAGATGTCGGACCGGCGACTGTGACAGGGCACGGCGGAAGCTGTGGCTGCTGGTCCACGGGCTGAAGACATCGGAAGGCGTGGGTGTGGCCTCGAAGTAGATCACGCCCGGCTGCTCACACGGATACGGAACACGGCGGCACGGCGGGCGCACCGATATTCGCGAAGGGTGGTACGCGGACAGCTCAACCAACTTTGGGAGCGAAAGTTTTCACATTTTTGTTAATGTCGCCTGACTCCTCGGCCTCGGGACCCGCACTCGTCGGAGCACGTGGCGCGACCGTGCGTCTCAAGGTGCTGCCCGCTTCTGCCCGTGTCCCGCGGGCGGCGCGGCGGAGGATTGCCGCGTGTTTCGACATTCCCAATCGGCGTCGCTAAGGCCCCAGTGGCGAGATCCGGTGCAGCATCTCGCTTGCACCTTGCTGGGAGCGCTGCTGTTGCGTCCTTGTCTTGTGTCTAACGAATTTAACTCAAACGGCGCTGTTTGTGCACCAGTGCCGAGATCCGGTGCAGCATCTCGCTCGCACCTTGCTGGGAGCGATGCCGTTGCGTCCTTGTCTCGCACTCAATGCAAAAAGATAATCTCGCCCCTGGTATCGTTACGTCATAAGGCGGCGCGGCGGACGCTACAGGAGGCTCAATGTGTACCTGTGGATGAGTGGTTTATTTTTAGTGAAATGTATTCACGCTGTGACGGTTAAATGGAATCCCGACGGATCGAAACCGAATGCAAAGATCTAATCGCACCGGTTGTAAACGAAATTGTTTTTCACTAATAATTTCTCAAATAAAGGAAAATTCCTGGCATGGCGCCTAAGAATTTTGGAAAAGCCAATGTCAAGAAAGAGATGTGAAATTAGCTATCTTAATCCAGTACTGTAAAAAAAGATTGAACAAAAAGACTCTATGCAGATGGATGGCTAATACGTGTACCAGACCCGCAGTCATAATATGAGCCCAACATACCACATTCCCGTAGGAATTAAGTGCCATGCCAGGACCTTCCCTTTATATGAGCGAATTCAATCGTGCCAAGGCTTACAGTTAAATAGATTCCGAGCCATGAAACAGCTCGCATTCGTCACTAAATGTATTTATCTTATTCAGAAAGAGAAATAAATTGGTGTATGAACGGGGATTTGAACATATAACCTCTGGCATGAAAGGCAAGTCGACGCGCCCTTAAGCCGCGAGCCACTCAAATGGGGCGTGTCTCTAGTCAATTCTTTTTTAAAGTTCTTGGTCACAATATTGACGCACGGATTGCGCGCTCGTCCCGTCGAATCGTAAACAGCGAGCGGTGGTCCGAGTGCAGCGCGGCGCGCGGGTGCTAGGTGCGTGTCGGTTGCCCACAAATCACCGCTCTTTTTGTGTCGAGGGAGAACCCACATCCAGCGGGAACCGACTCATCTCGCGAACTTGTAAACGCGAGACGTTTCCTTCGAGTGGGCTCTATTGGTGTTTTGCGGACGGTACCTCACCGAGACCACGTGACGCTAGCTGGGAAATTCCCATCGAGTGTAGGTATTGCAATACACGATTGCTTTCGTTTCAAATTTCTCTCGTATCTACGCGTGTGTCCCGTTGTTTCATGAAATTGTTCTACTATGGTGTACGCCAGGCCTTCACATAAGAGATGCCCGGCGACGACCAGGTTGCAAGGGACACCCTTGCAATCTGGGGTCCTTCAAACGCGATCTCTTTCTTTGGGGTTTTGTTAAATCTCGGGTATAGGCGAATAAACCAGAAGTTATTCTTGAGCTCAAGGCCGCGCGATATCCGACACGTCATCGGTGATATACAGCCACATCTTTGCAGAAAAGTTGGCCAACATTTTATGAAAAGAGCAATGTCATCAAAGCCGCGGGGCCATTTGCCGAATATTTGACTCCATACATGTATATTTTACATGTTTTTTTGACATACCCATTACTTTGGGGGAAATATCTCGAATAAATAATGTAGATGATTGGTTGGTTCTTATTTTGGGAATGTAAACAGTAAATGGTCCGCGTTGAGCGATGGTAGAAAGGGGACGGTGATTTTACCTGTAATTAAAGGCCTGTAATTGATTTTGCTTATAAGAATATTTTTCTTATTTGCGTATTCAAATTTATTCCACAGACATTACTTATGTATATTCTTTGTCATAGATGACGCGGCCTTGATTTAATGGATTCTGTGTGGAAAGAGAACCGTCATAGGACCTATTACATAATATTACCTATTTTCGACTTTTTTGGAGCCACCACGCCGCGTCATGCCACGAAATGCATGACGCGGCGCGCAGGCATTTCTGCTCTGTGGTTTTGTTGCTATAATTTATTAGTTAACTTCTCCTGTTTTTAATTCGTTGAATCTATTTTCCCACGATTAGAGTAAGGTCGTTTTAGATAAGAATGCCCCTCCCTTGTTTCGTACCGGATCAGCAGCCCAATGCAACGCCGCAATGCTTAGGCACGTCCGTACCCCATGGGAGCAGAGCTCAACTGAACAAATATTATCAAGGCGTGCTTTATCACGCAATGAAATTGCAATGTGTCCTATTGCATGCTCTCCTGGGTCGGTAAACATTGTGGGAATATGTTTTTTTTTATTTCTAACCGAAGATTTCCGTCGTAATGGGCTCCAGGACCTACATAATTACTCTATGGCCCGGACTCTGTTGATTTTTCATCAAAATATAAAATAGTGTGCTCTGAATGATGCAATTAAAACAATAATTATTTTACGACAATTGTGGGCTTCAAAAGCGTTGATTTCTGTTAAGGTTTTTACACCATTCGAGACGACAAATGTTAGTTTTTTTAATAACATAACATGGTTCTTCTTTTTTTGTTCATGATTTCAATTCCATTGTGTTTATCATAAAGTATATTGATGTTATTATTTTAGTATATAACAAAACGTTTCGTAATGAACGTACTTTTTCATTATGTGTAGGTACTTAAATGGAATGTGTAACCTCATTGCCATGCAACGTGGCTTGTTTTTTCTTTTTCATTCTTATTCAGATTTGATTTATATTTTTTATATTTTGGAATAATACAATATATCGTGTTGTTAATGAAGTTATGGTCGAAGTAACCATCGATCCCTTGGTCCATTTAAAGGAAAAAGATTCTTGACCAAAAATCCATTTGTTATGTAGTTATTGATTTCGCTTTAGCGCGGGAACATTCCGTTAAGTGTGAACCGATGCGAGATGAATGAGCGTCCATCTTTTATGCCACGAATTGTGCTATGGCGCGAATGGCGCTAAAATGCTGCGACCCCAGTACATACATACCACGACGACCGCGTGTTCTCAAATCGGCTGATGCGACGTTGCCAATATGATCATCGGAACATTTGCACAGGAGGGTTTTGTAATAAGAGTTATGTTGATTATTTTAACATGATAAAAAAATATCTTTCCTACTTTCACTCCAGATTTGCCAGAGATTACCAGGTTAACTTATGGACCATAAGTCCGTTAAGGCCCCGCATGTTTAAAAACGAAGACTCGGAATTAAAATATTCACTTCAAAAGGAACATCACCAACGCAAATGTATCTTTCTGAAGCCTTCGGAAGCCGCGCTCGACGGCTTAAAAGCTCATTAGGGCGTGACATGAGACGTCACGCCGACGAAGCGCTGACGTGCGTCACGCGGCGTGTGTCGCGCCACGTGACGTCACAATAGGCGCACGCACGCTGGCACTAATTAGGTTACATAATCGGAAGGATTGCTCCTTTATAATCCAGATCCGCAATTTTTCTTCATGTTACTCACCGTGTCAACCCATGCCGGGTAAGTCCCGAAAATAATGAAGTTAACTATTAAAAAAAATGAATCGAGAAAATATCAACAGGCTGGTTTTTAAAGCGTATCGTTTTATTTTATCAAAGAAGATTATTCAGTTCAAGACGACAAGAATTATTTCCAATAATATGGAAATATCTTGATGGTGAAATTTTTATTTTTGTAAAATCCCTTTATCTGTGTATCCCTTACCCAGTAGTTGGTCTATAAATTAGACACCTACCTAGTAGCCAGCTAACGTACATAATTGAAAAGCAGTGAAAATGCTAGATTCATGAGTAATTTGAATAAGCTCGATAATAGCTCTGCGATCGTCTGCAAATCCGCTGGTATGGTGCCCCGCTAACTCTGACATGTATGCCAATAGCTAGCACAGCTATTGGCATACATGTTCCAAAAAACGGGCCAAGTGCAAGTCGGACTCGCACACGAAGGGTTCCGTACCATCGTACCAAAAAAAAATCAGGTTTTTTGTATGGGGGCCCCCTTTACCTATTTGTTGTTATAGCGGCAAAATAAATACACACTCTGCAAAAATTTCAGCTGTCTATCTGTTACGGTTACTGAGATACAGCCCTGTGACAGACGGACGGACGGACGGACGGACGGACGGACAGCGGAGGCTTAGTAATAGGGTTCCGTTTTCACCCTTTGGGTACGGAACCCTAAAAAAGAGTCCAAATCGGGACTGGAAAACTTGGTCTTCAGCCATTAGGCCAGACAGGTTTTAGTACAAGAGGTGAAAAAGTAAAATTCGTTTAAAAAGTAGGTAGCGATCGAAATATCGGTTGCACCGTATGTCTGTTCTGTTTCTATTTTATAATCTTTTGTATAAATATTTTAGCCCTCAACTCAGCACAACTCAATTCCAAATTTTCGTTCCTATTTTAAATATGTTTTTTTTTTAAAGTGTATAATTGAAAATTCTACATTTAAAGCAACAAAAGCTGTCACCTAAAACAATTTGCTGATTATTGCAGTTTATTTTAAAATAACGCTGCTATTCCGATGAGCCGCTTCTCGAGAGAGGGTGGGTATCGCATGGTTGGTTGGCCCGACTGGTGTTTCGGGGTGCAACAACACAATGGCACCCAACGCCACCTCGCGGCGGGCGGGCGCAGTGACAAATTGCGTCATAATGCGCCGCGACAATAGATGGCGCCAGGGGACGTGCACTCTCGCGCCCTTGTTTGAATCTGAGGATTATTTTGTATTATGTATTATTTTTATATTAATTATTTCGTTGTGACTTCGCACATACGTAAATTTAAATGATTCGTCCCATCTTAAAGTGCGCTTCTTATCATTTCATAAAACCCGTTTTGAATTCGGTCAGGAAACTAGTTCGGAAGCATTACTGAAATATGCGCTCTCTTCGATTGTACTAATTCTAAGATTGTTAGTAAGTTTTAAATACTTGATGCATGTTGCGTGTAAATTACGGGAAATAAGAACCGCACCCAGCCTCAACTATCGAACGGTCACCCCTGCAGAACCCGACCACGCCCAGTGTTACTCAACCTGAAGATCCAAAACCCGTGGCCTAGTGGGCCGATGCCACTGGGCTACCGAGGACACGTGTATATTCCTATGACTCTCTAGGCAGGCAGAACATTTACAGCTCTATTCAGAGTGGGCGGACTAACTTTGATACGCGTTTTAAGGTCGAACTAAACCTGTTTTTGTATGGTTAGTCCATTGCTAATCTCGTACTAAGTTTTGACAGGTCCTCTCTGAAATACGACTGTTTTTGTTGTTGTACTATGCAACTGAACCCAACCGTACAACTAAATACAATATTCATCCCTTTCTCAACATATAAAGATCGTATAAGTACTCACGCAGCACGTGTGATTTCCCACCGGGCCCCGTGCCGCGCCCGCGGGCAGCCTGCAGGGACGCGGGCGGCAGAGAGTCTGCGGCGGTGATTGATTGCAGGGGGTTGCTCCGTGATTTGTGCGTACGGCATGCGAACATTCACATTCTCTAAGTACTTTGCACCACGAAGGTCCATCTACCAAATGTTTTGTACCCTCTGTGGGATACAAAACATTTAAAAAAAGACCATCTCCATTAATTTCTACTTTTGGCAAAACATGCATGTCAACGCTCTCTGGTTAGCGGAGAAGCTCGCGTCAGGTTTTCAGTTTAGGTTCGAGATCCTCCGTTATACCATCAGTATAGTTAATAAATCAATAATGATCTTTCGATCATAATTAAGATCAGTTGTGAGCAAAGTATCGATTACTTTTAAATATCACATTTGGTATGGATAGCTCAGTTGGTAATATATCGGGGATATTAAACAAGGTTGACTTGCAAGACAAGATATATTCCTTGTAAAAAGTCAACTTTAATATGATATTTTTATATGTACTTATTTATTTATCAATTTGGTATGCAACTTACGCTCGGACCAATGAAATATTTAATAAAAAAATATTATCCGTAGTTTCTATAACACTATGCGCAGAAGCCACTAATAAGGTCACATAGAAATGTGTAGTAATTATTAACATCTTCATTCAATGCTTAATTAAATTACAATATGCGTTCACTTATACCAGTTACCAGTTATTTTTCCGGTCTGCCAATCAACTGTTCTGTTCTCCCAGTAGATAATTGCAGATAATTTCCACGACTTTCGTGTTTACAATCAGCTCATCAAAGCCTCGGCCGCCGCGTCGCTCGTTAGACGAGCTAATTTACAAGCTGCCAGCGATGCGGTGCCGTATTCATAAAGCAATAAAACGCGCCTCCAATTCCGAGAGATTGGGCCCGTAAATACCGACATCTCTTCACTCTACCGCGATGTCTACTCTTCCTGGCGCCGCCGTCTTGCTCGTGGACAGTTGAAGCCAACGAGAAAAAACCTCAACGAGAGGTTATTTTCGCGTTGGTTGAAGCGTTTGAGCATTAAAAACCGGCCAAGTGCGAGTCGGACTCGCACACGAAGGGTTCGGTACCATCGTATACGATTTAAGGCAATTACGACAAAATAAAAGACCTAATTTTAAACTTTTTTTTTTATTATTTGTTGTTGAAGCGGCAAAATATGTAAATACGCACTTTGTGAACATTTTAACTGTCTACCTATTACAGTTAATAAGATACAGCCCTGTGACAGATGGACGGACGGACGTACGGACGGACAGTGGAGGCTTAGTAATAGGTTTCCGTTGGCACCCTTTGGGTACGGAACCCTAAAAATTATGAAGTTTTTGTTTTTCATCAAGTAATATGGAGCTTACAATTTCAATATGTCAAGGGGATTAGATTTAATGCTACGTCATACATTTTTGGATCGGCAGAAACGGCACTTTTAGTAAACCTTGGAATAGCCTCCAAGTCGCTAACGGCGACCGTCTGCTTGTCCACAGGTGATGAAGTACTGCGAGCACCTGCACGGCAAGTGGTACTTCAGCGAGGTGCGCGCCATCTTCTCGCGCCGCTACCTGCTGCAGAATGTCGCCGTCGAAATGTTCCTCGCCAGCCGGAGTGAGTACCCTAACATAACCTAACCTAACCAATTCTCCAATCCGACCTTTCAATTGGAAAGGGTCAGGGTCAGGTTACCAGACGGAGCATGGCTGTGACAAACTTGTGAATTTGTGCTAGTGTAGCATCAGGTCTTTCTGGCCTGGTCTTTATTGAAGAATTATCTACCCACGTCGTTTAATTTGGCACACGATACTATCAAATTTTTCAAAGTTTAGTATATCTATAAAATGGGAGGAGGCAGGGCTAGGAGACTATAAAGTGTAAGGTTGTGACAACGCGTAAACGTTACGCTGGTCTAGCCAGCCCCAAATGCGTTCTGATGAACGTATGAGTTACGTCTTTATTTCTAGCAATATCCATGTTTTAAAAGCGTATTTAGTGTACTGTTTGCATAGAACATAAACCGTCTAAGTTTTAATTGGTTTCGATTGTGGCAGGTTTTCCGAAGAGTTCCGTGTTCAGCTACATTATCAATTTTGATTAACAATGTACTGATTCCAAGTCATTATTCACAGCACAGGCACAGACGATGCGGGACTGGAGTATATGTCAGGAATCTTGTCGCATCCAATTTTCCCAAGACACAATGCTGTCTTTTCTCTGCCAAGCTTCCAAGTGTCTCCGAGCACCTCGTCCTGCTGGACTTCAACGTTTCCAAAGACGTGGGCTTTTGGAATTTTAACGAGTTCAAGGGCAAAATCGCCTCGCAAAAATGGAGAAGCCTATACTGCTGCAGAACGTTCATCAAACCTTTAGGGGAAGAAGACCTACAGTTTTAAATGGATTCCAAAACATGCAACAGCTCGAAAATCCAACTCAGAAAAGGAAAGAAAGTGGTGCATGAACGGGGCGGGGATTTGAACCTGCCTTCCATCCTAGAGGTCCCTTCCATCCCAGAGGTCTGGCCTCTGGGATGGAAGGCAATTCCACCCGCCCTGTGTTATGAATATGAATATGAATGTGTTTAAAGCGTGGCATATGTTGATTTCAGCTTCCATATTCTTCGCGTTCCCGGACCAGGCCACCGTGAAGAAGGTGATCAAGGCGCTGCCTCGGGTCGGTGTTGGCATCAAGTACGGCATCCCGCAGACCAGGTCAGTCGCTACTCAATTCCTGTTCTCCTTATACAGTTACTTACATAGTCGCTACTCAACTCCTGTTCTCCTTATATCCTACATAGCTTGCGGATGATATACACCTAAATTGGAGTATTTTTTAACTGGTCATGGATGGCTAAAAACACACCTCATGGCAACTAAGTGCCATGCCAGGACCTTCCTTTTTTGGTACGGCTATATTATATTTATGATTATACTTCATGGAAAGCACGGAAATTTCTATTCTGCAAGCATATTTCATCCATTGACATGGTTGGTACCGACCTAGTCGGTATTGAGGGGACCTACAGTTTTTACGTGGAAATTGAAACCATGAACATAAAACCTCTTAATGTTATGTTACGGGAAGAAATGCATTGAGACAACTTTTAAGTGCCGAAACCCACACAACATCAAGTATCTAAAAAAAGGTGAGAAGACATTTATTTGATTATTTTTATATCGCAGCGCTCTCTCTGCGTAAACTCTACCTTGAGAAAATGGAGTTTTAGACTCGAACTTAATTTACTTTCGACGGGCGATTGCGTTCACAACCAGAACTAACCACTCCATAAATTAACCTAACCTAATATTAATTAGATAGTGAGTCGTTTCAGGTCGAACTTGCATTTTCTCCAGGTAGAGTTAAGGCTCCAACTGTGTCCAGCGTTCGGCAAACAAACGATAAAGGCGTCGTCCGGAAGCAGCGAGTTTGCGTTAGGGTTTATTGTTGTATGCGCCTCAAAATCGTTTTCAGCCGAGCGAAATTTAGGTTTTTTGTCTGTAAAGTCTACTTTTGAAAGTGAATTAATATATGTTTCACGCTTCTTCACTAGATTATTATGTGACCTGGTACTACAAACCTGTTAAATAGGTATTCACAAACATATATTTTTTAAAAAATATAAGCATTCCATTAAAACTGTTTTACGGTCACACACTAGATAATAGTTTAACTTTGATATTTTGTTTTTTTAGGGGTGTTTATTCTTAACTGACGCTAAGTTAAAATAAAAATATGTAACCCCAAAATATTGGAGGTTAGCGTCATATGGAGCCTTAACGTAGAGCGCCGAGGAAAGCGGCGGAGGCGACTCACGATCTGGCGCCTCTAGCGACACCTGCTGGCATGCGAGGGAAGTCGCATAACTAGTCTATACAGCCTTCTCTGTTGAATGTGCAAAATGAAATACAGATGGAGCTTGCTTGCACGTTTCGGGACTTGTTCGCGGAACATTTGCATTTTTTTGTTTTGCCTTGTACTCTTTTTTTCTTATTTATTGAAACTACTTAATTATTTTTGGCAACTCTCCAGATTACATTTTCACTTTAAACAATGTTTATTTCATGGCCAATCAAAATTCACTTCCCAAGAACTTTATTTGGGCAAAGCTAATATTTTCATTACTCGTAATCATCAATACCATGCGGGATCCCAAAAACTGTAGGGCATCACTTTAGTGCAAGATAAATTAGTTTTATTGGCTACGGACTAGAGTTGTCGACCAATTGTATCTTTTGATCATAAAGATTGAGCTTCTTTGAAAAAAAAAAACATCGTTTAATAAATTTATTTTCTTATAAATTATATCACAAATCTAATCTAAAACAAATTAGTGTTGTCTTACAATTCAATAAATAGACATAATATTTTAACAGAGCTATCACAAGTTCAAGTAGGTATAAGTAGGCGGATAAAAAATACACGGAGTATTTTTCGGCGATTTTTCAATATATTTCCAAATTGAAAACGATAGAGCGAAGAGGTTGCACGTTATTTCATTAAGTTATTTTATTTAATGTTTTTCCTTATGATCATTTTTCAAACTTGGATACGTCCAAAAGAACATATGTTTCGATTTTTAGCGTTACTTACCAATATATGTTCCAGCAAAAATAGCCTTCGTCAAAAACTACAGATCGGTACAAACTTGTGAAGACGTTGAAGATGACGATAGGAACGGGTGGCCAAGAACTACTCTACTACTACTACTCATGACAAAATCCACAAAATCAAAGAAGTCGTGCTTTCTAATCGCTAAATCACTATTGGCGAGGTGGCAGAGGAATTTGGAGTCTCATGCGGTTCTTGTGAATCCAATAACACCGGAATTTCGGGCATGTTTCAAGTTGCCGCCAAAATCGTGTCAAGATTGTTAAATCTTCAACAAAAACAGTATCGCAAAGACAAAAGCCAAGAAAATATTGGATTCAGTTGACGACCACCCAGAATTGCTTAAACAGGTCATAATATGTGATTAATCCTGGGTGTATGGATGTGCTGTTGGAACATTGGTGCAACCGTCCCAATAGAAGACTCCAGAAGTGCCAAGAGTTAAAAAAAAGCGGCCTCGCACACGAAGGGTTCCGTACCATAGTACAATATTTAACACGTTTTTTGTATGGGGGCTCCCCTTTAATTTTTATTATTAATATTATTATGTTACCTATTTGTTGTTATAGCGGCATAATAAATACACACCGTGTAAAAATTTCAGCTGCCTACCTATTACGGTTCATGAAATACAGCCATGTGACATATGGACGGACGATCGGACGGACGGACAGACTGACGGACAGCGGAGGCTTAGTAATAGGGTTCCGCTGGCACCCTTTGGATACGGAACCCAAAAAAGCACGTCGAATCAGATCGAACGTCATTACTGTTTTCTTCGATTGAAATTGGATTGTGCACCGTTAGTTTTCCTACCACGAGCTTGCATGGTCAATAAGGAATACTAACCAGAAGTTTTACGCTGTTGACGCTGTGACCATAGAGAAGATAAATACCAAATTGCTTAACGAACTAAGGCCTTATCACAAAGTGCGTTCCAGAAATGCTCTCAAGAATGGAAAAGACCCTGATAGAAGTGTATTATATCCGACGGTGATTACTTTGAAGAGGACCATATTCATAAGCAGGAATAAATAAAGATTTTATTTATATGCCAACATAAGTCATACATAATTCCGTGTATTTTTTATCAACCTGTGTACACTATTTTTGATCACACATTACCGAATACGCATACTTCCTAACTTGCACTGAAGCACACTCAAGAAACGTATTTTTATAACTTCGTCGTATTTCTCAATCAAATAAGTTCTATGTGGATTTAATAATAAGATTTTAAAGAGTCTAAGAACGTGGAAGATTAATTCTTAACCGTCGGTTTCTGTATATTAACAATAACTATGCGATCAGAAATATATATTAGCTTTAAAAAGGGGTACGGCTGGACGCCATTTCGATGAAGACAAAGACAGGGAGACGAGAATAGCAAAATCGTATTAGGTACATAACTACATAAACGTGCGCTTAGTTTGGAAATATAGAAGGCACATCAACAAGTATTATAAAACAATATCATTATTTCTAAATTAAGATTATCCCTGAAATTACTTAAATGTTACTAGTTGATTAACAAAAATAATATACATTTGGGATTATTTTTATATATACATAATATTTTGCAGTTTTCATTTTTCGTAAACTCAACTATAAAAATAATTTTGGTTCCGCTCACAATATGTACCTACGGTCATCACAATACTGGTAACTTTAATACTTTAATACATATACTTTTTAACTTAAACTAATGCTTACCAGAGGCCTAGCACTGTGGAGTCTCACACATTTCAACAACGCACACTGACAACATTAAAATTTATAGGTGATACAAAACTGAAAAATAACAGTCTTTTTGTTTTATTTTTAAAAACTATTGGAATTCATAATCCCAAAACCCTGTTCCATGAAAACTTTAGTTTCTACTTAAAAAAATAGAAAATCATTGGACAGGTGACCCTATTATTTATATCATATGTATAACTTTAAAATTTCATCTACTAGCGACCAAACGTAGGCAGATTGTATTTGTCCAGCGATATGGCGGCGGCCGCACTGTGTCGCCTCTGCACCGCGCTGTCCGTTGCCGCCTGCACCGATCCCGCGACTGTGAATCCTATTCCTTTACCTGACGCTTTCTCCGCGTCTCCCTCCGCCTTCTTCTCTCCGTCGAACTGTCGCATGATCTCGTTTAGAGACTTCCCCTTCGTCTCCGGTAGAAACAACACGCAGTACACCGCTCCTAGGATCGCACAGCCCCCGAAGAGGTATAGCGTCCCGTTGCTGGTCAGTAGGCTCTCGAGCTGAGGGTACGTCTTGATGTTGAAGAAGATCAGGATGTAGGCGCAGCAGGCGGTCGCACCGGACATGACGCCGCGGATGTCCTGAGGGTACAGCTCGCCCGACATGATCCACGGCAGCTGGAGGAAACCGACCATGCTGAACGAGACGTGAGCCAACACGCACGCCAGCTTCAGGAGCGGTGGACCCCCGAGAGAGTCGCACACTGCCGCCCCCAGCATGGCAGCTCCCAGCAGCAACCCCGATGCGGCCGCCAACGTTTTTCTTCGAAAACTGTTTATTAACACGGCCCCAACCACGCCCATCACTACCCTCACCCCACCGACTATAATCGAAGCTGTGAACTCGTTCACACTCGTCCCCACCGACTTAAAGAAGTCCACCGCGTAGTACAAAATAACGTAGATTCCAGAAAGTTCTTGAAATGCGAAGAACACTATAAGAAGCGTAAAAGGTTTAAGTACACTTCTCTTTTTGAAGAGCGCTAGCTTTTGCTTTATGTTCATCGAGTCTGCAGAGTTCCTATCCTTATTGAACTCCATGAGCTCCTGCTGCGCCGTGTTGTTGTTCTGCCTCAACCACAGCATGGACGCGTAAGCTTCCTTCATGCGGCCCTTAGATGCGAGCCAGAGCGGTGACTCGGGGGCGAAGTGCATGAGGAACGGCGTCAGGAGAGAGACTCCTGCACATATGGCGGCCACCTTCTTCCAGTGCACGAACGCTCCTAGGGCGTACACTATGAAGATCCCTCCAGAGACGAGTCCGGGTCCCACGGCGCTGAGCACTCCGCGTTTAACTGGAGTCGTCACTTCTGCTACATAGATGTAGGACACCGTTGACATTCCTGGAATAATATAAAACATACATTTAAATTAAACACATGATACTGATGTTCAACTCCTCAGTTGAATCGCAAATTTAGCCGAGTAAGCATAACCAAAATGAGTCGTATTCACTACGTATAATATTCACAACGTATAATCTTATTTTTTTCCAAAAAATTAAAACCATGCATATCGTATAATAGTCACAACGTATAATGTTATACGTTGTGCATGAGTTTAAAAATAAAATCAACTCTTTGCATCATGCAGAACGTATAATAGTCACAACGTATAATATTCCTAACATGAATTCATAAAAAAAGAAAACCATGCAGAACGTATAATATGCCAAGAAGCACTGCATAAAGCGCCCTAATAACGATACATTTAAGGCTGAAATTGCTACGAATGGATATTTGTTGAAGAGTAACAATTTGCTACAACGCTAATTGAGACGGTCGAAAAGTCGCGTGCGAGTATAATCTTTAATCGTATATCGATAAGGGCGCTTATCGTATGAAATATTTTAGGATTATATGATATGCATGGTTTTCTTTTTTTGTTAAATAAAGATCATAACATTATACGTTGTGACTATTATACGTTATGCATGGAGAAATAAGTAATTTATTTTTTTGGACTTCTTCATGCACTACGTATAAGATTATACGATCTGCCGATTATACGTTGTGCATGGTTTTAAAATTTTGTTAAAATATGACATTATACGATCTGCATATTATACGTTATGCCGTTCCCCCACCAAAATAAAAGGGGTAAGTATGTCGATTTGTAAACGTTATAGATAGTTTTTGCTCAATATTAAAACCAGAATTACTCACCAATGGTGAAACCGGTGATGAAGCGGCCCACGCAGAGGAACACGTAGGTCTCAGAGAAGGCGATGACGAGCCAACCGATGAGGTTAGGTAGTAGGATGGACTGCAGCAGCAGCTTGCGGCCGATGGCGTCCACCATCATGCCGCCGAGCAGAGCGCCGATCGGGTTCGAGATCACGCCCAGGCTTGCTGGAATACCAGAGACTCATAATTAATATGCAGTTTTTGTCTGGAGCTTAATCTGGAACTGGACGTTACTTTAGATATTAGTACTTGTAACTACATTGCCCTGGTCTACCGAACGGATTTACAAGGAAAATCACGAATTTTACATTTCATATCAGCCGCGGTATTATTGTGAAAGAAACTATATAGCAACCCGCTGGTATTCAATGGTTCCAAAGGAAGGCTTTATTAGATCATCGGGGTCATTTTCAATGCCAGCTGACAATGACAGGTGACTTGCCTACGCGTGGTAACATTGAAAAAAGATATGATTCTTGTTAGTAAATAAATAAAGCGCATATGCACGTATCTTTTATCTTTTTATCTCGAGTGATGCAATTTATCTTTGAATGGTCTCTCGGACGAATTTCCACACTTGCCCTGAATGCACGCACTCTCGATGTTTAGCACCCTAGAGCATGGCGTGGCATGAATGACGATTTGTCAGTGATTTGGGGTCGAGCATTAGGGGAATTAAAATTAATGATTGCGCAGTACCGGCCGCTATTCTATTTGTACACGCTTTTGTTTGCAAATCGTTTATCTGTATAGAGGTGAATATGTTTTTGAGTGCTGCGTACTGTCAGATAACAATGTTGGCACGAACTTGTGGAGAATGTAAATAATTGATTGTTTTGCAGACGCTCAAATAATGTGTTAAGACTTTTATGACCCAATTTGGTTTGTGGAGATTTTAATGAAGATCTGAGTTATTTTATGTAAGATGCTGCAATTTTCTTATTTTAAATAGTTCCTTGAACATGACTTCCTTAAAGATCACATCGCGATGCGTTTTCGGTACGTTAACAAAAAAAACTGGTTGCCAGACGATGGATGAATAGGGTTTTCACATTAATTCTCACGTTATCTAGATGGTACGGCGAACGTGTGGTACTAATTGGAATTGAACTTCCGCGAATGGCGTTAGCAACAGACTTGTTTAATTCTAGCGGTAATTTGGGTCTGATGAACATCAAAGCAACTTCAAACTCTGAGGGTTCAATTCTTTCCTAAATCTGTATCTGCAGGAACTATCTATGAAGTATTTCAGCCCGTAGACCAAAAAGTGGGAGAAGAAGTTCGCCTTATCACCCTCCGAAGGTTTTAGTAGGTTCTTCGGCGTCCGAAATAATCTAGTCATATTATAAATGACTAATCCAAGAGTGTGTTATAGGAAACAAAAATTATAGGTACTCACCAATCCATGAGCTCTGGGCGTCAGTGAGGTTGCCATAGTCGGCGCTGAGTTGCGGCAGCAGAACCGCCGAGAACCCCTGACAGAACCCCACCGAGATGTTGATCGACTGCGCCGCCAGGGCCGCCATAACCTGCAAACCAACACACACATTTTAGTATCTTTGTTAATATTGTATTTTCATAAGGGAAGGCAATGTATTCTACTAGGGCAGCAGAAAGATAACTCAGTATTCAAATTGACGCTGACGACAATCGAGCCTATACCATTGAAGGGACTACAAGACAGAGGAAGCATTTCGGTAATGGCGCGGCCTCGAAACGCTTATCCCACATTGTTTTCCTTTCGCTCTCACTTTCAACGAGTGCGAATCGAGACAGCCGTCTCGTATCTGATATCCTTGTCACGGAGCTGGGCGTGATAATATTCAACAGCTAATATGATATGTGATGCAAAAACACGTGGCTGAAAATACATAGCGTGCGGCTGCAGCGGCGGAGATTTTCCACCCGCGAGATAACATCGATGTTTAGGCGCTGAAAACGTTGTCGCGTACGGGGATAAGTAGCTGTCATTGCGCATGTGCAGCAGATGTAATGAGTCGGTTGTATATGCAGATGTTTTATTTTAAATTGTGTTTAAATCTCCAATCTTGTCTGCTTCTCGAATCGTTAACTCGATATAACTTGTATTTTAAAATATCCCAGTTTGTATATACACCGCCGACTAGAACCTAGCATCTGTTGGAGGTAATTTTTCACCGGCTACCAAGCCGCAAACTGGTATTTATAAACTTTATAGCTAAAAAGAGAGAAAAAAATATTTGTTATATGTACCGCATATGCCCGCCATATGCTCGGTTCAATTTCAAAAAAGCAGATCACAATGTTATTCTAAATATACCTGCGTAATAAATATCATCTAATCTAAAGTTTTCATGTCGGCCGATACAAAAAGGGAAAGCTATTTCCTACTCCTTTTCTAAACATATTTGTTTGAAATTATGCCAACAACATCATCCAACTAGTACGAGTACGTACGGAGTCGTTTATGTTTTTAAATTTAATCAAAGTTTTTTATTTTGAATATGAAATGCGAAACATGAAAAAAAAATTGAAAGGTATGCAAATTCTAATCACTTTTAACTTGGTCTTTTACGAGAAAAACGAATTTCTGAAAACATAGGAGACTAGTTACTAGGATTTCTAAATATATTCTAGAAAAAAACTAGGTATTAATTAAATCGGACATATTTTGAATTAGATAACAGGTTTCTCCTAAGGGATTTAAAATGTTCTTTTTATTGCTGTGATAATGATAGAAATATTGCATTCCCAAAGAACCATATGGAACTGAAAATTATGTATGGATGGATGTTGAAAAAAAAACAGCGGAGGTTCTTGCCAGTTCTTCTTTGCTGTGCTTTGTTTTACTGAACTGGCCAATGTTAAAATATGACAAATCCGAGTGCAGTGTACTGTATATGAAAGATCAATAAACAATACAACGATACAATACAATATGATGTAGGCAGCCCTTGAAACGCTTAGCTATTCAATTGTATTCTTTTATTATATCTCGCCATTATAAACCTTTTGGTCGATCGTTAATAAAAATACCCGGAAGTGTTTATGGGACCGGATGCGGGCGGTTCGAACATTACAATTTACACAAACCATCGTCACTTTTATTTTTGCCTGCTCAACATAATTTTCAGCATATCTCATTATCTCTAAACAGCTCCATCGGAATAATCGACTAAACCTCCAGTTAGCGTTATTCGATACCATTTGTTTTTTTCTATAAGACAGCTGACGTATACAAGGAAATATTTGAAGGGTCTGGTTAATAAAAGTAAATGTCATATTTTCTTTCACCTGTTATGCTAATTCAACCATTTCAAGATTTTATTCAGCGATTTTTAGTTTACACTTTTTAGGGTTCCGTACCCAAAGGATGCCAACGGACCCCTATTACTAAGCCTCCGCTGTCCTTCCGTCCGTCCGCCCGTCCGTCTGTCCGTCACAGGACTGTATCTCATGAACCGTAATAGGTAGGCAACTGAAAATTTCACAGAGCGTGTATTAATTTTCCGCTATAACAGCAAATAGGTAAAATAAAAAAAATATAAAAATTAAAGCCGGGGCCCGAACACAAAAAACGTGATTTTTTGTATTAAATCTTGTACTATGGTACGGAACCCTCCGTGTGCAAGTCCGACTTGCACTTGGCACGTTTTTATCACTTCATCAATGTATATCACTATCCCCTGTTTTCACCACCGCCAGTTACCTGAAATCTTTCGGTTACATGGTAAGTTTGGGATTTTTGTAGCTGGAGGTGGTGGCTACGGGCGTATATCACCTACTAGGTACTTTATTTATTTATTTTTACGAGTCGCTTGAGTGTATATCGTCACCAATGCGAGCTTGTGGCCACTATTAGGTGGCAGGGTTAAGTCTGCCCGGTTTGATCGATGAAAGATGGTCTAAACGGCAAGAAACATATGTCTATTCTGTTTTCCATCCAGTTACAGCCATGCTCATAATGAGTAGGTCCTGGCATGGCACCGAATTACTTCGGAAATGCGTTGTGTCGGGCTAATATCCTTACGGTGGTGTTAGCCATCCATATCCAGTTACATAAAAAACACGTATGTAGCGGTATCACTAGAATATTCCATGGAATACGCTCAGTGGGCCTATTCTTTGAATTCCGGGCTCAGGAAACAGGAATCTTTGAGCTTTTATAGCGGTTGGCGAAGCGTGTTTCCGGAGCACGATCTTTTAAGTAATAAAATATAAACACCGCTATGAAAGCTGTTTTCTCTACTGAAGGATTGCTGATTCCTGAGCATGGAATTACAAGAATAGAGCTACGGGTCGTGCCCACATCAACCTTCGCCAGCCTCGAGTCCTGCTACTGTTCGCTCCGCACTCGGCATCACTCCGCTAGTGGGGTGTCACGATAATCTGATTTCCGAAGCCGTGGCCTCGTCTGAGTTTTAGATTTATAGCCACCGGAAGAGGGAGTAAAGGATTTGAGCGGCTTGTAGCCTAATGGCTCGGGGATTTACCTAGCATACCTAGGTCTGGGTTCAAAACCTCGCATGCGCTACTTTCTTTCTCATTATGAGTTGGATAAGTGCATTTCGTCACGAATGTGAGCTGCTCCATGGTTCGAAACCCATGTAAAACTGTAGGTCCCCTTCTCCTACTAGTTGGTAGGGTTTAAGCCCGCCCGGGTTGGTAACATCGCATTGGATGAAAAGATGGTCGAAGTGTCAATGAAAAATGTACCGTGTTTTCCATCCAGTCCAATGTAGCAGTGCTCATAAAGGGAAGGTCCTGGCATGGCACCTGATTCCTTCGGGAATGTGGTTTATTGGGCTAATATTTTAACGTTAGTTGTGTGGTATTAGCCATCCATGTCAGTTTGCATAAAAAAAAATCGGTTGAGTATTAATCACACAAGAGAAAATAAAGGGGAAGTATCATGTGGTCGTTTCACACGATTCCGCCGTACGGACAAATTGTGCATACAATCGTATGGGAAGCCGGCTGAGCTTCGTGTATCACACAGTTCAAACATCTCCGCCGCACGCGAATACGCTCCGGAAATGCGTTCTCCAAATCAGTTTTCACCCATACAGACCCTCCAATACGTCTACGACTATGTTTACATGTGACATGTATGCTTGTTATTGTTAGTTTTGGGAAATTGAAGAAAGCGGGTGAAACGCGCTAGATGGCCTAACCAAACCTAACCTATCGAACTATGTCCAGTCAAAGTCCAGATAATTTACAGTAGTAATCACTAGTGATACCATACATTCACGCCTTTGACAACATCACGGTGACATATTATATATGTACATACTCTGTGTCCATCAGAGGAGATGTAAAATTATTTGTGCAAACGTGCCATAAAAGTATTTCACAGCAAAAATGCTAGTTACAG
The DNA here is from genome assembly GCA_946894095.1 of Incurvaria masculella. Lineage (NCBI taxonomy): Eukaryota > Metazoa > Arthropoda > Insecta > Lepidoptera > Incurvariidae > Incurvaria > Incurvaria masculella. Next base: position 12,372,702 of record OX335660.1, on the reverse strand, counting down.
TGTTTTCGCTGAAAACTGTCGTGTCATCAATCCGTTTATTCTGTCGCCTGCGGCCTTCAACTTGAACCATAGCGTTCGCGCACCTACTCATTACACCGGCCTCGACTTTGAACCGACGCATCCCTCATTACCAGCGCCGCAACTCTTGCGCAACCTATAAGTGCACTCGTTGTGTTACTGCAAGTGTTCGAAAATGGCAAATCTTACGATAACTTGTATAAGGTTATAATAGTTTTCTCACTCTTAAAAAACTAAAGTTTAACGCAGTAAACAACTAAAGATATTCAAATCAACAATTCTAATATAGATATGGACATATCAGATTTGACGGCTCGTATATAGAATAGTTCAACAATCTTAATTTCTTGAAGTCGTTGATAATAGTCGGTACAAGAAGAAATTGTCTTTTAATTATTTTATTTAAAGTTTCGCCCACATGTAATAGTTACGTTACATTTAAAATTTGTTCAATAAAGAATAAAACATTTTAAATTATGTAACGGGCACAGTGCCTTGTTCTTATTTAAATATATTTTAGCTAGTCAATGAAAACTCATTTTTTCAAGTCTCTTCCATATAGTCAACATCTTTTTTATCGAGTACGCTCATTATACGTCCATAGTTATTTTTTCACGAAACCAATGTAAAATTAAGAGTCACTAATGCTTACGGCGACAATGGAAAACATCATATATTATGTCAACAAATTACATCGTGGTGTTTGGCTCTAGTTATCTAGATGACACAACTATTTATGCATTAAGATATTTGGGTATCTCACGGATGCCAAAATTACTCTGTTGTAATTCCACGTGCACAAAGTCTAAAGACAGTTAAGTCACACGTGCAGACAGAAAGCTGTGCCGTCAAATGGAAAAATATCCCTTCTTCGCGTTGAGACAGCTATCACGGCCACTGCTACATTCGTTGCGTCGTAGCCTAGTGCCGCCGGGACATGCCCAGCATACCAGGGATCTGGGTTCAAATCTTCGCCCCGTTCATTCACCACTTTCTTTCTCTTTCTGAGTTGGATGAGTGCATTTCATCACGACTGCGAGCTGCTCCATTTGAATCCATGTAAAACTGTAGGTCCCCTTACTCTACTAGGTGGTAGGGCATAAGCCCGTCGGGTTGGTACCATCGCATTGGATGAAAAGATGGCCGAAGCGGCAATGAAAAATTGTCCGTGTTTTCCATCCAGTTCAATGTAAAGGGCTCATAAAGGGAAGATCCTGGCATGGTACCTAATTGCTTCGGGAATATGGTGTATTAGGCTAATATCATAACGGTAGTTGTGTCGTATTAGCCATTCATATCAGGTTGCATAAAAAAGACTGGGTAACATAGATACGTACTAGCTAATAATAAAACTGACCATTGTTCTAGTGTTGACAGTGGCATTAACGAGCTGAGGCCTTGGCGGATGCATCTTCAGCATAGTGTCGGCATCGAGTCCGAATTAGCCCGTGATTGCACTGACATTACGCGCTTACATGCATTAATACTTCACGTGCGCGACATCTTCACTCGTAATGTACATGTAAATTACATTTTAGCATCCATTGATATTAAATATGTACTTTATAATTATTCTAACGTGTGAAAGATACATTTTCATACACGGGCTTACATTGTTCTCGACATAGGCATTCATCATATTAGCCCATTCATAAATTCATTCTGGCCTTCCATCGACTGTAATAAACTGCACTTCTCATTAAGTACCCAACTAGTAAGGCAAGAAAACCTACAGTTTTACGTCGATTTTGATTTTGATGTCCTTATCCGCATTATCTATTAATTACACATTTCAGTGTCGGATAACGATACAAAGACGGTTCATACGTGGTCTTCGAATCAATAGACCAATAAGACAGTCGACTCACCGTTAACCTTTCAAGAATTTCCACCACCAAATTTTAGCTTTCTCATCGGATCAGCTCAATTTTACGAGAAAATGGTATCGTCATCAGAAGAGCACGTTGGTCCAAAATCTCATGTTCTATTCCTCTTTATTGATAGTTTTATTAGGACTTTTCCATGATATCTCTATAGGTTAAGGATGTTCCGACCCATACAATGTTTTTTTACACAGAACGCAAAAAGTATTGCACTTTAAGGCATGAATTCGTCAAAAATATTAAATATAGCCATAGTAGTTGCAGCGAAAACATATGGTTTCGTTGTAATTGCCGATTAGAAGTTTTACACCGTTAGATGGCGCTGTTAAATGAAAATCGTATTTAAATAAATTGTAACAAAACCAATAATCCTGAAATTGTGAAATTGTTTTAGCTGCAACTACTATGGCTATATTTAATATTTTTGACGAATTCGTGCCTTAAAGTGCAATACTTTTTGCGTTCTGTGTAAAAAAACATTGTATGGGTCGGAACATCCTTAACAGGTATTGCGGCAAATAATGTACACGGGCATCACGCATGGTCAGCGATGGTGGTGCAGCAAGCCACTGCTCCAGTTTCCGAGAGACCTTGATCGTATCTTCAATGTCGCCAGGAGTAACGACTGCACGCAGCATTTGCATAGCACGTATTGTGTCGCATTTCAGCATCGCGCCCGCATCCATATCACGACCACCATCCAATTTTAAGGTTATCGCTGCTTCGAGAGTGGTGTGTAAAGCGAGTGGGGCCAGCAATCGATAGATTCTCGGGCACAAGCTCCCGGAAAACATACATTCTTCATTGCTGTTCGTTATTTCGCTTTGCGTTGTGTCCGATGACTGGACTTTTATAAAAGGTCTAACTGGGGCTCCACTTTGGTCCACGTTGTTTTGGGCGATATCGGCATAAATCTCCATTGACGTGCTCTCAACGACTCACTACAGTCAAAGAATATATCACTTGCCGCAGTCCCATATAGGAAACCACCAGGAATACATACAGGACAAATATTAATTCATCCACCTCTACACAAATTCTACATCCCCCGTTCACCACTTTAGGGAATTTCAAACCTGGCACCTTTACAGCCAGGGTACTCGAGGAATATGTTTTACTCCAAATTTCAAATTCCAAGTACACCAGTTTGGGCTGTGTAACTGTACTGTTTCATAAGTATAGATCACAAATGAAAGACACACACTCAAAGTCATCCACTATATAAGTTGTTGACTTTCAGAAGAGGTGCGAATGTAGAATAAACGCAGGAGACATGTGTTCCTTGGGGAAAAAAACCGGTAAAGTTCCAATATGCCTAAACCTTTGGTAAAGTTTTTTTTCTTGTAACCTTACATGGATGGGTAATACCACACATCTAACGTTATGATATTAGCGCAATACACCGCATTCTCGAAGGAATTAGGTGCCTTGCAAGGACCTTCCCTTAACGAGCACGGCTACGCTGAACTGGATGGAAAACACGGACAATTTTTCATTGCCGCTTCGACCATAGTTTTATCCAATGCGGTGGTACCAACCCGGGTTGGCTAAAACCTACCATTGAGTAGGGGAAGGGGACCTACAATTTTACATGGGTTCTGAACGATGGAACAGCTCGCATTTGTAACGTAGTGCACTTCTCCAACTCAAGTGGCGTCATGTTTGCATGTAGAACCTAGTTTCGATCTTATACCATCTTGTTGGTCCCAAATCTTCGGTAGTATGTTTTGGTTGCTGCTACCATAGGATAAATGATAGTAGGGAATGATTACTAATCTAATAGGGATAATAAAAGGCAACAGATGTCGTTGCAATTCGCATTTGAGAATACATTAAGGCGCTAGGACTAGCCAACTACTCGCGCCATACAAATGCACTTTTTAACAAATGTAATAATATGTAGTGAAACGCTTCAGCAAACCCAAATAGAACTCCAGACTGATAATGGATTGTTAATATTTTTTTATTCCATCATTTATTTAAATAATAATAAAAATAAAAAAAGTTGATTTTTCTCATTAGAAATCTGAAAGTCATTCGATTTCTAGATATAAGCAAAAACAGCATATATGCATAAACAAAAAATTCCATTTGCTTTTAGATTTCTACATTTAGTCAAAAAAGTTCGGAAATGGACACCGTTTCCGCAATGTATTTTGTATAGAAAAAGGAAACATACATTAACGAAAATTGTAAGGATGACACTTATAATCGTCAGACTTAGTTAGTTTACTTGGGGTGCCTCGTCTAACTTTGCGATTTGGCTAGTACCAGGCCCTTAAAGACAAACCAATTCATATCAATAATATTTTTAATTTACAATGACATATTTAACTTATAGCTAAAATGTAAAGTTTTAGCAAATGTAAAACTTGGAATTAAGCTTAGTTTAATGACGGTTGATGTTAATGATAGTGACGGAAAATGGCGCTGGTTGGAAATGTCATAGTAACAACGAAAATAAGAAGTGTTTAGCGAGTTTGTAAGTTGTATGACGTTAGCAGTCTGTCCCAACTTCGCTGTGCTGCTACTTCGTGTGATGCGCGATATTGACTAGCGCGAGAGCTGTGCTGGCACCTGGCGCATGCGCGGTGGTCGCCGGCGCACGGTGTTCACGTACAGAGACGATTGATGCGATAAGGATAATTTATTGCGCGCAACACATTATGCAAATCAAATGAGAAAATTGGTATCGGAAATTGAAAGCAGCGCTTGTTGGCAACACGGCGCGCACGACATATCATTCCCCTCCATAGTGCTGTTTCATAGTGTATTTATAAAATATGGAAACAACTTAAAAAGTTATTCTTATTTGTTACCCATATTAATAATAATAAATAAATTATTAATAATAATTAATAAATTAATGAACATTTGAAAGCACTATCTTTACCAACATCGTTTTTGGTTCTGACACGAAATAGTCTTGCGAAAAATGAGCATTTCCGTAAATGATGTTTCTTTAAATTTTATTTCGTTAAAAGATGTTTAAATGTATGTTCATAAAGTGTTATTAATAGATTTATCTGTATTTTATTATAACGACAAAACTCCGTACAGCGGAACTAAGCATTATATGGTTATTGGTCAGAATCTCACAGCGGGAATATGATTTATACTGTATTTTTGAGGTTGCTCTCAAACCATTACACTCTTGTGAATTCTGTATGTTGTGGCATTTAAAAGGACACTGTCATATTACTTGTTTAGCCATAAGATTACAAATATCCGTGATAATCGAACCGTCTTTGAAAATTACGAAACTAAGAGTGTGTTTACACCTAATGGATGAAAATAAACGAATAAACGAATTAAATGTAACTACGACATCAACTACGACTAAACTATTATACTAACTACCACTTCATTTAGTTATAACTCTAGTCTTGGGTATTCATTATCAACTGAACAGCTACAAAAATAGCTCGTAGATACGTTAACATTTGCACTTTTGCACTACGTATCTTGCATCTGGAGCAAAGCAAACAACATTATTTTTTCCGGTACAAATTAAATATGTGACTTATCTATCGTATGTGCTTGCACTGCTAACGTTGACATGCACATAATGTATCAACTTATTACGACTAGTACCAATCTGACGTATCGCTCATATGTCTCTATACCTTTTTTTATGTAAGCGGACATGGATAGCTAATACCAAACTGACCGTTATGATATATATAATACTAATAATAAATCTGTAAGGATGTGCATGGAGTAAGTTGCTTTGTTTTATAAGATACTGCGTTTGTAGACTCTATATATGATACTAAAACTAAATTGAAGATTTTTAGAAATATTTTCTGTATGTATGTTTGTATGTTCCTCCATAACTCTTAAAACGATCATCCGAATTCGATGAAATTTAGTACACGTCCATTGAATTACCCGAAAAACAGGATACGCGAAATAGAATTCAGTTACGTCTACGCTAAGATGCCACATCATACCGTCATACAAATGATGGAAAACACGGACAATTTTCAATGCCGCTTTGACCATCGTTCATTCAATGCGATGGTACCGAGCCGGGCGGGGTTAACCCTACCACCTAGTAAGCAAGAGGGGGACCTGCAGTTTTATGTGGAATATAATTCATGGCTAGCCTCAACGGTTGAGAATGGTCATCCATCCAGAACCCAACCGCGCTCAGAGGTACTTCACCCAGCTTATCGAATCGCTAGGCGTCGCGCCACTGGGCTACCGAGGCTGACAAAATATTATGCTGTGTATTTGTTGTTGACTTATACTGTTGTGTACTGACTGACTTATTTCGCTTCACAATCAAGCCAACTGTATCACTATATTATTCCTCCATCTCGCAAATCCAGCCTCGCAAAACTTTAACATCTCGTTCCCAATTTTCAATGCTCCCCTCATTTCTTGCGAGTGTTTCTTTCTCGTGGCCTTCGGGCGTGCAAGTTGAGCTTCGTGGAATACGTCATCCACGCTGCGAGCCAAGAACGTTTAAAGAGGTACCTCTTTAACGTTCATGCTGCGAGCGATGCCTCGCTTGCGATCCGTCCACGTCGCATGCCTCGTGCGTCCACCTCATCGAGCATGGAAAGACGGGAGTGGCAACCGAAAGTATGAGGGCGGTGTTTTCACTTTTACATGCGAAGCGTGAGCCTTCGCTTAAGGATTCGCTTACTACTGGTTTCCGACACGGAAGAAAATCACAGGATGCTAGCGCAAAATATATTCAATTCCATTATGGAATTATCAGGCATACAGCTAGAATGGCCACACTCACTAGGTGCCTACACTTATGTATGGAAGCGAGTCTTGGGTATGGCAGAAGAGGCGCTGCCTACCTATCCGGAAAAGCGGCGTGTAGGTATATATGTATGAATACTCGATGCTGCGCGTCCAGAATTCGTAAACAAACTAACGACAGTTAGACGTTTTCCACTAACTCGTGGCTACGCTGCCCCCATACGAATGTGTTTCGATTGCTACTTCCATCCTACCATGCTCACTGGTCCACATACCTGCACCTCCGCAGTGTAGGTGCAACACACATTAGTTCCATGCGCACGAGGACTGCGATCGTGTTCCCGGATGCGTTTTTCACTTCCGTGGGTCGTTTTCATCGTCAATTAGAACACTTTACATAATAGCAACACTATAGATTTAATATGTCGCTGACGCTTCGATGACGCACAAAGCGTGAGAATGAGAGGTCAAGGTCAAATGCAACCCGCATAGAAAGTAAAGAGACGGCGATGGGACACTATTTCTTCGGACGCTACGGGACCCCGCCTGCTTGCGTCGGCGAACGGTTCGCTTGTATTTGTTAATCATTCATTCAAATTACTAGTCAGCGTTTCCTATTTTTAACTGTGTTTTAACTGTATTTTTAACACCGTAGCCACAGACTACTTTATTATTTAACGTTATCTAACTCATCTCGTTCACCTGTACAAATATGTGCTATTATTTACAATGTCAGAATAATGTTATTCGTTGTGTGTTGATTGGAATTATTGTGAAGCTATGAAGCTCTCTGATTGTTATTTTATTATTTACTTATTCCTTACCTTACTTGTCTTTGGGACACGAACTTATCCACAATTAAAGGAATACAAGATATTGTATTATAGGAACATAGGCTATAGGAAATCATAGGAATTAGAAATCAAAGATCATGCGCGTCAGTCCAATCAGTTTTTTTTTCTATTTACCTACATTTATACTTTTGCATGCTCGAAATTTTGCCATAATTCAAAGAGATAAACGTTCTCGCAAAAAGCTTATTTTGACAAGGTTTTTTTTTAATGTTCTAAACTTTAAATATACCGATCATCCTAAGCAAGATTGTTTTGAAGAAATTTTCTGTTTGTGTGAAATTTTCATAAAGCCTTTGCCATGTATGTAGTTGAAAGTTATAAACTTGCAGGTGAGGCCGTATGTCGGGGAAAGGTGTCTTGTTGTTGTCCTCCAGGTCGCGTCGCAAATCCTGGCAATGTCCACAGCGTGGTGGACGAAACGCCGAGCTAAATAAGTAAGCTGTTTATCGGTAAAAAAATAATAATGTGTCGATAATCTAAAGAAACATATTTGTTAAACTCATTCGAAAGTGTGAAAATAATTCAAACGTTCGATCAACGAGTAATATCGATAAAATATGCTTTCACGAATTCGTCGTGTCAGTATGCGGCGACTAAAGTTTATTTTCCGTTTTCTGTGCTAACATTCTGTCGCCTGTGTGCGCCTCGCGTGATTATTAAACCCTTCATAAACGTAACAAATCCAATAACAGATTGTGGCAGAAATAACTGACGAGAATTCTGCTTGCACTATATCTCGTTAATGGATGTTTTGCTCCCGGCAAGAGCACGTTGTACATACTTACAGATCACGCGGAATTCGATAATCTTAAACACGCACGGTCACATTTGTTGGGAAGTCTTGAGGAAGTTTTGTCGGGGGTTATTTTGGTAACCTGTCGCGGAGTTTTCCCAATGATATGATATCATTTCGGTTATTGTCTTACGAAGGTGAGAGGAAGACCAATATCGTACGATGTTTAAGTAAGTGGCTGGCTTCTGGAATTCGAGTTACAAATAAATAGCAGGAACTCTATGTACGTTACAACATAAGTGCTTCATTATACGGTAGTCGTGTGGAAATGGGAAAATTTTGCATCTAAATCATGGTGCAATTTTAAAAAAGTAGCAAAATGGCCATAGTTTATTGAAAAAACAACTTGCCATCTACATTTTGCGAACAAACAATAACGCTTCAAAACAGACAGTGAAATGTGTACGGTTGAAAGATAATTCAGTTGTTTATCCCTTATTGGGTAGGCATTAAAATAAAAAAACTACATTAAACAATCGATAAAAAATACATGCACCGAGAACATATTAATTACTGATCTAAGGCTGGAGTGCACCATCTCAGGTTAATGTTATAGTTACGGCTATAATAGATCTATCTTCTTTCTTCTTCATGTGAAAAATAAGAACGGATATATAATAACCATAATTATAAAAATAAACAGAGATGGTGCACTCCACCCTAAGGGTTGGCTAATAAACTAAATTAATAAAACCCCACTTACTCAGTCGATAAAATATGGATACACGGAGAACATGAATGAATAGAAGCCATTCCATTTGCCGGTACAACTCGTCTTACCATGTAGAGATCTCCATAGCGCCACACCTTCCACAGCCCCTTGACGCTGAGCAGCATGTTGCGCGGTGCTCACCTCCTCCGCAGCCTGAGCGCCGCCTCCCTCTCCGTCGCGCCCCGCATGCGGGTACCCGCACACACTCCAATCCTGTTGCACAAACATACCTCATTAGTAATCCTGCTGTACCTATTTTCATATGAATGTGTAACGTTCAGTACATCTTGCATGGTGATCCCACCGAATTCCGAACAAACATATTATTGACTCAGAATCGACAGTGAATGAAATGAAATGCCAGCACTGTGTGCGGGCAGAACTTACGGTATATATGTGCTACATATGTACAACTTTTGGAAACGGAATCGTCTGAATACCACGGAGACATAGTCACATGTGATCGCGAGTTTACATGGCATTTACCATATCACAATGTAAGCTATCATGAAATACGTAACACGAGTAATTTCTGTCTTCCGGAAACTGAATATTCGGTCTCAGTCTGCCTAGCGGTATACTATTGTCAATCTCATTTGGCCGATTAAGTTTTTAAGCAAACCGAACCTTTCACCATCAAAGTATCTATACAGATTCCTCACTATGTTTTCCTCACTACATCCCAAGGGTAGGTAGGAAGAGAATGCCTCTTTGCATTAGGCCCGCCTTTTGTAAACTGTTTTTATTCATGATTTTTATTATTATTATTAATATTCTTTCACCCCAAATCAAATAAAACTAAAAAGAACTTTCGGCTAGCCAAAGGGTATCAAACCACCGCTTCCGGGGTAAGAAGCGCGCCCCAAACTAGAACCTAACGCGAGACCTTCACCACAGAATCCTTCACGCGAGTACAAGATGACTAAGCTAACAATGCAATACAATTTGGGCATACATTATTCAAAAGTCATCGCCATTTCCCAAAATCCCCAACCGCATCGAACGTGACACGCGCAGTCTATGCGCGCGCGTGCAACCAACGCACCTTGTATTGTAAATTTGTTCATTTTTTACGTCTGTGATTCTGTATGAGTCACACCAATCCCCTACGATTCGGATTATCCGGTTAGGCAGAAGATCAATGATCCTGTGCGTCACTCAAGTCGTTTTATTATATGTAATAGTCTTGCCTGAGATAAATTGTTTCCTTAAGCCTAGTGCTAGACGCATCTGTTGGTAAGGATAGGCATCTTTAGCCGGTGGTTTACCAAACGTAGTCAGTGTGATTGGCAATAAAATTTTATATATATTATTAAGTATCAAACAAGAAGATAATACACAAAAACAAACAGTGTGCCTATAGCTTGATATTCGGCCAACTCTCGGTTATTCTTAAAAAGGGCGAACGTACAGATCCAACTAACTACCGCCCCATAACCATTACCTCTCATCTCATCTTTGTGAAGTGATAGAGTGTATCATCAACTATTAGTTAATGATTTATATAGATAGCAGTAAACTGCTCAGTGGTCACCAAACGAACTTTATCCTAATCGATCTTCGTAGTATTCATCTCACCCAAAACGATTGGCGAAGGCGGAAGCGTTTGATCGGGTCTGGCACGAGTCACTGCTTTTAAATCCTATGGCCATTTCCCCGACCTGTGTGATTGAATCGCTGATTTTTTGCATGGCCAGAACATTACCGTATATTTTGACAGTAGCTGCTTCAAAGCCATCACAGTGTATGCCGGCGTGTCACAGGGCTTGGTGCTATCCCCAACTCTGTTTCTGCTAGAAGTAATTAATTTGCTGAACCTAAGTAACATGGGCACTACCCAACCGCAAACTTGGCTGAAGTAAGGGAAGATAGGCGGCCCTGGAAAACATTTCCGAGTGGGGTATCTATAACCTCTGCTACTTACTCCTCCTCGCGAGTAAGGAACAGACAATGGCGGATGTTTTTGAGCGACTGCAACTCCGACCTTCCTGGGTACAACTTTTGGTATGAATGACCTCATCTCGGTGTCTATCTGACCGTGACCTGGACTTTGGTCGCCATATCTAAGATAAAGCCAACGTCGCCTCAACGAAACGGCAGTCTTTAAAATAGGGTGATTCAGTACTTCACGCTGGACCAAAAATTGGTGCTCTCCTAGGCGCAAATAAGGTTTTACGTGAAGTATTGTTTGCATTTGAGGTACGGATGAGATAATTATCTTCTTGGCTCCTTGGACTCGATATAGCGTCGTCCCGTCGATAACACCGAGGAATCTCCGGAAATCTCTCGCTGGCGAGACCCATATTGAGAGCATTCTCTTTGGAGAATGGAGAATGCTCTTCGGGGCTGTATAATGCTGTTTATCTGTCGCCATTCTTTTAAAGTTTAACAGTTAGGATATTCACACATACATTGAGCCCATAAACCCACCCCGTAAATTCTTTATCCATACGTGGGGTCTGCCGGGGTATTTCCCGCAAAGGGTTTTAACCTTTAAACATAATACCAAGAAGTACCAAGCTAGTCGGATTGCTTTTGGCAGCCCCTGATTTTCGAAAACCCAATGGTGTCGTTGGGGGTTTCGAAGAGTCTGGTGTTGCGCTATATTAAAGAATAACCTACCGTAACCTTAGTGAATATGCACTGTGCACAATAAGACTGTACACAAATAAAACTAACATCCATACACACATGCGACCCAGTATCTGTTATCACGATTTAATTAAACAGCAGTATATCTTCCTATTGCAGCGCTCGTCACAAACCTATTGGAATCGACTGAATCCTACCTACGCACTATACAGGATTTACCAAAGAACGCCCAGCTAAATTGTATTCATTCAAATTGGCGGATGAATGGGAGAAAAAATCGTATTTTCTAAGGTTTATTTAGCCAAGCTAAAACATCACTTAAATAACGTCTGAAAGGATTTAATGTTAGTGTGTGAGTTGTGTAGTTTAAAGGCTGTTCCGAATATGACTACCAGAACTGCTTCGGAATGTAGATACTTCGAAGGAATTGTGTTGTTCAATCGAATAGGGATTACTTTGAAGGATGCCATGAGCCGGATGACGAATAATAATACCAGAGGTATGAACACAGGTCGGATACTTTGGGAATACACCTCGTACATGAAAAAAAATATCAATTATGGAACGGAAAGTTATTTCTTCGGGAGTGCATTGCAAGAAGTTCATATTGAACGGTTACATGTCATTGTCTATATAATTCCTAATATATAAAATGTCTATCCGATTTTCCTCAAAGTCATAACAAGTTTTGAAGAATTACATTTATGCTATCTTTCTCTTGAGAGCGCGGCCCGTTAATTATGCAGGCAGCTGTCTTGAGTTTGATTAATTTATCTCAAGACATAGATAGTTTACATATAAGTATTGTTTGCTAGACAGTCTCCGTTGTGATCCTCTGTTCGCAATTTGACCGTTGTGCGCAAAATAACATATTCCTATTATTATACTATCGCAAGCGTTGAATCTTCGTAAAAAAAGACAAGGAAACTCGATGTTGGGAGTGGCAATGCTTAAAACAGGTCCCAGGGATTTCCTCTTGATATTTTTTGTAAATTCGGCAAACCCAAAAAATATTATTCTGCAATCATATCTTTAACTCGGAACACAATCATTACCGGAGGTAACTATTGTATATATCACTTGTACATTTTATATAACTCATCTTCTTGTGTTTCATCTTCTGGCGTATGCCTTACTTTCTCGAATTGTATGTTGCTTAAATTAACGTATAGCTCGATTATGCATTGATTATACGCTACTTGCCATCACGCTAAATTACTTGAGGAGTCGGCAATGGGGTCAATAAGAGGGAAATTGGGAAAATAGACTGCTTATTTGCTCAGATCACTATAGTATTGTCCATGTTTTCCATTCCTTGTGTCTAAAGCGACGATGGCTTTTTATGCCTTAATAATATACCATCACGCGGGTACCATTCCGTTATTAGTCTCGTCTATACTTTTCTTTTCCTTCCCTTAGCATGTGTCCAAAAGAAGCCAAGGTAGACAAACTAAACGTTGGGAAGACGACATTAAAAAGATAGCTGGCCCAGAATGGACACGCACTGCAAAAGACAGGAAACAATGGAAAGCTTTAGAGGAGGCCTTTGTCGAAGGACAAGCTGTAAAAGAAAAACCGGTTGCCGATATATATAATTAGTTAAGGAAAAAGATAAATTGTTAAGTAGAATTAGGTAAATGTTAGATTATGAATGTTATTTAAGTTACAGTAATAAAGGCTTTTTTTTTTTTATTTTTTTTTTTTTATTTATTTATTTATTTATAATATACCCTGTTACTAATAAACCCAGATAAACGCCTGAACAGTTATATAATGTTTTATCCCTTTCTCTCAGATTCGAAACAGCATGTCGATGCAAAGGACAAAACATTGTATAACTATTCAGACGATGATCAGCGTTTATTAGTAACAGGGATAGATTACAGTTTTCTTTGCAACTATACCTATGGTTAAGAGTTTGCTCTTCAGCAATGTATATTTATGATGTTCTTTGTGAGCAGTAATATTCTATAAATGACTGTAAACTAGTTTCAATGGAAAAAATATTACAAAATGGCAAATCTGGCGAAGATTCTTGTCGATTATTCTTCGCCAGAATTCGATTACGAATCGGTAGTGGGAGAAAAATAAATACTAAGAATCCAAGTGTGTAATTAACATCTAATGAACGAAATATTGAAACCGGAACGAAAACTGAAAGTTCAATGAACCCTCGCGTAAATAAAGGGCAGATTCTGGAATGACACTTATTCCTTTCGGGAGTAGGTGTAATTGTCTAGGTTCATTCCAGTTTCAATGTCATTCAAATAATACATTCATCTTACGTTTAAACAAAAATAACTTTACTAAATCAATAGCATGGTTTATTCGAGCAAATAAATAAATTCTAGTTGGTCATGTAGAAACACGCAGGGAAAATAAAAAGTTGAATAGATAGAAACTAGATGATAAGAAAAGGGTTCGATATCAGCTCCATTGCATTCAGTTCTGTAAGATCGAATGTTAAACCACATCTGATGAAAAAAAAGCTACAACTATTTTTAAAATGTTAAATGTTGTTTTACTTAAGCCCTCATCGAACTGAACGAAATCAGCTGCTATTGTAAACTATTTAAACAATACACTAGTCCCTCAACCGTTTATAAAACACACATTGCTCCTGGCGCTTTAAAATTAAAAACAATCCTGAATTACTTTAACTAAGAACGAATGCTCACCCGTGCGTAGGTTCCCAGCTCAGTTCGCAAATACTGCACCACGCTATCTCACCGAAACGGAATTGCAACGATGAAAATTCTCACTGTCCGTCGTACGTTATATTTCGCGAAATCGGCGAGCGAACGCTTCCCGCTGAAAGACGTCGCTTTGTTTATTCTCGCAGGAGTTAGTGACCGCGACTGCGTGCGCCCATTGAACGATTATTTCGGTAACTTCTGCGTGATACAACACGCGTTACGTCACAGTACTATTACGGACCTACGTCAACCAATCCGTTGGCTCGCAACGTTTTTGTTCTGTTCACTTGTATTTCTTAAAATACTAATGTAATTGATGATAAAATGATATCGCTGGCAAGTAACGTATTTTGAATGAATTCGATATTCGAAAAGACGTATTTTCATTTGTTTTCAGTAATGTGTCGAAGGGCAGGCTCTTCGAAATTCTAAAAATCTTATTTTCATTTGTTTCACTAATGTATCGAAGGGCAGGCTCTTCAAAATTCGAATGATCGTATTTTCATTTGTTTTCACTAATGTGTCGATGGGCAGGCTCTCGCCTGTGAATGGGCAGCGGGTGTGCGCGTTGCGAGCGTCTCGCGTCGCGTGTGTGCGCACTTGACCTTGCGCCTGCGCCGGTTCGCGGTCGCGTACTGAAGCGCTTTTCGCTCGGCCCGCCTTGTTTTATAGAACGCCACACTTGTTGTTACACTTATGTCCGCGATAAAGCCCCGATGAGGATGGTCAAATGCTACGTATTCGTGTTTCACGTATGGGATTTTAATGTTCACACATAACGTGTGCACTCGGCAGGAAAAGTGGCAATCAATAACGTGTAAAAAATGGCGATTAATTATTTTTTTTTACGACCATACAATGCAGTACTCAATGGTCTTGTTTGTCGTCAACCACTTACATTCTACATTGAAACTATTATTTCAGAAAAGTATTCATAGATATTATACACACTGAAATAACTTAAGATGTTAAGGTTTCTATAAGGTCATATTTTATAGTTGATTATAGAATGGCCTTCATGATATTAAGTTTATTGATAATATGAGCTCTCGAACCAAAATATTATTATGAATTTTGTACCGTAATATCTTAACATCCCCATTTTCCTGCGCTTGCATTTACATGTGTATACTTAGAATCCGTGCGAAAAGGCCTGAACTTGCAGGAGTCCGGAAATTTATTTCTTTTGAACCTCTTAATATTTTAGAAAACAGTTTGGTTTTTATGGACCTGGACATGGATTGCCAATCAAGTGTTGATTTAAAAAAAAACTGATTTAAATTTTCAAATATTCATACCAACGTTTTCGCAAACAACACCAACAACTAGATTGACGGTACTCTAACACGCATGACTTTTTTTTTCACTTTTTAATACTAATACTTTCAACTATAATTTCATTAAAAATATCGGTCATTATGTACGTCTCTCATAAAATGTTTATCATTGAATATACTTTATTACTACATATATTCACCTAATTGTGTCCGCCATTTTAGGTTAGGTTAGGTTAGATGCCAGCTAGCAAAGACTGTGTCAATTTTGAAGTTAAAGTTAATAATTATATCCTTAACTCTGAAGATGTTACCTTCTAAATCGGAATCAGATCGATTTACTTAAACCAAGTAAAGTGTTTTAGTTCAACCTTGCAACCAAACCAATATGAGGGAAAATTGATGACGGAGATTTTTATTAAGGTTAAGGTTGGCTTTGGGTTTCGCCTTTATCAGGAGACCATACCTGTACTTTTCGAGTTTATTTAAACACGAAATTTATCTCTTATGATAACTGTCCAAAATAAACATTGTAAAACATGCCAATGTCAACAAAAGGGTTTCATGCTAAGATAATTTTGGCATATCTACAAATGTACCTCCGGACATACATTTCGAAATTATTTTGGTTAGCAATTCTACCATTGCTCAACACGCAACCCAAACACTGTACACATTCCTCTTAAGGTGGCCCAACCCGGCGGGACTAACTCATTCGCGGTCACGGTACAAAACCGTGCTGTTGCGCTCTGGGACCTTCTCTGTTTCAAAGAAAAAGACAGGCTCCGTGATGAGGAAGATGCGACATGTCCACAAAAAAGACAATGTGTATAATGTATGTTTGGTAAGATTTACGAAAATTTTCATTACAAAACGACTTATAGCTAAAAGTAAACCACGACCGCTGTAGTCAAAAATCTAACAAAAACCAAATAGATTATAAATCTTGATTAAATAAGATATATCTGATGACTAATCTTTTTAAGATGTTCTTACTTTATCATTGCGTAATCCACCTCCAAAGTTATTGTATAAAACGCGCTAAAAATTCGAACTTTCGGACCTTATAACTTAGAAACCAACCACAATTTTACAATGCCAACGGTCATCAGACATCTAGTTCGATCAAATAAAGCTATTTTAAGCAAAATTTGGGATCTTTGACGAGAAATATGGGCTTGATCTTCTTTCCCCGTTTGTATGGGGAGTTAAGCGGGATGGCCCACCTTAATAATCAACCCATCCTCTTGATCTTTTATCGGTAGGGTCGCCAAACTGTGTTTCGAAAGTGTTATTTCCCCAAAGTGCAACCTGCTCGTGCAGATTACCGGCATGGTTTTCCCACACCCGCAAAACTTCTAAAGCCGATGGGCGTGGCAGGGCGCTTTTTGGCGTATGCAATATGTCGCCATATTCTGTTAATGATGTGACTTATTTTTTGTATTTGTAATGAATTCAAGAAAAGGTGTTTTTTTAATTTAAATACAATACCTGCTTTTTTGTTTTGTGTTCTCGTAATACAATGTTAACTTTTTAAAACTACCGAAGGGTTAAACGGCGGTAAATATCGGTAGTATAATCCGTACACTTAATTATGGTTCAGAAAATATGTGATTAACTTTCGTGAAATTGTTGGTGATATCGGCATCATAGCCAATTTAGTACGCTGGCCGTGACATTGGCAAGTGTGTCGCCGACCACCGCCGCCGCGTCGCACTGTGGGGCAATATTGACCAAGGTTGGCCATACACCTGTAACTTCATTGTTTTTCTAAAAATCTTTATAAACGTTTCGTGTTTAAAAAGGAAGAGTCAGAGTATCAGTACCAACATGGTTTTATTTCCTTATTAATAATAATGTAACTATTGTCATTATTCATTATTTATGTATACCAATCTGTATTTAATTATTCATAACAATTAATTATAAGATTATTATATCATATATAGATATAGATAGATATTAGATAATTATAAGAACATTTTCACAAAAAACATGTTTGCAGTATTATAGTTCGTTTATAACGCGCTGATACCATTTTCATTTATCTTTCTTAATAATTGAGGAAGTTAGCCCCCGGTGAGTCGTATTCACTACGTATAATATTCACAACGTATAATCTTATTTTTTTCCAAAAAATTAAAACCATGCATATCGTATAATAGTCACAACGTATAATGTTATACGTTGTGCATGAATAAAGTTTAAAAATAAAATCAACTCTTTGCATCATGCAGAACGTATAATAGTCACAACGTATAATATTCCTAACATGAATTCACAAAAAAAGAAAACCATGCAGAACGTATAATATGCCAAGAAGCACTGCATAAAGCGCCCTAATAACGATACATTTAAGGCTGAAATTGCTACGAACCGATATTTGCTACAATTTCGAAAGGCCTCCTTACGCTAATTGAGACGGTCGAAACGTCACGTGCTAGTATACGCTTTAAAAGTATAGACATAATGGCGCTTATCGTATGAAAAGTTTTTGGATTATATGATATGCATGGGTTTCTTTTTTTGTTAAATAAAGATCATAATATTATACGTTGTGACTATTATACGTTATGCATGGAGAAATAAGTAATTTTATTTTTTGAACTTCTTCATGCACTTCGTATAAGATTATACGATCTGCCGATTATACGTTGTGCATGGTTTTAAATTTTTGTTAAAATATGACATTATACGATCTGCATATTAGACGTTCTGCCCCCCCCCCCCCCCCGGTCACACTTTTCTGAAAACGGGTACCCTATTAAAGCGATGGAAAAAGCATTTTGAAAGCTTAAGTATTTCCATGATATTAACTAAAAGCATTTTAGGCCAACTGCTTGTATGGAGAGTCCGGTAGTGCGCCGTTCCCGCAGACGTGACGTACCGCAGCGTGTGATGTCAACGCAAACCTAGAGCTAGTGAATACAATATCACATTCATCTCGGTCAACATTGCTACAATTCTAAGTTTTTAGGCATTGTTGTCTTCGCATTTTAGGTTTTCCCACTACACGAAAACTGTAGACGCAACGCGGTACTCACTGAATTTATCTCGCCTTTTTCGACGAACATGCCTAAAAAAATTATGTACGCAACTTTAATAGATAACGCTGGTATAAGTAAATTATTTAATAGTCCGGAATATATTTCTATTGACAATTTTGATCCGTTTAGGCAACAGTGAGGTTAGTTGTGAGATGTAATCAAACTTCTGACTGATGGGACAGTAGAAGCTTGAATTAATAATCGCTCGAACAAACTGATAATGGCCGCAAAAAATATACTAAATATCCAAAAATATAAAATATAAATAAAAGGATTGTTATCAATTTATTTATCAAAGTTTTAGTTATTTTTTGCTAACATACTTTGAAGTTTTCATTTCATTTTAGATCGATTGACGCCTATGCGTATTTAATTTGCATTTTTTTAAATATACTATTATACACTTAACATTATTCAACTTATTCAATCGTTGGCGCCGACATACGGCATTATGCGAGTTGCGAAGTACGCTATGGAAGTTTTTTATATTTATGGTAAGATTCTTGTAAATAGGTACTCAAATAAAAAAATAATTGAATCATGCTTGTTGACTGGAAGAAATCACTTTTAGTGATAAGTCCGCCTTTGTGCAGTTTCGCTCTGTTAGATTTAATTGTTTTGTGTATAGTTTTTAATGTAATTTGCACAATAAAGATTTTTTTCTTTATTTCTTTCTTGCTCGGTAGTCAGTGCCTGTTCGGCAAAATAATCGCGCGCACCATGTTCATCATCTTGTGATTGTAGACTAAGATCCACACATCGACTGATCTTAGGAATAACGATGGATAATAAGTTAAGAGAGATCATGTTCGCGATTACGTTTATTAATTTTTAACCGACTTAAACATTAAAAAGACAATGTTCTGAATTCGTCTGTATTTTTTGTGTTGAAGTTACCCGATATCTCTGCAAACTGTCAATCGATTTTAATGATGATTTCTTTCATTAGTAGTGTTATCTCCTGGTGGTCCTTTCATACGTTTTGTTAAAGAATACCATGCCTAAGAATGGGAAATACTAAAAAGAGTGAAAACACTAACGGTTTTAAAAAACATTGACCCGACTCCGATCACCCTGGAGTAGAAGGCGGTACAAGATCACACCTGCACATGTATGAGGACCCCTTCTGTGCTTTTGTGCCGCCTTTTACTTCAGGTTGCTTAGAGTCGGTGCATTTTTTTTATAATTGATTGACATCTATTTATCTCAGACTTTGTGTCACCTAGCAGCATAAGTGCATATATTGCATTAACATTACTAGCATAATCGTATTATAAATATCGTAAATCGTAAATATCGTAGCATAAGTATTTGTCTATAGAAATAGAAATCTAAATTATTTACAATACATCCTAATGCGGTTTCAACATTTCCTCAGTTCATTTTCACCATCCTAGATTTAGACATCGTTTCTCTTTCGTTACATCAGCAATATGTTGACAACGTAACTCGTCCTAACTGCGTCTCATCTCTTGTCTGTGTCTGGTGTATTTCACTCTCCATGCGGACTCAGAAAATAATTTACATTTTTTTGCGGCACACGGCCTCCGCTCCGGACAATATAGATAACGAATGTCTCTTTCCCTCATGTACTAGGGCTTAGATAAATAGTCGTAACCTTTGATTATCTAGTTAAGCAAAAGGTATATCTATGTAGAATCAATGGTCGTAACAGAAACTAAGACTAATGAAAATTAGTACTTTGTGACGTCACTTTGACATATTTTGTATGGACGAAATGTCAATGCAATGCACAGTAACGTCGCAAATTACTACTTTTTGGTAGTCTTAGTTCCTGTTACGACTATTTATCTCAGCCTAAGTCTAATGTAATCTCCTAAGTCGTCGATCCATTTCTCCATGAATTAAGGCCAAATGAACAGACACCATTTTTTTAATGTGATATCTGTAAAGGTACCTAGAGATGGACCAAATAAATACCTCTTTAAATATTTTTAAATATTATTATATTTTAGTATAATATTATATATTTTTAATCTCCGATAATTCCCTTCTTTTAGTGTTCCGTACCAAAAGGGTGCCAACGGGGTATCAATTCCGGAGTGAATTTATAACCATTCCGTATGATTCCGGGTTCTCAAAGTACCATTGAACCTTCATTCCAGAGGTTATCTGGACTTGTATTAGATTATGAACGTGAATGCATTCCTCTTTGGAGCCAGAATTACCTATCGTTATTATCTATGTACTAGCATTTCCGATCTAGTTATCTTACTTATTTACAACAACATTACACTAAAGTAAATATACTTTTCGTGCTAAGCATGTACGTCGCTTATTCCAAAGAATGTGACATGTATGTATGTATGATCGACCGTGAAGTAAGGACACATTAATTAAAGAAAGATCCCTGTTAACTACTTTACGAATATACTGCAAGGCTGGACCCGAACCAGCAAAACATACTATTTGCGGGTATTGCGTCTAACCATAGACCTAGCATGCGCGCGCAGCGCGCTATTTCTATGCGTCTTACCAATTTCGCCACCTGCTGTATACCCATAATTTGGAATTCTCCTGGTAGAGGAACTGTGTCGATTATATTTACATACATGTCACATTCCTTAACATTACACTGCTATCCATATAAACGTTTTACCCTTAATATTTCCGAAAGTTCGGCGCGGCACAACACATTTTTGCAAAACGTTTCAACCTCGATAAGTTTCGCCAACGTTCGCCTCCACGCGAC
This sequence comes from Incurvaria masculella, assembly GCA_946894095.1. Taxonomy (NCBI): domain Eukaryota; kingdom Metazoa; phylum Arthropoda; class Insecta; order Lepidoptera; family Incurvariidae; genus Incurvaria; species Incurvaria masculella. The sequence goes on along the minus strand of OX335660.1, from coordinate 12,351,401 downwards.
GCCATGTTTTTAGGACTCCCTGCGTGCGATTCGATTTTATGCACTGACTTCAACGTCGTACGGCTCAATTTGGCACGCAATCTTCGACGCATATGCGTCAGGCTCCCGTAAAGTTAAATGAGCCATTAACCGTTGCAATGTTGTAAATGCGTGCAGAATGTGCTGATTGTTAATGTCTCATTCGGAAGTAGCGAGAGCATGGGATGTGGAAACGAAGGTACAACTTCCGGTTTTACGGTTTCCGGGCAGCGTTGGACAAAAAATTAATCGAATTGCTCGGCCGTCGAACAACATTTGAAATTTTGTCTATAAATAAGTATTCTTTAAAAGTTTTTCTCTGAAATTCAGGTTTTTTTCGTCTGGACTCTCGTAATTTAGATTGGGAACTCAGCTTATAGCTGGTATTTTTTATTACATCTCATTTATTAATTAAAATATTTTCAAGCTTTGCTTCAGAATATCAAATACAATTAGGATTAGGTATGTTTTTTTTAAATATACGTAGCGTATGATACAACATAATTATATATTTGCGAATGCAATATTATTTAATTATTGAAATTACATTGTAATGTGAAATAACTCGTGAAGTCTTTTTTACTCGTCGACGTTATTATTATAGAATTATCTAGATTTTGTCTCTGTTTACGATGTAACGATATGAAAATAAGTGACTATACTCTCAGGATTTACGAGAAAGGTATCACGCGAGTAGCTCTCATTCCAAAGGCAAGAACTCACATTTGACTCAAGTTGCTCACATCTCTATGAGTAAGGCCTGGACCACATGAACGAAATAAAACCGAACGGACGAAATTTCTGCCTATGTTTGGAAACTCCGGAATCGGTGAGTGCATGTGGCCGGACCCATACACTTCCATAGGCGATTTTCCGGTTTCGTCCGGTTTTATTCCGATCGTGTGGTCCAGGCCTAACAGAGCATGCTGAATTTTCACTTACATGCATTTATTAATTAGTATTTATAGTTAGTCATACTCAGGCGACCCGGAATGACAACGTGAGGGTCGACTACGAGCTCCCTTAATCGTTGAGCATGCATGAAGAGGTGTATAAGGTGTAATAAGTATGCGTTGATCCTACCGTATGGCACTCTTATTATCTATGCTTACCCCTCCTCGAATGCGGCGTGATGGTATGTATGTAACTACATAATCGATTGTTAAATATTTTTTACCGAGGCCGAAATCTCTGTACCGCCAAAATCACCCAGAGCCGGGTCCGTGGTGCAAAGCCGCGCGCCGCCTCGCCGCCACGCTGTCTGACTTTCGAAATATCTGCCAATTCGACACCGGCAACTTCGTCGCGCGCCGTCTCGCCGCCTCCGGCCGAGGACTGAAGTAGTTCCGTCGCGCGACACAAAGGTCGCTTCGCTTACGAACGCTCGATTGGGTCAAAGCCCGAGGCCCTTTGACCAATTTCACGGACGTAGATTGTTAGGAGACGACAATACGCATACGTATAACATATGTAAAGCCGTTTGCAGAGCAGATACCTAGAACCCCATGCGGTACCATCGCAGCATACTTTTAGCCCAACACACCGCATTCCCGAAGGATTTTGGAGCCATGCAAATAGCTTCCCTTATGAGCACGGCTACCTCGAAGTAAATGGAAAACACCGACAATTTTTCATTGCCGTTTCGAATATCATTTTGTTTAATGCGATGGTACTAACCCGGGCGAGCTTACCCTACCATCTAGTAGGGAAAGAGGACCTACAGTTTTACATGGATTCCGAACCACGGAGCAGCTCGTACCTAAGGCCGCGGCATACACACTCTGTTTTATCGTCCATTCGTCTACATAGTGGTCAACTAAAGCGGTGATCAGAGGTCGTCAACCGGCGGCGGCGGCGGCGGAGGGTCGGCCGTGACACATTGCGTGTCGGCTACCGGGTTGCATGCATCTGATCGTTCCGCGCCTTCTCCCCCGCCGCTGGTGTATGTCAGACTAGAGACTGTCAAATCAATCGTGAGTCCCCAAATAATATCAGGAAGTAAAAAATCATAGTATGGCATAAAATCATAAAATATAAAAATCATAGGGGAAATTAAACTGCAATTATCTTGATACTAGAATATTAAAAAAAACCTATGATTTACTCTCGTAAACCAATTTAACTTAACATGTTTTATATTGTCATAGTCATAATCAAAATCTGGGGCGAGATATACTCTAGACCACATATTACGTCGTTTTCTGCATCAAATTCACTCTCGATATACATTTTCCCCAAGACGAATTACGGAATGATCCGTTTCATCTTCGACGATTCGATCATGTTCCACATACTTTATTCCCATGTAGTTTCCATTCTGTAGGAGGAACGCTTCGCACTCGTCTATGGTCAGCTTTTCAATATATTTTGCCTAATCATGCCAGCTGCGATTATTTTAATTCGAAACCCGGCTAAACGGGTACTTCTGGGGATCACCACTGGTCCGCGGACCACCGGTTACGAACCAAGCCTAAGTTCAATGAGGTAATGAGTTAGGGTAGGTAGAAATGAGATTGTCAACAAGCGCCATTACCAAAACCAAGTTTCGCTGATCGCCATCCTAGCTGTAAGCGTAATTGCCCGGCTTTTTATAACGTATTTTAAATAGGCTTCTTAAAAATCTAAATGTAATAGAAACACTTTACATAGCTCCATGGTCAAATGGCGCTTGATTTCCATTCCAAACGGCGACGGCCATTGCAGCGCTGCAGCCGCGGTCTGCGCCGTCTCGTGGTTTCTTTTGCGAAATGCGATGCACTTTCAGTTTTCGCTACTTGCTGGAACTATTTCGCGGCCAACAGCTGTACATAACGGGTAGGTAGATAGGTACATAGCGGTAACTGTGTGTTATTTTTTTATATAACAATTGAGTGGTAAAATTCTGAATATTAACGCATTTTGGCTGTCGATCTACGTCTCTACATTCGAAGGTCCCATATTTTTTAAGGTTTTATATTTTTTTGTTTGTTTTGGAACGTGTATTTTTGTGTTTTTTTCATCTACTGCCGAATCAAGTATGTATACCTTTGTCCCTTCGTTCCTATTATTCGCTTTTCCAGAAAAAAATATTACTGTCGTGAAACCAGCTTTTCTTCAGTATTATTTTTTTAATAATGGGAAAAAATCGCCGGGGTTTACCACATTTTATTTCATCATCAAAAAAATGGTCTCAAGTAAAAAAATAAGTTAAGTGAACTAACTAGAAGAAAGCTAACTGAAGGAATGGTGCAACGAAATCTTTGAGGACATTTAGTTACTCAATATTCTGATCGGGTGCTAGCATGTTATGAAGACCCGCGCCGTTTGGATATTTATCTATTCTAATGAAGTAATTACACACTTGCTACTCTATGTTTATGCACCGTCTGACGCTAATCCTTTCCAATTATGAAAACACGAATCGATTATGTCAGGATTTTGCATGCACGATTAAGAATACTGTAAATACGTGGTTTCATTGTGTGAGCGCCCAAGTCGCTCTGGATTGACCGACCGAGTGTTCGTGGAGTTTTGGGTGGGTTTCGATAAATGGGCAAGCGCAAGGCTTGGACTCACCTGGGGCTGCTCTGCCGGGTCTCTCACAGCACACAAGCACACCTACCACTAACGTCACTATGTTCAAGGAACGGATACACGGAGAGCCGGCTCATACAGGGCAAGGTATGGCTGTTGGATAAAGTGAAATTGCGATAGAATGCACTATGCGGCTGTGACTACAAATTATTGTTGGCAGGGTACACGAAAATAAGTATCTGAGAGAAAAATTGGCAAGGGCTTCGCCTTTTAGAAATGTGAGAATGCAAGAGGTAAATCAACTAATATAGGTAGTTTTTATGTTACCTAATCTGTGCAGTTAATGGCGCAACTGTAAAGTACTAGTGGCGCCATCTCTTGGAATTGTATGAACTAAAATAAAATCAATCTGTTTGTCCAAACATCGTGCCGGCCCTGAAACCACGTATTCAGTAAAATGTACAAATTAAATAGAGAGGGACGAGGAATTACTACAAATGTATATACTTAAAATAAATAAACAAGTTATAAATGAGGGGTTCAAACATAAAAAATTAATACAAAAATATATAGCACTCAATTTGAGTCCTCAATATATGGCAAAGGTGCTACTTTAACTACAGGACGTTTGTATACACCGTTGCTAGTGCGGACCTCTACAACTCTGACAATATTGTCGGGACCAGCTGTAGTAGAAACAATCCGTCCAAGCGGCCAACTAAGGGGAGGCAAATTGTCCTCCTTTAGGACGACAAGCATCCCTTCAGACAAATTCTTGTAGGGCTTGTGCCACTTGGGCCTAGATTGTAGAGTACCAAGATACTCTTTGTGCCACCTATTCCAAAAGGATTGATGGAGGCTCTGAAGCAACTGCCACCTTTTCAACCGGTTTAGATTGGTGTTAGATACGTTTGGTTCGGGAAGAGCATTTAATGGTTCCAGGGTCAAAAAGTGACCTGGAGTGAGAGCAGTCAGCTCGTTAGGATCGGGGCTCATTGCGGTTAGAGGCCGAGAATTTAAGCACGCTTCAACTTTGGTAAGCACAGTGTAAAATTCTTCGAAAGTAAGAAGCTGTGCTCCTATTATACGAGACAAATGAACCTTGACACCTTTTACGAGAGCTTCCCACAAACCACCAAAGTGTGGTGCGTGGGGAGGGATAAAGTGAAACTGAATATTTAGTGTGCTACAAAAATCTGTAACAGTAGAGTCTTTCGATTGGGTACGAATAATTTGACGCAATTCTTTATCAGCGCCTACAAAGTTAGTCCCATGGTCGCTGTACAAATCAGAACATCGGCCACGACGTGAAATGAAACGTTGTAGTGCAGACAAGAATGCTTGGGTAGTCAGTTCACTGACTAGTTCTAAATGGCATGCTTTGGTAGTCATACAAACAAACACACAAATATAGCATTTGGTGCGAGGAGAGTTTCTTAAATTGGAAGTTTTAATGTTAAAGGGACCTGCGTAATCCATTCCAGTTTTCGAAAAAGGCTTTACTTGTTGTACTCGAACAATGGGAAGCTCACCCATAGGGGGAGCCGACAATTTTGGACGCAGTCGGTAGCAATTCGAGCAATGAAACACTACTGATCTTATAACTCTACGCGCGGATATAATCCAAAAGTTTCTTTGCAAGAGGGACATCAAAGCATTTGGTCCGGGATGACCAAAGTTAACATGAAAATGTCTAACAATCAACTTAGTCAATGGACTATTATGAGGTAACAGCGCAGGGTGTTGCTGTTGAGATTTAATATGAGCGGCCTGAAGTCGACCTCCTACTCTCAGTAGGCCATTTTCATCAATAAAGGGAGATAACCTTACTGTAGCCTTAGAAGGCTGTTTATTAGCCTTAATACGGGATATGTCTTCAAAGAAATGTTCAGCCTGGATAATTTTTATCCAAATACTTAGAGCATTTTCCAATTCAATGGTAGTGAGCATGGGTGAGATTTTAATAAGCGGACGAGACTTAGGGGAACCAAAACGTAAGCAGTAACTAGTAACTCGTTTTAACTTAGTTAAAGTCGAGACTCTGTCAAGAAGGGTTGAGTCGTGTTCAGTTACAAGTAGAGTTAATGGAACAGGTTTCGTCTCCATAACACCATCATCTTCAGACACAAGAAGGGGTGGTTCTGATAAATCACACTCATTATTTAGATTTAGCAGGAACGATGGACCATTCCACCACTGCGCATGACCAACGAGCTGGGATGGTGTTAAGCCACGACTCGCACAATCACTTGCATTATGTTCGGAACGGACGTGAACCCATTCGTCTGGTGATGTATGCTCCTGAATCAAGCTAACACGGTTGCTCACAAACATTTTCCAACGACTTGGGTGGGATCGGATCCAATGCAGGGCAATTGTTGAGTCGGAGTAACATCGTACCTTGTCAATGTGAAATTTTTGTGAATATAATTTCACTGCGTACGACATAAGTTGGCAAAGTAAGACGCAACCACATAATTCAAGTCGGGGCAAAGAAATTGGTTTCAGTGGGGCAACCTTTGATTTAGCTAACAATAAATGAGTAGAAACAGCTCCGTGCTTAACAATACGGAGGTATATGACAGCAGCAAAGCCTGAGAGGGAACTGTCTGAGAAGCCATGGAGTTCTCGCACGGCATTTTCTGTAGAGGGGACGTGTCGAGGTAAAGAGATTTGAGAGAGAATACTCAACTCATTCTTTATTGAAATCCATTGTTTCAATAAATCTTGTGGAATAGAGTCATCCCAACCAATTTTTAAGGACCACAACCTTTGAATAATCAGTTTGGACAAAAATACGAGAGGGGCGATCCAGCCCATAGGGTCATAAATGCGGGAGATATCTGAGAGAATACCACGTTTTGTAGGTATGAGTTCAGTTTGATGAACTTTGTACGAAAAACAATCTGAGATGGGATCCCATTGGAGTCCCAATACCTTCAAATATGTGTGATTATCAAGATCAAATGAATAATCCTTAGTTTGCTTGTATTCAGCGGGTATATTGTCTAGACACTTTTCCAAATTACTAGCCCACTTCCTAAGCTCAAAGCCTCCACATTTCAGCATAGAGTTTAGCTGCTCAACCAAAATGCGAGCACCATCGACTGTGTCGGCACCGGCGAGTACATCATCGATGTAGGTAGAGTTGAGTAGAGCAAGAGCAGCGAGGGGGTACTTACTACTTTCATCATGGGCTAACTGGATCAAGGTTCTGATGGCCAGATAAGGAGAGCTAGTAACTCCGAAAGTGACAGTTGTGAGGGTATATTCGCATATGGGTTCTGTTTCGTTGGGACGCCAGAGAATTTTTTGATAATTTCGGTCACTCTCGAGAACATTGATTTGAAGAAACATTTGTTTAATATCTGCAATTATGGCAACTGCATTCAAACGAAAAAGGGCAATAATGTCTACAATATTTTTCTGCAATTTCGGTCCAGAATGTAGACAATCATTCAAGGACATTCCATTATCGCTCCGACAGGAAGCGTCAAAAACGACACGAAGTTTTGTTGTGGTACTGTCCTTGAAAACAGCATGATGAGGTAAGAAATATGAATGTAGAGCTGTGTCAGTGCACAAACGCATGTAGCCATTTTTCAAATAATTATTCATAAACTCTACATAGTCCCTTTTGTAGAGTTCATTATGTCGAAACTTACGCTCCAGAGATTGAAAGCGTTTTGTGGCAATTTCTCGAGAGCAACCCAAATTCGGGGGTTGAGTCTTAAATGGTAGAGCAATAGAATATCTACCAGTAGAGTCACGGGATACACTATCAGTAAAATATTTTTCACATATTTCATCATCGGGATGGAGAAAATTTTGTTCTGGGGGTTCCTCTACCTTCCAGAACCTTTCTACAATATCATCGAGCGTGATATGCAAAGAGTGAACTTCAGGGTCATGCGATGGTAAATTGGGTACAAAGTTAGGGCCCATAAGAGCCCAACCGAAAATAGTTTCCAAGGCAATGGGTGTACCAGGAGGTCCACTTTTAAGGCCACCAACTAAGACTTGTTGGAGCACATCTGCTCCTAATAAAATAGAGATAGGAGCGGGTATTGCAAAGCTGGGGTCCGCGAGCGGAAGTCCGATTCCATGGTTCCATAAAGAAACAGGGAGAGGTGCGTTTGGTAGGGCACCAGTAATTTTTGGTATGCACAAGGCTGTCATTTTGAGAACGGGATGTCCGGACAACGGTGCAATCACAAAATCAACTGTGCCGTGATCTACATCGAGAGACAAATTAGAAATACCATGGACAGACACAGAGTTGGGGCGACGCTTCAATTTTAATGTTTCAGCAAAGCTGTTTACAATAAAAGAACATTGGCTGCCAGTGTCCACAAGCGCTCGTGCATTATGGTAGCAGCCTTGACTGTCCCGGACATTTAATAGTACAGTGGCAAGTAGGACATTTGAGGGTTGAGGATTCGTTTCCCTGGAATGCGTGGAGAGTGCATTCACTGTTTGGGGAGTGCTTGCTGTAGACTGAACGTTTATGGGTGGACTCGGTGCGCTAGCAGTAGCCTGCACGTTTGTGGATGGTCGGTCAAAGTGTAACAATGTGTGGTGGGATTTTGAGGAACATGTGCGACAAGCGTACTTGGAGATACATTTTTTTATTGAGTGTTGCGTAGCCAGGCAATTAAAACAAACGTGAAGTTGTTTTGCTTTATTGTATCGGTCTACAGAAGAAAGTGCTAGAAAATCGGGGCACTTCGACAGTGCATGTGTGGGCTGGGTGCACATAGGACAGCTCCGAGGTAACTCAGTGTTCAACATAGTAATAGTACGAGGGTGTGTTGAATGAGTATTCACCCCAGAAGTGTGTGGGGACTTGCGTGTTCCAGCAGACTGGAAAGTATGGGGTGTAGGACGCGCAGGGGGTGCGGACGCCTCTAGCGCTTGAGCACGCTTACGTAGGAATGCAATTAATTCATCGTAGGTGGGAATATCAGTTGAATTCAACATTTCAAAATGTCTGCGAGTCTGTACATCCAATTTATCAAGAATAATGTTCACCAACAAGAATGACCATTCACTTGTGGGAAAATGTAATGCATTTAAGGCGTTCACGCTATCCGAGACGGAACTTACAAATTTTGTAAGAGAGTGAGAGGAAGCATTCTCAACACAAGCGTTTGCTAAACGTTTGTAATGCGCAGTAGCAATGTGTCTCATGTTCGCGAACCTTGTTTTAAGCTCCTTCCAGGCTACATTAAAATTATCACCGGTGAGCGGGAGATGTTCAATAACCTTCAACGCATCACCAGTGAGTGACGCACGTAGATAGTGTAATCTTTTGATGTCACATAGGGACTTGTTATCGATAACAAGGGCCTGAAACATGGACTCATAACCGACCCAGGCGGTCATGTCCTCACCAGAATAACAGGGTAGCGAGATGGTAGGAAGCTTCACAACATTCTCATCAGTAGCGTGTTTCTCGACTTTAGATGGTTTCAAGGAATGCGAGCTGTATTGTTCTTTTAACTTAAAAATATTGGCGCGATATACTTCAAAGGATCTATCAACTTCAACAAGTTCAGGCGGAGGTCCGGCAGCCGCGGAGGTCCCGGAACTCAATAGGTTAGTAAGGCGATCAAAAGTGTCCTCTATTTCCTCTAAACGGCCTATTTCATGGGTTATTTCAGTAATGACCGATGCGGGTGGAGCACTTTGTGAACACAAATGTGCCATTCGCTTAGTGACTCTGCGAAATTTGGACAAAAGTAACGCTTTGTCAGTCGACATTTTTTGGCTTTTAAAGAACAATACACCGATAAATATTCAAAAAATCTACAAATATAGGGTGATTTGGGAACGGGGAACGCAAAAAACAAGTAAAATATATGAAATAAAGATTGGGAAAAGTGATATTAGCAAAGATAAAAATGTATGGGGGTAGAAACAAATTATATTTTGCTGAATAACTCCACGAATCCAGCAGTCAATCCAGGCGACCTAGGTATATTCCTGGGAGCTGATCAGCATCCGAGGCTCAAAGGACCAAATTATGTGAGCGCCCAAGTCGCTCTGGATTGACCGACCGAGTGTTCGTGGAGTTTTGGGTGGGTTTCGATAAATGGGCAAGCGCAAGGCTTGGACTCACCTGGGGCTGCTCTGCCGGGTCTCTCACAGCACACAAGCACACCTACCACTAACGTCACTATGTTCAAGGAACGGATACACGGAGAGCCGGCTCATACAGGGCAAGGTATGGCTGTTGGATAAAGTGAAATTGCGATAGAATGCACTATGCGGCTGTGACTACAAATTATTGTTGGCAGGGTACACGAAAATAAGTATCTGAGAGAAAAATTGGCAAGGGCTTCGCCTTTTAGAAATGTGAGAATGCAAGAGGTAAATCAACTAATATAGGTAGTTTTTATGTTACCTAATCTGTGCAGTTAATGGCGCAACTGTAAAGTACTAGTGGCGCCATCTCTTGGAATTGTATGAACTAAAATAAAATCAATCTGTTTGTCCAAACACATTGATGGAGGCACAAGAAGAGCTACACAGAAAAGCCAAATACTTATAAGATAGACATGACTGTCTGTTTTGTCTTTAAAAGTATATGTTATGATTATGTCATTAAAGGGTGTGTGGGTGGGAACTTACTTGACGAACGCATTTTTAGAGCACATTCGCGTGCAGTAGCGATGTTTCGACTGTGTAGCATACGACGCGCTGTCGGATTCCCATAAAATTATATGGTCACTTTGACCATACGGCGAAGACGCGATATTCTTTACCTTTCCTTTCTCAAGTGGTTGGTATTATATCGCAATGGCCGAAGGGGCAATAAATCATTTTCCGTCGATAACACGGATCCAATCGTCGAAATCTGTCGATCCAGTTGCTTCGTTGCTGCGTAAAAGAAGGACAAACCACGAAACACAATTTCACATTTAAACTATAGAAGGGGTTCTCGGGAGCCAAACATTGGTACCCGAGCAAGTATCGTCTACTGTACAAAGGCTCAAAGTAATTTGTGTTGTTGCAGACGCGCATCGATGATGTCCCCGCGGCAGCTGATGCGCAACTCCAACATGACGCAGAAGTGGCAGCGGCGGGAGATATCCAACTTCGAGTATCTCATGTTCCTCAACACGATCGCAGGTGAGCTCCTCTTTCCCTCTGTTGTCCAGCTCACTTGACCGCTTGACATCCGCTACAAAAGGGTTTTCTCGACTGAAGGATTCCTGATACGACCCAAGAATATGCTCACTGTTGTCCTGTTCGAACCACTCACTCACTGTCACTTAAATTCTCCGCAATTTGCGTATCGGTTTTTAACAAACAAAATCTTTGTATTGATATTTGCGCATGCCTTTTTAGATCTCAACTGTTAGCATATATATTTCTACTGAATTCTTGGATGTACACTATGAGTTCATATGTACAAATTCTAATGAGTTCGGAGCCCTAAAATTTTCAACTTTACGTGCCATTGCTTAAAAATATTTAAATCGCAGCAATACTTACCATTATAGACACAACTAAGCATTACATGTTGTAAAGAACTCTTATTTCCCTTTGAATTACATGTAGTAAAATAACTGTTATTTCTTCGCGGGCTATTGCAAACAACAATAACAATCAATATTCATATAATCAAGGTGTATATAGTAATAATCGTAATGACTGCACTCACCGAGCGTAAGAATATTCCTTCTATAGCGCCGACCGGAGTCGCCCGACGCCATGCCTGACCTCACTACTCATTGCATACACAGAATATCCCTTGCGCAGTACCGCCACCGCGTTGCACATCGCTTGGAAATATGTAATCGATAACCAATCTTTTCTTAGATCGTTAAAGTTAATCCGCATTTCCTCACCGCGTCGTTTTGCATTTTCTGCGACGCTCGCGCCGACACTAACCCGGAACACTGACGCAACCGCATGGATTTCTCACGAGTTTGTTTGGACATTCGCGTTCGGTGTGATGTTAGTTTAATAACCCTCGCACGGTTGCTACCCGTTGGGTGGAGGAACAACGCTACTGTCCCGCAGGGAAGAGGCGCGAAAGTCGCCAATTGGCCGCAGATTGGTCTGTCCGGGGCGAGCCGCAGCGACACAATAGCACGCGGTCTCAGCACGAGGCGGCGCCGTCTCCAGCGGCGGCCGGCGGACACCGAACGTGCCGGCCGCCGGGGGTCGCTATCGAACTGTGGATTCAACGATAACGGCTGTGACACCCGTGCCGCCGTCTATTGTTCTGTTATAACCATGTTTCGACATAAACTTGTGTGCATTGTCAATAGTGAGCAAAGAAAGAAATAATATTGGACGTTAAACATTTAAAATCATTGTATTTAGATATTCGAAATGACCAGAAACATTTTGGGTCTGACATTCGTCCGAAGCAGGATCTGGTTGCCAGACAAAACATTCTGACCATTTTTTTTACTTTATTTATTTGATAGACACAGAATCAGACAATAAACATTACTAAGATAACAGGTTTAAATAAGAATAACGTGTACATACTACGGGATGTCAATACAACATGCGTTACATCAAAGTAACTAATGAAAAAAAAATTGAAAACAGATAAAACATCCGAAATCTAAAGGGTAATAACCACGGAGGATAGAGGTATCCTCCGTGGTAATAACACTGCTTTGTAAGACTGATGTCGCTAAGAAATAATATGTCTATGAAGGTTAATGCTAGAAGGCGAAAAAATATTGAAATGCGCCACGCGAAAGGCAAGGATTTCGTTGTTTGAATGCTTAACCATTTTAATGCCACTGAGGAATTCATGGGGGCAGGATTTCCTCCTACCCCTGATATTGCATGATATTGTATCGATACAATGTTGGTGGTCTTTGCGATGTCCTATTCCCCCCTCGGTCACCTGACCAATTGATCATGCCGTGACATCCAGATGATAAGTCCGATGTTTGGGCGACTGTTGATTGCGATGATGGATGGTAATTTGCGCGGTGATGCGAGTCGGCTGAGTCAAAGGTCGGATAATGGACTGTTGGCCGGAAAGGAATAGCAGGGCACTTGTCTAGGACTAATAGGACACTCTAGTTAAGTGCTGTTCCTGTCTGTGAGCCTAAACATCTGTATGTACTAATAAAAAATATCCGAAGAGTCTGGATCCTTTTTTGTTTGAACGCGCTAATATCTGGAACTACCAGTTGGATTTAAAATATTATTTTTGAATTTCATAGCTCAGTTCTTGAGGAAGGTTATAGGCTATTTAAAATCATGTTACGACCCTTAGGAGCGGAGCAAAAAGAACAAACTTAAAAATAACGCTAATCGAAAACGAAGTAATAGTGCGATGCGAATAATGCGATCGAGTGCAAAATTTCCACCCAAACGTCCAGAAATTCACCCGAGCGGAGCCTGAAACCTCAGCTAGACTTGGACTTTAAATACTGATGTAAAGGATATGAAGTAAAGCAATTGCCATACAGTGGTTCATAAGTGAATTTAAATTCAGGTTATCGCCATAGTGAATTTCCTATAACGTAAACCTGAAATTGTTAGATCAATAATTTTAACAATTACTGAAGTGGACATCTCGTGGAGTAAGTATTACGGACGTGGACACTTTTTAGAGTAAGGATTACGGACGTAGAGACATTGTGGAGTAAGGATTACGGACGTAGGCACAATATGGAGTAAGGATTACGGACGTAGAGACATTGTGGAGTAAGGATTACGGACGTAGACACATTATGGAGTAAGGATTACGGACGTAGAGATATTGTGGAGTAAGGATTGCGGACGTAAACACAATGTGGAGTAAGGGTTACGGGCTTAGATATTGAATGCGGACGTAAAGACCTTGTAGAGAAAGGATTACGGACGTAGACACATTGTAGAGTAAGGATTAAGGACGTAGACACATTGTAGAGTAAGGATTACGGACGTAGACACTCTGTGAAGTAAGGATTACGGGCGTAGACACATTATGGAGTAAGGATTGCAGATGTAGAGACATTGTGGAGTAAGGATTGCGGACGTAAACACAGTGTGGAGTAAGTGTTACGGGCTTAGATGATGATTACGGACATAGAGACATTGTAGAGAAAGGATTAAGGACGTAGAGACATCGTAGAGTAAGGATTACGGACGTAGACACACTGTGGAGTAAGGATTACGGAAGTAGACACATTTTGAAGTAAGGTTTACTGACGTAGAGACATTGTGGAGTAAGGATTGCGGACGAAAACACAGTGTGGAGTAAGGATAACGGACGTGGAGATATTTTAGAGTAAGGATTACGGACGTAGACACATTGTGGAGTAAGGATTATTGACGTAGACACATTATGAGATGAGAATTACTGACGTGGACGCCTTGCGCGGTTAACGACGCCACTGAGTAAACATCTAGCACGGGTAGCAGAAGTATTAAATGCTTGCGTCTTGACAAGTGGAGAGATAGAGCAAAGTCGGTGGAAGCACGTCGAGTTGCGCGCACGTCGCGTCGTCACGGCATTAACTATGTAATCCGTTGCGTCGCGTGTCAGCTGGAACCAGCGAGCATGGAACGGCGGGAGTAGGTAACGAAACCCGTTTGTGTGGGTGACTTTGGGTCGCCTTCATAAAGTCGAAAAAGCATGAGGTCCAAAACCTAGAACATCCAAAAGTTTGTATTGTTCGTGGGTATTATAAAATGCATATAATCTACCCTATCCTAATCTAACCTAATTGAAAATATCCGTATTCATAAGTGTTTTCGACGTTATGGGCTTTTGTCCTTGTGCTTTTTGGACTTTATGATGCGTACTTTTACTTTCACATAAAAAAAACGGGAGCGCCGGTGAGTTCGCTTACGAATTCGCTTACTAATGGTTTTCTCGAGTTCCACCGACACGTAAGAACTTCACAGGACGCTATTTAGTGCAACGAACATTCGATGTTGTGCGTCCCGAATTCTTAAGCGAACTAACTACAGTTAGACATTTTCCACTAACTCGCGGCTACGCTGCCGCCATACGAATGAGTTTCGAAGGCTGCTCCTGTCCTTTCGTGTTCGTTCGTTAGATTACAGGCTCCTGTAGTTTTGTAATACAATAGAAATGCGGTAGGAATCATGGACGAACATTATTGCAATTAAATAAAAATGGTTAGGATTGTGCTGTTTGGGCTCCTAAATCCAAATAAATCTGATTGATAAATATTCTGCAGCCCCTCTATAAATCAATTGTTTACGTCATATTGAGGATTATACACGCTGTAATGATACATTTATCAAACAAATTGCCGAGCTAACAATTATTGATAGTCAAATAATAAGAGGTATCATGTATCAGGTACTAACGACACTCTAGCTCTTATGCAAAAGGCAGAAAATATAAAAAAGGCTTTATTAAATTTATAAAATACATTGTTTAAACCACAAATAACGAGCACTAAGTCAAGATTATTGACAAAAAAATGTGTTACTAGTAAAAATAAAAAATGCGGGCAAGTGCGTGTTGGGCCACGCAGCGTATAGGGTTCCGTAGCCGGGAAGCACGTAACCGAAAATATCCCATATCTCGATGACTACACGACAGACATACACTATGATCAATAAGTTCCGGGAATTTGTAGTTTGAATATATTTTTTTGTAATTGTTTGGCGTCTGTTTATATCAATCAAGTTTTTGAAGTTCGTCGCATTTCAAAATGGAAAAAAATATTGAACAAAGAATTTGTTTGAAGTTTTGTGTTTCCAACGAAATCTCTTGTGCTGATGCATTCAAAATGCTACAAAAAGCCTACGGGGACTCTGCTCTCTCAAAAACAAGAGTATACGAGTGGTATTCGTCGTTCAAAAATGGTCTCAAAGAAGTTGACGATGCACCTCGTCGTGGACGCCCTTCAACATCAACTACCGATGATAACGTCGAAAAAGTTCAAGAAATCGTACTCGAAAATCGTCAAACAGTCAATAAGGAGTACTACCTGGCCGTAATTAAGCGTTTGAGAGATGCTGTGCGTAGAAAACGACCGGAATTGTGGCAAAACAACTCATGGATCTTGCACCATGACAATGCTCCGTCTCACAACGCGCGCATCGTGACCGATTATTTGACCAAACATACTGTAAATACATACAATCCAACAAGCACCGTATTCTCCGGATATGGCACCATGTGACTTTTTCCTGTTCTCAAAACTTTAATTACCCCTTCGTGGAAAGAGATTTTCGAGCATCGATGAAATAAAAGAAAATGCGACGAAGGCATTGGAAGCCATTCCTTCACTGGACTGTCAAAAGTGTATGGAAGAATGGGTTAAGCGTTGGCGTATGTGCATCGCTTCTGACGGTTGTTATTTTAAAGGTGATGCAATAAATGTATCCGAAAATTAACACATTTTTTTTTTTATTTATTAATTCCCGGAACTTTTTGATCATAGTATGTATATCCTATTCAAATGAATTTATGTTGAAAGTGGTTTTTAAGTTCCAGAATGTTAATTGTTTTAGAATTTTCCACCTCTTAATTGAAAAAGGGAACTCACAATTTACGACTTCAGAAGCACATATCTCACAAAATACCTCCATATAGTGTTCAAAGACCTATATAACCCTTATTTACGGATCCCCTATACTCTTTGTACGTTTATGCCAACTCTATATTTTTCGTAATTTCATTACACCATTATATAGCTGTTTACAGAAAACGCCTTCCTTGCAAATTATCTATAAAGTATTGGCACTTTCTATTAAACTGTCTTCTATTAAAATGGCAGTGACATACGGACGGAATAACGGGCGGCCGGGGTTCCGTGTTTGCCATTTGGCTACGGAACCCTAAAAAGGACAACATGTGGCAAATTAAATAATAAGAGCTTCGGATATTTTATTCAGCACAAAGAAATATCCTTTAAATAAATAAAAGAAAGTATCCTCACTCATTTGCTATCAGGCAGATTGAGTATTTTTTCTCATTACAATAAATCCATTTTCAATTTGGATTCCGAAGGGCGATTCTGTGTCGCAAGATGTTGCAGAATCGACGCGGTCAATTGAATTCGTGGCGGCACAGTTATTGGCCAATCTATCGACATCGATGGTCGAATTCATGGTGAAAACTTTGAAGGCAGTTTTTTTTTGAATGACTGAAGTTGCGGTAATATATTTTTTTCTGCACGGTTTGCAAACTGTTAAGCAACGTTGGATGTTGCTGTACTATTTGAATAGGGGGTAATTTATAACCATGAATAAATCCATTGTTTTAAGTGTGACCATTGAATCGGAACACCAGTATGACACAAGACATAATTACTTGCAAAATATAAGTTGCTTTAGTTAAATACGTTGGTATTGTAGAGTAGACATTGGTTTCACCGATTAGTTAATGTAAACTATGACTAATAAAATGTATCACCGCTTCATACAATGGATACTTCGTCCAATGTGGTCAATGTTATTAGGAAATCTTCCTCATTGAAAATAATTTTCATAATTGCTCTGCGGCTGGTTATAATAGCGTGTCAATGTGCAATAATAGAAAATAGCAGGTTTAAAAATGTCAAGATCAGGCCTAAAATTAACTTTAAACATCGGAGTGTCTATTTTAGTTCTTACGGTTACATTTATTTTAGTTTTTTAAACGGAAAATGTTTTGTTTCTCAACAATTTATTTCTAACTGCAACTGTCATTAACGGATTCCCTCCATAATTCGAGCGGACGCGCCGGAGACGAGTCGTTGATTCTATGTTAGTTAGTTTTTCGAATTTCGAATTGCCGCGCGCGCGCTTTTTTTGTTTTTTATCCCGTCACGCATGCGCGGACTGTGATTGCTGGTGAATGTTGCCAACACTTCGCCGAATTCTTGGCTCGTGTCATTTATTTTTGTGGAAATATTCGCTTGTATGTAGTTAGTTATTTGGATTGTCGAACCCTAAATATTTTCAGAAGAATGCTAGGTCTGTGGAGCTAAAAACATGAACTTAATCTTTATGATTCCAATGTTTAGTCGATTATGTATGACTTATGGTATTTGTCATAGCTGAATGTGACATATTTTTTAATTGTAATTAATCTAAAGTTTATTTATTTTCTCTCTTTTCTTATTGATATGTTGCAGAAAATATATATTTTAATAAGATAATCATGAAATGTAAATACTTCTGTAAAAAGTAATATTTTATACTTTACATACATAAAATACCTAAAGCAAAACAACAAATAAAATCAAATATGAAAATTGAGGGAAAATATTTGTGAATTAAAATATAATGTTCCACGAAACCCTGGATTACAGAATAGCGCTGAACAGCTTTTTGTTATTGGAAAGTGCAGGTACAGCGCCATTTGACAAAAACATGATTAGTGCTTGAAAAGAAGAGAGATTTGACTATTTGACAATCCAGTGACTAGAAAAGTATTTTCACCCGAGAAAGTGTAGCACGTAGGTATATTTTTATAATCACGCCATGAGGTTTGAGCATATAACGGACTTTAAATCATTGCAGACTTTATAGTTTTTGAGCACGTATTTATTTATGGAAAAAAAAACAGAATAAATAGACCAATTGAAAAGGGTTTAAATACAAAGGTAACTATAGTAACACTAGCCTATTTACTAAATATTTCTCCCCAAAACGTGTTTATATTTTTTTAATTTTGAATTTTGAAAGCTGATCTGATCAGATCCATTCTTTTCAAAACTTTAATACGTTGTAAATGTAAAACTGGAAACAAATGGTATGCGTGACGGAGGCTTTGGGGGCGACGAAAGTTTTATTGTAAATGTGAACGCACACATTCGTGCGTGCCCCACGAAACAGCATATGATGGGCTGTCATGGCGGATAAGAAAAGCCCGTTTTGAGCGGTCGTGACGTCTGTCGGCAGGGCGCACGTACAACGACCTGAACCAGTACCCCGTGTTCCCGTGGGTGCTCACCAACTACGAGAGCGACGAGCTGGACCTCAGCCTGCCCTCCAACTACAGGGACCTCTCCAAGGTACGTCGCCTCTCGCTCTCACTAGCATAAACTAATGGGGGAAAAAAACTCAAAGCTTATTGAAGGTGTCGCATGAGCGACCTCACCTTAGAAACATCAACACTGTCATTCCTGTCAATTTTTATTTACGAGTTTTTAGATGCAACATGTACTCCATGAAGCAGTTAAGGTGGCCCAACCCGGCGGGCCTAACTAATTCGCGGGCACGGTACAAAACCGTGCTGTTGCGCTCTGGGACCTTCTCTGTTTCAAAGAATAAGACAGGCTCCGTGATGAGGAAGATGCAACATGTCCACAAAAAAGGCGATGTGCATAGTTTATGATTTGGTAAGATTTACGAATATTTTAATTTCAAAACGACTTATAGCTAAAAGTAAACCACGACCGCTGTAGTCAAAAATCTAACAAAAACCAAATAGATTATAAATCTTGATTAAATAAGCTTGTCTGATGACTAATCTTTTAAAGATTTTCTTACTTTATCATTGCGTAATCCACCTCCAAAGTTATTGTATAAAACGCGCGAAAAATTCGAACTTTCGGACCTTATAACTTAGAAACCAAACACAATTTTACAATGCCAATGGTCATCAGACATCTAGTTCGATCAAATAAAGCTATTATGAGCAAAATTTTGGATCTCTGACAAGAAATATGGGCGTGATCTTCTTTCCCCTTTTGTATGGGGAGATGAGCGGGTTAGGTTCGGAGGAAAAGAAGAGCTTTTGTTTGTTTTCAAACAATGTTTATTGTAATTGACCAGCACAAAGTTTAAGAAATGAATAGTTTATGTTATTTTTAATCATATTTTCTTTCCTACGACTTCATTTGATTAGCATAATTTGGAACAAGTAATTTTCAGAACAATAACGACATAATTTAATCGTTTTTATTACGTAGGTTCAGAAAATAAAATTTTAAAATCTATACTGTTTTATTTTGTATCTGACAGCTTTGACAGACGCCATCTATCGTGATAAATTTGCAGTTTTCTTCCCCATTCGCTCAAGAAGGTGATTGCTTGTGTGAAGATCTATGCTTCTTGTGTAAGGCTGAGATAAATAGTCGTAACAAAAACTAAGGCTAACGAAAAGTAGTACTTTGTGACGTCACTTTGACATATTTTGTATGGACGAAATCTCAAAGTAATGCGAATTGACGTCACTAAGTACTACTTTTCGTTAGTTTTAGTTTCTGTTACGACTATTTATCTCAGCATAAGACTCTGTATCGATCGATAGTTTTCTCATTATCCTATGTATTCCTGTGATTGCAGCCAATCGGCGCGTTGAACCCGTCGCGGCGCGCCTACTTCGAGGAGCGCTACAACACGTGGGAGCACGAGTCAACGCCGCCCTTCCACTACGGCACGCACTACTCCACCGCCGCGTTCGTTCTCAACTGGCTCGTGCGCGTCGTGAGTTCGCTTTTCATCTTATCGGTTCCTGGTATCTTTGGACGTGACAACGCCACAGGCTCCGGCAAATGATTGACTACCCCTGGCAGGCGGGCACCTCCTGCTCAGTTCAGCTCAAAAATCCACTTCTTCACAGATGTTAATGCATTTTAATTCAATGCTAACTAACCGCTAGAAATAAATTTACAGTCTTAGATGGGTTCCGATCCATTAGGAACTGAGGTCTCAGGACACGTGATGCACTAGCGTCGCCGTTAGAATACGGGATGCCCAATTTAATTTAGGCAGGTGGGCATCGACGTCAGGTGGGATTAGCGGGATGAGGTCAAACGTTTTTATCGAATTATTGAGGGAGACAAATATATCTACTGGCATCCACCAACACCATCTAAAAATGTTTTAAGTCTTCCTCAGTTCTGCTGGCGATCTGTTTGTCTGAAATTTGGCGCAAACTTTCTTGGAATTCATGGAATGTTGTTTTAGACAATTCAGCTTTAGAAAGAAATTAATCTTTTCTAAAATTGCAGTCTCTATTGTTTACACCGCATAATTAACTCAATCTATGCGCACAGATAAATATAACCACCCCCTGAGTTGTCAGTAGGTAGACAGTTAAAGATAAATTTACGGCAATATTAACTCAATCCAGAATCGGAGAAAGTTTAATTTGAGTTTATACGAGCGAGACATCTTCATAAAGCACAACGCTCCCCGCCCATTAACTTGACGGGAGTGTAAATCGAATGTCTCCTAAAAATTAAAACGCAATATAACATGTCACCGACGCGCATGCTCCGTCGGCGCCTTATGATTAATGTATCGGATGTTTCGATGGCGTAGTTTAGTTATGGAAACGTACATTTTTATCTTTTTATTTCCTGGAGGAAGCAGACTTATTTCGGAATTTCAGAACAATGTCGAATCGTTCCGGGGAAGAATCTCGACTCTTTGTTCGAAGCTTATTTGCAAAGAGCATCTTCATACAAATCGGTAGTCCGAGTTTGATTTTTACAGGTTGAAGAAGTTACTCGTATGAGTTTGACGTTTTTGCGTAACTTCTCAGTTCAGGTTAGAACTCGGACTACTCTACAGATCAATCAAACATACATATAACGCACCGATTACATTTAATCGTCGCAGGATGTGTAGGTACTTCTATCACGTTGATGTGTTTATCTTGCCACGTAGTTTATTACCAGAATTTTAATAAATGATTCGTTTAATACAGTCGTTACCCTATCAATTCCCCATACTACGGGGGACAACCTGTTTACATGCTCTAAATGTTTTACTAGGTTTATTTTTTTTTTGGATTCTAAAATATATTGTCAACACGTACGTCTGTATGTTTATATTTTTTTTATTTACCATTTTGATTAGAAGATATTGGCTAAGAACATTGGAAAAAGCATAATTTTACATATATATATATTAACATACGGACATAGAATCAAGCTTTTTTTTAAATCTGACCACATTAAAGGGTAGGGAAAAGTTAGGGCCCGGACAAAGAGATAATTTATAAAATTTTCACAGTCTTAAATCTCGATATTAACACGTTATTCATTTCCATTTAAAGGCAAAGATTAATATTTAAAATACCTAAGTAGACTTTTATCCAGACAGACTTTGCATGCAACCATTCTTGAAAGTATCAATTATTGATGAATGTTATACCCCCGTTTTCACCACCTCCAGCTACCTGAAATCCGATAGTTAACTTTCGGTTACATAGCATATTTGTATGTTGTAACCGAAAGGTAACTTTGGGATTTTTGTAGCTGGAGGTGGTGAAACCGGGCGTTAGTCGAGCCGGCAGTGTGTCTTAACATTCGCCAAAATATACCAGGATATTTCCAACAGCTATCTAGAAATATTGCTGTGTCGTTTCGAGCACAAAGTTCGAGAATGAACTCGAAAAAATCAGACCCGTTTTAGACTTACCTCCCGTCCGTCGGGCGCAGCTGTCGGCGCGCGTCCGTGCGGCTCGCGCGCAATTGTTTTGACGTGTCGCTTTTAGGATGGCCCCCGTAAAGCGCGTCGCGTACGATCTAATTTACAATAATTGCTCGCAACGATACGAGAAATGCACTTTGATGCAGTCCCCGCTGCGGTTATGGCCGCTCCTTTGTCGGGTTTAATTATTTTTGTTGTCGAAACAATGCGTACGAATGCGATCAACGGGGCGATATCTCAATCTGGACAGCGTTTACCCTTTCTCCACTTTTCGATCGTGTCTTCTAGTCATCCCTGACCAGCTAGTTAAGTAAGGACGGAACTCGTTCGTGTGGCGGAAGCGTAACCACTTTTTAGTAAACAAGGGTAGCGGCGGCCAGTCAGTTCGCTTACGAATTCGCTCACGACTGATGTTCTTGAGTTTCGACGACACATAAGAATTTAACAGGGCGACATTCGATCATGCGCGTCCCGAATTCGTAAGCAAACTAACTAAGGGATTGTTTAAGGAACAACAGGAACTAAAGCAATTTAATAAACTAATCAGGAACATGCTATTTCACTAAAATATACGCTTACGGTGAAATTTATTCCCCGATTGGATTTTTGGTGGATTATTTTGAAAACATTGTGCGCTAAATGTTCTAAAGACGTAACTATCTAAGGCTACTACTACATGGCACCAACACCAACTCTACCACCTACTAAGTAATGTTTTACGTGAATTCCGAATCACGAATGACGAATCCCTTGTTCGCCTTTTACGACAGGTACGAAGAAATGCTGTGGGGCTTGTATTATTTCTAAGTACCGGAATCCACACAGCACACACCATACATACTCATGTATTTTAGAAGGTTGTATGCTATCCTGCAGAAAACACCTCTACGTCCGTATTTTCGCCCTAATTTTCCCATAAATCTCTTTATTTCCGTGACGCTGAAACGGGAAAAATTATGTTCACATGTTATTTTTTTTTTTATTTCATGAATAACCTAATTTCTGACCGAACAATAATACCTATGTTGTGTTGTGACACCAGGAGCCCATGACGACGATGTTCCTAGCGCTGCAAGGCGGCAAGTTCGACCACCCCAACCGGCTCTTCTCGTCCATCGCGCTCTCGTGGAAGAACTGCCAACGGGACACCTCCGACGTCAAGGTGACCTATCGCTCCATTTTAGAAGCACCAGTTCTAAATATATTAATAACTTAAAGACTGTATTTTTTTTATTAGTTTGGGGAAGTATCTGTCAATAGCGTTTCGTTTTTTTTTTTTTCTTGTACACACAAGATTGCCTTTACGAACATTGTTTACGAAATCATCGAAGTGACTTACAAATGTAACAAAAACAATGTTTCTTACACTAACAAAATATGAAACGATCCAATAAAAAAAACTTCTAAAACCTAAAACAACACGTCCGATGTCCTCCTTTTTAAAACCAATTTAAAAATCAAGTTATGGCAGAGAAACTAAAATGTTAACTATAAAAAAATAAATATTTTCTAGTTAAGGCGCTAGGACTAGCCAACTACTCGCGCCATACAAATGCACTTTTTAACAAATGTAATAATATGTAGTGAAACGCTTCAGCAAATCCAAATAGAACTCCAAACTGATAATGGATTGTTAATATTTTTTTATTCCATCATTTATTTAAATAATAGTAAAAATTAAAAAAAAATATTTTTCTCATTAGAAATCTGAAAGTAATTCGATTTCTAGATATAAGCAAAAACAGCATATATGCATAAACAAAAAGTTCCATTTGCTTTTAGATTTCTACATTTAGTCAAAAAAGTTCGGAAATGGACACCGTTTCCGCAATGTATTTTGTATAGAAAAAGGAAACATACATTAACGAAAATAGGTCGATTCCTAGACAAGGAATCATATATTGTAAGAATGACACTTATAATCGTCAGACTTAGTTAGTTAACTTGGGGTGCCTCGTCTAACTTTGCGATTTGGCTAGTACCAGGGCCTTAACTAGTAATCTAATCCTCTGTAACCTGTCATAATATTAGTCATGTATTAGTCTATTTGTAATGTAATGTGAATACTATTCAAGATAAGAAATCGCAAAATGATGGATGTTTCTTACACCTACATTTATTGTAAATGCCATGCCAAAACCTGTGGTATTTGTAACCGCGGATCGGTCGTCACCATGTCGCATAACCGTGCATTAGATGGGTGAGCAGAGCGTGCAGTTGCGGTCACGTTGTCGGCTTGCACGTTTGCTTAACTCGTCACGCTGTGCGCGCGCAGTCTCATCGCCAAGCCGTGTATGTACCTATCCACATTTCACGGACTTACTCAACATTTCCTGTTCTCCCTTTCTTGTATTTTTTTTATTGATTTAAGAATACTTACAACACCTATTCATGATTTGTCAACCTCGGTAGCCCGTGGCGCGGCGCCTTGCGATTCGATCAGCTGGGTGAAGCACCTCTGCGCGGTTGGGTTCTGGATGGGTGACCATTTTCAACCGTAGAGACTGGCCGTAATTCGGGTTCCACGTAAAACTGTAGGATACCAACCCGGGCGGATTTAACCCTACCCCCTAGTAAGTAAGGAAAGGGGGAACCTACAATTTCAGATGAGTTCCGAGTCACCCGCATTCTAAACTTAAATGCTTTTTTGCCTCCATGTCATAGACAGAGACTAATTTTATGGTAACTATAAGCTTAGGTACATACCTATATTTTTCATTTGTTTCCTGCTGCTTGTGTAATGAAGTTAAATTGAATAAGAACGGATACCACCAGACATAGGGAATCAAAATTAAAAACAGGGAAGGAAGCCTCTCTAGCTTCCCAAGAAGGCGCGTGTCAGGAATCTATAAGGCGGGTACAGGTTTTAGGAGCGGTATGCACTCCCTTTGCGCACGAACCGCGCGTCGGTGCTGATCCCCCGGTGGTGCTGGCTGCGCAGGAGCTGATACCCGAGCTGTTCTTCCTGCCGGAGATGCTGGTGAACGGGTCCGGCTACCGGCTGGGCGGGGCCGACGGCGCCGGCGACGTGCTGCTGCCGCCGTGGGCCGCCTCCGCCGAGGAGTTCGTGCGCATCAACCGCATGGCGCTCGAGTCCGAGTTCGTCAGCTGTCAGCTGCACCAGTGGATTGACCTCATCTTCGGGTACAAGCAGAGAGGTCAGTGGGAAATTCTTACAAAATTTACCGTAAACTCAGAACTCGAGAATCCCTCGAATTCAAGTTGCTCTGCAGTATCACAATAGTGGAGATGTATTTTAGCTGCTTATCGACATTGTATCTTATCAACTTTTCATTTAATCATAGGTTTTAACTGGTCTTAAGTACCCGTTTTAAGTACCTACAGTAACATCTCATGAAGTCCTGCCATCCTGATATGTAAGTAGTGGCGGTAATAATGTACTCAGCGATCTGTGTGATAACAACCATCCAGTTACTTAAAAGGCTACTAAATCTTATGCCATTGAGCTAGAAAAGCCATTCCCTTTGAAGGTAATATGTTTACAGCTGCTAACGCCATTAATAATTGGATGATCCTGTCCCAGACATTACTACCAAATGAAAAATATTGAAATGTTCGATAATTGTATGTATTTAATGGATACGATAATACCGTTATCTCATTAATTTGAGTGTCAGCGACATCTACATTTGAAGCATTGTAATCAAATTTTGAAAATAATCTGAAAAAGTACGACCAATACATTATTATACATACATTATTACAATGCTTCAAGTGTAGATGTCGCTGAAACTCTAATTAATTTAAATTTTCTCTCTTAAACCTACTTACATCTTTAAGGGCTTAGTGAGAGCTAGATGACCACTATTGCAGGGCCGGAGGCGGTGCGTGCGACAAACGTATTCTACTACCTGACGTATGAGGGCGGCGTGCGACTCGACCAGATCACGGAGCCGGTGACGCGCGCCGCCGTCGAGGATCAGATTCGCAGCTTCGGCCAGACACCCTCGCAGCTGCTCACAGAGCCACACCCTCCCAGGTTCGCACACTCTCCTCTTCTTCTGGTACCTCAGTTGTTATTTCAAGGTGTCCATCATTTTGTAAAATAAAATTAAATACCTATTGTTATTGGCTATGCAAATTCATACCATTACCTTTATGTATACGTTTTCACGGTTTCGTGGGTAAAACTTACTATAGTAAATATACTTTTTCATACTAAGCAGGTACGTCGCTTATTTCAAGGAATGTGACATGTATGTATGTATAATCGACCGTGAAGCAAGGACACATTAATTGAAGAAAAAGCCCAGTAAAAAGACCTACCTTACGAATATACTGCAAGGCTGGACCCGAACCAGCAAAACATACCATTCGCGGGTATTGCGTCTTCCAATTTCGCCACCAGCTGTATACCCATAATTTGGAATTTTCCTACAGCCCCTCCTCCCGTAATGAATGCCTCCTACTAACACAGTGTTTCTGCAAAGATTGAATTAGCTATCCTTGTCAGGTTGTTCAATCTTTGCAGTCAATGTCCGCAACGCAGATGAAGCGTTAAATAAATGTATGTTGGTATAATCTTAAACATTTTTGCTTTTGTAGTAGCCCTACAAAACCTTCGCTATTTTTAAAGTCATGTGTGCTGCTTGTCCTTCGCAGCAGTGAGTGATACATGCTCACAGCTCACGACACTCAAAACTCTCACTATCTGATGCTACCCTAGTACCCCCTAGTGATAGTTGTCCCCATAGCAGTATTAAGATGCCGGGAAATAACCAGAAAACCTTGGTTATCTCCTGATCAGTTGTGCAATCACCCCCGCCCCCCTGTCTAACGGTCGCATTCTGATCGGCAGGTCGTCGGCGATGCAC
Source organism: Incurvaria masculella (assembly GCA_946894095.1). Classification (NCBI taxonomy): domain Eukaryota; kingdom Metazoa; phylum Arthropoda; class Insecta; order Lepidoptera; family Incurvariidae; genus Incurvaria; species Incurvaria masculella. The sequence continues at coordinate 12,324,711 of OX335660.1, read as the reverse complement.
CTGACGCCGCTGATGTTCTCGGCGGCGCCCGACGACGTGTGCATGCGGCTCAAGCTGCCGTCCAATGCTGCCGTGGTGCACGTCTCGGCTAATACTTACCCGCAACTCACAATGCCGGCCGCCGTCACGGTATGTGAACACATTATTGGATTTTGGAGAATGAAAATTTTTCGTTGCAGATTCCAATCATGATCATTAGCTGTATTTAACCTAAGCTAACATCATTTCCACTTCCTATGCGTCCCGCCCATCTCTCCTAACTACAAATATTCTCTTACAAAAAATATGAATGGATACCTATTAGATCCTCCTTTGAACTCCACAATAGATATATTAGACAAGAGTGGAGCCGAGTGATCAAAGCAACATTACAATGAGTGTCACTTGACAGATGCTTGCCATCCTTTTTAATCATCCAAAGAATGTAGCTTTTGTATTTCTCGTTCTTGTCATATGTCTGCCCCTGAAGTTTTGTTTCCCACTGGGTGATGTCATCCATAGTAAATATATTTTTTAATATGTAGAATACCAATCATTTTATATATGCTACATTCATTTTTGCTCAAACAATTGTTATATCAGGACTTTTGATATGCATTTTGTAATACTTTCATGAGCGCTTCTGTCTTTTGCCTGTATGGTAACTCATATTTCTGTCGTCGATATATGTGCCGCTGACACGGTATCATGACGAATTCACTTCTTTCAATTTGAAAGAAATGACTACAAGTGACGACGCCAGGTTTCAGTATTATCTATAGTATTATGTGAGGTCCGTTTCCTGATCCGGCTTGAGCATTTTTGATGGCATAGCAAACTTTGTTGTACAGCTCGTCGGTCTGGGTTCCAATCCTCGCCCCGGTCATGCACCATTTTCTTTCTCTTTCTCTCAGTTGGATAAGTGCACCTAAGATACAACTTATTCCTTCGGGAATGTGGTGTATTGGGCCAATATCATAATGGTAGTTGTGTGGTATTAGCTATCCTTGTCAGGTTGTGTAAAAAAATCACGCTAAATTTGACTTATTGTGCATCACCTTGGGCGATCCGAGTATTTTGTCCTCTTTGAACGGTGCCATCGCCGCGACACGCTCATGACGGCCGCGTGAATGTCGCGCAGGTGAGCGCGGCGCGCGCGTTCGCCGCGCACCGCTGGGTGGGCGGCGGCTGCCACCACGCGGTGGCGCGGCACGCTGCCGGCGAGCACGCGCCGCACGCGCCGCCGCCTCCGCCGCACCCGCTGCTCATGGACCCCGTGTGGGGTGAGTCGCGACCTAGCACACTGATTATTCTATTAGGGTTCCGTACCCAAAGGGTGCCAACAGAAGCCAATTACTAAGCCTCCGCTCTCCGTCCGTCCGACCGTCCATCCGTTCGTCTGTCACAGGGCTGTATCTAATGAACCGTAATAGGTAGGCAACTGAAATTTTCACAGAGTGTATACAAAAAACGTAATTTTTTGTGTTAAGGTTTGTACGATGGTAGGGACCCTTAGTGTGCGAGTCCGACTCGCACTTGGCCGGTTTCGTGAAATCATGCACAGTTCTCCATAATAGGTGTTAATCCTGAAAGTTTTAACAAATACCGTTCAGTATATTATATCCTTAATTCGAAAATAGTTAACATATACAACTACGTTTTATGCACTTTATCTAACGACTTTTATTAGCACACTGTGGCGACTCTTCGTTACTTCAAATCACACTTTCCATCGTGTGAAAACGTGTTCCCAGATACACAAACTCATTCACCTGTTCGAACCTTTTATTATTTATAAACATTGCACCCAGTCACTGTCTTATATCCAAGCTCAAATAAAAAAGTACAATTACCTACCTAATGTGGCAGTACCTTCATCACAATACAAATCTAGGCTATATAAGTAGTGATCTACAATTTTATTCATAGTTATGAATAGACGTTAGAACGGCACTTTCACTATTGTAAAGTGAAAGCATTACGCATTATTTAACCTTTTTTTGAGAGTCTGTCAACATTTTTCGCCTTTGTCATAGGATGACATTCCAACACAACCTAATACACTCAACGTGTCCTTTACACAATCTGATAAACTAAATGATCTGATTCATTTCTTCTAAATGCAATGTGCAAACATGTGAACTTGGGTGAATGTGCGCAGCGAGCGGCGGAGCGGCGGCGCTGGCGCGACGTCAGCTCGGCGACAACTTCTCGCAACGCGTGCGTGCGCGGGCCAACTGCTTCGTTACCACCGTCGACTCGCGCTTCCTCATCGCCGCCGGCTTCTGGGACAACTCTTTCCGAGTCTTCTCCACGGAGACGGGTAACAGCACCTGCTTATGATGCCCTGGTAGCTGGAAAAATTGCAAAAGTCTTTGTTTTGGGACCGCAATCGATTTTTATTCAGATCCTCTAGAAAGACCTGATTAGAGAGCAGACACCAACAGTGAGTGGGCAGCTAACTCGATTTTATCGTTTACAGTTTAGTTTAATTCAGATCCTCTAATCACAGGAAAACCTGTCTGCAAACAACTTCTTATCCAATCTTAATCTTAATTTCCTATTTGATATCCAAGCCCAACTCTCAAAAGTGACCACTCGCTTGTGTTGGGTTTACAGCTAAGATCGTGCAGATTATCTTCGGTCACTACGGCGTGGTGACGTGTGTGTCACGCTCGGAATGCAACATTACGTCAGATTGCTACATAGCATCTGGCTCTGCTGACTGCACCGTACTGCTATGGCATTGGTAACTCTATCATCTTTTCACGCCTTTGCAGCCCCAGTAATGCCTGTTTCCCTTCTAACAATTTGCTTTGCGAAATAACAGTTGTCTAGGGGTGTCGCCAAGGGGGGTAGGCAGCGCTTCATGTGCCCTTGACTGTACCTTCAATTCATACTTTTACTAACCTCCATATATCAACTTGAACCCCTGGGGCATAAGCTGGCGACGCCCCTGAGGATTTCAAAGCATTCCTGAGATAGTCAAGGACCGAACCATTCGCACACTCATTGCAGGTCGGCTCGTCATGGCGGCATCGTGGGCGAGGGCGAAACGCCGGCGCCGCGCGTCACGCTCACAGGACACGACGCGCCGATCACTGCGGTCCTCGTCTCCGCGGAGCTTGGGCTCGTCATCTCCTCCTCGCACAGTCAGTACCTCACTCTTGGCTAATGGATGGAAGCCAAATCAGACAACGATTTCCACAAAACAAAAGCATGTGTATTGGATTAACAATGGCATTCCTTTTAAAAAAATATTTTTTAGATAAATTGTTTAATGGCATTATGAACCTCGATGACCTCTCGTGTACCTCTTTCTTAACTAAGATTCAAATATACTTTTTCATTGAGAATCCGCCAATTTATGGTGGTAAATCGCGGAATTCTGTCCCAAAATGGGTACAATTGAATAACTTGCTTTTATTGAAATTATTTAAATCAAGCATAATGAAGGAACCAGAGAAGGCGTGATATTAGCCTGCCATGTCCACTTCCTTCGATAAATATACTTATTTTGCAAACATGACTTTCAGATGGTCCTGTCCTAATCCACACGACTTTCGGCGAACTTCTGCGCTCCCTTTCCCCGGTGGAGGGCGCGGCCGGCACCCATTCGCCGCGCCAGCTCGCGCTCTCGCGGGAGGGCGTCGTAGTCGTCGCCTACTCGCGCGGCCACCTCGCCGCCTTCACGCTCAACGGCCGCCGGTTGAGGCACGAGACGCACAACGACAACTTCCAGGTATTGCCAGAACACTTGATCATTCTTCTGATCTCCTGTGATGTTCCCGTCGGTTTGAGCCTCTTTTTTTCTTGCATACTTTCAAATAGTCAAAATTTTCTCATTGCGAATGACAGTTACCATCTTGTTACAAAAAGGGGACAAAATGTATCCTGTAGTGTCCTGTCAAAATGTAGTCCTATCCGTGGATCCTCGCGCGAATGTTTAATGTTAGCCAGGGCTATTGGATAGTAAATTTCCAGAGGCCTTCAGTGTCGAACATGAACATGATGCGTTACAAGGTTTCGAATTACAAGGCGACAAATATTCGTATCGTTAATTAAGGCATATTTGTGGGACCCTAAAAACTTTGAAAAATTATCACGTTAACGAAGGCCGCACATTATGCAATTAAGCAAAGTGCATTTTTTTTCTTGTATTGTAAATTTACTTTTATTGTAAATCTTGCAAGACACGAATTTTTTTTACACATGTTTGTATAATCCTTTCGCGACTATACATTCACAATAGTAATATCAGCTAAGAGTCAGTCAGATATTGCCACACTGTCCAAAAGGCATCGCCGGGATTGATAAAGGAGGGGTAATTATGCTTTTTTTGATTGGGGTGATGACCACCCTCTCCTACCAGAAACAATATGATACCTTTCCTTACACATTACGGTTTTGTTCTCTCAGTGCCTGCTGCTGTCCCGGTGCGGCGAGTACCTGGTGTGCGGTGGCGACGCGGGCGTTGTGGAGGTGTGGCGCGCGTTCACACTCGCACCGCTCTACGCGTTCCCACCGGCCGGCGCGCCCGTCTGCTCGCTCGCGCTCTCGCACGACCAAAAGTGAGTGCCTCGGCAAAAGTGCCGAATAGTCTGCAGACCATGACCCATCACCTCGTATTATTTGTTGATAAAATCTCTCAACTTTTTTTTTTATGCGACCTGACATGGATGGCTAATACCACACAACTACCGTTATGATATTAGCCTAATACACCACATTCCCGAAGGAATTAGGTGCCATGCCAGGACCTTCCCTTTATGAGCACAGCTACATTGAACTGGATGGAAAACACGGACAATTTTTCATTGCCGCTTCGACCATCTTTTCATCCAATGCGATGGTAACAACCCGGGCGGGCTTAAACCTGGTAGGGTTTAAGTACGGGAAGGGGACCTACAGTTTTACATGGGTTCCGAACCATGGAGAAGCTCGCATTCGTGACGAAATGCACGTATCGAACTCGGAAAGAGAAAGACAGTGGTTCAAGTCGGAATTGAAACCAGGCCTCTGGTACGCTAGTCCAGTCCCCACGCCACTAGGCTACGAGCCGCTCGAACTACACGCTCAACTACGAAAGTTTTGGTAAAACTTAAAAGCATCTGCTTGTTTTGCTCGCTGAACAACAAAAAGTGAGCCACAGAATTGAAATTTGAAAACATTTACCGTCATAATGATAGTCGTCGTATGCGCCGTAGAGGCTTAATGCTTTACAGCAAAGACGACAATCTGAAGTTAGCAACAAAATTCCAAAGTAACCGAACCTTAGCTGCCACCTTAAACAATTTCGTGAAAACGAAATGTCGATAGCTGTCACCTTAATGTTAACTGAAAGATAACTTTTAGAACACAACTCCCATATGATACCAGAGAGAGTGAAAATGGTGTAAGCCAAGTTATAACTAGCTTAATAGTAAATGAGAGTCAGCTGACCAAAACTTCACCTCCAGTTGCATCCATCCTCTCGCGGTGACCAGATTTTTTAACTAGCTTCTTCTTGTATGGTCTCTGTAATAAAACGCTCATAGCTAGCTATGTAACAATGAGTGCCCGACTTCCAGGTTTCTTCTGGCGGGACTGGAGAACGGCTCGCTGGTCGTGTTCCACATCGACTTCAACCGCTGGCACCACGAGTTCCAGCAGCGCTACTGAGAGCGGGCGCGCGTCGGCGGCCGCTGTCGCTGCCTACCCGCCATTTAACCCGTACATGTTCACATTAGCATAGACATCCGGCCATGCTTCACTATTGTGCTGTTACCCTGATACAATCTAAATTATTTAATCTGCACACAAAATTCATTTAGGCTGGTAGATGATTATGTACAACATGGCGAGGTACACAGGTGAAGAAGTCAGCTCCTAGTAGCAATGTTTGGCGCGAACTGTTCTCCTTCCATATTCACATCTGACTATTTGCTGTTATCCTGGTACTTCTGAGTCTTTTTTTTACTGGGCGACCTAACAAAAAACCAACCAGTTTTTTTTGCAAAGAGAGTGAATGTCATAGTCGGTTTATCGATAGGGATGGATTTAATTTTAGTTTTAAAAAAATGTGTGTGACTTCATTTTGTATTCCAAATTGTGGTGTGATGCACGAAATTAAATAGGCCTAAGGATTGGTGATATTCCTTGGAAAAAAAATGTAATCAGCACTCTTAACATAATTGTTCACAACAAAACTCCTGTAAACTGTCTAACCATGCCTGAGAGCCAAATTTATTAAATTAGTGCCATACTTACAGAGCTAGGACAATGGCCTCTGGCTTCTTGTTGCGGGGGCTTCAAAATTACTATGTATTTTATAGGATTTGTTCACATTTCTTTGACTCCCATTTTCTTATGATTTTTCAATGTATTTATTTAAAATAGATGGTTTTAAATAAAGGAACTTATTTACTGTAACCACACAACTATGGTCCCAAGCCTTAACAATTATGGTGTGCATTGTGAAACAGTTCTTTGACCAACGAGATGTTAAGTCACAAGATGCTTGAATGTTGCACTATATGACACTAAAACGATAGATATTTTTGTGTGGCTTCGGACCATAGTTGTGTAATGTTACCATATTTAAATGAATTCTTATTTGAAGTGTATATGTGCAATAACGCAATGTTATGTACTTACTTACGAGTATAAGTTAATGTAGTATTATGGTTGATATTGAAGTATTTCCCACTTATTCTGGGCTATTTAAAATTTCTTAAAGTATTATTTGCTTTTCTTTTTGTCTTATTACTTTCCGTCCTTTCTGGTATCGACATATTTGACATAATTATGTACTTAATTCATACCAAAATTACAAAGCATTCCATAGTTTAAGGTGTTTTTATTGAATTTAAAATCATAAATTTAGTTATTCGTATTTTGTGAATCGTATTAATTTTGGGACTTACTACTTATTAAACTTTCTTCGGTGGTGGTTTGTACTTACGCAGTTACTTATTAGTGTGTAGATATGTAAGCAAAAATATATGAATGTTTTTAACAATCATAAATTACCAGATTCCAGTTTATTAATTCTTGTGGATACTATATAACCTCAAAACAATATTTTCACTTTTATTTCACTGCATTCACTTTTATTCACTTGACTATACTGATTATATATGTATGTATTTAAGATAACTGCAGCAATCTTTTAGTTGTTTATTGCCTATATGTCAGATTAATTGGAGGACTCACTTAACTATTTTATTGGTTACCTACTATAAAGTTATTTATTATTGGAAACTTGTGTTACGTAAAGCTTAAGACTGTTTCAAAATGATTGACTTTATCGTTTTTATTAAATGGGTTATTTCGTTGTTTCCTTTTTTTATTATCCTTTTTATTCCTTAAACTATTTTAATTTTTCAGGTTGAAATAGTAACTTAATAACGTGTTTATTTGAAGAATTAACGTGTCATACTTAAGATAAAAAGATTGTTTACAAAATGTTCTTGTACAAAAGTCAACAAACTAATTTACTTATAGAATTTTGGCTACTAAACTTTTAAAGAATCTAATATTAAATAAAAAATACATAGTTTTATACCTAAACTTCATAATCGTAATATATATTTTGTGCAAAGGCAATTCGTGTTACATATTTTTGCAATCCTGGAAGCTATAGCTATAAATCATATTGCGCCTTTTGCTGTGTCCTTCAATATTCTTGACCTTTTATTCATTGTGCCTCAAGAAAAAAAACTACAATTAAATGAATGTGCCAAAATTGTTCTGATTCAGCAGGGAACACCGAAGATTTTTTACGGTTTGAATTAAGGTGACATAAGACCCTAGAACGACCGTATCCGATAAGCGTTAATATTAGTATAGCACTTTTCCGCAAACATGGTTATCGAAAAAAACTTGACATTAAACTATTTCATGATTTAGGCTAATAAAACTTGGGCCTTGCCATTAAAATTCAAGTTGATTTGAAAAACATTGAAGCGTGTTAACTCCTACAACATAAGCAATGAGAGTATATATATTTTTAAATTTTAATCAATAAAGCCAAAATAATAAAAAAATCCAGCGCTACACTAGAGATAAAAAAATAATAATATGCCCGTACCGCTTATGTTGTGGGAGTCAAAATGATTGAAAAAAATTCAAACCTGTTTAAGGCTTGAATTTTAATGGCAAGAACCAACTTTTATTAATTAAAAAAATTAAATGTTTCCATGTTGATTTTTTCCGATAATAATATTTGAAAATAAGTGCTTATATATATAAAACTAAAAAATGCTAAACGATAACTTATCAGATTACGGAACGTCCTGTGTTCCCTTAATTGTCTTTTACGAAAAGTATCGTAAAAACAACAAGCCTTCTCAAAAGCCTCTCGTAACCAAATAAACGTAAACATTTAGTTTGTATGTCATGTGAGATAATCTATGCAATAAAATATGTATTCATTCCACGATATAAAATATTTCACAGAAAATAATGTGTTTGATGTGCAGCACATTACTGTGTTCCAGCGCATGCGCACAGTATTACACAGAACACATATAAGTATTGGACTTTGAGGCAAGAATTAATTATGAATGTTAAATTAAACTATGGTAGGTTGCTATTGCTGCGAAAACCTTTGCAGATTTTGTAAATTTATTATTTCTGACAAAAAATACCCCTAAGACATTACTTTCTGTATTTTGTTTGCAAGAAAACTTGTGTACAAACACTCTTAAGTGATCTTCAATTAATTTCGAAAATATTACATTTTCTATTAATTCATGCAAAACATTCTACCTGAACATATATTTGTGTTTTTGTTCTACCTACATAGTGTCATATAGGTTGCTGAAATACATTATCAGAATATTTTAGTAGATTTAGAAGATTTTAGTCCAGGCAAAGTATCACATGAAAGTAATGTTTTGAGTGATTTTCTTTTCATTCGATTATTTTTTATTAATTAACTAATAAACTTTTTATTAATTAGAGAAATGTTATCACCAGCAGAATTTATTTTAAATCATTATCTATGTAGGTAGTTTGATAGTGGCCATCTAATTCATCGACAATTAAATTAATAAAAAGATTTCAGTCTTAATACTGATCCAGCTCCCTTATACTTACGTCCTAACTATTTGTCGGTAGTGTAGACCTTTGTGTCCTCCTCATTTATCTTTTCCTAGTATTTTTCGTAATCAGTAGAACCTGTTTTAATTTAATATTGTAGCCCTACTAAACTTTCTTCATTTAAATTTTAATAAACATATATTGAACGTAGAACTTATAGATGATGCTTATGTCCAGCTAATTATATCTGTAGTTGTTACTAAATAAGCTGTCAATCGTTTTAGCCACTAGATATTCCATATATTTAGGTTCCTTCATACCGTTTTCGAGTTAACATGGTACCTCCCATATACCTATTTTTTTTTGCTATCGATTCCACACACATGCACACATACGCTACGCGCAACTCTGTCCATTAATGTTAAAAAATATATTTATGTAATATTATATAATTAGGATAACGATTACAATATTTTGAATTATCTGCGAAAAATCCTAGGTAAATGCAATGTATATTCATTCACTGTCCATTATAAGATACGACGATGTAATATGTTAAAAAATGTGTCATAAAATATTAAATGTAAGACAATGACGCTTTGCCGCCTGTAGAAATATGTTAGTGCGAAAGCACTAAATGTAGTCCGTCACGTGACAATGCTTAACATTGCTTTTGTGCTTGCAAATATTTCAGGAAATGGGCATTTCATTTGAAATGCAAAACAAGTGAGCAAATCTTAATTTGGTTTAAACAAGTTTAAAAGTGGTCAGTGCCCTTTGTACGCAATTACATCATTTTAATATAACGAGAATTAGTTAAGGCGTGGAGTTAGCCAATTTACATTTATATATGAAAATAACTGCTTAGGTTATCATAATAGTGGTGTATAACTGTAATTGTCCTCTGGAAATGCTAGCGTAGGTAATGTGTTGTCAATTGTATGTAAAGACGTAAATTATTTAAATTGGATAGGTACAATACGGCTTGGCCAGGATATTCTAAGGGTCGATTTGTCTGATGGCTTCGGTTAGGTTTAGGAGTGAAGACTCAACAATATAGGGAGTAAATTTATAAACTTTCGGATAATTGTTTGTCGATCAGCTTAACCTAACATCTGCCATGGTCTGCTAGTGTTCATTCTTTATGTTTCAATTTGTTATGGAATGATATAGAATGAACTGTAGGCTTCATTTAAGTTGTTAGATTACATTAAAAAAATAGATTGAATTTTTAGGCCTTTCGTTATTACTGTTGAGCATATATGTAGCAAGCATTTGTTTGTGCAGGTAACAATGTTTAATAGAACATCCAGGGCGGGCTTAATTCATGGTATCCTGGTGCATGTTCTATTAAAATTACGTACCTACCTACCTATAATAAATAAATTTAAGTTAACTAGTTGCGTAAGGAATAGGTAATGTTTATTGCAGCTTCTTTAGCGAGCACATTTGGCAGGGATTGTGTGGCATACCTACGACTACATATAAGGGTTTTCTTTACGCAATATATTTACAAGCTATTAGTGTGATACATAATAATGATTCATTAAAAATAGTAAAAGAAACCTAAGATTTGAAAACCGAGCTTCTTGTCAAATCGGAAATGAATTCAATGCAATATCGTCTGTAGGCGTAAAAGGTATCTTTGATTAGGACATAGTCCTGAAGTCCTAATCTCTGGTAACTTTTTTTTTACAGACCTGTCAGATTTTTTATTATCTACTTCTAGCCAATTCCTCTGCATACGCAATGATTGTTTTTAAAACACTGATCGCACTAGCATTTTGTATTGTTTTGCATTGAATGTAATAGGATATGGAATAGGCAATTATTGTTGTAGAAGGGCTTGGTATATCTGCTGCTGCTGCCGGGCGGAATGTCAAATCGACAACTCACAGTTACTTCTCCGAGCGCCGGGTTAAGTTCCAGCATGAAGTCATATTTGGAATGTTACGCTAAGTATTTGGTGCATTTGTATTTTAATGAAACAAATATCAAAAATAACTGCAATTAATTATCGAATGCATTTTATTTCTAACTCCTTTTGGTGTCCTGGTGGTGTCTCCTTTTGTGGCAGAACCTTGTTTGATGGATTTTAATATGTACAGATATTGGCTGGAAACCAGCGGCTCTAGGTATGACTTGCGATGCACCTAGTGCTCTATCGCTGAGCCCATCACCCTTTCCTCCGATGTACATGGTATATCATAATAAGCACATACCTATTCATCTTTAAACTTAATATAACTATCTTGGACTTTTGTTTTAAATTTGAATCTAAAATGTAAAAATGTAACTACCTAGCCGTTGCGGACCCACGATGCCCCTGGCGATACCCCTGGTGGTATAATACTGTGCTATGTTACCTGCATGTATGTATGATTGGGTGTAATATCGATGGTGTAATAAGAGGAATAAACGAATTATTATTATTAGATATGCTTACAGGCTCCTGGCGCAAGCCGACTTTTTGCCCTTCCAAGCCGCACCCTGCGCTGCCCAGTAACCAAATCCGATATAGGTTTGTCTCTGTGCAGCCGTTGGCGCTTGGAAGGGGAATGACGCCGGGGGCTTTACATATTTTTTTATGGAACCCGACATGGATGGCTAATACCACACAACTACCGTTATGATATTAGCCCAATACACCACATTCCCGAAGGAATTAGGTGCCATGCCAGGTCCTTCCCTTTATGAGCACGGCTGCATTGAACTGGATGGAAAACACGGAAAATTTTTCATTGCCGCTTCGATCATCTTTTCATCCAATGCGATGGTACCAACCCGGGCAGACTTAAACCCTACCACCTAGTAGGGGAAGTTTAACATGGATTCTGAATCATGGAGCAGCTCGCATTCGCGACGAAATGCACTCAGAATGAGAATGAAGTGGTGCATGAACGGGGCGAGGATTTGAACCCAGACCTCTGGTATGCTAGTCTAGTCCCCGCGCTACTAGGCTACGAGCATACCTATATGCACAAATTTTCTTGTATTTAAATATGTGTAAATGACTATACATTTGGCAAACATTTAGGTATACATGACTGCTGACAGGTTTTGCTGGTTACATTAACTATCAGCACGATATAATTTAGGCACGTAAATTAGCGGTTTTACTACAAAAAAATTTATAACGTCAGATGCTGTCCGGCGCGTAAAATTACGATCATACGACTTGCATATGTTTTTTGCCCCGCATCCGCATATGCGCGGTATCTAATAAAGATGTTACTCACAATCGATGGTGCGTCATCATTACCTCGACGTGATGGACTGACTGGCGAGTCAGCAGTCTCTTGAGGTGCTCCTCAGTAGCAAGGCTCACTTTTGACAAGGACTTCTGCCCTTAGAAGGTGTGTATTCAGAATTAATTCGCGGTCCATAATAAAGAAATAATGTGTTGTCTTTCCTAACAACACGCGGCTTAATTTCTATGGAATTTTAAAATTATGGAAAATTCTGCAAAAGTACCAAGGGGGCAAACATTTTTAATGTTTCATTAAACTCCTGTGACCCTTCAGTTTTTTTTCTTTCTTTTATGACCGTTAACCACAGATAAAAATATAATTTTGAAATTAGATCATGATGATGTTATGCCGAATATGCTTTATTTCGAACAATTTGATTAGTGAAGTATGGGAAATGCATGAAGGCTTGAAAATATGAAAGCTTTCCTTTAGTTTGCCGTCACTATTGTTATTTCAAAATCAACGAGTTCGATTCTCGGCTAGAAAAAATATTTTTTCATAAATCGAATAATGCAGTTTTATTTTTTATCAAAATGGGCTTCACAACTCCTTGGAGGATTTTTGCTATTTCTTATAGTTTTGGATTTGGCCATGAAGGCAAACTTGAAAAATTTACCTGTGCATGTATATAAAATCTATGTATGCATGTGCATATGTCCTATGGACTTTAAAACGGCTGGACCGATTTTGATGAAAATTTCAGGTAATCTTCTGGTTAGTCCACGGGTGGTCCTGTGCAGCTCAAAGAAATCTGTGCAAATCAAAAAACTTTCGCTCGGGTTAATGTTTGGAAGTTTAGAAGGTCTGCTCGAGTGAATGTCAAAAATGGTTGAAGCAATTTTCAGGCAATGTTTAGATTAGCCCAAAAATCGTTTTCTACATTTTCCTGCGATAAAAAAGAGTTGATAAATTTTTTTTCTTATATGTAAAACAGAAATTATTTTTTTGGATTGTATTGAAGAATTGTCATTATCCTTTCTGAATTTGCAACAACTAAATCCACACAATCATATTTTCAGCGAATTAAAACATCTCAAAGATTTATTTTACTTTATTAAATGTGGTGTAAAGGCTTATAAATTAAAATAAAATAAGTAGATAGATAGCTTATGTCGGGGGAAGGGTTTATTTGACTGGCTTCATCTGCCACAAGCCATCGTTGAGGTAGTGACAGTTCTCCACTCCAATACCTTTGTTCACCTTGGCACTGAAACAAAACAAAAAACAATTAGATTTTTATATATTAATGAGTTTAAAAGTACTGTGATGTGCACAATAAAAAATACTTGCGTTTTTGATCGACAACAAGTACGATATGTATGTGATCCTTGTCGACGGGCGTCATACGCGCACAGGGCGAGGTCAGCCCCGGACACATGATGTTGGCACCGCTCAGCACGAGCCCGATCACTCTACAATCTACAAAGAGCACGTACATGTCGTCGGTGGAGAGTGTTGTGATGCCGACGGCGAGCGCGTGCTTCTTGCCCTCCGCCATGATGGCGACCACGTGACTCTTGTCGACGGGCGTCATACGCGCAGAGAGCGACGTCAGCCCCGGACACATGATGTTGGCACCGCTCAGCACGAGCCCGATCGCTCTACAATCTACAGAGAGCACGTACATGTCGTCGGTGGAGAGTGTAGTGATGCCGACGGCGAGCGCGTGCTTCTTGCCCTCCGCCATGATGGCGACCGCGTGACCCTTGTCGATGGGCGTCATACGCGCACAGGGCGAGGTCAGCTCCGGACACATGATGTTGGCACCGCTCAGCACGAGCCCAATCGCTCTACAATCTACAAAGAGCACGTACATGTCGTCGGTGGAGAGTGTTGTGATGCCGACGGCGAGCGCGTGCTTCTTGCCCTCCGCCATGATGGCGACCACGTGACTCTTGTCGACGGACGTCATACGCGCACAGGGCGAGGTCAGCCCCGGACACATGATGTTGGCACCGCTCAGCACGAGCCCGATCGCTCTACTATCTACAAAGAGCACGTACATGTCGTCGGTGGAGAGTGTCGTGATGCCGACGGCGAGCGCATGCTTCTTGCCCTCCGCCATGATGGCGACCACGTGACCCTTGTCGACAGACGTCATGCGCGAACCTTGACGTCCGCCTCGGACACACGATGTTGGCACCGCTCAGCACTAGGTCGATCGCTCTACAATCTACAGATAGCACGTACATGTCGTCGGTGGAGAGTGTTGTGATGCCGACGGCGAGCGCGTGCTTATTGCCCTCCGCCATGATGGCGACCGCGTGACCCTTGTCGACGGGCGTCATACGCGCACAGAGCGAGGTCAGCTCCGGACACATAATGTTGGCACCGCTCAGCACGAGCCCGATCGCTCTACAATCTACAAAGAGCACGTACATGTCGTCGGTGGAGAGTGTCGTGATGCCGACAGCGAGCGCGTGCTTCTTGCCCTCCGCCATGATGGCGACCACGTGACCCTTGTCGACGGGCGTCATACGCGCACAGGGCGAGGTCAGCCCCGGACACATGATGTTGGCACCGCTCAGCACGAGCCCGATCGCTCTACAATCTACAGAGAGCACGTACATGTCGTCGGTGGAGAGTGTCGTGATGCCGACGGCGAGCGCATGCTTCTTGCCCTCCGCCATGATGGCGACCACGTGACCCTTGTCGACCGGCGTCATACGCGCACAGGGCGAGGTCAGCCCTGGACACATGATGTTGGCACCGCTCAGCACGAGCCCGATCGCTCTACAATCTACAGAGAGCACGTACATGTCGGCGGTGGAGAGTGTCGTGATGCCGACGGCGAGCGCATGCTTCTTGCCCTCCGCCATGATGGCGACCACGTGACCCTTGTCGACGGGCGTCATGCGCGAACCTTGACGTCCGCCTCGGACACGATGTTGGCACCGCTCAGCACTAGGTCGATCGCTCTACAATCTACAGATAGCACGTACATATCGTCGGTGGAGAGTGTTGTGATGCCGACGGCGAGCGCGTGCTTCTTGCCTTCCGCCATGATGGCGACCACGTGGCCCTTGTCGGCGGGAGTCATGCGCGCACCGGGCGATGTCAGCCCCGGACACATGATGTTAGCACCGCTCAGCACGAAACGAATCGCGCCCTTGTCCACCTGCTGCATCGTCAGGAAGAACGGATCTGAAAACAGTTAGATCGGAATTACATACTTTCAAATAATATTTTATAATATATATCTTTTGAAACAAAGGATATAATGCGCTTTTAAATTTTAACGTGAAGAATGAATAGGATAAAATTTAATCAAGAATGTAATATAATAAAAATACTTACCTACAGAGATTAATGCAGAGTGGACGTACTAACTTTAATACGCCAATTATCTCCAGACTACATCGCATTTTGTATGTTAAGTCCGGAGATATTCTGCGTATAAAATGTTTACAGTACACTGACATACGACTGTTCGGCAAGCTTGGATGTTTGTTATTCAATCGATCAATAATAGCTAAACTGATAAAATACTTTAAAATCAAAATCGTTTATTCTGTCATTTCAAGAACATTACAGTTATTATACGTTAGATCTTGTGCACACATTTTCAAAGTTATATTTTCATTTCGCCTATAGTTAGTCTGAAAGACCTTTTTCTGCTTCTAACAAGTACATTCCCTTAGATTGGGAAAGTGAAGGGTAAATCATGTTGGGAAGAATGCTGTTGATCTCAGCTTACAATGGCTTCAACGAACCCATCCCATCAGCCAATAGCAGTGAAGATAATTTCAATTGAGGTTTTGGCTCGCATTTTCTTCCCAGTCTTCGAATCTGTTTTTGAGTTGGTTACTACATAAGACTAGGGAAGCAGAAAGTATAAGGAGATTAGCAGACGTTTTGGCTCGCATTTTCTTCCTAGTCTACTTTTTCCCATATCATTCGAATCTGTTTTTCAGTCGATTACTACATAAGACTAGGGAAGCAGAAAGTATAAGGAGATTAACAGACGTTTTGGCTCGCATTTTCTTCCTAGTCTTCTTTTTCCCTTATCATTCGAATCTGTTTTTCAGTCGGTTACTACATAAGACTAGGGAAGCAGAAAGTATAAGGAGATTAGCAATAACAACTTACACTTGTGTAGAAGCTTGAGTGTGGGCATCCAAGGTCCTTCGCGGTGCCTGAAGAACAGCAGCTCACCCGCACTGTTCACCATTATCTCGATGTGATCATGGCTGAAAAATACAACATACTTATTGAGCAAACTTGTTGCAGAAAGCCAAGCCAATACAAACTCATAGAAAGTAGTAAGTCGGTAAGTACGAAGAGTTTTGCTCGATAGGACTTGTTGCTAGTTATTAAAAGAAAATTGGCGTTTATGACTTTTGCAACCTATAGGAATCGAATACAAAAAAAATGTGCCAAAATCTGGTAACTATGAGCATTAGACGGTAAAAAGTGTTACAAAATTGTTTGTACATTTTTCAAAATATGTTTACACCTGTCAATAGGTCAGCCCGTAAGCATCAGAAAATTTCGCCTCCCATACAAACGTAGTTTACTAATAATTTGAAAACTACTGTTCCAACTTACTTGATATTTGGTATCTAATATTAGGCTAAAAATATCTGTGTCTGCATGTTTTTGTTTTTTCGGTAAATGTATTCTGGATCTAACCACAGAGAAAACAAAAATCTTATAAAGATTTCCTTTTTGTATTCATTTCATTCGGTTTGGATTTTTCAAAAAAACAAAAGCGTGCAGACACAGATATTTGTTACCTAATATTAGATATTAAATATAAATTTAATTGGAGCAGCGGTTTCCAAATGATAAGTAAACTACGTTTGTATGGAGGATGTAGCTTACGGGCCGTTCTTAGCAAAAAGAAAATCTTCATACGAATATTGTTTTCTATGTGGTTTGATCTAGAATACATTTACCGAAAAAACAAAGACATGCAGACACAGATATTTGTAGCCTAATATGAGATACCTACCAAATATCAAGTAAGTTGGAACAGTGGTCTTCAAATTATTAGCAAACTACGTTTGTATGGGAGGCGAAATTTTCTGATGCTTACGGGCCGACCTTAAGTAGTATGGTCAAGGTACCATTTGACAATGCGGAAGGTGTCCTTCTTGGGCAATACGAGGTCGATATGCTGCTCGAGCGCCGGGTACAGCTCCAGCAGGCGGCTGCGGATGCCCTTCTGCACCGACGACTTCAGCTGCTGCATGCCGGAGATGCTCTCCTTCTCGTCGAACCTGCGAGCGATAGATGATGTCATCACGAGGTCGATGTGCTGCTCGAGCGCCGGGTACAGCTCTAGCAGACGGCTGATGATGCCCTTATGCACCGACGACTTCAGCTGCTGCATGTCAGAGATCCTTTCCTTGTCGTTGAACCTGCGAGCGATAGAGGATGTCATCACGAGGTCGATGTGCTGCTCGAGCGCCGGGTACAGCTCCAGCAGGCGGCTGCGGATGCCCTTCTGCACCGACGACTTCAGCTGCTGCATGCCGGAGATGCTCTCCTTCTCGTCGAACCTGCGAGCTAGAGAGGATGTCATTACGAGATCGATGTGCTGCTCGAGCGCCGGGTACAGCTCCAGCAGGCGGCTGCGGATGCCCTTCTGCACCGACGACTTCAGCTGCTGCATGCCGGAGATGCTCTCCTTCTCGTCGAGCCTGCGAGCTAGAGAGGATGTCATCACGAGGTCGATGTGCTGCTCGAGCGCCGGGTACAGCTCCAGCAGGCGGCTGCGGATGCCCTTCTGCACCGACGACTTCAGCTGCTGCATGCCGGAGATGCTCTCCTTCTCGTCGAGCCTGCGAGCTAGAGAGGATGTCATCACGAGGTCGATGTGCTGCTCGAGCGCCGGGTACAGCTCCAGCAAGCGGCTGCGGATGCCCTTCTGTACCGAGGACTTCAGCTGCTGCATGCCGGAGATGCTCTCCTTCTCGTCGAGCCTGCGAGCTAGAGAGGATGTCATCACGAGGTCGATGTGCTGCTCGAGCGCCGGGTACAGCTCCAGCAAGCGGCTGCGGATGCCCTTCTGTACCGAGGACCTCAGCTGCTGCATGCCGGAGATGCTCTCCTTCTCGTCGAGCCTGCGAGCTAGAGAGGATGTCATCACGAGGTCGATGTGCTGCTCGAGCGCCGGGTACAGCTCCAGCAAGCGGCTGCGGATGCCCTTCTGTACCGAGGACCTCAGCTGCTGCATGCCGGAGATGCTCTCCTTCTCGTCGAACCTGCGAGCTAGAGAGGATGTCATCACTAGGTCGATGTGCTGCTCGAGCGCCGGGTACAGCTCCAGCAAGCTTCTACTTCTGCGTACAATCGGCTACAAAGTTGTACCTTAATTGTTAACTGTATATTTAGAGCAAAACATAATAATGTTCTTCAGGGAGGGTCTCATTGACCCTGTCGGTCGTTGCTTGGGATATAATAATTATTCGGATTAAACCAACGTTAGCTAGGGTTATCTGTCGGTTTATTCGCTTAACCAATTTTTATGCTGCATGTTTCTACATACAATTTGATTCTTCCGATCAATATTAGGTTACTGGCCAATACGCTAAATTATCTAAAGGGTTAGCAGTCGGGTTAAACATGAGAAGTAGGGGTAAAGCCGACCGTTTTTGTTGGGTTTCTACGCGGGCAAATACGCGAGTAGGTAACATAGTGTTACGATATATTGATAACACGTTACAATAACTCCCTAAATTTACATTTCGCGTGATATCGATATCCAATTCAATATTAACACGTATTAGTTGATATAATGAAATAATGTGTAATCACTTAGATACCTACCACATTAATACCTGTATTTCCTCGAATTAAACAAATCTATTTACACGTTGGTACCAGGAAAAAAGAACATCAGGTCTATTCCTGGCATTCAGTAATCAGGAATACTGCGTATAGCGATTTTCAAAGCGAGTTATTAGACGGTAAACCTTGATTAATAAAAAGAAACTATGCTCCGGAATATTTTCGTGAAGAAAATCGCTTTGAAAACCGCTACAAGAGCGGTGCCGACTGAAAATATTTGTACATGATTACATACAATAAGTACAAATGTATAGGTGTGCGACAGTTTTGCAAAAATAAGTAGTAGTAAATAAGTATGTAGTATATCTGTTGGCAGCAAGTGGTTAAGGCTGTCGTGGAGTTCCAGAAAATCTACGAATTAAAAATTTTAAGAAATGCATTCTTTGTCCATTGGCCAAGTCACAATTTTGCATGGCGACTATGGAAGTATTAAAATAGCGAAATGGTCTTCCTTGAGAAAGCTTTATTCTATGTCCGTATGTTTTGATTGGTTTTGTAAATATGTGTAGATAGAGCATGGAAATAGTTATCGCCCGTAGTATGGGGAATTGATAGGGTAACGACTCTCTTAAGGTGGCCCATCCCGCTCATCTCCCCATACAAAAGGGGAAAGAAGATCACGCCCATATGTATTGTCAGAGATTCAAAATTTTGCTCAAAGTAGCTTTACTTGATCGAACTAGATGTCTGATGACCATTGGAATTGTAAAATTATGTTTGGTTTCCAAGTTATAACGTCCGAAAGTTCGATTTTTTCGCGCATTTTATATAATAACTTTGGAGGTGGATTACGCAATGATAAAGTAAGAACATCTTAAAAAGATTAGTCATCAGACATAGCTTATTTAATCAAGATTTATAATCTTTTTGGTTTGTGTTAGATTTTTGAAGACAGCGGTCGTAGTTTACTTTTAGCTATAAGTCATTTTGAAATTAAGTTTTTCGTAAATCTTACCAAATCATACACTATGCACATTTTCTTGTTTGTGGATTGGTTGTATCTTCCTCATCACGGAGCAAGTCTTATTCTTTGAAACAGAGAAGGTCCCAGAACGCAACAGCACGGTTTTGTTACCGTGCCCGCAAATGTGTTAGGCCCGCCGGGTTGGGCCACCTTAAAGAACCCACTCAACTGCGAGCCGAGACCGTGCATGTAACATACTTCGAACAAGTTCAGTGTATAAAATAACTTGAACCTAAATAATCGTCGCACGTACATAAGTAACCTTAGACCCTAAAATCTATGGAATTGAATGACTTACCGACAAATAGATCGTGTGGCACGCAGTGCGATTACAAAACGCGGAATAAGGCGTGGGAATCTCCACCTACCCGATACTGACAGCCAACTGACACCTTTGGCATACAAAATCTGTCTGTTTGATGTCACATTGGGGTAGGTGAAGCACCTACACCACATTTGGCGCTTCGTAATCGCACTGCCGATGTGTGAGAATGTGGTCACTTCATGGTGCGGAACCCACGCCAAACTGTAAGTCCCCTTTCCTACTTACTAGGTGGTATGGTTGAGTCTGATTATATTGGCACCGTCGCATCGGATGGAAGATGGTCGAAGCGACGATTACAAATTGTCCGTGTTATCTATCTAGTGCAGCCGTACTC
This sequence comes from Incurvaria masculella, assembly GCA_946894095.1. Taxonomy (NCBI): domain Eukaryota; kingdom Metazoa; phylum Arthropoda; class Insecta; order Lepidoptera; family Incurvariidae; genus Incurvaria; species Incurvaria masculella. The sequence continues at coordinate 12,304,039 of OX335660.1, read as the reverse complement.
ATGTATAAGAATGGTCCTGGCATGGCACCTATTTTTTCGGAACGCGGTGTGTTGGTCTACTATCATGACTCTCCTAGGTGTTATTAGCCATCACGCCAACTTGTAACAATATATGTATTTGTGCTTTTAACCTTACCAAGTCTCTAGGTCCTTATTAGACTGACTAGATCCAGATTCTGTTTACCTTAATTAAAGTACCGTTTTTATGTAACTGGACATGGATGGCTAATACCAAATTGAATGTCAGATATTAGCCTAACACACCACATGGATACTAAGTGCAATGCAAAATGCAAGTGCAGAGTACCTGAGCAAAGCGGCAGACGATGCACAGGCGAGGTTCCCCTCAGCAGAGTTGGTCTTTCTGGGAGATTTTAACGCGCACCACGCGCTGTGGCTAGGCTCCGAAAAGACTGACTTTGCTGGTAGGGCTGTCGTAACTTCGCTCTGGCGCACAACCTGACTCAATTGGTGACGCAACATACGCGTATCCCAGATCGAGCAGGTGACGCGTCCTCCTTACTGGATCTTCTGCTGACCACCAAACCCGCCGGGTACAAGGTGTCGGTGCCTGCCCCCCTGGGGTCATCTGACCACTGCCTGGTGAGGTCAACTGTGCCACACACCCAGACTGAGAAACGTGCGACCGGCACGCGTCTGGTGTGGCATTACGAGTCGGCAGATTGGGACGGAATGCGAGAACATTTCTCCTCCTTCCCTTGGAGGAAACTCTGTTTCAGCACTGTGGATCCGTCGAGCTGTGCGAATGCCGTTTCCGAGGTGATCCAGGGAGCTATGGAACTTTTTATTCCCTGCTCCACCAAATCCCTCGGTGGTAAAAGCCAGCCTTGGTTCAACGCGGAATGCGCAGTGGCTTGTTGTACTAAGAACGCGGCCCACCGTGCATGGTCCCGCGCGCGAACACGACGTGACCCGAATATAAAGGCGCTGAAACAGGCCCTTAACTTAGCCTCCAGATCCAGTAAGAGAGCAATTGCCAGAGCGAAGTTCGAGCATATCGGCAGAATTGGCGAGAAGCTGATCAGCCACCCTACTGGGAGCCGTCAATTCTGGTCCCTTGCCAAATCTGTGGAAGCAAATTTCTGCCGCTCCTCACTTCCACCATTGCAGCAGCCTGACGGATCACTCGCTTTTTCCGCCAAAGAGAAGGCCGACCTTCTCGCGGGCATCTTTGCGGCGAACTCTCGCCTGGATGATGGCGGCTCCATTCCGCCGACTGTTCCTGGGTGAGAATTCTCTATGCCGAGCATACAATTCCGCCAGAGAGCCGTACGGCGTGAGCTTTCCGCCCTAGACTCCAGGAAAGCGAGTGGCCCTGATGGTATTCCTGCATTGGTGTTAAAGAAATGTGCTCCAGAACTAGCCCCTGTCCTAATCCGCCTTTACCGCCTATCGTACTCCACTGGATGTGTGCCAGCTGCTTGGAAATCGGCCAACGTTCAGCCCGTGCCTAAAAAAGGCGATCGATCAGACCCGGCCAACTACCGACCCATAGCCATTACCTCTCTTCTCTGCAAAGTGATGGAGCGCATCATTAACTCTCAGTTGATGAAGTATCTAGAGAGCAATGAACTTCTCAGCGATCATCAATACGGCTTCCGTCCGAATCGATCTGCTGGGGATCTCCTAGTATACGTCTCACATGAGATGGGCGATGCGCTCGAAAATCATGGCGAAGGTATGGCTATCGGCCTGGATATTGCGAAAGCATTTGACCGGGTCTGGCACAAGGCACTGATTTCCAAGCTGCCCTCTTATGGCCTTCCACCCGAGCTGTGTGACTGGATCGCCGACTTCCTGCATGGCCGCAGCATAAAAGTCTTGATTGACGGTTGCTGTTCCAAAGCCATGTCTGTGAATGCCGGTGTGCCGCAGGGCTCTGTGCTGTCCCCAACCCTTTTTCTGCTGCAAATTAATGATATGCTCAACTTGGGGGACATTGATTGCTACGCAGACGACAGCACAGTGCTAGCCAGGTACGCCAGTCACCAGACCGCTAGCCGGGCTGAAGTGGGAGAAAATAGGCGGCGTCTCGTTGTTAGACTCGAAGAGACCCTGGAAAAAGTTTCCGAGTGGGGTCTCCAGAACCTCGTTGAGTTTAACGCGAGCAAAACACAGGCGTGCGTATTCAGTGCGAAGCGTACTCCGTTCAGCGTGGCTCCGACCTTTCAGGGAACAACTCTGCGTATTGACGACCACATAGGCATTCTTGGGGTCGACCTGACGCATGACCTTAATTTCGGACGCCATATCGAGGATAAAGCCAAGCTCGCCTCAAAAAAGCTGGGGGTCCTCAACAGAGTGCGTCAGTACTTCACGCCTGACCAAAAACTGCTTCTTTACAAGGCGCAGATAAGGTCTTGCGTGGAGTACTGTTCGCATTTGTGGGACGACTCAGCTAAACACCTGCTTGGCTCTCTGGACTCGATACAGCGTCGGGCCGTGCGTCTAGTCGACGACCCCGAGGTATCCCTAAATTTGGAGACCCTCCAACTCAGAAGGGATGTAGGGTCTCTGTCTGTCTTTTATCGTCTTTACCACGGAGAATGCTCGTCGGAGCTGCATAACGCTGTTCCTCCGTCCCCTTTCTACCTGCGGTCAACGCGGAACAGGGAGAAAATGCACACATTCACAGTCGACATTCCAAAAATAAGAACCCACCGATCTTCTAGATCCTTCATCTATAGGGTCGGAAAACTATGGAATGAACTCCCTTCCGATGTATTTTCCCCAAAGTACAACCTGGGGTCCTTCAAACATGGTGTGAAGAAGCACCTGGCCGGCCGGCATGGTTTTCGCAGCCCCCCTGTAAATTCGAAATCCCATGGGCGTCGTCGGGCACCTTAAGATGTCCTGGCGTACGCCATATGCCGCGCTTAACATAAAAAAAAAATGCCAGGACCTTCCTTATATTGCTCGGCTACATTGAACTGGATGGAAAACACGGACAATATTCATTGCCGCTTCGACCATCGTTCATTCAATGCGATGGTACCGAACCCGGGTGGGATTAGCCCTACCACCTAGTAAGTAAGAGAGGGGACCTTCAGTTTTACGTGAAATCCGAATCACGGCCAGCCTCAACGGTTGAAAATGGTCACCCATCCAGAACCCAACCGCGCTCAGAGGTGCTTACCCAGCTTATCGAATCGCAAGGCGTCGCACCACTGGGCTACCGATATATACACCCTAAGATGGCCAAAAATAACCACAGCGTAAGTGTCGCCCAATTTTCTATAGAAACTTAGTCTAAAGGATACTGCGACTGAGATTGTCCGATAATACCATATTTTCGGTAAAGATTACCCAAAAAATATTAGTCATTTATCGTTCAAGATAAAAGATTACTCGCGAACATAATGACACATCTTCAACAATAAATCATAAATGGTTCATTCGAACAGCAAAATCCTGATGATAACACTCAATTTGACACGTCAGGTTTTTTCAGGTATTGCGATGCGTTTTCCTCGCTTCACGCACAGACATGGCCCACCGGGCGGCCTCAAGTGATAAAGTGGAGCAATCCGTGCGATAAAAAAAGATAAAGATATGTTTCAACATCCTACGTAACTTATGCTCAAGGATAGCATCACCGAAGCAGCAAATGTACATAAATAGGTAGACTTCATCATTCAAGTTCACTCAAATCATAAAAGTCGAACTAATAATCAACAAGCACAAATTCAGTAATGCTGCAGTCCCAGAGTATGTAAATTTAAAAAAAAAACATTTTTTTTATGTGACTGGACATGGATGGCTAATACCACACTTTCTGTCATGGTATTAGCCCAACACACCACATGGGAACTAGGTGCCATGCCAGGACCTTCCTTATATTGCACGGCTACATTGAACTGGACGGAAAACACGGACAATTTTCATTGCCGCTTCGACCATCGTTCATCCAATGCGATGTTACCAACCCGGGCGGGATTAACCCTACCACCTAGTGGGTAAGGAACGGTACCTACAGTTTAACGTGGAATCCGAACCACGGCCAGCCTCTCTCAACGGTCGAATAATCACCCATCCAAGACCAGACCAGACCCAGCGTTGCTTAACTTTGGAGAGTGATCGCCGAAGTGTCGCGCCACTGGGCCATTGAGGCTGACAGACATTCCAGGATAACCCTAAATTCTCGAAAGTTCATAGACCACAAAACGTGATGACCTAGCCTAACAAAACTTAAAACCTAACCCTAATGATCAGTAAGTTATATGTAGTAAATCATTTATGGTACGTGAATCCCCTTCGTTTGTTTGAATTGCCAGGTAGGTGGTCTTGCTCTACAGTTCTAAAAAAACTGAACCGAGCAATGATTTACGAAGTAATATATTAGTGAATGGAACCGAGATATTTTATTCTTCAGAACGCATATCTCTCTTGGATCTCCTTTCATAGTCACGCTCGTGCGAACTGCCCAGGGGCACGTGTGTGTCTCGCCTCCTCCATCCGTTAACAGGCTTATTCTGCATCAATACTTCGTACTTACCGCCCAGTGCTGACTCAACAGAATGAATAATGTTATATGCGCATCAATTGTTATTTTAGTGTGAGAACAATGAACTCCGGAAAACATTTAACCTATTGAAAAAAGCATAATGTTCTTGTTGTTTTGATATGCATACAAAACCTTCAGTGGGGTTAATCTTGGAATTCACAGTCACGTGTGACCTTCCGATGAATTCTTATACATACTTACTTAATCATAGAATGACCGCTACTTACGTGAAACCTTCGCCCACGAATTGGTCCCTTTCCAATTATTCTAATTAGAGTGCAATGACAACATAAGATGACAGTGATGACACCGAAATGAAATTATTCATATTCCCCTGTCTATTCAACTCCATGAGTACATGCGCAGCAAGAAGTTTGGAATGAAATATAATTCGCCTAATAAAAAAACTGAAAAAATAAGGTGAGACAGGCGTCAAGACAGTGCAATACGTACGTTAGCCAATTTACAATACATCTTTTAAGTGAATAACTTATTATCGATCTTATGAATGTAGCCCAGACATCGCGTTGCGCTAATGAAAACATACCGCGTAACAATGGCAAGGCCACGTGACGTCACGCAGTGATTGGGGCTAGTTCACGCAGTCGCTTCTTTATTGAACAATATTGCCTTCCGTAAATTGCTAACGGCATTCTTAGGTACACTATGTCGTTGCAGCTTCTATATTACTACAAAGGATTTATGTCCGGATGCCGCCGGGTACTTGGTGTGAAATGCTGCCGGAGTGGTCAGTCCGAATTCTCACCTAAATTAGCGTTTACGGAACTTCCAAGTTACGTAATAGTAATAGGGTTCCGTTTTCACCCTTTGGGTACGGAACCCTAAAAAAGTCAAACCTCACAAAAGTTTGTACTACTTATTCTGTGGCTTTACCTCTTCAAGCTGTCAAAATGACAAAAAAATTACAAATGGCCCCTCAGCACTAAAAAAAGGTTTAAAAAGCCACTGATGTAGATGAAGTAGGAAAAGGAAGATGTTCCAAAAACAAGTGCTTTACGATTTGCGTAATGAGCGAAGCTTGTGATCCAACAGCACAGTCGTTTCGACACTTAACATGGGGTGGCAGAATATAAATATAAATAGTAATTAAAAAAAAACATAAAAAAGACTCTCAAAGGTCGGTTGATGCAGATGTAAAAGCACGTTTAACTAAAACGTTTGTTAATCAGAGCTCGGTAAATCGGGATCGTACTGTGTTGCATGCATTATTCAAGGTGCATGTCGCAGACGAGCGTTCGATTCGATTGAATCGGTCACGCGACGCAGCTGTTTCAAACAACTGCGGTTTCTATACTTTTCCGAAGCATCGTGAGACTATATGGCTTTCTCTACCTCCCGCGCGTCGTGGAAATGCTGCGGTCTTCATAGTTTATGCAACGCTGCCCACTCATCGTAGTCATGAGCAGGCAGGTGCTTGTTATCCCATAGTCATTCATAAAACAATTTATTTATTTTTATTTTATTTATTTATATTTTAACACACCATTACATACAGTCTCATTTGAAAAAATAAGAAAAACACAAGAGTACAAGTTACATAAATCATGAATCTAGTGTAGTGAATAGTATGAAATAAGCGAACAGCGACAGTGGCAACACAAGCCCAGTATTGCAATAAGCCAATAAAATGAGTTTGATTGTACAAGTACCCGAACTAGGCAAAGCCTGTCTTTCGTGGCACCTGATGTGAGGCTCGGTATTGGAAAAGAAAAAAAGGAAGTTAAACAAATAAAAATGGCAATGAGCAGTTATTTAGATTCTCTAGAAAAAGAGAATTTCCAGTCTTCCTCACTTGATCCAAAGGGTGTCTAATTTGCCTTTAATTTCGGTGTAACATGAAAATACACGACTGAACAAAAGTTCTATTATCGATACATACTGGGTACGCTTTATCAAACATTTTTTTTTTGTACGAATCAAAACGGAAAAAATATATAATGCCCGTGGTTGCTGAATCATGCCGCACAGAGCTGCGCAGAATAGGGTCACCACCACCACGGAAAATAACAAACCGCATGAGTGGACCTAAACCCTAGTCCCTACCTAAACCATTGATTTTGCAGGAAAAATCAATGACGGAAAAGATACGACAATATCAGTATAGATGTTTCAACACTACCTACAGTTTAGAAGTAGTAATTTTAGCAGATTAAATCGGGTCTAAATAGCATTTTGTATGGTATATAAGTCCGGAGTTAGTTCGCATTTTACATTTTTAAAGCTCAATCTGAATACGCTGTACATCTACTATAAAAAATACGAAAGAATGAAATACTGAAAATATATCTACGACATGCACCCGCGAAAGTTCGAAAGACCATGCAAGTCGGGCACCTCTTATGTGCGGTTTGGCTTACGCCATGTTAGTCAGCCTCTCCAATTTTTCTCCAGCCCTCCCGGGCCCTCAGCGGTACGGAGCCACTGCTTTCCGTCGACACACTTGATGTCGTCGTCCCACCTGGCGGGCGGTCTTCCCACACTCCGTTGTCGTCGTCGTCTTTACGCCATATGCCGCACTAACATTAAAAAAGGGTATTTACAATAGAAGTTGGACCTTTCTAATCGATATACATCATACCTACGCAGTCGCTGCCCTCATTTAAAAAATCTCTGAAATCCCAACTTCTCAGCTCTAATCTATTTGTTAAACATTTTAGTTACATTGATATTCAATCCATTTTATAATTATTCCACTCAATCTCTCCCTCCCTCATTACATACACACACACACACATACCCTCACACAAGCACCCTTGTTACAACTCTCATATACGTACATATATAAATGACACACCTCGCATTCTAAATCTCTCTCTCTCACACACACAACCTACCTTTGATATTTTTTTACAAACACACACTGTTAAACTTTTTTATAGAATTAAGCTAATTATATTTTTATTGCGGATTTCTTATCTGGCAAACACGAAGCAGCGTCACCTAAACAGCAATGTTTAAAGATAGTTATAGTAGGGATTCGTCTGAAAACCAGCTTCGTAGTTTTCTGCGAGAGAGCCGAGATTGATCCCATTCGTCACCAATTTAAGATACCTACAAGGGAATGCAGTGTTTTTAATTTAGTTTAGTTTTTTTATGTTCATTACTCTTTTGTACTTGTGTGTTGTGGCAAATAAAATGTCTTATTCTTATTCTTATTCTATACGTTCAACGTCTGTTCTCTTTTCTTGCAGTCTCTGTTGAAACAGTATGTTTGAAATATGCCGTTTATTTACCAACGAGCTAAGTAGAGCAAACGAATAGTCGGTTTACGTAACGCCTGCAGCTAACGACCGTCGACGACGAAGCAGCCACCGCTTTTCGTTAGGTTTGCGAAATATATTGAGGCTTATACACAGCTTGTACATGCATGATAGTACGGTGTACCTGTTTAGTCTCCTAGTAAAGAAAGAAATAAAAAAACTGTGTCGAATTTTTACTTAAAAAAGAAAAAAAACCGGCCAATCGGTGCTGTATCTAATGAACCGTAATAGGTAGGCACCTGAATTTCACAGAGTGTGCCGCTATAACAACAAATAGCTAAAATAAAAAAATAATAAAAAATAAAGAGGGGCCCCATCCAAAAAACGATTGTTTTGTGTTAAACCTTTTACAATGGTACGGAACCCTTCGTGTGCGAGTCCGACTAGCACTTGGCCGGTTTTTTTGCTTTTTGCGACGGGGCCCTAAAAGGATTCTCGGTCGAAACATTCTGAATACCAACCACCATGGTTAACCCCATAATTATTAACATGGACAATTTCCTGGTTGTGTTTTGGTGCGGACGAGCGTTCAACTTATGAACACTTGTCCGGTTTTATCAAAGCTTCAGGGGAACTTATTTGACAATCATTCGCATGATAAGCAAATATTAAAATAAATTAATTATTATAAATGATTTGATTAATAAATTATTAATTAATACATTTTACAGTATATTTAAATTAAATTTACGTTTTAGCTAGATATGTGTGTCGACGCCAAGTTGTTGCATAGCCACTGAAATGCAAGCCTAAGGTTATTTTATTTGAACTTATAACCAAGTTCAAAAGTTATGAGTTATGCACGAATACTTGAAAATCTGAATCAATTTTTAAAAAATCAACACTTTCCATTACTTTGCAGTACAATATCACTTCACAAAATGTGTTCCTTATAAGCGACACTATTGACTGGTGCAATAATAAAGGAAGCTTTATTTTTCTCAAAATCAACGAGTTCGATCCCGGCTAGGAAAACGATTTTTCCAAAAATCTAATAATGCAGTTTTAGTTTTTATCAAAATCGGCTTCATGACTCCTTTGAGTGTCGTTCGCTATTCCTTATAGTTTCGAATTTGGCCCTGAGTACATACTTTTGGACGTTCTGGGTTTTGGACCTCATGCTTTTTGGCCTTTATGATGGCGACCCGAAAAAATCACCTATAAGTACTCGTATAATCCGGTGTGCGTGTGTTCGTAATTATTCTTCTCCTTCTACCTATTTTAATTTTTAAAAAATATATCTATGTGACCCCCTGGATGGTTTTAACTATAGTTGGACCTGGTAGGTGTCGCTGTTGTCGGGTTCGCTCGTATTTTATATTAGTAAAACTTTACCCTTCGTTTGCCTCAATGGCCCAGTGGCGCGACACTTCGGCGATCGCTCTCCGAAGTTAAGCAACGCTGGGTCCGGTCTGGTCTTGGATGGACCATTCGACCGTTGAGAGGCTGGCCGTGGTTCAGATTCCACGTTAAACTGTAGGTCCCCTTCTTTACTTACTAGGTGGTAGGGTTTATTCCGCCCGGGTTGGTACCATCGCATTGGATGAACGATGGTCGAAGCGGCAATGAAAAATTGTCCGTGTTTTCCATCCGGTTCAATGTAGCCGTGCAATATAAGGAAGGTCCTGGCATGGCACCTAGTTCCCATGTGATATGTTGGGCTAATACCATGACAGAAGGTGTGGTATTAGCCATCCATGTCCAGTCACATAAAAAAAAAACCTTATACGAGCAATTAAACTTATTCAACCACTTGCACATAACTGAACCGGAATAGACGACGGCGGCAGAGCCTTATTAGGCGACATGCACTAGACCTCCGCAGCGTTCGTTCACGTGTCCCTAGAGTCCTATGTCGACGTATCCATGTCTAGTTTGTAGGTAGGTATGGACATCTGCATAGTGTTTGTGGGTAATAATTTTATAATCACCTAACTTCTCAGTTTGGTTACGAAAATTCCTTCAAGTATGCGAGGAAGCGCACAACTGTTAGATATTAATAACAGATTCCATGACTAGGCCCGATTGCAAAAATACATTTCAAAGGTAATCGATGTTTTAACATGTCACTTTTGGCGGATCGCATGGAGTTGACTCGTATGGAGTACACTGTGGGGGCGCTAACTTTACGTTATGTAAGATCAAAGATAATACTAATAATTACTTCGTGTAAGATTCTTAAATTTTCCACCCCGTCCCATCACCCACGTATCAGGACCGTAACGCCTGGCCGGCCCACCACGCCCTCCCATTCCGTTCAGTAATAGGTGTTTATGGTACATTCCGAAAATATGTATACTTCTATATTCCTAATTCACTTATCGTAGACAATTTAAATTGTTAAAACACATTAAAGTGGTGTCACATTAGAAATAAAATGAAATCGATTGTTAGGACGGCATTGGATTATTCTGGCAGGATTGCATTGATGCCTTTTTCTGCCACCGATTCCACCGTTTACTATATCTCGCAGTTCTGTCGACCGCCCCCTTAAGGTGGCCCATCCCGCTCATCTCCCCATACAAAAGATCACGCCCATATTTCTTGTCAGAGATCCAAAATGTTGCTCAAAATAGCTTTATTAGATCGAATTAGATGTCTGATGACTATTGGCATTGTAAAATTGTGTTTGGTTTCTAAATTATAAGGTCCGAAAGTTTGAATTTTTTGCGCGTTTTATACAATAACTTTGGAGGTGGATTACGCAATGATAAAGTAAGAACATCTTAAAAATATTAGTCATCAGACATAGCTTATTTAATCAAGATTTATAATTTATTTGGTTTTTGTTAGATTTTTGACTACAGCGGTCGTGGTTTACTTTTAGCTATAAGTCGTTTTGAAATTAAAATTTTCGTAAATCTTACCAAATCATACACTACGCACATTGTCTTTTTTTGTGGACATGTTGCATCTTCCTCATCACGGAACCTGTCTTATTCTTTGAAACAGAGAAAGTCCCAGAGCGCAACAGCAAGGTTTTGTACCGTGCCCGCGAATGAGTTAGGCCCGCCGGGTTGGGCCACCTTAATTTCGTTACGCCATTTGTGCACGATCCCTGTTCACAAAAAGTGACGTGTTTAATCGAGTTTGACGCAATTTTAACGTAGATGTCTCTTTCTACAACCAAGTCCAAATTTTCTTTTGTAACGCCCAAATCTGCGAAATTGTATTTGATATGCCTTTACTTACCTTTGTTTCGCCAAAGCTAAATAATCCAATAAGAGCACTTATTTAAATTAAATAAATTTAGAAAGCCTTGGCCTTTATTCAGGAGACGAGTTCATGTTTCACGTTAGAAATATAATTTTATTTTTATCTTAAATGTCAAGTCTATTTAAGTGTATTTTCTATTTTGTAGTTTGGCTATTGGTTGCTTTAGTAAATTATGGACCAAGTTCCTTTTTTGTAAATTATTGTCTATGAACCATGTTAAAGTATTTCATTCTAACAAAAAAAATGTGTTTTTATTTTCTGTTTTTTTTTTTTGCTAATGCAAATAAAATTTATAAAAACCTTTAATCTAGCTGGATCCATAAATGTTGACTGGCTAAGGCCAGTAAGCATATATTTGGTGCCTTAGTTCATCTGTTTAGTCCGTAAAAAAATCCAAATTTTAAGTGCATTTCTGCACACTAATTAAAAAAAAAAAAAAAACATGCATACGAATTGAGAACCTCATCCTTTTTTAAAGTCGGTTAAAAATGACTTAATGGCTTTGTCAAATAAAGTTTTAACCAACCAAATAAAACATGGTCAAAGGATAACAAAAAATCGTATGCATCCAGTAAAATACAGCCGCGCTACACGGAAGCAAATTACCTGCCATGGCAACTAACTCGTTCGGGAATTCTGTGCGATGTGGTTATACCATGAGTCACCGTAGTGAGCTAAATATACGATGCGATTACGACAGCTTTGATAGACGGTTTATCGTGCACGTGCCTGGTCGAATCTGGAATTTATCGCCCTTGTTCTGATAATATATCATATCAAAAGATAGTCTGAGTTACAGGCTGAGCTTGTTCTCATCCAGCGAGGAAGGAAGGACGGGAGTGAGACGGCAGAGTTGCGGGTCCCGAATTAAGCGAACTATAGTTAGTAGTGTGGAGAGATGAAAAGGTGGGTCAGGTCTCGAGACCAACGGCCACGCAGCTGGGAAACTTCGTTAGTGCGATATAAACTTCTTGTTTTGAAATGTTGGACGTTCTAGCGGGTAGCGCCATCTAGCGCCACGCTAACTAGTTTCTATGCATCTGTTTGCTGCAGCTCTTTGTAGAAGGCGCTAGGTCGCCACAGTAGTTTTGCACTAACTCTTGGCTACGCCTCCCCCACACAAAACGAGTTTCTGTTTCTCTCCCGTCCTCCCATGGTCGCTGCGTAAGAACGCGTAAGAACTTTACAGAAGCCTGAGTCCCCGCTAATAGATAACCCCACTTTCGAGCTTAACGTTATGACCTAACACAAAATTTGGTCCAATTTTGTGTGATTCCGGGGCTATCTCATAACGCTCGCGCTCGAAAGTTGAGTTATCTATTAACGGATTTAGCCTTCAGGACGTACGACTTACTAATTCGCGAGCGAATTTGTAAGCGGTACTTTTCCACTCGTGGCTACGCTGCTGCCGCCATACGAGTGAGTTTCGATCGGTCCTTCCTTGTTCGCTGTTCACATCATTTCGGCTGTAGTGTTTCGTAAGAGCGATTATATTGATCACAGTCTTACGTCAACGTAAATGGTAAATATTGCCTTCCACGTAGGAGGTCAAACACGGTTCCTCACGATAACATAATAAAATGTATGCAAATACACTTTCAGCCCGATTTAAAATAGTTATCTGCGCGTTGACAATTTTCGTCGCAGTCATTTTATGATTCCTGTTTTGCCCTTTGGCAACACTGAGATTAGCTAATTTAACATTGCAATGCAATGATACATTTTCAAAAAGAGCAGAACAAATGTTGGTCTTAAGGTCGGCCCGTAAGCACCTGAAAATTTCGCCTCCCATATAACGTAGTTTACTAATGATTTGAAAACCACTGTTCCAACTTACTTGATATTTGGTATCTAATATTAGGCTACAAATATCTGTGTCTGCGTGCCTTTGATTTTTCGGTAAATTTATTCTGGGTCAAACCACAGAGAAAACTAAATTCGTATGAATATTTTCTTTTTGCATTCATTTCATTCGGTTTGGATTTTTCAAAAAAACAAAAGCATGCAGACACAGATATTTGTTACCTGATATTAGATATTAAATATCAATTTAATTGGAATAGCGGTTTCCAAATGATTAGTAAACTACGTTTGTATGGGGAGCATAGCTTACGGGCCGTTCTTAAGCAGTTTATGAATGAAGAATATCAGTTTCAGTTTCTTTTTTATATAAATATTTTTTTTCTTTATTCTTTATTTTCTCCATTAGATGTTACACACTCCGTTTCGTCATTTTTGTTACCTGTCGGTTCGATTACTTCTGGCGAAGAAGAGCCGACAAGAAACGTCGCCAGAAGCCTTATTCTGCTAATTGATAACTGCGCGCGTTATGTTTGTGTTTTCTCAAAACCGCATGTTTCGCGCGAAATGGTATTCTACTAGCGCAGTTTGCAAAACGCATGCGCAAACTCGTAACGCGCGCTCATGTTCTCGTGGGCCGTGTGTTTTACCGAATACTTGCGGTTTTGAGAATTCTATTTGTCAAATTCGGAGCATCGCATCGCCGAACTTCGAATATCACTTTTCTACATTACGTTGGCATATCGCTGTCTCTTTCTTTTCGTATGTCATATTTGAGTGAGAAAATAACTGTCATAATCGTGACAGGTTATTTTACCCTGTAGGCGGCGCGCAAGACAAACCACTCCATAGACAATAACAAAACGCGTGTGTGAATTAGCTGAATACCGATTTTTGGAAACCGCACTCGAAACTTAGCGTGTTATGTTTGACGGAAACATAACTTATACGGAATGGTTTGAAATTGGACAAATAGCAGAATCGGGCTTCAGGTATCTAGAGCAAACATTATGTAATACAATTACCTACAATGCTTCAATATGTATGTCGCTGTTAAACCTAAAATAAATGCGAGGATGGCAAATAACTATTAAAAAAATTAGAAAGCAATTTTGCAGGCATAGTTGGCTATTGTCTGATTAACAAGCAACCATTAACAACCCGGGGCTATAGAATCAAATTAATAACTTAATTTGAATACGCTAAATTCACCCATAAAATAATGCAAAATATATTTTTTCTGCAGACGTCATAAACAAGTTTACGATGCGGTCAACTTTATATGCGATTATAAACACTGCTTGACCTGATTTTGATTGATTGAGTTGCTTCGAATGTAAACTAGATTTCAAATCAACAATCCATTTAAATGCATCGGCGAAATCTTATCCGCGTTATACCTACGGCATTTGCGTCAGAATATTTTTCCTCCGCTAACCGACCTGTTGACCGGTAGCAGATAACGTCATAACAGTTCACACATACGCATTGATTGAATATATTTCACGCCATATAATTTTCCATTGAATTCCGAGAGTACATAGTATCGTTATCCGATTTGTATAAAGACGGGGTACCGGCTTTACGGGATTTATTTAACGCCTACCGCGGCGAGAATTGAAGAATCTTCAATTCTCCATACATTAGAAAACGCCAGTCGAGCGGTTTGGTCTAAACGCCAGTTTATGTGAGGGGACTCAGACTACGGGCTATGGGACTATATTTCGCATTGAAAGTCGATGCACTTGGCCTTCCGCCATCGTGGGTGGTGACGACAGCGAGACGGACCAGCTGTCTCCGATCATGTGGGTCGGTCACGTGCAAGTGCGCACGCGCATCCGTTTGATTCGTTGACGTTCGGTTGTGCATGCAGATAACAGGGTTCCGGACCGCATGTTGTGGTGCGATGCCCTGACAAGATGCGAATTGTTTCGCGGGACCTCAGCCATAGCTCCGCGGTTTAAACTCATTCGCGTTTGATTGATTAACTAATGTGGGCTGAAATTCCCTATTTTCATGAAAAACCGGTGTCTGTGCTGAGGACCAAAGGGCATTTCTTAACGCTAGTCACTATATGTAATTATCCACCCACCTGTGAAGTTAGGTGATCAAACACTTCCGCAAACCAACTCGATCAAATACCTGGGGATGCATCGGGACCGCAGGCTAACATGGAAAAAACATATCCAAACTAAGAGAGATGAACTCAACATCAGGTACCGGGGACTCTATTGGTTGCTGGACCGGAATAGTAAGCTGTCGATTGACAACAAGCTCCTTATTTATTCCAGATTAGCTGTTTTTCTTATTTATTCATTTTCTTATTTATTCATTAACTTATTTATTTGTTTTCACCGTATTGGTTCTGTAGGAAGACATAATATTAATAACAACGATTGTTGTTTTTGTGTTTGTTGTAGAGACAGCACCATAACCAGTTATTTATAAGACAGTACTCAAACCTATCTGGACCTATGGCATGCAGCTATGGGGATCTGCCTGTGACTCCAACGTTAAAATTATGCAACGAGATGAAGACTCAATACTGACACAGCTAGCAAATACCCCATGGTTCATAAGAAACTGTGAGGTCCATTACTATTTTCAAATCAAGACAATAAAGGAAGAAATAAAAACAGTTGCTGCAAAATACAAGAAGCGACTTATGAAGCATCCAAACCAGCTGGCAGTGCAGCTTACTGTCTCCGACTGCTTACGACGCTTGAAGAGGCGTAACATACTAGAGCTAGATGGCGTAAACAACATCCCCGAAGCATGAGAAGCTCCCAATGGGGAAATAACTCTTTACGACAAAACCACACGCAACACATCTGCTCATAGTTTAGAGACTGATTGCATAATACATACCCAGAGGAAAAAAAATTCAACAGCCTCGCAGTTAGTCTAAATACAACTTCAGACTAATATTGCTCGTTAATTTTTTTTGGATGTTAATTTAAGACATGAGTTGCACAAACCTAACCTTATAGAACACTTTGGCGAATGCAGCGGTGCCCAAAGTGTGCGCCGTGGGGTCTTGGGGTTCCGCCGCTAGCCCCCAGGCTCAGGGGCGCGGGTCCCTGAGTACTTAGGAATTCCATCTATATGACTGCCATGAAAATAGTCTGGCTCCCCAATGCTAATACTAAAAAAACCGGCTAAGTGCGAGTCGGAGTCGCACACGCAGGGTTCCGTATTATCAAACAAGATTTAACACAAAAAACACGTTTTTAGTATATGGGTCCCGTTAACAAATTTTTTTTATTTGCCTATTAATTGTTATAGCGGCAAAACCAATACACACTCTGTGAAAATTTCAGCTGCCTATCTATTACGGTTCATGAGAAACAGCTCTGTGACATACGGACGGGCGGACAGCGTAGGCTTAGTAATAGGGTTCCGTTGGCACCCTTTGGGTACGGAACCCTAAAAAGGTTATGAATCCCTGGCGAAATGTAACCTTATCCTCGCTTGCCTTCGGGCAGGAGCGTTGTGGTTACAAGGGTAACATGAGTCTAAGCTCCACATTAGCAAGCCGCAGATGATGATGGCTTTGTTTGTTACTCGCAAATGTCTAGTCAGAAGAGGCTTCATGCAGTATTTTAGGTTAGGTTTTCGCTCCTAAAACTAGCTATTATTTCGCCTCTCAAACATTTTCTTATTTCTAGGTGTTAACTCTCCGACACAGATTGTATCCTTCAAAGATGTGACAGAATGCAATCACACACATTATACACTAGTGGCTCTCTGAAGCGTAGACCTCGCGAGTTTGTCTTTTTGAACATTTGATATTTTTGTACATTTCATTTCTAAATATTGAAAAATGTTCAGAAACTAGCTTTACTATAAATTATATTTAATTATTGAACCTACACACTAAATTTACACAAGTATTGGTTGACAAATGTGACCTTTAGAGGAGAACAGCCAGGCATACGAAAAATTTTTTACCCAATCTGAAAATAAACGTAAAAACAAATTCTAAA
Organism: Incurvaria masculella; assembly: GCA_946894095.1. Classification (NCBI taxonomy): domain Eukaryota; kingdom Metazoa; phylum Arthropoda; class Insecta; order Lepidoptera; family Incurvariidae; genus Incurvaria; species Incurvaria masculella. The sequence goes on along the minus strand of OX335660.1, from coordinate 12,287,231 downwards.
GCAAACAAGTACACTATTAATATGTACTTAATATTATATTTTAAGAATGTTTGTTCATACCGTGTCGCCGCAATAAAGTTTTTTATGCAACCGAAAAGTAATTTAAATCTCATTTCGATAAAATCATTATTACCTGGATTCGTGACGCAGCATGACAGACTTTGGATACTTACGTTGCAATATTATTTATTACTTGAATTCATTGTCAAATACATGTTTAATACATATTAAATGTTACCTGTCATATGGGCTAGCCACGCGAACGGTGGACGGGTTATTAGGGGTTTCTTAGTTTGAAGTGAGGGCTTTACTTTTGACGTGAACGGTGGAGGGGTTATTAGGGGTTTCTTAGTTTGAAGTGAGGGCTTCGCTTCTGACGTGAACGGTGGACGGGTTATTAGGGGTTTCTTAGTTTGAAGTGAGGTCTTCACTTTTGACGTGAACGGTGGAGGGGTTATTAGGGGTTTCTTAGTTTGAAGTGAGGGCTTCACTTTTGACGTGAACGGTGGAGGGGTTATTAGGGGTTTCTTAGTTTGAAGTGTGGGCTTCACTTTTGACGTGAATTCGTTGACCGTATTACTCGAGGTTCGGCTAGGTGCGGCTTCAACTTTCTGTAATCGTGTACCGCGCGAAGCTTACTGTAGCTAACATACTTACTATCATAGATACAACTGGCCAAGTACGAGTCGGACTTGCACACGAAGAGTTCCGTGCCATCGTACAAGATTTAATGAAAAAATGCACGTTTTTTGGGGACTTCTTTAAAATTTATATTTTTTTATTTTATCTATTTGTTGTTATAGCGGCAAAACAAATACAAACTCTGTAAAAAAATTCAGCTACCTAGCTATTACGGTTCATAAGAAAGCCCTGTACACAGACGGACGGACGGACGGACAGATTGATGAACGGACAGCGGAGGCTTAGTAATAGGGTTCCCTTTGGGTACAGAACCCTAAGGCCGGTACGCTGTGCCTCCGTTTCATATGGCTAGAAAACGAGTGACCATCAAAGCAAACCCATATTCATTATTTCTGATCGCCTGATAGATAGCGTGGCCACATGACTGGCGGACATCCGTTATACATACCCACTTCGGCAATATAATAACGACATAAATGATAATAAAGGTTTTTATCTTCAGCACTGATAGTTCTAACGACGACAGCCAGCGCTTGCGTGCGAATAATGATAGGCCATTGAAAGAGCAAAGTTCGAATCTTGACGTGAACGCCAGTCGCAAACAACTAATCACCACTCTCATTATCGATATAACATAAAACTAGAAGATGCGCACCATCAGCTTATCCCAGCGTACAACATAGCATATGTCCTACACATCCGTATAAGTCCCAATCATAGATAAAAAGCAAGGAGATATGGCATCGAGCGCGCCTACTATGTAACCCGCTGTCTCCAATTTTCAAAAATGACCAATCCAACTTTATCGTACATGCCACATGCAAACATAGTCGCAGACATATTGGAGGGTTTGTGCGGGTGGGAACTGACTTGACGAACGCTATTTTAGAGCGCATTCGCGCGCGTTGGTGATGTTTCGACTGCGTGGCATAATACGCGCCTATCAAAGTGGAAGTGTAAATATACAGGTGGATTATTCAAGTGTGCCTAAGTGAACAAAACACTAAACGAAAACGCTCAAAGGAGTCACGGGACGAAAACGAAAACTGCAAAAAATTAAAAAAAAACCAACCGGGAATCGAACTCGTTGATTTTGAGAAAAATAACGCACGCTCGCAGGTAGTACACAGGTACTGAGTGACAGCATGTGACAGCGACAACGCTCTACAAAGCCGAAAGTAGCCGATTGTCTCTTTCCGACGTCCGATGTCCATTATTTACCGTCGTGTACTGTAGAGTATAACCATATACACCGTATACACGACTGCCAGTCCATTTAACATTTTCCGTATCCAACGGAACCCTATTACTAAGCCTCCGCTGTCCGTCCGTCCGTCTTTCACATAGCTGTATCTCATGAATTGTAATAAGTGGGCAGGTGAAATTTTCACAGAGTGTGTATATATTTCGCCGCTATTAGAACAAATAGTTAAAAATTATAAAAACACAAAAACGTGTTTTTAGTGATAAATATTGTGCGATGGTACGGAACCCTTCGTATGCGAGTCTAACTCGTACTTGACCGGTTTTTTAATTAAACGTCGTAGTCGATACATGATTTAAAACATATTGGTACAAAAACAATTGTGACATTGATTAAATTAATTCATGCCCGTTTCCACCACCTCCAGCTACAAAAATTCCGCCTACAAAAAGGCGTATGTCCAGCAGCGGACGCAAACACGCTGACTGACTGACTGCATTAGTCCGCGCGCAAGACGAGTGAAACTGATTTGTCAGTTAGGAATAGACTAGCTCTACAAGTGAAGGTTCCCATTTACAATTTTCGAAATTATTGTTGTAATATCTCTGAATATACTGAACGGAAGGTTAAATTTTTTAGGAGTATTCCAATTATGGTACGCTTTCCATGATTGCAAAAATGATGTGGCACCGTTTACATCCTGTATATTTTAGGATGCACCGAGGAGTAGTTCGAATGGCATGCAACTTCATTTTATCATATAGGCATACGAAATGTTTAGCTTTTTCAGATAAATATTTGACATCCGAGTTTTCTGTACTCACGCGATGATAGCTCGAAACCCAGCAGTCCTATTATTCTAGGAATTCCATGCTTAAGAATCAGAATTATTGTCGGTGGAGAAAACTGCTTTTACAGCGGTTATCAAAGCGATTTCGACTGAAAGATTCCGGAGAAAAACAATTTCAATGATTCAATGTTTTCCGGCATGGAATTCCTAGAATAGGCCTGCTGAAAACTTTCCCAGTATCTGTAGGTGCTCGCGCAATCACCGTTTCGCGGGATTTTACCGGCCACAATATCTGTGTTCTTTTGACTGATAAAATGAAGAGCCCGTAAAAACCTTCCGATAGGAATTGACTTCCTGCAGCTGCAAACGCCTAAAAAATAAAAATCCTGAGGCGTCTGTCTGCCTTTTCAATAGGCTTAGAACACACAACACACAAAGAAACAAATACAAAATGTACTGAAATTAATTTTTTACTCAAAATCTAAATCGCCATGTAGCTTCAAAATTAGAATCTGAACTTATATTTTTAAAAAAATTAAGAAATTTGATCCACAAAGGATCAGTGGGTCATCATCGGGCTTGAACGCGGGCGGAGTTTGGGTTCTGTAATTCAATCACGCCATAGGGTCTGAAAATATATCGATGAAAGTAAGTAGATGGATAGTTGTTTTATGTTAAGCGCGGAATATGGCATACGCCAGGCCCACACGTAAGAGGTGTCAGACGATGCCCATATGGGCTTTCAAACTTACACGGGAGCTTCGAAAACCATGTCGGCCGGCCAAGTGCTTCTTCACACCATGTTGAACGATCCCAGGTTGTACTTTAAGGTGGCCCAACCCGCTCATTTCCCCATACAAAAGGGGAAAGAAGATCACGCCTATATTTCTTGTCAGAGATCCAAAATTTTGCTCAATATAGCTTTATTTGATTGAACTAGATGTCTGATGACCATTGGCATTGTAAAATTGTGTTTGGTTTCCAAGTTATAACGTCCAAAAGTTCGGGTTTTTCGCGCGTTTTAAACAATTACTTTGGACGTGGATTACGCAATGATAAAGAAAGAACATCTTAAAAAGATTAGTCATCAGACATAGCTTGTTTAATCAAGATTTATAATCTATTTGGTTTTTGTTAGATTTTTGACTACAGCGGTCGTGGTTTACTTTTAGCTATAAGTCGTTTTGAAATTAAAATTTTCGTAAATCTTACCAAATCATACACTATGCACATTGTCTTTTTTGTGGACAGGTTGCATCTTCCTCATAACGGAGCCTGTCTTATTCTTAGAAACAGAGAAGGTCCCAGAGCGCAACAGCACGGTTTTGTACCGTGCCCGCAAATGAGTTGAGGCCGCCGGGTTGGGCCACCTTAAGGGAAATACCTCACCAGGGAGAGCATTTCACAGTTTACCTACCCTATGGATAAGACATCTAGAGGATCCGTTGTTTCATATTTTGGGATTGTCGCGGGTGAATGGGTGCGTTCCCATATTTTCGCGAAAAATATATCGGTTCGACATTGTCCCGAGCGCATCTGGGTACCGCAGCTAGTACAGAATATAAGTAAATCAAAGTATAGTTTATTAGTAATAGTACACCGCAGACGCTCTGGCGCGGTGGTGACCTACAATACCACTTGATATAACCGGGTTAGAGGTTACTAACCGGTCATACAGCAACTAGTCCTGAGCCAAGTATGATTTGGTTCGTGCCAAGTGTTAGAACGTTTTCCCCCCTCGGCAGTCGGCAGTTTTTTTCCCCCACTACTCGCATATTTAACGCCACTGCTATTCCTCGGGTAATTTAGCGTGATAGTATGCATGTTCTATATAAATATGTCGATATAAAACTCATCAAAATCGGGTTAGAGGTTTTTAAGTTATACGCGGACGGACAGACAGACGCCAAACGTTTTACGTATTAAGGGCCTTTCTTGGCAGCTTGCAATCAATACCAGTACTATATATCTGCACTTTAGTAATAAAGGCCCTTTAAGTGACGATTGAAAGCTGCTTGCGGCTAAGCCTGGTTTTCACCAAGTGCTGATTAAGTCTAATCGACACTTAAAAGGCCTTTTAATGCACAATTTAATATGTGTTAAATTAACATTTAAATAGGTACCTATGTTAACATAGCTATTTTTTTTATATTTCATCGCACGCTTTCATTCAACTGCAGGTAGGTATATTCCTGGCATTCAGTAATTAGTAATCCTGAGTCTATAAAACCGCTTTTGTAGCGGCTTTCAAAGCGATTTTCTTGACGAAAATATTCCGGAGCATAGTTTTTTTAATCAATCAAGGTTTTCCGTGGAAAAACTCGCTTTGAAAATCGCTATAATAGCGGTTTTCTAGACTTAAGATTCCTGATTCCTGATTACTGAATGCCAGGAATAGACCTGCTGTTCGTCTCCAACCGTTAAAAATACCCGTGTGATTTTAAATGAAATAAAAACGAGGAATTTCAAACCAACGAGTATTTTACGATGAATCGTTGAACGTACGAAACGAAGAATTGTGACAGCTATGAGTAATTGTAGTTACTGAAAAGTCTACTGTTTGATATTCATTACTATCACAACGGCCGAAAGGGGGCAAGGATAATCGTACTACGTGGAGGCGATTTAGGTATACCTTGCATGTAAGAATGTAGTGTTTTGCAATATGAAGCTCAGTGGCTCTAGTCAACCTTCATTGACGCATTCGATGCTGAATAAATAATGTAAGATTAAATTGCAGAGACGTCAAAATTATACCATGTTTGTATTGTATTGTTTATTCATCATCCAGACAGTACACTGCACTCGGATTTGTCATATTTTAGCATTGGCCAGTTCAGCAAAACAAAACACAGCGAAGAAGAACTGGAAAGAAACTCCGCTGTTTTTTTTTCAACGTCCACTTAGTCTAAGTTTATAAGTTACGAAACGTTTAAACACGACGTTTAAACACGTCACTATGAGTGCACCGCATGGAATTGACTCGGCTCCTTCCATTCTGTCCAGAAAGAGTGATTTTACATGGATGATCTATAATTTAACAGTGCACTTTATAATGAACGCGAAATTCAATTATTTCATTTTTTAGGGTTCTGTATCCAAATACGAAGCATCGCATACGCGCCGCTTTGATTGGTAAATCAATACGGGATTAAACCCGCCACCTAGCAAGGAAAAGGAACTGGGTTTTTAGAGTTCCGTACCCAAAGGGTGAAAACGGAACCCTATTACTAAACCTCCGCTGTCCGTCCGTCCGTCCGTCACAGGGCTGTATCTCATCAACCGTAATAGGTAGGAAGTTGAAATTTTTAAAGAGTGTGTATTTATTTTGCCGCTATAACATCAAATAGGTAAAATAAAAAAATAATTAAAAAAAATGGGTGGCCCATACAAAAAACGTTACTTTTTTGTGTTAACTCTTGTTCGATGGTACGGAACCCTTCGTGTGCGAGTCCAACTCGCACTTGGCCGGTTTTATCTGGTTATTATTATAAGGTGTTGCTTATGACCGAACACCGAGGCGTGGCGGCACTGGGCTATCGGAGCAAATGATAGTTATTCTACTCTAGTTATAATCACTGGCGTAGACATCACGTATAGCCAAGCGCTGATTAAGCGGCTTTCATATCTAGTGAAATCAATAAGCAAACAAAGACGAACGATATAGCTACACCAATCTATGTCGCATATTAGTACAAAGGGACAAAGGAATTTTCGCGCGTTTTATCGACGCCGCATTCTACGTTACCTTATCAAGGCCTAATACTTCCAATATTTACCGAATTGTAAATTTGACGCGGTATTCATATTATCTACACGTATACGCTATAATGGGAGCACAGTCATATTTTTTACCGGATATGGATGGTATAATTTATGAAATTTAGGGCCTTTTTCGCCTATCGTTAATTAGCTTAATCGCCAAATATTAAGGGCCTTTCTTAGCAGCTTGCAAACAATACCAGTTCAAGGTAATCAGCACTTTAGTAATAAAGGCCCTTTAAGTGTCAAATAAAATACATCAGCACTTGGTGAAAACCAGGCTTAGGGTCTCTTCCACCTAGTACTGATTAGCTTAATCGTCACATTAAAGTGCCTTTCTTAACATCTCCCAATCGATACCAGTACAATATAATTAGAACTTTAGTAATAAAGGCCCTTTAAGTGTCGATTAAAATAAATGAGCATTTGGTGAAAATCGGGCTTAGGAGAACAATATTTTCAAGGTTTGCAAATCTTTCTTTGTTTGATATGGGGATTTAACTACGAATTTCAGCATCTTTTTCCCATGCATGTCGTAAGAGCCGACTGGGATTCGTTGTTCGTGGTTAGGAATTCCACGTAAAACCACAGAAGTAATATGGGTAAAACTGTAAGTTCCACTTACTAGGTGGCAGAACAGGGTTAATCCCACCCCGGTTGGTACCATCGCAATCGAAGCGGCGGCAGTGAGAATATTGTCATTGCCAGAGGAAACCTGCAGACATTGCAACTTACCAAACCTAAACATGATTTACACCTGATTTCACCACCTCCAGCTACCTGAACTCCGATAGTTAACTTTCTGTTACATTGCATATTTGCATGGTGTAAACGAAAGATAACTTTGCAACGTTCGTAGCCGGAGGTGGTGAAATTCATTAGACACGTTGACCTAGGCTGCCTATCTATTAAATAATAAAAAAAATATGGGGCCGTTTTTTATCCAGAATCGACTCCTAAAATTAATTTAGCCGATGCTAAGTCAGACCACTTTATGACACTGACTTTATGAGCATAAAGAGAAAGCCTACGAGCAAAGTTTCTAGGTAGGTAGTCCAGGTTCAACGAGCTGAGAGGTGACCTCAAACGAGAAGAACCTCGCGATGCGTGACCGACGAGTGATGATTGGAGAGAAACACCTCGAAACGACGCGACGCGATGACGACGTGCCTCCGCCACAGAATAGACGCAAGCGACGCGGCTGACGACGGAGGCCGATGACATCGTTACATTGTTGACAGGTAGCAACGGTCGGGAACGAAATGAGCGCAAATTGGTCAGTGCAACAGATTTGATTTTGACCCCTTGCCTAGCGTTTCGTTAACAATAATATAAATTAGAAAAAATTGACATCGATCGATCGAGCCTAATGCTCCGATTCCAGATGTAGAAAGCGGTTCTACTCTCGAACATGAAAATCGTTCGGCGGTTTCTGTCTCTGTAGCTCGGAGCGGCCTTATTGGATTTGTCCCAGGTGGGACCTCCCTATGGTTAAATCCAGTTTTAGGTTTATATTTTTTAAGGCTACGTTTTTGTATTTTTGTATTAAATATTATAAACCTAAAATTAGTTATACAAATATATAATGTGAATAATAATAATATGCTTTATTGCTTCCATACACATATGTAGGTACATGCAAGGGAGGACTTATTGCCTTAAGTCAATATCTTCCAATCAATCTGATTATGGGACAAAAATATATAGGTAGAAACAAAAGAAAAGTAACCTAAGAATGTTTCTTATGCACTATTTATAATTAATCGAAATTCCTTAGAAATCCTTAGATGGACTAATAACAGTGAGACATGTATCAGTCTTGCCAAAACATTAACCATTTACCAGATTTCATTGATCGTTTTCAACGATTTGTTACACGTAATAACCGTCTGTAAATACTGATGAGCAATGTTTAATATTTAGTTAGAATCATGTATTTATGTAATGCTGACCAAAGTTGTCAGGTAATTTGGGAACAAACTACAGTATATTTGGTGGGATGATCCGAGTCCGACCCCCTTCAAGCGTCAGCAGAGGCTGCACAGAACCAAAATTTTAGATTTGGTTTCTGCTAGTTCTGCGCAGCCGCTTCAGACGCTTTGAAGGAGTAGGACTCGATCCATCCCGGGAAGTATTAAGATATCGCATGATGAACAAAAGAATTCGTTGAATTTCGTAAGTACAGAACTTTCACGTTTCTCGTGTGCTGACAGTGCTTCACCAAAACAACTGTCAAAACCTGCCTGACAACCCTACATTAATAAGGCGCCGAAGATGACCCCATCACATGCGGCATAGTTATAACGGCATCGCCTTGAATTGGCACATCAAGCGAGCGCAAATTATGCTATTAAGTGTCTGGCAATGTGTACGAATGTTTGTGTGAGCCTTTCGTTCGTCAGCAATGAATGCGAATCTATTAAATTGTTTTGCGGTTATATAAAAGATAGCACGCAACCAGACATGAACAAGGTATCAAATGGCTGCACGTCATTTGATTCTAAATCAAAGATATTGCGACTTGGATTCCTCGGAATAATGGGGTGATCTAGTTCAGAATCAGCCTCGATAGCCCAGTGGTGCGACGCCTTGCGATTCGATAAGCTGGGTAAGCACCTCTGAGCGCGGTTGGGTTCTGGATGGGTGACCATTTTCAACCGTTCCGGCTGGCCGTGCTGCGGATTCCACGTAAAACTGGAGGTCCCCTTCCTTACTTACAAGGTGGTAGAGTTAATCCGGCCCGGGTTGGTAACATCACATTGAATGAACGATGGTCGAAGCGGCAATGAAAATTGTCCGTTTTTTCCATCCAGTTTAATGCAGCCGAGCAATATAAGGGAGGTCCTGGCATGGCACCTAGTTCCCACATGGTTTGTTAGGCTAATATCTGACGTTCGGTTTGGTATTAGCCATCCATGTCCAGTCACATAAAAAAAATACAATGGCTCATGCCTGTTCAAATTAAGAAATATTTTCCTGATATTTTACATCAACTGATAAATCAATTGAGAGCTACGTTTGAATGTTTTTTTTTACTACCTACCTACCTAAGCCTCTAAAATATGTATAGAAATACAAAAAGGCGAATATCATCAATACATGTTCGTTATAAAAAAAAAACAGACGACTGTGCAATTTGGCTGAGGAAACAGGCACGAGCCATTTATGAAACTTGATCACCGCATTATCCTCTAAGTGCAGTCAGGTTTGTAAAATATACAAAATACAGAACGGACAACCAAACGGGTTCTCTTATCCTCAATCACAGAATAACTAAAAGTGCTCCTCAATCTATACTAATATAATCAATAATATGATATAATAAAGGCTGTGATAAACCTGAAGAGTTTGTTTTTTGTTGGAACGCGCTAATCCCTGGAATCCGGGACCAACGAATTCGGGATTGAAAGATTATTTTTGCATTTGAAAGCCGAATTCCGAGCAAAAAGAAAAAGTAAGAAAGAACAGAAAAATAAGTAATAGCACGGACGGGCGATGCGACGCGGTGGTGGAGGTCCGAGGGCGCATTTTATCAGGATCCGCCAGGGTGTTTGTCAAAAACGAAATTGACCCGAGCGGAATGGCCTAGCGTACCGGAGACCCGGGTTCAATACCAACTTGCACCACTGTCTTTCTCTTTCAGAGTTCGATAAGTGCATTTCGTCACGAATGCGAGCTGCTCCATGGTTCGGAATCCATGTAAAACTGTAGGTCCCCTTCCCCTACTAGGTGGTAGGGTTTAAGCCCGCCCGGGTTGGTACCATCGCATTGGATGAAAAGATGGTCGAAGCGGCAATGAAAAATTGTCCGTGTTTTCCATCCAGTTCAATGTAGCCGTGCTCATAAAGGGAAGGTCTTGGCATGGCACCTAATTCCTTAGGGAATGTGGTGTATTGGGCTAATATCATAACGGTAGTTGTGTGGTATTAGCCATCCATGTCAGATCGCATAAAAAAAAAAAAAGCTAGTTAGTGATAAACTACTTAAAAAACGGCCAAATGCGAGTCGGACTCGCACACGAAGGGTTCCGTACCATAGTACAAGATTCAAGATAAAAAATCTCGTTTATAAATATAGTAATTAAATATAATCGAGATATAATATATCTCGTAAAAAATATAAAAATTAAAGACAAAATGTATGGGTTTTTTATTTTACCTATTTGCTGTTATAGCGGCAAAATAAAGACACACTCCCCTTTGGGTACGGAACCCCTTAAAACACCTCCGGTAATCTCACAAGGAGCTAGTTAGTTTGAGATTTGTTTATAGGAGGAGCGTGAGCTATTTTCGGCTGCTTGTAATTTTCCTAGCCGAATATTGCTGAAGTAGCGAATTGACGTGGCCTTCAATCAAAGTCAAAGCCTACTGCAGACACGTCCCTTCCTCCCCTCTCCTCGTCTCGCGCCTCCACCGACGTGTGCCGCCGCTGCCTGCCGCCGGCGTGACTACTTCGCATCACGAGTTTTTTTAGCATAAAAATCCATCTTATTTTTGTAACAATTTAACGGATGAGCGGCTCGAAGCTTAGTGGCGCGGGGACTCGCCTTGCATACCACAGGTGGGGGTTCGAATCCCCGCCTGGATAAGTGAATTTATTCACGAATGCCAGCTCCATGGTTCGGAATACATGTAAAACTGTAGATTCCCTTCCCCTAATAGGTGGTAGAGTTAAACCAGCCCGGGTTGGTACTGTAGCGTAAGCTACATTATGTGTAACCTGACTGCTGCGTCGTCAGCTATGTTTCTTTACGTGCGCCGCGCGCGCACGCCAATACTTAATTTAGTGAATATACGCTCTTCAACCGAAGCACACGTCTTTCACTCCGGCTTTGCGACCCGATATTTCTTTCCGCTAAATTGGTGACCCCGATGTGATCGGTCAGTGCCCAGTGCGACGCGGTGGGTCGGTCGATGGTACTGGGCGATGTAATGACGGAGTTGCCAGTGCGAAGCGCCGTTCTGATCAGTGATGTACGGCGATGTAGAGGTAGATGTCCTAGTTGGTGTTCATAACGCCTACCTAGGATGACTGAAGATGCTGCTGCTGCGGGTTGCGTGCCTGTGATGCTGGAGTGATGGTGCGAATCTGCGGTGCCGCCGCTCGCTAGACGCGACGTCTTGCGGCGGCGGCGATGGAAGGCTTTCGTGTTGCTTCAGTCGTGGTCACCAATTTAGCGAAGATGAAATAACGACTCGCTAGGCCGGAGTGAAACACGAGTGCTTTGGTTGAAGATCGTATATTCACTAAATTAAGTATTGGCGTGCGCGCGCGGCGCACGTAAAGAAACATAGCTGACGACGCAGCAGTCAGGTTACACATAATGTAGCTTACGCTACAGTACCATCGCATTAGATGAACAGATGGTCGAAGCGGCAATGAAAAAAAATTCAGTGTTCTCCATCCAGTTCAATGTAGCCGTGCTCATAGAGACAAGGTCCTGGCGTGGCACCTAATTCCTTCGAGAATGCGGTGTGTTGGATCAATACCATGACTGTGGGTGTGGTATTAGCCATCCATGTATTGTATTGTATTTTTTATTTATCATCCATTGACAGTACACTGCACTCGGTTTGTCATATTTTAACATTGGTCAGTTAAGCAAAACAAATCACAGCGAAGAAGAACTGGAAACAAAAACTCCGCTGTTTTTTTTTCTCAACGGCCACTTAATCTAAGTTTACAAAAATGTTTGTCAATTATTTTAACTTCATGCCGTATGTAACAGTTCATGACAAATATAATTTTATTTGCAAAGACTATCCCCACCAACTAACATGTTGCCAATTAGAGCAGGCCAGTCCCCACAAACAGGACCCGTTCACGAGCATCACGCCGGGCACAGCCCTCGGCACAGCCATTACCTCTCTCGACCATATTTTAGGGAAAGAGATAACCCGAACCAAGCGTCACTGTAAGCAAGGACCTTAAGGTGGCCCATCCCGCTCATCTCCCCATACAAAAGGGGAAAGAAGATCACGCCCATATTTCTTGTCAGAGATCCAAAATTTTGCTCACAATAGCTTTATTTGATCGAACTAGATGTCTGATGACCATTGGCATTGTAAAATTGTGTTTGGTTTCTAAGTTATAAGGTCCGAAAGTTCGAATTTTTCGCGCGTTTTATGCAATAACTTTGGAGTTTGATTACGCAATGATAAAGTGAGAATTCGGTAAAAAGATTAGTCATCAGACATAGCTTATTTAATCAAGATTTATGATCTATTTGGCTTTTGTTAGATTTTTGACTACAGCGGTCGTGGTTTACTTTTAGCTATAAGTCGTTTTGAAAATAAAATTATCGTAAATCTTACCAATTCATACACTATGCACATTGTCTTTTTTGTGGACATGTTGCATCTTCCTCATCACGGAGCCCGTCTTATTCTTTGAAACAGAGAAGGTCCCAGAGCGCAACAGCACGGTTTTGTACCGTGCCCGCGAATGAGTTAGGCCCGCCGGGTTGGGCCGCCTTAAAGCGATGCACTGCTCCAGTGGCATCAAAACACTGTGAAACACTTGTACATTAGCTTTGAATACAATATGTTTTGTCATAAACTACTACAGTGAGCTGATCACATAGTTACATATCCCTTTAAATGCTACCACCTACAGAAAATTAAGAGTATAATGGTTTGAGTGATGTCCAGTTACATAAAAAACCTCACATCGTTCAATTACAAAATAGCCAAACAATTAGAACTTATAAGATTAGATAAACGTTAGAACGTTCCCTTTACATTCATTATTCATTTATTTCATATTTTATTTTATTATCCTGATTTTTGAGATTTCGTAAGAATTGGAATGGAAAAGTTTGCCTTTTTTATGCTCCTACACTAAACTCCCGATATCTGCCAGCGACAACTGACTTTAATGTGTTTATTTTTCTTTTGGACAACATTTATTGTAAGGTTAAGGCTGTCGTGAAGGCACCGAAAATTTTAAGAAATGCATTCTCTGTCCTCTAGCCATTAAATTAGAGAAATCGTCTTCTAGGAGAGCCATTCACGGATTCTTTGCGTGAGTAAAAACGGACACTAACGCAACCGCTGGCATTAGTTAGCATGAAATTCGCAAAATGGTATTCACGAGTGACAGATGACAGCTCCAGCGTGCGTCTGCTTGCGCTACTTTGCGTTAGCAGCTCCGGATCGGTCAGTTTGTAGAATACCATCTGATAGCGGAAAATACGCTGCCAGCGTGAATGACGCCCGTTTGCGGAGCGTTCGGAAGTTTGCGAAAAGTCTGTGAATGTCTTCCAGGCCCTAACGGTTACCTACCCCTAAAAGTCGTCAGATTTTAATAAAAATTTTCACTCGAGAAAGCATTATTTGCGATTTTTCAGAAAAATATGTCTTAATTTGACTGAGGAAACAGGAACCAGCAATGGGCACGAGTCATTGTATAAAACTCGATCACTTCACTATTCTCTATCACTAATATCGCTTACATAAACATTTATTATATGTTTATGTAAGACTTGAACTTTGATGGATTAATCGAATGTACATTTTGATGGACTACAAGCCTCTAAAAGGCAAATATCTGATATATTGCGCAGAGCTAACTATCCAAATCATTAGTCTAGATCTGTTTGGCATCTTGCCTAGACGTCAAATATTGTAATGTTCCCACTTTTCCAACGATCCAAGGCTGAAGAGCCGAGCCCATGTGAACACATGACACATTTTTGACGATAAGAGAAGATGAATGGACTCTCAAAATGTATACAAAATTTACTAAGGAGTAATTTCACGTTTCTGCGATTGCGAAAATTGTAATGTAAATATAATATTATAAATCGTGCCATATGTGACGTAACATCATATTTACGAAAAAGATAAAGGAAACTCTTATTAAATCATTACTTACGAATTGAGGCGGAGTTGCCAAAAGAAACAAAAAATACAAATACTTTACAAAAAGCATTGTCAATATGTGTAATTACCTTTTGAATGCGGGTGCCACACCAAGCCATGATTCTTTTTGCACACAACAACTACAATGGTCACCCCAACCGCAAGACTGGGATCGTAATGCTCTCGTGCTAACATTTTTTCGAAGAATTTACATAAAACTAGCTGACCCGACTGACGACGCTTTCCTGCTGTAGAACTCGATCGCAGCGCCACCTACCGGGTCAATTGTGATTCTAAACCGTTCAGGGAGATACGAAAATGTCATCAAAATCGGGCCAGCGTTCAGTAACATATACTCGTACAGACGAAGTATGTATACTGATACGCCTTTTAAAAAAAGGACTAAATGTCAATGTTAAGCGATTTTTTAGTTTATTGTTAAAACTAGAGGACGTTATCCTGCTGTAGAACTCGATAGCGGCGCCACCTACCGGGTCCATGTCGGTTCAATAAAGAAAAAATAATATTAACACGTGAGTGAGATTTTAGAAATGTGAATTGTGCGAATTCTTTCAGTCATATTCATATGTATAAATACTTTTAGAGTCAATTACATTTTTTGTTACCTACCCATCAAATCGTGTAGAGTGCACCATCTCTGGTTAGCGATATTTTTAAAATTAAAAGACATCCGTCCTTATTTTTCGCCTGAAGAAAAAAGAAGACAGATCTATAATAATCATACCTATAATACAAACCAGAGATTGTGCACTCCAGCCTTAATGTTCAATTATTTTTATTTGTCATGATTATGTTCATTCTTTATTGAAGCGCGTGCCGCGCCTACGCTAAATAGAAAACAATGCGTGCTACCTACATATACGACGGTGACGTCGGCGTACCCACGCTGACGCGCGTTTTATTTTAGGTAGATACTTAAATTACTTGAGCACATACAAACATGTACGTAGCATCACAGGTAGCAAAAAAAATACTAACTGTGGATTGTGCTTAGCTTTTGTTTCGCTAAAGCTGACTTTAGATGTCATTAGGAGTTAGTAATTTAAGTAGTTAGGGCATTTTTTGGGTTCCGTACCCAAAGGGTGAAAACGGAACCCTATTACCAAGCCTCCACTGTCCGTCCGTTCGTCCGTCCGTCTGTCACAGGGCTGTATCTCATGAACCGTATGAGGTGAGCAGCCGAAAGGTTTACAGATTATGTATTTATTTTGCTGATATAACAACAAATAGGTAAAATTAAAATAATAATTAAAGCAGGGCCCCTAAAAAAAACCTATTTTATTTGTAAATCTTGTACGATGGTACGGAACCCTTCGTGTGCGAGTCCGACTCGCACTTCGCCAGTGTTTTTGTATATGCGTACAACCCCCGGCGCGAAATGTTTCCTTCCCCTTCCAAGTTTTTTTTCATTTCATTAACGTCACAAAGATCCGCGGATTCGATCAACCCAGTAAAGGACTCGCGAAGAAACTTCACGGCTTTACGTAACATATTTTGTATGTCCACAATTATGAAATTCACACTTAGATCTAAATGCTACTGCGAAACAATTCCAGGCAAGGAGCGTAATTTTTTGACATCTGCTTGGATTGGGAAAATCAAGGAAATAGCAGCTTCTAGGCACAAGTTAACATTACTGCAAATCATCGGAAAAGATAGACACTGGGCAAAAGACAAACCTTGGACAATCATACTAAATTCAATGTTTTATTATAACTGAAAGCCTGGGGACTTATCCAAAGTGTGGAGAATACTTTGAGGAAGCAACTGGATCTATTTGACGACGTTTTCAGTTCTGCAAGTTCGATCGTATCCCAAGTTCAAGCATTAATTTAAGCTGCATGTAGATCACGCTGCCATTTCGGAGAACATCTAATCTAGGGATACAGCGTGAAAGATAGTCGAAGTGGGACTACTGCAACGAGCAAATAGGACCCAAGGGAAGCTCTCCATTCCCGCGCACAAAATCTTCATTAACACGGCTCTAATTAAAGTTAATGAAAATCCACCTAAATGAGCATTTAATGAAGGACTCCTCTTGTTTGGATCGTAAAAACGGAATCTTTATTGATTAAGTTGAACGAATTGCCAATCTCGATCCAGAACTGCTTTCATGGGCAGCTAGAATCGTTTTCAAAAACGTTTAATGATATTTCCAAAAGAATTTGGGACAAACACGTTCCAACCAACCTAACAATTTACAAATGACTCGGATTATCAAATTTCAAAGACGGAGGTCCAGGAAGATTCCGCCAAGATGGTTAAGATCAAACAGCAAATAACGATATTTGTTTGTCTCGAAGAGGTTCGAATCCCTGTCGAATTGGGTGCGTTTGTTAAACCGCATGTGTAATTATGCACTCCAACTTTTACGTCGCTATTATATCATCCCCACAATCTCCTTCCCGCAAGTAACCTGCGAGAAACGTTTTTCCGCGACGAGGCTTCTGTACTGGGGCAAGACTGCTGGATTCGTGAATTATCCTAAACACAGAGATCAATCTTATCAAGGATAAAGAGGATAGCAGATTCTACGTGTGGTGGTTTTTTGTTTATTGTGTTTTTATTGTTTAGTTATATTTCATCTAGCTAAACTTATGTTTTAAGACAACAGTTGAATGCTTAGCCAATAAGGAGAAGTTTCAGCTAAGTTAGTAAATCTATAGCTTACCGATATGCTAGCTAATAGGTTACATTAATTTAAAAAAAAACTTGACTATTAGATTTAAATTGTGATATGGCTGGTTGGTTGACATTTGTAGCTGGCATTGCATGGCCCGCTAGAATTGCATGTAGGTAACTACCACGCAACATCGATTCGTGTACGTGCGAATGTGCGAAGTGGACTCGATCGATAGCAGCAGACCCTACGCAAGCGAATCGTTAGCTTTCCACTAGTCTTGAAGGTCGCACGCGATCGATTGTTTTGTTGACGAGCGCGGAACGCGTTCTGTTTACGGAAAAACATAAAAGGCGTGTAGAGCCAGCGCTGTAGACCAAATTAGTAACGCGAACACAAAGAAATATAGTATGGAAACAGCGGAAAAATCGGAATTTAAATTTGTGCGCTATGGATGGTTTGATATTAAATTAATTTCGACTCTTCATTGAAACAATCTAGGTTCAATGACTAAGATTTTTTTGTTTTATCGTTGAGTAATCCAAGACCTACAGACTTAATGGCAAAAGAGATGGAAATCAGATCAGGGAATGCTTGGAAACGCTTTTGGTCACTTAAAGAAATAATGAAAAACAGAGAAACGAACATGTTTTTTAAGAGAAAACTATACAACTCATGCATCCTACCTGTTCTTACTTATGGATGCCAGACGTGGTCATTAACCAAAGCACACTCAAAAAAACTAGAAGTCTGTCAGTCTGCAATGGAAAGGAGCATGCTTGGGAAAACTAAATTCGACAGAGTAAAAAACACATCTCTAAGAAAACGCACAAAAATAGAAGATGTAACAGTAAAAACCAAAAAACTCAAATGGAGATGGACAGGACATACAATCAGAGGAAGGGAAAATGGAGCAAAACCATAATGAATTGGTGTCCTAAATACAACAAAAGGAAAAGAGGGAGACAATATAAAAGATGGGAGGATGAGATAAGAGCCGAGGCAGGAATCACATGGACGAGGACAGCAAGGGATAGAAAAGCATGGAAGAGCTTGGAGGAGGCCTTTGCCAACAAAGGGCAAACAGACAACGCTATCGATGTCGACAAAGTCAACTAAATTTTGTGTTTAATAACAATGTAAACTTGTCTGAAATAAAGGCTTATATTATTATTATTATTATTAATCCAAGACCAAACTCTTTGTAACAAACGCGCGAAAATTTCGAACTTTTAGGCTGAGAAAATAACCGTAACAGAAACTAAGGCTGAGATAAATAGTCGTAACAGAAACTAAGACTAACGAAAAGTAGTACTTTGTGACGTCAATTCGCATTACTTTGAGATTTCGTCAATACAAAATGTGTCAAAGTGACGTCACAAAGTACTACTTTTCGTTAGTCTTAGTTTCTGTTACGACTATTTATCTCAGCCTTAGACCTTATAACTTAGAAAGCCAATACAATTTTACCATGCCAATGGTCGTCAAACATCTAGTTTGATCAAATAAAGCAGTTTTGAGTACAATTTTGTATCTTCGACAAGAAATGTGCGCATGAACTTATTTCCACGTTTGTATGGGGAGTTGCAATCCCCGACAATTTCAATTGACATTTCTGATGTCATATATCCTGGCCGATGTCCTGTCTCAAAGTGGGGATGGCAATGATAGCTGGTTACTGCTTGTGGTCTCCAAAGTGGAATTAATTATTGTATCGAATCTTTTTATGTATGGAGGAATGTGTAAACTTTTTTCATGGTCTTTCAAGTTACAGAACAGCTAACACACATTGTAACTAAGTAGTAGGTACTTAGTTTCTGTATAATAGTAACTTATGTAGAACCCTAGACTAAGATCACTTATTCCAAGGAATGAGATATGTATGCATAATCAAGCGTAAAGCAAGAACTACTTTTACACCTGAATTATTTAGATCATAATTCCTATTAATTTTGAATAAGATGTCATTATGGTAGTTTCTTGTCGGGTCTTCTTCGCCAGAAGTAATCAAACCGACAGGAAAAAAATGACGAATCCCGAGTGTGTAATATACATCTAATGGAAGAAATAAAGAAACTGAAACTTTACGAATGGTGATAAATCTAATTCTAATAAATAATATAAAGGGGAAAGTTTGTAATAATGGATGGATGGATGTTTGTTACTCTTTCACGTAAAAACTACTGAATGGATTCTAATGAAACTTTGCAATAATATAGCTTATACATCAGAATAACACATAGGCTACAATTTATGTGCCCATGGGCTTTAGAACTTTCACGGGGCTGCGAAAACGATGCCGGTAGCGCTACTTCACACTAGGGGGAGAGGAGCCGGGGGCGGTGGCGGGGAGCGGCGGCGGGGGGAGGGCAGACGTCGTGACTGTTTGGTGTCCGTTTGGCGAATTTTCAAGGCACTAGCGATTTGTAAAACTTAGTACATGTACATTTAACTACCCGGGAATTATGATTGGCTAAATAGAATTCAGTTCCGCTTACGCTAAGATGGGGCTGTCATACAAACTGCAATGCTATGCACGGCTCGGCTTTGCGGCGGCAGCGCTTACTTTTACTGAAGTACGGCTTGGTATTTCCTGCAACTTTAGGACTACTTGGCATCACGCTAAATCGCCGGAGGAGCGACCAACAGAATAAAATCCTTGAGAACCAATTACTCGATTTAGATGTGCATTGTATCTACGTCTAGCCTGATTCTACTAAAAACTTATAGATTACATAATATAACGCTTCATTACCAGAAGGGTAAGTAGTAAGTCTTAAAGTCTTATAACATGCGAACCACTTACCTGATTTATATGCGTATTTTATCAATGTATAGCATCTCTGGGAGCAGTCAGGTTCGAGATGGGTTACTGTTTTCGATGTTGAGGCTGGCTGTGGGTTGGAGTCCACGCAAAACTTACCTACGTTACACGTTACTTACTAGGTAAGCAATGTAGCAGTGAAAGTGCAGAAAGGTTCTCGCGGCAAATGTTTTTTTTTTAAATAGCCACCAAACGTCAACGAAGCTCTAAATGGGAATTATTGGATGTTTCTCATTAAATCATGCTATTTCGGCTCGAACGATCTTGATTAAATTTGGTAGATGGATACATTGTCCTGGACCAGTTTGACCCTATTTTGGACCAGTCATGTGGGCTACTTTTTATCCATGACATAATTTAGCCGACACTAACCCGAGCGGAGCCGGGTACCACAGCTAGTATAATATAAATCAGTGAAAAATCATTGTTTTCGTACCGCTGAGGGCCGGGAGGGACTGGAGAAAAATTGGAGAGGCGTATGTCTAGCAGTGGACGTAAACACGCTGACTGACTGAATGTTGAATGTTGGGAGTATGTTAAATATGTATTTTAAAAGAAACTGAATTCTTATCATACTTTCCTAATGATTAAAATGAGATTTCTACCAATAATCTACCACCAATTGCATCAGACATGAAAACAGAAGACTAGACGGTATATGTATGTGTGGTAATTAAATTATGAATAAGAAATAAAACAAAATAAAACTTTTTTTAAGAAGTTAATTTATTCCAACCACAAAATTTTAAACAATCAAGAAATGAACAGACTTACATTAAATAATGCAAAATACAAAATCTTAATTATTATTTTTAAATCAGTACAGTCTCCGCAGCATTTTTTTTAGTTTGAGAGTGCTAACAAAACATCTCGAACATAACAAATAGTACAAGAAATATTTAACACGTAACACGATTCTTAGGCTAAAAATGACGGTTCAGGACTGTACTGACAATTAAACATTTTTATTGGTGCAAAGGAATATATAAATAGAAACAAAATAAAGTATTTAAACAAGCTTAAAAGATTATCCTTTTAACAAAACTTTTTTCGTACATGTATAATTCTATTTTTCAACAACAAATTACAATTCTGCAACATAAAAGTGCTTTCAACACTTTTTTGCAGAATATTGTTACTGTAGAAACATTTTATCAATATTTATAGTGTATATTCGTTTTTTATTTACATAATATTTGTACAACCCTGCTCTAACGTTTTTTTATGAATTTAGAATTTTTTTTCAGGATTTAAGATGTTTAATATTTCTTATAATTATTAATGGTAGGTATTATTTACTAAACTTACAATCAAATAATCAATTTTTTGATTGATTTTTTTTATGAAGTTATTGAAAATTTTAAACAGAAAATAGCAATAACAAACAAAGGAATCATGTGCAATGAGAGCAATAATTATTCTATTGAATCAATTTTGAACCAAAAGTATCGGAGCACCTAGTCAATTAACAATAAGTAAACATCTCTGAATTGTACATTAGTAAAGAATTACAAAAATTACTACAGTTTAGAAATAATAGCTATGCCATCATATTATAAGAATGAAAGGTTTTAGAAAGTGACAAAACTTAAAAAAATTATAGTTTAACACTGGAAACGTGTTCGTGATAGACAGAGAATCAGAAAGTTTTAATAATTTTTGTGTGAAAATTTAATTCAGTACCCTTAAGAACGGCCCGTAAGCTATGCTCCCCATACAAACGTAGTTTACTAATCATTTGGAAACCGCTATTCCAATTAAATTGATATTTAATATCTAATATCAGGTAACAAATATCTGTGTCTGCATGCTTTTGTTTTTTTGAAAAATCCAAACCGAATGAAATGAATGCAAAAAGAAAATCTTCATACGAATTTTGTTTTCTCTGTGGTTTGACCCAGAATACATTTACCGAAAAAACCAAGGCATGAAGACACAGATATTTGTAGCCTAATATTAGATACCAAATATCAAGTAAGTTGGAACAGTGGTTTTCAAATCATTAGTAAACTACGTTTGTATGGGAGGCGAAATTTTCAGGTGCTTAGGGGCCGACCTTAAAAATAATATTTGGGCCGAAAATTTGTCTCAATTAACGTAAAGAACATGTTTTAGGCTGTATGTCAGCGACAAGGTTGATAGTAGTTGGGGTGTCGGGAGCGTCGAATGCAGGACCGAGGTTGCTAGAGTATAAAAACTCAGTGGCTGGGCGCGCCTCTAGCTTTCTTTTGTTTCCTCTTTTTGGCGCCTCGTTCCCTCTCGAGTTGCTATGTAAAGGAACCCTAACATTGCAGCTGCATGTATTTCTCTGTGTATAGCACGATTCTCACACAGAGAGGCGTTTATCACTTTTGTTCCCTGTTTCTTATGTGGTTGAATCCAGTAAACCCTAATAGTATACTAGATGCAAGGATTGTATTTTAAAAGGAAGGAATCCTAACCAGAAATTCCATTTTACGAGTTAACACAACCATATGATAAGTTACCCATGAAGTCACCAACATTAAAAACATCAAATTTTTTTTAATCACTTTATTGTTTTCAACAATATTTTGCTTTTAATTTCATGACTTCCATAACGCGCTACAAATACCACTGCAACTTTGGTTTACAAGTGTGGTAAAGTAGAATGGGCATATAACAAGAGAGAGTGCGAGTCAGTAGGTTTGCCTTGAGTAGCATGGTTCTTTTCTATTCTGTTCTTTTCATTAAAAGTTGGAATCAGGTGTGGAGCTCCGGCCCGAATGCGAAAACGAAAACAGAGCAGATAAACATACATTTGACAAACAACAATCCTTGCTCACAAGACAGGTTTAATTGCATACCTTGGAATATTCGAAGTTGGTCAATCTTGTATGACAGATCCTAATCCAATTACGAGTTCCTCCTCGGCGAGGTGGAGTACAAAAGAACAGTTCCGAAAAGGTTTTTGGGTCAACCAAAATGCTAAAGGTTAGCCGAATCCTTTCTTTACAGTAAGTTAATAGTTACTAGAGGTGAACAATACAAATTGTGAAATAAAATTGAAAGTTTAAAATTGTTTCTCATTGTTAATTAAAAAAAAAAATCGGCACAGTTTCTCAACAATTAATCATTTGCTCCATCTTCCCACTAGTTACTAAGATTGTTAAAGTGGCAAAAATCCTTTAGGGAAATGGAAATGGAAAAAAAAGGCCTCTTAATTCGTTATAAAAAATAATTAAGTTTCTTGGGGAAAACACTTGTAAGACGAGCATCAAAATATTGCTACTTGTAATGCGTAAGAATGGACGAAAACCCAAGTGTTTGACCTTTGCCAAACTTTTTAAGAAATAAGTGCCAACACCACAAATTAGATTATATGATAACGCTACGACACTCGCGCACACGCGTGATAACTTTCAGAGTTTTTACAAGGCATAGGGAAGAAAGGTTTCTCGGCCTGGCACAATAATAATATAGTTTGAAGATGAATCACCTAGGTACATTTAAGAATGAGAGTCGACCAGTATTCAACATGAATGTAGAACTCTTCAGTCCTGTTTGTGATGTATCGTAAATTTAAGTGATACCGCAACTCTTTGCAACTGTGTCGGTTCTCGGCCAACAAAGGAAAATGGTTTTACAGAATGATGATGTTATAAATATATGATCTTTATCTTTATAGTTTTCATACAACCGGTAGCACTAAAACTAATTTGAAGGGTGTTGCATTCAAAATTTAAATCTTCATCTATTTGTGGATGTAGAATTGAGATGGAGCAAAAATAAAAATTATTAAAGAACATAAAACTTTTAGATACATAAAATAGACACACCGCATCTGGAGTCACATCACATTCGAATCAATCAATATGTTTATGGACCAGAAAGACTAAAGTAGAGGAATGAACGACTAACAGTTTTAAGGCATCGATTAGACTTCAGAATCGTCTGGAATTCGAGTAATTAATAATTGATGGTACATTCTGTCAAGGGTTTCATGATAAATAATCTACGCCATTTCTCTTTACTTTTCTACTTGAGTGAATTATTCTGGATTACTACAGTGATCTTTCACTCTTGACTACTTTTTATTTAATATGGGGAATGCAAGATGAATGATAATAAGATAGTTCACCTGCCAATGTGGAACTCTCTTTAAAATAATTTATTTGTTTCACTACTTAAATTTACCATTAACCACTATTATATCACATGATTGAATTGGGCTAGAATGCGATAGTCGCAGGCGTCATGGAGCACTCCCCGACCGTCACACGGTAGGAAGCGAGCTCGCTGATTCCGTGGTAGTGCACGAAGGCAGCCGCGATTACCAGCACATGGAAGATCTGGTGCGACTGGAACCAAATGTCGCACTTCCCCGGGAAGAATCTCTCAGGAACACGCAGCGCATAGAACATGGCTCCCAGGATGTACAGCAGGCCCATTAGTATCAACCATCCCAAAGAAGCCTTGCTGATCTGGTTGAACCAGCCCTCCATGATGCCGTAGTGAACGGCGGGAACCACCCCGGACAGTCCGAAGCCCATGAAGACCCCGGCACGCAGCGGGCGCAGCCGCGGCTCCGAGAAGCGGTCCCACAGCGACACCACGATACTGAGCACACCCAGAACCACCACCACCGACAGGTAGATCAGCTTGGGCTGGTAGTGGCAATAAAAACTGTAGTACAACCACGGCACGAACGAGCCCATTATGAGCAGGGCTATTCCGCAGTAGTCCAGCTTTGAGAACAACTTCCCGACCATCTCCGAGTGACACGATAGTGTATGGTAAGCAAATGAGCAGCCGAGGCAAATAATAGCACCCACGAAGAATGCACCGAACACCAACTTCTCCTGCAGCTGGATCTCGATGGAAGGCCGCGTGAGGAAGTAGGTCGCGACCCCGATGAACGCCACACAGCCGAGGAGGTGCGTCCAGATGTTGCCCGTCTCGGTGTGGATGCGGAACACGCTGCGGAAGCAGGCCCCGAAGGAGGGCAGCGGGGGGCGGTGACCGCGGTGCAAGTAGTCGTTGTCCTGCAGCCACTGAGGGAGGTGCCGGAAGTGGCAGACGTTCCAAGACGCCTCCCACACCTTGCGGACGAACTCCTCGGCCTGCTCGGCCGCGTTGTGCGCCAGCGCGCCGAGGTCGATCTCGTCCGAGAGCACGCCTGCCTTGAGGACCTCCGTCATCTCGGCGTCGAGCAGCTGGTGGTCCTCCGGCGTGGAGGGCAGCGGACACCCGACGCCGTCCTCCTCCTCCACGAGCTCATCGTCGGAGAGTTCGTCGATGTCCTCGGCGAAGGTCTCCGCGTCGGGGTCCCATCCGGAGCGCCGCCTCAGCCCGTCCGAGCAGCTCGGCGCGCACGTAACGTCGTCGCCTCCCCACATTCTAGACTCCATATCGCTCTTGCGGCGCACGACGGCCCCCGTCACGGCACCATGCGATGGCAAATGCAGTTACGTCACTGAGTTTTTTTCTAGTGCGGCGGGCGCTACGAGCCCATGTCCTATCCGCAAAACACTTTCGAGATGGACGCCACGGAGCACGGTGAATGAATTTAATTGCGATGGTCTGTCCGCTTGGGTAGCACACACTCGCGGACCTCTTGATACTACAGCGCGCGCTCAACCTAACCACCACCGAGTTACGAGTTTGAGTGTTGACTGAATGACGGACGCACAGATAACGGAACAAGACGGCTGTTTTTTGTTCGCTGTCGCGTTGTCGCTATTGTCGCGAGCGGGCGGATGTCGTCATGTGGCGGTGATGCAAAGTCCAAAGATCGGATTTACCTTCTAATTCGGGGAAACAGTTCAATGTCCTAATAAAATAAAATAAATTGATTCTAAGGAAACGTAGAATAAAATGTTGTTTATGTTTAGGAGCAATGGAGTTGACTCTCAATATTTATAATATCACATGCAGTACTACTTAAACAAAACAGTGGATCGTTAGGTAAATAATGGTAAAAAAATACTCATAGCAGCGGGAATGTTCGCAAATAATAGCAACATTGTAATCGTGACGTCACATTCGTAGCCGTTTCTGATTGGTGCACCTTCAGTGAACGTCAATAATTCAGCTAGTTGACGGGCACGGAATAACCTCAAAACAGCTGAAATAAGGTGATTTGTGGGCTGCATCCAGTATTTAACAAGAAGTGCAATGCAAAAACTAAATTGTACTTACTTCTTGAACATAATGAGTGTTGATTATTCACATTCACTGCACTTTAACTCACAAATCCGGCGACAAATTGTTATGGAAAACTGACAGCTATATTGTGACGTTGGCTAACCTGCGGCCCTGAGCGGTTTTATATTTTCGTATTCCGTATTTTAGTCATCGGTATCCGTTTTACGCGTCTCCATGATAAATAATAGTAAAACTGTTTTCACCATAGACCTAGCATGAGCGCCCGCTTTTCTATGGTTTTCACACGAATCTTTGTTATCCTCAGTGAAATTATTTTTTTAACTAACCGGAAAACCATGTAAGCGCGCTGCGAGCGCATGCTAGGTCAGTGGGCTCAATTGAAGCCAGTCACGATTAGAAACACCGCATGCCAGCACGAATTTAGTGTTATGTCAAGACGGATGGTCTTGACATAACTTTATGAGCATGGTTACCACTGAGATTGACGAATTAGGTGCCATTATACAAATTTACTACGCGTTGGCAGAGAGTGGCGTAGCTACGCCAATACAACCAATGCGATCGCATGGGGCCCCTGATTCAAGGGGCCCCAGTGGAGCCCTAAAATAAACCATTTTGGTATAAATAATTGAGCTCAGGTAGTATAATAGTAAAAAAAGTGTAATAATAACCAAACTATCGTACTCAGAGTGGGCGGACTAACTTTAATCCGCCCGACCAAACCTGTTTTTGTATGGTTCGTCCGGTGCTAATCTCTTACTAAGTTTTGACATGTGCTCTCTGAATAGGACTGTTAGTTATTAAGATAATAAAGGTTTATTTCATATTCATAATTACAGGATGAACGGCACATTAACAAACCAAATATTTTTGCAGGTAAGAGTGGTCATTTGTAATGTTTTCACCTATGTTTTGACCCGTGACCATAGAAATACGCGCGCATGCTAGGACCAATTATAATCAACAACCAAGGTATAATATTAAACACTGTGTTAGTAGGAGGCATTCTTTACGGGAGGAGGGACTGTAGGAGAATTCCAAATTATGGGTATACAGCCGGTGGCGAAATTGGTAGACGCAATACCCGCGAATGGTATGTTTTGCTGGTTCGGGTCCAGCCTTGCAGTATATTCGTAAAGTATTTATTTTATTTATATAAGTTTATTGCACTCAAAAAATATTCGGGCAAAAGGTACAACTTAATGCCGGAGGCATTTTCTACCAGTCTACCTTTGGGTATCGTGAGCAGTAGTGCGAGTAGTAACTATGGAGAAATAGCTTTAGAGGAAACATAATTCCTTCACAATATACAACAAATACACATTATACTTAAACTTAAATATATAACTTATATAACTGTACATAAATATAACTACATAAATATCAATAAATAAATACTAAATACTACATATATATATTATAAAAACAAATAAAAGATGATACTTAATACAATATAATTTTAAGGAAAAAAAATATATATATTGGCAAAAGAAATAAAAAAATAAAAATAAATACTGACCAACTTAAAAAAGGATGAGGGAGAAAATTAAAGAAATCATAAAGACAGAAAATAAGATTTTAGATTTTTTTTAAAAACATAGATAGAGGGGGAATTTCGTAAATGGGGAGGTAGCTGATTCCACTGCCTCGCAGCGTGCACTGTAAAGGAGTCTGAATACGTGGAGGATGTGTGCGAGGGAATGGCCAGTACCGAAGAGCCGGTCGATCTAAGTGGGAGACCATGTGAGCAAAGATATGAAAACCGATTACGAAGGTACGAGGGAGCATTGGGATCATTAAGGATGCTGTAGAGAAGTGAAAGGACATGAGTATTCCTTCGATGACGAATATCGAGCCATTGAAGACGAGTTCGGAATTCAGAGATGTGATCAAATTTACGAAGCCCAAATACGTAGCGGATACACACGTTGAGGAGGCGGTCGAGTTTGTTAAGGAGCTCTTGATTGAGGTCAAGATAGCCCACGTCACCATAATCAAGTAAAGGGAGAAGCAAGGATTGTGCAAGCGTAATTTTGGTAGCGAAAGGAATAAAGTTCTTTAAGTAGTTCGTTTTACTGGGCTCTTTCTTCAATTAATGTGTCCTTGGTTCACGGTCGATTATACACACATACATGTCACATTCCTTGGAATAAGTGACGTACCTGCTTAGTACGAAAAAGTATATTTACTTATGTCAACCTAGGACTGGCTCTAGCGTCTGATGCCAAATACGATTTTGGTGATGACGGCAATATGTTTGATTGTTCAATCTTTGCAGTCAATGTCCGCAACGCAGATGAAGCGTTAAATAAATCTATGTAGGTATAATCTTAAACACTGTGTTAGTGGGAGGCATTCATTACGGGAGGAGGGACTGTAGGAGAATTCCAAATTATGGGTATACAGCCGGGGGCGAAATTGGTAGACGCAATACCCGCGAATGGTATATTTTGCTGGTTCGGGTCCAGCCTTGCAGTATATTCGTAAAGTAGTTCTTTTTACTGAGCTCTTTCTTCAATTAATGTGTCCTTGCTTCACGGTCGATTATACATACATACATGTCACATTCCTTGGAATAAGCGACTTACCTGCTTAGTACGAAAAAGTATATTTACTTAAATAATTTTAATGTTCAATACTTTTGATAAAATAGTAGGTACCTAGTCCCCTGTGGGTCTAGTTATGACAATTTTCACACGTGAGTCACAGAACTTTCTTCTTAGTTGAAATGAGTACGAATTCAAGAGTAGAATGCTGGTCGCTGTCAAAAGTAGGCAACCATGATGCCCTGCATCAGCCAATATATCCGTCACCAAGCTTAATCGCCAATATGTGCATTGCCAACATATGCATCGCCAATATCTCCATTGCTGCCGACGCGTCTGTGGTCCGGCCGCAGCTCTGTCGCTGACGATACAGCTACGGACCCTTCGCAGATCCATCGCCGCTGTACGTGGGGGTGCGTAGGCTTATGTCGGGACATTTAACCTAACCTAACCTATCCTAACCTAAATAACATAACCTTACCTTACTTAATCCAACCTAATTTACAAATCACCATACCCACTTTGGCGACGGATCTGCGGTCCGGCCGCAGCTCTGTCGCTGGCGATGGAGATATTGGCGATGCATATGTTGGCGAGGCAGATGGTGGCGATGCAGATATTAGCGATGGAAATATGGACTACCGGTAAGCACAGTATTTATTTTTTCTGTGGTCAAAGGTGTCAAATTAAAGTAAGCAAGCATATATTATATATTCTGTGGTCCATCGCGCAACGTGTGGAAGTGTTTTGTTAATAAAGATTTTTTCGAATTTTCGCTGAAAAAAACTCGACGTTAAACACATTTTTACTTATAATCCAGGATGTCTCACCTCATGGAGATTTTAGTAACAAGCGACACGGACAACACGCAGTGGACATCGTGCGCATGGGACCCGTACACCGGCACGGCGCTCGCAAGCTGGCGAGGCGGAGGCGTCGCACACGCGCGCACTCTCGGCCTACTCGCCGGCGACTACCTGGTGGCAGCCGAGCGCGGTAAGCCGCTGCTGCAAGTGTGGCCGCTCAACTCGCAGCAAACCGTGCAGGGCATGCGTCTCGTGCTCCCCGGCCGCGCCGGAGCTCTTGCCTTCTCCCCTGACGGCCGCTACTGTGTCGCTGGCATCGCCGAGAAGATCTATCTCTGGCAAATTGCGTCCGGAAGTCTCCTCACTATCATCAGTCGTCACTACCAACCGATAACTGTGCTGAAGTTTACTACGGATGGGAGATGGTTCGTATCGGCCGCTGAGGACGGCATGACGATGGTGTGGTCATTGGCCACAGTCGCTGCTCACCCGGAAGTTGAACTAGTGACACAGAGCACGGCCGGCCGTCACGATCCATTGTACATATTCTCTGACCACTCTCTGCCGGTTACCGATCTCACGTTATCCAAGGCTGGTCTCCACGGACGTCTCGTCACAGTATCGGGGGATCGCACTTGTAAGATCTATGAACTATCGACTGGAGAGATCCTTCTGAATCTTGTCTTTGACGTCACTCTTATGTCTGTTACATTTGATGTGTTAGAACTTAACATTTTTGTGGGAACGGCTCAGGGTAAAATCCTCAAGTTCAGTTTGACCAATCCGCCTCGAACGCGTGAGCAATACATTAACAAGGAATCAGGAACAGATGTATTCACGGGTCACACAAAAGGGGTGACATGTCTGTCCGTATCGCTCGATGGGGAGACTCTAGTATCGGGAGCCAACGATGAGCAAGTTATTTTATGGCACATTCCGAGCAGGCAACAGATAAGAACCATAAGGCATAAAGGAGCCGTAACAAATGCTTTTTTCACGCTGAATCCTATAGCGATGCACCTTCAGGAATTTTCCCCATCGATCATACTGCACAGCCTAGACAGGACTTTGGAAAAAGACAATGATACAGTTGCAGAAATAGAAGTTTTGACCAAAACTAAAATAGACTTCTGGCCAAATATTCAGGCGGGTGAAAATGTTTCTGCAAAATATGTAGCCAATCAGTTCGCTGAAAAGGAAAGTAAATTGAACGATGAGATAAGAATGTTAAAGAACATTAATGCTGATCTGTACGCATTTTCAGTTCAAAAGGCCCTTGATGAGCCTGATACCAAACCTTTTGTAACTGTTTCTAGTAAGAAGAGAAAATTGAAGAAATAATATCATCAAAATCACTTCAAACTCAAATGTGACTTTTATTTACTACCCCTAGCTACTAATTAATTTTAATCTGCAAATAATATTTTCGTTCTGATTGAGTTTGGACATAGGCACGACCTCTCTACTGCGGAAAGGGGACGGTTTTGCTTGTGATTGTGTGCTACCGTAATATTAAAAGGAATAGACCAATGGGTTCTTGGTCTATTCCGTTGTATTTCAGTGTACTTAAAAAAAGATTACATTAGTTTTAAATGAGTTATATAAGTTTAAGCCTGACTATGCAAATGATCTTTAAGGTGGCCCAACCCGGCAGCCTCAACTCATTTGCGGGCACGGTACAAAACCGTGCTGTTGCGCTCTGGGACCTTCTCTGTTTCTAAGAATAAGACAGGCTCCGTTATGAGGAAGATTCAACCTGTCCACAAAAAAGACAATGTGCATAGTGTATGATTTGGTAAGATTTACGAAAATTTTAATTTCAAAACGACTTATAGCTAAAAGTAAACCACGACCGCTGTAGTCAAAAATCTTACAAAAACCAAATAGATTATAAATCTTGATTAAACAAGCTATGTCTGATCACTAATCTTTTTAAGATGTTCTTACTTTATCATTGCGTAATCCACCTCCAAAGTAATTGTATAAAACGCGCGAAAAATCCGAACTTTCGGACGTTATAACTTGGAAACCAAACACAATTTTACAATGCCAATGGTCATCAGACATCTAGTTCAATCAAATAAAGCTATATTAAGCAAAATTTTGGATCTCTGACAAGAAATATAGGCGTGATCTTCTTTCCCCTTTTGTATGGGGAAATGAGCGGGTTGGGCCACCTTAATGTGAGGTTTAACAGTTACATGTCATTAACCCCTTTATTCAGTCAAGCAGGCCTATTCCTGGAATTCCGTAGTCAGGAATCCTAGTTAGAAAGCCGCTATTGAAGCGGTTTTCAAAGCAATTTATTCGACGGAAAACCATTAATAAATTGAAATACTATGCTCTGGAATCTTTTCATCTAGAAAATCGCTTTGAAAACTGCTATAAAAGTGATCTTCTAGACTCAGGATTCGTGATTACTAATAACGGAATTTCAGGAATAGGCCTGCTGGTAAACTACTGAACCATTTACTCTGGGTGTGAAATTAAAGTAAATAAACTGACGGGAGCTATTTCACTTGGAAAATAATGTAGCCATTTTTAGTGTAATATATAGGCAGGTAGATATGCGCTTCTGTGGACAAGGGTTCGTTGATACTGAGCTGAGGCAGGCGGAGGGGTGACGCAGGGTGGACTGCTGAATGTGCCGATGTACTGAAATGCTGGATTAGTGTTTATATTCCCAACTATATTTCCTGGTTTTTTTCTTGCATTGCATGGAAGTTTACGTCTTTTGTCGGATCGCAAAATATGTTTTGAGAAAAATATTTTCATATTTTATCACAAAATTTGAACAAAGATAACAACTATTTATTATTGAAATCCATTTTTGCAGTATAAAAAAACAGCCAAAAAAGACACTTCCACGAGGGGTAATGATCCAGCGAACCTGCAAGGACTTTTACACTTCTGATTACGTATCCTGACGTATTCGCTTTCTACTGATTTTCTCAATTTAAGAATTTCACACGACACTATTTAGTTTAAGAAATATTCCATGTTGCACATCCTTAATTGTCATCCATTCAGGACGCTGTTGTGTAGTTATTTTAGAAGTAAAAATCTGCTTAGAAAAGCACCATTGTATTTTCATATTAAATGTGTTGACAACTGACAGAAAGATTATCCTTCTTAATATTGCATGGCATCATACAACAGCTCCCCCCGTAGTTTGAGCAGCGCCGGCGCAGCGTCGAAGTTGATCGATATGTCTTCTTATTATTCTACCATCTTCAATTTCGATTTCGTAGTGTAGAATGCCATGTTGTGCTGTCACCGTTCCAAAAAACCATTTTCTTCCATCATTCGCCTAATTCCTAGCTATGACTTTATCTCCACAGTTGAAAACTCTGATTTTTTGTTTTTGTGTCTCAGTTGTCGGTATAAATGTTTTAGGTTGTGAACTTGGACCCTAGTCTTGTTCTGACAGGTCTAGCAAACATACGTTGATAAGGCGATTCCCCATCAACACTCGGTGTTGATCGTAGCTGTTGAATGATGCTTGTCAACTTGTGTTGTATTGTCCCTCTCTTTCCTCCAACGATTTCAGCGCTTTCTTGATTGTTTGCACGAACCTCTCCGCTTGCCCGTTTGTTGCTGGACGGTATGGGGCTGATGTCTTATGAGGTCTGATGTCTGATTGAAATTACGTAAAAAAATTCAAACTCTGTTGAAATAAATTGAGGCCCATTGTCAGAAACCAAAACATATGGGAATCCGAAAGTATTGAAAAGTTGTCTTAGTTCATTCATACACCATTCTGATTTAGTGTTCTTTGTCGGTATGACTTCGTCCCATTCACTGTAGGGGTCGACCACTATAAAAAGGTTGATTCCGTAAATAGGCCCTGCAATGTCAATATGGATGCGTTGCCACGGTCCTGCTGGAGTTTCCCATAGGTATCATGACTCTATTTCCTTTAAATAGGCAATGATCTTGCAAGGTTACTTCGTCCTCTCTAAATTCATACTGTTTTATGATTTGTCCCATTTTAAGCGCGGTCTGCAGGTTATTCAGTTTTGGATCTTTATTTGTTTCTGCGGTCATGGATCTTGAAATGGCCTATTGCTACAATCGAGAACGTTAAAAAGATAATGGACCCGAGATGTTTATTGGTCAGTAGCACTACAAGCGTTGCCATAATAGTTTTCATGGCATTTACAAAGAAATAGCGAAAACAACTGATTTAAATATTCACGGATGAAAGATCATTTTTTAATACTTCACATTTTTCAAACTTCTGTTGGTTTTGCATGAACCTGGAACAAACGTCTATTACTCCTTGAATATGTAGTCGGCGCATGCATAGTCGACATTACTATAAGCTCGTTCTATGGAGTTTGCCTGGTTAGGCAAACACTCGGCGATGCGGTTTGCCGGGCGTGTCTCTAGTCCACTCCTTTTTTACGTTCTTGGCTAAAACATGTCTGTCAAAAAAACGATCCGACGTAATCTCCTGGATCTTTTTTATAATGAATATTTTTATCTTATTAATTCTTGTACCTTTGTAAAAGTAACTTTGCCTGTGCACAGGCGATAAATATGATGGCTGTTTTACTTATTAAAAAAATATTTTCTTTGCAAATTTTAATATTTATATTTTTTTTAAAGTAAATCTTTGGGTACTAAGTAATTATGAACCTCTGATTGACCAATTATTGTAAAATAATGTGTTTAAAATGGTATACATAGACTCATTTATACCTTTGCTATTACTCCGGTATTTCTTGCTGTCCGGTACTTCTAACTAGAGATACCTGAGAAATCGCAATGGTAAAAAGTTAATTAGTAAGGCAGCATTATTTTATGGTTTGTAAAAAATGAATTATTGCTATTTACAAACGATTTCATAGTATTTATGTGCAAAAGAAGCTTATGAGGACTTATGGTTTTTCTCAAAATGCTTGATAGAGCCTTTGCTCTTTATACTAAATATTAATTAAGCATGCCATTAAGTATATAAATTTGTTAAAATCGTGTCCCCGTGCGTCCCTGTGTTATGTCGATGCAAAAATCCCAGTTACCTTTTGATTACAGCATGTATGTAAATATGCAATAAGTAACTAGGGTGGAGAAAACAGGGGCTAGTGAAGCTCAATAGGCTGAAACATTGTACAGCTGTGGTCTAGGGCTAGAGGACTTGCGATAGGTCTGGGTTCAAATCCTCGCCCGGACATGCACCACTTTCTTTCTCTTTCTGAGTTGGATAAGTGCATTTCGTTACAAGTGCGAGCTGTTCCATGGTTCGGAATCAACGTAAAAGTGTATGTAGGTTCCCTGCCCGGGTTGGTACCACCGCATTGAAGCGGCAATGAAAAAATTGTCCGCGTTTTCTATCCAGTTAAATGTAGCCGAGCTTATAAAGGGAAGGTCCCAGCATGGCACCTAATTCATTCGGGAATGTGGTGTATTGGGCTAATATAACGGTAGTTGTGTGATATTAGTCATCCATGTCAGGTTGCATAAAAAAGAACACGGAACAACGAAAAGGTACATAATATCGGATTTGTCTCTGTTCGCACCCTCTCGAAATACTGCTGCGCGCGCTGGAATACGGCCGACGGAAATATGTGGCAACGAAAACCTTGTTAACGATTGAGATGTGGAATACCGAAAAATACGGAACACTACGGCAACACTCGTGTCAAATTTTCTGTGGTTCGCCCTGGAATTCGGGAATCACGGAATTCGGTCGGGATAAATATGGGAATTTAGAAAAATTTTTTTTCGAAATGATCCGGTTGGCTTCCAGATCAAAAAAGTAAGGAGATCTTCATACGATCAAACTGTGCTGTACCCCTAGTCCCACTTGTCACCTAAATTGGCGTTTACGCAACTTCAAAGTTACGTACCTTCATCAAACTCAGTACTTTTTCATCTAAGCTCAGTACAAGTTATTACTAAATAATCTGTGGTTTTCTTATTCAAGTTGTCAAAGTCAAATTCGGCCTTAAGGTGCTTGGTCTACATCGCCAATATCTCCGTCTCCAAGCTTCATCGCCAATATGTGCGTCGCCAACATGTGCACCGCCAATATCTCCATCGCCGGCGACGGTAATCTGTGGTGAGGCCGCAGTTGCGTCGCCAGCGACGGAGCTGAGGTCCCTTCGCAGATCCGTCGCCAATATACGTGGGGTTGAGAAGGCGTATGGCGGTTCGGGACATTTAACCTAACCTGACCAAACCTAATTTAATCTAATCAAACCTAACCTAACTTAACCTAACTAAACCTGAATAATCTAACCTAACCTAACCCAACCTAATTTACATATCACCATACCCATTTTGGCGACGCATCTGCTCCTCCTGTTTTTGGCGACGCGACCGGAGGGTCGCTGGCGATGGAGATATGGGCAGATGTTGGCGATGCAGATGTTAGCGAGGCAGATGGTGGCGATGCAGATATTGGCGATGGACAAATGGACGGCCGTGTGGAATCGCTAAATCTGCGTAAACGGTAACGTCAACATATTTACGGAGACGATACGTAAGCTCTCAAATCAAATTGAGACTCGCAAATGTTAGTGCGCTTCATGCTCGAAACTTGACAGGAATGCCAGTTTTGACGTTACTAAAGGTGAGGTCGCTCATGCAACCACGAGCAATAAGCTTTGAGTTTTTTCCCCATTTCCTAATCGGTAATTTCATCTTCACTTTCGGGTAATTTCGACCTTCGTAATCGGCAACACTGGTTTCAACTGCCAAAACTACGAAACGTCATCGGCATTCTCATTCACGTTTTGCTTTATTTATCGCACCAAAGCGTTTCGGATTTGCGTTCTGAGTATTAGAACGAATTAATTAAGATTCTTAATATTGAAATACATCTAATTTGTTTGGTTTGATTTTTCATATTAGCTGCTTCCTTGCTGATATTTGGCAAAGCGCTTCGCGACTGCTCCCGTAAGTTTTGTTGTTTGAACGATATAAATAACCGTAGTTTCGTGCCTCGTCTTGTTTATGTTCGTATCAGCTGCGTATACCTACTTTGATTCAACTAAAACCTGATGAATCTGCTTGTATTATGTATCTATTGCACGTTATTTTACTAGACAAACGTCAGAATAAATAGCCAATAATCTATATTTGTAGTCAATAATATATGTTAGTGGCCAATAATCCGTGTTTGTAGCCAATAATCTACGTTCGTAGCCAATAATATTTCCAACAGTAATGTCAATAGGTAACTATATTTATTTATCTATCAACTCTTGTATGATGTGGTCTGAGATTCATGCGTTGGATCCTTAATCTGAGTTTTTGCCTGAAGAAGAAAATTTGTATTGTGTAAATCATTACTCTCATCATAAAACAAATGTATCTAGTTATTATAGTATTATGAGATATTTATTCATAAATTAATAACTTCTTCTGGCAGATAGATATGTAGGGCGTGTTACAGGAAGAAATGCAGGGACTTATGTAGTAAAAAACAAATAAATACCTACAACAATTTCAGCATGACAAGCTGCACACTGTTATGCATTGCTTGGTGATACTATGACTAAATTTTTCTTTATAAATATTATTTTTGAATACCTAGGGTTTTTATTTCTTTTCCACATTAATCAGTTTTTTTGTCTGTAGGGTAGGAGTTAGTCTTGCATGTGGCAAATGTTCCGTAACATTTCCATATTTTTTTTTGTATACAGTTTTGAGGTCTTAGGGTGCCATTGTCTCCAGTCTGGTGAAGACTCTTCTAAATTCCATTACTTTGGATGCCAATTTGTTCAGATGCCGAGTTAGTCTCAATTTGTAGTATTCAGTTTTGAATTTGGCTTCGCCTTTTATGGTTGGGAAGTCAAGTTCACGGTGGAGCCTATGCTTTGTCACATACCACTGTGCATTCGAAACCATGCGTAGCATCTTTGACTGGTATCTCTAGAGAATTTCCAGGTTTGAGTTCGAGGCAGTGCCCCATAGCTAAATTCCGTATGACCAGATTAGTTTGAGGATGCTTTTGTAAAGTGGGAGTATTTTTTTTAAGGGAGAGCTTTGTTTTGTGACCTAATAGCCAGTAAAGGTTCCTCAACTGTCGGCTCAGTGCTTTCCTATTTGTGAAAATATGCTTTTTCCAGGTAAAGCGTCTTTCTAGGTACAGCCTCAGTACCTAGCTTTATTTGCTTGGGGAATTTGTATGCCGTTAAGATTTACTGGTGGGCATGTCTTCTGTCGGGTTGTGAAGGTCACCTGAACTGATTTGCTTTCATGTGATTTGATTCTCTAGTCTTTTAGCCACTCTGTTATGCTGTTAATACCTAGGTGTATGTGTGTTTCCCAGGCGAAGATATAGTGTGGTGCGATGCGAGTATGTCGAAGCCGGTGCTGATAGAGAGCGCATGCGAGACGATGGAGGAGCCGTCCGCCGAGAAGCGGGAGTCGACGCTGGGCATGTTCAGCCGGCTGCTGCGGCTCGACGGGCTGGCGGGGGCGCGCTCGCGCAGCGTCAGCGACAGCGAGCCCCCGCCAGAGCCCCCCACCACGTACTACGCTGTGTACATACCTTGCGACGTCAAGAAGGGGCCGGACGAAGGTGTGTGTCAACATTCTAGTCTGAGGCGTACAATGTGTACAGGTACTGGCAGATAGCTCAAACTCTAGCACGGCCTCGGTAGCCCAGTGGTGCGACGCCTTGCGATGTACTGGGTGAAGAACCTCTTAGCACGGTTGGGTACTGGATGGGTGACGGTTTTCAACCGTCGAGGCTAGCTATGGGTCGGATTCCACATAAAGCTGTAGGTCCCCTTTCTTAGTTACTAGGTGGTAGGGTTAATCCCGCCCAGGTTGATACCATCGCATTTAATGAACGATGGTTAAAGCAGCAATAAAAATTATCCGTGTTTTCCATCCACTTAAATGTAGCAACACAACTCTAGTTTCAGTTTTTCTGTTTTGGGATATCAATCACCTATTCTTTAGTTGCATTGTTTTCTATGTATGGGACATTATTGTGTCACTGGTCAAGAAGTAGAGAAATATACACCAAGGGGTAGGGAGAGATGGTAATGCGTCATGTGGTAAGATCTCAGCGTACTTCTCTAGTTTCAAAAGGCATGCACTCTTCAGATATGCTCTTCGATTATGGGTGCTACGAACCTTGAACTTGACCTTTGCGACGTTTACGAAGCACATGATCTGGATGTGCATAGAGATATTTGTTTCTTTATTACCTTGGACGCATCTATGAACCTGTGCTTATTGCCTTGCCAATGTGTGACCTAGAGCAGCGATAATCACCGTTTGGCAGAAGGACAGGGGTTTTCTTAACCACACCAGTTTTTAATATTCAACAAATACGTAATAACTATCACAATGTGTGTGCATGTCAATTTCAGAAGCGTTACATGTGTACAAAGAGAAGAGTGCGGCAATGGAGCTAGTGAAGAAATACAAGCCGGCGAGGTTCAAGACGTTCCGCAGCATGCAAGAGGCGGTGGGTTTCGCGCTGCGCGGAGCCGATAATCCTGACAACACTGCCGCCACTTGTGAGTCTTCTCTGTAAATGTTAAGTGCCTATGGTATAAAAAAAACCACTTGTGTCTCAATGACCACAATAAAAATCATCTCCTTCCACGCATTGGCAGGTAATTTTTAGGGTTCCGTACCCAAAGGGTGAAAACGGAACCCTATTACTAAGCCTCCGCTGTCCGTCCGTCCGTCCGTCCGTCCGTCTGTCTGTCACAGGGCTGTCTCTCATGAACCGTTACAGGTAGGTAGCTGAAATTTTCACAGATTATGTATTTATTTTGCCGCTATAACAACAAATAGGTAAAATTATGAAATAATAAAAATTAAAGGGTCATACAAAAAACGTTTTATTTTTGGGGTCAATCTTGTACGATGGTACGGAAACCCTTCGTGTGCGAGTCCGACTCGCACTTGGCCAGTTTTTTTTGCCTTGATTTACGAATTTTTTGTTAGGAAGTAGGTAAAACAGGGAGATATGAAACACGTGTAGTTTTAATATGACTTTTGCACAAGTTTTGCTATTTCTTTAAAGCGTTTAGGTCGACAATATGTTGTTGTTGTTGTTGTTGTCGGCGAGTGGCTGCCGACGCTTGAACGCACTTGACACGAGGCCGTTGTGCTCAGTAACCCGACTTTTGGCTCACTTCAGCCAGCCGAGCTCTTCCACAAAGCGTAGCAGCCCTTTAGGGTCTTTCCACACTTGCGGGTCGCTCCTTTCGAAGCTAAAGACCCCCGTCCAAAATGTCTGCAGTTGTCTACATTCCGTGACTATATGTGCCGGTGTCTCCTCCGCCTCCAAGCAGGCCCTGCAGAGGGGACTGTCCGTGACTCCAATTGTGTGAAGGTGTTTGTTGAGCTGGCAGTGGCCCGTGAGTAGGCTTACCACCGTTCTCAACTGTGGTCTGTGCAGCTGTAGGAGTTTCCTTGTTAGGTGTGGATCCGGTGCTGGCACTGCTTCCCTTGATTGTCTACAGTCTGCTGTAGATGACCACCTTGCAGTGTGAGCCCGTGTCATTCGTTTTCTCAGCCAGGTCTTGACTTCACTGAAGGGGGTTGGCATGAATGGCTCTGGTCCGACGGGTTTTAAACTCGAACCCGCCTTGGCGAGATCGTCGGCCGCATCGTTGCCATAGCTCCCGCTATGTCCCTTTATCCACTGGAGTGTGATCCTGTTGTCGATTGAGATGTCCTGTAAAGCCTCATGACATTGTTTAATTAGTCCAGAAGAGAATGTTTGATTGGCAAGAGCCTTCAAAACAGATGCACTGTCGGTTAGTATTCTGATTGTATAGTCTACCATTTCACGCTGTTTTATTGCTGCGGCTGCCTCAATTAGACCATCACACTCCGCCTGAAAGATGGAGTTTCCGGCGCCCAGCATAACTGTTCTTTTGATATTGAGGTCTGCTGAGAAACAGCCAGCTCCCATACCATACTCGGTTTTAGAGCCATCCGTGTATACCCTAACTTCTCTTAGTCCCGAGTAGTCCTTCGGACCCTCAGAGAGTTCAATAGTGTACAGTCTGTCAAAGTTATATGTCTTAGGTATCCTATCGCATCTTACCCCTAGCAAAGGGTTCTCCTCCAGAGCTAAACTGAGAATTGTTGTGTGCTGTGCCCTAGTCTCTCCTGACCAGAAACCTGTCGTTCTAAGCCTAAAAGCTGCGGCTGCCGCCTCTCGTTGTATTATTAAATCAAGAGGGGGCAGTCCCAGCAGGACTTCTAGTGCTGTTGATGGGGTGGTCCGCATGCAACCAGGTCGACAATATGTGTAAATAAATCGGTCGACAATTGACAGAGAAATCGGTGAACGGACACATTCACCCGAACATAGAACCTCCTCCTTTTGTGATGTCAGAGAAGAATGAAGACTGTTGTGTGTACAGCGATCGAGGAAAAGATCACTTTTTTCAAGGAGAAAGTCCCCTTGAAAAAAGTTGCATTCATTGAACACTTAAAAAAGTGGCATCTATTTAAATATTTTATGTACAGCAGTCCCTCGCTATACTTCAGATTAAATGACATGCTTGTTAATTATGTATACGATTATATGTATATGTATGCAGGCATAGGCCATGTGACAACACAATAAGTGACGACCACGTGCCTTTTTAAAGTTCAAACTATTAATAGCCAAGAGTTTTTAATCCAATCCAATGGTTGGAAAGGAAATCATCGGATATATAAATTAATGTGAAGAAACAATTTTCGTTTTATTTGTTTGTTTATTATCTATTTATTATATTGATTGATTGATTTTATATTTTAAAAAAAATAAATCGAATTATCAAAGGAGTCCCAAACTAGGGCCCCACCTTTCACTCAGTCGGGAGAGGTTCCCAAGGCCGTCTTACCATTCCAGAGTTCTTTCCAGATTTTAGCACCGCAGTATGAAAATGAGTGATGGATTCATTTCGTGGATGTAAGCTAGGTAGATCTCTGCCTGGCACGGGTAGATCTGAAGTGGTAGAGGGATCGTGGAACCGCGTTGAACCCTGATACAGGCGATAGGATGCACTCCGAGAGCTGTAATCCCTGCGTAGTTGCACAGCTGCTGCTTTCAAAAACAGATAAGAAACCATATTTTTATGAATTGAAATTGTTTTTCTGTTTATCAATTGGAGCATCGACCTGTACTATTATCACAAAGAGTAAATAAAAATAAGCTCAGGCAGACTTATCACATATTTATAGATTCAATTAAGCGAATGCTTTGTTTCGATGCCTCCGCTTGTTGGGAATTCAAATTACTTTTGAACCTATTATTTTATTAGTTTAAATATAGCATCCCTTAACCCGTTTTGTAATAATTTCGTTTCAATCCAATGAATCAATACAAAATGATAATTTCTGACCAAATTTTTCAGAATCGACTCAAAAGTTTGCCTAGATTGAGAAATTAAATCCAGTTCAATATCAAGGTTCTGACATGGTACCTACTTCCCATGTGATGTATTTGCCTAATTTCATGGCAGTAGGTTTGGTATCAGCCAATTATGTCAAGTACATTAAAAATTGGAGTATTTTATTTCCCAGGCTGTAACGAATGCATGTGAATTGGTCGTTACAGTGGTGGGTGAGAAGCCCTACCCTTTCAAGGGTCCTTCACCTCAAGACATGGTCGCTCTGCGGAAGTCCATTGAGGCCGGCCTGGAGGCGACGGTGCGCGACTGCATATGGGAGAACCCGCGCTACCTTGTCAGCAGTGGAAATACACCGGCCATACTTCAGGTCAGTAGCCTGCTTAGCCTTATTTTTATTGCCAGTGTTTTAATTGATATACACAAGATAGATTTAATTATAAATTTATGAAACTTTACATTCCAGAATGTTTTTATTTTTATTAATGTATCAAATAAGGATATGATGCTTTTGAATGGTTTTAAATATTTGTATGTTTATTTTCTAAATTTATAATGTTATTTATTGTGTGATTTTATGGCTGACCTTGTTTTATCTTTCCTTTGTATTGTGTAAATTTTTTGTGATTCAGGCTGTGCTTAGAATGTTTTTTTTTTCATTTGTTTTATTTTGAATGTTTTGAACTACATGAACTACATATTATTTACTATGCTGTGCTTGTGGCCAAAGGTAAAAAAAAAAGTTAAAGCAGACCTCTGGAAGTGATGTTGTGCAAAACGTAAATACCGATCGAACAATTATCCTATCTAATAGGTCGGGGAAAAAGTCTTTTCGCATTATAGTATGTATGAACTTGTAATAAAATCTCTGTGGCTATACTATTTGTATCTGGCTGGTTTTGGTATCATTGAAAGTTTAAATTTTAAAGAACATAATTCCAAATTCAAATTAGGAAAATGTGTGATTCTCATTTGTTTTTCGTACTGTCAAAATGAGTGAATCTAATGAAGAAATTCGATACATTTTAAAATTTTACTACAAAAAAGGTAAAAATGCAACGCAAGCCGCGAAAAAAATTTGCGATGTTTATGGACCTAGTGCAGTTTCTGTGAGAGTAGCACAAATTTGGTTTAAGCGTTTTCAATCCGGAAATTTTGATGTCAAAGATGCACGTCGCTCTGGTCGCCCTATTACGGATAAAATGGATGCCATTTTTTAAAAAAGTGGAGCAAGATCGGCATATCAGTAGTTACGACGTAGCTGAAGAACTAGGAATTGACCACAAAACAGTTTTGGCGCATTTGAAAAGAACTGGGTACACAAAAAAGCTCGATATTTGGGTACCTCACGAGCTCACTGAAAGAAACCTAATGAACCGGCTAGACCTCACACATCTTTAGCCACTCAGCAAAAACTAAGAGAGTTTGGCTGGGAGGTGTTAATGCATCCGCCGTATAGTCCTGACCTTGCACCTTCAGATTTCCACCTGTTTAGGTCTCTTCAGAATTCTTTAGGCAGTGTCAGGTTAACATCACGAGAGGACTGCCAAAACCACTTGTCGCGGTATATTGATCAGAAGTCCCAATATTTATATAGCAATGGGATCATGTCCCTACCTACAAGATGGCAAAAAGTTATCGAACAAAATGGTACCTACATACTTTAGTTAAATGTAAATAAACCATATTAAAAAATGTTTTGAATTTTCTTAAAAAATGCGAAGAAACTTTTTCCCCAACCTAATATGTTGATATTTGATGAATCTTTTATTTATTTGTTCTTTGTTCAAGAGAGGCCATGCGGACATTTAAAAGTTTGTGTGAGAACAAAAAAAAGGGCTCCTTCCATAACTTGCAGCAACAATTGTTGGTAATCTACATCCAGATCAAGGCAGCTGTACAATATAAAGAAGATCCTGGCATGGCACCTAGCTTCCATGTGATGTGTTGGGCTAATTATCAGGCCAGTAGGTGTGGTGTTAGCCATTCATGTTTAGTTATACGAGTTGTTTGCTCGCAGGAGGGTTCCCGCTACAACGCGCTGCACGTGGCGGCGAAGGCTCTCAACGCGGAGATGTGCAACCTGATCCTCACTACGGTGGGCGACCCCGACTTCGTGGAGCGGCTCTACGGTGTGGACACCGACCCCGCTACCTGCAGGGTGAGGCATTTTTGGTTCGTCAACTTTGTGCGGAACCACATATTGTGATCTCTATCCCCAATCGTGAAGCTGTAGACAATTTGTTGAATATACACTTTTTAGCAAAATACGTTGGTAAACGCTTATCTAGCTTACTCTTAGGTACTCTGTAATTTGTAAAATTCTCACCAAAACAAAATATTTAATAGAATTTAATGGTATAGATATTATTTTTTGTGCAATCATATTAACATCATTAAAAATATGGAATAATTGAATCTAGCGTCAGATACAAAAATCTAAAAAATACTTATATGAAGCGCTTACGTACTTATTGAAAAATGTCAAATAATATTACTTGAAGTTAGACATTCTTTGACACTTTCTTTAGAAGAATTGAGGTTTCGTTATTTTTCATTTTAATTTGGGTTTCCTTAATTGCATAACCAAACACATGTAGTGGAGTGTGCCCAAATGTTTACCACCATATGTGTGTTTAATTTTTTTTTGTAAAACCAAAACTTCAGATAATGGATATTTTTGATGGAATCGTTAGTTGTTTTCATCTGAAGCCGATACAGGGAAATAAATATCATACATTGCTAAAGAAAAGATTGATACAGTATGAATCATTTCAAGGTGTGGAAATCTATCTTTTTTTTTATGCGACCTGACATGGATGGCTTAAACCACACAACTACCGTTATGATATTAGCCCAATACACCACATTCCCGAAGGAATTAGGTGCCATGCCAGGACCTTCCCTTTATGAGCACGGCTACATTGAACTGGATGGAAAACACGAACAATTTTTCATTGCC
Organism: Incurvaria masculella; assembly: GCA_946894095.1. Classification (NCBI taxonomy): domain Eukaryota; kingdom Metazoa; phylum Arthropoda; class Insecta; order Lepidoptera; family Incurvariidae; genus Incurvaria; species Incurvaria masculella. The sequence continues at coordinate 12,242,737 of OX335660.1, read as the reverse complement.
GCTTCGACCATCTTTTCATTCAATGCGATGGTACTAACCCGGGCGGGCTTAAACCCTACCACCTAGTAGGGGAAGGGGACCTACAGTTTTACATGGATTCCGAACCATAGAGCAGCTCGCATTCGTGACGAAATGCACTTATCGAACTCGGAAATAGAAAGACAGTGGTGCATGTCGGTATTGAACCCAGACCTCTGGTACACTAGGCCAGTCCCCGCGCCACTAGGCTACGAGCCGCTCAAACTCTTATCTACTCAAACTATTATCCTACTAATATCATAAATTCTCTCTATTATAAACTCAATCTTCTAAACAGATTTGTATGAAATTTGACATTGATCAAGACATAGGATACATTTATTTAGGAAAATTGTCAACCCATCATCAATCCAAAACCACATTGAACCGAGCGAAGGCAAGTACCTAGGCTAGTATTCTATATGTGTGATGGATGAAATGATGACACATCACTTTCTAGAGTCGTAAATAACAAGTCCTACTGCGTGAATTATCGGAAGAACCTTATCATCATGAGATTGTATATTCCACAGGTATGGTTAGACATGTTATTGATTTGAGCATTGCTGTGATTGAGAATGAGTAATCAATGTTTATAAATGACTTATTGGCGGGAAATGGAAGCTTATTAGAATATATTCCACATGTGATGCATTCAAATTCGTTTATTTCCACATAGGTACAACATTATTTAGATATCCAATCCTGCTCTCTAATTACATCATCAAAAATACTACATTATTATAATTTTACATTATAATCCATTCAATTATTCTATGATTACGTCTTACTAAACTCATTGCCTTATATATATATATATATATATATATATACCGTGTCCGGTATAAGGTTACGAATACTTAAAAGGCAGGTCATATATCCAATCCGTAAGCTCGTCATAACAAAGAAAAATCGAAAGTAGTAAGTTGAAAAAAAAAATTAAAAATATTATTTATCAGTATACTTGCGCCCTAATAACTACTGCGAGCGCGCTGCGCCATCTTCACCGCGCATCGGTTTAATTTGTTGCATCGCGCATCACATTACAACAATACCTAAGATAGTAGGTAGATTATGTACCTTAGGTACTTACGTTTACATTAGGAGAGGGCGGCGGCGCGGCCCCTTCTAAGCCCACGTGCCGCTCGATCTGCCACCACATTCCATTGTTCGTAAACATGCTCTCGTCCGTCCACAACGCAGATTCCACAAACATTGGTTGGCGTTGCTGCTGGAGTTGAAGCCAAGCCACTCCGAAAGTGATCAGCTGGCAGCAGTGCGTGTGTTCTTCTGATTAAATAGGGATGCTGTTTATCACGTTTTAACACACTATGAATTGTTGATTTCGACATGTTTAACACTCGTGCGGCTTTTCTTGTACTCGTCCTAGGATGTAGGCGAAAATAATCTATCACTTCTTGAGCGCGGGGGTTTAACACACCTTCTCGCATAGTTGGTGCTACGGGTCGGTTATCAATAATGCGCTGAAAAGCAGCGGTAATTGTTCTTGAGTCAGCAGGATGACGCCTTTTCGGAAACCGATTACGGTACAAACGTAATGCAGCCAAGGCATTCCCGTGACACTCCCCATACGCCAATATCATGTCTCCATATTCCCGAGCAGTAAAAACGTTCGCGTTCATAGCGAATACTCGACCTTGACACACTTTCGACCGCACAGTTACAAGGCCACGCAAACACTGCGTTGCAAATTGGTGCGAGTAGGCATTTTGTCTCAAAGAGACACCGCCTTTGAAGCTGCGCCGCCGCCGCTTCGGAATACTACCTACAAAGCGAGCAAGACAGCTGGGGAACGCACCCCCCCGCCCTTCCGCTCCCCGCCGCCGCCCCGCTATATTTATGGTGCTTTTTCACACTGGAGAAATTCCGCTTTTTCATAAAGTTGAATTATTTTTTTTCTCGTAAACTATTAGGTATATTAATATAGTTTCTTCGGAAAAGTTGTTTACAATGTTTAGACCTTTCTTAGGTTTAAGTATTCGGAACCTTATTCCGGACACGGTGTATATATATATATATATATTTAAAGAGTTTCATAAATAATAAATAATAATTGAAATTATTTCAGCCAAAGGAAAAATATTATGAAGCAAATGAGCAATAAAACAATATAACTATTTAATTACAATTCAAGTACGAAATACACATAATGAAATGAAATTATATATTATTTTTAGGTCATGCGTCATAAAGGGATGACATATGTAGTTCCATCGGGAATGTGGTAATAACAGTTATTGTGTGGTACTAGCCATCCGTGTCGAGTTCCATAAAGACATAAAAAATCGATTTGCAGGAGTTTGCGGGTCTGCTGGTGGACCGCTACCTGAACACGCCGGACAAGGGGCTCAACGAGACGCCGCTGCACTTCGCGGCCAAGTTCGGCGCGGTGGAGGTGGTGGACGTGCTCACCGCCTTCCCGCAGTGCAACAAGCTCGCCGTCAACAAGTACGGCGAGCAGCCCAAAGATGTCAGTATGAAGTTGTAACAACACTGTGCCACCTTAATTTTTAGGCACATAAAGATTTATTGGTTTCACAGTTTATGAACAGTAGCTGAAATTTCATAGTTGATACCCATTTATTCCGGGAGGTCACGATAATGTAAATGGCTGAATCTGGGTTCATATGTTAGAGACCAACCCTCTGATGCTAAATATGTCGGTCTGCCTGCGCCAAGTGGTTGCGTTAGTTCGATTGGCCATACAAAATAGATGTTGGTATGTACTTGCTGATGAATATACTGATTGTCTGTACGTATTGATACCTATTAATCATACAACGATAACCAGTAGTTTTTTTTAGTTACATACTTAAATTTACCTACAAAATGCCACCAGAGATTTGTTCTGTTTCGGTCTTATTAAGCAAACTGATACTTTCATGCTTCATTATTTGTAGCCTGATAATCATTCATTTTTTTGTCACGATTACTTCTTTTGCAATCGCCTTATCTTAGTCCACTTGGCGCAGGCAGACCGACAAATTTAGCTTCAGAAGGTTGGTCTTTATCCGAACCCATTTACATTATCCTTACCATTTTGTCGCGATCCCCTAATTTTATTCTAAAAACTAATTTCACACCAAACCCATACTAATATTATAAATGTGAAAGTAACTCTGTCGGTCTGTTCCGTTTTCACTCCTAAACTGCTGAACCAATTTTGAGATAGTCTTGGTGATCGACATATTAAACTTGAAGTGGGTGAGATAGGAAATGAAGGTTTGTATGGGGAACTCATATAATACCTAGGAAATAATTTAGCCCGACATCAGTCCAAGACGACATTTACCCGAGTGTAGCCGGGTACCTCAGCTAGTGTACTGTAATATTGCAGTTGTATATTTATACAAATGCACCACAATGAGAGCAAGATCATACAGTATTTGGAAGTATTACTAATCGTTTTCTTTTTTGCTATAATATGCTATTCTCTTAACAATTTTCCTGTGGTGACATTACAAAAACCGCTAAGAGAATCTTCCGATTAAATTATTGTTAGAATGGTTGGGATGTATGTTGGCCGGTCCCCTCCACTCGCAAACGGCTATGCAGAACCAAAACAATATCGGATATGGTTTCTGCGCATCCGCTGGCGCTTGGAGGGGGTAGCACCACATACGTGCCGGGAATTCTGCTTAACATACTGTCGCTGTGTGCCCATCAGATAATATGCAAGCGCGACTCTGGCAAGCACAAGATGGCGGCCGAGCAGATCCTACGCATGCTCGGCGAACGGTTCTACGTGCCCGTCTTCCACTCTGAAGACGACAGTCGCCAGCCTACTATAGGAAACATCTTCACACCTTCTACGCCCCCGGTACTTTTTAATAATATTTTGGTTTGATTTATTGTAAATCCTGGCTTGCCAGCATATACACATATTATATTCAACAGATGCGCATAAAAAAACATTGAATTTATTTGGATGTGCTTATATTGTTTGATGGCTTGGTTTTTAGGCAGTTTTAGGTTATAAGTATGCAGTACATTCGTAGAAGTTTTTATGTGTAATATACTTAAATAATAAGTAGATATAAATGTATATTATTTTTACTGATATATATATGTGTTATATAAAGAAAAAGCATAATAAAATGTTTTGCTAAGATCCCCATGTTGTAACATGCATACAGGGTGCTGCATCGCCTATGGATATGCTTTTATTTTATGTTCACTTAGAAATGTCTTTGTAATGCCTGTGGGTAGTTGTCAAATATATTTATTAACTTAAGTGTAGTGACAACTACCTTCAAGTCAGTTAGAAGAAAACCTGAGCAGGCAGATCCGCTGCTCCTGATGAATAACTCACTAATCCAGTCATACCCTGCTGTAAGTGAATATATAACAGTCTTCAAAAAATATTTTTAAATTCTGAGGCTGTCATAATAGAGTAGAAATCCATAGAGGTGCTAATGGCGCAGGACGTGAACGTGGACCCGCTGAGCCCGCGCCTCGAGATCCGCGCGTTCGCCGGCCCGATGGGCTCCGGCGACGCGCTGCGGTTCCGCCGTCGCTGGAAGACTCCACCGCGAGCCCCCGCCTCGCCCGCCGCGCGCACCCTCGCCCCGCCCGCCTTCCGACTCAACGAGATCACCAAGGGACTCGAGACCGTTGGCCGGTTGGTTATTGAGCACTTCTTTGAAACTATTCGATTCCTCCAACTTTAATGTGACAAGGCTTGTTCCACATTAATGACCTACGTAAAACCATCTGTTTCCCCGACTTATCTATTCATCTTAGACCATAATTGCTAAAAATAATCAAGGTACACATAGAAAAAACCACATAAAAATTGGGTAAGTGTTTCTCAAGTTAAGCGGGCAGAGAGACGGACAGATGCCATATTTTATAACAGTTCCTAACAGTTTACAACTGTCTTTTTTATTGGAAACAGATTAATCTGTGTCAGGTCACACATTGTTTTGCTCATTATCGAAATACATACATACATGCCACCACGCCGGTTTCCTAGAGGGGTTGGGATAACTCAGTGCCATACGGTTTAATCACAGCCCACTGTTTCCTCTACAGACAGACAAACAATCTCTCCATAAATGCTCTATGATTATGGGTGCTTCAATCAAGAAGAAAGAACTTTATGAATCTTGTCGTAGTACATTCTCCTAGGCTGCCTGGACACGACAATTTGCAGGGACTTCATCTCTGTAAATCTGTTTCGCCATTCTTTTGTAATGTAACAGTTAAACGGTTAAATTCCTTGCAGGAATTTAGCGGGAGAGATGAAAGTGGGGTGGAAGGAGTACTGGCCCTTTCTCGACACCTTCACCGACTTCCGGACCCCTGAGGGCCTCACACTCCTCGAGAACTATTTGAAGTCTGAATATGAAGCTGCCTACTCCATGGTGGTCAGCCTCAGCGCAGCGACATCCATGCACGCCTCCCCCGAAGACCTCTCTCTGTCAAAAATAATGAATCTCTCCACGAGTCCATCGAAGGACAATCCCCTCACTCCGATATCGGATCTCTGCGCCGCGCTCAAAGGTTGCTCCCTCGCTTCGAACAACGCCAAGCCGGGCCGAATGCGATACAACCTCCGTCGATTCCGAAGGCTCAGCCTCGAAGCCTGCCACGAGAACGGAGACCATCACAGTCCCGTTATCAACCACACGGTGAGTCAGCTCATGTGCATCGAGCGCACCTGTCAGGTGTTCGCGAAGCGCATCGCCGACGCCCTCAATCTGTCCCTCTCCGCCGAGCCGGAGGTCGCCGGCGACTCCTTAAAATCCGAGGCGAAACATCTCCAGCACACGATATACAGTTACATGGATGACGACAGATTCAAGGCGATAGACTTCGCTTTGATCCATTCGCGGCTCGCCCAACTGGTCGTCCTGAAACTGCGCCAGCAGACGAATGAGTTGGACGATATAAACGTGCTCGTCGAGTTCCTCAGCAAGTTGAGGTGTCCCAACGACGACATATTCAGTTCGGACGAGGAGCGGAGACCGTCGTACCGCTACTCGAGCCGGAGCAAGAAGGTGGAGGCGGAAGTGGACTCGCACGTGCGCTGCCTGTCGAGTTTGATATGGGAGGAGTTGACGGATGGGTGTGCGGCGCGCGGGCCGTCCGCGTCGCAGGCGGAGTGCGAGGAGGCGTGGGGGGGCGCGCGGCGCTGCGCGTGCGAGTGGTCCTGCGAGAACCTCGAGCGGAGCGGACGCCGGAGCAGCTTCAAGCGGAGGCCCAAGAACCGCTCCGCGACGCCGACCGGACCCGGCGTCGTCAAGCAGCTCCTGTTTACGCTCGATCTCGATGCAGGTTTGCCTCCGATACATATAGTAGATGCTTGCCGGACGGCCCGTGTTAAAGTTTCATCAAAAACTAAAGTTGTTCTTGAATTGTTAAACGTAAAGTTCTCCCCAACTTAGCTCATATTTGACTCCTCAGCTAATTTAGTATTATGGTAAGTAGCCCATAATTGATGGGAAGAAATGAGAGGGGGTATTCTCTCAAATGACACCATTATAAGGTTGTTTTTCATCCAAACTAAAATCGGATAGAGACAAAATTTTCAAAACACATTTGAATTTACTTCGATTGATAAAAAAAAATCATGAAAAGAAGTCCTTTTTGAGAAGACTTAATTTTGTGTGCCACGAAAACTTATGTTTATATTCGCCCTGCACAGATCACGCGGCACATCGTGACGTGAACTGCAACACCGCGCTGGGCGACACACGCAGCTTCACCATCAATGTGGACAAGTGCCAAGTGTTGGCATCCAATGAGGTAAAACGTAGACGATATGCTAATACAATAGGGATAGGTGGATTTTTACCATCTATGGCCCTCTTGATATTCCACCGCTCGAATATCTGGCCTCTACAATCTTGTCAGAACACAACGCATGCTATACATGTTGAATTTTTCTAGTTTGCCTTTATGGCCAAATCCGAAAGTATAAGAAAAAGCTAAGACATGAGGTTGATTTTGATAAAAATTAAAACTGCATTATTAGATTTTAAAAAATATTCTAGCCTTGCATCGAACCCGTTAACACGAAACCTTTGATTGGAGTGCCTCTTATCGCAGCTGGTCTCCGAAGACGATTCGGAGAAGTCATCTCCGGAGGACGAAGGCGAGTCGTTCCTGACGGCGTCGGAGCACGAGGGGGAGGGAGAGGTGGAGCCGGCGCGCGCGGACGGGGATGGTGACGACGCTGAGGAGATGGCCGACACGAGCGACAAGGCACTCGTTGAGGCTTTTATCTATGGGTGAGGATGGTTTAAAAATTTCTGTCGTATACAGATTGCGGTAGCTGGTGACATACCTACACACACTCTGGACATCTCACAAGCATTTGACAGAGTATGGCACAAGGGACTATTATTTAAAATTAAATCCTGTCTTCCCAACTACATGTATGAAATTCTGAGGTCTTTTATAAATTACAGACACTTTCTTGTCCAGAGTGGTGAGGCGGTTTCAGGCCTTAGCTGCATCAATGAAGGTGTCCCTCCAGGCAGTATCCTAGGGCCGGTTCCTTACCTTATCTATACCTCTGACCTACCAACTTCAGACTTTATCACTACCGGAACCTTTGCAGATGAAACTGCAATCTTAGCTTCCCACCAAGACCCAGAAGAGTCCGCGAACATCCTGCAAAGTGAACTGGATAATTTCTCACTGTGGTTGATGAAGTGGAGGATTAAGGCTAGCGGAACCAAGTCTGTTAATAAGACCTTTACCCTAAGAAGAGGTACCTGTCCACCAGTGAAGCTCAACAATCTTGAAGTCCCACAAGCAGATCTCGTGAGATACCTAGGATTACCCCAGCACAATTGGCTTACTTGGTAAAAACCTATACTTGCGAAGCAACTAGGTCTACAGAAACTATATTGGCTCATTGTCGCAATTCTCAATTATCACTCAGCAGGAAACTTATGGTGTACAAGGCGATACTGATACCTATCAGGAGCTACGGAATCCAACTGTGGGGTACAGCCGCCATATTCCAAAATAAAATGTTAAGGATAATAACCAATGCTCCTTGGTTCATCATGAACGATAACATCACGACTTACAGATTGCTACAGTCAGGCAAGAAATTATCCAACAGACTAAAATCTATGAAAAAAGGATAAAATGTCATCCATTACAGTGTACACTGCGAACTCAAGCATCTCAGTTCAGATTGCATTCTCAAAACTGTCAGCATCACATTTGATACATACCATTTGATAAACATACAGAAAAAAAATGTAACCGATTACATTAGTAAAAGCAGTTCTCCTCAATGTTGAATATAATCAGTTCATCAAAGCTAAACTTGAATTTTCACATGAGAGACGTTCAACGGTTTGTGAAAAAACACGTTCAAAAACGACAGATACTGCTGTAGACATGTCAAAAAGTGACACTGACAGTCGCACATACTGTGCCCTACCTCCAAAGCTTGTGCACTGTGTACGACATGGCGTTCACGGTACATCTGGTCAGGCTTAACCTTACCACCTACAGTTGTATTCAACATGAACTGTCAAAATTTTGTATGGTGACTAGCACTGAACTAACCATACACAAGTTGCTATATAAAGCTCTTTGGTCTGGCGATAATCCCTGCATTATAGTCTGTCCACTCTGAATACAACTACTAATAATTAGGGAAACAGTTTACATGGGTTTTGAACCATTTCATTGTCAATGAAAATGCTCAATTAAATCTCAGGTGAGAGGTGAGAGGGGCATACGCACGGAATATTGAGGAGGCAGGAAGTGAAACGTTTGTAAATTTGTTCCAGGACCGCTGTTACCGCTTTACTTAAGACCTTTTTGCTCCGCGAATGTATAACAGTCGCAATTGGCTATCCCTTCATAATCGATAACCAAACAACAAATCCACATTTGTTTAGTAAATATGAACCTTAACGTAATGACTCTATGTTGGAATTCCAATACTGTTTGCAATCAAATGTTACGTCACTTTCGAACACGGCCGAGCGCCTCACACGCACGTGGTCACAAACAACGTAGCGAGACATGACCCGGCGGGCAAGACGCGACGCCATATTATTTCGTAATGCATTTGTCGTAAGTTTTATCGCTATTCATGTAAATGAAACTTACCGGTGATACGAAACTCCTCCATTATGAAGGTTGTGCACCGGCGGTCGTATTTGCACGTTATTATGGCACAGTACGGCATTACTCCTTTTCAATTTTAGATTGTATCACGGATAAGTTAATGCACAGGAACGCCGCAGAGGAGTGAATCATGCGCGTATGAAGTGAGCGGGTCCCCGCTAAAGACCGGCGCGCGAGTTTCGCCCACTTCACAATTCTTACCTCCTAATTGTTCTGTGGGCATACGGGCCCAGGGGGATTCGGACTCTTGTTCTTCGACAATGAGACCATAGGCGTTAACCGGTAGGCTAGTTACATGTGCAAGCTGATTGAAACTACTATGACTAACCACACTGAGTTCACAATATAGTGAAATAATGTATAGTTTGGCCTCCCACTAGTGACGAGCCTTCGAAGATGGACCGGCTCGTCTTCGACGCGGTGTCCGACATAGATATCTCACCTGAGGAGTTCCCCAACGTTTACCGCTGGAGACACACGGTCGCTCTCTACCCGCCCGAGCAGAGAAACAAGTAAGTCCACAAATTTACTCCCCAGATGTCAACATTTACACCTGCGTTGTGAACGCCGAATGTAGTTGACTCTTGCTTCAATTTGAGGCAATATAATGAGCCCTATAATAAATCGGGTATGAGACTGGCAGGTCTCCACTATTATTTCATTTCCATTGGTCCATTGGTGAAAGAATTTTTAGAATTGTTTCAGTAGTTCCAAAGATTACCTCCTACAAACAAACGAAAACGAAACCTTACAACTTTATGCAATACCAATATTATATTTATGACTATCACTATCTTAAGCGATGGATTAATCATTTTGCTACTCAGTAAAGAGGAACCAGAGCCTTTGGTCCGTCTTCCCACCTAAATTGGCATTTACGCCAAACGAATCGACTAGAGTTTTAAAATGTATGGAGAATTGAAAAGAATATGTTGTAAAACTCGTAACTTTGGGAGTTCCATATACGCCAATTTAGGTAAGAACTCAAGACTACCCATACTATATATGGTCTACGTACATAACACGTTTGCGCAAAACGAACCAGAAAGTGGTTTTATGTTGTTGATTGGTTAAGTTAACATTACGGAGATCATTCCAGCTTGTAAAATTTTAGATTATCTATAAAATTTATCTTTTGGTTCAGATGGCTCCCATCGCCGGCGGCGGACGAGAGCTTTGCAGCGCCTGTCAGCTACTCGTTCAACCTGGCGCAAGTCCTCGTCAGCAGCCCCTTGCCGTCCCACCGTCGGAAGCCTATCGGCATCTCCGCGTCGCCCGTGCTGCACGACAGGTCGAGAACTCCCCGCAGACAGGACGCCAGCCTTGACTCCAACGGCCGAGCCGTCCCGCTACAAATATCCAATTGGCTGCGAGTGACCGGCCCCAACTCACCCAGATCTGTTCTATCTCATAAGAATGTAGGACACAATGTTAGTTTTGGTTTTTAGTGTCGGTGAAGTGCCAAGTGATAGTGATGTGTTGAGATGGTGCTAAAACCAGGATCTCGTTTGGTCATTCTGTTGGTTGTATTACTAATAACTAAAATATCCTTGCGATATTAAATTCGTTGGTAAGGATCCTCAAAGCTTTGGTTTTCCTACCAATGACATGGAATTGTTTTTAGTCATTGGCAACGAAACCTTTGAAGAAAAAAGATATGCCTTAATTATTGACTGTATCCCCTCGGTGCAGCAAAGGTATTTGCGAGTTCTGCTGGTCTTCGCGATGTGTGGCATGATAGCAATTAATGAAAGTACCTAAACCTATTGTGGGCATCTCTGCATGAAGAGGTCTTGGCACAAGCCAGCCAGCTGCCCCAACCTTAATGCTCTTTGATATCTGTAATGTCTGCATTCAGGTCGTAGGACTGAATGCTCACAAGTCGGCGTATAACAAAACAAATATTTTTATTATAACCATACAATGATATATACAGTTTGTTACTTTAAATTTTTAATTCTCAATTTGTATTTCATCAGTCAACTAAAACAGCTGTTGAGCAGGCGCCATGTTTTCATTTTTTTTTCAAGCAATGTGTGTGATATCAATGAAAGTACTCTTATTTAGAGAATCATTAATAACAGCCAACAAGACGAACAAGTGAAATTGTGGCATTACCAATAAATACCAAGACAATTTTGTTCAAATAAATGTGATTATTTAATGGTACGTGATTGCACAGCTTGCACCATTACAGACTCATTTTTTAAGGTGGCCCATCCCGCTCATCTCCCCATACAAAAGGGGAAAGAAGATCACGCCCATATTTCTTGTCAGAGATCCAAAATTTTGCTCAAAATTGCTTTATTTGATCGAACTAAATGTCTGATGACCATTGGCATTGTAAAATTGTGTTTGGTTTCTAAGTTATAAGGTCCGAAAGTTCGCATTTTTCGCGCGTTTTATACATAAACTTTGGAGGTGGATTACGCAATGATAAAGTAAGAACATCTTAAAAAGATTAGTCATCAGACATCGCTTATTTAATCAAGATTTATAATCTATTTGGTTTTTGTTCGATTTTTTACTACAGCGGTCGTGGTTTACTTTTAGCTATAAGTCGTTTTGAAATTAAAATTTTCGTAAATCTTACCAAATCATACACTATGCACATTGTCTTTTTTGTGGACATGTTCCATTTTCCTCATCACGGAGCCTGTCTTATTCTTTGAAACAGAGAAGATCCCAGAGTGCAACAGCACGGTTTTGTACCGTGCCCGCGAATGAGTTAGGCCCGCCGGGTTGGGCCACCTTAATGTTAAAAATAAGTTATGTATGGACCAAGACAACACTGTTAATAATTTGTGATCCTGTGTATGTTTGTTATTTTTCAAAAGACACCAATTTTATATTGTAATGTTGCAAAATGTTTATCTGCTTATTATGGGCACCGTGGATTAGCGTGATACTTCCCAATCCCGTGAATTTTATGTTTGTAGCACTCGGTATAATGGATGCAAATATTGTATTTAATTTTTAAATGTTCATAAGAGATTCGCTGTGGGGTAGATATGAAGATGGATATGATAGATATTTATGTTTGTGTATGTTGTTTATATACTTTTTTATAAATAAATAGAAACTGAGAAGAATAAAAAGATAATTTTATACGTAAATTTTGTTTGAATTTTTGTCCCAATTTAATAAAACACTAACAAACATGGCACCACAGTAAATAGGTTAACCCCAAAAACTTTCATTTACACTTGTTCCTACGGAAATTGGAGAAGCATCTGTGTCAAATTCATTATTTTCTGTTCCAACACTCGCAATATCATTTGAGAAATCTTCATTCGAATAACCATCCTGGGCTTCTTTGATAGTATCTGTACTAGGTACAATTTTATCAATAAAATCTGTTTTCATCAGTTCATCTTTTTTAACGTTTGGGAAGGTAATTTCATCACTAGTCATAATTTTCTTATTTTCATTTTTTTCTTTGCTTTCACCAGTAGTGGTATCTTTTTCAGAAATCGGCCTCTCCTCATGTTCCGATTTACTATCTACCGTTGTTATAGTATACATTTCGGATTTAGTGGAATAGTCTTTGATTTCATTGATATTTGTAATTTTTTTAATAAGAGAATCATTTTCACTTGTAATTTGCTTTAAATTGATGGTATTATTTACAAAATGATCATTACCATGAGCTGCTGCACTTTTAATAATATTTGTTGGCTGAGATATATTGGGATTTGGAAGATCTTTTCCTGTAAAGTTTTTATTTTCTGCCAAGACCAATTTCTCTTCCATACCACTTTCAACTAAAACCAGAATGCTAGTAGGTTTTTTGTGTTCAATTTCCTCTGTTTGTATTCCTGAATGGATTCCATTAATGGATGGTATCTCATGACTTTCTGTGTTATTGTTGTATATTAGTGATGCGTTGCTGGCTGAAACAAGTGTGTCGGAACTTTTTCTGTCAGATAAATCAAGTTTTTCAGCTATATTCGATTTAGTAACTTCCTTCTGATTTTCTTCTTTCTCTTTACTATCATATTTAGGGTCTGTATACTGAGATTTTAGGATATCTGTTTTAATGAGCACATCACTATTAATGTTTGTCAATGTTTTATCATCCTCAGTAATTATAGCATTTTCTTTCCTTGAATTTAAATTGCATTTATTGGTTATTTGATCACAATTATTTTCTTCATCAATGTTTGTATGTGGCGTATATTCAATGTTGTATATTTTTCGTATATTATTTTTAAGAATATTTAATTGTTCTTCTGTTAACTTACGTCTTTCATCATTAGCTGTTAGAGGTCTTTTATTAACAAGTTGCAATGCTGAAAGTTTTGCATTTTTTAGATGTTCGGTTGACTTAGATTTTGTAACACCAATTGGTATATTTTTTTCTTTGCTTATGTTCTGCAGTAATGTGTCATTGTTTCGCAATACTTGCAGTGCTTTGTTAATACGGGTATTTGGTGCCTCTTTGTGATCGGCTTGATACAGTTTTCTGAAATCCTTTAAAGGTTTCTCTATTAAATTCCCTTTAGAATTGATTTGAGTTTCTATATCATGGTCAACTGGAAGATTCTCGGAATAAATTCCTGCTGCTTTAACATGAAACCTTTGAAATTTCATAGTACTGCTGATATTTATTTCTTGCTGCCTCATTTGTTCAGTGAGATATCTATTAAATTCATTTTTTCCTTCCAATACACTGACTTTGCCTGGAGAATCAGTATGTAGTACACCTGGGGAAGTGTATTCTCCACTTTTTGCGATCAGCGATTTCGATCGATGAAGTTCTGTAAGTAAACAAAAATATTTCAAGATGTTATGAACAATTAAAACTTAAGATATAAAGATATGAAAGTTCTTGGCCCACTTCTCATCAATGCAGAAAGTTTCTCAAATAGTAATAATACTGAAGTCGGTAAACTAAAGATTGAAATTTAATCCATCGTCCAATTAGTATTTTGCTGGTCAGGTCCAAGTTATTTGAAAAACTGTTTCTGCATCGATTAAAGGCAATAATAGATGGAAAAAAGTGTTAGACCTCAACAAAAGGCTGTGAAGTAACCATACATGGAAAATTATGCGCCACAAAATACATTGAAAATTCCTCGTATAGATTGATCGCATGGTGGATGACTGGCAACAGACTTAAAAAACCGTATGTCAACAAACCCAAAGGTGATCGTCCTAATATGTCTGCAGTCTTCTCTGTTTTCATGTCTTGCGCCGTGTTCACTGCGTTTGGTACGCCTGCAGAGTGCCGGTGCCTGAAGTTTCGGTAGGACTTCTCCACTGCATCCGCCTCTATTTCAAGTCTGGAAATATAGTCACTTCTAAGGTGGTTTCTAAACCAGTTTTATATTTTTTGAGTATTACCTCAGAGCAGTAGCCCTATTCTTGGAATTCTCTTCTAAGGAATCAGGAATCTTTCAGTGGAGAAAACAGGTTTTATAGCAGTTTAAAGCATTTTCTCGATGGGAAACCTTGAATCATTTAAATACCATGCCCCGGAATCTTTCTGTCGTAAAAGTCGCTTTGACAACTGCTATGAAAGCGGTTTTCTCTCCTGAAAGATTCCTGATTTCTGAGCACAGATTTCCAAGAATAGGCTTACTGTACCTAAAAATAGCCAATAAAGCCGAGCTTAAAAATGACATCACAGTAGTCGAACTTGGCGTAGTTTATATCAGTGTTATTGGTTCGCATAACGACAAGTGAGTTTGAATAAAAAATTGAATATCTAATCATCAACAGTTCCAGCGGCTCGTAGCTCAGTGGCGTGGCGACTTGATTCGCATGCTACTTTCTCTTTCTGAGTTGGATAAGTGTATTTCATCACAAATACGAACTCTTTCAGGGTTTAGAATTTATGTAAAACTGAATTTTCTCCCCTAAATGGTAGGGTTAAGCCCGCCCGGGTTGGTACCATTGTATTTGATGAAAAGATGGTTAAAACGGTAATGAAAAATTATTTGTGCGTTTCATCCAGTTTAATGCAGCCGTAGTCATAAAGGGAAGGCCTGGCATGGCGCCTAATTCCTTCGGGAATGGAAGAGGACTCACTTTCGTAATCGTTTCTTCGCAGCCGCTAGCATGTCAGATGTTGGACTCACGTTGCCCTCTTCGAGTGTCGTGCTTTGTTCTATCACTGCTGGATATGCCGCTCTTTGCTGCCTGGAATATGCAACATGTTGTTCACTTCGCTTTTTCCTCAATCAAGTATTAGCGTGGTAGGATTGCCATCGTAGGCACCATCACAATGAGATAGTCAAAGCGGCAAAGCCATCCTGTTCCCATGTCGTTATTAAGACAATAGGAGTGATTGAGGGGCTCTTAGCTTAGTGGCGCAGGGACTCGCTTCGCATGCCAGAGGTTTGGGTTCAAATCCCCGCCCCGTTCATGTGACTCTTTCTCTTTCTGAGTTGCATAAGTGCATTTCATCACAAATGCGAGCTGTTGGAAAATGGATGTTGCGAAATGGTTCGAAATCCATGTAAAACTGTTGGTCCCCTTCCCCTACTAGGTGGTAGGGTTAATCCCGTCCAGGTTCGTACTATCGCATTGGATGTAAAGATGGTCGAAGCTGCAACATAAAGTGTCCGTGTTTTCCATCTAGTTAAATATAGCCGTGCTCATAAAGGGAAGGTCCTGGCATGGCACAAAATTCCTTCGAGAATGAGGTGTGGTGGGCTAATGTCATAACTGGGTGTGGTAAACGCCATTTTTGTCCAGTTCCATATAAAAAACTACATTTTTGAAAGATTTATACAATCTAGCGAGAAGCAGTTAATTTTGAAAGGGTTGGGTCTAGAGGTTGCGCTAGGTAAAATTTGTTCTTTCGAATTATCTAAAGATATTCGCCACTATAACATCTTTTATCAATGTCTCATGACCTTTCCACAGTGCCTTGTACTATACAGGTAATTGCTATAAAAGGATGATATACCCATAATCAGATTCCTCGCGGAGAAAGTCTTCATACTCTTGGTGATATGGATCCCGCTGTGCAGGAGCGAAGCTTTTCTTTGGATTGTAGGTCGATGCCGCCATAGCTGGGAGCAGAAGATGCAGTTTTTTACTTTTCATCTGATTAGTGCTAGTGGGTAAGGCTGGCATACATACATAAATACCTTCACTCCGCATTCCCTGAGGGGTAGGTAGTGATTATGCGCCATACGGTACGATCACAGCACACCTCTTTCGCTTCATCTACAGACATACGTCATTTCATGCAAGCTCTACGATTACGGGTGCTACGGCGAAAATGGCAACGTCAACGTATTTACAGGTACGGTGAGTAATCTGTCAAATCAGAATCGGACTCGCAAATGTTAGTTCGCTTAACGCTCCAACTGCGCGCGCTCTTAAATTTCTCTGTACATTTGAAAATGCCAGTCGATCGGTTTGGTGTAAATGCCAATTTAGGTGACAACTGGGACTAGAGGCTCTGAGCCCGTAACTCCAACCTAACTCCAAATTTATACCTGAGTATATGGCATTGTCAAAGCAAAAAATACCGAAAGCAGAAAATACCGAAAGCAGAAAATACACTTACTTTGTCTATCGCCGAACAAGGCTCGGAGGTGCGGTCGTACGTCGGATGAGTCGCGCGCGGCCGGCGCGTGAGCTCTGAAGCGGGCGCTAGCGGGTCGCAGTCGGCTCCAGGGATTTGGAATACTTGATCTATGAGTAAACGTCAATCTGTAGCTCAGTGGATCGTCGAGGTTAAGCAATACTGGGCGCGGTTGAGTTGTGGTTGGCTCCTCGCCGATCTTTAAGGTTGGCTGTGATTCGATTTTAAGTAAAATTTCCCTTAATTTTAGGGTTCCGCAATTTTATTTATTCACAGACATGAATACAATTTCGATTTTAAAAACAAACACAAATTAAAAAATCTGAAAACTTCAACTAACTTACAAAATAACATAAAATCTAAATCAAAACGGTGTCAGAAAGGATGCCAACGGGACCTGTCGAAGCTGACCGTCCGTCCGCCTGTCTGTCTCACGAACCGTAATAGGTAGTTGAAATTTTTACAGAGTGTTCATTTCTATTGATCGCAGTTTTATTACTAGGTGGTATGGTTACTCCCACCCATCTGCTTCCGTTCACGCTTCAACCACCTTATCACCCAATGCGATGATCATTCATCAGTCATTTTTAACCGACTTCAAAAAACGAGGAGGTTCTCAATTCGTCTGTATGTAGAATTCTAATTAATAATTCGTCTCTATAACTTTTGCCTGGCTGAACCGATTTTGATGATTATTTTTATGAAAGCTAGTGCTTCCCAAGTGGTCCCATTTTAATTTGGTTAAGTTCTGACAATGATATCCATGAGAAAATCATATAAGTCTTAAATTTCTATTAAGGTGTGCAAGACAAATGGACGAATAACTCAATATAACGCCAACCGATATCGGTGATTCTTTTTTATTGGAAAGGACGTGTACAAATTAGTTAGTGTACTTCAGATTCAGTAAAAATAAACAAATAAAAAAGTTTACAAAAAAAAACCGACTTCCAAGAAAAAGCACTAAAAAGTAAAATATAACTGCCGTTTTTGTAGTAACGATTATTGTTTGTTATTTTTTGAGTCGGCTCCAGCCAAGGTAGCAGAGGTTCTCTTGATTGGCGCAGCGCGTGTCCGGCTGACGCCGACTCAAAAAATAACAATAATCGTAACTACAAAAATGGCAATTATTTTTTACTTTTTAGTGCTTTTTCTATGAAGTCGGTTATTTTTTTTGTGACTCGTGATAGAAGTGAACTAGCTCTTTCAGTGAAATAGTTCAACGAATGAGTGTTTAGTGTTCGAAATCATTGTGTTATAACATTGTTTATTGGTGAATTTCTTTGTAAACAGTTTAAATAAAAGGAAAGAAATCTAAACTTTTGGTGTTTTAACCTCTAATTACACCCTACCCGTGCAACAATATTATATTAAAAATCCAACTCAGAAAGAGCAAGAAAGTGGTGCCGCCCGTTTATGGCGGGGATTTGAACACATGACCTGTGGCATGCAAGGCAAGTCGCCGCGCCGCTGAGCTCCGAGCCACTCAATACTAACCTCCTCCCGTTCTCCTTACTCTTGAGAGCCCCGAGGGCTCGGAAGAGTGCGTGGTCCCTCGGCGTGGGTGTAGGCGGCAGAGCGCGCGAAGTCTCGCTGCAGCCCCAGCAGGGCGGCCTACGGGACATAGAAGAGTCAACACAGTTCTCACCGAAGAAGGCACTCTTGGATGCACATATTACATAAAATTCACATAATTACAGTCGACATTCCAAAAATAGGAACGCACTGATCTTCTAGATCCTTCATCTATAGGGTCGGAAAACTATGGAATGAACCCCCTTCCGAGGTATTTCCCCCAAAGTACAACCTGGGGTCCTTCAAACATGTTGCGAAGAAGTACCTGGCAGGCCGGCATGGTTTTTACAGCCCCCTTGCAGTCCGAAATCCCATGCGCATCGTCGGGCACCTTAAGATGTCCTGGCGTATGCCATATGCCGTGTTTAACATAAAAAACAAGAAAAGGAAGGAGAGGAGCCATGTGGTCATTTCACCACATGGCCACATGGCACCTTATGCACAAAGTGTGAATATAGTCATATGGGAATCCGGCCGTGCGAATGTGCTCCCGAAATGAGTTTGTCAAGTCAGTTTCCTCCAACACAAATCCTCCAATATGTTTGTTACTATGCAATAAATTATTTGATTTAATTTTTTTTTGGTTGTGGTATGTACATTTAAGTTGGGTTGATAGCTTTACAAAATTGGAGACAGCGGGTCTCTTAGTAGGATCAGGGGGTCCATTCAGGTAAGAGTGTGTTCGAGTTCGGGAGTGAGTTAGCCTAAAAATAGCAGGAAAATATTTTATTATTTAAATAACGGAACTGTTATTTATACTTCCAACGTATTTACAGGACAGACCAGATTTTTACCTAACTGTAATGATATTCTAGAATTGTGGAAACATTACCTATTTAAAAAAAGTGAGTTGATATTTAGTGACAAATTCGAACTCACTCTTTTCCTGAATGGACCCCCTGAACTTGGATGTCTTCGATCATCTTTGATATTTTAATCGTAGGTGGTTTGGTTATGATCCTAATGCATTTGGACAGTATTCCATTTTCGATAATAGAAACACAATGCGGGTGTTTAAAGGTCTTCAAGGAATGATAAAAACAAGTAGTTCGAATGATAGGCAAAGAGGCAAAGTACTCATCTCGACTAATATTTAAGAGTTGATGAGTCATGCGTGCTTGACTAATTGTAGCCTCTTCGGGACATTTTTTTTATGTGATTGGACACGGTGCCTCTTGATATTAGTCAAAAACACCTCATGCGAACTAGGAGCCACGCCGTGACCTTCCTTGTATTGTACCCCTACATTGAACGCTACTGGCTACCCCGCAGCGGCAGCAGTAGTGTGGGTAGTGTGGGCAGTGGGGCGAGGAGCGTGGCAGCGGCGGCAAGGCGCGTAATGCCGTCGATGAAGCGCAGGGCAGGGAAGCCTGCACGCTCACCAGCTGGCAAGTGCGCTCCTACTGGTGACGGGCACGTGTCACGCGGGAGTGACTAATAGTAACCCCATCGGATCATACCCCCGTAGCGGCGATGGCGGTGCGGGTAGTGACGGCAGCGCGGCGATGGGCGCGGCGGCGGTGGCGGCGGCGGCGAGGCGCGTCATGCCGTCGATGACGCGCTGCGCCGACGCGAGCTCCGCCCGCAGGGCCGCCTGCACGCTCACCAGCTCGCGGATGCGCTCCTGCCAGCGACGTGCACGATGATTGATGACACTTAAGACATTACTCCTCAAAAGATACTACACTTTATCAAGAGTGAAGGACATAGGAAATATCCACCTGGGCTTGTACCTGATTGCCACCAATAGTTACTACACTTTATCAAGAGTGAAGGACTATAGAAAATATCCACCTGGGCTTGTACCTTGAAGAGATTGCCACCAATAGTTACTACACTTTATCAAGCGTGAAGGACTATAGAAAATATCCACCTGGGCTTGCACTTTGATGAGATTTAAGAGATTGCCACCAAAAGTTACTACACTTTATCAAGAATTAAGGACTCTGGAAAATCTCTCGCGTTTGTACTTCGTGGAAATGGAAAGTTACATATTTTTTTAGCTTTAATGTAAAAGCAAACATCTTCTAGAGATTAGTCACTGCATATTAGTTTTAGGATATGCTGAATTCTGTCTTAGTTTCTTTCTAATAATGCACTCAGGCTAATTGTTTAGTTTTTGCTTGTTTAAAAATAAGACAGGCATGGCTACCTGCTCAGCACTGTTGTGGCGGGTGACATTCTCATGGAGCGGGTGTGGGTGCGGAGGTTCCGGCGTGCTGTCCGCCGCCACCGCTGCCGTGCGTGGCGATGGCGCCGGCTCCACCACGCTACCCACCTCCATGTTTACCTGGTATCCACAAAAATACAGTAGGAGTTCCTTTCTTAACCGTACATGTGCATTTTCGTTGAGAATGCTGGTCACTTCCGCAGTGGTTGGGTTAAGCCCGCCCGGGTTGAAACCATTGGATGAAATACGGTCAAAGTGGCATTAAAAAATTGTCCGGTTTTCCATCCAGTTTAACCGGTCTCATAAATTTAAGGTCCTGGTAGGGCACCTAATTCCTTTGAGAATGTGGTCTGTTGAGATAATACCATGACAGCAGGTGTGGTATTAGCCTTCCATAACCAGCTCCATTTAAAAAAATATGATAAGAATCCCATGCTAATTAATATGGACCGATGATTCCTCGGATAATTCCGAAATTAACTTTTCTAACGCCTGGTTCCACCACCTCCAGTTACAAAAATCCCAAAGTTATCTTTCGGTTACACCATACAAAAATGCAATGTAACCGAAAGTTAACTATCGGATTTCAGGTAGCTTGAGGTGGTGAAAACAGGGGTAAGTGAATTTCATAAAACCTTGGTAGATATATAGTTTTGATATATAGAATGCTTCTTTCGAGGAATTCATGCAACACATAAGCAATGCTCAGCCAAAACATAGCAATAATGGCAAATGTCACTAAACCGGGGCAATTGCTTTCTTTGTTCATGCATCTCTTACCAGCAGGCCCTTTAGCTAAATAATTGAAACTTACCTGAACAACAGCATCATTGTTGAAATTAATATTCTTAAGTTTCGTCAAGTCGTTGATAAGCTGTATCTGGGCCATCTTCGGTGCGCATGAATTGTTCATTGGTGGATTTTCCTTAGGAATAGCGGCGGATGCACCAGTGGTATTATTAACCCATGATTCCACGAAATTTTTCTTCATCTCATTGTGATTTAGTGTTACATAAAGCGGGTTATTCACCCCACACATGTCAGTCAGAGACGATGTCTCCACAAGACATTTCGGTTCCAAAAATTTGCTTGTAGCTATGTAGTGCTTCACTGTGGACAGTTCTTCTTTAAGATTGTCGTAGTGCGATTGGAGGTCTTGGTTCTTCCTCTTCTGGGCCTCGAATTCTGTCTTCACCTCGTCGGACTGGTTCGGAATAGTCTGCTTTAGTATCTCCAGGCGGTTCCTCTCCTGGCTGATTGTCTCTCTCTCCCCCTTTAACAAGTCGAGGTGCTGTTCGAGGACCTTCAACTCCTGCGAGAGCTGCTCACGCATCTCGTCGCCGTTCCGCTTTAGGATCTCTTCGGCAGTTTTCAACTGCTTTCTTATGCTCTCCTCCTATGGAAAAACACAAAAAAATAATAATCAGAAAAGTTACATGGACTTTACATGTTTGATAAATAAAGAAAGTATGAAAGGAAGAACCAAAGCGTTACCATATGCAAACCAATTTTTTGCAGATAGAGCATTTTGAATTTTTGATCCGCCCATGCATAGAACACAAACTATGCATGGGCGGATCAAAAATGCAGGAAATATTTGAATTTTCGAATTTAAATACTTCATCGTAAAAGTAGATTTTTCTCTCAAGTTTGTAAACTTATAATATTAATAAATATAATAATTTATGAATATATAACAATGTGTAGATTTTGCATGCATGGTTGGTTTAAAATAGACAAACTAGTGAGATTTTTTTTATTGTGATCGGCACATTTTCAATATTTTTCCAGAGTGAAAACAACAGATCAAAGACAATTTCTTTGATCGGTTGTAAAAGAATAAAAAATTGTTGAAAATTAAATGTTTTGGAATGTTATGAGACCATCCATGAAGAAAACATCGGTTTACGATGTTTCAGAGAGAGAGAGATTACAATATTTTTTAATCAAAGACAATGAATCAGCTAGAAATGAATAAGATTTGGACGCATCAACCAAGGCTGCCTGTCTAAAATATATAAATAAAACACGAGCGGGTTACCCTGAGCGCGAGTTGTCCCTTCTCCACTTGTACGTCGCGCACGGCCTCCGTGAGGTCGGCGTGCTGCCGCCGCAGGCTACGCGCCAGCTGCCACAGCAACCGCTTGCGCTCCTCCGCGCTCGCCTCCAACTCCGCGCGCCTGCTCCGGTAATCCTCTTCGAGCTACACGTTCATAAACAACTCCATTATGATATCAGAAATAATTTAATTTTTTGGTAGACTAGCGCTATCGATGTTGCTTGTGTATCAGAAAACTTGTTATGAGCGGCTAATAGCTCAAAGATTCAAAGATTCAAAGATTCAAAGATTCAAAGATTTTATTCAGCGATTTTTTAGTCTACACTTTTTTATCACTTCGTCAAATGGCATGCATATTACGAGTATCATTTAAATAAACAAATAAACAATATCGTTACAGCATCATAAAATTTTTCAATTACAATCAGAATAGAGCAACCTTTGCCTGTTAATATAAATTTAAAGTTTCAGTTTCAGTTTCTTTATTTCCTCCATTAGATGTATATTACACACTCGGATTCGTCATTTTTTTTTTCCTGTCGGTTCGATTACTTCTGGCGAAGAAGAGCCGACAAGAAACTTCGTCAGGTTGGTCATTGTATTATTATTTTTTCCAGTGATACTTACAAACTAGTTTACAGTGATTGATTGATTACTACTGCTCACAAAGAACATTATTATAAGAACATTATATACATTGGTGAGGAGCAAACTCTTGACTACTATAATGACATCTTATTCTAAATTAATAGGAATTATGATCTAAATTATTCAGGTGTAAAAAGCCATCGTCATTTTTGATACAAGGTAATATCAAATTAAATATAAGTTAGTAAATAAACAAATTCATACTACAATGTAGTACCCATGTCAGAAAAAATAAAAATAATAGAAAATAATAATAATAATAAAAAAAAAAATTAATTGGTAGTACCGTGTTAGGTACCCGGTCAAGTATGTAGTCATGAGCTTTAATTTAAACAAGTTTTCTATCTAATAAGGCTTCCTGGATAGTGTAGTAGCTTTTTTTTATTAATACTGATTTCAATTTGCTCTTAAAACATTTATCTCCTAATTTCCTGATCTCCTCTGGAATTTTGTTGTATAACCTAATACTATTGCATATAAAACTTTTTGAAAATTTTGATGACCTATGCTTAACATTTTGTAAATCAGTTTTATGTCTAGTATCGTAGTCATGTACATCAGCATTTAAGGTATTATGGTGCTTATATTTCCTAGCATGGCAGATATTTTGATACACATATGCGCTAGGTAGGGTCATAATTCCTATTTCGCTGAATACATTCCTACAAGAATCTATAGCTTTCATGCTAAGAATACAACGCAAGGCTCTTTTTTGCAAGACAAATATTCTATTTGCTTCTGCTGCATTTCCCCAAAACATTAGTCCATACAACATGAGACTATCGAAGTAAGCAAAGTAGACAGTTTTTGCAGCTTGCGTGCCACAGAGTTCCTTGATTTTTTTAATGGCATAACAGGCTGAGCTCAGTTTACCAGCAAGACTGTCTATGTGGGGTTTCCAGCAGAATCTATTGTCAATTATTAATCCCAGAAAAGTTAATTCATTAGCCATGTTTAACGATAATTCCTCTACAGTATTGGTTACGTCTTCATTATTTTTACGCCTATGTGCCCCAAGAACAAAATGCATTACATTCGTTTTATTAGTATTTAACAATAGATTATTGTGTTCAAACCATGATGTGAGCGACTTAATTACTGACAAGAAAACCTCCCGTAGTTCAATTATATTTTTGTTTTTCAAAACTACTGAGATGTCATCTGCAAACATAACTAGTTCTATGTCTTGCCCGATTGAACCGGAAATGTCATTCACATAAATCAGAAAGAATAATGGACCAAGGATAGAGCCTTGCGGTACTCCTATTGTAACAGGGTCAACATCCGATTTTATACCACTGACCTCACATATTTGTTTTCTGTTTTCTAGGTATGTTTCACATAAACGTAGCTCTTTTTCTCTTACTCCATAATACTCTAATTTTAATAACAATATATCATGTCTTACACAGTCAAATGCCTTTGATAAGTCACAGAAAATGCCATATGTGTGCTGAGAATCATCCAAAGATGTTAATAAAGTTTTTATCATAGCTGCAATGGCATCTCCTGTTGACTTACCTTTGCGAAATCCAAATTGTCTGAAATTTAGTAGATCGTGTTTAGTGAAGAAGTGAGTCAAACGTTTTTCCATAACTTTTTCAAAAACCTTGCTGAAAACTGGTAGTAAGGAGACCGGACGGTAATTCTCAACATTATTGTGACATCCTTTTTTATATAATGGTATGACCTTTGCTATTTTGAGGGAATCGGGAAATGTGCCATTTTCTAGACATTGATTTATAACTTGTTTTAGAGGATTTATGACACCTGTTAATGACTTTAGTAATTTGGGGGAAATATTCCAAAGATCTTGAGAACGTTTAGACTTAAGGTCTCTAATAATGTTTTTAACTTCTAAGTATGTGACAGGACCGAAAGTAACTGATGCAGTGCTACGTGTTGTATAATCCTGCAGGTGATTTAATGCTAACTGTGTGTTGGAGTCAATTTTATTTGTTGAGGTTTTAGCCACTGAAGTGAAGTATTTATTGAAGTAATTTGCAATCTTACAACCATCAGATACAATGTCTGCCCCAATTTTTAATTTGAGTTGAGTATTTTCAATAATAGGTGCTTTGCTCGTTTCTTCTTTGATTATACTCCAGGCCATTTTAATCTTGTTTTCGGAATTTAGTATTCTGTCCCTTAAAAACAACTGTTTTGCCCTAATTGTGACCTTTTTAAAAACTTTGCTGTAGAGAGATACATATGACTTAAGGTCTGTACTTTTGTTTAACTTCAATAAATCATACAATAGAAATAATTTTTCCTTTGAAACCATGATACCACGTGTAGCCCACTCTGCAAACTTTTTTTTGTTCGATATTTTTATGCGTTTTAGTGGCATATGCATATTTACATAATTCATGAAGGTATTAAAAAAATTTTTAAAAGAGATTTTTTCAGAAACCTTACCAAATTCAGTATTCAAGTCCATATTTAAGGATTCAATTCTATGCTTATTTACAGTTCTTGTCACTTTGAATGAATGTGTGACATTCATTTTGCATTCATTTTTTACAGTTATCAACTGGGCATAATGGTCTGACTGTATACCTGTAAATACCTTTGATCCATGGACTTGACTATCAGTAAAAATATTATCTATACACGATGCACAAGTGTTAGTCACCCTCGTGAACTCAAATATTGTTTGTTGAAGCAAAAAACTATCGAATAAATCCGAAAATTCATGTTTTCCCCCTGCATCTAATGAGAAATTTACGTTAAAGTCCCCACATACTATTATTGATTTGCTATTGTTTTTATTAATTTTGTATAAACATTCTTCTAGTTTTTCTATAAAAAAGGATATGTTTCCTGAAGGAGACCTATAAACACATAAAACAAAGAAGGAATTCATTTCTATGCAGCTTATTTCAAATTCTTTGTCAACTGACATGTTTACAATATCTAGCCTATTTTTTGCTCTCACCCCATTTTTGACGAGCACGAGCGTGCCCCCTCGTATAAAGTTCTTTCTGTGACTACTGCTTGCAATTGTGTAGTTATGGAGGTGGTGAGTGTTGATTTCATTTACATCTATCCAGGACTCGCTAACACAGTAGATATCTATGTTATATTTTTTTAATACTAATTCTAGCATTTGATTTTTGCCACGTAGGCCTTGAACATTTTGATGGCATACAATTAAATTATTCATTGGTATATTTTTCGAAGTAACATTTTTATTATTTATATTTTTTTCTGTCGGTATAAAACGATCTATATCCTCTGTGGCATTTATTCTAAAAAAGAATTTATATCTTCACTAATAATGTAGCTACTTTCTTGTGGATGCTCTGTGCATGTAGCTATAAAACGCAAGAACGATGTTTTTATTGTGTAGTTACAATTTTGCACATTTTGCGCTATAAACATGAGCCCCAAGTTACTAATATGACCATTTCTTAAATAACACTGTTTCTCCATAACATTAAGATCTAAATACACAGTATTTGGAACACTATTTGCTAAATAATACACAAGCAAGTTACTTTTGTGAGCAGTAGCATTAATCAAGTGTGAATTATGCAGTGTTGCAGAAGTGTACAGCAATGAGCAAACAAATAGTTTAATTTTTCTTTGGCTGCACACCTGAACTACATACTTCACACTTCTGTAGTAAGCATCAGAGTCCAAATTTGCCTGTGCCGAGCCCGCCAATAAGATGACCACATCGTCCTCTGTCAGATGAGCGATTTGTTGCGGGAAGTCTTTTATAATTTCGCCGATCCGCGCTGCCGGCTTGCAGACAGCGGTGACGGTGTCCTTTGGTCCACACGAGGTGTGGTAAGACTGCGCCAGGTTGCGTCCGTGCTCATCGCTGAGTATGAGGACTTTCCTAGTGGATCTATCGGGTGAGCTGGGGGGGTCTACTGCACGCGTAGATCTCGCTGCCGACTGGGTGGAAGAGTTGCTTCTCCGAGTCAAGGTCGAGTCGTGCTTCGTGACTTTTGGCTCCTCCTCTTGAAATAATTTATTTACCTTTTTTTTCTTGCCATTATTGTCATTGTTTTGCTTTTGTTGGGAGCGCGGAGGTGTTGCTCTGGTGGAAACCTTCAGCGTGTGGGTGTTCGCCTGTTTCTCTCCCTCCGATGTCTTGTTTTTCCTCTTTGCTGCCTTCTTTTTCTTCTTTGGAGCCATTTTTGCCGCAGACGCAGATAAAGAAGAATTGGACGGAGCTGTGAGGGGGGTCGCGAGTTGTGCTGTTGACTCCGGGCGGAGCTGTCGCTCTGGGTGAGGGGAGCAGAGGTCAATGATGCACTCGTTGGGTAATTCTGAAAAATGTGAGTCAGCGGCCGTGTATTTTTTGGGACTATTTGAAGTGGCGCAGGTGCACGTGCTACTATTGCTTTCCATCTGCTGCGAGAGCCTTAACGATTGCTCGCGAATTGTCACATTTTTCTCAGTGATCTCTCTCCGCAGAGCAATGTTTATCTTCGTTTTGGCAGACAGCTGCTCCTGCAGGTCCTGAAGCTCTTCCGAGTCTCCGTCGTGGGAGAAGGTGCCGCTGGTCTCTCTGTTCAGCTGTAGCTCCAACATCTCTCGCTGCAGGGCATTGTTTGTATCGAGCACCTTTTCGAACTCGGCGTGGTCCTTCTGTAACTCGAGTATAGTATCCGTCATTTTCTGCTCGTCGGCCTGGAGCTCCTCGACCTGACGCTCCCTTCTAACGAGCATTCTCTTGAGCTCCGCGTTTGTCGTCCACAAACCGTCGAATGCCAACGAGTTCTCCGCTTGCTCCGCGAGGAGCTGCCTGTTAAGTTGCTGCAGCTCCTCAATCTGCTGCAGCAGGGTCGTCAGTTGGGTGTCACTCGCCGTGGTCATGGTGGAGCGAGTTTTGCCCCGAGTATTCATGAAAAAGAAAAAATATATATGTCAAGTGATAGATAAAATCTACAGGTGCTTATTTTTAATATTATTACGATTTTTCTAATAGTAATCAATGTAAATTAATGACTATTAATCTTATATCCTATATCATGTAGTACATATGGCTATTATACCTACTTATTTATAGTCGCGTCCAGTCAGCTGACTGTGTTGGCTATCAGTGGTCTCAGTTGTCTTAATAGGTACCTATGTGTATGAAGATATCAATGAAATAAAGATAAATATAAAGTACAATAATGACAAAGATGTTGTAATGTTTATGGAAGATAATTAAACTCAATAAATATTTGTATAACTTACATGAAGTATTTCAGGTCGTAAAACGTTTTTGTGAGCAGCCATTCATGCAAGTTTTTCTTAAATAGTCATTTTCTTTTTTTTTATGCTCGGCTCGGCTAGTAGACTTGCCTTCCATGCCAAGAGGTTATGGGTTTGAATCCTCGCCCCCATTCATGCACCACTTTCTTTCTCTTTCTGAGTTGGATATTTGAATTTCGTAACTAATACGAACGGATGGAGAACGATTCATGGTTGAAAATCCATGTAAAACTCTAGATCCCTTTCCCCTACTAGGTCGTAGGGTTAAGCCCGCCCGGGTTGGTACAATCGCATTGGAAGAAAATTTTTCGAAATGGAACTGAAAATTTGTCCATTCTTTCCATCCAGTTCAATGTACCAGTGCTTATAAATAAAAACCGGCCAAGTGCGAGTCGGGCTTGCACTCGAAGGGTTCCGTACCATTGTATGAGATTGAACACTAAAATCACGTTTTTTGTATCTCGTATTTGTTTTTTGGGCCCCCCCCCTTAATTTTTTATAATGTTTACTTTTTACCTATTGCTTGTTATAGCGGCAAAATAAATACACACTATATGAAAATTTAAGCTACCTACCTATTATGGTTCGTGAGATACAGCCCTGTGACAGACGGACGGATGGACAGCGGAGGCTTAGTAAAATAGGTTCCGTTTTCCCCCTTTGGGTACGGAGCCCTAAAAACCTGTCCCATCCTCTAGAGCCATCGAAACGGCGTGACACTTACTTCCTGCTCGCGGCACCGCAGCTGCTGGTGACAGGCGGCGAGCGAGCGCCGCAGCCGCCGCTCGTGCCGCTCACGCTGCGCCACCGTCTCCTCCTCGTGCACCGAGCGCAGCTGCTGGAACATCTGCGTACGCCCAGACAGACACACTCAACTCTACGTATATTAAACTAGCTGAGGCACCCGGCTTCGCTCGGGTCAATCTCGTTATGGGTACTCGGCCGAGCGGAGCCTAAATTCGGAATATTACGAACATCCGCAGCTTCAAACATACACACTTTTTACAAATACACAATGTGTATTTTTTTATACAAATATATTTATGGGTCACTATTTTTCGCTATAATGGCTCCCACATAAAAGGGTAGTATATGCTGTCGCGGAGTTTTTTTTTTAAATTATTAAAAGTAACAATCCCGCCATACATTATTTTAGTGTAACTCTAACGGTTTATACAGAGCACGCTGAGGTAACTCTCAGATGGCAAGATTTTGTCCGACGTACTAACCGACACTTGTAATCATAGTTTAAATTATTTACACAATATATTTATAATTTCTAGCCTATGTGTTATTCTGATGTATAAGCTATATTATTATTATTATTACTGTTAAGTTTCATCACAATCCATCCAGTAATTCTTGCGCGAAAAAGCAACACACATCCATACATACATCTTCACAAATGTTCACATATAATATTAGTAGGAAGTAGGATTTACAAAGGCACAATGCGTAAAACGTAGGTGCCGGCATTTAAGTTGCTGCAGTGGTGCGGGAGGCGATCAGTTTTTGAAGTGAAAACTAATTCAGAATCATAGTGATTTGAAACTCGACAAAACGAAAAATCGACAGGAAAAAGATACAAACACATACATCCATGGGATTTAGCCTGCGAGAGAATGAGATAGAATACATTACGACACTCTGCTTGACCTTGAAAATTCATTGACACTGGCAGTTGTGTGTACCTAAACTCGCTAGAAAATGAAGAGCGATGGTGGAATGGCTACGGGCACAGAAAAAATATTAAACTCTACTTAATCTATGGTACGGGGATATCTCGGGGTCGCCGACGAGACGCACAGCGTTGAGCATAAGTTGTTTTTATCTACGATCCAGGCTTGATTGTCCACCTCTGGTAACACTGCTATAAATATATTAAAAAATACCTAGCGAGTATGAATTGATAAAAATTGGGCAGTCTCGCAGTGACGAAGTGATTCTCTATAAACCAGAGGCGAATTAAAAAACCCAATTAAGAGAATTAACCTCATATATAAGATCCTCTTCAATGGCCGTTACTTGATCCAAGTCACTGTTCGCTTCGTACCTACATCTTGAATCTATTTTGATAAAATCCTGAACGGAATCCTGAAAAAAAAAACATGTTTGCGCAACTATTTTATTCAAAATGGGCAATGGAAACAAATATGAAATGCATTTGGTATATTTGGTAATAATGTTGGCCTAGGAAAATAATCTACGTACGCTAAATATGTATGTATTATGGCCAAATGTGTTAATAATGGCTATAATTTGTATCTAACTTGCTTGCTCTAATATTTTAAGTTGCTAAATTGCAAATTCGTCTCTGCACGTGACTACTACATTTTTATACACTACGCTTTTATAAAATATACTAACCTCAGCAAAGTGTTTCTTTTTGCTGGCGTAATTATCTCTATCCTTTCTCCTGCTAGCTTGACAGGATTCGCAGGATGCCAGGTGATGACATACATTTTCGGAACTCAGATGGTCCAAGTTTTGGGTTTCAGGTGTTGTAGACTCTGCATTGTTTCCTGAAATTCGATCTCCAGATTTAATCAAGTACTATGATTACGTCATCTTTAGCTCAAATACAAGACTTTAAGGATGTTCCGACCCATGCAATGTTTTTTTTACACAGAACCCAAAAAGTATTGCACTTTAAGGCACGAATTAGTCAAAAATATTAAATATAGCCATAGTAGTTGCAGCAAAAACCTATTCACGATTTCAGGTTTAATGGTTTCTTTGTAATTGCCGATTAGAAGTTTTACACCGTTAGATGGCGCTGTTAAATAAAAATCGTATTTAAATAAATTGTAACAAAACCAATAATCCTGAAATTGTGAAATTGTTTTCGCTGCAAGTAATATGGCTATATGAAACTTTTATTATTAATTCGTAGCTTAAAGTGCAATACTTTTTGCGTTATGTGTGCAAACAACTTTATATGGGTCGGAACAGCCTTAATAGGTTTCAAACATTTTGGACACATGAGTTCAACACAATTTATGGGAATGGCGAAGATTATGTGGGAATTTAACTCCCGTTAGTACTGATTACTATGTACCTGCTAAAAATGATTAGAGTGCTAAGAGAAAAGCAGCTTCTATATTGCATTGAGGTTGTGGCAAAAGGACTATTTTACAACAAGATGAGTGAATTTCGCTAGTGAATAAATAAATATTTACCTAACCATAATGTCATACATGTATTATCTTGCAAATTTATACTCAGATATAGTTTTGTACCTTCAACAAAAGACCTTTTTATCAAAAATTAAAATGCTGCATAAATTAAAAAAATCTGTGCGAATATTATCTGTTAATTTTACATTACTTTGTTAGGTATTGTTTGTTTGGAGTAAAAAGTTGCGTTTTCAATCTTACCTTTTGCCTTAATGCCTGATTTAGGTCCTGGATTTTTAAAAAAATGCACTTACGCTCACAACCCTTTTATAAACAAAAGTGAACAAACATGAAATGGAAAAATTTAGGATGGCTGTACGAAGCGCATCACCCTCGGCGCCACAGTAGGCATTGTGGCATTTGCAAGGAAAAGGTATGAGAGTCAAAGTCGAATATGTGGCATCAACAGTGTTGCTGTTTGTACACTGACTAGTTTTATTTTAATTTCATAGATGCAGGGTGTCGTAATTGGAGAGAGATACCTTGTTCGGCTCGGTACAGCTGAATTGACTGCAGCAGACACAGCAGTAACGGCGGTTTATGAGGGCTGCTCTGGTACGAGTCGACGATTTTGCCAGCGTGCTCCGAGTCGAACGGCACACCTGCATTGGCGCAGAGGGTGATAAGGTTACGCTTGTGGCCACTGAAAAGTCGCTTCCCCTTGCAAACATCCCAGGGTTAGAAAACTTCTTGTGATAGAAAAAAGACCAATTTATAAGAGGAAAAAAATAATATATTCGGGTTCGGAACCCATGTAAAACTATAGGTCCCCTTTGTTAGCCCGTAAGCCCGCCTGGGTTGGTACCAATGCATTGGATAAAACTATGGTTGTAGCGGCACAGAAAAATTGTCCATGTTTTCCATTCCGTTCAATGTAGCGGTGCAAAGGGAAGGTCCCGATATGCCAACTAATTCCTTCGGGAATGTTGTGTATTGGGCTAATATACTAATTACTGTAGTTGTGTGGCATTAGTCATCCATGTCAGGTTGCATAAAAAACCAGCCAAGTGCAAGTCGGACTCGCACACGAAGGGTTCCGTACCATCGCACAAGATTAAAAAAAACAGGTTTTTTGTATGGGGCCCCCTTTAATTATTATTATTTTATAATGTTACCTATTTGTTGTTATAACGGCAAAATAAATACATAATCTGTGAAAATTTCAGCTTTCTACCTGTTACGGTTCATGAGATACAGCCCTGTGACAGACGGACGGACGGACGGACGGACGGACGGACGGACGGACGAACGGACGGACGGACAGCGGAGGCTTAGTAATAGGGTTCCGTTTTCACCCTTTGGGTACGGAACCCTAAAAAGTATTAGGTACACTTTTGCTCTAAATATGCCAAGGTTAAAGTTAGGGCCGTGTCCGTTAAAACCAGGCATATCTCTCACCCAAGCTTTTCAGGACGTGCCACACGTCTTCCTCGCAGAACCGAATGTCAGTGCCCTGTTGCCTCTGCGCTCTCTCCACAAGCGTTGCAGCGAACTCAAATACCATATTAGCTAGAGGGATTTCGGATGCAAAGACGGAGAGTGTGTATTTGAACTCCTGAAACATGATGAAGCGACATGATTATGCTACATGAAGTGCAGTCGACTAACTACTTCCAAATTCTACAATATGCGAACTGGTTGGCAATACATTTACCTTACGACACATTTGTTTGATATATTTTATGTATTTGTTGTGAAATTTATAGGTCATCGGTAGTCGATTTACAGTACACATTCAACATCATTTATTTTAATAAACAACGAGCATTGTGTAGATACAGACATCTAATGCAATCCTTGCCTGCGCAAGTTTCTTTCTCTTTATGAGTTGAATAAGTGCATTTTGTCTGGAATGCGAGCTGTTTCATGGTTCGGAGTCATGTAAAACAGTAGGTCCCATTACCCTACTAGGTGGTAGGGTCAACCCTGTTGGTACCATCGTATTGGATAAAAAGAAGGTCGAGGTGACAATGAAAAATTTGTCTATGTTATCTATTTAGTTCAATGTAACCGTAGCATCTTATTCCTATGGGAATACGCTGTGTTCGGCTAATATGACGGTGGGTGTGGCATATGGAAAAACTGGAAGGATTAATTTTGCCTATATGAAGGTATTTTTTTGACCAATAGGTATTCATTTCGAAAATATTTCACCCTTTGAATGACGGCTAAGGAATGGTTCAAATAAAAAAAAACCGTCAAGCGTGAACATGTTCAAGTGCCGAGGATCCCGTCACTGATTGTCATGGACATATTTATTGTTTGTTCATCATCCACAGGCAGCACACTTCACTCGGATTTGTCATTTTTTATCATTAGCCAGTTGAGCGATAACAGCGAAGAAGAACTGGCAATTATTTTTTTCAATGTCCGCTTAGTCTACGTTTACAAATATTGTTTATGTATTAATGGATACGACATAACCGTTATCTCATTAATTTGAGTTTCAGCGACATCTACAATTGAAGCGTTGCAATCAGATTTTGAAAATAATCTGAAAAAGTATCGGTTGTGACATTCCTCGGAAGCAGGATCCTGCCTGACAAGACGAATGTCAGTGGTCATGGTTCATCACTGGAATTGCCGTGGAATATCACTATGGTGCGAAAAGATGAAATTCAAATCCAAACCCTCGCCTAATGATTGTTTTACAATTTCAAACAAATTAGCGCTTCAGAAATCTAGCTTTTTTTTAAAAAGTTTGACATTTTGAGCATACATCATTAGTTAGGGAATTTTTTTTAGAATTTTCAAACAACTGTTAATAGGAGAGCATTTGGGAACAATATGCGTGTGACCGACAGACACCAGAGCCAGAACATAAGGGTTCCTTTTTTAGCTTTTTGCGATGGGACTCAAAAAATGGAAGAGGAAAAGTTCATGAATGTCACTTATTAATTAATATCCTTTAGAGTAATGAACATAAAACAAATTAAACTAAATAGAGAATATAGTATGTGCATTATAAATAAAATATCTCCTCTAGGTCTGCCGAGGCAGCCATTGTCCCTAAAATACTTATAGCATTTCCTCTTTGAATTTCAATGCTTATGCGGCGAACAAAAAACATTTTGGAGCGTGAATCGCCCGAGGTCTCGCTTAAGAGTTTTCCAAGCACATCTGCGAAAGCTAAGGACTCGGATGACCACGCACCAAGAGTTTCCACCGCAAAAGGTAAAAATTCAAAGAGGTCTGATAGCGACTCATATTTTTTTCTTTTGTTACCTGCAGCAATGGCTGCCGCAGCCCCACCTAAGCGCGAGGAAGCAAGGACGTGGCTCGGCGCTAGTGTGTCAGCGCACGTTGCATCCCACACTAATGCCTTTCCCTTTTTCCACGGGACCAGGGTCATACCGTCTGGTCTTTTGCCGTCTGATCGAAACAGGCCTGGCGGTTCTAGTATGCTAGGGATTCCAGCGGAGTTCAAAGATCGTTTGATAATGTTGTTGATTGCATAATGTCTAGGCATGCGACCTGCACTCCGCCGGCATGACAGCCCATGATGACCAAAGCTATCAACGCTGGACCCGCAGATACAAGTGTGAGGTTGACACACCTTAGCCCCAATCCGGAGAGCGATGCAAATCCGTAGCGTGTTTTTCTCCAGAAGGGTGCCGAGGTGTGGTGGGGGTAAGCTTTAAGCCACGCCCCAGATTCCTCGCAAGTAACTCCTAGCAAACGAGCTTTGATTGTTTCTGTGCCAGCAAGGAGATCTGAATGTGTAATCTTTATTAACGGTGTGTCCCAATTTCTTTGAACCTTCGGTGCTATTGGCATCTCGGCAGTCCCTGCCCTCGATCTCCAAGCTTCTGTAGCTTCCCCCGCATAGTTGACCTCAAAATCACTGCCAAGTGATGGATTAAGGATTGCACCAATGAGGTCAATACTAGCATGAGTAGAAGCTAAAAAAGCCGGAAGGGCGATGTCAGCGACACGTCGAATACCAATACCTCCAAATGAAATTGGGAAAGTAGCCTGTATCCAGCTGTCATTTTCCAATTTAATGTTTAATATTTTTTCCATAGACGTCCTGAATTCATTATCCACTTTTGCCAAAAAAACTGTTTGCCGCCACAGAGGGCAACATCTTAAAAAATATGTCATCCTTGGTATACAAAAACAATTTTTTAATATCCTGTTTATTACCTGTCTCATTAAATATTCAGCGACTAGGATGTTGAGTGCTTGTAATTTCAGCTCCAGACGTTGTGACAATAACTCCTTGCATACAGACGGTTTCCCTGGAAATAATAACATTATTACTAGCTGAGGTAAACATTATTATTTACTAGCTGAGGACTAGACGCTCTCTACACCAAATTTTATCAAAATTGGTTTAGCGGTTTAGACTTTTCAAGCCAGACAGAGTACTTTCACATTCATAATATTAGTATGGATAATAGAATGGATCAACCATATACCAAGAAGAAATGACCTAGTCAAAGCGAGCAAGTAGGTAGTACCCCCTGTATGTGGTCCGCGGAGCCATTGTTAGCCAAGGTCAGCGTGCACTTGTTTCATAAGACAAATAATATTTTTTACATGAGATCAAATAAAGTTTAGGATGCTTGGGAGAAACAATAAATAACCAATTCAAAATGCTTGCCAAGTTGTGCGCTTCTAACGAGCCCGATGAGGTGAGTGCGCAGGTACGCACGCAGGTCCAGCATAACTCCGTGCCTCTCCAGAAGTGCATGGAGGGACTCCTGGAGCTCCTTCGTGGAGTAACCGTCCCCGTCCACGTCCGCTTCCCCGGGTGCGTACTCGCCCTCCATTTCTGATCAGACGCCAAAGAAAAAGAGAGCATATGAAAATAACTTATTTTCACATTTTGAAAACTATTGTTTATGTACTTCCAAAGTTTATTTTCACTGGAATTTGACGATCTTGACATTGACAGTTTTTGTTTCTTGTTTTTACAAGGGCGATAGAGGGCCGAGTAAAAAAAATAACCCTTTTTTTGGACGTTTTTCTTCCTCTGATTTCTTTGTGAATATTGCGGCGTGAAGAAGTTTGTATTCCCAAGCTTCGTTTCGTTGCTATGACAACGTAACTAGCGCCATCTGTTGAGCTCTGAAAGGCATTTAAAATGTGCACGACTATTTTGACACACCTACCGTCAGTCCCTGTGGCGCAGAGGATAGCGCGTTGGACTTCTAATCCAAAGGTCGTGGGTTCGATCCCCACCAGGGATGCAGGATTTTTTGTCACGTTTTATTTAGCGTTGTATTTGATAGTTTTTTTTTGGATGCAGAATCCATTTTATTCCTTTGTTTTATCCCCATATCATTCCGATATTATGTTAGACGTGCAACGATTTCGATTTCATGTTTACAATGTATTCAATTATGGTGGTATTTAATATGCATTGCACATACACATACACATTATCAAGCCGAGCTGTTTCTCCGGAGGGGTAAGTATTAGCGCAAATATGGTAAGGCGAAATGAGCACTAGGTTTTTTTTTTTTATGTGACTGGACATGGATGGCTAATACCACACCTTCTGTCATGGTATTAGCCCAACACACCACATGGGAACTAGGTGCCATGCCAGGACCTTCCTTTATTGCACGGCTACATTGAACTGGATGGAAAACACGGACAATTTTCATTGCCGCTTCGACCATCGTTCATCCAATGCGATGGTACCAACCCGGGCGGGATAAACCCTACCACCTAGTAAGTAAGGAAGGGGACCTACAGTTTAACGTGGAATCCGAACCACGGCTAGCCTCTCTCAACGGTCGAATGATCACCCATCCAAGACCAGACCGGACCCAGCGTTGCTTAACTTCGGAGAGCGATCGCCGAAGTGTCGCGCCACTGGGCCATTGAGGCTGAGTACTTATTACTACCTATTCCGTCCCGTGCGGTACGATCACTCACACACAGCATGCTTCTCCTCTTGTTGCAACTCTTCATGCATCTTCTTCCGATTACGGAAATTCAATAAAAAAAACACTTCCCCAGAAAACGTAAGTAGGCAGATGGTAGGCAGTACCATTACATTGACTTGTGCCATACCAAACGATCAAATGTCTTCAACTGATGGGCAGATTACATTAGGCGATCAGCTGAGTGTCAGATTTGACAGCCCGCGCGGGGTGCGGGGCGCGGTGCACGCACGTCATTTCATTCGTCCGCCTGATTAATCGAGATGGGCATTGAAAACAGAGTTTGAAGACCGGAATATTTTGCCGATTTATGATCCCGAAAATCTACAAACCCTCTACGAGCTACAGATCCACACCCTGCTGAACCAATCGAACCGTTGCCATGCGGCGTCGCGCGCCCGGCGTGGGCGCCATCCACAAACAACAGCTCGAGCAAGTCCGCTACAGGGAGAAAGGCTCAGAGATTCAAGAGAATCAGTTCCAGACGATGTCCAAGCAGCTGGAGGTGTTTCGGGACAACCTCGAGGAGTTCGCCACCAAGCACAAGCAGGAGATCAAGAAGAACGCTCAGTTCCGGCGGCAGTTCCAGGAGATGTGCGCGGCCATAGGCGTGGATCCTCTCGCGTCAGGGAAAGGATTTTGGTCCGTTTTAGGTGAGGATTCCGTTCATATGTAATATTTTGTAATTTCAGAATGCTGTGTTTTCCTCAGCCCGGACAGGTCTTTCAAGCATGTCAAACAACAAAGTAACAAAGAATCAGACATGTTACAAAATCAATCTTGAGAGGTTTTACTTAATAAAATAAAAAAATATATAATTGAACTCGCAAATCTACTAAATGTAAGATGTAGTTTTTCGGTGCCTTATTGAATCCAATGCCGAAATTGCATTACAGAAACTTGGGAACATATGCCGTTGCAGAAGGTTATTTTCACCATTACAACTACTTTTTCTTTGCAAATCTCAGATTAGGCCGATGATAGAATACTGTAGCCACATATGGGTATGTAGTCCTCAGTACCTGTTGGTATCCTCGGATTCGATGCAACACCGAGTTGTCCGTCTTGTTGGTGACCCACAACTCACCGTTGGCCTGGAATCTTTCAGCCATACACGGTTTGTAGGGTCGCTCAGTAGGTATTTTCATGGACGTGGCTCTGCAGAACTTTCATCCCTTATTCTTCCCCATCCAACCTATATCCTGAGCATCAGCCACAGATAATTAGAGCACCCCTTTACGGATGGCATTAGGCTTTTAGAACAAACCGTTTCTCAAACGAATTTCTCTGCCGCACCGTCAGGATAAGGAACTGTCTGCCGGTGGGTGCCTTTCCTCAAAACGATAACCTGAGTCTTCAAAAGTAATTAAACAAGATTGATAGCACTGCGCGTGGTTTTTCCAAGTGAGGTGGATGGATTTTAAACACCTTTGGTCTTTCAACACAGCAACTCATACCAGTTTTTCATAAAGAAAGATGTTTTGTGTATTGTATATTGACCAATGCTGAAATTTTTGTTCGGTCACAAATTAACATGATACCTGGCTACTATGTATATGCAGTGCCATTGGTATGAAAGTTGTGTGATAGTTTATATGTATGTACAAACTAGTCATAGAAATTATCTGAATTTAGTCCAATATATTTTTTATTGTAAGAAACCAATAGGTAGGCAACCTGTCAACAAAAAAGTATGTTTACATGCCTGATTATGGATATATGACAGGTATCGGTGACTTCTACTACGAACTCGGCGTGCAGATCGTAGAGGTATGCCTGGCAACAAGCTACAAGAACGGTGGGCTCATCACGCTGGACGAGCTGCGCACGCGGCTGGTGAGTGCGCGCGGACGCGCAAAGAAGCACCAGGACATCACACAAGAAGACCTGCTGGCCGCTGTCAAGAAACTCAAGATATTTGGGAATGGGTAGGTTTTTATTGGATTTTTGGATTATTGAATAAATTGACTTTGACTATCATTAGTTTTTATTAACCCCTGATTTCGCCATCTCTAGCTACCTGAAATCCGATAGTTAACTTTCGGTTATATTGCAAAGTTACATGGTGTAACCAAAAGATAACTTTGGGATTTTTATAGCTGGAGGTGGTGAAAGCGGGCGTTAGGAGTGGGGGCTTAGCTCCTCCTTCACGCTTTCCCTGTAGGAATATTTTAGCTCCACTCTTTAAACCATCTCCATTGTCATACAGGTTTTTGATCAATCCTACTTACCGACTTAGTTAATACTCCCTAACTCTCAACTTAAATCGTGCTACAGAAATGTGTAATTTTTCTACCCCTTCTGAGATACTGCATTATGGTGTATATATTTTTGTATTATAATTTAACAATACAGAGTGCTTATTAAAGGTGTGCAAGCTTAAAAGGATATAATGTTTTTTTTTGTTTTATACATTTCAGGTTCAGTGTGGTGGCAGTCGGCAAAGGCAAGTGGCTGGTGCAGTCGATACCGGGAGAGCTAAACATGGACCAGACATTAGTCTTGCAGAAGGCTACCACACTTGGAACTGCTTCTATTTCTGCCAGTATACTCATCAATGATATGGGGTATGTATGATTTAGATCAGCGGCACCTCAACCTTTATTCGTGGAGGGCCAACAGAGACACATGATTTTTTTTAAGGGTCACATTACTGAATTGGTAAAGTTGTGGGTGCACAGGTAGTGACTACGGCAGGACGGGTGATATGGAAAGTTTGGCTGCATGCACTTAAATTATACTTGTGAGGTTTTTTCCCGGGCCGCATGAAAAGTAATGAAGGGAAAGTCTTTCGGCCCGCGAGCTGCCGGTTGAGTACCGCTGAATTAGATATTAATTGTATGTTAATTTTTGATCTTGAGGGGTATACGTTGCCATTCGATAATCAAGGTAGTGCAATCAATCACTGT
Organism: Incurvaria masculella; assembly: GCA_946894095.1. NCBI lineage: Eukaryota > Metazoa > Arthropoda > Insecta > Lepidoptera > Incurvariidae > Incurvaria > Incurvaria masculella. The sequence continues at coordinate 12,202,399 of OX335660.1, read as the reverse complement.
GAACTAGTTTGTAAGTATCAATGGAAAAAAAAGAATACAATGACCGATGAAGTTTTTTGTCGGCTCTTTGCCAGAATAAGTAATCGAACCGACAGGAAAAAAAAATACTAATCCGAGTGTGTAATATACATCTAATGGAGGAAATAAAGAAACTGAAACTCTGGGCACGGTCATATTCTAGATCGGTGACCGTTTTCAATGTGAGAAAACATGTGGGAATTTCGAACAATTCTGCACCAATCAGAAGCATTTCTCATGCCTTCTGCGCTTTTACTGGGTAGAATATTTGGCATCCACTTCTGATTGGTGCAGAATTGATCGAATTCCCTCCCATATTTTCTTAAATCTTGCACGGGTTCAGCACCTGGTCATAGTACTTTCTACTAGGTTTGCCGGGCATACTTCCACACAATTCTGTCCCAAACATATTTAAGCCTTTATACATGATCTTAACATCTCAATTAATTTATTTATTTATGAAGTCTTTAAAAATTCGTTACATTTAAAATTCATTACGTGTTCTCTTGCTCGAAAATTTTCATTACCTGACTTTTAAATTTAAATTTAACTTTGTGATTGTGAACAGATCAATGTTGCTGAAATTTACATTGTACTGTTTAGCAGCTCGATTAAGCGTAGAATGGCTCGAGTAATTATTGCGGAACCCGTGCACTAGTAGTAGTTGTGTAGAGCGCGTGAAATGTGCGGTTAATGATGATAAATTGGAAATTTCAGCTGGAACGAGACGCGGACACAAAGCGCCCTGAACCACATGGTGAAGGAAGGCCTGGCGTGGGTGGACACGCAGAATGGCCCAGAGACACTTTACTGGTTCCCCAGCATGTTTGCAGGATGTGTCAGCGCGTAACACATAGTTACAGTTTGGTAGGTTGGGTCAGACTTGCCTTTTACCCAGAAAGGAGATCTTATGAATATTTATAGTAGTTTTAACATTTGCAATTCTGGGAGTCTGAAAACTGAAATTGTCTTTTGGCATCAGATTCAACAGCGACATCTCCATTTAAGAGCAATGGTAAAAGTGATTTTGGTTTATTTTAAGATCTTATATTATCTTTATTGCTGTATTGAAAGAGTAGTTATCAATGAAAGTGACGAAGGTAAAGGTCTTTAAAATTGGTTGGCAGTGGCAAAGAATATTCAGAGAGCTATTAAAACACATTTCTCCCTGTCGCACACTTTCCTCTTCTGGGTTTAAGGATTAGATTGCTAAATAGACAGGGACATCGAAGTAAAATGAAGGAAGTGGAAAGGTCAATCTTGTACCACAATTCTGGGATTTCAAAAATGAAACGTGTGCTTCTCTACTGTCTGTGTACTGTACCAGAGGTACTCCACGTTTCATTATTTTTTCGATAACATTGCGATTTCTGACAGCAATGTTTGTTATGAGATGATTCGATTTTATGTTACCCATGCATGCCCAATTATTTATTACAAAATAAATAGATCACTAGTTCTTATGATCTATTAAATAAAATACTATCTACATAACTGTAGCCGTGGAATTGAAATTTGAATGTACAAAGGAAATGTAATGTAAAATATGCGCATGCATTCAATCTGGACGCAATAACATATCTACATGATAATGCACTAATTGAAAAATGTTATGCTCTCCATTGTTTTTTGTTTGTAGATATAATTGATTTTCTAATCAATGTTAGGTATAAATAAAAAAATTTAGGATGGATGAATTTTGTTGTCTTTGAAGGAAAACATGTTCAGTTTCTTGCAGAGAATTACCCCCTTTCTACTCTGCCTACTGGCAGCTATACACCATGTCGTGTTAACCATTCCGTAACCTGACAGAACCATAAACAATCGTGCGACTCGAGTGATAGAAGTGAAACTTCTTAGATTCTAGCAGAGATAATGGGAAATATTATCCATTCCTTGCACTGCCCATTGAAATTGGAGAACGGGAGTTTAAATTTTCTACGATCCAGGCCTATTTTCACTTCAAAAACAATTATTACACATGTTGTCCAAGACCAGACCAAGACCACTTAGGAGACCATAACCAGCTTTGGTTGCCATCCCCACCCTAGCACATTCAGGCAATTCAAATCACTCGCTATTTCTTCGACCATATCTAGATGTAACTGAAAAGTTGAAAAAATATTCATAATGAATTTTATATGTATGAATTAGTTCATGGATCTCGCATATTATGGAACTGCTAACACATGGTTTAGCGGACCTACTTTCACTTATAAAACTTGCAGCAGTACTAGGTCTAGTACCCTAGACTAGGAGGCTTCTATTTCTATATTTATTTATTGTATTTACAAGGTAAAATTTAAATTGTATAACAGTAATTTATAAAACTGTGACGGTTGTAGAGTATGTGCGGAAGGAGAACCGTCATAGGATATGAGGGTTTGCTTATTTACCGCTGTTTCGATATGTAACACTTCGTTTTTAGGGTTCCGTACCCAACGGGTGCCAACCTCCGTCCGTCCGACCATCTGTCACAGGGTTGCATCTCAGGGGGGCGGAACCCTTCATGTAGGAGAATGACTCGCACTTGGCCAGTTTTTAGATTTGATCATTACCAATCCATATTATTGATCAAATAGAACATTTACCTCTCTATATGGTTCTCTTTGCACACAGACTATAAGGAACAAATGTACAACATGTTTGTTAAATTTTGTAAAAAAAATATATTTTATTTGTTTTATTTATTGCACTTGATAAATTTTTACCTCGAATGTCATGACACCTTAGAGTGTCGGTGCTTCTGATCATCCATACAATTATTTTGTACTTTTAGTCTTTTGTTCTCTTCTTGCAATTCGTCAAGTCTCTTCTTTAGTTGCTCCGTCATTTCCACATAAGACTGCCTCCACCTGGGACAAACATTGGTTCGTGATAATGATGTGCTCTTACAATCTTTCCTATAGTTGGTCTAAACAATATAGTGTCATATTCTGATATCCGGCAGGGTTACTGTAGATTTTTTGGGTTTCTTGTTATAATATACTTACTAAAAAGTCTAATTAAAAGTAAAAAAATAATAAAGGACCGCACCGATTAGCCCAGAGCCCCAATCTACATTAAATTCAAACTTTAAAGTAAAAACGACTCTAACTTACTTTTTATTAAGCTCAATTTGCTTTTGGATGTGCTCGTTCAAAGCTGTCACCTCCTCATCCTTGCTTGATACCATCCTGTGCCAATATCAAAATTAAAAAAATATGTAAGTATGTAAACCTCAGATCATAAAAGAATGAGATATGCCACCTAGCGCGCCAACTTTGGACCTGCTGTCGCCAATTTTAGAAAATATCTAATCAATAGATTTGTTTTGGTAAATGCATTTCGTGAGCACATTCGCGGCACAAGAAGTGCCGCAGTTTCCCATAAAATTATATCATAATTTGTTCATGCAGCCCTCTCTTTCTCTTTCTGAGTTGGATTTGTGCATTTCTTCACAAAACCGAACTGTTCCATGGTTCGGAATCCATGTAAAGCTCTAGGTCCCCTCCCCTTTTTGGTGGTAGGGTTAAACTCGGCCGGGTTGGTACAGTCGAACGAAGAGTTTAGGATACACATCCGGTTGAATGAAAAGATGAACAGTCGAAATACTTTGACTTTTGGAAACAATTATAGTGTTGAGTATAGATTCAAACATAGTTGAGGATGTCTACTAGCTACTGAGTAAACAAAACCTTAACAAAATTTAATCAGAGGTTGTATTTAAACACCATAAACGTTTAACCGGAAGTGTATCCTTTAACCTTTGGTTAAATGTACATTGGATGAAAAGACGGTCGAGGCGGCAATTAAAAATAGTCTGAGTTTTCCATACAGTTCAATGTAGCAGTGCTTGTAAAGGGATAAGATCCTGGCATGGAACCGAATTCCTAGTATGACGGTTGGTGTGGTATTAACTATCCATGTCCAGTTACAAAAAAAAACGTGTGCAGTGGGCAACAGACCAAAGTTTCTAAACTTTATTAGTAGTCCCATGTTACCAACCTCTGGTTTAGATCACTCTTTGAGGAGAGAAGTGTTTGCAGTTTGGTCACCATGCTATCAGTCTCCTCAAGAGACTTTTGCAAGTGATCGATTTGTAGCCTGGAAAACAGAAAAAATAATAAGATTTTTAGGAGTGTTTTCCTGAAGATTAAGTTTGGCAATGAGCATTTTTGTCGATAGGTAAGACCTAGTACTTCTGAAATAGCTTACACGTCGCTGTCACTATGCACCATGTAGATGGCGACACATTCGTTCGTAGGAATTTCTGCTGTAACTCCGCCGCTGCAGCCCCGCTTAGCCCCACGACAATGTTCTGTGTCCACCACAGTCAGCTAGTATTGTTACTTACTTACATTAGACTGACTTAAGGTCCGCTATATCGGGGCGCTGCAGCGTTACCTTCCAGTCGCGCCGCTTAGCCTCACTACTCACCACAGTCAGCTACCTATATAGTATTGTCATGAGGATGTGTACTTGTGTTAGACTGACTTTAGGTCGGCTATCTCGATAAGCAACAGTCCCAGTCGCACCGCTTAGACTCGCCACAGTCAGCAAATACTTCTGCTCATGAGCAGCATGAGAGCTTGAGGATGTAGGTACATGTGTCAGACTGACTTGAGGTCCGCTATTTCGGTGCGCAGCAGCGTTGCCTCCCAGTCGCGTCGCTTGGCGTCGCGCGCGTTCGCGTCGCACAACCTCCGCATGTCCAGCGCAAGGCACTGCTTCTCCGAAACCAGCTGGATGTTCCGCCTCTCTGAAGCCACCTGCGCATGCGTTATTGCATAGCTGAAATATTTTGCATAGAAATACTACTGAATTGTGGCATGTATCGGAGGAAATACCGCGAGAATGGTTTTGCGCACCAGGTGGCTACACAGGTAGCTACTGCACTACACATGGCAGAGCGCCATAACGTATGAACACTGCTCCCATACTTCTTCATACATGCTCTTCGAATACAAGTTCTGGCACCTACTTCACTCCTCTCCATACCAAACAAAATAATATTTATGCTTGCTAACCAACTCTTGGAAGGCAGCTTCGAGCTTTTGCTCGGCGACAGCCAGCCGAGAGTCCACCGAGCTGACTGCATCCTCGTGAATTTTCTCAAAGTGCTGTTTCGCTTTTTGTAACACCTGGTTTTCTCTGGAATCAAGAATTTAATCATTCAATAGTGCGAATATTGTGTTCGTGTGTTGCACAGTCAAATGCTAAAGGGCCCTTTCGGTAATGGCACAGATTCTCAACAAATTTTTTTGGCTACACCTTCATAATCACTGCTTGGAATAACATTTCCATGTCAAAAACAAGACAGGCGTGGCATGAGTCTGCCTTGTGAGAGTAAATCTTTCCGACGAGCTCCCGGTCGAAAGACAGCACATGTGTGAGCATGCCCGATATCACCTCATCGTACTTCTATTTGACTTTATCTAGTTCCGCCCAGAGTCCACTCTAAGTATCTTGTACTTCTACCGCCGATAAATACTGTATTGTGACAGTACGAACCTCATAATCTTTGCAAGCAACAACCCCTTCTCGACGAGCTCCCGGTCGAGAGACTGCACATGAGTGAGCATGTCCGATATCTTCTCATCGTACTTCTCTTTGACCTCGTCTAGTTCCGTCCGGAGGCGCCCCTCTATCTCGTTTGCTACTTCACCGACTGTTGCCTTCAGACCAAGCAGTTCCCCTGTGGAATGATTACCTCCGTATAAAAAGGTAGCATACAATATTGAGATTTTTATGTCATTAAACGGGAAGTAGACACAATCGGTACCCTATTCTGTCATATTGAGTAAAAGGGACATAGGAAGTAATATTTTTTCCCATGTAACGACATAATCTTTCGTGAAATGACTGTTCCATGTGTACTTAAGAATGCTGCGTTATTTTGTTTTCCCTTGATGCATACCTAATTGACGTAATCAATATTAGTAATTGGATGATTTATGGGTTTCTTACGTACTCACCAGAAATAATTGCAGCTTTAGCACAAGCGTCGTCTCTCTGAGCAGTCACCAAATCAAGTAAATCTAGTGCTTCTCTTACCTGAACAAAATCATGTTGAAATATTTACAATACATTTGATTACACGGTCACTAATTATTTTCATAATATTGTTGTAGGTATTCAAAATGTTTGCACTTACTTTAGACTTCGCTTCCAGTTCTCTTTTAGACGTATCATCTAGATCAATTTTGCACTTCTCTTTCCGATTGTTTAGATCCTCATTATTCTTCTTTTCAACACCAAATGCGATTTTTAAATCCTCTAACTGCTTAGAAACATCTTCTATCCTATCTTCTAAAATCTTTCCTCTTTCTTGATAAGATTTTATCTCTTCTTCCTTCGCTTTCAGGTCTATTGTGACTGACTTTTCTTTTAAAGCTGCTTCCCCAAGCTTTTTTTCAAGTGTGTTTATTTCTTCGAGCGCTGTATTAAATTTAATTTCCGATTCTCTTTTACCCCTGTTACCAGCATTTGTTTCTTCCTGAAATTAAAACTCTACACATAAGAACTCTATACCGGATGTTTCGAGATAGGTAACAGAAACTTCGGGAATAGAAAGTACTCAATATTAGAAGAAAAAAATCATTTTCTAATACCAGTAAACTAAACAAAAAAACCATAAAACTATCCTGAAACACTCTGTATGGAAACCAAACCAATTACTCGTTTGAAAGGTTTTACTTGTCCTGGAGTTTGTATCAATCCTCATTTTGTATCAACAGCGTGATTTAACTGCTTACTAGCATACTAAAAAGGAAGGGGACCTGCAGCGTAATGTTGAATCCGAACCTCGAACGCTCAGTCCTACGACATGCACAGGAAGAAATCCAGTTGGCACAAGTTAATTATTTCATTATTTTTTTATTTAATAAATGATTGCAACTTACACTCAGCTCTCGTTTCGTAAATTCATTTTGATATGTCTTGAGCTCCGAGTCGAGTGCCTCGATGGTGCGCTGTGACGTCTGCCAAAGTTGCAGAAGGGAATCCCTCTCCTTTTAAAAAAATATGTTTATTAATAGAACACACCTAACCTAGAACACAGCGTACTTACCCAAAATGTTATTTACTGCGCAACATGATGAATAAAAGATGCAACCGTTACGTATTTTTAGTTGGCTACATTAGAAAGAGAAATAAATGCTAACTCCAATTATTTGTCTCTATTTCCGGTGTGAAGACATGAAAACGCGCGACAGAGCATGTTTCGTTCTTGTTACAAAACAGATTTGATGGATTGATGATATTAGCCCAAAAACTACATTCTAATTCTGCATTCGATTTCATTCATTTTCCTCTACCTACTTGGCTTGATGGTAAAAACTGTGATTGTGATTCAAAATATATTACGGAATTCCAGGAATTAATAAACACATATAGTCGTACTCAGGATGAACTGTCAAATTTTAGTAAGAGGACTAGCACCGGACTACCATACAAAAGTGCTATTTAGTCCGGCTATAATCCCGTATTAAACTAATTCCGCGCCCACTCTGACTACTACTGGCAATGCATCGGTTTTTGCGTGGGTCTAAGATTTTATATTAAATAAATGGATATTATAAAGGAAGTCCCGGCAATGTGGTCGTTTCTTAAAATCACAAAATTCTAGGATTTCTAAGAATGAAAATTAAACACTTTTGTTCTACAAGTTTTGTGAAAACTAAAATAAAACTGGATCCCCTTTAAATTTTTCGTAAAAAAATCGTCTAAACATTGAGAATTTGGGATGTTCGTTGCACTGAATAGCGTCCTGTAAAGTTATTCCCCGTCACTCGAGAAAAACAGTAGAAAGCGAATTTGTAAGCGAACTCATTCGCCGGCGATGCCGGCATTGTATGTTCAGATGGCTAAGCTGCCCCCGTACAAGCTATTTTCTGTTGCTGCTCCTGTACTTCCATGCTCGCTGATTAAAATTTGCGCACTGACATCACCTAGACCACTGACCTTAGTGACAAGAGCAATCTGATTTTGGAGATCATCTTGATCAGACTGTCGATCCCCTGATGATCTATTGGCGAGCTCAGATCTCTCTCTAAGAAGAATTTCAATCTGGCGTGAGAGTTTCTTGTTGTCGTCTATCAATGTTCTTATTTCTGCTTCCAGTAATGTGTGGTTTTGCTTGAAAAAAATATGAACTTTTTAAATATTACGCAACACAGGACAACAAAATACAATTCAGTATGGTGGCTAAATGTATGTAGCGTCACTAAAACCATTAAAACTCACTCTGTAAAAGTTTACTTCTGCCTGCAAACTTTGCACTGGTGAATCCACACCTCTGCGAAAACAAGGAAGTTTTTATTTCCTATCCGAAACTTATATCCTTCACTTTAAGAAAAGAATTGTACATAATTAACAATTTTAGTTTCTAAATTAAAAAGATAGCCACAATAATAACCACTTACTGCATACTTTTATCCGTTTTTTGACAAAAAAATATGAACCACGAGGATAAACGCAATATGTACATTTTCTTTGTTTACAATTTCGCGGGCACCTAACAAGCCTGTTGCTTAGCAACGGCCAGCAACGTAGAGCAAGTATTATTAGATACAATTTCAAATGTAAGGCCAGATTATATTCTTTGGGTCCAGGCCGAGATTCGACAGACTAGACGTAATGACGCCATATGTTACGAAATGTAATATTTCAACGTTGCCCAACTTTTGATCTATATTTCTAGACATCAGGCTTTTATTGAAAGTGGATGGTCAGCAGACTACGCTTTGTTTGCCTTTCCGCCGTCAATAAAAACTAAAGTCACTGTCACTTGACTGTTACTGTCACCCGTTAGGATATTATGTTCTGTGACTGTCACTGTAACACTAAATTTTCATTCGGCTTTTTCGTGGAAAGAAAATAAAATAAATTTACAAAAAATACGAAGAAATTGCAAATAATTTAAAGAAATCTGTGGCTATAATTAGTTCGCTTTCATGTTTTCACGTTCGAATTACCGATATTGATATGCCTCCATAATGTCGCAGTAAGTTATTCCCGTCTTCCCAAATAATTTTGCAGTTAAGTTTGCAGTCCATTCCACACTCCTGAATATTCTTGACGAGACCCATCAGGTGAAGCGTTTAACCTGGGTGCTGTATTTTGATATCATTTGTTCAAGATTATTATTTTGTAGCTCAAGGGATTTGAGACACATTTGACATTGTACCAGTATAATGAAATTCTTAGTTTTCGTAAATTCTTAAGAACTTCTCACATGGCAAGGAACATTTTATTACCTATTATTTGACACTTGTACCTCCTTGCAAAGCTATTAGCTCATTACCCTTAGGCATGTAAAGAACGACTGTTCCAGTCTTTACTACGACATTGCCCCGGAGCAGTGGCCAATCGTGTATCACGACAGCTACAACATCTCCTTTGCGGGCATCGAGAGGCTGCACGTGTTCGATGCCACCAAGTGGAGGAACATCGTGCAGGTCCGTGATAACTGAGGCCAGGCGTATGCTGACATGCAGGGTGCCTATTACTATATGAACACTCCATCTAGTTTGAATTGATACATGTATACCCAGATAGCACCATTACGTGCTCAACTATTGAGGAGTAAACTGAGATAACCGTCATAGGCAGGTGGACGAGTCCATTATGAAATGGACTCGCCTGACCTCCACACATACATTACCAATATGACATTAGTCCAAAAATGTGTAAAAAAATTCTCCTCTCTGAATGCCGCAATTATTTTTTACTTCAAATGTGATTATTGAGGTGACATGTGTGCCTCGAAAATTGTATGATTAGACAACGCCATTACCAATCAATTATTTTATAACATCATCTATTTACATTTTCAATTATTTGGCGTTTTTAATTGTAATTATATATTAATCGGAAAGTATATTAATTTCAAGCTGCAATATTCAAATTTTCCTATTTATTCATAAATAACTTCAACTGTTTATTTTGTGTTTGTCACAGAGAAAACTTTAAACAAACTTTACAAGGTAACATTTTTGTAGGTACCATGCCGTACAAATTTCATAGAAAATCTTAAATGAGCACGTTACATAAATGAATGCTTGGTGTGGTCGCCACCATGGCTTTAGTTGGCTAAATATTTAAATAGGAGCTCCAGCAGTAAGAGTGGTTATTAAAAGTAGTAGTGACCACTAGCTAGTTTCCTTGATTGGTTACAGTTACACTAGCTAGTTTACTTGTAAGGTGGCACAACTTGATGGATCTTTTTGCCAACAACTGTCATTTTCTGCAATACAAAAAAATCTTGACAGTGCTTTACACTGCATCCCCTCATTTGTGTCAGCATATTAATGGCCTCCAATAGACCCTGCCCACATTCTGTCACCACATAAATTGTCGTGACATTTATCTTATCTGTAGTAGATTATCTTTTCGAATATAAAACATTTAAGTTAATCTGTAGACTGTAGAAATATGATGATAAATCATGCACAAAAGATTTCCATTTTTGGAAACACTTTTGGTCCCTTTGGTGATTTCAGAGCCATTTACCTCCGATCAGCATTACACTGTGTTCAAACACGTTTTTGTGATTTAAATAAAGTTTTATTAGGATCCACTAGATGTTGCTTCTGTCGACAGTACCTGAAGGACGACGGACTGGTAACGGACGAGACACTTGTGCGGCCACGAGAAGCCAATAAAGAAGACCTACTCGTTGTACACACCAAGCGTTACCTAAGGAGCTTGAAAGTTAGTTTTTGTAGTAGTCCTAAAAGTTATAACTTTCTAAAGTTTTGTTAATAAATGAAATGTACCTGGTCCATTTTTAGGGTCCCGTCGCAAAAAGCAAAAAAAGGACCATAACGGTCTGGCCCTGGTGTCTGTCGGTCACACCCATTTTGTCCCAAATTATTATCCTATTACGGTTGGTACTTTTTGAGAAAACGCTAGATTTCTAAATGCTAATTTTGAATGAAAATGCCATATATTCATCAGACGAGATTGATTTTCTTTTTTCGCATTCCGTCTCATAGTGATATTCCCAACATGACTCATATCCATGTCCAGCAGTGACGGGACCCTTGGCATGTAAACATGTTCAAGCTTGACCATTTTTTTTTATTTTTCCGCCAATTTGATATATTAAAGGTGTTCTCTTATGTTACAGTGGAGTTTCAATGTGGCGTGCATTACCGAGATTCCACCTCTGGCCTTGGTGCCAAACTTCCTTGTTCAACTCGGATATTTGAAACCTATGAGGTGAGATAACATAGTAACATTTCAAGAAAGCAACGAAACTATAAGAAACTGACCAAACATAACAAATTACCGAACAGATTATGTATTCAGCTATCCCTTCATAAAACAAACTAAATAACATTGGATGGTGTACTAAATTATTCTGGCATAATATAACATTAACTTAAAATATGTTCTCCGCGGTATGGTCAGTGGCCACATTGTTATATGGGCGCGTTATATGCCACACAGACGAAACATCGCCACAGTGCTTGAATGTGCTCTAAATATGTGTTTGTCAAGTCAGTTTCCACTGTGACTATGTTTGCATGTGGCATGTACATTTCAGTGGGTTGGTAATTTCTGAAAATTGGAGACAGCGGAAAAAAAATATATGAATTTTTTCTCGAGGCAATGAAAAATTGTCCCTGTTTTCCATCCAATTCAATATAGCCGTGTTCATAAAGAGAGAACCTAATTCCTTCGGGACTGTGGGGGTGTCTATGCCATCCATGTCCAGTTACATAAAAAAACTACATTTAGCACAATAACTTGAACCCCTCAGACTGCAGACGGGGGGCACAATCCTCGCGGGCAAGCTGGCGCTGGAGCGCGGGTGGGCCATGAACGTGGGCGGTGGCTTCCATCACTGCAGCAGCGACAAGGGCGGCGGGTTCTGCGCCTACGCCGACATTCAGCTGCTGATACGCTCCCTGCAGAACAGCGGCCTCGTCAGCACCGCCATGATCATCGATCTGGACGCACATCAGGTTTCCGTCCGATTCTTTCTTTCTTTCTGCAGTCTTTGGTATCATTTATAATTTACTGTTGGTTACTGCCAAACCATTATAGTCTTACCACGTTACTAATAAACCCAGTCATCCTCTGATAGGTAGCCTACAGCCAGCAAATGTATTTGTATTTTGGCTTATCGCTTTTTCTTCATCTGTGGTAATCAACCATTTTAAAAACAATCTTCCAAGTGTGTGTGTACATATAATAGCAGAAAATAAAGGAATAAACAAATTACCAAAACAGCAATTTTCCATTTTTATTTTGATATTAAAAAAATATTTTTTGCAATTGCAATTTCATTTACCGTTACTATTAAACTCAAATCATCATCTAAAAAATGTTTTGTCCTTTGCATTGACATGCAGTTTTCTAATTCGACAGAAAGGGACAAATCATTGTATTCAGATAATGATCTGGGTTTATTAATAACAGGGTTAGTTTTTCTAAACTGTAACCAGTTTACAAATAGATCAGCTAGCCAGTTTCCATATTTACAGTTCCTGCGGGATTTTTTTGGGATAGTTATTGGTTGCTTACCTTATGTAATGAATTATAAACTATGACAAATCCGATTGCAGTAACTAGTACTAACTACAGATGATGAATAAACAATCGATTTTGTTAAACGTTTATTTCATTATTGAACATAAAAAACAGAGTCGGACTCGCACACGAAGGTGTACCATCGTGCAAGATTTAACATAAAAATATCGAGTTTTTGTATCCCCCTTAAATGTTTATAATTTTTAATTTTACTTATTTGTTATTTTAGCGGCAAAATAAATACACACTCTGAAAATTTTCGGGATATAGCCCTGTGACAGAACAGATGGACGGTCGGACAGCGAAGGCTTAGTAATAGGGGTCCGTTGGCACCGTTTGGGTACAGAACCCTAAAAATTTTCACTTTTCTTTCTTTGAACTGCTACAGAAAGAAAAATAATGCATGCATCCTTTTGATTTCTCATCAACTTCTGACTTCTTCATTCCGCAAAAATGGCCAGGCTCATGAAGTTATATTTGTTTAACGTGCAGGGCAACGGCTATGGCAGAGACTTTCTGGACTGCGGCGAAGTGTACATACTTGACATGTACAATGCCAGCATTTATCCGCGAGACCGCGCCGCCCGCCGCGCGATTAACAGGTAACGTACAACTGTTTGCAACACCACAATGGGTTATATTTTACCAATGTAACGGTGTGGATTGAATTGAATATGGTGACCAGAATTAATAATGGTAGGTTAAAATGGTTTTTGGTCTTCCGTAGTGATTTTTTAAAATCCAGGTACAGAGCCTGTGCTTTTACTAATAAGCTAAACAGCTGATTATACCTACGTTCCGAATTACGTATATAATCTACATACCTGACATACGTGCGGTTTCACCACCTCCAGCTACAAAAATACCAAAGTTAACTTTCGGTTTTACCGTAAAAATATGCAATCTTTCCAAACGTTAACTATCGGATTTTAAGAAGCTGAATTTGTTTAAAACAGGGGATAGAGTATTATATGTTTGCCCCAAATTACTTTGTTCACAAAGGAAGAATTTAAGAGAATTTGAGAGATATACTCGGCATTCCGATATGCATATTGGGGGTGGAATGTATGCATATCAAAATGCCAAGTATGATTTGATAAAGGTTTTATAATGGAATTATTCTGACCTCTACAACTTCACCAAACGTAATGAGAATGCTCATTACGTTACGAGAGCTTTGTCAAATAATGGATGTGTACATTTCTCACAGGCGGGTCGAACTAAGCTGCTACACTACAGACTTTGAGTATCTCTCCAAACTGAAGAAGTGAGTATAATGCGTCTGATTTGCAAACAAGTTTTTATTGCCTCAGCCAAAAGAAAAATATATATTTCTATAAATACATAAGTTTTTACATAAACGGATTTGAGATATTTTAAAATTCAAATTAATCAAAATCTAAATTGTTTGAATTGTCCTATCGCAAGTAAAAAAATCCTGCTACCAATCTATGATAGCAACATAAATCAGCCACTCAAGGGCTAGTATAACCTGGTTCAATAAAGAAACGATTTAGAAATGGCGGCTGCTACTTATCTCGCTCCCACTATATTGCTATCTATACTCACACAGTGCGGTACCGTCTGCAAAACAAAATTTCAATTCAGAGCGCACTGTTACATGTACTCAGTTATATATACCTTCAGTTATATATATACCTTTTAGATTGGAAAATATTGGCGTATAAACTTTGAAAAAAAAATGTCTATTTTTCGTTCATTATCGATTTTTTTTACTGGAAAATACAGATATTTACAAAACAAAATTCAATAAATATATCCGTATGTTTCGTTTTGCAAGGCTCTCTCAAATGATAAAAAAAATATTGAAATCTGAAAACTTCTAGGGGTAGGGAAATGTTAGGGCCTGGATGATGATTTCGCTTGTTTAATGGCAGTCGCCGTGCAAAATTGTGCATTTCTGATACATTTCTTAAAATTTTCAATCTTAGATGTCCTGTGACTTCACGACAGGTAAATCTTCTGGACCTAGTGGCGTACAATAATGTATTTTAATATATAATAGATACATTTAAATGACCCACAGTTTTATTAACCTTATTAAACTAACACATTACAAATATTACAAAAATCTTAAAACATAAATGTATGCTTGGTAACAATATTATGTTGACCGTACCGTCCGTTCGATAAGTAACAGCCGCCATTTATATATCGTTTCTTTATTGAACTGGCTTATACTACTATTTGTATAAACGGTAGGTATTGCAGATTTTCCCTAGATGCTTCAAGGCAACGTGTCGTCTTACTTCCAGGAACCTCACAAGTTCCCTAAAGGACTTCCACCCAGACATAGTGGTGTACAATGCGGGCACAGATATCCTGGAAGGAGATCCACTGGGTCTGCTCTCTATCAGTGATAAGGTACTTACTAGAATTAATTTGTTTCAGTTCTCTGGTTAGGTAATGTAAATTAATTGAAGTTTTTTGTTGTATTGATAATGTATGTAATAATTTATTATTTTAACTGCCTTTTATATTCGAAGTTTTATAAAAGTTTCTTAGGATATCTGATAAAATAAAGTTAAAATAATATGCAAACATTGTCAAAAAGAGAATGATACTGTCACGTCTTGGCGTGCTCGTGGGTGGCCTAGCTCAGTTAAAATACATAAAATGGGGAACCAGAACTTTATTTGGTATATTTAATTCCACATTTATTTTTGGAATCTTTCTCCTTCCAGCTTTCGGGACATAAGCATTTTTATTACACAACAAAGTTACATAACATATTGATTACTTGCAGGGAATAATTCAGCGAGACGAGTTCATTTTCCGCCAATGCAGAGAGCTGAACATTCCACTGGTGATGCTGACGAGTGGAGGGTACCTCAAGCGGACAGCCAAGATCATCGCAGACTCAATCCTCAACCTCTACCACCAGGGCATCATCTCTCTCAAGTAGTGACGCTGACAGTTGCGGGTACCTTAACGGGACAGCTAAGATCATCGCAGACCCCTACCGCTAGGGGATAATCTCTCTCAAGTAGTGATGTTGCCAGTCGACAGCCAAAGATCTTTACAGACTCAATTCTCAACCTTTGCTACCAGGGCATCATTCCTTTCTAGTAGTGATACTGAGCCCCAAAATCATTGCAAACATCATGCTTGACTCTTATAAGATGATAATGACTTGATAAAATCCATTCGCACTGCTGTAAATTATTTTTCTTCAAATGGTTCTTCAGGTCAATACAAAAAATAAAATATCATGTCAGTTTGCTGATATGCAAAAGAAAAATAACCAGGTTAAAAGGGCGGGCTTAAACCCTACCACCTAGTAGGGGAAGGACCTACAGTTTTACATGGATTCCGAACCATGGAGCAGCTCGCATTCGTGACGAAATGCACTTATCGAACTCGGAAAGAGAAAGACAGTGGTGCATGTTGGTATCGAACCCAGGCCTCTGGTACGCTAGGCCAGTCCCCGCGCCACTAGGCTACGAGCCGCTCTTGAAGGAAAAAGATGCATAGTCAAATACGTTTTCTTTGGAAATAATTGTGTGAATACACATGCAATATAGTAGCTCGTGGTCTAAGGCTAGAGGACTTGCCTTTCATGCTAGAGGTCTGGCTTCAAATCCTCGCCCTGGTCATGCAGCACTTTCTCTTTCCGAGTTGGATAAGTGCATTTCGTTACAAATACGAGCTGTTCCATGGTTCGGAACCCATGTGAATCTGTAGGTCCTCTTCCCCTATGAGGTGGTAGGGTTAAATAAAAGGATAAATTAGAATGTTACTTTACATTCTTGGCCTCAATTCAAATATATTTACAAAAAGTAGCATGTGATGTTTTTATAAGGCCTCCAATTTCTTAGTATTTGGTGTAGAAGAGTATTCTGTATTGATTCTACATTACTATGTACCTGTTTAGCTATACTAAATGACGTGTACCTGTATAGATCAGAAGAGTGTAACCATGGGTTATAATTATTGATATTATAGCTTTGTCAATTAGCCAAGGCAATAATATCAATGTTTATAATGTAATTTACTCACTACACTCTCCTATATATGAGCCTAATTGTGATAGATTGTTGTGCGTTATTTATTTTTATGAACCTCTATCAAATAAATATTTATTTAACTTGTTATATTTTCTTCATTAGAAATGGAGCCCCAAGTATACCTACTACTGTTGAATAGTGTTGTGCTCTTACTGTAAACTTCGAACACCAGAATACTCGACAGTAATGATACCACTTGCTGGTCTGCATAATATGCCTAAATATGATATTTCGCACACCTCATTGGCAACAATTGTAGAAAACTGGTACTATTTTCTACAATATTTTGAGGTCCTGCAATTGTCTGACTCAATTAGGAATTTTTTTTTTTATTGTATGATCAATCTGTTTAATTTTCAACAAATTAGCTAGATAGGGATTTGCTACCTAACTGCCAGCCAGGTTTGTTATGTTAGGTTCATTCAATTCCTATTAAAACAACAAAAGTCATCAAGGAAATTCTGTCTGTTTAATCTATAATCATCACTACTTAATTTGAAAACAAATACATATATTATACCTTTTTTCAAAAAATATTTTGAAAAAATCCTGACCATTTGTGCTCGAATGGCATGGTCGTAAATTGTAAATTTAGACTAAGCAGATGTTGAAAAAAAACGGAGTTTCTTGCCAGTTATTCTTTGCTAGGTTTTGTTTTGCTGAAAATATGACAAATCCGAGTGCAGTGGACTGTATATGAATGATGAATAAACAATACAATGCAGTGTTCCGGAAAATGATTTTTCACGAAACTGATAAACTCACTTGGAAAACCCGTCATTGTGAATTTGTTCTGAAAGGATAAAATCTATAATATCTCACCAAAAAGACATAAAAAAAGTAAGTAGTTAGCAAGATTGTTCCAAATGTATTCCAAAATAGAATTTGTTCCAAAATAACCACTCACCACAGTGAAGTCTAAGCAGCTACATAGCCCGTGTAGAATGTGATTTGTTCTAAAAGGACTATGTTATCGAATAATAAAGTCCGCTCATCTAACTCGTGATTGTGTAAAATGTGCATTTGTTCCAAAACGACCATTACATCGAACAAGAAAGCCCACTCGAATAACCCGTGCATGTGTAGAATGTGAATGTGTTTCAATGAGACGTTCATCTAACAATAAAGTCAAGTAAGCCAACCCTTGTCTTGTGTAGAATAGATGGGTTGTGTCATCACACAAGAATGGCCACTTGGCTAGCGCGTGGTGGTGTTGAACTGAGAGTAGTACAGGTCGGTGGGCTGATTGTTGTAGACAACCGTGTTGTAGTACTTCTCCTTTTCGCGCTGCTGCATCGCCAGGAGCATGTTGTCCTCCATGGTCTGGCGCGCGATGTCTCTGGGACACGAAGCCACGATTTTGAATGTTTATTAGGCGCTAAACAGGGACATATACTCCTAATTAATGCAGCCAAATTATCGAAAATATTAAACCCCTTACTTGCGTTTCCTCTGCTCCTGAATATCTGCGCGGGCAACGTCCCGCGAAATCGACTTGGCCAGCGCCTGCCACTCTGCCTCAGTCTTCATCTCGGCGTCCCTCTTCGCCTGCATCCAACAGCAATACATTCGAAACCAACATCGCATCAGGCGTCATCAGGTGCTCAAGTCATCTTTACTTAAAGTGTCACGCTAAGTAGAAGCTTACAACTAAGGGTAGAATGGGGAGAGCTTTCACAAGGATACCTGTCTACAGTTTGATTGATCAGGTACCTATTCATTACCAGCCTCTGAAATTGAGTTCGGGCTGAATTAAAACTAGAAAACAATCATAGCCTTTTAAAACAATTTTACCACCAACCGGTTACGCAAATGTAGTATTACGTTTGGCAACTTGTGAGACATCACTTCCAACACCATCCGACTAGCAACAGATTCGATTATACCTGAGAGCCTTATGCTGGTACTGGCAACACATATCGAGACGTTTTCCGATTGGCTTCCGGTTCCGGAAGCCATCTTGTTGTTTACTACATTTTGGCTGTGTGATTGTAAAACCGGGCAAATGTAAAGGCTCAATAAATAAATCAAGAAGGACCGCCGTTTTTCTTTCCGACCTGCTACAATAAGGCTAAAACTTCAGAAGTGGGATTGAAACCAGCCTTGCAAGATGTCGGGACCTTATCATGGTGGACTCGGCAAACGGACGCGAAAAAAAAGTGAAGATGTTAGCAAAATGGCCAACAGCTTGAAAAATTTTTTTTCCGAGTTAATCGAAACGAACTCTTCACCAACCCCTTTCAAGAAAAGAAAGACCACGCATGCTGACGCGGAATTGTTTCCAAAGTTTGATCCCGATTCTAAGAATACCAATGTTAAGGTGTGGGTGAACAAAATCGACCAATTGGGCAGCATCCATGATTGGAGCGATGCGGATAAATCGTACGTAATGCAAATGCGGCTTCGTGGCCCTGCCCGGGAATGGTACGAGAATTTAGAGACTTATGATCTCACCTGGGACGAATGGAAGGAAGCTATAGAACGGGCATTTCCAAGATCTGTCGATTTCGCGGATCTTCTAGAAGAAATAATGAGTCGTCACAAGAAGAACGATGAAACCATGACGCGATATTATCATGATAAACTGGCTATGATCAAGAGGTGCAAGCTGGACGACGAAGCTGCTATATCATGCATTATTCGAGGACTTCCATCAGATCTAAGAATAAACGCAAAAGCCTACAAATGCCAAACTACTGATGAGTTATACTACGGTTACTTATCATTGCTCGAAAACTATAAGAATAACAAGGAACAAGGCACTACCTCATCAGGGAACACTGCGACTACACCTGCTACGTGGAGAGCAGCTGTCATTTGCTACATGTGCAGGAAGCCGGGACACGAGGCCAATACCTGCAGGAGCTACTTACAGTGCGAGAAGTGTAACAGGCGTGGCCACACCACCTCTAACTGCTGGTTCGCGGATGGTGCTTCAAGAAATGATGGCGATGGAGCTAAAATCGAGGTGAGGTTTACAACTTTCGATGTCATCCTAGACTTGTACAGAAAGCGCATCATCATAAAGGTTCATCCTTTAATTACTTACTTGGATACGGGAAGCCGAGTATTATTGCTAACAGTCAGGTTAGTAAAATTGGCCTACCCACAAAATGTTGAAACATCGGTCTCAGTCAATATAACTAAGTTAAGTGTGCATAGCGGTGGAAGTTGATGGACGATTGAAAAGCAGCCCTCGAATCTCCTTTAACCTGATTTTATAACGACATAATATATAAAGTCAACACATTATTAACAGAAAGGATATTATTCTCATTATTACTCATAATTCCGCCACCCTCATTAACACACGTGAACTAAGAATAATAAGAATAAGAATAAGACATTTCATTTGCCACAACACATAAGTACAAAAGAGTAATGAAAAAAAATTAAACTAAATTTTCTCTTGTAGGTATCTTAAATTTGTGACAAATGGGATCAATCTCAGCCCTCTCGCAGAAAACTACGAAGCTGGTTTTCAGACGAATCCCTACTATAACTATCTTTAAACATTGCAGTTTAGGTGACGCTGCTTCGTCTGATGTGAATTTACTTATTTACCAATCCGATTGCTTTGAAAGCCACAATTCCTTTACAAACATGGACGACTGATTAGTGTAGATAACAGGTTCATAGATTGTATTTAGTAACCAGATCATTTTTCCAAGAATGGACGATGTTCTTGTTTCATACCGGATACCATTACAAGTCCGGGTAACAGGTCGGCGATTATCACATTGACTGGCCAGCAACGAAGCTGATTACACAACGGGAAGTTTGCCAAGAAGAATATTAGGGACCACTAGTAGGTACGGATAAGAGTCTAAAATTTATTTTTTGTGCCTTAGGTGTAGGAAAACTTGGAAGTTTTCGAAAGTGACATGTTAGACAAATGAAGAAAATAAATGTATTCTCCAACACACATTATTTATTATAAAATACATCTCATAAATTTCAACCTTCTGGATCTTGTAGCTGTGCCCATTAAACTATTTAAAAAAACTCCTCCATGGACAACGACTGTGGAAAGGTAACGCTTGCTGCGTTTCCTCTCTGCACTGCCAGGCCGATGCGCTGGAGGAGGAACGACCCGGCTCGAATGTCTCCGGACTATTCGCGCAGCCTGTTACTCAGCTCGCTCAACAATTGTTTTCCGGCTGCGCGAACGGGCCCTAGCGTCTCTCTTGCGAAAGGGATAAAGTTAGACAAATTTTTGAATATACATTCAGGGTTCTTTGCTATGAGCGCGAATTATTTAGGATGAAAATACTAACACTTATCATCAAAAGAACAAGACATCGTGCGTGAGTAAGTGCAGGAGCTAGTTAATGCTGGAATTGTGTCAGAATCTAACTTCGATTACTCTAGCACGGTGATTTTGGAAAAAAATAGGGGCTTATCGACTTTGCGTTGATTTTCGTGTCTTAAATACTCGTACGGTTAAGAGACTACATTTAAAAATATAAACACCCATTATTTACCAACAAAGATGTCGCGCAGCTAGGCAGGAAAAATCTATTTCCTACATCAAAAATGTCCTATTAAAAAAATCGGAATATATTTCGGAATATATTTTAAGTAGCTAGTCTCCTATGTTTTCATAAATTAGTTTTTCTCGTAAATGACTGTTAAAAGTAGTTTCTTTTCGAATATGTTTATTTCAAATGTTTTCATGATAAGCATTTAATATTTCAGTAAATAAAAACCTTGATAAAATTTAAAAAAACATAGACGACTACGCACTAGGTTGATGAAGTTTTTGGCAAATTTTAAACCAAATATCTTTAGAAATTAAATAAGAAATAGTTTTTCCTTTTTCTATGAGCCGACACGAAAAGTGTACCATCTTTTAGGATTGTTATCCACTACCTAATATAGATGATCAAATAAAGTATTTTTCAGGGAAATACTAATTTACAAATTTAGATTGGGAGCAAGGATACTATCAAGTCCCCGTGGCTTTAGGCTTTTGTCTTCTCTTGGAATTTAAGATAAAAAAAAAAGTGCCTTTTATGGTAGTCAATGCCACAGCAGTGTTTTATAGATTATTTAAAAAAAAACTACTGACATTACATCGAAATATGAGCAATCTCATAAATAGGAAAAATAGACTAACTATACCTAGAGCAGCAAAATGGAGATTATTACAAAAAAATCATGACTAGATCGATACGTAAATCCCCTGTGTGCTTACAAAAAGGGCAATTAGAGTAAGCTTGAAGTCGAACTACATCCTACAGAACAGCCTATTCGAATACACCAACATAAGAGCTGTGTGCCAACTATATAGCTGTGTGCTGACTGTAACGCTGTGTGCCAACTACAAAGCTGTGTGCCAACTATAAAGCTGTGTGCCAACTTTAAAGCTGTGTGCCAAATATAAAGCTGTGTGCCAACTATAAAGCTATGTGCCAACTATAAAGCTATGTGCCAACTGTAAAGCTATGTGCCAACTGTAAAGCTGTGTGCCAACGAAAAGCTGTGTGCGAAAATAAAAGCAGTGTACCAACTTTAATGCTGTGTGCCAACGTATAAGCTGTGTGCTAACATAAAAGCTGTGTGCTATCTTTAAAGCTGCGTGTTAATGTAAAAAAAACTGTGCGCAAATCAAACTCATATCTGCTTCTTCAGAACTGTGTGCCATTATAATGCTGCGTTCGAATATAAACAGAGATGTGTGCCGTTTACTTAAAATGTGTATAACAACTAGGTTTTTGAATGCTTCGTAAGCACTTATTACACAAATACTGCCCAATATTTGTTTTGTTTCAGATCAACAAAAACGCCACTGCCTTCACGCAGAATCGCCGTGGGTCACGGCAGTAACTAGGATGGCCGAGTATTACGTTTGGCAACTTGTGAGACATCACTTGCAACACCATCCGACTAGCAACAGATTCGATTATACCTGAGAGCCTTATGCTGGTACTGGCAACACATATCGAGACGTTTTCCGATTGGCTTCCGGTTCCGGAAGCCATCTTGTCGTTTACTACATTTTGGCTGTGTGATTGTAAAACCGGGCAAATGTAAAGGCTCAACAAATAAATCAAGAAGGACCGCCGTTTTTCTTTCCGACCTGCTACAATAAGGCTAAAACTAGTGAGAGCATCATGTTTGGTCAAACAAAACACAAACCCGCTGATCGGCAATTTGCTGCATCTGCGCCTGTTGGAACTTCTTGAGCTCCTCGGGGTTCATGCCCTTGTACATGAAGCCGATAGCGCGGTCCTTGCCGAGGGCACTCTTCGCCACGTCCGGGTTCTCCGTCAGCATGTCGGACGTCAACTGGTTGAACATGTCCGCAGTGTTGTCGGCATCTTCTTGCGCCCTCATTATCTGCTCCATCTGTTTCTTTTCTGCCGCCTGGAAAAACCAGCATTGTCTTATATCGGGCCACACGTCATAAAGTATCTTCGAATACACTTTTACAGCTCTGGTAAGCCTTACTTGCACTTATTTGACTGATAATTGACTGGTACTTAATACGATCGATAGAACTTTTGATTTTTTATGCGTACGCCCTTCAGGGGCTTTCGAGCTTTGAGGGGGGCTGCGATAACTATACCGATAAGATGCGTGTATATGAAAGAAATAATTTCAACTCTTTGTCTTGATGTCGGGTACCTAGATACCAGGCCGACGTGATTCTTCCACCTTACCAGAGCGGTGTTGTAGTTCATATTGGCTTGTCCCAGCCTGTAGCGGCATTCCCTCTCCAGCTTGTCCAGTTCCATAGCGCGGGCATCGCGGGCCTTGATGGCTTGCTGTTAAAAAAAGCCATTGTTTTACTATTTAGTATCCAGTGAGTATGCTACTCTACCAGCTAGCTGCTAACTTAGCTAGATTCTTGCTACTCTAATAGCTTTTTTGGAGCACAAGAGAAATGTGAAAAGACGTAGGAATGTCAAAATACGTAACCACAGATCCTTCACTGAGTGGGTAAATTTAATCCAAACGATTCTGTTTCCCTCGCTGCTGGCCGTTATGCTGGACTCGGTGACTAGATTGACAAGCAGTATTGTATTGTATTGTATTGTTTATTCATCATCTATAGACAGTACACTGCACTCGGATTTGTCATATTTTAGCATTGGCCAGTTCAGCAAAACAAAACACAGCGAAGAAGAACTGGAAAGAAACTCCGCTGTTTTTTTTTTCAACGTCCACTTAGTCTAAGTTTACAAAAGTGTTTGTCAATTATTTTAACAAAAACATAGGTAAAACACTAAATTCACATGAATACACAAACATTTACAATCCATGCCGTATGCAACAGTTCATGACAAATATCATTTTATTTGCAAAGACAATCCCCCCCACTTAATATGTTGCCAATTGGAGCAGGCCAGTCCCCACAAACAGCACCCGTTCACGAGCATCACGCCGGGCACAGCCATTACCTCTTTCAACCATATTTTAGGGAAAGAGATAACCTGAGCCAAGCGTCACCGTAAGCAAGGACCTTTAAGCGATGCACTGCTCCAGTGGCAACACAACACTGTGAAACACTTGCACATTAGGTTTTAATACTATGAGTTTTGTCATAAACTACTACTGTCAGCTGATCACATAGTTACATATCCCTTTAAATGCTACCACCGCATCACAAGTCCATCCCCGAAATCAGGTTTAGTACCATATAAAAGTTCTCCGCCCGCTTCCTGTCCTCCTCGGCCGCTTTCCTCTCCTGCACCTGCTGCTCGAGCCACGCCGTGCGCTGGGCCGCCATCACGCGCGCGCGCTCCTCGCTCATCAGGTCCTCGCCCTCGAATCTGCGCAACGTGCGTCCAACGCCTCTTACAGACTGAGAGACAGACTTTAGTACAGACACACTTTATGTTGTACACACCCTCGCTAGCAATGCGCTAGTACCATGTCAAAGCTTTCCGCCTGCTTCATTTTCACGGAAGCCTTCCTCTCCTGCACCTGCTGCTCGAGTCACGCCGTGCGCTGGGCCGCCATCAGGCGCGCGCGCTCCTCGCTCATCAGGTCCTCGCCCTCGAACCTGCGCAACGTGCGTCCAACGCCTCATTACGGACACACAGACAGACTTTAGTACAGGCACACCCTCGCTAGCGCTACGTTAGTACCATGTCTACGCTTTCCGCCTGCTTCATTTTCACGGATGCCTTCTTCTCCTGCACCTGCTGCTCGAGTCACGCCGTGCGCTGGGCCGCCATCACGCGCGCGCGCTCCTCGCTCATCAGGTCCTCGCCCTCGAACCTGCGCAACGTGCGTCCAACGCCTCATTACAGACACACAGACAGACTTTAGTACAGGCACACCCTCGCTAGCGCTACGTTAGTACCATGTCTACGCTTTCCGCCTGCTTCATTTTCACGGATGCCTTCCTCTCCTGCACCTGCTGCTCGAGTCACGCCGTGCGCTGGGCCGCCATCACGCGGGCGCGCTCCTCGCTCAGCAGGTCCTCGCCCTCGAACTTGCGCAACGTGCGTCCAACGCCTCGTTACAGACTGAGAGACACTCTAGTACACACCCTCGCTAGAACTGCGCTAGTACCATGTCGAAGCTTTCCGCATCAGGTCCGGTGAGTCCGCAGTCTCATCGCTTTCCTGTTCACGGTCTTTTTCTCTCCTGCGGGTTACCATGCTAAGTTAACTCGCTCGGTGAACAGCAGTTGAAAAGGCCAGGGAGTGATTAAATCTGACGTTTAGTTGCATATCATGATAACTGTGAAATAGCCCAGCGGCTAGAGCAATAAAGGGTTCGATAATTCTAAAGTCGCTGATTTTTTTACAGGCGATGTAGTTTCCTTATGGAAGGTTGGGTGCAAAGTAAAAAAATCAGCGACTTTAGAATTATCATAACTTATCATGCCAACTTGATCCGCTTCGACAGGTCTAAAACGACGTGTTATACGGCCAAGTGAACTGAACTTTACCAGTTGGCATGGTACGAAATTCAACTAAACGTCATATTTGATCACTATTTTGCCTGTTCTATGCTGCTATTTTGTCGCGGGCACGGTACAAAACCGTGCTGTTGCGCTCTGGGACCTTCTGTTTCAAAGAATAAGACAGGATCCGTGATGAGGAAGATGCAACATGTCCACAAAAAAGACAATGTGCATAGTGTATGATTTGGTAAGATTTACGAAAATTTTTATTTCAAAACGACTAATAGCTAAAAGTCAACCACGACCGCAGTAGTCAAAAATGTAACAAAAACCAATCAGATTATAAATCTTGATTAAATGAGCTATGTCTGATGACTAATCTTTTTAGGATGTTCTTACTTTATCATTGCGTAATCCACCTCCAAAGTTATCGTACAAAACGCGCGAAAAATTCGAACTTTCGGACCTTATAACTTAGAAACTATACACAATTTTACAATGCCAACGGTCATCAGACATCTAGTTCGATCAAATAAAGTTATTTTGATTTGGGATCTTTGACAAGAAATATGGGCGTGATCTTCTTTCCCCGTTTGTATGGGGAGTTGAGCGGGATGAAAATAGCCGAGTGCATGTCTCGCTAATAACAGAAAAAGTCAAGCCACACACTTGCCTCCTTGTATATTGCCCTGGAATACACACACCAGACAAGAGGATAAACATGAAATTGAGAAGAGCTCGCTTACTTCTGAGCGCTGGCCAGGCCGACCGGGTCGCCGTCGCCCGCCCGCGGCGGCAGCTGCTTCCTCAGCGCGCTCGGATCGTTCAGGTCGAACTCGCGCCTGTCCTCCGCGCGCTGGTACTTCAGCCGGTACTCGTCGATGGACGCGCTGACCCGCCGCCGCTCCTGCGACAGGCGTGGCCCGAGCCATCGGTGCCGACTCTCTCGTCTCGAGCTGTACCACGCCCATTCGAGCGGCTCGTAGCTTAGTGGCGCGAGGACTTGCCTAGCATACCAGAGGTCTGAGTTCAACTCCTCACCCCGTTCACGCAACACTTTATTTATCTTTCTGAGAATGCAAGCTGCCCCATGGTTCGGAATCCATGTAAAACTGTAGGTCCCCTTCCCCTACAAGGTTGTAGGGTTTAAGCCACGGGTTGGTACCATCGAATTGGATGAAAAGATGGTCGAAGCGGCAATGAAAAGTTGTCCATGTTTTAATTTCAGTTCAATGTAGCCATACTCATAAAGGGAAGGTCCTGGCATGGCACCTAATAACTTCGGGAATGTGGTGTATTAGGCTAATATAATAACGGTATATAAGCCATCCATTCATCCATCTAGAATTAGCATGGAAATTCAAAGAGAAAACGCACAGAGCATTTTAGGTACTATGGGCCGCTCGTCGGGCATGGATGAAATTTTCTATTTAGTTTCCTATAGTTGTTAGTTTATTTTGGTAAGTTGCTGGTTTTATTTTGTTTAGAGAGGAAATAAAGAAACTGGAAAAAAGCCACCATGCCGTGCTCCGAAATATTTCCGTCGAGAAAACTTTAAAAGCTGTTTTCTCGACTGAAATATTCCTAATTCCTGAACGCGGAATCCCGAGAATTGACACGCTCGTCGGTTTCCTTTTATGACCACGGCTAACGGCTACATTGAAGTGCATGGAAAATAAGGTCAACGTATGATTGCCGCTTCGACTATCTTTCATCAAATGCGATGGTACCGCGTGGGCTAGTTTAATTAACCCTTGCATAAGGGCACGTCTATTCGTTTCGTAAGGCATTAAGGGGTGGGGGGGGGGGGGGGACTCGGGGCGAGCCGTTATTCACCTAATCCCACGTGGGGGAGAGGCGGGGTCTCGGAAAATTGCGGGAAAACTGCGTTAAATTAAGTAAAACATTTCATCGCAAAAAGAAGCGTCCCTCGTAAATCCGGCGCTGCCTTGTATACAGAGTGTTTGGTAATTCGATATATTGCAATTTTTTTTACATAAACCTTTATTTATGACCCTTTATTTCTGAGATTACGGATATTTTGAATGCATTTATTTTTTGAAGCAGTCTCTCATTCATCACCTACGAGAAAATTTCTGATAAAATACCCAGGTTGTAGTAGTTATTTCACTCATTTCAATCATCACTTTTTATAAAATCACACAGATCATTTTTTTAAAAAAATTACATAACTGAAAAATTACTTGATTTTAGACCCCCCTTTCACTGGGCCAAATATGTTGCAAATAAGCTCTAGAACGACTACTTAGAAGGAATGTATCGAATAACCAAACATTCTGTATAAAAGTGGCTACGCCGCCCCCATACAAACGACCTTCGTTTGCTACTCCCGTCCTTCCATGTTCGCTGCCAGTTACCTCCTGCTCCCTGGCGTCAAGGACCGCGGCGAGCTCGCTGTCCTTGCAGAGCTGGCGCGCGATCGCCGCCTCGATGCGCCGCTGGTTGGCCAACTCCTCATTCTTCTCTCGCACCTGACGCTCCAGGAACTCCACGTCTACCTGGGGTGTAAACCGCGTAGATGTGAGAAAATATGTGAGGGAATTCGACCAATTCTGCACCAATCAGAACCGTTTATGTCATAACTTCTGCGCCCTTACTGGGTAGAACATTTGACATTCACTTCTGGGGGGAAACCGGCGTAAGATGTGAGAAAATTGCTGAGGAAATTAGATCAATTCTGGACGCATCAGAAGCGTTCACGTCATACCTTCTGCGCTCTTACTGTGTAAAATATTTCGCATCGTAAGATGTGAGAAAATATGCGAGGGGATTCTCGAACAATTCTGCACCAATCAGAACCGTTTATGTCATAACTTCTGCGTTTTTACTGAGTAGAATATTTGGCATACACTTTTGGGGGGTAACCCACGGGGGTAACCGGCGTAAGGTGTGAGAAAATATCTGAAGGTTGTGGCGGCATGCTTTGTAAGCATACCGCACACACACGTGTATAGGTGTTTATTTTTCAGTGAATATACGCCCTTCTACCAGTACGCACGCGTTTCACTCCGGCCTAGCGAGTCGTCATTTCATCCCGCTAAAAGGTATTAGATCAATTCTGCACTAATCAGAACCGTATTTGTCATACCTTCTGCGCTCTTACTGTGTAGAATATTGGTCATCCACTTCTGGTTGGTGCAGAATTGATTTCATCCCCTGCACTGGTTCATGCAGGATGCAGACTGATTTTACATTGTGGTAAAGTGTATGTTGTACATGTTGTAGTACTGTATGAACAGTGTCAAAATAAAATATGTACAACCGATCTTACCTTTTAGTAAAGCCATAATAAGAGCCAATAGCATTTAGTTTGATAAAGATAATAACTACACATGGAATTTCGATTAACTAAAAAGTAAAAAATTTAATGATGGCTCTAGCTAACATAAATCGTATTTGAATAATTATCAGAAAAAGTAGAGACGATAACAGATTATCTGATATTTCAACAATTTCAAATTATATACAATAACAATTTGGAATATTACCTTTACAATATTTACAACTATATATATATCTAAATAATAATCCTATGTGCAGCGTCATCTGCTGTATACTAGTCACGGAAGGACTTTTTCTAATTGTGGCTAGGGGAAAGACAAGCTCACCCCAATTTTTCTGTTCCGTGCATTGAATATGCGGCTTCGTCTTTCAAGCTCACACTGTCTCCTGCGCTCCCTGTTCTGCGCCTCCCTGCGGTCCCGCTCCGTGCAGATCTGCAGCTTCATGGACATCCTGGCCCAACCACCGTGTGTACCTCTGTTAGAACACAAGTCGAAAACCGCGAAATCTACGCCCGCGTAGGAGCGCAGCGACTTCTCCGAACTCTTTGACGCCCGCCCTCTTCGATAAAGCTGCGGTCGATTGCTATGGCAACGCTTTTTTTGTATTGTGAGCGTTGTGATAGTGACCATGTGGCCACGAACAAATATATTTTTACACGTCTGATCATTGTTTCCTGATTTCGCTGGAAACTACGCCCACAGCAGTGGCCCACAGTCATAATATTAACCCAACACACCGCATTCCCGAAAGAATTAGGTCCGTGCCAGGACTTTCCGTTTATGAACAGGGCTTATTGAACCGGATGGAAAACACGGACGATTTTTCATTGCCGTTCCGACTATCTTTCATCCAACGCGATTGTACCAACTCGGGTGGGCGTGACCCTCCCTTTGGCCTATTATTTCGTGACCAGCGGTGGCCAAGTGTCCATGTTCCCCACGTCGCCGCGTCGTCTTCTTTCATAGGCTGCCAGCTATATGTGATTAATTCTGTTTTGAATACGGAACTGCCCTTTGGTTGTTTCATAGAAAAAGGTGGCATTCCTTGGATGACCAGCTCGAGGCGTGGTTTGCGTTGAAGTTCACTAAAAGTAGAGAAAAAACATGGAGGGTCAGGCTTGTAGCCACCTCCCATCTGGTATAATTAGTTTTTTTTAGACTACACAGAGACACTCTTGAAGATCGGGTGAGTTGCAGGCCTCGCTACCCAGCCGCCGTGGAGCCTATATTTCCGCCCAGCGTCTGGTAGCGAGGCCTGCAAGGAACTGTTGATGAAAGAGAGCTTTGCTATTGGCAAGAGCTGCCCCAAATACAGCACGCATCCCATGAGCTTCGCTAGGGGCTAGATTTGACTCAACACCAGTACACTCCCCTGGCCTGAAGAGGCTGGCAACAGAGGCTGAAGGCCGGCGCGGTCTTCCGTACAGAAGGTGGTGAACCACAGGCCAGAGGGGTGCAGCTGACGGCAGTCCTGGGTCCACCTGTGGCCGCGAGGAGACGGCGCCGCGGCGCCTGTCTCTTCGCCCATGCCGCCACGTGACAGAATGCACATAAAACTTTCTGGCGTTTCGATAGAAATTTTTTGGTGACGCTCCTCAGCGACAAAAACCTGATCTGTACATCCTTTACCACTTCTAAATCCAGCTTCAGCATCTCAAATCTTACTTTCAGTCACTTTTTTTACTCTTTCAATTATTTTTTTCCATACAGTTTACCAACTGAGCTGATCCGACTGATGGTTTTTACGGATAGTTTTTACATTCTGGTTTCGACCATTTTACTTTGTACAGTGGGACAAAAACAGCCGCACACCAATGGTGTGGTACGATACCGTCTTTCAGGCACACAGAACAGGCACATAATAAAAAGATTGATGATAAAAAGTTAGTTCAATATTTGCAGAAGTTAATCACCACCAAATCTGAACAGTAGCAACCCAATCATAACCTGCAGCCTTTAGTAATCCCTTTAGTTTGCCGTCAGAATGTGTTCATTATTATTGATGGAGATAGTTTTTAATCAAGTCCAAAAACAAATCCAATAATACAGGTGCGTTTTTTTTTTCTTAAAATCAACGACTTCGATTCCCGGCTAGAAATATTTTTTTTTTCAAATCTTATCTTTTTAGTTTCTATCAAAATTGGCTTCATGAATCCTATGAGTTTAATTCGCTATTTCTAATAGTTTCGTATTCGGCCATGAAGGAACACTTGAAAAATTCGCCTGTATATCTTACGCATAAAAATCAATTACTAAGGAATGTCATTACAAATAAAAAGAACATAAGTAATATTTTACTACGAGTAGGTATTTAGCGTTGATTTATGGTGATGGGTGGGTGGGAGAGATTTCCTCCAGTGTCTTCAATTTCAATATCAACTTGCTTGCCACGTTGATTAGCAATTTTTTTTCGACCTAGGTACTAAAATAATGATAAATAAAAAGCGTATGTTTCTAAGCCCCCGGAGGCGAAGATATCGGCGCGATCCGGTGCAGATATTGAACAGCTTAACGAAGGCGTAGATATTGGAGATGGAAATACAGATACAGAGCCAGCGCAGCGCGCGAACGAGACGACCGAACGCCATCTTTCGTTTTTCTTTCAGTCGGTGAACGGCACTCGTGGGGTAGAGTTGCGTTCGCTCGTTTCGAAATCACGGGCGCGTGCGTTCACGGCATTGACGTAAATCGAATTGGTTGACGGAGCTGTGTTTACATTTAACCTGGTGTTATTTTGACTAAAAGTGTAGGATCGTTAGAGGTGTTGAGATCGGTGCGTGTGCTATGTGGGCAGCATGACGAGTGTACTGAAGAAGCCCCGGGCGGTCAAGAGCTGCAGCGCTGCAGTCCCCGAAGTGGCGCCGACATTGAGCGCCGAGGACTCCGCTAAGCTGCTCAAATATATCGACGACAATGTCATTGGCAAGGAGACGTCCTTCTGCGGTCCGTTCGGCAGGAGAAAAGGTAAATTTCCTTGGAAATGTATTCAGTTCCACACGGGAGAACAATGGAATCTATATCAGGACAATATAAGATATGTTGCCCACAAAACGGTTTTAAAAATGCAATTATAGGTACAGCTTATTGGATAGGCATAGTTAGTTAAGGTAAGCTTTTATATTCTTCAAAATAAGTCTACAAACCTGAAACAAATTTGAGCATTTCCGTACCTACCTATATGATCAAGAATAGGGTTTCCAAGTGAATCGACTTTCCAATGGATAGGGAGAAAACATGACTATGGGACGGCAATTCAGAGAAGAAACGATTGAGTAAAAATTTGAAAAATCAAAGTTTTAAGTTTTTTTGGCCTTTTTTAACGGTGAACCCATGTGCATTTAATTATATGTATCAATGCATATGTGCTAAATATACGATATTTCGAAAGAAACTACCATTTATAATTAGTGGCTGGCTACTACTGCTGATAGGGGGGGGGGGGGGGTTTGCAATGGGTGCAACCCCCCCCCCCCCCTTCCACGTGTTCCGTCGACTACCATATTTCGCCCATTCCGAAGCACGATGTGCCCTTTATCCCTTGTTGTGTCAAGGAATAAACGTAAAATCCCGGCCAAGTGCGAGTCGGACTCGCACATGAAGGGTTCCGTACCATCGTACAATATTTAACCCAAAAAAAATCACGTTTTTTGTATGGGATCCCCCCTTTAAGTTTTATTTTTTTTATTTTACCTATTTGTTGTTATAGCGACAAAATAAATACATACTCTGTGAAAATTTCAGCTGCCTACCTATTACGGTTCATGAGATACAGCCCTTTGACAGACGGACGGACGGACAGCAGAGGCTTAGTAATAGGGTTCCGTTTTCACCCTTTGGGTACGGAACCCTAAAAAAGGTTAAATGTCGATGGTCAATGCCCCATGAGCCCTTTTCGGGGACCTTTTTTATATTGCTGTATTTCCCATAATGCTAGTCGGCTTTGCCCATACCAATGCTCAGTTTATTACCTCTCTCTAAAAGACCATGGCACAAAGGGACAATAGCCTGGGTGTATAAAAGAAAATGGCCTTCAAGTAGGTATGGCCTGGTACAATAACATTGACGGTTTCGGCTTTGTTCGTAGTTTTTGTGATGCAGCAACTAGCCTTCCCTTATCTTTAAAATTGAACATGTCTGCAAGCTACAACTCTGTATTGCCTAGTAAGTATTTCTCATGTCATCTGTAAAACTCCCGCAGGGAGCAATTGAGGACATTCAGTGTTGAGAACCCTTTCTCGCGCTGCTCTTTCTTCGCTTGATACCTATCTCTGAAAAAAAAAATTCATGTGCAACCGGGCTCCGCTCAACTCCCCATACAAACGGGGAAAGAAGATCACGTCCATATTTCTTGTCAGAGATCCAAAATGTTACTCAAAATAGCTTTATTTGATCGAACTAGATGTCTGATGACCGTTGGCATTGTACAATTGTGTTTGATTTCTAAGTTATAAGGTCCGAAAGTTCGAATTTTTTTTAGTTTAGTTTTTAGTTTTATACAATAACTTTAGAGGTGGATTACGCAATGATAAAGTAAGAACATCTTATCAAGATTAGTCATCATCATTAGTCATAGCTTATTTAATCAAGATTTATAATCTATTTAGTTTTTGTTAGATTTTTGACTACAGCGGTCGTGGTTTACTTTTAGCTACAAGTCGTTTTGTAATTAAATTTTTCGTATATCTTACTAAATTATACAATACGCACATTGTCTGCTTTGTGGACATGTTGCATCTTCCTCATAACGGAGCCTGTCTTTTTCTTTGAAACAGTGAAGGTCCCAGAGCGCAATAGCACGATTTTGTACCGTGCCCGCGAATGAGTTAGTCCCGCCGGGTTGGGCCACCTTAATAACTCTTGTATAGATTTAACATCTGGTTAATATTTTAAAACTTACGCGGGACATAACTACAATATTTAGTTTAACGGCTTACCGCGCGTGTGAGGAGCAGGACGTGCTGCTCGACGTTTCGGAGCCTCACATGGGCTCCATCTTCAGGAGAACGTGCCTGTCGCGACGGAGGTAGGCACGCCATGTGAGGCTCCGAAACGTCGAGCAGCACGTCCTGCTCCTCACACGCGCGGTAAGCCGTTAAACTAAATATTTTAACATCTGGTGTTTGTCTGCCAGTCTGCCAAAACCATAATTACTCTAGGTCAAAACAATGCGGTTTGTGCATCATCTACTACTGGGTGCCAGTGGTATCAACGAATAGTTTTATATGTTTACAACTCGGTTTACAACTATTGGCTACTACCATTACGGTAACGCACTTGAGGGGTGGTTAGCACTAGTGAGCAGTGGGGACAAATATGATAGAATGTGGTGACTTGCCCATTGAGCGTACCTGGGGGCATCTACTGGTGCCAATGGCTTGTTTTGTAACGGTGATGGTAGCGTCAAAAACAAGGGCTGATGTAGAGGTACAATCTGAGCAAGCGATCAACGATGTTTATTCCCAGAATATCTTCAAATATAAATATAACTTTACACTGGGCAGGTTATCCGCTTCATAGGTAGATACGCTTAGTAGTACGATTTCTTGGCTAGCAACTTTTTTATGTTTATCTTATTGTATGTGTGTCACGAACACGTGTCGAACGTCAAGATGTCGTCGGCGCGGCGGCGGGCGAAGGCGATGCGAAAACATCGAGGCGCGAAAATGGGTTCTAAATTCAAATCAGTTATACGCTCGGTCTGGCAGTCTTGTAGGGTACGTGTCAACTACGAACATCGACATAGTTTTAGATTATATGAATACGAATGATTACGAAAGAAGAGGAAGCCAACCGCCATCGACATGCCGTTATGCTGGTCATGGGGTAGAGTAGAACTTCAGAACAGAAGGTGGTAGTTAGATATAGCCTCTGTATGTATAGGCAAAGAATATAATAAATGGTATAGGCATTGTTTATAGGTAATCAACGTTTGCCGTTGTTGGGCGCGGCGCCGCGTGTGTCGCTACGACACGAGACGGTGCGAAGGCGTGGAAATGAGGAAGTGCCCAGGGTGCAGCCCAGCCCATACTATCGCTCAAGGTCAAGAGTTTGGAAAGATAGCGGTTGCCGCACAACTACCACATCATCGCACTTCTAGGTGCTTCTAGCCTGTCTTATGTTTGAAGAGAGGTAGAAAAAAGAGGTAGAAAGGTAGACAAAGCCATACGTGAAAATGGTAAGCTTTTAATAAAATCTGAAGATCTATATATACTATAAAAGAAGTAGACAAGTGTTAGCGCCATTGACCTAAACATTACTGGGTAGCGCCTGGTTAGCGCACACAACATTATAGTATTAGGTATCTGTGGTTTGTAACCATGGACGCCAAGGCCTAGATTGATATAGATTATATCGATGTTTGTAACTATATTTAAATCCTAATACCACTGAGGTAGGTTTAGAAAAGTCAAATTAGTTTAGGTTAGCTTTATTATGTCAGACTAGGGTTGTCATCTCTAAAATTAGGCAACCAGGACAAGACGTGAAAATACGCGTGAAAACCCCGGATTTTAGAGCCCAGGCCCCGGACATGTCAACAGGTTTTTTTAAACAGTCAGTGTAATAAAAAAACATTTGAAAATATCATTGATCACTCGTTGATCACCTTTTTATTTATTTTCAGACCTTAAAATCAAATTTAGTGATCTTTTATCCTCATTCGAAATGAACTTACCTAATAAAACGGAATATTATTACAGTTTGTTACAAATTATTTTACAAATCAGTTAGATACTGATAGTAAAGACTTTTAATTTGTAATCATAATCAGCGTATTAAAGTTAGACCGACCACTCTGAATACTACTGTAGGGATTTAGCTAAATTAGGTATACCGACAGCCTAACTTGACATAGCACTGCTTCGACTTACTACAAAATAAAATGTACTTATATAGGTACTGGGTGGGCAGGCACCAAAGACTTGTTAAGGTAGGCACCCTATGATGTATAATGCAATGCCAAAATAGAGTAAATACATCGGTACAATATTGAATCAAAGAATAATCATTATGTAATGGTAAAGCTAACGTAAACACGTTTAGTTTACTTACCATTTACGCCTTCGTTTTACCTCATTCATTTAATCTACAGCCCAGCTCATCGTCTGTGCATGATAAGAATGAAAGACGGTTTGTGGCATGTGGCAAAACCCTTTGTTTTATTTATGGTAGGAGAATGAATATAATGTGGTAGTAACCTTTATTATGATTTTTATGTTTACAGTTTTTTATGTATCTAGGCATGGGGCACTGGATCAATGCTCCTTGCTTACGGTGACGCTTGGTTCGGGTTATCTATTTCCATAAAATATTGTCGAGAGAGGTGATGGCTGAGCCCGGCGTGATGCTTATGAACGGTTGGTGTTTTGGGGTCTGGCCTGCTCCAAGTGGCAACATGGTTAGTTGGCGGGAATGGTCTTTGCAAATAAACTGATATTTGTCATGAACTGTTGTAAACGACATCTTTCGTGAATATATTAATTTAGTGTTTTACCTGTGATATTGTTAATTTTATTTTTATGTGAACTGAAAGTTTTACAGAAAGGAATTCCAGGAAAAAAAACTCTGCTTTTACCCTCACTGCTCACCATTTATATCATGCTAGATCTATGATTTATATTGTAGCTTATAATTGATGGGAAGTATCAAGCATACGTACATACAAAACAAACCGCATCAATTTCGAGTAAGTTGTTCACAAGTTATAAGCGCACATACAGATATAAATACAAGAGTCTAATCTAAAAAGTCCTAACATTAATTGCATGCTTAGCCCCGGTTGCACGAAGAAACGGCTGAGTAAATAGTGAACCGCTTAGAGTTCCTTCCATACTGTCCACACAAAGTGACGTGTTTGATCATACTTTGACGTTGATTTTTCTTCTTTCGTGCACTCGGCCCTTAGTCTAGAAAAGACGCGATGCACCCCATCGCTGCAGCACTCTCTGACTCACTACGATAGCAATAAACCTTGACTCGTTATGCGTTGATAACAAAGGAAATGTAGCATAGGAACGACGGGTGCTGCATTATTACTTCACACACCAGAAGTCACGTTTCCTAGCACGCGCGATCAAAGCCCACTGCGCTATCACTGCTCTAGAATAGAATATTAATAAAGCGTATTGTGGTGCGTCATGCGCTATTGCGTTACATGCAGATCCAGTGGCAGGTCGGTCGCAGGCTCATCTGTTGACGGGAAATTTGTCGCAGCGCGCAATGAAAGGGGTTGAGACTTTGGACAAGCGGAGGTGACTTCTCCGCTTCAAAATCAAACGGCCTATGCCAGCTACGGCCCGTCGCAGGGTTTTGGTGGCAGGCTCATAAATCGTCGCAGCGTATGAAAAATCACAGGAACTGGAGCAATAGTTCTCGCGCGCTATACTTTTCCTCTTCCTCACCAAAGGTGCCTGAAATTTTGCTCCACATATTTTTTTCCAAAAAACACAAATTTTCCAATCTATATTACCTGCTTTGCTCTTATAAGTGAAACTTTTACCTAACATTCACTCAGCTAAATCAATATGGCTAAGTTTAGTAGTTCTAAACTACACCATTAACGACGTCTATAAATAGATTGGTAGTGCACGGCAAATATTAGTATCGAACGAACCGATTGTCGTGTTAAATCACCGAGGGCTCCGGTGCGTCAACAAAATAGTGCAAACACCGCCCACTCTGTGACCCTGGTCGCCCCTTCGTTGTTCGGGCGCCACTTGTGTATTCGGCGTGACATTTCTAGCCACGCGTACAAATTGGTGTGATTCCGGGCATAATTCTCATATCTCATAACGCTAACGCTCAAACGTGGAGTTATCTATTAGCGGAGTTAGGGTTCCGGGCAACAATATGGAAGCGTTTTGCATTGAGGCCATCGATCGAGGCACAGAGTGGCTCAGTCTGTTTGCGTTGCCCTTCCCAAGCAGTATTACTTATTCTGTGCCTCAGCGTTGTTCTGCGCATGCGCGTTCAGTCATACGTCGGCATTGAGATATGATAATTGGAATTCAGACTGCCGCCGCTTGCATGCAAATGTAGTTGAGCGATAATTTGCATTCGGGATCGTCTTAAGAGCATCCTCATTCCTAAACATTTTGGACCAATGTTTGCGAATTAAACGAGATAGCCAGAGCCCGACGTCGCTTAGTTAGAGCAGCTCGAAATAATTCTTTCTAAATGTGACCAACCCGCATAACGCGTGAAACCGGTTTTTTTTGTTTTGTTAAAGAAATTGGGAAAAGTTAAACATGTTCTTCGCTGAATGGGTAGGTAATGTTTAGATCTTTGAAATTGTATTAAAATAAATATCAGTTAACATTAATATAAGCAGCAAACTTGAAAAAGAATATATAAAAAAATCCATGCATAAAATATCAATTTCTGTAACATTTTTCTTTTTGTTTTGGTATAACGTTACCTGGAATTATACATATTCTCATTCCATAGATATCAGGAACATAACGCAATCAAACCATTCGCATTGGCTAGTATAACCATTTTAGAGGATAATTTGACCTGATCTGGTTTAATACAATGGCTCGTGCCTGTTTCCTCAGTGAAATTAAGAAATATCTTTCTGATATTTTGCACATTAAATAAATCAACTGAGAGCTACGTCTGTACGTTTTTTGTACCTAGTTCTTAGTCAATTTATTTTAAACGCGAAAATATATCTTAAGGTGCGATCTGACTTATTCCTTTCGTCGATCTTTTTCAAGGATTCTTTAAAAAATCCCCGTGTGATATAGCAATCCTTCGCTAAATTCGTCGGCGCTTTCGTTTCGTCGACGATCCAACAGTACTCTATTTTCAATCGTTTCTAAACAGAGGTTCAAATAATATAAACCGCCATCTCTTTCGCCAAGTGGTTATATCTACTAGGTGTATGAAAGATATTAGCGAATTCTGCCGGTTTTAGCGATGTGTATGGCATAGCAATTAATACAAAAATCTAAACCTAAGTGAACGTTTGTCTCTGCATCAAACTTCCGAAAAGGCAGGGGCCAAAGTCTTGGTCATCCGGACGACCGGACCTTTATGCTCTGTGGTCTCAGAACTGTCCCCGTTCGGGATTTAGGACAAAATGCTTGCGAGTCGGCGAATGAAATGCCTAATTAAAATAGTAATAAAACACGTTCTTCTTCTTATTTTATATCAATGCTGGCATCAGTTTTTATTCATCACAGTTACCTAATAACAGTTGTTTAGCAGACACCATATTTATTTCCTTTCGTTTTCAAGGAAGGTGCGAGATCATAAAAAGCTGATCGCACTTCTTCGTTTCAATGATCGTTTTTAAAGATTCTTTGAAAAATACCCGTGTGATATAGCATTCGGTGGCAAGGATCGGCGAAGCTTTCGTTTCGTTAGAGATAGAATGGTGTTCTATTTTGCAGTCGTTCTCAACAGTGATCCACTTCTCCATCGCCAATTTTTGGAAGCCACAAGGGTCGGACGCTAGGCGACTCAGACGCCACACGACTCGTTTGCCACATGAAATATCAGTCTTTTCCACGTGTACTCAAGCCTGATGATGCATGATTTTGGTGCTGTCTTGCGCATAAAAAATATACAAATGCCAAAATGAAAATTTCGCTCGACATATACAGCATTATTCATAAACAATTACACCGTCGCAATTCCTTAGTTATTCGTAGTTGTCAAAAAATACTACTAATAATGGCGATGTAAGCTGATCCTCCGCTAAACCATGGAATGGATTATTGCAAAATTATGAAGATTTATTTCGTCTTTGCTCTAGGTTGCACCCTAGTATAGTGACGGAAAAAGAGAAAAATGCGTCATCAAACCAAACAGCTGGGGGTCTATCGTTCGATTCACGAAAAATCTTAAACCTAGCATGAGCGTCTCTGCTCTGCATGAAGCATCCGTAGTGGCCGCTGCCCGCATCTTATGCTTTGGGGGTCACCATGGGGAATTTACTCGTCGAGTGAACAGGCAAGTAAGTGATTAAATCTGAAAAATAATTGCGTTTCGTAATCATTGACTTGGCTATTCACCCGGCAACTTCATTTACCATGGTAACTCCCCCGTGTTATCCGCATTCGGGATGTAGGACAGAATGCTTTCCCCTTAAACGCCCAGTATAACAATAAAAACTAAAATGCATAAGTAAAACATCAATACTATATGTACCTACTTATGCAGTTTGTTTCTTTTAATTTTATTTCACAGCTACCATAGAGTGATTTTCCTACTAAACATTGATTTTCGAAAACTGATTTTCCACTAAAACAGCTGTTGATCGGGAGCCATCTTTTCTCAAATCTTTTCCCACATAATAAATAATATGCCAACGGATATCTGTTCCTTTCGTTTTCAACGAACGTGTGTGATATCAATAAAAGAACGCCTTTTTGAGGAATCGCTAAAAAAGATCGATAAAACGATCAAATGAGATCGCTGCTTTAATTTGACTGAGAAAACAGGCACGAGCCATTGTATGAAACTTGATCACGTCATTATTCTCTTAAGCGTTGTGAGCTGTTAAGGTGGCCCAACCCGGCGGGCCTAACTCATTCGCGGGCACGGTACAAAACCGTGCTGTTGCACTCTGGGATCTTCTCTGTTTACAAAGAATAAGACAGGCTCCGTGATGAGGAAGATGGAACATGTCCACAAAAAAGACAATGTGCATAGTGTATGATTTGGTAAGATTTACGAAAATTTTAATTTCAAAACGACTTATAGCTAAAAGTAAACGACGACCGCTGTAGTAAAAAATCGAACAAAAACCAAATAGATTATAAATCTTGATTAAATAAGCGATGTCTGATGACTAATCTTTTTAAGATGTTCTTACTTTATCATTGCGTAATCCACCTCCAAAGTTTATGTATAAAACGCGCGAAAAATGCGAACTTTCGGACCTTATAACTTAGAAACCAAACACAATTTTACAATGCCAATGGTCATCAGACATCTAGTTCGATCAAATAAAGCAATTTTGAGCAAAATTTTGGATCTCTGACAAGAAATATGGGCGTGATCTTCTTTCCCCTTTTGTATGGGGAGATGAGCGGGATGGGCCACCTTAAAACAACTCATATGTGTCCAACAATACTTGAACATCGGTCCATTAACGAATGGTTAACTGGTATAATTCATCGTTATTATGGTCAATTGCACGTTTCCACATGATAACAATTTTGTTTATTACTGTCTAATTAAGTATCAGGGTTAATGTTAGCTTTCGTTTGCCGGCTTTAGGACTGGTTTTCGAATACGGAGTTACGAATAAATAAAGTT
This sequence comes from Incurvaria masculella, assembly GCA_946894095.1. Taxonomy (NCBI): domain Eukaryota; kingdom Metazoa; phylum Arthropoda; class Insecta; order Lepidoptera; family Incurvariidae; genus Incurvaria; species Incurvaria masculella. The sequence goes on along the minus strand of OX335660.1, from coordinate 12,161,396 downwards.
ATCACAACATACCCAATGTTCCACCCATTTTACGTGGACGATTCTTTATTAATAATTGCATTCTTTTTGTTCTTCCCCAGGTACGTCAGTACTCAAACCAACGCTGCGTATTGTATCATGGTTTGTAAGTTTCTCTATAAGTTTGTATCATAAAACAATAAAAAGTAAACATCAATCCTGGTGCCATTTCTGTCTCCCAAGCACCGATATGCGGGTCCGAGGATACCTAACGGTCTGAGTTGGATAAGTGATGTTCGTTACGGATACCTGCTGGTCTGTAAGTAAGTCGGTTTAGTACCTAATTAGGGCGGTAGAGTTAAACAAAAGATTATGTATGCCCGGGTTGGTACCATTGAATTGCATGAAAAGATGGTCAAAGCGGGCATGAAAATTGTTGGCGAGTTCCATCCAGTTTAACATACACATGCTCATAAAGTGCAGGTCCTAGCAAGTCACCTAATTATTTGGGGCAGGGTTTCTTAAGGTGGCCAACTCATTCGCGGGCACGGTACAAAACCGTGCTGTTGCGCTCTGGAACCTTCTCTGTTTCAAAGAATAAGACAGGCTCCGTGATGAGGAAGATGCAACATGTCCAAAAAAAAGACAATGTGCATAGGGTATGATTTGGTAAGATTTACGAAAATATTTATTTCAAAACTTCTTATAGCTAAAAGTAAACCACGACTGCTGTAGTCAAAAATTGAACAAAAACCAAATAGATTATAAATCTTGATTAAATAAGCTATGTCTGATGACTAGTCTTTTTAAGATGTTTTTACTTTATCATTGCGTAATCCATCTCCAAAGTTATTGTATAAAACGAGCGAAAAATTCGGACTTGCGGACCTTATAACTTAGAAACTAAACACAATTTTACGATGCCAATGGTCATCATACATCTAGTTCGATCATATAAAGCTATTTTGAGCAAAATTTTGGATCTTTAACAAGAAATACGGGCGTGATCTTCTTTCCCCTTTTGCATGGGGAGATGAGCGGGATGGGCCACCTTAAGCTAGGGTTCATGGACCCTTTAGGGGTCCGTGGCCGTATGTTTTGCTCGTTCAGGTCCAGCCTTGCAGTATATTCGTAAAGCAGTTCTTTTTACTGGGCTCTTTCTTTAATTAATGTGTGCTTGCTTCACGGTCGATTGTACATACCTACGTGTCACATTTATTAGAGGGGGTCCATCAGATTTGGAATTACAATTTATTAATTTGTGCATTGGCGATTACACATATTTGTTATAGTTATTGCAAAGTGCTTGGTTTGCTCGAATGTTGATTGTTGTGGGTCTGTGGTACTGTGTGTATTTTCACACCGTTTTGACGTACCAGCAATAGTCTGACGCGCTTCGACTGTTCTCGTGGGCGACTCGGTACAATCGTCCATTTGCCTTCTAATCACAGCCATTAATCTTTCGTCAATGTCTGAGCGAAGGTTAACTTGCGAAAAGGCGCTTCGAATATCTAATCATACTCGGGTGTATGTTAAATTTAATAACACGGTTCAGTTGTCGGTGCACAGTAATAACGAGCGAGGTGGGACAGAGTTCTTCCTCCGTCTCTTGGACCTCGCTTACTTCCTCCACGGCGAAGGTCCGGCGTTTCTGCTAAGTCGTTTTCCTTAGTAATAGCATATAGGTTAACACCTGTCTTGTCAATTGAGGGTCATACTAGTGGCTCTCTGAGCTGTAGACCTCGCGAGTCTGTCTTTTGAACATTTGTATTTAAAAAAAATCAATATATTGGATTTTATTAATTTGAGTTTCAGCGACATCTACATTTCAAGCATTGTAATCTGATTTTTGAAAATAATTTGATAAAGTCGGAAGCAGGACTTGAACCTGCGACCTTTGGATTACATGTCCACTGCTCTAAACCTGCGCCATCTAGCAAAAGATAGGGGAAGCATTGTGTATATTTGAATATATTCGAGAAATTCGTTGGCTGACGTAATTGTCGGGATGTCTCAGTTGGTTTAGAGCAGTGGACATGTAATCCAAAGGTCGCAGGTTAAGTCCTGCTTCTGACGAATGTCACGACCAATACTTTTTCAGATTATTTTCAAAAATCTGATTACAACGCTTAAAATGTAGATGTCGCTGAAACTCAAATTAATGAGATAACGGTAATGTCGTATCCATAAAATACATAAAATTATCAAATCTTGAATTTTTTTCAAAAACTATAACATATAAAATTTATCGAACCTGGTCACAAATTTTCACGAGAATCAATTGAGAAATGCGGTAGAAACCTACTTCCTTACCTTGATCGGCGAAACTGTTTCTATTATGCAACAATCTTTAATTTATATAATTATTTCGGTTGTTCTATTATTGATAATATTCACAACACTTGTTTGCTTAAACGACTTCTCCATGCATGCTAACTAATAGCATTAAATATGATTTTATGTAAATATAAAATAACTTTATGTTCATTAAGATGCGGGAGGCTGTCTTGGGGCTGCCATGTTGATTTGATATTTTAATATTTGCTTTAATCCCATTAAACATAGTATTTAATGCACTATATATTCATAATACATACGTAAAGATTCGAAGTTACATAGTTTTAATCAATTAATAATGATGTGTTGGAAACAATCAGGAGTACAAATAAAGGTCACAAAATGACAGCGAGTGGAGGTATTGAAAACAGTCTAAAGGGTTAGTTAAACATACTTGCTACTTAAAGAACCAAGTAAGAAAAATACAAGAAAAATAATATGATTTGGTTTTAAGGTGGCCCAACCCGCTCATCTCCCCATACAAAAGGGGAAAGAAGATCACGCCTAAATTTCTTGTCAGAGATCCAAAATTTTGCTCAAAATAACTTTATTTGATTGAAGTAGATGTCTGATGACCATTGGCATTGTAAAATTGTGTTTTGTTTTCCAAGTTATAACGTCCGAAAGTTCGGATTTTTCGAGCGTTTTATACAATAACTTTGGAGGTGGATTACGCAATGATAAAGTAAGAACATCTTAAAAAGATTAGTCATCAGACATAGCTTATTTAATCAAGATTTATAATCTATTTGGTTTTTGTTAGATTTTTGACTACAGCGGTCGTGGTTTACTTTTAGCTATAAGTCGTTTTGAAATTAAAATTTTCGTAAATCTTACCAAATCCTACACTATGCACATTGTCTTTTTTGTAGACAGGTTGCATCTTCCTCATAACGGAGCCTGTCTTATTCTTAGAAACAGAGAAGGTCCCAGAGCGCAACAGCACGGTTTTGTACCGTGCCCGCAAATGAGTTGAGGCGGCCGGGTTGGGCCACCTTAAGGTGCCTGTTAACATTTATTCAGTGTTCAGTGCTATGCAAAGACAAACTCGGTCATCCACTAGGGGTCGCCTTCATAAAGTCCAAAAAGCATAAGGTCCAAAACCCAGAACGTCCAAAAGTATGTATTTTTCGTGTGTATTATAACATGCATATAATCTAACCTTTAACCTAAACTAACCAAATTGAAAATATTCGTATTCATAAGTGTTTTGGACAGTATGGGCTTTCGACTTTATGATGTGTCTCCTCCACTAGCATTATTTTCTTCATTTCAAAATGAGCCTCAGCCCTGGTGCTTCGAACCTCAGAACGTTGTCCCATTTCGTAGTATGGACATCTAAGATAATATTCTCCTCCTGGCGTTATCCCAACTGTCTGGAAAACGCGATCTCCCGCTAATTACCCGAAGACGTCACAGGAGAAGCAGGACTGGGTAGATGGCCGGGCTGCCAACATACCGTGTCAAGTTCTGGCAGGTTCTTCAGCTGTTATTACATCCACACTTTACACGTCTACGTGTATATTATATTTTACTCCTTCCTTCGGAGTAGGCGGTGTTCAATCCTGGAGATCTTAATTTTTTTTTCTGGCAGCAGCCAAGATGAGATAGGCCATAGACTTATATTAAAAAAGGCACACAAAGACAACTGACTGATGTGATCAAAATTGTTTCATACATAAAATATTTTTAAATAAAAAAAGGACCGCCTTCAAAAAAACCGGAACTAAAAAGCAAAAAATAATTGGTTACTTTTAATGAATGTACGACAAGCTATTTTAATACTAACTAATTATGTACAATTTCTTAATTTTTAATCATCTTTTGAAGTCGGTGCCTTGGGTAGACGTTCTATAAGGACTGTAAGTAGTTAACTAGATTAATATTACCTATGGCTAAGAAAGGAATATACGTAGGTAGCTACTTACATTAACCTACTTAAAGAAAAAACACAAAATCAAAAATTAAATAAACAAACAGGTCGGAAAAACGTATGTACGTAAGTATTTAGGCAAGTACTTTGTAATTTAAATATTCCTTATAACTTAAACTAAATACCTAACACAGTAAAAACTAAATATTTACAAGAAAACCCTACAAACTAAACAAACAAACCAATATATAAACAACGACCACTTATGTATATGGTAAATATTTTTTTTATATATTATTATTTATTATATATTTATATATTTTCTTTAAGTAGGTTAATGTAAGTAGCTACCTACGTATATTCCTTTCTTAGCCATAGGTAATATTAATCTAGTTAACTACTTACAGTCCTTATAGAACGTCTACCCAAGGCACCGACTTCAAAAGATGATTAAAAATTAAGAAATTGTACATAATTAGTTAGTATTAAAATAGCTTGTCGTACATTCATTAAAAGTAACCAATTATTTTTTGCTTTTTAGTTCCGGTTTTTTTGAAGGCGGTCCTTTCTTTATTTAAAAATATTTTATTTTTTGCTTTTTAGTGGTGGCGTAACTTTTTGACTCAAGGTGGGCGAGCCCTCCTGCTCAACGTCACATACAAAGTGAAAAGAAGATCATGCGCACCTCACTATCTCATGCGAACCCTCTAAACTGTTACTAAACCCTACAATGAACGAGCATTATGAGATATGAAACCATTGAGAAATCTCATTTCTGAAGAAAGGTAGACCGGTACCTATCTGGACTCATGAGTTCACGGTTCATGAGATAGAGTGCTGTGACAGACGTACGGACGGACGGACAACGGAAGCTTAGTAATATAGTATCCGTTGGTACCCTTTGGGTACGGAACCCTAACAAGGCAAAACAACGAATGTCCAGAACCGCTGAGCTTCTGAATTTCTCATCCTTCCATTGTTCCGGAGAGTCTGTTTCTTGCGTAAGTGTTGTATGAAAATGTGTACATATCGGTCTCGTGTATCCCCTTAACAGTTGAATTTTGTAAAATCACAAGCGAGCCTTTTCGTCGTAAAAAGAAGTCACTGAAAATTTTAAGTTTCTAGGATAATTGGTTTCGGAGATCTCAACATGAGTGGTATTCGCCTAAATGTGTTCATTTTGACCTGTTTCACCCCTCTAATAGTAGAATTTTCAAAAATATTCTCTTCGTAAACATTCCCATCTCAAACAAAACCTACTCTGACATTTGTTGGTTCAGCGGCTCTAGAGATAGAAATGTGTACAATTTGCCCTCTTTTACCCCCTTCAATACCCCCAACAGTTGAATTAAAAAAAAACCTCTCATACTGAGCAATCTCACCCTTAAAGAAAGCTACTGTAACTAATAAATCACATTTCTGGGTTCGCGGGCTTAAGAAATTCGATGTTTGTTGTAGTTAAGTACCAAACTACTGGACCGATTTTGATTAAAAAAAAATGGGACCAACTAGAAAGTATACCCTTTCGAACAATTTTTCAAATCGGTTCAGGGGTCTTCGAGTAATCGGTGAACATACATAAAAAAAAAAGAGAAAAAAAAAAAAGATTCCGACGAATTGAGAACCTCCTCCTTTTTTTGAAGTCGGTTAAAAACGTACTGAAATTTCTTCTTTATAAAGTACTAGTTAATTTATTTAAAATACTTCTGTAAATAATGATCTTCAGAATTTTCCATGTTTTTCTTTGACATATCGAAGAAAAGATAACAAATATCTCCTCTTCCAAGCCCCTCCTCTCTCTTATCTATAAAAATAAAATGTCCGGGTTATTTCGTCTGTTCACCTCAGATTTAACAAATGCAGGTCCCCATGGCTTCAACACGTGCTTTCTTTGAGATTTTTTTTGTAATAATGGACAGTTTTCACATTGAATTTGAAATATTTTCATCTATTACTTATTCTGTGCCGTCACACTGTGCTTATAGATTCTGAAAGTGGACGCATCGGGTTGGGGGGCGAAATATTTGTCATCTGCTGGTACGGTCGATGGTCGTTTCCTGTCAAATGTATGTGTCACGGTTGAAGCCCGATATTGGTTAAAGTCCGAAATATTGTTTTCCTTAAAGGTAAATAAGATTCTTAATTTTAGGGTACGACCAAAAAACTAACCTTATCTGATTTTTTTATAATAGGTCGGGGAAAAAGTCTTTTCGCATTATAGTATGTATGAACTTGTAATAAAATCTCTTTGGCTATACTATTTGTATCTGGCTGGTTTTGGTATCATTGAAAGTTAAAATTTTAAAGAACATAATTCCAAATTCAAATTAGGAAAATGTGTGATTCTCATTTGTTTTTCGTACTGTCAAAATGAGTGAATCTAATGAAGAAATTCGATACATTTTAAAATTTTACTACAAAAAAGGTAAAAATGCTACGCAAGCCGCGAAAAAAATTTGCGATGTTTATGGACCTAGTGCAGTGTCTGTGAGAGTAGCACAAATTTGGTTTAAGCGTTTTCAATCCGGAAATTTTGATGTCAAAGATGCACGTCGCTCTGGTCGCCCTATTACGGATAAAATGGATGCCATTTTTGAAAAAGTGGAGCAAGATCGGCATATCAGTAGTTACGATGTAGCTGAAGAACTAGGAATTGACCACAAAACAGTTTTGGCGCATTTGAAAAAAACTGGGTACACAAAAAAGCTCAATATTTGGGTACCTCACGAGCTCACTGAAAGAAACCTAATGAACCGTGTACTCATTTGTGATTCTTTATTACGACGTAATGAAACCGAACCATTTTTGAAGAAGCTGATAACTGGTGATGAAAAGTGGATCACGTACGACAAGAACGTGCGAAAAAGGTCGTGGTCAAAGGCCGGTCAAGCTTCACAGACTGTGGCGAAACCCGGGTTAACTCGCAACAAGGTGATGCTGTGTGTGTGGTGGGATTGGAAGGGCATTATTCATTATGAGCTGTTACCACCAGGCAGGACCATCGATTCTGAACTCTACTGCGAACAACTGATGAGATTAAAGCAAGAAGTTAAGAGAAAGCGGCCGGAATTAATCAACAGAAGGGGTGTGGTTTTTCATCATGATAACGCTAGACCTCACACATCTTTAGCCACTCAGCAAAAACTAAGAGAGTTTGGCTGGGAGGTGTTAATGCATCCGCCGTATAGTCCTGACCTTGCACCTTCAGATTTCCACCTGTTTAGATCTCTTCAGAATTCTTTAGGCAGTGTCAGGTTAACATCACGAGAGGACTGCCAAAACCACTTGTCGCGGTATATTGATCAGAAGTCCCAATATTTCTATAGCAATGGGATCATGTCCCTACCTACAAGATGGCAAAAAGTTATCGAACAAAATGGTACCTACATACTTTAGTTAAATGTAAATAAACCATATTAAAAAATGTTTTGAATTTTCTTAAAAAATGCGAAGAAACTTTTTCCCCAACCTACAAAAAAAAAAGATTTTTCTTGACATCCACTATTAAAGTATTAATTTAATTATTAATTAGTGTATCTCAACATGCGTATAAGTGTAGAAATCTAATACACTTCAAGGAAAAAACCAAACTGGAAAGAAAAGGAATTCCTTAGGTTCTTTTACTCTATGATTTGCGACAATATGTATGAAATCTCGAATTTGGCTCCATTTCCGATGTATGGGTTTCAAAGTAAACGACCCTACTATTATTTCCTTTCGTTAAGATAATTTGTGATAAGATAAAAACATTATGAATGCATAAGCTAGTAACCGATGGCGATAAGTCATGATTAGTTAAGATAGTGCAAACATTTTTGTCTTATCTTAGTAAATATTCTATGTCTAGGCTTAAGGTGGCCCAACCCGCTCAACTCCCCATACAAACGGGGAAAGAAGATCACGCCCATATTTCTTATCAGAGATCCCAAATTTTGCTCAAACGAGCTTTATTTGATCGAACTAGATGTCTGATGACCGTTGGAGGACCGATGAAAATTGTGTTTGGTTTCTAAGTTATAAGGTCCGAAAGTTCGAATTTTTCGCGCGTTTTATACAATAACTTTGGTGGTTTATTACGCAATGATAAAGTAAGAAAATCTTGAAAAGATTAGTCATCAGACATAGCTTATTTAATCAAGATTTATAATCTATTTGGTTTTTGTTAGATTTTTGACTACAGCGGTCGTGGTTTACTTTTAGCTATAAGTCGTTTTGAAATCAAAATTTTCGTAAATCTTTCCATATCATACAGTATGCACATTATCTTTTTTGTGGACATGGTGCATCTTCCTCATCACGGAGCCTGTCTTTTTCTTTGAAACAGAGAAGGTCCCTGAGCGCCACAGCACGGCTTTGTGCAGTGCCCGCGATTGAGTTTGGGCCACTTTAAATAATGTAGATCAAGTAAGTCTCGCTGGGACATTATCTATGGTTTGATCTTTGTAGTCATTGTCAGCAACGCAGGTAAAGCGTTAAAACAATGTATGTTTAATATTAAATACTGTGTCAGTACAAAGCATTGATAGAGGGAGGAGGGACTGAAGGAGAATTCCAAATTATGGGTATAGAATGAATAGAATGGGTATATAATGGCGAAATAGGTTTGCTGGTTCAAGTCCAGCCTTGCAGTATATTCATAAAGTAGTTCTGTTTCTTACAGCTTTATTTCTTTAATTAATGTGCCCTTGATTATACATACCTTGCACATTCGAAAAAAGCGATGTCATCGCTTGGTGTCAAAAATTAATTTTTTTAATTTAATTTTCTATTATTGTCGCTGATTTCAGAAAGGTTATTATCGTTCGTAAGTTTTTTTTCCGTTTAGTTCAGTGTAAGGACTCATAAGGGAGGATCCTGACTTGGCACCTAATTCTTTCGGAAATCGTGCTATCATTACAATGAATTGGATTTAATATTAGTCATCCAAGGCCAATTTGGTAAAAAAATCATATTCGAGCCTTTGGTCTCTCAGCAAAGCCACCCATGGCGTTTTTTAAAAAAAATAAAAGTGTTCACGTTTACGTCCTACGTCCAAAAGTGTTTGTTACCTTACAGCGTTTTCACCGAAGAAGGTTTACTTCTACGGGCCTCGAACTGTCACCTTACTAAATTTGAATATTTTGTCTACCGACAAATGTATTAGCCAGCTTAGTGCAGTTGACGATAACATGTTTTTACCCGACTGCGAAAGAAGGAGGGTTATGTTTTTCGAGTGTATGTATGTATGTATATATGTATGTATGTATGTATGTATGTATGTATGTATGTATGTATGTATGTATATTTCTTTGGCACCCCCTGCAGCCTAAACGGCTTGATGGATTTTAGCTTGAGAGGTGTCGTTAGATTCGTCTTGATTGTGATGTATTTCCTTTTCTGAGTGGTCAGTCCGAGTTCTCACCTAAATTGGCGATTACGGAACTTCGAAGTTACGTAAAAACGTCAAACTCCATATATATATTTATATATTATATTTACTAGATTTTCTGTGTTTTAACTTCCTCAAGCTTTTCTCAAAGTCAAACTCGGACTTCAGATTTGTATGAAAACTCGAAGTCGGCGTAGACGGCAACGTCAACATATTGACGGCGACGATAAGTAAGCTGTCAAATCAAACTCGGACTCGCAAATGTTAGTTCGCTGAATGCTGCGCGCCCTCTTCAATTTCTCCATAGATTTGAAAACGCCAGTCGATCGGTTTGGCGTAAACGCCAATTTAGGTGACAACTGGGACTAGAGGGGACAATCTCGTTAACTATAGTCGAGCCGTTCTAAGAAGCGTTTTTTGACAGATGAGGAATAGGGAAGGGTGAAAACCAGAGTGTTACTTTTATATCGATAACATTTCAAAACGGAAAAGCTAAAACCTAATAATAGGCAATCTTCTTAAAAAAAAACACATTGATACCGATGGACAGTTGACTATCTGATTCCGGAAGATGATTCATAACCTAAATACAAAATTTTTTGCACATATACCATTGCATATTTGGAGCAAAACATTTGATTCAGATTTTTCTGTACACCTTAAAAGGATCGTGCTCCACATACATTTTCGTCAGTAGAAATTGACAACTTGACGTGAGCACCACTTTTTTTTGTCGAAAAACAGTACTGAGAACCGAAAAAGGGAAAATATAACCACCCAAAATGGAAAAAAAGGGCGACGTGCAAATGAATCTAAGCCGATTGTTATTATTCTATTTCACCTAAGATGACTGTCAGTTTTATTCGACTGATTCGACTTTCTTCTTCAGCGATGTAAAGTTAACTGACTAGAAAAAGCTAGATGATACTGCAATGAACTTTCCATTTATTATATGTTCCTAAACATATCATTTAAAAAATGAAGGAGGCATTAGTTAATTGCTGGAAATCCCGTGACCGAATATTCTTTCTCGCAAGCCAACATTGGTAATCGTGATGATATCTATTTGATTTTCCTTTATAAGATTATTTAAGTAATAGTTATGAAAATAAAAGATATAAAAACTGAAATGGTCGATATTATTTTGCAGGTTCACATCCCTATTTCAATTTACTACCAGTGCTGGTACTGTACCATTATTTTGTTCATAATTATATTATTTCATACATTGTTTAGGAATTAATGGACACAATATAGAATAAAATATAATCTACAAGTCATAATAAAAAAAAACACATCAGCAAGCTGTTATTATTTGGTCCCAAAAATATAAAACGTGGGGTAAAGTGGTCTGTTCCATAATTTAGTCATTAGCTTTCCTTCCACACAGCTGTGTCAAAAAACGCTTCTTATAACGGCTCGACTATAACCGGATCAACTAAATAGCGATGTTGCAACCAGTCCAGTTCCGTGACTACCCATAGCGCATTAGGAAGCACGGGTTGTGAGTTCACTTTGTCACAATTGGGCACGATACGCCCATCATAATTCGGGCTCTGCCCATAAGCCGTCCCTACACCAGTTCGGCGTCACAGGAAGCCATCGCTGTGCATCGGGGCGTTGTACGGGCAATTGGAGGAATTGCCTATAGGTGCGTTTTCAATACCGGCGACCTTTATTTCTGTGCAGTTGCACTGAAGCGAACGCAGCGCGCGATATAAAAGGAGCCGTGCCATGCCGTGCTCTACTACGTAATAAATAAGTAAGGGAATGATGTATGCATTATTTATTAAATTAGTAATCCTTGGAAAGTATTTTGCACTCGGATTTGTCATATAGTCATAGGGAAGAAAAAGGACCAAGAAACTTCGCAATTTATCTTTTATAACACATTCAATGTTATCTTCATTAACCCCTGAGTTTCCTACTTATGATCCATAGCATAGATTAAAGAAGGTTTAATTTAATTTAATGATCGATTAAGGAAGGAACAGCACAGTTTAAATTGACAAATTTTCTTTTTTATATCTTGCAAGACAAGAATAAAGTAATATGAATGAAATCGAGTCAGTGCCATATTTTATAATAAACTATTTTAGGAAAATATTATGTACACTTAGTTTTCCTGGACAGTTAAGGATCGAAAGTCAAAATTTCAAGTCAAAATAGTTATTGTTACAAGTAAATCCTGAAAACGGAAACTAATTCGACATCATTCATTAGGAATATTTTTTTCTTTCCAGTGTAACGATATCAAGATAACAGACAGTACACGTAGGTGTGTATAAATCTGAGCAGTCGCATTCAAATACTCAGTCGCCATGCGACTGGTCGCAGGTCGCGAGTCACCGAAGTCGTTATAAAAAGTTCATTGTCCTTCGGCTCGTCACACACGGTCGCTTTGATCTCGGATTGTTTCTGACGTTCGTCCATTTTAATTATGCCGAGTATTTTTTTTTGCAGTTGGCAATGAAGTGGAGTTGACGACTGCGAAGTGACAGGCGTCTAGTGTTACCAGACTGCTCGACGCCTGGGCGGGTTTAACGAACTGCGGTTACACGGGCATGATTACCATCGAAAGACTCGTTTGATGTGGGTGCGTTGAAGAGATGTAGCGGAAACTTGAACGTTGTAGGTAGATAACTACATGCTGTCTACACGTGGAGTGTTCGCACGGGTTTTTTTTAAATATTTGAAGAGAAATAATAACTACAAATATTATACTTGCACGCTATGATTCGACTGGATGCTTACGGTATTTTTTATCAATACATAGTTTTTTATTTCTGTAGTTAGGTTTTGTTTTATGTATGATGGTGTCGTTTAGGTACCTACATAATAAAGGTGCCTGACTCAAGAGTTCTAGAATTAAAAATATTTTATTAATGGATTTAATTTTTAAAACCTTTTATACACTTGTGGAATTTAATGGAACGATGGCGACAAATCCGCCGAGACTTGCTTTTTTTTGACAGTCAAACAGGTCGACATCCCTATACATAACTCCAAGAGCAAGCGGCTGCGCAGAACCATAACTATATCGGATTTGGTTTCTGCGCAGCCGCTAGCGCTTGGAAGTGGTAAGCCAATATTTTTTAATTTGAAATTCCTAACCAAACGCCAGATATTTTAGATCAAAGTGGCCAGTTCGAAAAAACGCCAATTTCATAATAACGACGCTTTGATTTAACCATTGCTTAATTATGTTCTTTTCTTTAATTATCAAAATGAACCACACCAAACATTTCAGGAATGTTTTTAAACGGAAATGTAAGATTTCGTCCCTCCCCGACATTACCTACTTTCCGTACCAGGGTTATTGGGTACCAGGGTTACAGAAGGCAAAAGGAAAAATTATCTAACTGAATCGAACGCAATTTCCTCATCCCACTCGTGTATCGGACTCCCCTAATTGCCTTTCGTTATTTTGTCATGATGCCGAGTTCTGTAAACAACTGTGACCCACTTTATAGGGCGCGAGCTAACGAGAGAATACTACGTAATCATGTGTGCCAATTAGTTGTTTTATGTACGTTTCAGGAATAATGAATTTCAATGTCCATTGCATTGTTTATCGTGTCATTAAGAGTTGCGAAATAAGTAAACTGAGTACATTGATCACTTCACTAACTCTCATAAAATTAAGCATGTTTTTAGTCTTGTCTCCGTTTGCAAGTTGTCATAGTAAGTAATATGAGAGATAACGTGTAGCCGCGTGGCAAAAGCGGTTTTATGCAGGGAAAATACAGGTTTTTATTACTTTACGCGCTGTAGAAACATGAAATGAAAAAATCTTTCCTACGACTCCATTTGGTTAGCATATTTTAGAACAAATCATTTTCAGATTAATAACGAGAAAATTTAGTCATTTTAATTACGTAGGTTGAGTAAATTAAAATTTAAAATCTATTTCGTATTATTTTGTATGGTATCTGACAGCTTTGACAGATCTTATAGGTGAGCTCGCTTAGACGCCACCTGTAGTGATGCAGTCTTCTGCCCCATTAATCGAAGTGTACCTGCACATTTTATTTAATACCGTTAATATCAAAATTCTAGTGTATACAATAAAAAAAAATATGTTCCAAGAAAAAACCGTCCCACTGCGAGTCGTACTCGCACACAAAGCCGTACCATTATACATGATTTGACCCAAAGAAATCACGTTTCTTGTATGGGGCCACCCTCTAATTTTTATTTGTTGTTGTTTGCAACAGGAATACACACTGTGAAAATTTCAGCTGTCCAACTATTGCGGTTCATAAGATGCATCCCTGTGACAGGCGGACGGACGTACAGACAGGAGGCATAGTAAAATGGTTCCGTTTGGCACTTTTTAGGTATGGAATCCTAAAAAAGAATAATTCTGTTTTGTGTCTTTACCAAATATACTATTAGCTCTTGGGCCATCTTGAAAGCAACAAGATGTAAATGGGGCGAATGCAGGCGGGCCCGCGCGGCTTCTTGGAAGTCATCAAGTTACCAACGAGAACAGACAAGTCTGTTTTGCGTAAGTGCATAATGAGGCCCTCTCCTCGATCTTGGTATAGGTCGCGGCAGCGAAGTGGAACCCAGCGGCCACGTGAACCACGTTCGATTGTCGGGAGACGTCCCGCTATGGCTCCAGTTTTTAGGGTTCCGTACGCAAAGGTTGAAAACGGAACCCTATTACTAAGCCTCCGCCGTCCGTCCGTCCGTCTGTCTGTCATAGGGCTGTATCTCATGAACCGTAACAGGTAGGAAGCTGAAATTTTCACAGATTATGTATTTATTTTGCCGCTATAACATTAGGTAAAATTATAAAATAATAAAAATTAAAGGGGGGCATACAAAAAACGTGTTTAATTGGGGTAAATCTTGTACGATGGTACGGAACCATTCGTGGGAGAGTCCGACTCGCACTTGGCCGGTTTTTTCTGTTATCTGTACATCGTGTATTGCTTATAACACTTTCCTAGTTCATCTTCATCTACTTCTTTGTTACAACTTACGTTAAATTGGCCTTAAATGGTGACAATATTGATTCATAACTGGATGATGGGTCCATGCAAGGGCTCGTGCCTGTTTCCTCAGTTAAATAAAAACATTCTCAGACTTTGCAAAAAATGTTAAATGAACTGAAAGCTACGTCTGTACGGAAACATTTTTGATATCTGTACTTATTATCCATGATTTACGCCGCTTAAAATGTGCATCAAAATGTTTTATGGCGTATGTCATCGATATAAGTTATCAAAACGTGTAGACATAGCTCTCAGTTGATTTATTGAATGTGCGTAATTTCAGAAAAATATTTCTGAATTTGACTGAGGAAACAGGTACGAGCCATTTTATAGAAATTGATCACCTCATTATCCTCTTAAATAATTTTACTTAAAATTTTTGGAAATAAAATTGAATGGAAAGCAAGAGAGAAGAGGAAAAAGCATCCTGCAACTAAACCATCGTGTTCCTCGCTCCTGTTTCTAAATCACCCAGAATCCGGTTTTCACGAAAACCGGAATTTGTTTGTTCCAAGTCACAAACCCTCCAATACGTCTCCGACTATATTTGCGTGTGTAATATACGTTTAAGTTGGGTTGGTAGTTTTAGAGAATCGGAATCGGTCTCATAGTACGCGTGCTAAATGGCACATCTCCTTCCTTTTTTGACCTGAGGTAAAAACGAAACTCGAGGAACTGTGTGCATAACTGCAAGCGTGACAAAATAATAAATCCTGAACACTTACGCATTTCGGCCAAGGAAACTATTATGACATTCTTAGAATCCTTGGCTCATTATATCTCTGATGTTTCCTGATAAAATACCAAATTGTCAGCTATTGTTGTATGCTTAGCTGACTTTGATATTGTTTCTGATCTAACTTCTAGAAATACATTATTTTCTGATTTGCTTTATAGATTTACATCGTTTTTCCATTTATGATTTTATATCGCGACCATATTTCCTCGTGTTTCTTCAAAAGTTTCTTTTAAAACGTTTCCAGATTACACATTATAAACTTTATTGTACGAAAATCTATGATTTTTTACAAAATTGTTGATGTTTATCATATAGTTTTTCACAATATTGTTTTATATCATTACAATATTTCTTAATGTTTTTTTCAAAAAAGTTATTTGAAATCGTTTTTACTATTTGTCATGCATATCCATGATTATACGCGTCGGGACTTCGTGCATTTGTGAGTCCTGGTTCTTATGTATTTACTTTCGCATGTTTTATATCATGGCGGCAGAATGACGCTTGATTGTGGTTTTCCAAGTAGTGGGTACCTGATCACAGCACGAGTTCCTGGCATTCTTTCTAGTTTCGCAAGTCTCTAAGCTCAATCATAAAATTATCAAATGCACCATCGCTGAAAAGTTTGTGGCTACCAACTGCTACGGTCACATAACTTTTCCAAATTATTCTTATCCTAAAATACTGATTTACGTTCTTCAATAGAGCCATTGCTGTAGGGTTACAAGGATGTTACGTATCCACCTTTCATTAAATCTCTTCGATTGTCGATTTCGCTAACTTCGCTAATTTATCACTTAAAGCATTTGAGGTATACACTAAATCGCCCATCTATGGATGTTTTATATTTGCGAAGAACCATACGATTGACGCAGAATCCAGCATGTTGGTTTCAAATCTAGCAGTCTTGTATTCTAAGTAATTAATATGTAATGATAATAATGGCCTAATTTTCTACGGGTTCGCATTTGTCTGATTTATCTGACGATGGCAGATTAAGCTCGGTGGTAGTTTACCAAATATGTACTTGCTACAGAACGTGTTCCTGGCATCTATGCTGGCATTTGTTCTAATTACGCACTTCTCGCCACAAACTTCCCACGTTCCAGTCATTGACCATATAAAATCTTGTCAGTCAATATATGACAAGACTATCGTTATCACAAAATAGGTCCCTAATTTTCTTATTATCGGCTACTACGTAGACATCGCATTGAATATTTTTGGCAGCAATTCTAGCGTCGTTTGCCAATGGCCGACGTTATTTTCAAATAATTTATCGATGCTACGTTGCTTTTGCGATTTTTCTGAATCTGATATGTTATTTTTGAAGTAAAGAATATTTTATTTACATGTGTTTTCTTTCTGGGCAATCATAATTGTTTACACTATACTTTATAAACCTTTAACCCTAAGTTAAGGCAGTTCAACACAAATGGTTACTGACTTATATTATGCTGATATGAAAGGTTCTTTGTCATTCTGAGCAAAGGTTTTCCGAATATTTCTACAGTAATAATAATCATCACCACGGTATCCTCTCGGCATATTTCATCACAAAACGCATCACGAAGAGATTGATGTTTTATTCAATCCCAACGCTCTCTGTTTCCTGTCTGGCATGACTTTTTACTCGCTGCATTACTGTTAGAATGGATCCACAGTCAAGTCATGGCTTGATCGGAGCAGCTTCTAGACAGGTTCTGGAGACTACCATTCCGTCCAGCTAACGAGGGTTGACATGATACCATCTAGCTTATCTTATTCGTTTTTTATAATGCATTGCATTTTTCAACAACTGTTTATTTGTGGTATTCATTTTCATTTCAATTAATGCCTTTTAACTTTTGAACCTTCTTGCACTTACATATCTCAGTTGAAATCAACCATTCATTGCAAACCTCTCAATAAATCTCTCAACACTTGACCATTTGGTTATTTTCTGCTTTCAGAGGAAGCCTCAATTAGAAAATTGTGTCCTTCAAAACTGAGCAGGTGTAAACTCACACTAAAGTGAATGGGGTAACTATTGGGTAAGTGGATCGCCGGACACGCGCTTGATCGCCTCTGGCCCTACACTTGCCGGAGTTTGCACAGCAACGAGGTTGTTGACATACATAATTTATTAGTCAGTGTTAGTTGATTGATGAATCAGATTTAGTAAATAGCCAGCGATGGCCTTATGAGGATAAAGAGGTGATCAAGTTCCATACCGTGCCTGATTCCTCAGTAAAATTCATAAATATTTTTCTGAAATTTTGCACGCTAAATAAATTAACTGGGAACTATCTGCATGTTTTTTTTATAACTTAACTTGTATCGATGATGTACTCCTTTTTGTATTTGCATACAATGTTTTAGAGGGTATATCACGGAAAAATTTAATATATCAAAAAAAAGTAAAACGTACAGACGTAGCTGTCAGTTAATTTATCTAATGTGAAAAATCACAGAAAAATATTTCTTAACCTTGATTGAGGAATCAGATACGAGCCATTGTATGTAACTTGATCACCTCATTATCCTAAGAAGTTATAGATATATGTGACAACGTAATCCTACGTAAATAAAATAAAATCCCAATGAGAAGAGTACTCGCTTCCCTTCGTTCCGTGTCTAATTAAATGTATTGCAAATATAAATTTCACTACACATGATTAATTAGGAAAAAAAAACATCACAAAATACGGTAACTATGTGGTTCCCCTATACGATAATTTACGGATAAAAAGTATGTGTTACCGCCACACAAACCATTCGCTAACACAAAAGCATTCGGAGAAACAAACCTTTTATTCCGGGAGGTCACGAAATTTTTGGTCACGATAATGTAAATGGCTGAATCTGGGTTCACATGTTAGAGACCAACCCTCTGATGCTAAATGTGTCGGTCTGCCTGCGCCAAGTGGTCTGAAAATATTGATATCCATTAATTATGCAACAATAACCAATCGGTTTACTGATTACATAATTAAATATACCTAAAGTTATATCTGTAAACTAAATCGCCGATAACTACGAAATCCAACCAGCGATTTGTTTAGTTTTGTTATTAATAAGCAAGTATGTACTGATACTTTCATGCTTCGTTATTTGCAGCCATTTATCTTATCACATTTTGTTTTGTCACGATAACTACTTTTTCAGGCGTCTTATCTAGGCAATGCAATCAATTGGTGCAGGCAGACCAGCGGTGGTGCAGGCATTTAGCATCAGAGAGATGGTGTTAATGCTGTGAACCCAGTTGCAGCCGTTTACGTTATCGTTACCATTTTTGTCGCGACCTCCTAGTCTATATTTTCAGCAGGTGTATTTCAGGTGTACTTCAATTATGCTTCTACGTTCGTTTAACCCACATGTAAATGCGAGTGGTGCTCCTGTTACTCATTACCTACATTCTTCAAATCTCCCAGGTCTCTAAGGTTGATTATTAGAGAATGCCTCATGGCATTAATTCCGCCTTCTTGTAAACCATATTGGCTTGTAAATAAAGTTTTTTTTTTTTAATTCATTCCACAATTCACAACAAAGCCGAATCAATATATTACTTAGGGTGGCAAAAAACCGAAGATGACACCACAAACATTGGTGGGTACCAGTATATTCTACTAATCAGAGTTGTAAAAAGCAAGCTTACGGTATATAAATGCACAAAGAAAAAAAAACATTTCAAAAGTACGATGTTCGTGGCACTACAGAGAACCGTGTTTTTGGAACGTCGTAACAAGCCCCTTGGAGTGTTTGCGCTCCTTTCTTCCTTCGCCTTTCACCTTTCATCTGCCTTTGGCTCTTGTTCATAAAAGAAGTGTATGTTTACTAAAACGTCAGTTTCTTGAACTTTGCTTTTTTTCGTGCTTATGTGTAAAAGCACGTCCCAGCTTTCACGCTGTTTGGTCGTGTTGCTACACTAGAAATATTTTTTTTTATATTCCTATGAAGGTCGACGTCGAAGATCTTTAAGTTGTTTCTATTTCCGGTACAATCTTACCTACATCCACCCAAATTGTTACTGCATCCCTGCTTCTACATACATTTTTGTGCTTGCGCTGCGTCGTTGGTTTTCGATCCGGGTTCCTCCACCTTCAGCCATCACGTGTAACAAAATGATCACATGAGCTCGATAGATTTTGTACACACTCTTTTAATTTTAAATTTGGTTTCGAGGTTTCGTTACATTTTGTTTGACCTGGTTGCGTTTGTATGGTGATATCCTATGTCTATTTTGTATGCATTTAACGGATACGACATTAACCGCCATCTCGTTTATTTGCGGCTATGCGGCGACATCTGCCTACATTTTATTTTATTGAATAATCAGATGTTTTTTCTGGACATTTGTCTGAAGCAGAATTCGAATCTGCGACCTCCGGACTGACTCTAGTGTCTGACACCAAAATCGACTTTGCAGTCTAAATGCCTTAGCGTTCCATCTAGTAGCTCTGTGTCGATTAAGATGGTTATACTAGCCAATTAGAATGGTTTGCTTGCGTTAAGTTCCTGATCTCTATGGAATGAGAACATGAAAAAAAAAACATGTATAATTCCAGCTAACGTTCTACCAAAACAGAAAGAAAAATGTTACAGAAATTGAAATGGAAAACAATTTTGAAGTCAGGTCTCAAATATATTATTTTTCAAGTTTGCGGCTTATATTGATATTAACTAATATTTATTTTAATACCATTTCAAAGATCTTAACATTATCTATCCATTCAGCGAAGAACATGTTTAACTTTTCCCTATTTCTTTAACGAAACAATAAAAAAAACCGGTTTCACGCGTTATGCGGGTTGGTCACATTTAGAAATAATTATTTCTAGCTGCTCTAACTAAGCGACGACGTCGGGCTCTGGCTACCTCGTTTTAATCGCAAAAATTGGTCCAAAATGTTTAGGTATAAGGATGCTCTTAAAAACATTAGTTAAATTCGTTTCCTAGCGTAATTGCCTGAATATATTTTTCTCGTTGAACCTGAATCAGGTTTCCTGATGTACCTGATGAAACCTTATGATGAAAATAAATAATATCTTTAGCCCTTATATGTATATGTATTAGCACCATGGCTGTTTTTAGTCAGCAGCCCACGTATGTATGTTTTTCGGAAGGCCATCCAAATCTGCACCTGAAACCAAAAGGTAAAGTAATTTGTATGTAAATACACATTTATCCTCAATTCGATCACGAGTTCACCACTGTCAGCGCAATCACATTGTTTTGGTTGTTTCCATGGTTGAAAACAACTGAAGCATTGTTCAGGAATGTTTTCCTCGTTACGATTAGCTACGTCGCAAATTAAAACGAAAACAACGTTTGCCTTAGTTTCTAGGGCTCTCGCGGCTTTGCAGTTTGTAGACGCTATTTTTTTCAATACGATTACAATTTATTCCTCTGTGTTGGCTAAGGAAAATACAGGAATATTTAGGTGAAAGTATTAGAAATTATGCTCCCTATACAAATGTAGTCCCTTTGAAATATGAATAGATATCGTAAATCTCGATACCGCGCCGATATACGCCGCACTCCAGAATAAGCAATGGGTTGCACACAATCGCCAAATAATATGTTTTAATCAGAGTAATAATGCGGCGTTATGGCGGAGGATAGATAACATACAATTTTATTCTTTGGTTTTATTTTTATTTCGATAAAACAACACCAACCACCTCTGTATTGAGCCATTTTGTCGAAAAATTAAAGTACATGACAAGAACGTTGATTTTCATTGTAGAAGCATCAGAGTAGAAATGCTGTAGTATTTTATTTTTAACATAATATAAACATCTCTTTCGTCAAGCCTTAGGTGGGCTGTTACCTAAATAGACTGAATGGACTTGAGCTTTGGGGCAGTCAGGTCAAGGACATCAGCGTATAATAAGTCTCAACGTATTAGGTAATAAACACGTCACTTATGGACAGTGGGAGCTGAGGGAATTCTTCGCAGTTCACTGAAAGATCATTTATCTATGCTGAAGTAGTGACGTGTTTGCATCGATTAACTTCGAGGTCTCTTCATGTAATCGCGCCTGAGTGTTCAGCATTTTCGTCCGATATTGCTCTCGATAATATTCTATTTTCGTAACGTGTTTATATCGTTTGTGCTCGTGATTATTTTTGTCTCGTTTTATTCGTAGAAACGGTTATTGCTTTTGATACACTACTGCGGGCTTTCGCATTTCAAATATAATATCAAAGCGTCGTACCTACGTAATTTTATTAATGAACTAGCAGCCCGTCCCGGCTTTGCACGGGACGGGCAAAAAAAATATTATTTTCACACAATTATACACAAATAAACCCTTTATTACGTAGAGTTCCTAATAAAAGAGCATTTACCTACATTTAAATATTTGAAATAAAAATAACAAATTTTGTGAATAAATTTTTTTGTATTTATTTTCTTTTCTTGTATTTTTTACTTTTATGTATTTTTCATACTATTAATTATTGCAAAAAGGTCATAACCACAAAACAAAGCCATTAAATAAATAATTTAATGAGTTAAAGCCAGGAAGTAAACATTATTTGATGTTGTTTTATTTTTCACTAAATAATTAGCTTAACTGTTATTATGATACTGTTGAGATTACCGCGGTCGTTAGACATGTTTGAAAAATGTTACGGCTTTTGAGAATGTCTTTGGAGAATGTATCTTCCTGCCGCTTGAAAAGTCGTAACATTTTTCAAACATGTTTAACTGTTATTAGCTACCTACAACTACTACTATAACCTACAACTAAAAAGTATTAAATAGAAAATGATAAAAATTCTTTAAATCACTAATTTATTAGGATAATTAAATGTACAACATATATTCATGGTTCTAGTTCTGAAAAGAACCTTTTTTTTTACCTACTAAACTAGTACCAGCAAGCGACAAAATATTATCAAGCGACAATTTCTTAAATTCCGCACACGGCTGCTGCGTAGGGAGTCCCTCCCGTACCTCCGAGTGACGCCTACAAACCTCAAAACGCATAGTTGGCCGAGCGAAGTTTTTTCTAATTTTTAAACTCATGATATATATCTTTCGAATGAAATGTCCGAATCGAATAATTCAAAAAGTAATATAAAGGTATTGAAACAGTCTTAAATAATAATTTATTTATTTTGATAAGGATTAATATCTAGGTACAAATAAAGAGCCTTTTCTAGCGGCGGGATTTAAATATTTATTTTAAAATAAATGCACACTTATTGTGTCATAACTATAATAGTTAGATGTATGCTGTCTCGACATTTTTTGTAGATAATAATGTGTTCTATAAAATTGTAGTACATCATTTTGTTCTAGCGTGAATAGTTTTCGCAGCGCACGCGATGTAAGGAACATTCTTGGTAATTTTTTTGCACCTAGGGTTACGTTATCGGAGTTTTGGTAAGGATCCCTAATTTTTATAGGATAAAACATATTCTATGTCCGTCGGATAGACTGTAGCTTTCCAACGGTGAAATAATTTTTCAAATCCGTTCAGTAGTTTCAGAGCCTATTCGGTTCATATAAACAAACAATCAAACCTTTCCTCTTAATAGAAGAAGAAGAGAAGAAGAAGGTAGAAGAAGAAGAAGATAGGTCAAAGCAGGGATACTAAAATATATCCATGGTGCAAAGGGTCTAAGGCTGAGATAAATAGTCGTCACCAAAACTAATGCTAACGCATTTGGTACTTTGTGACGTCACTTTGACACATCTTGTATGGACGAAATCTTCAAAGTAATGCAAAGTGACGTCACAAAGTACTACTTTTCGTTAGTCTTAGGCTGAGAGAAATAGTCGTAACAGAAACTAAGACTAACGAAAAGTAGTACTTTGTGACGTCACTTTGACCCATTTTGTATGGACGGATTCTCAAAGTACTACTTTTCATTAATCTTAAGTTTCTCTTACGACTATTTATCTCAGCCTTAGTTTCTGTTACGACTATTTATCTCAGTCTAAGACATCAACAAAATCAGCTAGCAGAATATAATAATAGGAGCCTAAGTTTGATTTTGTATACCTATCTGTTGGTTACTTTATTCTATAGTATAGCTGTCACAAAAAATCTTATGCAAAAGGTTCGAAATTAATTCTGAAATGGAATTCCATTTTTCGTATAGACGGTGCCTATCCCTCTAAATTCATAAATTAACATTTTTTTCTTTAAACATGTATGTAGCCTTACTCTATGACGGTCTTCAAATATGGCAAATAGTCCCATTGTGAATTTTGTGTTAAGGTCTAATAGGTATCATGGCACGACACTATAGATGCATTGACATATTTTATTACTACTAGATGTGCGAGTAAAATAAAATGTTCATGTCCATCCTCTAGACTAGAAGTATTGACACACTATTATATGCGAGATTATATGGCATGCAGAGGTGGAAGCTAAATTCCTTCTAGGCCGGATGTTGAAAGATAAGTAGCGCTAGATCCTCTTTCACTTGGGTATGTAGGGGGGGTCAACTGCGCAGCTAATATGTAGCGACACAATTAAATGCTGCGACTGCCATTGCTGCTCGTCCTGCCCAATTCCCTGCTCGCTGCCTTGACGCGTCGTCAGTGTTTACAAACTTGTCGAAATTGTGGCAACGTCAACCCTGTGGTGACATCGGTCCTGGAACAAATTGACCAACTCTTTACTTCCACCCCTCTCAATGTCCTGTGGTCAACCCTCTGCTTTTAAGCCTTCCCGGTGCGACTAACTCATTCGCGGGCACGGAAGAAAACCGTGCTATTGCGATCTAGGATCTTCTCTGTTTCAAATAAAAATACAGGCTCCGTAATGAGGAGGATGCAAAATGTCCACAAAGCAGACAATGCGTTTAGTGTTTTTTGTGGTAAGATATACGAAAACGACTTATAGCTAAAAGTAAATCACGACCGCTGTATTCAAAAATCAAACAAAAACCAAATTGATTATACATTTTCATGAAGCAAGCTATGTCTCATAACTAATCTTTTTAAGATGTTTTAATTTTATCGTTGGGTAATTCACCTCCAAAGTTATTGTATAAAACGCGCGAAAAATTTGAACTTTCGGACCTTATAATTTAGAAACAAAACATAATTATATTTTATATAATTTTGGATCTCTGACAAGAAATATGCGTATGATCTTCTTTCCTCCTTTGTAAAGGGAGTTGAGCGGGAAGGCCCACCTTAACGTATTTATTGGCGTTCTGCCGATATCGGAAGAAAACAAAATTGCCTTATTTAAAGTGGCAGCAGCAATGACAGCGCGAATGAGGTGTTCCCCTTCCGAATTCCCTGTAGTTTTTCTGCTCTGCGGAAATGGGCAGCATGTAAACGTGCCGTTGGAATGTCGGCGCATGATCAGCGCCGATTCCCACTGCCATCTGAACAAGCGCCACGTGTCGTTGCCGCCGTTGGTTACGAGGTATCCGTGCTATGTGACTATACATTGTGAATTATCTACAGAATGCCTGCTTTGGCAATCAAGTAGGTACGTAGCATCACGAGACGTTATATGGTTTTGTCTTAGGAGGTCATGTGTGTACGCAGATTCAGGCATTGTAGTTTTACTGTTTACATCTGCATAGAGCTTAAACATTGACGGCGTAGAAGGGGTAGGTATGATTCCAATCTCATTGGTTGTAAAATACAAACGGCCATTTCAAACCATTTCATTTCCTCCTCTGTCAACCTGGTTAAAACCTCGGTTAAAACGCTTCCACATACTCGCTTCCAAATCATTGCTTCCACGTTTCCACAATGATTGCATTATTCTAGTGTATCTTTATGATTCGACCCAGTAAAATCTAATTCATATCGTGGCGGCGGCGGCGCGGCGCCTAGTTGGCGCCTAACTATTATAATAACCTATTGTATAAACAAATGTGGTCGATCTTGGAGTTTCAAGGCTCCAAAAATACGTGTCCAGCGAACGCCGAGATAAACTCGGTAACAACGAATAAGTATGAGTAACGTTTGTGTATTCAACGATCAAGTTCGAAAGAATAAAAGCTGACCAGATCCTGACCTCATTCCTGACGCCCTCGGGAATGCGACAGTATTTGCTGCGGCGCAAACACGAGTACAAAGAACAATTGTTATAACCGCTGCTGCGTCGCGTAGCTTCCTCTAATTTAAAGATACTTTAAACTCAATGGATTTATTGTTATTTTCTACGTGAATAAGTAATATAATATCGCCTGACTGCATCTTCCGTGTTACGAATCGTGCGAAATGTTTACTTGACGATCGTCGCCGACCATCTTTTGCGCAACCCCGTGGCTCCTGCCTGACATCGTCGTTTTGTCTGAAATCTAGAAACCGGAAATAGAGACAAATTTGAGAACTCTTTCTGTTATGCTGAAGTCAACCATAGAGTCAAAGGGACTTAGGAATTCCTTCTCTTTCCAGTTACAATTGAGAGGAAACGACCGTTCTTATTACATTTCATAATGTAATAATAAATAATAATAAATCATTGACAATTTTTTGGCCTTCGGTAAAAATAATTTAGAGCACTGTACATTGTCATAAATGTTTTATCATTCGATGTCCTTTAGTTCCAAAAGGACGTAAGTAAAATTATATTTTATGATTTTTAATAATAACTTCTACTTGTTTTGGAATTTAAAAAACGTGAATGCGGCTCACTAAAAGTAACGTGTTTGAAAATTGATTAATTCAGCCGTCTCTTCGTGCAGTCGGGGCTAAGTGCTTCTTTAACTGCATAAAAACTTTTTAATGTTGAAATGGAATTAATTTTCTCCCAAAGTTCGAATATCACCTGGCAATTTAACTTAAAACTTGAGGCTGTGTTTTTAAATAGAGTACCTAGTTCCTGACGAATTCTAAGCCGCGCCCGTGAACCCAGCTGCTGCTGATGAATGAAGAGCCATCGGCGCGCTAGCACCATCGAGCCTGGCATGGCGCCATCTGGCGGAACCGCGGCGGCGACATTCCGACCGGCGAGATTTTCCACCGGAGTCGCGCTGACCTTTCGATGAAATTTGTCGACACGCGGCTCGTGTATAGGTTGTAAACAAAGCGATCGAATGTCGGCGCTGCCGTCCGATTATGGCACTCAGGTGTGTAAAAGAGACGTACGTAGTTTTGCTTGTTTGTTACATAATGCTTACAAAGGTGACCTACTTTGCGTGCATTTTCTGATAAGCACACGAAACGACAGTCGAAAATGTCAACACCCTGAAGTATCGTTACTGTCATAGATTGTTGATCTAGTATATTACTAGTTATAATAACTACATATTATAGACACAAACATTGTTTTATTATGTGCTGTGTGAGTTCAGGCACTTAAAAATAATACATGTGGTTCCAATGAATTTATTCCCGTGCATGTCGTAAGAAGCGACTAAGGGATTTGTCACTGTGTATTGTTACTATCGCATCGAATGACGTTTTGGAATGAACGATGGTCAAAGTGTCAATAAAAATTGTTCCATGTTATCCATCCAGTTCAATGTAGCCCTGCAATATATGGAAGTTCCAGTCATTGCACCTAAGTGGTCCCCATGTCATTGTCCCATGAGATGTGTTGGGCTAATAACATGGCCTACGTGTGTATTAAAAACACATTAGCCATCAATTTCTACATAAAAGACTTTTGATTTTCGTTATATTTTTTGTCGTAACAATAGTAAATATGTAAGTAGGTATACAATTTCGATTGGAATAAGCTTTTCATTATGTTTGATTCAATAAATTAACACATCAAAGAGATTAGCGACGCGACACATGAAGCCAGCTTTTTATTAAATTTAGAATGCGCGAATAAATAGGTAGGTAGGTATGCCATGTCAATGATGTTTGAAACAGCTTGACGTCAGGAATTTGCGATACCCGAGCCCAATGGTTACTTATTAATAGACCCAATACCAGAAATGTTCCTGGCGGACCCGTACACGTGTCGTCGATTCAAAGCTTCCAAGGCTACGTTGCCAGACTTATTTGTGACACACAAACATTGTCCTGCAGAAGTGGCGGGAAAGGGGGAGAGAGACGGCCGCACCCGCTAGAGAGAGAGGCGATGTCAACAACGGCGGCCTTGAATGAAGGCGCGTGGCGCGCGATCAATATTTAGGGAAGAGAAGGAAACGTCGGGAATGGGACGAACGGGCGAAGGGGGAGCGGGGTATTTACGTCGCTTACGTAAGGGACTCGAGGCCTCTCAGGGGCAGGGGCAGGGTCCGTGCCGATCCCAAATGCGCTGCGTCATAGATACGTGACCCGACTTCGACCTATTCCTGACTAACAACTGTCTATGCCACCATTTACGCCACGGTATTATTTGGTCATGTGCTACGCAGTAAGTTACCTTTTTACTGCGTACGTTGTTTACGCATTTCCGGGTTCGAAAGGGTTCTCTGTATGCGTTGCAAATTCACATTTTAGTTGAATACGTTGGTACCTACCGCCGAGGGTACCGCGCATGTAAACGCCAGTAAACGCTACACTGGCCAAACTCAGCAAGGAAATAGTATGTAGGTTACCTATGTGGGTCGAAGTATTATGTGTGGCGCTAATCCTAAGAGGGGTTTTTGACGGGACGTGGTGGCTGGCTACTGGCTAGTACCGCTAACCTAACCTACTGTCATGATATTTTTTCTTTTCCCCTTTGAGTTTAATTTTCGCCACAAACGGCAGCCTATGTCCTTTCCCAAGGTTCAGACTCTATACCAAATTACATCAGAATTGGTTTAGCGGTTTAGGCGTTTATTAATTGCCTCCGTCCACCAGGCAAACAGGTAGTTAGGTACTTGATCTGGCAGTGGTAGGCGCCAGTGACCGACATTCAAAATGGCCAACAACAAAACGAATCGTGCGTGCGATGATGTCATGCTGCGATCCATCCACGTGCCGCGCGCGCCGGCCGGCGATCAACGCGTCGTTTGTAGACCGAAATAAACAAGTTCGTTCGTTTCGAAGTTTCTTTCGATCCAAGGACGTGGGCACTCATGGCACCCACTTATCGGAAACCAACCAGGGCGCGGCACCGAGCGCGGCACGGACGTCGATACGATAAAATTTACCTGTCTTCTTTGGAATACATTCGAATTACTTAGCATTTTGTATCAAGCTCGACAGTTGACTCTCGTTTACGATCACAATCATCGACCTACCAAAGCAATTTTAGATTATATCGATGATCACAGTATATTATCAAGTAGCTATTAGAATTTTTGGTTTTTAGTAAAAGATTCCTGTGCCCTAACTCATACAGACGTTTCGGTATAGTTAGGAGAATCTTCGGGAGTAGGAAGTACTTACTCAATATTGGAAGAAAAAATCCTTGTCACTCAAATCGAAATTCCGTCGTTTTTTTTCGCGGCCCATTTGGGGGGGCCCATACAAATTAGTCACGTTACTTAAAAAAAATACATATCTTCAAAATTGCTACACATGCGTTATCGCTGTTCCCAGTTTGTTTGTCAATTTTATTTTACTTGTTCGTTGTTCTTTTTTGAGCCTCTATTACTAAGCCCCCGCTGTCCGTCCATCCGTCCGTCTGTCACAGGGCTGTATCTTATGAACCGTAATAGGTAGGCAGCTGACATTTTCACAGATTATGTATTTGTTTTGCCGCTATAATAACAAATAGGAAAAATTAAGGCCCCAAACAAAAAACGTGATTTTTTTGTGTTAAATATTGTACGATGGTACGGGACCCTTCGTGTGCGAGTCCGACTCGCACTTGGCTGGTTTTTCTTTTCACTTGTTATTTGTTTTTTTTGTACATTTTCATCTACATTGTAATTTTCAAAACGTTTTTGTTATCGCTAGGTGGGTTCGGTTGTTAGAGTTCCGTACCCAAAGGGTGCCAACGGAATTCTGTACGTCTGTTCTGTACGTACGTACCCATCATAAAGTCCAAAAAGCACAAGGTCCAAAACCCATACCGTCCAATACACTTGATACGGAT
Organism: Incurvaria masculella; assembly: GCA_946894095.1. Classification (NCBI taxonomy): domain Eukaryota; kingdom Metazoa; phylum Arthropoda; class Insecta; order Lepidoptera; family Incurvariidae; genus Incurvaria; species Incurvaria masculella. The sequence goes on along the minus strand of OX335660.1, from coordinate 12,132,220 downwards.
ATTTGATACATGAATACGGATATTTTCAATTTGTTTAAGTTAGGTTAGATAATATGCATTTTATAATGCAAACGAAAAATGCATACTTTTGGCAGAACATCCAAAAGTATGCATTTTTGGACCTTATACTTTTTGGACTTTATGAAGGCGACCCGTCTGTAATAAATTGTTGTTATTTTTATGATTGCCTGGTTTTTCGGCATCGCAAGCCCTGATAAATAAGTTCCTGTAGGTCTAGGTACTAAAATAGACGCGATATAGCACGTGTAGTCCACCCACGCAGCGATGTTATGATAAAATCTTTTGTTTTTCTTCACCTCGCAGTCAATCGGATTGTTAAAATTGGCTCTCCATAATATTTCGTTTGTGTGTAGGTTGCAGTAAGTAGGTACCTTCCGTCCCTATAATGTCGTCTTGTCCTTGTATGTCTATCAACTAGATTTTGAGGGTTCCGTACCCAAAGGGTGAAAACGGAACCCTATTACTAAGCCTCCGCTGTCCTTATGGAGGATTTTTGTTTTTTTAGGTATCACATCACGGATATAAGTTAATGTATCGAGCTCACTTAATTTATTTAATTTGCAGAATATGAGAAAAAAATATTTAATGTTTACTAAGGAAACAGGCACGAGTCATTCTATGGAACTGGATCACCTCATTATCCTCCTTGGATAACTAGTAATGTCCGATTTATGATAGATCTGAGGAACAAGGCGGAATCAAGGGCATTAAGAACAAAAAAAGATTCGCATAAGGAATACTATAGGAATTTGCGTAATCTAGTCACCACCACTATACGTCTAGAAAAAGAGGCATACCACAAATTTTATGTTAATAATAATATCCATGACCCCAAACGAATGTGGAAAGGTTTGAAAAGAAACTCCGCAATATCACAAAACAGTATAAAAGACACTGATATACCAATGCATCTAAGAGATCCAAACAAACTTAATGACGCATTTTTAAATGCACCTGGCACAACAACAGACAACGTGGAACTTATCCAAAGATACTCGGCAAACAGGAAGTATGAAGATGAGTTCATATTATCCTCTGTCAATGCCGACCAAATTATAACAATCATAGAAAGCATCAAGTCGGATGCATGCGGGCATGATGATATAAACATCTCAATGGTAAAAATGACGCTTCCATACACAATAGACATCATCACCCGTATTGTGAATATTTCGCTACAGTCCTCAGAATTCCCTAAATCATGGAAACTTGCTGTTGTGAAGCCAATCCCTAAAAAAGAAAACATAACGGAATACAAGGATTTGCGACCAATAAGTATACTGCCGGTCTTATCTAAAGTTCTGGAAAAGGTAGTAAACCTACAAATTTCAAAGTATCTTCATTCTAAATCTATAATACCGCCAACGCAGTCGGGATTTAGGAAAGGTCACAGTACGGAGACAGCATTACTAGAAATCAAAGATGAAATGTTGACTGCAGCTGACGCCGGTAAGGGATCAGCCATAGTACTGCTAGATTTTTCCAGGGCTTTCGACACCATAAATACCAATTTACTGCTGGCAAAAATTTACTATTACGGTGCTACGGATGGGACCCTGAAATGGTTTCGCAGCTTTCTTCATGGACGATCACAGGTCACGGTTACAATAGGTGAAAAGGGAGAAATGTGCAGCTCACAAATGAAAAATGTAAACCGTGGAGTACCTCAAGGATCATGTCTCTCCCCTACCCTATATAGCTTATACACCTCAAACATACCTTCACTACTGGAGCACTGTCATGGTCACATGTTTGCAGATGACACTCAGATAACCCTCTCATTCCACCCAAGCGCAACACACAAAGCAGTCGATAAAATCAACGAAGACCTGGCTAGACTGTCCGATTGGGTAGAAGAGCATAGTCTAGTCCTAAACCCCTCCAAGTCCCAGGTCATCATTATAGGTACAAAAAATCAAACAAAACGAATATTGGAATGTGATCCAAAAATCACCATAAATGGTGTTGGTGTGGAGCTTGTGACATCGGCTAGAAACTTGGGTCTTACAATAGACCCTCAGCTTCGCTTTGAAACACACATCAAGAACAAAATTAGAAGTTGTTTCTATAAGCTTAAAGTACTATATGAAATAAAGAACTATTTGAGCGAAGATGTGAGGCGAGCTCTGGTCGAGTCATTAGTCCTATCACAGTTGAACTACTGCGACTCTGTGTACGGCCCTTGCCTACTGAGTCGTACGGAACGAGCTGTACAGCGAGTTCAGAATGCCTGCTTAAGATACTGCTATAAAATACCGAAAAGAGCTCACGTCACACCTATATATAATGAACAAGGTATTTTGAAAATGAAGCCACGCAGAAAACTCCACTTTCAGTGTATGATCCATAAAATAGTTAAAACACAGAAACCGGAATATTTGTACAAGAAACTTATTTGGACCCAGGACACGCATAGGTACAATACACGAGCACAACTTTTCACACTACAAATACCTAAGTATTCCTCAGCCGCTTTCAGAGGTAGTTTCAAATATGCAGCATCGAAATGTTGGAATGATATCCCACCACCCACCAGGGCGCTGGGTGGTCTGCACGCATTTAAAATGTCGTGCAGGAAACTACTTCTGAAACAGCAAAGAGGAATAAAATAATAATAAAAATAAAATAGCATTAATATTCAAACAAAAGAAATGCGCTTTTCTACGTGAACCACTCCTTAACCTACTGCACTATATATATACACTAAACACCGAAGGCACACAACACCTGACGGAATATATTCAAACACATATTACCCGGATATAAACAAACATAAAGCACAGACATATACAGATTGCAGACTTAAAATACACACATAATTCACACACAATCACACATCTTCACACCCTTCATTCATACACAAACAGTACACACCCTCACACCTCACCAAACTCACACGGAAGCGGCTGAAAACCAGCGCCAGGCAGGGCAATTTACGTACCTCCCTGGCATGCTGAGCCATGGCCATTTTTGCACACTATTGTTATTATACACACAATTTCAACTTAAACTGTTTAGTAGTAATTTCTAATTTTATATAACACTGTAAAAATGTGCAAAATAAACTGTATTTTTCTTTTTCTTTTTCTCTTAATCTAACCTAACTGTCATTCACTTTAAACCAACTCTTATTACGTAGCTGGCCGTAACTAGAGCCAAAGATATTATTGATTTGGCGTCCGTCTCTGTCTCGCATTACCCACTTCCCAGTTCATCCGCTTCCGGGTTCCCCTTTTAGAGCTGTTCTCCTGTACACCTTGTACCTACTCGAGCCTACGGTTTTTATCTGACGATAGGAAGGTTTTACTTACTAGTTTTTACACCTTTTTTACTTCCTATAATTTTAATAATTAATGAATGCACGTTTGAATAATAAAACAAAAATTAGAAATGAATTAGTGTTCAGTAATTATTTTCACATCCAAAGGGCCTTCATATTAGGGCTTACATAGTGTTACCAAGTCTTAGTAAGGTTGAAATATCTTAAGATATTCGTTAGCAAACCACAATTTTAAATTGAAATACCCATTATTTATCGTACCTATGATGTTGCGCAGCTACCCTCAAGATAAACCTATTTTCTAAATCAAAACATACCCGATTTAATATTTTTTTCTTGAATATATTGTTAAATCCTAGTAACTAGTCTCCAATATTTTTTAATAAATTAGTTTTTCTCGTAAATGGCTGTGTTAAAAGCAGATTGATTTTGCATACTTTTTAAATCAAAATGTTTCATGTTAAGCATTTAATATTCCAGCAAATAAAAAACGTTGATACAATTTCGAATTTGAAAAATCTTTAGAAATGGAGTAGGAAATAGTTTTCCCTTTTTTAGGGGCCGACACGAAGAGTGTACCCTCTTAACATTGGTTATGGTGCTGTCTCTACAACAAACACAAAAACAACAATCGTTGTTATTAATATTATGTCTGCCTACAGAACCAATACGGTGAAAACAACTAAATAAGTAAATGAATAAATAAATAATTAAATAAATGAGAAAAGCAGCTAATCTGGTTGTATGTAGCTGAACGCCCCCTCTTGTGTCCCGCGCCGCCGTCTCTATGCGGATCGGATGGCGCGAGCCGCGCCCCTGGAGCTGCAATGGGGTGCAGGGAGTGCACGATCGGGAATCGGGAGCCGATCCTGAAACATAACATAGATATCGTAAAAAGCAGTAATATTTCGGCATTCGCCGTTATCAAATTGTTACTAATCCATTCCTGTCAAGTAATTTGATGGTTGAGCTCACTGTCGAGTTCACTGGCGTACCTATTACATCATACATTCTGTAATAGTGTGTATGTACGAGTATACATGACCGATACAAACATAAGAACAACGATTTTTTGCGGGTCCGCTGAATGCCCTCATAAATATGGATGTGATTGTTTGAAAAACCTCTGTTGTTACACTCGAGCATTTATTATTGTGGTCCGCAGATAATACATTTCGTATTCGTAGAGATGACATAACTTAGTCAATATGTTTTTCATATAATTACCAAAAGTATTTTTATGTGTGGGTCTTATCTGCAATATATGTCAATACCGAGGGGTCAGTCACTCGAGCAAAAAGTGTACACCACTGATGTACACTAAGATTACTAGCAGTAAATATTACCAGAATTACCTTGATCTAGATTCTCTAAGGATTCCTTAAGGACTACCAATTGATACCACCAGGTTCTGGTGAATTCAATGGTTCTTAAAGGACTACCAAGGATTACTCAGGGATTACCAAAGATACTGGGATATCGTAAGAAGACAGCACGGTAGGTACTCGTTTTTCACTTGGAACACTTGTCACTGCCGACGATTGTATGATTCCTCGAACTCCGGAACCTACGTTTCCCCGACATTACCATGAATTTGATAGGATAATTAATGATTTCCTGGGATTCCCCGATTCCCGAAGATTACTCCAGATTACCTAAGATTCCTCGGACTCTCGCCAGATTCCCCGGATTCGATCACTGAGCGTACCAAACAATTGTACACCAGATTGCCAGAGTGACTAACCCCTCGGTCAATTGGTATTGTTTGCATCGGTATTGTTATTGTAACATCATTGCAATACCTAGGTATACTGCTATTAATTCGCTGTCAGCGTATTCCCCATTTCTACCTCGCATTTGTTTAGAAATATGTTTGCTTCGTTGGCAGTATATCAATTTTGTTTTCGCAATCTAAGGAAATAAAGTAGGCTACGAATATAGCCAGTGCATCCAATAGTCATTGGTAAGCTCGAAAACACCTTCAGAGTGGTAAGTCTGAGTTCTCACATAAATTGACGTTTACGGCAAACCGATCGACTGGCGTTTTCCGTAAAAATGTCAAACTCCATACAAGTTTTTACTAGATAATCTGTGGTTTTACTTCTTCAAGCTGTCAAAGGCAAACTCGGACTTCCGATTTGTATGAAAACGCAGAGTAGAAGCAAACGGCAACGTCGACGTATTTACGGCAACGTTGAGTAAGCTGTCAAATCAAACTCAGAGCCGGTAGTCTCAGTTCTCACTTAAATTGGCGTTTACGTAACTTCGAAGTTCCGTAAAAACGTCAAACTCCATACAAGTTTTTACTAGATATTATGTGGTTTTACTTCTTCAAGCTGTCAAAGTCAAACTCGGACTTTCGATTTGTATGAAAACGCGGAGTCGACGTAAACGGCAACGTCGACGTATTTACGGCAACGTTGAGTAAGCTGTCAAATCAAGCTCGGTCTCGCAAATGTTAGTTCGATTAACGCCTACTGCGCGCGATCTTCAATTTCTCCATACATTTGAAAACGCCATGCGATCGGTTTGCCGTAAACGCCAATTTAGGTGACAACTGGGACTTCGGGTAGCACCCGGTCGGTTTGCCGTAAACGCCAATTTAGGTGACAACTGGGACTTCGGGTACAGGATTCATGTGTCATGTTTACGCAAACTGTGAAAAAACATATGACGGTTTGCCTAATGTACGGCGACACACTTGTTGATTGTTTGTAGCAAGCAGCACGAATTGTTTTGTTATTATCTATGCTTAGCCATGCTTATTATCACGGAAAAAATACATAATTTTCCAGCATAGATAGCGCATTATCAAATCATTGCCCTAAAATCACGCTTACTCAGATCAAATTAGCGGCTAATGTAACTGTTGCAAAATAAAACCAAAATTGAGACTATTTTGACGCGGTCTAATGCTTTCAATGACTCTTCAATGAAATGGGTTTGACGTTGTCTTTCCAAGTGTTTGCCGTTCCATCGAGATCGTCAAGAATGTACGTCAAGAGTGTAACGATGTACGTGAAACATAAGCCTTTCACACAATAAGCATCTTATTGGTAACGTACCGTATTTTTTTCAAATATGGAATATCTTAGAAGTTTTGATGCGTGCACGTATGTGCTCCTAAAACCGCTAGTGAGCGTAACAGGAAAAATATATGTGATTATTACCGTACCGTACCGTTTGTGCCGTGATTTGCAGATGTTAGAGATCTATCAAGCAGAGAACGAAGCCTGCATAAAATCTGCTCGTGACATGGATGAGAGGGCTAGTTTATATCGCTGGAAGCGTAGATACTCGTAGAAGCGAAAATAGAATAGAAACAAAAATTTTATTCCTAAATTGAACTAAATAAACAACCTAAAATAAATAATCCAATCTAAAACCTTATTTTCGAGCGATCGCTTGGAGATTATCTAGCATTAACTTTTAACGTAATCTAGGTCTTCCGTGGCCTAATTTATTAGGTCACCATTATTAACAAGATACCGATATGCTTAACTAACGTAGAATAAGATCTTGATTGTGTAAGTTTCTTCCTCTTATCTATGTAGATTTTAATGTATCTATTGTGGCATTTTCATTCATAAAAAAATCCAAGAGGAAAATTAACAAACCCTGCCACCTAGTAGGAGAAGGGGTCATACAATTTTAAATGTATCCAATTCGCTACGAAATGAACTTGCAAGAAAGTGGTGCCGGGATTTGATTTGGACCCACGATTTCTGGAGCCCACTTTGCTGAACTACGGGCTGCTCCGGCCCGTATGCGAACTCGCCTCGACCTAGCGCGTTATCGAATCGCTCGAGGTCGAGCCATTCTTTGGGTCGAGGCAGCTCTGGCCATCGATATAACTCGTGGCTCTCGCGCGCTTGCTATTCCGGTTGAACGACTTGCGAAAAACGCGCTGTTTTGTGAAAACACCGGCGCTGGAAGAACACGCGCCGGAAATAGTGCGCATTAGAACTCTTAAGGGGGTTGTGCGTTAGTCTTAGCCCCGGTTGCACGAAGAGACAGCCGAGTTAATTAATGTTCAAACACGTCACTTTTAGTGATCCGCATAGAGTTCCTTCCATACTGTCCACACAAAGAGACGTGTTTGATCATACTTTGACGTTGATTTTGATTTTTTATACGTTCGTGCACTCGGCCCTTAGACTTAGCCCCGATTGCACGAAGAGACGGCTGAGTTAATCAATGTTTAAACACGTCACTTTTAGTGAACCGCCAAGAGTTCCTTCTATAGTGTCCACACAAAGTGACGTGTTTGATCATACTTTGACGTTGATTTAGATTTTTTGTTATTTCGTGCACTCGGCCCTTAGAATGTACATGCTAGGTCTGTAGTCAAGGTAGATGGCGCCACGGTTGCTCTTTGCTATTTCTGCTACAACTCCTTCAGGGGGTGTTTGCGCCAAAGTAGATGGCGCCACCGGTCGTTCTTACCTATTTATGTTATAACTACAAACTATGACTGTATTGGCGAGCACATTTAACATTTATCTATTTAATCTCATACATAAAACAGTAACAAAAAAAGCTGCAATTTATTAGATAATTGCCATTTACAATTAGCAATTTTTGTCTCATAAATTATTTCACAAATACTAGTGTTTTTTATTACTGGTTGTGTGTTGGTGACATTAAATACTCAACCGTCTAGTGTGCTAACCAGTACAGTTATAGTTCGACATTTCCTATTTTTAAGGAATTAAAATAGCAGAAATAGCTACAAACGACTGTGGCGCCATCTACGAGGACACACTAACCCCCTAAAGTTTAAAATTGTTCAGTATCGCATTAACGTCTGAATTTATGCATCCTGTCTGAAAGTAAACGAAGACACAGTCATTCGTCTGAAAAATATAAACAATGCATGTGTGTATATATATTTTTTTCAGTCGAAGACTACGTTTGGATTGGATACAATCATGCAATTACATACATATAATTTTATTGACATTGGAGGTGATTTTTCCTGATAAGACGTTCTTTGCTATTTGACCATTGACCATTCGATGCTAAAACTTCTGACGCAGCTTTTGACATCCCATGTTAGGTTTTCTCGGTTAATATTTCTGTTAGCATCCAACTGCTAAATTATATGTATGTAGCCATCATTTTATTACAATTTCTTGCTATGATTTTTCTAGCTAACCCAATATTTGTATGGGGAATCATGTAATCAGTTTCCATAAGAAAACTATTGGTATACATATTATGGTAGCGAGCACGACGTTCCGAGCCAAACATTTGGCGCATCTTCAGTTGTCAAACGTCGTCCTTCGCACAACTAATTCCTTGAGTGGAAAGCCGTTAACATTTTTAAATGAACCGTTACCACGTTAAGCTAAAAACTTACAAATTATGGTACCTAAATTTTCAAAAACTGATGTTTCTACTTTCTTGAATAACTATTTCCGTAAAGAATGTTGCCGACCACCTGAAATCAAATATTATGCCTGAATAGTGTGGTCATTCGTAATGGGCCCCGTGCCCATACTACGTGACCGATTTTACCCTCTTTTTAACTCTCTCCTCCCTCTTGTGACCTAGCGTTGTATGTGCTCAGACCGAATGCTTCCTTCTCGTCAAAGTACCGTAACATAAGATTTGTGTAACCCCCGTGTGTATCATCAAGTCTACACGTGTGAACCGACTCATATCTCACTTGACATTGAGACTGTTTGTACTCTGTGTTTGCTCCACCGCGTCCCGCACCTCCCCCCGCCACACATTCGCCTAGACCACACTAGCAGCTCCGCTATCCGCTGATTTATTTGTATTGTGAACATACACATACATTCTGTAATATGTGGTGATACGCATTCGATCGCGTTAAGGCGCTAGGACTAGCCAACTACTCGCGCCATACAAATGCACTTTTTAACAAATGTAATAATATGTAGTGAAACGCTTCAGCAAATCCAAATAGAACTCCAGACTGATAATGGATTGTTAATATTTTTTTATTCCATCATTTATTTAAATAATAATAAAAATAAAAAAAGTTGATTTTTCTCATTAGAAATCTGAAAGTCATTCGATTTCTAGATATAAGCAAAAACATCATATATGCATAAACAAAAAATTCCATTTGCTTTTAGATTTCTACATTTAGTCAAAAAAGTTCAGAAATGGACACCGTTTCCGCAATGTATTTTGTATAGAAAAAGGAAACATACATTAACGAAAATCATTCGATTCCTAGACAAGGAATCATATACTGTAAGGATGAAACTTATAATCGTCAGACTTAGTTAGTTTACTTGGGGTGCCTCGTCTAACTTTGCGATTTGGCTAGTACCAGGCCCTTAACGCCAAACTATTATTTACTTGTTATATAACGAGCGAATCTAACAAGGTTTAACCGTGTATTGGGGACGCCTCCGTTTTTTTAAAGTAACTGGACATGGATTGCTTCCTATATAACATATATTCACATTGCCATTCCAGGACCTTCCATTTATTAACACTGTACATTGAACTGGATGGAAATATTGGCCAATTTTTCATCGCCCCCTATGCCTACTTTACATCCAATGCGATGGCGGATTTAAACACTACCACCTATGATGTACATGACTACGATACTAGACATAAAACTGATTTACAAAATGTTAAGCATAGGTCATCAAAATTTTCAAAAAGTTTTATATGCAATAGTATTAGGTTATACAACAAAATTCCAGAGGAGATTAGGAAATTAGGAGATAAATGTTTTAAGAGCAAATTGAAATCAGTATTAATAAAAAAAAGCTACTACACTATCCAGGAAGCCTTATTAGATAGAAAACTTGTTTAAATTAAAGCTCATGACTACATACTTGACCGGGTACCTAACACGGTACTACCAATTATTTTTATTTTTTTTAAGCTAACAACTTATTTATTTTATTTATTTATTTATTTATTTATTTATTTAGGAGAAAACACAGAGAGAAATACAGATAACATAAAATATAACATTATTAATAACAAGTAATCTCCCTCCACTACGTTTCCCTCTGGAACATAAAATAGTATAGATGCACTTGATGCTACACAAGAGTAAACATGAACACAAATTAATTAATTTTAACAGAAACATTTTTGTAATAGAAAAACAGTACAAGTAAAAAAAAAACTTCTAAAGTTATAAAGTTTCCTGCAGGTGACTCAAAATTCAAAATTGTGCACACGTTTTTTTAAATTGAGAAAATATAAAGGCTATTAAAATTTTAAGAGGTTACAACTTGACAATCGATACAATTCTGTATCGTGTTTTTTTTTATTTTTTTTATTATTATTATTATTATTATTATTTTCTCTGACATGGGTACTACATTGTAGTATGAATTTGTTTATTTACTAACTTATATTTAATTTGATATTACCTTGTATCAAAAATGACGATGGCTTTTTACACCTGAATAATTTAGATCATAATTCCTATTAATTTAGAATAAGATGTCATTATAGTAGTCAAGAGTTTGCTCCTCACCAATGTATATAATGTTCTTATAATAATGTTCTTTGTGAGCAGTAGTAATCAATCAATCACTGTAAACTAGTTTGTAAGTATCACTGGAAAAAATAATAATACAATGACCAACCTGACGAAGTTTCTTGTCGGCTCTTCTTCGCCAGAAGTAATCGAACCGACAGGAAAAAAAAATGACGAATCCGAGTGTGTAATATACATCTAATGGAGGAAATAAAGAAACTGAAACTGAAACTGAAACCTAGTAGGGAAAGGCGACCTACAAATATTCCTGGGTTATTCGTGAAACAGCTCGTGTTCGTGATGAAATGCACTTATCCAGCTCTGAAAGATAAAGAAAGTGGTGCATGTTCGGAGGCGGGGATCGAACCAATGACCTCTGGAATAGAAACCAAGTCCCTTCGAGTGCAGTTCCTAGGATAAGAACCCGCGCTCTTCGACACGAGACCACAGGCGTAAAACTATGGGCCACGCAAAAATGTTTCTTTGACGGGATCGTTGAATTGCATTGGTTGTACAGAAAACTAGATGTTTGTACTTGCTCGAGTACTACTACGCTGCTCTCTAATATTTGTTTCTTAGTCTGTATTATCAAAACTGGTATTCACTGTATTCATGCTTTTGGTTCTCACGCTTCTAATGAGTTTGTTATAACCACTTATCTCAGTGATTTGACGTTTCATTAGGCTCAATCATCGAGGGTCTCGGCTTTGTCTAATGACATTTGTTTTGTGTTAAACGTTTCAAACGCACACACGTTAATCTATTTCGTCGAGAAATATCTCTTATTTGTTTTCTTGTCGAAATTCGAAATCACATCTTGGATCGATTGGCAGCATCCTGCCAAACGGGGAGGTAATGCGTCAGATCGAGGAAGATTTGGGTGACGCAAAATACAAAATGGTCAGTTGTCAGTATTTGATAAAGCTTATTTGATTATAATTTTAATGACGTAGTCTTTGCACCAAAATGTTAACGGGAGGCCTGATTTGTTTGTCCGTTTAAGTTTTTGACCTATAAACGTTATTCTTACGCCTACTCGCAATCGCAGACCCGTTCCATCCAATCATCTTCCTCATAGATTTCTTTTTCACCTTCTTTCTTGGGACACAACAGAGGTCTGAGAGAACCAAAGCCTGAGCTGTCAAGTAGCTGTGGTATTAGTCATCTATTACCACATTAGGTACACAATGCAACTGAATGTCGATTAAATCACGAACTTGCCTGTTCACCCGACGAGTAATTTCACCATGGTAACGTCCCTGTGGATAATTATAATCGGTAGGCTCCTTCGATTTTCCTCTTTCTGTTTTCATGTGCAACATCGTTTCTTGTAAACTTAGATGTGAAACGATAAGGCAATATTTAGCCGCAAAACTGTCAATAACGTTAACCCAATTTTCGGCTAAAAAGCGGAACCATTCACCCGCCTTAGACCACGATGAGGCAATCGATATCAGCACCGTTATCAGAGCCGGAGGCCTTGTGGCGACCTCTAGCCATCACGTGACTACTTGGACTCAAATAATTAAATGATTTCTCGGGTTAAATCAACAAAGGAGTGATAATTGATTTAAAGATATCGTCCACGTTGCTGGGAAAAGCAAACAAACACTCGCTGTTTTCATCGAAGACAATCCACCGACTATGAATTTCGATCATCATAATGCCATCGTAAATTGGAGTTAACACACGCTTATGAAGCACATCGAAATGAGTTAGAACAAACAAGATAACCTCTTTATTAGTTTGTTTACTTGCTCGATACTTCCTTGAATTCGACATGGAAAATGTATTTAATTGTACTTGTTTTTATAAAAAAGGGCGCAGCTTCTGTTCGTCGAAATAATGTGTTGTGACGTTTTCAGGTTGAACATTTGAAAAGTGCATTTGGGGCACTGGGTGATTATTTAGATCTTTGTCAATCACTTTGGGTTCTAAGTAGCCACTCTTGAGTAATACTGCAATGTGATTTTCAAGATCACAGAGGCTTTTGCCTCGTGTTTGTGTGAAGAGCATGAAGCGATTGCCCAGACTGCACGCGGAGATAAGGATATGAAGTGTGCCGTCTGTCTAGTACGAAATGCTCGTTCGATACTAGGATCCCAGCGATGTGATATCGCTAATCCACACCGATTGATCGATCGCACTTCCAGGATTAGATATTAATTTTTCGTTTCTTATCTGTAAAACGAGTGCTGTAAGTGCAACTGAAACGTAATTTAGAAATACTGAACTAGAATCAGACAATGCAAACATGACCTTTGTATCCCTAAATCGTAATTTATGTATGTATTTTAAGCGATTTATCTGTGTTCAAATATAAATAATACTGAACCAGACCACAGACCGCAAGTTAAAATAGCTTCCCTCAAATAATATTCAAGTCGTTTGTGGTTGCGAGCACATGACATGTTTACTTGATCTATTAAATATTGTCAAATACTGTCACTTCGATCAAACCGATTATTGCGAAGCGTTTTTTCGAATCAAGAAGTCGCTTATTCAAAATAGTCTAAACGTGAAACTTTATTCAGCTACAGAGTTACAAATTCTGATAACACCATATCCTTAGATGAAAAAGGAAGTCCTCTTTCATGTAAGACTATTGGAGAAATGTTCTGGATTGTTTGTAAATTCAAATTCAAATCCATTTTTTTTAATTAGACAGTTTTTTAAACAAATTACACAAGTAGCTTAGTATGTAATATTAGTGTTACTATTTATAAATAACAGCCACATGTGGCAATCCCTACCACCTAAACTGGCCCGTAGGCTGTCTCATAGGTGGCAGGTTAGCGTTTTAGCCTATGCGTTCTAATGTATGCGGCGTCGAATAATTTAAATTTAAATTGTTTACATTGTTTAAATACTTTTAATGTCGTATTTTCAAAGTATACATGTGCTGATATGAGACACTCGTTATGCATAGGGCGTGTCAGTTTGACCACATTGATATTGTATTGAGGCCGATTACCGGCCGATTTCAGGTCATTATACCACTTTGCGGTCTCAGATTTTACCCTTGTAGTGGTACATATAATGTCAGCTCTGGTGATTGTTATTTTTACGACACGTCAGATTTTACAATGTCTGTAATTTTATGTCATCGTAACTTTGGACGCTCATTATTGCAAATGGTAGATTCGTCCGGTTCATTTCATATGCGTCATGAAATGTGTACTATTCATGTGAGATTTTCTCGTCTTTCTATTACTCAAGGAAAGTGGTCTCTTGTCAGACCTGATTTAGTTCTTGTGGAATACCAGAATACCATAAGACTGCAATGTGAATTCCTCTTACGAGGACACTTCCGATCCATCAACGCTGAGTTCCCATAATTTGACTACAGATATTAGTTTAGGCACAGATGAATTGGGCAATAGGTATTTAGATAAAAACCCTTATATTTGTGTGATTCATGATATCGTTGTTCCAGTGGTGTACTGCGACTACAACGGGTCTGGTCGGGCGCTGCACTTCCTGGAGGATCACATGACGCGCGACGTGCTGCCAGCCCACGCAACACAGTGCACCGCCATGTCTCACACCTCGCTCCAGAGCTGCCTCTACAGGTAGCCCTGCTTGTGATCATGTTGAGGCTAAAGTCACACTGAATTTCCAGAGAAATGCCCAAGCCAGCGCATGCCATGGAATTGAAAGCTAGGTAAATATTGTGCTTTGAGAGATTTAGACAAACATTATTGGAAGTCCTGATGGTACTTGCTGCACTATTATTCGACGGTTAGTTCGACCATAGCTTTCAGGCCGAGGACAAGATGACCCTGAACTCATGTAAATTGTTCAAGGAATGAAATTGACGAATTTAAACACGGCGCGTATAACGATGTGAAGATTAACAGCAGCCATATAATCCTCGTTTATTGTAATCCTTCATACAGCTAGGTATGCAACTGATGTATGGAAGCGAGATTCGGAGACAGAGGTATGGCAAAATAATCACAAATTCAGAATAGAAAGGCAGAATGCTGTAGAAATGCCTTCCTTGTAGGAAGTTTGAGTTTATTGGACAAGTTTCGCAACAGCTGTGCTAGAGAGCATTGTCAACTGCGTAAAGATGTAGTGACGATAATTGAGAAGATTGTGTTAAGATGTTTTGGACATGTAGAGCGAATAGATGACGAAAGAATGAATATACATGCCTAGGACGATAGAAAGAGGCAATCGGCTAGTTATGGCTCCGTAAAGCGTCATCTCTCCCGCACGTGCTGCCATGTGACAGCGATGACGTTCTACAAAGCCGAATCTAGCCGATTGTCTCTTTCTAACGTCCGATGAGCATTTTGTACGGCGCGGTACACAATGCACCTGGCTTAGCCTGGCGAGGAAGCGAAAGAAGTATGCTGTGATTCCCTTTTTATGGTTCCGTACCCAAAGGGTGCCAACGAAACCTCCGCTGTCCGTTAGTCCGTCCGTACGTCCGTCCGTCCGTCCGTCAGAGGGCTGTATCTCATGAACCGTAATAGATAGGCAGCTGAAATGTTCACAGAGCATGTATTAATTTTGCCGCTATAAAAACAAGTAAAGGTATCTATGGCTGTGATTGTATCGTATGACGCTCTTCCATCTCTGTCTGTCTACCCGTCCCCGGACCCGGCGTGATGGTGTTGTTCATTGCGGCGGTCAGGTCGGAGGCGCGCCGCTACGTGCTGTCGTCGGTGGGCGGGGGCGAGGGGGACGCCGTCGTGCTGGGCGCGTCGCCGACGCGGCTGCTGCGCGCGCTGCGCCCCGCGCGGCCCGCCGTCTTCGTGTCGGCGCGCGTGCCCGAGCGGCAGCTGGCGCCCTGGCGGGAGTGCGACGCCGAGGTGAGCCCTGGAGCCCTACTACGAACGCTGTCGAGTAAGCGCTATCGAGAAGGCGATATCGCCTATCGACAATATTGAATACGTTTGACGGTTGATATCGAAAGCGCTCACGATACCACCTGTCAAACGCATACAATATTTGCCCGTTCACTCGCTGACGCCATCTATACCAGGGGCCTATTACGAACGCTGTCGAGTAAGCGCTATCAAGACGGCGATATCGCCTGTCAAAAATCTTGTATGCGTTTGACGGATGGTATCGACACCGCTTTCGATACCAACTGTCAAACGCATACAAATGTTTTGTCAAGCGATATCGCCTTCTGGATAGCGCTTACTCAACAGCGTTCGTAGTAGGGCCCCAGAGGTCCTCAAACTTATTTCGCTTACCGCCCACTTTGACAATCAATTATTTTCCAGCGCCCCCATAATGCTTTACCACATCTTTAAAATCACAATCGCTATAATTACTTTAGTAACTTTATTATTTTAACTAGCTGAGGTACCCGGCTCCGCTCGGATCAATATCGAATTGGACTGATTTCGGGCAGAATTGTTTTCACAGCCCCCCTAAAAGTTCGAATGGCTATGGGCTTCGTGGGGCGCCAAAACAGTTCCTGGCTTACGCCATATTCCGCGCTTAACATAAATAAATAAAACCCGGTTTTCGCTTACCGTCCTCTCCGACTATTTTTATTTTTGCTCAGCTCCCAAGTGTCATATTGTGATGATTTTTTTTTTATGTGACTGGACATGGATGGCTAATACCACAAGTTCTGTCATGGTATTAGCCCAACACACCACATGGGAACTAGGTGCCATGCCAGGACCTTCCTTATATTGCACGGCTACATTGAACTGGATGGAAAACACGGACAATTTTCATTGCCGCTTCGACCATAGCCTATTAGTACGAGAGCGGACCGTCGTCAACCCTACGTCATCGAGTAACACCATGGGACCCATTTGTGGTTGTGCGGATTAGAATAGGCTTCCTAAAAATACTAGGTTGCCTGACCCAAACCTGGAACGTTTTGTGCAGTAGAATTTAACGTCATCGAGTAACAACATGAGACCTAGCACAATCGGTAAAGGTCATCAAGAAAAGCTAAAAAAAAGTAGGTTGGCTCGTCCTACCCTGGCACGTTCTGAGGTTGGCCGGTTTTAAAATGTCGAAAAATAAAAAAAAATACGTCATCGAGTAACAAGATGACAATACCACCATTCGATAGTCCTATGAACATGCTTCATAAACAAATTAGGTTGGCTGCCCTCAGCCTGGCACGTTTCCTACGCGGCCATGTTGAACGTCGGATGCGCCCAGTTCCTATATTCAATCAATTGTTAAATTAATATAATATAACAGTTTTGTGATACGTCTATCTATAAACCGGTGATGTTTTTATTGATCAGAACTCACCTTGGATAGGTAAAAAAAACAAAATGAAATATTTGTGATATATTGATTGATTGGGTGCAATGGTTGCAAATAATTTAATTTCAACAAATATTTTTCTTCTGTCGCGCAAGATACAACTAAATACATTCAATAAATTGTAAATCTCGCATTAGAGCAACTCAAAATATTTTTACCACGCAATAAGAAGTCTGTCACTTTTGAATCTGTTAGCTGTTCTGAGATTCAAAAAGTAACAGACCTTAAGTCCAAAGGACCGCAAGGTTTATGGAACATATTTACTAATCTGTTAAAGTCCATTTGGGGCAGTATTATAGAACCTATTAGAATTGTATTGAAGATGGCACATTTCCAGACTTATTAAAAATTACTAGGGTAATACCATTGCTTAAAAACGGATCTCATAATGATGTTGAAAATTATCGGCCTGTGTCCTTACATTCACAGTGTTATTAATTATGATCAATTTCGTAAGTGCAGGTCAACAGGAGATGCCATTGCCTTGGTGTTAATATCTATTTTAACTTCTCTGGTTAAATCTATGAGCACCTACGGCATTTTCTGTGATGTATCAAAAGATTTTGACTGTGTAGATCACAAAATACTTCCAGGAAAACTAGAACACTTATGGTGTTAGGGAAAATAAATGAGGTATTTGTAAATTATATATGTATATTAAATAGACAACAAAATTGTGAAGTAAACGTTACTAAGTCTGATGTAGAATCAATCACCATGGGTATACCGCAGGGCTCAGTTCTAAGACCGTGGTTTTATATGTTGTTATAAATGATATTTCAAGCTGCATCGCAACAGATAATGATATGATTTTATTTGCTGATGACAAATCATAAATTTGAAAGAATCGTATATCGGAACTACGGGAGTCCTTTATACAAGCTATGAACTCACTTAAATTATGGTGTGAAGCCAATAACCTGCGTTTAAATGACAGTAAAACGAGTTTAATGCACTGGGGACCCAAATATGTAATGTAAATTGTGATGTATTAAATACAGCAAATGATCTATCTTCAGCTATAACTAAAGAAATAACCTTACTTGTGATACTTTTGGGATTACCGTGGTCGTTAAATATATTTGAAAAATGTTACGGCTTTTTACGCGGCGGTAGGAGACATTCGCCGACGTATCGAGCTGATCGTTCAGCCCGTTGTCAAGGAGGTTATCCGCCACGTTCGTACGCAGCAGACGACTGACAACTAGACTCGCCGTGGTCGTAAGTCATAGGTGTGGGTCAAGGTGGTAGCGGGAATGCGGTGGTAGCGCTTCTACGGTCTTCCTAAAATTCACAAAGACGGGAACCCCCTTAGACCAATAGTCAGCCAGATAAATGCTCCTACCTACCTCCTCGCTAAACATGTCGCCTCAATATTTCAACCCCTGTCTGGCAAGACGTCGTCCTACGTTAAAGATTCGGCTCATTTTGTGGAATTGTTGTATACAGTGAAGTTGGCATGCATGGATCTATTAGTGAGCTTTGACGTCGAGTCGCTGTATGCAGACGTACCAGTCCAAGAGTCCCTCGACATCATCAGAAACTTAGTCATCAGCAACGACATCGACACTGAGTGCGTCAAGCTCCTGCCATATTGTCTCACTAAGACATACTTTCTGTGGAACGGACAATACTACATTCAGCGAGAAGGTGTCGCAATGGGAACACCAGTGACACCAGTGGTGGCAAACCTTTTCATGGAACCGCTGGAACACCGCACATTGCAAACTTCACCTCTTAAGTCAATGTTGTGGGTACGGTACGTGGATGACGTGATTTCAATCTGGTCACATGGTCGCCAATCACTCGACGCTTTCATCTCTCATCTTAATTAGGTTCACACAAATATAAAATATACAGTAGATTGTGAGAAGGAAGGCACTTTGGCGAACTTGGAAGTACTTGTTGCTCGACGATTGGATGGAATCCTAAGCCACACAGTGTACCGCAAGCCGACACACACAAATCGTTGTCTACAAGCTACTTCGCATCATGCTCCGGTGCATTTGGAATCGGTCGCAAGAGCATTGAGACTCAGAGCACAGCGGTTGTGTGACAAGGACCATATCTTCACCGAAATGGACCCTGTGCTTCGAGAAAATGGGTACAATTTTCGCAATGTCAGTCAGTCAGTCAGCGTGTTTGCGTCCACTGCTGGACATACGCCTCTCCAATCCTTCTCCAATCCTCCCGGCCCTCAGCGGTACGGAACCACTGCTTTCCGCCGACGCACTTGATCTCATCTTCCCACCTGGCGAGTGGTCTTCCCACACTCCGTTTGCCTGTTCACGGCCGTCAATGTAGCACACGGTTACTCCAACGGTCGTCGTCTCTTCGGCTGACGTAATCAGCCCACTGCCATTTGAGCTTAGCCACCCGGTGTCCAATATCGACTACTTTGGTACGTCGGCGGATTGCCTCTTTACGTACCATATCCCGTAGCGATATTCCCAGCATGGCTCGCTCCATTGCTCGCTGGGCAACTTTTAACCTTTGGACAACGGCGACCGTCAGTGTCCACGTTTTACACCCGTACGTCATGTCATAATCGGGAGGAGGCACTGTTCATATGTTCGGGTCTTTAAATTTTACGGAAGGTCAGACCTCAGAGCGAATTTAAGCTTTCCGAAGGCAACCCAGCCTAGTTAAATCCGTCGCTCAACCTCCAAAGACAGTGCTTGTATACCAAGCCGCAGGATTTGACTAAGATATACGTACTCTTCAACCTGTTCGATCACTTCTACTTCGATAACGATTTGTCCTCCCGTCATACCCTCAGTCGCCATGACCATGGTTTTATCCCGGTTCATCTTCAGACCTACCTTTATCGATGCTTTATAAAGGTCTTCCAGCATGGTTTAAAGCTGAACTCGGGAATTTTACAGAAGAACAATGTGATCGGCGTAGCGAAGATAACTGAGGAAAATTTTCACTAACGTTGATACCCATGTTGTCCCATTCAAACGTCTTGAACACATATTCCGATGCGTTTGTGAAGAGCTTGGGTGAGAAAATGTGGGTGAGAAAGTAACGTAAATATAAGATATAAAAACAGAACAAATGGTATTTTCGATAACTCTGTATCACGATTATTTGAAACCGATTACGGAGTACCTCAAGGCTCAATCATGGCACCATTGCTGTTTATTATTCGTATTGATGACATTGCAAAAGACACTATGCTAGTACTTCTCGCGAAAACCATAGTAATTTACGCTGACGACGCAAATGTAATTGTTACTGATAAAAGTATTGAAACACTCCTTACAAAAACAACAAAAATAATTTAGGAGTTGGGTAAATGGTTCGCAGCAAATGGGTTAATGTTAAATAGTGCTAAACACACTGTGTACATTTTAAGATGAAAAATATTAAACATGAAATGAATGATGAGATGTTTATCGAATATAACGATGAAGTCATAACGTTTGCAATATCTACTATATTCTTAGGCTTCACGTTG
The DNA here is from genome assembly GCA_946894095.1 of Incurvaria masculella. Classification (NCBI taxonomy): domain Eukaryota; kingdom Metazoa; phylum Arthropoda; class Insecta; order Lepidoptera; family Incurvariidae; genus Incurvaria; species Incurvaria masculella. Next base: position 12,111,712 of record OX335660.1, on the reverse strand, counting down.
GATCAAAAGTTACGATGGGACAAACACATTCAACGTGTTTGTGATAAATTAACAAAAGCTTGTTATTGCCTCAGAACCCTGTCTAAATGCTGTGACTTAGATGCCCTGAAGAGTGCCTACTTCGGTTATTTATACTCTGTCATGACCAATGGCATTGAGTTCTGGGGTTCTTCAGGGGAAGCGGTTTCAGTATTTAGACTACAAAAGAAAGCAATTCGGATAATTACACACTCTAAATGGGACGCACTTGTTTGCACGCCTTTGTTTAAAAACCTAAAATTGCATACTAAGTATGATGTGTACGTACAAAGAACTATTTTTTATGTGAGAAATTACCCGGAATTATATAATAATTTTGAACACGGATATTCGACGAGAAATAAAAATGTGATCCAGCAAGCTGCACACTCAACATCAAAATTTGAGAAGGGTGTCCACTTCAATAGTATTAATATGTATAATAAGCTACCAAGAGACTTGCGAGAAGAAACTAACATAAGATTTAAAAATAAGTTAAGTACATGGTTGCTTGACAAAACTTTCTACGATTTAAGTTATTTTAATATTATTGTGAAAAACTACGAATTCACATGATTGGTATCAATATTATAATCTGTTATGCAAATTCTTAATATTGTAAAAACACTGCGAATAAAAATATTTCGATTTGATATTTTTGATTTTATTTGATTTGAGATCACATCCCCCTGCCTAACGCTTTTACCAAGAGGGATGGGTTGGGTATTTTCATGGAGCCTCACAGTCATCGTCGCGGACCGATACAGAATTCGGATCACCTCGATGTAGCGGTGGTCGATTCTGCACCTCAGAAGGGAGTTTTCGACGGCCCATTTTTCAACTGAGTCGAACGCCTTCTCGTAGTCCACGAAGGCTACAAAGAGCGGCTTGTTGTACTCCTCCTTCTAGCTAGCTTAGCCACCCGGTGTCCAATATCGACTACTTTGGTACGTCGGCGGATTGCCTCGTTACGCACCATATCCCGTAGCGATATTCACCAAGGAAACATGAAGTTGGTTGAGCGCGTTATAGAGGAAAATCGAGACAGTAAAGTGTTTTCCCGTGCCTTCTCTACCGGCGCTAACTAAATTTCAAAACTCAAGCGAGCGGATGGGGTTGTCACTGCAAAAAAGACGATATACTTGAGGCGGTGGTAAAAAATTATGACGAATTGTACTCCGCAGCAATTTATGCCCCGAGCCCAAGCAAACCACTCGACTCTGATAGGCGTGCGCCGCTCACTAGATACTACACCGAGGATCTGCCGGAGATTAGTGTCTATGAGATAAAGGCTGTTTTGAAAGGACTTTTTGAAATGGAAGGAAGTTTTGAAGCCACGTATACAAGGTCTTTTCATGAGTCATCACGAGTTGGCTGACACAGAGGCTGAATCAGTACCAGCCTCGTGAGCAAGCTGGGTTCAGGAAAGGATACGGCATAATGGATCACATATTTACTGTGAGACAAGTGGTGCAGAAGTGCGAGGAGTACAACAAGCCGCTCTTTGTAGCCTTCCACTTCTTTTCTAGTCTTTTACGAGAAGGCGTTCGACTCAGTTGAAAAATGGGCTGTCGAAAATTCCCTCCTGAGGTGTAGAATCGACCACCAGGCGTTCGAGGTACTCCGAAATCTGTATCGGTCCGCGACGATGACTGTGAGGCTTCATTAAAATACCCAACCCATCCCTTTGGCTAAAGGCGTTAGGCAGGGGGATGTGATCTCACCCAAGCTCTTCGGACAAGCGCATCGGAATATGTGTTCAAGACGCTTGAATGGGACAACATGGGTATCAACGTTAATGAATATTTTACTCAGTCATCTTCGCTTCGCCGATCACATTGTTATTCTGTCAAAATCCCGAGTTCAGCTTCAAACAATGCTGGAAGACCTTTATAAAGCATCGATAGGTAGGTCTGAAGATTAACCGGGATAAAACCAAGGTCATGGCGACTGAGGGTATGATGGGAGGACAAATCGTTATCTCGGTCAAATCCTGCGGCTTGGTATACAAGGACTGTCTTTGGAGGTTGAGCGACGGATTCAACTGGGTTGGGCTGCCTTCGGAAAGCTTAAATTCGCTCTGAGGTCTGACCTTTCGCAAAATTTAAAGACCCGAACATATGACCAGTGCGTCCTCCCGGTTATGAGTGGGCTGGTCACGTCAGCCGACGAGACGACGACCGTTAGAGTAACCGTGTCCTACACTGGCGGCCGTATAGACCACCCGCCAAAGACGGCATCAAGTGCGTCGGGGAAAGCAGTGGGTCCGTTCCGCTGAGGGCCGGAAGGACTGGAGAAGGATTGGAGAGGCGTATGTCCCGCAGTGGTCGCAAACACGCTGACGGATTGACTGACTGTTCTCAAACCATTGTACTCTTATTTTTTTGAAGGTGGTAGCATTTAAAGGTTTAATATTATGTCGTTTTTTTTTAGCTGTAAGAATAATAAGGTTTTGTAATTTGTCTCTTTGTTTACAGGTCACTATAGTAGTTCATGACAGAAATAATAGTATCATTTCTGGATCTAACACTAGACTCATCAGAAGGACTAAATCGTACACAGGTTTTAAAATGTTTTCTTGTTGCCACTGGAGTGTGCATCGCTTTAAGGTCCTTTCTTCAACCCCTATCAGCCCATGTCTACGACATTAGAGGCGCACGCTTTACATTCTGCGACGGAGCTCCTCATTACATAATTCAAATTAGATTGAATGTTAACCTGATGTAATGAAGAATTTTAATAGTCATAATAAAATGAATCGCCAAAAAGTTAAATCGACTAAAAGGTCTAAAGTCGTAGGTATAGTTTAAATAATACCTGAAAAGCTCTGTAAAATATTTATGTATTAGTTATAGAAAACATATACATTGAAATGTTTAAATAATGGAAATATACACTAGAATATTTACCCTAAATTCATGTGAATTAAAGAATAGTAACTTTGAGATACTTCACTTATGGGTTTAAGTTTTGTGGCGATTTATTTTATTATGACTATAAAAAATCTTCATTACGTTATGTTTACATTCAATCTGATTAAAATTTCGTAATAACGAGGGCCGTGACAGAATTTAAAGCGTGCGCCTCTAATGCCGTAGGCATGGGCTGACTGGAGTTGCGATTCCCTAGAATGATCCATACGGTAGATTCCGAAAGCATATGTATATGAAACTTCCGGTTTTTACTCTTCAAGTATGCGGAACTATGTGCATCATAACCTAAAGTTAACTTGAGTTAAACTTAGTTAATAATTAGATACGACAATGCCCTAATATCACGCAATCAATCAATACCTATATCACAAATATTTCATTTTGGTTTTTTTTAACCTATTCAAGATGAGCTCTGATCAATAAAAACATCACTGTTTATAGATAGACATATCACAAAACTGTTATTTATATTAATTTAACAATTGATGAATATAAGAACTGGGCGCATCCGACGTGCAACATGGCCGCCTAGGAAACGTGCCAGGCTGAGGCCAGCCAACCTAATTTTTTTATGAAGCATGTTCATAGGACTATCAAATGGTGGTATTGTCAACTTGTTACTCGATGACGTATTTTTTTTTATTTTTCGACATTTTAAAACCGGCCAACCTCAGAACGTGCCAGGATAGGACAAGCCAACCTACTTTTTTTTAGCTTTTCTTGATGACCTTTACCGATTGTGCTAGGTCTCATGTTGTTACTCGATGACGTTAAATTCTACCAAAAAAGTGATTTAATATTACCTACTGCACAAAACGTTCCAGGTTTGGGTCAGGCAACCTAGTATTTTTAGGAAGCCTATTCTAATCCGCACAACCACAAATGGGTCCCATGGTGTTACTCGATGACGTAGGGTTGACAACGGTCCGCTCTCGTACTATATAGCCTTCCTGATAAATTGCTACTACTAAATGCACAAAATATTTTTAAAATTCGACTTGTATTTCTACAGATTAGAGCGTTCAAACAAATTAATAAAAAATCAGTATCGTGAACTTTATAATGAGTATTAGGATTAGTATTAAATTAGATTAGTATTAAATTAGATTGGATTAGTATTAGATTCGATTCGATTAGGATTAGATTAGATTAGTATTACATTCAATATTAGATAATATTGGCTCCGTGCGCGAACACCACCGACGTGACCCAGGTGTAAAGGAGCTGAAAAAATACCTCCAGATCTAGCAAGAGAGTAATGCAAGGGCGAAATTAGAGCATATTGGGCAATTGGAAAGTTGATCAGCCATCCATTTGTCGATCCTGTTTGCGGCAAACTCACGCCTGGATGATGGCGGCTCCATTCCGCCATCCATTCCTGGGTGCGAATTCTCGCCGAAGACACAGTTCCGTCAGTTAATTGTGCCGCGTGATTTATTCGCCCTAGATTCCAGGAAGGCGAGTGGCCCTAATTGTATTCCGGCGCTGGTGCTAGTAAAGAAATTTGCTCCAAAATTAGTTCCTGTGCTAACCCGCCTTTACCCCTAACCGTATTCCACTGGATCTGTCAGCAGCTGGTTACCATTTTTAACCGACTTCAAAAAAGGAGGAGGTTATCAATTCGTCGGAATCTTTTTTTTTAACCGACTTCAAAAAAGGAGGAGGTTATCAATTCGTCGGAATCTTTTTTTTTTTTTTTTTTTTTTTATGTATGTTCACCGATTACTCGAAGACCCCTGGACCGATTTGAAAAATTCTTTTTTTGTTCGAAAGGGTATACTTTCTAGTTGGTCCCATTTTTTTTTTATCAAAATCGGTTCAGTAGTTTGGTACTTAACTATACCAACATCGAATTTCTTAACCCCGCGAACCCAGAAATGTGATTTTTTAGTTACAGTAGCTTTCTTTTCGGGTGAGATTGCTCAGTATGAGAGGTTTTTTTTTACTTCAACTGTTGGGGGTATTCAAGGGGGGTAAAAGAGGGCAAATTGTACACATTTCTATCTCTAGAGCCGCTGAACCCAGAAATGTCAGAATATGTTTTATTTTAGATGGGAATTCTTTAGAAGAAAATATTTTTGGAAATTATACTATTAGGGGGGTAAAACAGGTCAAAATGAACACATTTAGGCGAAAACCACTCATGTTGAGATCTCTGAAACCAATTATCCTCGAAACTTAAAATTTTCAGTGACTTCTTGTTAAGACGAAAAGGCTCGCTCACAACGGATTTTACAAAATTCAACTGTTAAGGGGGGATAAACGAGGCCGATATGTACACATTTTCATACAAATTAAACTTACGCAAGAAACAGACTATCCGGAACGATGTAAGGATGAGAAATTCAGAAACTCAGCGGTTCCGGTCATTCGTTGTTTTGTCTTTTTAGGGTTCCGTTCCCAAAGGACACCAACGGAACCTTATTACTAAGCTTCCGCTGTCCGTCCGTCCGTCAGTCTGTCACAGCACTCTATCTCACGTGATCTCATCGTATCAATTATCGTACGTATCAACCGTGAACTCATGAATCCAGATAGTTACCGGTCTACCTTTCGTCAGAAATGAGATTTCTCAATGGTTTCATTTCTGCTAATGCTCGTTCATTGTATTGTATATGTATGTATATCTTCTTTCCACTTTGTATGTGAAGTTGAGCAGGAGAGCTCGCCCACCTTGAGTCAAAAGTTACGCCACCACTAAAAAGCAAAAAATAAAATATTTTTAAATAAAAAAAGGACCGCCTTCAAAAAAACCGGAACTAAAAAGCAAAAAATAATTGGTTACTTTTAATTAATGTACGAAAAGCTATTTTAATTCTAACTAATTATGTACAATTTCTTAATTTTTAATCATCTTTTGAAGTCGGTGCCTTGGGTAGACGTTCTTTAAGGGCTGCAAGTAGTTGGATTAATAACACCTATGGCTAAGAAAGAAATATAAGTAGGTAGCTACTTACATTTACCTACTTGAACAAAACACAAAAACAAAAATTAAATAAACAAACAGGTCGGAAAAACGTATGTAAGTAGGTATTTAGGCAAATACTTTGTAATTTAAATATGCCTTATACTTAAACTAAATACCTAACACAGTAAAAACAAAATATTTACAAGAAAACCCTACGAACAAACCAATATAAAAACAACGACCACTTATATGATAAATATTTAGGTAGGTGTAGCTTGTACTTTTTATTCTACCTAAATACCTACATAACACAAAACAAAAAAAAACAAATATAAAAAAGAACAGAAAACAATAGGTAGCGACTTTGAGGTGTATGCTCTCAACTACGTGTCAAAACGAGTGTGCGGTTAGTACATATTTCACCAATTTCGGCAGAAATCGTCTCGTTCAGACAACGATGTCGCAGCGAAGTACCAATCAACACAGAGCAGCGAATTAACGTACTCCTTCACCAGTGCGCGCCTTTATAAAGCCGAAAGTGCTAATAATCGTTGAAACCCAATTTCAGTACGCTGCGCTGTATCGATATCAGCTTGCACGTAAACCAACGCTAAGGGCATCTCCAGTTAGACGAACGGTTGCTTAAAATGCTCTGTGGAATGACGATGTCTGTGGACCAATCATTGCTGACTCAGGTTGTTTACGCTCTCGTAGACTTCGGATGTGTTCGGCTGAAATAGTGTCTGTTCGGTCAGCAGCGTGCAAAGCAAACTCTACCCAAGGCACCGACTTCAAAAGATGATTAAAAATTAAGAAATTGTACATAATTAGTTAGAATTAAAATAGCTTTTCGTACATTAATTAAAAGTAACCAATTATTTTTTGCTTTTTAGTTCCGGTTTTTTTGAAGGCGGTCCTTTTTTTATTTAAAAATATTTTTAGTTTAAAGTATTTTAAAATATTAGAGAAACAAAAGTCAGCTATCGCCCACCTAAACCGCTTCAACGCCCCCCAATAAGGATAATAAAATTCTACAAATGGCGTTGCAATTCACATTTCATGATTCATTATTGGTGGAATATACCAATAAATACAAACTATTATATTGCCGCTTTGACATTTTGAATTCATTGCGATAGCTCGGTGTTTCACTATCTATTAGTCTCTGCTAGGTCCAACTTAAACTGACACCAACACGTGTGGACGCCATAGAGTAATTGGTGGACGCGAACAAATGCATATAGGAGTATCAATTATACGCTATTCTTGGCGCGGATTATCCATTACCGGTGTGGGCTGTTAGTTCTGTTTATGACAATGACTTTGGTCATTAATATTGTTTCGCCATCGCGGTGCTACAACTGCGACCGCGTATGCGTCGCGGTGGCCACACCAGCCGACACGTCGCGATGCACGTGAGTTGTGCGAACGAAGCCCTATTCTCCATCATGATACTTGTTGACAAGGTGTATCACTGGGTGATTTTGTGAATTTGGGAGCGGCGCACAACGTCTAAAGTTCAGATCGTATAATGCTAACTCGCTAGATTTTTTGTGAATGTTATACGTTCTCAGCCTTACTGATAAACATTAAAACGATCGCAATTCCTTTGTTATTGCTAGCTGTTAAAAATACCACATTTTAGGCGCCGGCGCCGGTATGCCAATGGTCCGAGATCGATTGATTTGGCAAAATTGTTGGCGTAAAGCAGGTTTGACTATTCCTTCACTGTTCTGGGTTTGTTGTAATAAAGCAATTTTTTACTTATACTATTGTAAAGCCTGGCATAACTATTCCGAGATAAAGCGGTTAAATGAGAATTATTTATTAGTAAGGCTGTCTGTGGCGCTACCTAATACCTACATATTCTCCACCCATAGCACACCCAGTGTGCGTGTGCGTTCGAATATAATCGTGTAGACCATAACCAATCGAAATGTAATAAAGGAGCGCTGTCTTCTTACCGTCATTCACTTTTGTATATCAGTGTGGCCAATGGCAATACTGTGCTGGAAATTAATATAATGGTGTGATTGCATCTTTTCACATTTATAAAGACGTGAATATATACCAAATGATAAACTGTTGTCAAAAAAGGGAAATTTATTCCAATACCAAAGAAATTATTCTCACAAAAATATGAAAGATATGAATTAAATACATTTTTGGTGCGAACCGTAGAATTTAATTTGTAAAATCCATTAACTCAAGGGCATGCTAACTATAAGTAAGCAATGCTATATCAGAATGTATGCTTGTGCATTCGTGGCGCACTCTAACGCATACATAGTTCACTGAAGGAGTGAGAGAGAGCTGAAAACTGTGATAAGGAAAACCTGAAGCAGATTTTCAAGGTTAAGGCCGCTTGCTGAAGTGTGAATGAATACTGAATGCGTGTTTAATTTGCTAGGAATTTGACATATTATCAAGATTGTCTTCGTTAAAACCATGGATTTACATAATTCTGTGTATAAAACGGTATGTTATGACTACATGGATGGGTAAACATCACATAATAATTTGTGTGTCATATCGCACAGAATGTTCGTATCCTCTAGGAGCTTCATGTCCTACCAGGGCTTTTTCTCCTTCATGGAAATACAATAAATAACTAATGCCATTATTGACTAATACGTTTAGAGGTCACGTCATAACGTGACCTCTTACATCTACAATGCTAAATCGACAATCAAAATGCTGCATCACACGATCAATAAATTCAGAATATCTGTCTCGTCGCTCTACTACTTGTTATGTTTGCATTTATGTTAGTTAAATAGCATAAAATTTCCGTTTTCGTGAATATTAACAAGCGATCTGACGCACCATTCTATTTTAGATGGGCGGGCATGCTGAGATTATAATATTGTGACTCTTTAAACCAAACACGCTAATTTCTCTCTTAATTAAATATAACACACTATAATATGTTATCGTCCATCATCATTAAATAAATACCACTAATATTAGACATGGGCAAGTTATTATTGAATTTAGGGAAAAAATAATATTAGCATATGAGCTACTTTTATCCTGGAAGAAAAATCAACCCGATATTGTCCCGAACAGAGCTGGGTACCGTAGCTAGTAAGATTATATACTATTGTAAGTCCTCGAGGAATGCAAAAGATACGGTGGGTACCAAATTATACCATATACATTACTATATCCGGAGCATTCGCCACAGAGAATCAGAGTAACCTTTTGCAGTTGACATTAGGCTTTTGAGAACCAACCAGGATATGGAACTGTCTGCCTTAAAATCTCGCTTGTCAAACGTAATTTATTCATGATCTGGAATAGTCCCCAAATCGGCTGATATGGTGTTTCCTAAACGTTTCGCGGGGTGAGGTGAATCGCAAGCAATCGTGGATTTGGTTTTTCTAAACAACTTTGGTCTGTCAAACCAGCCCCCGGTTTTTCATTAAAACCAAATCTCCTGTTCCAGATAATCAAAATCCCCGAGACGAAGGAGGGCTTCATCGACCTGAACTCGCTCGAGCAGAGGCTCCAAGAGAACTCGGGCTCCGGCCGCAAGATGATCGGCTTCTTCGCGGCCGCCTCCAAGCTGACGGGCGTGCTCGCCGACGACGTGGCCACCACGCTGCTGCTGCACCAGTACGGCGCGTGGGCCTTCTGGGACTACACGCTGGTGGCACCGAGCGCGGCGGTGCACATGAACCCCACGCTGCCCGGCTGCGAGGAGCGCGCGGTGATGAAGGACGCGGTGTTCTTCAACTGCGAGAAGTTCGTCGGCGGCGTGCAGGCGCCGTTCGTCGCGGTGGTGAAGAGGGAGGTGTTCAGGAACACGCCGCTGTACACTGATGACATTGAGGTGAGTCGCTCTGAGCTGACAGAGCGCGGATTTGTTAACGCATAGAGCTCTGAAGAGATTCTAAAGAGCCAGGCGCTACGATTTAACAAAAATCCTTGGCGGCAGATTTTCTACGAACAACGGTGGGCTTACACCGAGAACGATCGATCCCACATAGTCATTATACGCCAAGTGGTAGTAAACAATGTGCAGTAGTGGAGAAAACCGCTTTCACAGCAGCTATAAAAGCGGTTTTCTCGACTGAAATATTCCTGATTCCTGAACACGGATATCCAAGAATAGGCCGGCTCGTTCCAAACGTCAAACAATTACTAGTACATTCGGACAGAAAACACGTACAATCAGCCACTTCTGCCATCGTTTAATGCGATGATCAATCCAGGGCGGAATAACCCAACCACCAAAGCAAGGGATCTATAGTCTAAACCACTAAAGACCAACCCCCTAGTACATTCTGACATACATGGGAAGAAACGCAGCGGGGCCCCTTGTATTATTTTTAAATGTCCCACACAGCACAAAATGGACTCTACCGAAACCATCGTGTTCGAAGTAAGATGCGTTATGCGCAAGCACTGGTTGAACGCGTGAAGAAATGGAACAGTGGCAATAAGTTCAGCGTTATCTCCTCGCGGTTCACCCCTCTAATATTCGCACTAGCGCGACTAGCACTGGTTCTTCGCCTTGAACTCGCGTGGTGCGAAGGTGCTGGAGGAACGCGTGATGTAGTAGAATGGTGGCAATCAGTTCAGCGCTTTCTCCTACCTATCAGGTTAACCCCTCGAATGGTCGCACTAGCGCGACTAGCACTAGTTCTTAGCCTTGAATTTGCTCGGTGCGCAGGCGCTGGCGGAACGCGTGGAGGAGTGCGGCGCTGCCGAGGCGGCGCGCGCGACACTCGTGCTGCAGCTGCGAGACGCCGTCGGCCTGCAACAGTTGGCGATGAAGCAGGACCGCATCACCAGGTACCACCCTCAATGACACAGATCTACGTAACCTCCAGCTGAGTCGTACGTGCGCGGTACTCACATACCAGATGACATTTCCTTATCTATTTCACCCCTCACCTTGTCTTCGTACGCCGAGTGCACGAGTGTTATTAAAATCAGGGACTCCGCCGAGTATCTGCATATCTCTTGCGGAATGTCAAGGGTTATTACAATTTCCAATGGAGTGAATAGTGAGTAAACCTGTCTTGTATACAAACTTAGACGAACTTGTTAACGAAGATGTAAACAATTATATCTTCTTGGTGTGAGATTTATAATTCTGTTTTTATAATTATTTTTCTGACTTCATCAGATCGATACCCATGTGCCCTAGAACATCAACAGTCTTGCCATCAAAAAATCATAGAAGTTTAGATATTGTCTTATTACTTCCTTTCAAGCCAGAAGAAAGGTAATAATGGCCATGTAGTTGCCGTGCTCAAGTTCTTACAAAATATCATGTCAATAATAATTGGGGTAAGCCCTTAGACCTGTAATAAACATTATCTAGGATATATCGCAGTACCCTAACACCACATCCCGTCCTGTCGCTATTTTGTTCCTAGCTTTTTCTGAAATGTATTCCCCCAACAGTTAGGTCGGGACAGTTTTATACTTGCATAAATAAATCGACGCAATAAACCGTACAGCGTTCTGGTTCTTGAAGACAACAACGATCTCAAAACTTTTCGGCCGTAGCCAGGAATGTGCACGTTTGTTTGAAGCCACGGAAATCGCACATTGTGGAAAATAACAAGCGAAACGTGTGCTGTTTTATTGTTTGTTATCGATACTTGTGTGCTGTGCGACCTTGGTGCAGATATTCCATTATTCATGTCGGTATCGACTGTATTTTCTCCTATTTATTATAATTTTCCTTCCTAGTAAGCCATTAAGAACAGAAATACAGGAATATATATGGGTCAAGTCCTTGTAAAATCCAGTGATATGTCAAAGGTAAGGCCTCGTCTGTTGCGGTATTCCGATATTCCGTCTTTCTATGCGTTTTTAGGGTTCCGTACCCAAAGGGTACAGAACGGAACTCTATTACTAAGCCTCCGCTGTCCGTCCTTCCGTTCGTCCGTCTGTCCGTCTGTCACAGGGCTGTATCTCATGAACCGTAATAGGTAGGCAGCTGAAATTTGTTGTAAAATATGTATTTATTTTGCCGCTGTAACAACAAATAGGTAAAATAAAAAAATAAAAAAATTAAAGGGGGGGCCCACACAAAAACGTGATTTTTTTAGTGTTGATGGTACGGAACCCTTCGTGTGCGAGTCCGACTCGCACTTGGTCGGTTTTTTTTGTTGCTCCATTTATTTTGTTTGGAAGGGCATGTCCTTACGTAGTAATATATAGTTTAATGGTAAAATCAAGCAGAAAAGGTTAGAACCGATCTTAAATACGTGAGTGTGGTTCGTGGTACCATATGAGCTGAGTCATGTAGTGTTATTTATTTTCGTCTACGTGTGGAGAGGTTGATGACTTGGTGTACACATCGACGGTCTATAATTTATGTATCAACTATCAATCAAACGCGGACCGCTTGGCATCGCCATGAGAAGTAACATGTTAGCTCGCAGGTTTGCGCAGTGCTCTGGAGAGGTCAGGCTTACTCTGTTCAAGGCATACTGTCAGGCGCTTTACACCGGTCACCTGTGGTGCAGCTACACGCAGTACAACAATGCATTGCGCTGCATGATGGGACTGCCGTGGCGGTGTAGTGCGTCTGGCATGTTCGCGGAGAACGGTTTAACTGATTTCTTTGGTGTACTGCGCAAACAGAAGGCGGCATTCCTTCGCCGTTCAGCCATCAGTGAGAATAGAATAGTAGCAAACATTTTGGGACGAATTTATTATAAGGATTTTATTAATGTGTAACTTAGTTTTAATATTATTTACAGTGTTATGGGACAATGCACCTGAAATAAATTATTATTATTATTAACACTTTTTTTTTTGTTTTTCAATGTTTATTTTATTACACTTCAGTGCGTTTCACAAGATCGCCCTGTTAAATTATTTAACAACCACAACAGTTTTTTTAATCCTAAACTGAACATACACTTTTATACATACACATTAACCCACAGAGTGGGTGGACTAACTTTGGTGTGCGGACTAAACCGATTTTTGTATGGTTAGTCCGGTGCTAATACCGTACTAAGTTTTGACAAGTTCACTCTGAATACGACCGACAGGATGTAAACGACCGTCGATCCTTTTATTAAACTACGTAATCTATGTTCGATATTGAACACATTTTAATTCTTTATTTGTAAATCGGTAAAAAGGCTTAAAAAATGTACTGATACGAGAGTATCCAAATGAGAATATCTCGAAAATTACTGGTAAGATTTTAATGAGGTTGTTCAACCATTAGCTTACAAACTAAACCCCAAATTTCATAAGCTTACAATTTTAAATAAAATATTCATTTATTGTTAAATGAATTCCAACTGAGATTCCAACTTATCTTATAACCAGCTGGCGTCGTCGGTTTAGTTTTGACCACCTCCATCAAGTGTAGCGATAAATATACTTCAAGAGGTCAGTCATACTTTATCGGAAAATAAACTACCACAGAAGCAGTTCCCACTGAGTCGCCTTCGACCGATCGATTGAATCGCCCACGCCTCGACGATCTGCCGGTCGGTCGTGGTCAGCGTCTTTAGCTTTATGATAATTCTTACGGACCCGCTGACATTGGCCAAAACGTTCTTGTATTTCTCCTTGTTCTGCTACTCCAGTAGGTACTAGTATAGTTTTCACTACGCCATTCTATCGAAGTCAATTATGATCACATTTAGGATAGCCAGGGCACCGTTTGAAAAATCGTTAATGTCTATGAGACAACAATAATGAGAATGGTTTTTGTAAATCTTACCAAAGTTTTCCTAACAGTTTATATTATTCTGCATAAGTGTATATCTAGTACAAGAACTTCTTTATTTTAGTTCATTCTTAGTATATTTTAGTTCACATCGTTGCCGACCTTGAGTTTATGCATTTTTGTATCGGAATCGATGCTCATTTCCTATAGGAGATGTCGTAAAGGCTTTCAAAAAGTTGATATCAAGGCATTTATTATCAGTAACATTTCCTTCAGGACTAGCAACAACATTTAAAAATTTCTGATCACCATTTTTTTCAATTCCCTCAATCTCTTTCTCTTCAACCTCCAGATCTTGCTTCCGATCTTCGATGTCATTTTTTCAATTCCCTTTCTCATCTATTAATGGTTTTACAATCGCTGTTTATGTATCTGCATAATTATCAACTTCATACGTATTCTTCGGACGCGAAAATGTAATCGGACTCTCCAAGCCGCCTTCCGCGGAAACTTGTTTATCAAATTTGCGCGAGCACGCTAATGTGATGACGTCGGCCGGACAAATTCACACTCGGAGGCGATTGGGCGAATTCATGCATCCACGATTGGAGTCAACTGGCATCGATCCCGATACTAGGGTATGTTAGCCACTCAGCCAGTTGTATTGGTGACTGTAATGTGATCAGTTGTATTGGTGTCTGTAATGTGATGCTGGGGTCTGCTTCAAATTGGATACTGTTTCGAACAGAGCATGCAGGTGGAGATTGATTAAGAATATGGTCGCTACGGTTATTCAATTGAATTTCATCATGTGGAACTGAGATGAATACCAGTACCGTTTTTATATATCTTACGCAACAACAAAATTTAATATTGTTTTGTAGATATAGTTTTGTTTATTTATTATTTCGATAAACGAGCAGCATAAGCTGATATTGTGTCCTTATCTCTATTATGTAAGTTAGCTGTTTTATTTAAACTTCACGTAATGTTTAAATAAACAATGTAAATGTGTGTTTTCAGTCCTGTTACTTGACCGATGGGATCTCAAAAATATAGGTGTTCGCCCATGGCGAATCGTGTGCTGGGCAAACCTCAGTGTTTGTTTGTTTGTTTGGGTGTTTAGGATTTTTGACCAGGCTTTAAAACTTCTTTTTTTCGGGAATTTTAATAGTTGATTGGAGGATGTGTGATAGTGACATCTAAACTATTATGTTCTCTAGCATTTTAATTACACTTGTTACACAGCCACTACACATTACTTAGGACATTCGTGATTGTATTTCAACCTAAAATTAATAGAAAAAAATACAACAAAAGAAAAGAAAATACTACAAAATATCAGAATCTGGTGGCCATGGGTACAATGAATGAATGACAATGGATTGGTAATTTTGTTTAATGGAACTAGACATGAATGAAATATAACTATACCTACTGTCATGGCATTCGCCTAGTTCCGAACCATGGAGTGATCCGCATTTTCGAAGAAAATGAACATTTTCGATGAAATTACCCATCACATATTTCTGTTTAGGCAGGTCAAGTCGATACACGAAATTATTTACGTGGTCAAAATAATTATGTGCCCGGAGCACATCGATATGAACGTCAACAAATCATTGACGTACATAAAGCTTTGGTTATGTCGATGCAACAAATAATATACGATTGACCTCAATGTTTTATTGCGCTCCTCCGATCTTGTTTTCCTAGCGCAATATTGTGGCAACATTACATACTAAGTTTATGTGCTGCGTTCCGTCTCGCTAAAACAAGACTGGACTCAAGGCAAGGATATGTATGTAGAATCGACCGTGTGGCATTTATTAATATTCCGGGAGGTCACGACATGTTTGGTCACGATAATGTAAATGTCTGAATCTGGGTTCACGTGTTAGAGACCAACCCTCTGATGCTAAATATGTCAGTCTGCCTGCGCCAAGTGGTTGCGTTAGCTAGATTGGTTGTACAAAATACATGTTGGTATGCACCGGCTGATGAATATACGGATTGTCTGGAAATATTGATATCCATGAATTATACAACAATAACCAGTAACTTAAATATACCTAAAGTTATATGTGTAACCTAAATCGCTTTTAACTACGAAATGCAACCAGATATTTCTTTAGTTTTGGTATTAATAAGCAAGTATGTACTGATACTGCAGCCATTTACCTCATATTTTTTTTTTACCATAAATACTTTTTCAGGCGCTTTATCTAGGCAACGCAACCACTTGGTGCAGGCAGACCAACACATTTAGCATCAGAGGGATGGTCTCTATCCTGTGAACCCAGTTTCAGCCATTTACGTTATCGTTACCATTTTTGTCGCGACCTCCTAGTATTAAAGACAGAAAATTGTTGCCCTTTCACGGGCATTGCGCCTTCCGATTCCGCTGATATTCCGGGAGGTCACGACATTTTTGGTCAAGATAAGGTAAATGGCTGAATCTGGGTTCACATGTTAGAGACCAATCCTCTGATGCTAAATATGTCGGTCTGCCTGTGCCAAGTGGTTGCGTTAAGATTGGCTATATAAATAAATTTGTTGTTATGTACCTGCTGTTGAATATACTGATTGTCTAGAAACATTGATACAAATTAATTATACAACAATAACCAGTCGATTTTTAATTAAATACTTAAATATCCCTAAAGTTATATCTGTAACCTAAATCGCCTATAACTACGAAATGCAACCAAAGATTTGTTCAGTTTTGGTATTGCTAAGCAAGTATTTACTGATACTTTTATGCTTCGTTATTTGCACCAATTTACCTTATCATATATATTTTTAGTCACCATAACTACATTTTCAGGCGCCTTATATAGGTAACGCAACCACTTGGCACAGGCAGACCAACGCATTTAGCTTCAGAGGGTTGGTCTTTATCCTGTGAACCCAGTTTCAGCCACTTACGTTATCGTTACCATTTTTGTCGCCACCTCCTAGTCTATGATATTTATAACCATAATTTGGCTTCACGGTCGATTCTACATACAATCACATTCCTGGAAAAAAGCGAGTTACATAAGTGCATACTTGCTTAGTACGAAAAAGTATATTTTACTTAGGTATCACGGAACTTTTTTTATGGAACCTGACATGGATGGCTAATACTACACAACTACCGTCATGAGTGCAATGCGCATTGAATATAAAGGTATTTATTTATATGTGCAAATATTTGTATGTTTCTATCTGTTAATATTAAGTACTATACATTATAAGCCAATATTATGTACGTTTATTTAATGAAAATATATATTTTTCCATTTCATTTTAAAATGATTTTTTAAGATACTTAATATTTTCTTTAGTTTTTTTTTGCCCGCCACACCGCACCTCTCCTACGTCTCTAAGGTTGAATGTCAGAGAATGCCTCATGGCATTAATTCCGCCTTTTTGTAATCCATGCTTGCAGGCTTGCAAATAAAGATTTTTTCATTTTCATTTCATGATATTAGTCGAATACACCACATTCCCGAAGTTAGGTGTCATGCCAGAACCTTCCCTTTATGAGCACGTCTACACTCAACTGGGTGGAAAACACGGACAATTTTTCATTGCCGCTTAAACCATACTATAATCGAATGCGGCGGTACCAACCCGGGCGGGCTTGACCCTACCACCTAGTAGGGGAAGGGAACCTACAATTTTACATCGTTTCCGAACTATGGAACAGTTCTCATTCGTAACGAAATGCACTTATCCAACTCAGAAAAAGAAAGAAATTGGTGCATAAACGTGGCAAAGATTTGAACCCATAACCTCTTGATGAAAGGCGAGTCCTCTAGCCCCAACAGCACGAGCTGTACAAACATCATCTGCACAGCATCTTGATGTTTGTACACACACCCCGGATGTCGTAAAGACAACTTTTTAATTAGATTTATCTGTTTACCGATATATACTACGATGCATCACTGGAATATGCAAATATTTAATGTTTTGAGTATTCAAGTAAAGTGCAACGAACATCATGCATTTGATTGTTGATTACAGGCTTACACATATTTTTAATTTTAATGCGAAATGTAGCCTTAAAACGAATTGGGTATTTCATCAACAAATAAACCACATACATTTAATTACATACTTTGTGCGACGACTAGGTATGTTTTATTGACCCGGATATTGCTTATACCACACCTAAGGCCAAGACATTAGGTCAACACACTGCTTTCCCGAAGGAATTAGGTTCTATGCCAAGACGTTATCTTTATTAGCACGGTTACATTCAACTGGATGGAAAACATGGACAATTTTTATTGCCGATTCGACCATGTTGTTATCCAATACGATGGCACCAACTGGCTTGAGATAGTCGTTACCATGGAGGTGAGGAAATTAGTGAGGTTATTTTTTCACCTCCATGGTCGTTACCCTATCAATTCCCCATACTACGGGCGAAAACTGTTTCCATGCTCTTAATGTTTTACTAGGTTTTTGAAACTTTGGATTCTAAAATATATTGTAGAAGTCTATGTCTGCATGTTTTAATTATTTTAATACATCTTTTAGATTTGAAATTATTAGCTAATAAACATTTCTTACACATACTTTCTTAAAAATCAAAACATACATCCAGCAAAGCCCCGCGGCCCTGAACTACGAGCCTTTCATGAAAACATTGTTAAAAAATTTAACAAAAAAAATAACCGACTTCCAAGAAAAAGCACTAAAAAGTAAAAAATAATTTCCATTTTTGTAGTTACGATTTCTGTTATTTTTTGAGTCGGCGTCAGCCGGGAACGCGCTGCGCCAATCAAGAGGACCTAACCTAAGCTAACCTAACCTAACCTAACCTAACCTAACCTTGGCTGACACCGACTCAAAAAATAACAGAAATCGTAACTACAAAAATGGAAATTATTTTTTACTTTTTAGTGCTTTTTCTTTGAAGTCGGTTATTTTTTTTGTTAATTATTTTTTTTTTGTTTATTTTTAGTGAATCTGAAGTACACTTACTAATTAGTACACGTCCTTTCCGATAAAAAAAGAATCACCGAAATCGGTTGACGTTATATTGAGTTATTCGTCCATTTGTCGCGCACATCTTAATACAAATTTAAGACTTTTATGTTTTCTCATGGAAATCATTGTCAGAACTTAACCAAATTAAAATGGGACCACTTGGGAAGCACTAGCTATCATTTAAAAAAATAATCATCAAAATCGGTTCACCCAGGCAAAAGTTATGAGGTAACAAACATAAAAAAAAAACAAAAAAAAACATACGGACGAATTGATAACCTCCTCCTTTTTTTGAAGTCGGTTAAAAACAAGACATCTATTTGAAATAACCAAACAGTATCTGGAAATTTCTTAATAAGAATAAATATATTATCAAAAAAATACATATTTTGACCATAATTTGAATTTCCTTGTAAAGGCAATATGTATGCATATAATGTGTTCATATAATGTGCAAACACTGGAAAATGCATAGAACCATGGATATAGAACTGACAAACATCTCAACAGAAGATATAATTTTGATGTGCAGTTTACACAGCATCTTGGCATGACCCCGGATGTCGTAAAGACAACGTTTGAATCCGATTTATCTGTTTACCGAAATATACTACGATGCATCACCGGAATATGCAAATATTTAATGTTTTTAGTTTTGAAGTGAAGTGCAATGAACATCATCATAACTGTGCGTGCTCGGGTGTGCCATGAATCTAAGATTTTCCGAATTGCCCGAGTTGAAAATAATATTGGCGTACGTGCAAGTTTCGAACGCTTTTCTAGCCCGTAATTTTTTCCACATTGTCCTTTGTAACCGTAACATCTCAAACCTAGATGTACTTGTCCGTTGTGTTGTACCTACGCACTATGCAGTTTCTATTTTAGCAGCAAGAGTGAGCAGTTGCGCATGTCTACAGAGAACGAATGGTAGATAAATATAGTAAATCGTAATCATTTTGACTCAAACTATACAAATTGTTCAAAGGAGGCAATGAGACAAAGTAGAATATTTTATTGACATGAAATATGTAACATTTGATGAACTTATTAAATAGGAATATGTGGTGTTAGCCTACTCTAAGCATTTTCATATATTCATGCAACATGTAAACGATCGCAATTTGATAGAAATATTGTCTATCGTCTCAATTTCTTGCATAACAGATTCGTTTCAGTGACATTTGAACATCTAATATATGTGATTATTTTGAATGTGTAGTATTTCAACCACATTTTTCCAACAATAAAGGGAAAAACGCCAATGGGTTGGACAACGAACAGAGGCGATGCGAGCGATTGACCTATTTATATGAACTAGTGACCGAGCGGCCTGTTCTAGTTACGTCACGGGCTACCGAGAGACCTCTAGGGACACGATTGCCTGTATGTATGGAACCCAGTTTTCTCGTTCCAGGACGTACGGGACTCATTCATATTCAGGACTAACTGGCAGAAGCCTTTAAATAGTCATATGTATAATATGTACCTTTGTAATTACATGGTAGGATTAATTTTATTAACGTTTAATTTCATAAGCCGGCCAAACACTTTTACAGCTTGCAATCATAGATTACCTAGATTGTCAAAGAGATTTTGGTTTTCTTCTGTGACATATTTTGCATTGATTTTCTCGTTGAGTTTAAAAAATACCAGCTCACTACATGGCAGTGTTTGCTTTGTTGTATTTCAACACTAATTTTGTTATGATTCGTCTCCAAATTCTGGGATACCTAGGGGTCGTCGACGAGACGCACGGCCCGACGCTGTATCGGCTCCAGGGAGCCAAGCAGGTGCTTAGCTGAGCCGTTCCGCAAATGCGAGCAATACTCCACGCAAGACCTTATCTGCGCCTTGTAAAGGAGCAGCAAATATGCAATGGAGGAGCTAAACCACAAAAATATTTGGATTTCATCTTAGTTCAATAATGATTACATATTTGATAAAATTATAAATAGCATCAGTTTGTTCAACTGTATCGAAGATCGAGCATGACTGCAAACAGAATCGGTGGCCTTGATAGCGCCAGCAACGCGTTGTCTGATTGCGCGCGCACCGCTCCCCCGCACCATCCCGCACGCCGCGCGTGTGTTGGCGCGAAAAAGTTATAGAGCTGTCAAAATGGTTAATCGCTGTTCGCAGGCGCAGGTCGATATTTGGCGCAGGCGTTATTATTTAATCATTTATCAACTAACTTTATTGCTAACGTTACATAACTACTAAAAAATATGTTTCAAATATAGAACAATATATGTAGAATTATTTCCTGAACTGAGATGGAATTTTAAATATCATAGATATGGAATGTATGGAATTGAAATGGTTTTATGGACATGCTTTCACGTCGTGTCGCGATCAATCTCTCGGGAAAGATTGATGAGTTTACGCAATTCAGTGACGTCACCCAGAGAACTAAATCAAATACATTATAGTCACTGAGCCAAGGCAGTACTCAACTTAGTCCTAGGACTAAGAAGGCCATGTTTCTCCTCATGGTTATCCTAACAATAATATCACAATTGTATCGTGCCAAAGAGCTAAGCTATGTTCAGCTGTTGTCTTCTAATATTACCTTCAACCATTTGGCTAAGAATTATGAAACAATTTAAATCAAACACATACTAGGACTACATAAAACTATCACTTACTCTTATAAATTATATTATTTATTTATTTATTTATTTATATAAGTTTATTGCACTCAAAAAAACTCGGGCAAAAGGTACAACTTAATGCCGGAGGCATTTTCTACCAGTCTACCTTTGGGTATCGTGAGCAGTAGTGCGAGTAGTAACTATGGAGAAATAGCTTTAGAGGAAACATAATTCCTACACAATATACAACAAATACACATTATACTTAAACTTAAATATATAACTTATATAACTTAGCTGAGCCGTTCCGCAAATGCGAGTAATACTCCACGCAAGACCTTAATTATCTTACGTCTGTCGATATTCTATCCGTCTTCTTATAATTTTAAAAGCACTTACCCGATTTTGACGCGGTTCGTATTTACATACAGCTTGATTCTTCCTATCAATTACAAGCTACTTACTTACCGTCAAGCTAAATCACCTGAGGGCATCGATATAAGCTTTGGTATGTCGATGCTTGAGGGCTACGCAGTGAGGTTACATATGAGACAAGTCCGGTAAAAACCGACTGTTTTTTGTCGGACTTAGTCGGTTGTTACCCTATCAATTCGGTGATAACATGCTCGAAATATTTTGATAGGGTTTCGAAACCTTGCATTGTAAAATATACTATCGAGATCATAATCGAAATCTAATATCGATAATTTGTTTAATGTACCTTGTCCAATGGATAACGAAATAATTTCTTAAACTTTTCATCCACGGGCATCCGTTGCAGTTATGAACTCGTACCTTTGTCTGTAAAGTTTTCTTCTGCTTTTCTGTGCGAACTTATCTTCTTACCCATTCGCGTTTTCTTTCACGCTTTCAGCACGTCTCGGCGTAATGCCGCCGCCACAATTAGTCCACTTTCCATGAGTCTGGACCGCCGCCAGCTATCATAGTTGGCACTCGCCGCCTCCGCTGTGCGAATGTGCAGAGGGCAATAAAAGATGTTTCCTATCTTCTTCGAACGTCAGTCGAGTGTGTATGTAACGCACAATAAATTTGTACCTCTGTATCCAGCTCTATTTTTTTTCCTTTTGATTAGGATATTCCGTCTTTATAAGATTAACATTAAATTTAGGTAGCGTATAAACACAACGCCTGTCTGGGTATTTAGCCCCGAATTCAGGCGTCACTTTTATTTAACCGCGTGGAGTTGACTCAGCTCCTTTCCATACTGTCAATTCGGCCCTTAGATTGCTTCGAAATATAAGCTAACCCAACCTAGCTTTACACATAGGAACGGACCCTTTGCAAGGTCTGATATGTGAAGTCTTTAGGTATTTGGCGTTTCATACAAAGGGCGAAATGCAGCTCAATGCTTATGCAAATTGCAATAATATACATGTAGACGTTACCTACTTTATCTCGCGGGCTTTAAAGACGGAAGCTCTTCACATGCTTCGAAAGGGTGAAATTTCAATCAGGAAATCTATTTCGTTACTTATATCTCAGAGCCAATCTATGGCAACACGCGGTGGTCGCATGATCGCTCTAGACACAAACACTTGAGAAAACGTTTGTCAATGCGACTATTGTGTACCATTCTGCGTTAACTGATCTACAATTTTTGGGATCAATTTCGCAAGATTTTTCAATCGGTAAAAAAAGGCCACCATTGTTTGAAATTGTTCCGGGGTCTTTGTAATTTTGTTAGTTACTGGCCACCTCGAATCACTCATACCGATAAAATATTCTTGTATGTATGATGTATCCCTGTTTCGTCACCAGTCATTATTTCAGAAAAACGCCTCGACGACCATTTTCTAAACATAGTCACATTTCTCTGCACCAATCCAAACGGGCTTGTTTTTCCGATTCGGAGAGCACTAGATTTTCTACAACAATGTTTCCTCACGCCAAGAGATTCATTTAAGATGGTATGTGCACTATGCCACACATTTGCTGCCGTTGGTCCATTTCTGTCGTTATCTTCAAGGCCAGTTCTGCCCCTTTTAAATTCATTGAACCATCTAAAACTCGTTGCCCGAGAAGGGGCAGATTCGCCCAAAGTTAATTTTAGCTGTTCAGAGCTGGAGAGTATTTTTCAAGATATATCAATTTAAACATATTAACCATTGTCTCATAATGTGTATAGTGGCCTACGTATACGTGTTACACCTTAGGTGAAATGGCTCATGCAGATGACTGCGTCATTCAGGGCGTCTATCGGTCTACCCCCACGCGTCTCGTGCCAAACAACGGCATTGTGGACACAGATAAACATGTCAAGTTCCCTATTTCGGTGCGGCATCTCTGCCAAGCAGGGAAGTTTCCTAATATGAATGCGACGTAGGTCTCGAGATAGAGGATATTGGAGACCAAGTGTTAGTAATTTCAGTTGATAAACGACTTTTCTAACGTATCTGCATCTAGGTATTCAGTATATCAGTATATCGCAGGGATACGTAAGTTATTGGTCAAAATATACCTATAAATATATATAAACCTGAGGTATAATACACCTGAGGTTTGCGGAAGATATTTTCCTAATGGCAGAATCACCTGAAGACTTAAACGTGATGCTATGTGACCTATCATAGGAATCGAAAAAAGTAGGACTCAAGATGAATTAGGACAAAACCAAGCTGATGGGAACCACGGACCAACCATCAAATCCGATCACGGTCCTCGGAACTGTAATAGAGCAAGTCCAGGAATATGGCTACTTGGGTCAAGTGATTAAACTCGGACGAGATCCATTTAGCTGGCGTAGGACGCCTTTAAACACTTAAGGTGGCCCAACCCGACGGGCCTAACTCATTCGCGGGCACGGTACAAAACCGTGCTGTTGCGCTCTGGGACCTTCTCTGTTTCAAAGAATAAGACAGGCTCCGTGATGAGGAAGATGCAACATGTCCACAAAAAAGACAATGTGCATAGTGTATGATTTGGTAATATTCACGAAAATTTTAATTTCAAAACTAGTTATAGCTAAAAGTAAACCACGACCGCTGTAGTCAAAAATCTAACAAAAACCTAATCGATTATAAACCTTGATTAAATGAGCTATGTCTGATGACTAATCTTTTTAAGATGTTCTTACTTTATCATTGCGTAATCCACCTCCAAAGTTATTGTATAAAACGCGCGAAAAAATCGAACTTTCGGACCTTATAACTTAGACACCAAACACATTTTAACAATGCCAATGGTCATCAGACATCTAGTTCGATCAAATAAAGCTATTTTGAGCAAAATTTTGGATTTCTGACAAGAAATATGGGCGTGATCTTCTTTCCCCTTTTGTATGGGGAGATGAGCGGGATGGGCCACCTTAAGGCTGTTCCGACCCATATAAAGTTGTTTGCACACATAACGCAAAAAGTATTGCACTTTAAGCCACAAATTAATAATAAAAGTTTAATATAGTCATATAACTTGCAGCGAAAACATTTCACAATTTCAGGATTATTGATTTTGTTACAATTTATTAAAATACGATTTCTATTTAACAGCGCCATCTAACGGTGTAAAACGTCTAATCGGCAATTACAACGAAACCATTAAACCTGAAATTGTGAATATGTTTTCGCGGCAACTACTATGGCTATATTTAATATTTTTGACCAATTCGTTCCTTAAAGTGCAATACTTTTTGCGTTCTGTGTAAAAAAAACATTGTATGGGTCGGAACATCCTTCAAGATGTCTTCCATTCTAAGATGACCCAGTCTCTCAACAGTAGACTGTTTGACCAATGCGTGCTGCCTGTTTTGACCTACGCTTGCGAGACATGGACGTTTACAGTTGGAACTGAACACAAGCTGAAAGTAGCCCATGGAAAGATTCATGCTCGGTATCTCACTGCGCGACCGAATGTCAAATTCGCTTATACGTCAAAAAACTGTGGTAGATCTATCTACTTTGTTTAGGCAAAGCTCTTATCGATTCCTGCCGTATTGTGTTTTAAGATTTTTCTACTTGGTCTTTTTAATGAAAAACTAGTATGAGTGGCTAGGCCGAGGGACCAAGGGTGCTCAAAACAGCCAAATGTGTAAAACCGCACCACGCGAAACTACACTAAGCGACGCTCCATGTTTGGGAACTATTGTAGTGCTCTCCAGCATGTTATTTCTATGTTTAAAGGTATGGTACCCAAGTTGAACGCAAGAAGAAAGACACTCGCCCATAGGCAGGGCCATACCCTGGCCAATTCTTTGCGTTAAAGTAACTAATTTGAGAAACAGTGGGCTCTCAAATAAAAATAACAAATTGTCTTACAAAATGCTTATTGTTTATTGTTGTTTATTGTTTATTCATCATCCACAGGCAGCACACTGCACTCGGATTTGTCATATTTTATCATTAGCCAGTTCAGCATTCACGGCGAAGAAGAACTGGCAAGAAACTTCGCTGATTGTTTGCCACTGCTTACAGAAATACGGGTTATTGGTACCCGTTTATGTCAATACATTAAATTAATATTAATTCACAAAAATATACCATTCACGCCGTATGCTGCGGAGATATGGAGATACAGGGTAAATAAGGGATGCAAGCTCCACAGAGTTGTTTTTTTTTTAGTTTTTGGTATTGCTATTATCTGTTACGTAGGTGTGTTCTTCCTGTTTTCTCACGTTTTGTATAATATGATTTACATAGCAACATCTATGAGCCATCTCATAGTAAAATATAGTTATTATCTATCCCATGTTACACGAGTGAGCAAATATATTGGCGCCTCTTGTTCCAAGCTCTATGTTGCTGTCGGAAGATTTTATGGCTGTTTACTACATCGCTAACGAATTTAACTGGCTACAGGCTATTCCGGGAGCTCCTGTTCAGCGCTAACTAAATGTGCAGAATTCGTTAGCTGGCCTCGAACAGACCTTGGTATGGCTTTGATTCTGGAGACGTTGTTATAATGGCCACTAATCTTTATCGACTTTTAACGTGGCTTAAAATATAAGGTCATAAAAAAGGTGCCCATCACTTATTAGGTTTGATTTAGTATCTTAAGGCTCCGTATGACGCTAAATCGCACTTAGCTTTGTCTTAATTTCTCAGAGAATATTGAACTAATCATGCTAAAATTGCGTTATATGAAACTTCACTTATATCCGCTTAATCTGAATGATTATTGTTCCAATAGCATAACATTGGCCCGATAGAAAAAAATCGCGAAAATAGGTCGATTTTTTCACATTATGGTTTATTTCTCAGAATTGGTATTAATTACAGTGCTAGTAATCTCACATTATATTTGCATCATGATTTTCAAATTTTTGAATGATTATTGTTGCATTTGGACACAATTTTTCATTCAAAGCATCAAAAAAATGAATTTTGGACTTACGACAAAATTTCTGAGCACCGTAAAGTATCCCTTTCCCTTTCGTTCTCTTGGCGGCTATCTATCGCCATTTCGGTAGCCTCAGTCCGCTGCGATGTTTCGAAGCGGGCGCACGCCTCTCCGCACGACTCTCCGCACGCGGAGATCGCTTTCGGGATCGCGACAGTAACAAAGTTCCGAACCAAATTCCTACGAGCATCAGCTGAACTTCATAGATGGCGCTGTATAATTCTCAATCAAATGTTATTGAGGTCTAAAGCCGAAATAATTGACACTGGTTAGTAACGTTCGGTTAGCAAGATATAAATAAATAAAAATATCATAAATAAATAAAATATTTGTTATAATATAAAAAAAGTGATGTTTCCAGGAACCGAACTTCGATATGTGTGGTTCTCAACTTCGCAGCAAAAATACGACACTAAAACCATTGTGCCACGACTGTCGTTACGTAATTATGCTAAATTCTCCTTCTCAAGCCTAGCGGGCACTACGAGTATTGGGGCGGCCGCAAATATCCGCCTCCCCGTGGAACGTGCGTCTGCAGTACGTCCGTTGCGGACGGGTCGCAACAGGACAAGTCACATGACCTTGGCAGATAGCTCGGCGGGCGGATTTTTGTAGTTTTTGTCGGCGGCACAGAATAATTAATAACATGAACAGAAGGAAAACTCCGTGAAAAGAATAAATGACATAAATAATATGTTTTGTTTTGTTGGTTCGTTTTTAGGGTACCGTACCCAAAGGGTGAAAACGAAACCCTATTACTAAGCCTCCGCTTTCCGTCCGTCCGTCCGTCTGTCACAGGGCCTTAGGTAGGCAGCTGAAATGTTCACGGAGTGTGTATTTATTTTACCGCTATAACAACAAATAGCTAAAATAAAATAATAATAAAAATTAAAAATATAATAAAATAACATAAATTCTATGACGAAAAGAAACTCCAATATTAATCTCGGAGGAACGGTTCAGTTCAATTTCACGTGTTGTACATGTCATGTCATGACCAAATATGTTTTCGCTATATCTGGGGAAACATTTGTCGTAGACCCATCATGCGACCACTCAAAATAAACGCTCCGACCTGATTTACCTTCCCTGTCATGTCAAAATTTGTTTTCGTTATATCATGGAAAACACTGGTCGTAGACCCATCATGCGACCACTCAAAATAAACGCCCCGACCTGATCTAACTTCCTGTCATGTCAAAATTTGTTTTCGTTATAGCTTGGGAAACACTGGTCGTAGACCATCATGCTACCACTCAAAATAAACGCCCCGACCTGGTCTAACTTCCTGTCATGTCAAAATTTGTTTTCGACATATAATGGGAAACACTGGTCGTAGACCCATCATGCGACCACTCAAAATAAACGCCCGGACCTGATCTACCTGTCTGTCATGTCAAAATTTGTTTTCGTTATAGCTTGGGAAACACTGGTAGTAGACCCAGCGACCACTCAAAATAAACGCCCCGACCTGATCTACCTGTCTGTCATGTCAAAATTAGTTTTCGTTATATCTTGGGAAACACTGGTAGTAGACCCATCATGCGACCACTCAAAATAAACGCCCCGACCTGATCTACCTGTCTGTCATGTCAAAATTTGTTTTCGACATATAATGGGAAACACTGGTCGTAGACCTATCATGCGACCACTCAAAATAAACGCCCGGACCTGATCTACCTGTCTGTCATGTCAAAATTTGTTTTCGTTATATCATGGGAAACACTAGTCGTAGACCCATCATGCGACCACTCAAAATAAACGCCCGGACCTGATCTACCTGTCTGTCATGTCAAAATTTGTTTTCGTTATATCATGAAAAACACTGGTCGTAGACCCATCATGCGACCACTCAAAATAAACGCCCCGACCTGATCTACCTTCCTGTCATGTCAAAATTTGTTTTCTTTATATCATGGGAAACAATGGTCCTAGACCCATCATGCGACCACTCTTAGTAAACGCCTCGACCTGATTTGCGTTCCTGTCATGTCTAAATTTGTTTTCGTTATATCTTGGGAAACACTGGTCGTAGACCCATCATGCGACCACTCAAAATAACCACCCCGACCTGATCTACTTCCTGTCATGTCAAAATTTGTTTTCGTTATATCATGGGAAACACTGGTCGTAGACCCATCATGCGACCACTCAAAATAAACGCCCCGACCTGGTCTACCTGTCTGTCATGTCAAAATTAGTTTTCGTTATATCATGGGAAACACTGGTCGTAGACCCATCATGCGACCACTCAAAATAAACGCCCCGACCTGATCGAACTTCCTGTCATGTCAAAATTAGTTTTCGTTATATCTTGGGAAACACTGGTCGTAGACCCATGATGCGACCACTCAAAGTAAACGTCCCGACCTGATCTACGTGTCTGTCATGTCTAAATTTGTTTTCGTTATATCTTGGGAAACACTGGTCGTAGACCCATCATGCGACCACTCAAAATAAACGCCCCGACCTGATCTACCTGTCTGTCATGTCAAAATTAGTTTCGTTATATCATGGGAAACACTGGTCGCAGACCCATCATGCGACCACTCAAAATAAACGCCCCGACCTGATCGAACTTCCTGTCATGTCAAAATTAGTTTTCGTTATATCTTGGGAAACACTGGTCGTAGACCCATGATGCGACCACTCAAAGTAAACGTCCCGACCTGATCTACCTGTCTGTCATGTCTAAATTTGTTTTCGTTATATCTTGGGAAACACTGGTCGTAGACCCATCATGCGACCACTCAAAATAAACGCCCCGACCTGATCTACCTGTCTGTCATGTCTAAATTTGTTTTCGATATATAATGGGAAACACTGGTCGCAGACCCATCATGCGACCACTCAAAATAAACGCCCCGACCTGATCTACCTGTCTGTCATGTCTAAATTTGTTTTCGATATATAATGGGAAACACTGGTCGCAGACCCATCATGCGACCACTCAAAATAAACGCCCCGACCTGATCTAACTTCCTGTCATGTCAAAATTTTTTTTCGTTATATCATGGGAAATACTGGTAGTAGACCCATCATGCGACCACTCAAAATAAACGCCCCGACCTGATCTACCTGTCTGTGATGTCAAAATTAGTTTTCGTTATATCTTGGGAAACACTGGTCGTAGACCCATGATGCGACCACTCAAAGTAAACGTCCCGACCTGATCTACCCGTCTGTCATGTCAAAATTTGTTTTCGTTATATCATGGGAAACACTGGTCTTAGACCCATCATGCGACCACTCAAAATAAACGCCCCGACCTGATCTACCTGTCTGTCATGTCAAAATTTGTTTTCGTTATATCATGGGAAACACTGGTTGTAGACCCATGATGCGACCACTCAAATTAAACGTCCCGACCTGATCTACCCGTCTGTCATGTCAAAATTTGTTTTCGTTATATCATGAAAAACACTGGTCGTAGACCCATCAAGCGACGACTCAATATAAACGCCTCGACCTAATCTACCTGTCTGTCATGTCAAAATTGTTTTTTGTTATATCATGGGAAACACTGGTCTTAGACCCATCATGCGACCACTCAAAATAAACGCCCCGACCAGATCTACCTGTTTGTCATGTCAAAATTTGTTTTCGTTATATCATGAAAAACACTGGTCGTAGACCCATCAAGCTACCACTCAATATAAACGCCCCGATCTGATCTACCTGTCTGTCATGTCAAAATTTGTTTTCGTTATATCATGGGAAACACTGGTCGTAGACCCATCATGCGACCACTCAAAATAAACGCCCCGACCTAATCTACCTGTTTGTCATGTCAAAATTGTTTTTTGTTATATCATGGGAAACACTGGTCTTAGACCCATCATTCGACCACTCAAAATAAACGCCCCGACCAGATCTACCTGTTTGTCATGTCAAAATTTGTTTTCGTTATATCATGGGAAACACTGATCGTAAACCCATCAAGCGACCACTCAATATAAACGCCCCGATCTGATCTACCTGTCTGTCATGTCAAAATTTGTTTTCGTTATATCATGGGAAACACTGGTCGTAGACCCATCATGCGACCACTTAAAATAAACGCCCCGACCTAATCTACCTGTCTGTCATGTCAAAATTGTTTTTTTTATATCATGAGAAACACTGGTCTTAGACCCATCATGCGACCACTCAAAATAAACGCCCCGACCTGATCTACCTGTCTGTCATGTCAAAATTGGTTTTCGTTATATCATGGGAAACACTGATCGTAGACCCATCAAGCGACCACTCAATATAAACGCCCCGATCTGATCTACCTGTCTGTCATGTCAAAATTTGTTTTCGTTATATCATGGGAAACACTGATCGTAGGCCCATCAAGCGACCACTCAATATAAACGCCCCGACCTGATCTACCTGTCTGTCATGTCAAAATTTATTTTCGTTATATCATTGGAAACACTGGTCATAGACTAGCGATAGGCGATTGCGAATAAAAACAATCGAATTATTCGATTGTTCCCGTTATTCGATTCATTCGAATACAAATCTACATTATTAGATTGTTGCACAGCGCTGCTCTGTGGCGCTACAGCGGAGCGGACGAGCGTCCAAATATTATAAGACACTTCGGCGCGGCGCGACCGGGCGACTGACGCGAGTGAACGAGATACAATCGACGAGCGCGCATAGGGTTCCGTTTTCGACATCAACAACGACGAACAACGACGACAACGTCGCCAACGTCGAACAAAAGATGTTCAAACGACAAAAGACGCGGCACTCGCTGCCGCGGCAAATAGCAGCTAAATAGAGGATACTGCGTTCCAGGCGACCACAGAAGAGCAAATTGAACTAAAAAAACGGGCCAAGTGCGAGTCGGACTCGCACACGAAGGGTTCCGTACCATCAACACCAAAAATCACGTTTCTTTTGTATTAACCCCTTTAACTTTTATATATTTATTTAATTTACCTATTTGTTGTTATAGCGGCAAAATAAATACACACTCTGTGAAAATTTCAGCTGCCTACCTATTACGGTTCATGAGATAGAGCCCTGTGACAGACGGACGGACGGACGGACGGACGGATGGACGGACGGACGGACGGACGGACGGACGGAGAGCAGAGGCTTAGTAATAGGGTTCCGTTTTCACCCTTTGGGTACGGAACCCTAAAAAGTGTCGACACTACTTGTCACATTCCTTGGAATAAGCGACGTAGGTACCTGCTTAGTACAAAAAAGTAAATTTACTTCACTTGTGCCGCGGGAGGAATTTTGCCTTTGTTTCGGCTCTCACTACTAATGAAGAATGACGTAACGACTATCAGGTTTATTGAAAAATAATTCTTATTATTATCAGTTTACCTATCAATTTGGGAGACAAAAAATTAGATTTTTCTCCGTTTTCATCACTGCGCTACGGGGCGCTATGAACGGCGATATAATGTTGTAAGTCGCGTGGCGTAATTTTTTGCGCGCTCGTTGTATGGAAATTATTTCTCAATCGTCTCACGTTTATCCTTTTTAAAAGTGTTATTTTACTTTTTATTGTTTTGTTTTATTTTACGTTTATACTTTTTAAAATTGTTTCTCAGGTAAAAACTTTTACCAAAACCTATTATTATGTAATATTTTTTTATATGTATAAATCAATTAAGTCTAACCCACGCTATAATTATATACTATACACCATTAACAATAAAAAGTAAAAAAACAGAAAAAAAAAGTTTTGTAACCTACAGGATTCGAACCGACACCCCCATCGAACAATAACTGTAGATAAGACGTCTCACGCGCTACACCAACGAGCTACTGACGATCGATGTGAAAATAGTAAATCCTTTCATGAAGTAGAGATCTCACGAAATGGTGGCTGTTTTCTAGCAGCAATGTGAATAATATGGCGGGTGATCTCGAGCCTTGTGATTGGTTGTATGATCATTGACGACTTGCCGCGGGATCGATACAACTTTCACGAAGTTCCCGCGACGGCGTATAGGTGTCGCTCTAACAATATCTCATTTCAGTTTTGTCCTAAGATTCACGGCGCCACTGCTGTTTCGGCGTCTAGCGGAGCGGTGGGGGGGAAATCGGGAATTTGTCTAGCTTCATACGCAGCCTTAAGTATAAATACTTTTGCCAAGAAACTTTGCATCAATTTCTAATGGTTTCCAAGTATATAAATATAAAACATAATTAGGATGCCGCGGACTAGGAAAGAGCAGACTACTTAGTAGTTTAAAGTCTTTGGACAGAACAGTGAGGTAGCTTCTTAGCGATCGTGGTTCTATTTCAGAAATCGACTCCAAAATTATGAGCACCTTTTTTGACAAAACCCTACCTGTATTCTTGTTATTTAGATTTGTAAACGTATCAGGTACGTTCAGGTCTGTCTTGGTATCTCACTCATAAATCAGTATATGAATGTTCAAATTGGAATTGTCATTATCATGATTACGAAATCAACATCATGAATGAAAGTTATGTTAATGTAACCAATTGTATAGCATGTTGTATTTATAGGTTTAGTGAGGTTATCGCAAGGTGGTGTAAGATATTGGTGGGATGCATTTGGAAGCCTGCCAAGCGCCTCTGTATCGTATCGTCTAGTACTTCTAGTTGTCCCACTATCTCCCACTACCACTTAACCAACTCTCAAAGCAATGAACATGGTTGCAATTTCTGCATGCAAAAATGCATGAGAATTTCTTTGATTATTTCGATTTTACAATTATTGCGCAGGGTTAAAATTATCTGCATTTGTTAAGGCTGCCGTGAAGTCACAGAAAATCTAATATTTTTAATAATTTTTAGAAAATTCTTTGTCCTTTGGCCAATTTTGCACGGCAACTGCCATTAAAAAAGCGAAATCGTCTTCCAGACTCTAACGTTTCCCTACCCCTAAACGTTGTCAGATTTTAATCAATTATTTTTTCACATGAAAAGCTTCATTCTATGTCCGTAAATATCTGCCAATATTAAAAAAAATATATATTAAAAAAATATAAGTATAAGTATAAAATATAAGTATATTAAAAAAAACATCGATTTCTGCAATAGGGGAAAATATATTTATTGATATAATATTTGAAAATACATAATGTTGGAAATTTATTTATTGAAAGATGCGTAAATACACTTTCAGAACGACCCACATTGGCACAGCCCATTTAGATAACTCGTGTTTCTGTTTTGAGTGGTATCACCGAATCACCCGCGCGATATATCAGCTGTCCGTCTGGCAATAGCGACTCAGTAGGTCGCCGCCTGTTTTTATTCGCACGAATGTATTCCAGCTATTTTAAATGGTTAGTATGGAATAGATTTGGTCCGACCGGTTCAAACCAGTTGTGGATAGTGTTGTATTCTTGGCACTAGCCCCTTGCGGTGATTTTCTTGATTCGTTCCTCAGCATAAATTGGCGTAATGTGGCGCCCCGGTTCTTTTTAGATTCGAGCTTCACTGTTGACATCGTGAAAACGTTCGCGTTTTGGATTCCATCGGGCCATGTCAATACACTTTTGACGGTGTGGTTATATCTATGCGTCTCTAGTATCAAGTATTCGTGTCTGTAAAATGTCACGTCCAAGGCGATATTTTATTATCTTTCGTGTCGAATTTTATGGTTTGCTGGCGCCAAATTATACCGACGACCATGATGTTTTAAATCTTTTATGTAAATTTCAATGCGGTCTACAAAAAATGTGTGGGCAAGTATATCGTTATGAAATTCGGCAACGGCCGTGAAATTATTAACCAAAGTTACCATTCATATCACAGCTCCCTCTCTAACTATATTTCTGTAACACTATTATCGTAACCTAATAGTTTTTCTGATAGCTCATTCCACATGTCTTGGATATTATGGCTCAATAAATCAGACCACAAGAGCAGTAGCAAATTGCATGCAATTAAATTTCTACCCGTGCGTGATTAATTACCCAATTATGTGTATGTTGACAGTTTATCATCTCCGCCCTCTTTGTAATTATACCTATTCTGCCGCATTGAAGGGCCTAACTACTGGTTGTCTTTAAAGATTCTCACCAGCTCCCCCAAAATATGTAATCGCTCCGTTAGGAATTTTTTCGTCTTCAAAACCTCAACAGACCCATATTAAATAAGTCCATTTAGAAGTGCTTATTTCTGGACTGTAAGAAACGATATTGTATATCATTGGGCCTACCACAATTCTATTTCGCGGTTATATTGGCCAACGTTTCGGACCGTCTCGTCGTGTGCGGTACATCATCAAAAGATTCCTTGTGGCAGCATGCGGAGGGGCCTACAAAATGGTCTAACATCGTTTTAAAGACACGTAGCGATCCTCGAAGGCGTTACATTGCCAGGTGGATAGAAAACAAATAACTTTTTGCTCAACTGTTAATTGTTAATCGAGGGGCCAGTCACTCGAGTAAAAAGTGTGCACCGAGATTACCAGTAGTCAATATTGCCAGGATTACCTTGTGATTTCTAAATTCCCACGGTGAATTCCTGGTGATTTTCATGATTCTAAAAGGACTACCAAAGCTTCCTAAGGGATTACCAAAGATTCCTAGGATTACCAAAGATTTTGGGATTACGTTAGATTACTAAGGAATGCAAATTTGCTAGAAAATAAAAACAAATTGTGTTCGAGTTCGTTATGCTCCCAATTTGATTGGATTAGTGCAAACATTTTAAATTTTTCGAATAAGCAAAAAAATAATAATTCATGCAGGACGATGCTCTTCCAAAATGAAACTTGTCATCGCATTTTGACAAGAATACTCAGAATAAAATTGGAATCAGCAACAAAAGTCATTCATGCAGAGATGATTAATGGGAAGATTTTTCTGATTCCTTGATGTTTGATAGGATTCCCAAGGATTTCTTCGAGATTCCCTAAGATTACTCCAGATTCCTCGGAATCCCACCAGATTCCCCGGACTCCCACCTAAGAGTACCAGAGATCACTGAGATTATCAAACAATTGTACACCAATTCCCTAAGTGACTGACCCCTCGTTGTGAATGTAGGTGAACAACATCGAAACAATAAATGTCCCTTCCAGACAGGTGATCGCCCATATCAAGAACATCCCTGAGCTGATACTGCTGGGCAGCGAGTCGCCGACGGTGCGGCGGCTGCCCATCTTCTCGCTGCTCGTGAAGCACCCGCGGGGCACCTTCCTGCACCACAACTTCGTGTGCGCGGTGCTCAACGACGTGTTCGGCGTGCAGGCGCGCGGCGGGCTCAGCGGCAACCTCAGCTACGGGCAGGACGTGCTCGGCATCGACGCGCAGCTGCTGCGCGAGTACGAGAAGCTGCTTAACGAAGACCTGTGAGTGTTACACTTCTCCACGGCTATTAGGGTGTGCTCAGCGGAACCCTCATCTGCGGGCAGGACGTGCTCGGCATCGACGCGCAGCTGCTGCGCGAGTACGAGAAGCTGCTTAACGAAGACCTGTGAGTGTTACACTTCTCCACGGCTAGTAGGGTGTGCTCAGCGGAACCCTCATCTGCGGGCAGGACGTGCTCGGCATCGACGCGCAGCTGCTGCGCGAGTACGAGAAGCTGCTCAACGAAGACCTGTGAGTGTTGCACTTCTCGACGGCTAGTAGGGTGTGCTCAGCGGCAACCTAAGTTACGGGCAGGATGTGCTAGCCGTCGCCGCGCAGCTGCTGCGCGAGTACGGGAAGCTGCTTAACGACGAACTGTGAGTCATGTCTCTTTCTGAGATAAATTAATGACTTCGTGTACAAAATACAGGACAATACAGTTACAAAATCGTGTTGTGTGATAACACGTAGTTCCCATATAGTCTTTTGGCCTAATATGACGGTAGGTTTGGGATTAGCCACATATTAGCCATCTATGTCAAGTTATATAAAAAAAAATTAGACAAGGGCAGACTTATCGTTAAAGACAACTTTAGTGTGTGATTATTGTCAACCAACATGTGATTAGCAGTCACTGGCTTGTCATGAAATGAGTTTGTAGTTTACTTTGCTGAAGTATTTTCGTGAGATTAAACAAATTCTATCGGTTCAATTGGCGGAAAATGTGTCATCGTTTTTTTGTTTGTTGCCAGAAATAAGGCGATGCCGCAGTCCAAAAAGTCAGCAGACAGCAAGCCGTTTACACCAAACGAGCACCTCAGGCCTGGGTTCTCTCGGATCTCCCTTCCTTTCTTCATGTCGGAGAGTGAACTTGCATTCGTCCTCGAAGCCCTCAAGATGGTCGCCACGGAAGGATGGAAGATCCTGCCCCAGTACGTTGTGAATCCTGAGAACGGGCAGTGGCGACACCGTTCCAATGCTGTGTTCCTGGATAGAAAATCACTGTTTTCCATTAGGTATCACGATGGAAAAATGACATCGCATGAGAGAAGAATTTCAGGTAAACCTCCGATATACATTAGTTGGACAAATCGAAACGCGGTTGCGAACAATCCAACACTTTGCTTGAATATGCCATCGCCGTTGATTAATTTTGAACAAGGATTTATAATGTTATATTTGCAGGGCCGGGCATATTCCCACAGACCTACACGGAATGCCTGCAAACAGCTAGAAACCTATTTAACAGAGCTAGAAAGCTAGCCATGAAAGGCTCAGTGGCCGACCAGGAGGTCACCTTCAACCCTCGTATGGACTACCTAAGGTGGTTCATGTTACCCAAGGAAGCTCACGACCTGTTGCTTGGGAAGTCCGGAAACGTCAAGCACATAGTGCCATTCGACCCTTCCGGATACACGGGAGCAAGGAGAAGCCTCATCCAAAGAGGATCCAATGGGTCTTCACCGGTACTCGGCTCATCCCCGAGACACTACAGTCTGTCGGCGATAGATGACTGCGCTCTTATCAGGCTAAAGCACAAAACAAAATTCTTCTCTAGAGAAACCAGTTTGATGGAAAAGGATGGCGAATATACAAGTGGCTTGACGAAGACGCCGCCGGTCCAGTTCGCTGTGGGTGAATCAATCATGCCCATTCACCTTAGGTCGAATCCTGTTATGATGAGGTCGCGATGCTACAGCTTGGGATCTGACGTGCCCTCACCCGCTTTGAGTCCAAAGACGAGACTGAACCTAGGCCTTTCAGACATTTCCGCAACCGAGACGAAAAACAGCTTGTGCAACTGCGGAAGTCAAACGGACTTGCAGTCACTGGACGATCCTATGCTTTCTCCCACGAGGGTTTTCCCCTACAACACACAGACCAGTGCTTCAATTTCAGACTGCAGTGTGGCAGGTCGCGCCTCCCCAACGGTCTCCATTGCATCTCACACTTCTGAGGATCTTCACGCATATGTTAAGGAGATGACTAAGGAAATCGCAACAGAACTGAAATCGGAAATAAGGGAGGTCATTTCTCAAGTTGATGATATTTTGGAGAATTCTGAAACGTTAGAACAGTCCAACGCGAGCATGATCTCGAATAGTAGCAATTTAGATAACAATTCTGTCTCCGTGATAGACGTGGCGGAGTACTTAATGGGGATGTCGAGAGAAATGGCATCTGAGGTGAAGCACGAGATACGAGAGATGGTAAATCAAGTCGATGAGATGATGTCCCCGGATATGCTGAATATGTGCTCAATGGGCTCCCGAAGGGGCTCTCCACCTCAGGGGATAAGAAGAAGGCTCGGATCGGGCCCCGAATTGGGGTTGAACCTTAAAACCGCTTGTGAAAGCTCGGGATCTTTGAAAAAGTGCCCTACAAGTCCGATTTTACCTTCGCAGAGGAGCATAGAAGAAGATGAGAGTGTTTGTTGTTCGAGGTCGCCTTTAGAGACTCCTTCCAAGTCGAGACAAGGCACTCCCCTGCACGAAGCATCGGGTCCCAACAGTTTGTCGTTCAATTCGAGCGAAACCTCCACACCAGACACGATAATTCAGGTTGTGTCGACTTCATTAGATTCGCCGACGATGCCCAAATCTCTGAGTACGCACAAACTCTCCGACGATGAAGTGTGTTGTTCGGACGCCATATGCAGACAGTATTGCAATAAGAAAAATTGGTGTCAGAACCCCTCGATCAGTTCGCAGGACAGTGGAATCAATATGAGCTTCCCGGAAACAGATTCCTATCAGGACTTTGGTGAGTTTATACTAATTTGAATTAATAATGCCATTAAAGCATAGGCAGAAGTAACACATTTATTTTACGTAAACAGTGACATCTACATTGAAGCATTGTAACAAGATTTTTTAAATGAGTAGAAATTATGTTTGCTATTTGTTAAAGCAGTATCAAAACTGTGATCAACCCAAATGAGCAACCCAGACATTATTTCAGCCAAGGAATTAATCATTTATCTTCTAATCGACACATGTCTCCCCTATAACGTTGAACTCAGCTTTCAATGAATTCACCGAACATGTATGGGGGCTATTGGCAGTAGAGGGTTTCAATCAAGCTTGGGTCTATGGGTGGCTAGACTCCTTACCGATAACGTATCAACTCGCTTCAAGCCTCTACAGCTAACCTGCGGAAACTAGGATGCTGAGAAGTCCCGTTCTAGATATGCCTCTCTCTACCCCGTATAGGTAGGTGATTCCAGTGATGACTTTGCAGCTCTCTTCATATTGTGAGCTTAGGGTCGATCTTGGCAAACCTAGATTCTTCGAGAAATTTTAGGGTCTTAATGTTTCGTAGTAAACCTAAGTAGGTACTTAATTTCGTTATTAATTACAAGCCACTTACTTCAGTATATGATCAACTAACTTTAATAATGAGCTACAACCTTGGATCACAATTGCCTTTATTTACAGTCAAGTAAACAGGTTTATGCTAACATCACATTCGTTATTTTATGGCCAATATTGCAAACAGCTATATTTTTTCGAGAAGTCTTTCATAATTTTTTGGTACAGTTTACATGATGACAATTCAATATTCATCTGTTTAACAAATATCTTATAGTTGTGTATAAGTAATGCATGCATGTACGAAAACGTATGTGTCTACATTTATGTCATTCTGCAAAGATCACGTGTGACCTGTGCCAATGTTTACATCTTTAGTGTGGATTAGAATATTCCATTGTTAATGCGCAATATTGATTTTTCACATTCGAGCGCCTCAACTAATAGCACGGTAAATAAAGGATTTAACGTATTTTTCCACACTTCATTTTTCTGTGGATCTATGAGAAAATCATTCCCTCAAAATTAAACTACATCCCTCAAATGACAGTTTTAAATTCAACTTAATCGAAAACAATATTTCATAACAAAAATATTGGTATTTCCGCTCTAATCATCTGTTCGCCTTTGTGTACGATTGTAGGTTAGTTTGTATCTTGGGAACAGCTTTTCCGATTTTTATGCGGTTTGAATCTATGCAGGGCTTGATTATTCCTATAACTTATGTATAGGCTACCTACCAGCATTCTAAATCACGTTAGGGCAGTGTTTCCCAACCAGTGGGTCGCGACCCACTTCGGGGTCGCGGGCACCTGCGGGGCTGTTTGCCCAGAAAATGTAATGTTAATAAAATTTATATCTTTTAATCATTTTGTAGACTAAAGATGGTTTTTATACAATGTGTTAATGAAATATATATTTCTTCCCACTTAAGGCGTTAGGACTAGCCAACTACTCGCGCCATACAAATGCAACTTTATCAAATGTAATAATATGCAGTGAAACACCTAAACAAGTTCAAATAGAACTCCAGACTGATAATGGATTGTAAATATTGTTTGATTCCATCATTTATTTAAATAATCATAATAATAATAAAGTAATTTTTTTACATTATAAATCTAAAAGTAATAAGATTTCTAGATATAAGCAAAAACAGGATATATACATAAACAAATAATTCCATTTGCTTTTAGATTTCTATATTTAGTCAAAAAAGTTCGGAAATGGACACCGTTTCCGCAATGTATTTTGTATAGAAAAAGAAAACATACATTAACGAAAATAAGTTGATTCCTAGATTCCTTGTCATATATTGTAAGAATGACACTTCTAATCGTCAGACTCAGGGCCGAGTGCACGAAAGAACAAAAAATAAAAATCAACGTCAACATATGATTAAACAGGTCACTTTCTATGGACTCTATGGACGGAACTCCAAGCGGTTCACTAAAAGTGACGTGTTTGAACACTGATTAACTCAGCTGTCTCTTCGTGCAATCGGGGCTTAGTTAGTTAACTTGGGGTGCCTCGTCTAACTTTGCGATTTGGCTAGTACCAGGGCCTTAATTATTTTTATCAACTTTTCTAAATATTTCTTGGTATTATATGATTGGTAAAGGGATGATGGAATGAGGGCCAGGGGTAGACGGAGAAGATAGGAGGCATACATTGTAGAGAAATAAAGACAACATTTTCAGCGCACATATATATAGGGTCGTCAACCATTTAAACGTAGCCAAGGGGGCCTTGGGGACAAAAAGATTGCTTTAAGGGGATGACTAGCGGGAAGTATTTTTCCAACACACCTCATGGAATCTATGTAGGTGCTATGTCAGGAGCTTACTTACATAAATTTCCCATTAATCAGAGCCCGTTGTCCCAGATGGCACCTAAATTGGCGTTTATGCCAAACCGATCGACTGGCGTTTTCAAATGTATGGAGAAATTGAAGAGCGCGCGCAGTGGGCGTTAAGCGAACTAACATTTGCGAGTCCAAGTTCGATTTGAAAGGTTACGTATCGTCGCCATGAATACGATGACGTTGCCGTTTATGCCGACTTCGCATTTCCATACAAATCGGAAGTCCGAGTATGACTTTGACAGCTTGAAGAAGTAAACCACAGAATATCAAGAAAAAACTTGTTTACGGAGTTTGA
Source organism: Incurvaria masculella (assembly GCA_946894095.1). Taxonomy (NCBI): domain Eukaryota; kingdom Metazoa; phylum Arthropoda; class Insecta; order Lepidoptera; family Incurvariidae; genus Incurvaria; species Incurvaria masculella. The sequence goes on along the minus strand of OX335660.1, from coordinate 12,070,510 downwards.
CGTTTTTCGTAACTTCCAAGTTCTGTAAACGTCAATTTAGGTGAGAACTCCGACTGACCACACTGGATGGAAAATACATGCTAAAATCGACTGTGGAAAAGCTCGGTGGAATTTAACTAGTCCATTTACAAACGCTTTTCATGAGCCCGGTGTCACGTGACTTTTTCTATTTTCAGTGAAATGGCGCACATGCTCCGACCCCACACACAAGGGTAGATGGGCACAGAGCAAGCTAAAGTCGCACCAAAGGTATGACAAGACTGAGGTACCCGATATAATAGAGGGTGTTCCCGTTTGCTCGGGGGACTATTCGAGGCAATATCGACCCTGCTGCGGGGGCAATACGACTGATATTGGAAGAGTAAACTTCCAGTTAGCTGAAGATATTGACTCCAAAGACAGCAGGTTCCTATTATGCAATTGACCATTACTCATTCACTTCATTCATGCTTTGCGCTTTGGATCCCATATTTATTTCAAGCAGTAAACGGAAATTTAAGAATAATGTAATGTACATTGTAGGACGACCTAATAGCAATAATATGAATGCCCCTGTACTTTCGTTAACCAAATTTTCCGATGAATACTAGAACCATATATTCTGGAGCAATAACAATAGATGAGTAATCTGTGGCAATAGGGTTTGTGTTGTAGTGTTAATAGCAAAAAGGTACGTAGGGAATAAAACTACAATTCTTATGTTAATGAAATCAGTACATACTTCTCATGAACGGGTAGAATTACATATATCCTTCCTAATAAAAATGTGGACAATTGTGGGAATCATCGAAGCGTAACATTACAAGTAACGCCATCTATCGGTCTCTATTTGAACAGGCTTTGCACTCTACAGGTCGAGTCTGTGCCAGCCAGGCTCCGCGGGGTGTGGTCGCTCGCCCGTACATTCGGAGCTCGCACCCTGCTTGCGATACGTAGACGCACAGGAAACTAGTCAGGACCTGAGCCCACCGTTTAACGAAATCAGGTCAGTTGACACCTAGTGAAATCTATTTATGTGTATTTTCAAAAATACCCTATAATTTGTATTAATATTGATTTTTAGTTGAGGTTACGGATTTTTTTTTTATTGTTGCTGGTTTATAGCAAGCGTGGTCCAGTATGGTGACAACTATGACATGTGGCGATCAAATGTGTTTGAATGTACCCATTTAAAAAAAAAAGAACGTACTGTATTTGAGAAATGTCCCCCTTATGTTTGCGTGCCTTGATCGCCTCAACTTAAACTAATCGAAATTAAATTAAATAATTTATTTGTCTAATCGAGCTATACCCTATGCGTACTAGAAATGTCAAACGGTGAGATCTATTGATAACTGTCGGTCCGCAGACAAATAGAATTTTGAGCAGTGGCTCCATTACGTCATAAGCGGCTCCATAGATTAAAGAGAATGAATAGAAAGCTAACGTAATACAATTTAAAAAAATTCGCCGAAAACTCCTTATTTTCGCTGATACTATGACTAACCAGCGCCATCTTCCGTCACTGCCAGAACTCATTACACCATCATTAAACTAAGCTTGATTCCAAATTTTGCCTAGGTAGGCGTGATGAAAACATTAAATTTTATCTATAAATGAAGTAATGGCATTGTAAATAAAAGTCATTTATTTTCATTGGCTTCTATTTAATGCATTCTGAAATGTGACGTGCAACGCCACCTGTGGACTTTTATTATCCCTATTCAACACTTGCATGCTCTTAGCAATCTGTCCCTACTATCATTCATCTATGGTCAGCAGGAAGCCGGAGTTCTACCAGCGCGAGGAGTCCGGCTCGGGCTCCGAAGGGGAGGGCGAGCGGTGCGGCTCCGCGAGCAGCGGCGACTCGTCCGCGCCGGAGCCCGCCGCCGACGGCGACTGGCAACCGCCGACGCGGGCCGTCTGGAAAGGCACCGTCGAGGTTGGGGCTTTGCACACGAGCACATTGTTAAACCTCTGTTACAAGTCGTCATTCATGTTCGAATATTCTAGCACGATATTCATGCTCAAATGTTCCATTAAAAAAAATCGAACTATTTACAATGGATCACACAAACGGGTACCAATAACCAATAAGTATTTCTGTAAGCAATGGCAAAAAAACTTGTAAACCTAAACTAAGTGGACGTTGGATAAAATTCAGCGAAATTTCTTGCCAGTTCTTTTCCGCCGTGAATGCAGAACTGGCTCATGATAAAATATGACAAATCCGAGTGCAGTATGCTACCTATGGATGTTGAATAAACAATAAACAATTCCATCTCATGTTGGAGTACTTGGAAATAAAATTGGAGACAGGTTAGCTAAGCAAGCAGTTATGTAATCAGAAAGTATTGAAATCAATTGTGATCCTTGCTCTACATTTAGAAATTTAGTCAAATTTCAAAAGCTCATGCATCACTCTATGCTTCTAATGCTCTTTCATTAAGATAGAAGGTCGGTAGAGAAAAGAATATGGTATAAAATAATTCAATGTGAACCACTTAAAACACCATGGCTTGTCAATTCTAAATTGCCAAGATCTAACATAGTGACAGGCCTCCGACTGCAATCCGGACATACAACACTAAATAAGACACTGAAATTTATGCGAATAGTTAAGGCGCCTAACTGATCTGCTTGTCGGCAAGCAGGGGATCAGCTCCACGTACTGTTGGATTGTGTCCGGATTCAAGTCACTAGAAACAAACTGTTGAAGGTTCTGTGCACAGACAAACTGCATTTATTCTTCACGATCCATGAAGCTCTAAGCCAACCACAGAATGAAGAGTTCACAAACGAAAACTTTTAACAATTCTCTTGTCCTGCGCAGCGATCCGTAAACACAAATAGTTACTGTGGGGCTGACATAGACAAACATGGCTTAAGCTACTAACCAAATGAATAGAAAAAAGATGGTCCCATTTTTGTACCTTTACACACTCGAGCACGGTGTTGAAGCGCCATTACTCAAACGTGTCATTCATGTTCGAATAGTGGAGCGCAATATTCGCACACTCGATGTTGAAGCATTCATTTGTTCTTTCTACATACACATATTTAGTTAAAAGGTCATGCACCTCGATTTATTTTACGATATCTATTTTATCTTTTAATCTAACCCAACCTCACTAGCCTAAATTACCTAACCTGTCCAAAAAAAAGTTGATCTAAACAATGTGTACTTTTTCGTACTGAGAATAAGTTGATTAGTTCCAGGCTTCTTACGATAATCATTGCACGAGTGCCCCACATAGGCCCACAAAAAGAAAGTAATCCAAATGATAATGAACCACAATAATATTGTTGTCCATCCTGGCAGGCAATCCACGAGTACGACATGATCCGGGATCAAGACAAGGTTCTGGTGTGTCTGTCCGGCGGCCGCGACTCTCTAGCGCTGCTGCATACGCTCCACCATTACCAGCTTTATGCGAGGGGCAGGGGTGTTCACTTCACAATGGGTATGTTTGCTGTGTTTCGATAGAGTTTGTCATTAGAATATACCATCGATGACATAAGTCCAGTAGCACCCTAAGGTTGGGCTTGTTTTTCGGGGTGTGACATGTAAGGGGCACGCCACATGTGCCCTAATATCTTATTGTTACCCACAATGACCATCAATGCAAGTATTGTTTGAATTATAAATTGTACGCAAATCATAATTGTAGTGTCTTCATTATAAGAGACTATCATCGCTTTATTAATCAAGACAAATTGTACTACCTAATTAATGCTTTATTGTCCAAGATACAACTTGATCTTCATTAACATGTATATTAAAAATCAAGGGACCTAATATGGGCCCTTGACATACACCAACTGTAATTATTTCTACATATGTTTATTTCGATACTATTCACATGACAAACTTGAATCCTTTTTACTAAAGTAAGAAAAAAACCGATTATGAATTTTAAAAGGTCACTTAGAAGTTATGACTGTTTTAATTTGTTTATAAAGCTACAGCATCGCTAGTCGATCTTCCTCTGCGAAAAATGTTTTTTTTTTATTTGTTAACCTAAAAATCTTAGAGGTTTTCTATGTTACAACTTTTCAAATACCTCACAAAAAGCTAGTTCAGACAAACAAACCGGTTTTTAGACTGTATCCTTGCATATTCTGCACAAGAGTGTTATTATGGATATTTTGGCTGAAAATAAACTTTCGATGCGTCCAACGCATCAATTTAATGGAAATCTTAACTGATGTAAAAAACCGACCAAGTGCGAGTCGGGCTCACACACGAATGGTTCCGTACCATCGTACAAGATTTAACACAAAAAAATCACGTTTTTTGTATGGGACCATCCTTAAATTCTTATATTTTTTTTATTTTATCTATTTGTTGTTACAGCGGCAAAATAAATACACACTCTGTGAAAATTTCAGCTGCCTACCTATTACGGTTCATGAGATACAGCCCTGTGACAGACGGACGGACGGACGGACAGACTAGGATACTAGAATAGGGTTCCGTTTTCACCCTTTGGGTACGTAACCCTAAAAATTATGTGAAATCTGTGGTAACTGCCTGAAAATGACTGATTTCTGTCATAGGTGCAATATTCGTCAACGGGCCTGAGTCAGACATCGACCCGCTGCACTTGATGGCCTACTGCCGGAACCTCAGAGTCAAGTTGATATACCAGGATAAGACTGATGACGACCGTAAGTTTATATGATATTTGTCATTAAAAGCTAAAATCATATCTGGCGTCATGTTAAACCATCTGTAGTTTATGCTTATATAGCGGCTCGTAGCTCAGAGGCGCGCGGACTTGATTTCCATGCCAGAGGTAAAGGGTTTTATCCTTGCCTTGTTCATGCACGACTAAAACTATAGGTTCCCTTCCTCTACTAGGTAGTAGTCCTCTACCGCCCATGCTAATACAGGGAAGGTCCTGGGCTGGCACTTTCGGGATTTTCTTGTAGTATGACAGTGGGTGTGGTATTAGCCATCAATATCCAGTAACATAGTCACATCCATATTTATATAATAAATGCGAAAGTAAATCTGTCTGTCTCTTGCGTTTTCACGCCTGAACCTCTGAACTAATTTTAATGAATTTCGATATGGAGAGAGTTTAGACCTTGGAGAAGTTCAATGACATAGGCTACCTTTTGTGGCGAAATACAAACTCGAAGGGGGTGAAATAGGGAATGATAGTTTGTATGGGGAACTCATATCGGTATTATCCAGAAAATAATTCAACCCGACATCATCTAAAACGACATTGACTCGAGCGGAGCCGGGTACCTCGGCTAGTAAAACATATAAGAAAAAATGGATCTCACCATAGACAAAGGAAAGACTGCTAATGTCATAAAACGTATAAAACTCGCTTAAAACTTCTAATTTTCGCTGGTACCTACTTTGACATTTCTAACCAGCGCCATCTCCCGTCACTGCCAGAACTAGTTCCACCATCATTAAACTAAGCTCAATTACAAATTTTGTCTAGGTCGGCGTGATGAAACATTTTAATTTTAACTATAAATTAAGCAATCATTGTAATAAGAAAAATATTTTTGATATTAAATGGTTTGTGATGAATGTATACTGAAATGTGAATGGGGAAGAAAACTACTTATTTATCACGACAGGTGGCGTCTAAGCCAGCTCACTTTAAATATCTGTCACAGCTATCAGATACCATACAAAATAAAAAAAATGTTTACTTAATCTATGTAATTGAAATGACTAAATTTTCTCCATGTTATTCCGAAAATAAACTGTTCTTAATCATGCTAATCAAAAAAAGTCGTGGGTAAGAAAATATAAACAAAAACATAACCTATAATATGTCGTTTCATCTTTTGTGCTTGGCAATGACATTTCAATTCGTTTGAAGATAATCAAAAGCTCGTCTTTTCCTCTAAGCCTTATAACTGCATCATGAAGTACATCTTTCATTCAAAAACGCATTAATCAAACTTTACAGGAATGACAGTTTTGACGTTTTTACGGTGAGGTACCTCATTTGTCATCTATACTCTATACTAGTAATAAATCTGTAAGGGGTGTTCATGGAGTAAGTTGCTTTGTTTTCTAAGATACTTGATTATTTTCAGAAATCAGTTCTGTATGTATGTATGTATGTTCCTCCATAACTCTCAAACCGATCATCCGAATTCGATGAGACTTACTACACGTATATGCAAATACACGGGACCCAGGATAGGCTAGATATAATTCAGTTCCGCTTACGTTAAGATGTAGCTGTCATACAAACCGAAAGGCGGCGGCTTGGGGCGGTAATCACTATCTGCCTTTATTTCTTCGTTTACTGCTTCTAAGCCACGCAACGGACTTTTTGATACGGTTTTCATTAATATAAGGAGCGATCAACGAGCAAGGATTGCGTATGTAATTTTTAAATATTTAATACAAACCTGAAGAGTAAAATGAAAACTATGTACTTGAAAATTGTAGGTGTTGAAAAGGCCTACAGAAAGTTCCACGATATCATGTAGAGCGATAACTTCGAACCACTCGCCCGATTTATTTGCGTATTTTATCAACGTATAGCAACTCTAGGCGCAGTCAGATTGCGGATGGGTTACCGTTTTCTATGTTGAAGGTGGCTGTGGTTCGTATTCCTCATCAAGCTTTGTTAAAGTAAGGAAGGTGGTAGGGTTAATCCCGCCTTTGTTGGTTTTGTATCAATTTCTATGTAGCAGTGCCAGTGCAGTAAGGGTTTGGCGGCACATGCTTTTAAAATTCGCTCCCAAATGTTTACGAAGCTCTAAATGGGAATATGTCGATGTTTATCAATTAATCTTGCCATATCGGTTCAAACGATTTTGATAAAATTTGGTAGACGGATACTTAGTCCTGGACCAGCCTTTTGGTGGGTTACTTTTAATCCAGGAAATAATTCAGACCGAAATCAATCCAACACAATATTGACCCGAGCGGAACCGGGTACCGCAGCTAGTCTTTAAGCTTTGAGTTTTCTTCCCCATTGCAACGCCTTCTGTGGACTTTTAATATTCCTATTTAAAACTTGTGTGACACTAGCAATCTATCCCTACTATGATCTCACTTCACCCCCCCGTCCCGCAGAGAGCGGCGCGCGCGGGCGCCGCGAGCGGGGCGCGCACCGCTGGGCGCGGCACGGCGTGCGGCGGCGCGTGTACGCGGCGGCGGCGGCGCATGGCTACGGCGTGGCGGCGCTCGCGCAGCACCTCGACCGCGCCGCGCGCGCCTTCCTCGCGGCCGCCTTCCACGGCGGTGCGCTGCGCACCACGCGCGCGCACTACCACGTCAGGTACGACTCCATATGTCCATCGCCAATATATGCATCGCCACCATCTGCCTCGCCAATATCTGCATCGCCAATATCTCCATCGCCAGCGAGGCATCTGCGGCCAAACTGGCGGTCAGACAAAAACTGGAGAGGCAGATGCGTCACCAAAGTAGGTGTGGTGTGGGGATATGTAAGTTAAGTTGGGTAAGGTTAGGTTAAGTTAAGTTGTGTTGGGTAAGGTTAGGTTAGGTTATGTTGGGTTAGGTTAGGTTATGTTATGTTGGGTTTGGATAGGTTATGTTAAAATATATCCCGCCTCACCATACGCATTTACACTCCCACGTACATATAGTGGCGATGGATCTGCGATCCGGCCGCAGCTTCATCGCTGGCGACGGAGATATTGGCGATGCAGATATTGGCGGTGAAGCTTTGCGACGGAGATATTGGCGATGTAGATGCAGGGCACCGTCCGGGGCGAGGAGAGTGGAGACGGCCAAGCACTCATCACAGCACACATCCAAGCACTCAGGACATAATCCTACTCATTGATTTCGTTTAATATTAATGCGGGCTTATAGCAAGTGGCTTCGATGATGACATGTTGCTATCTAATATGCTTAAAAATACATGTTTGTTTAAAAAATCATACAGTATTTGAGAAATACATTTGTGTGTGTGCCGTGACTGTTTCAACAGTCAAAATATATCAATAATAATTTAATTTATAAAAATGTTCAAAATAAGATCTAAAGAAATCAATCGTGTCGAACACCGAGGCCAATGTTTGTCTGTTTGTCATGCATGCTTTTCCCTTCGCAGAGAGCATAACCTGCGCATCGTGCGTCCGTTCGTGTACGTGCGCGAGAGTGAACTGCGTGCGTTTGCGGACGTCAGGCGGCTGCCAGAGTTCCGTGCAGGACGCGAACTGAGCCCGCCGACGGACGAGTGCTGCTGCGATGCCGGGTGAGTGACAACCTCCTCTTCTGTATCGAAATATGGTTAACAATGTAGTAATCCAAGTGTTGAGGCAAATTTTGAGAGGTGCTAGGCGACGTTAAGTTGGCAAGACAAAATGTTACAAGGGGGGCGGTGCTACTCAGGAAGCGAACAAGAGAAGTTCTCGCGTCAGAAGCTGTCTAACTATATTGCCTACTTTTTTCTATTGACGTCTCACAAAGAGACTCATTGACAGAAGTGAGATTCAAGAATGCGTATACAAAACTGAGTTTTATTGAACACATAAAATAGGTTGAGTCAGAATCAACTGCTTTCATTCCAGGGTGTGATTCTGAAGACAAAAATGTAAGTTCTTAGAAATTTCAAACTAGAAGGTAATTATGCCTGTGAAATAACCTCCAATAAGTACTTACTTATCCCCAAGATGAAATTAACACTAAGCATACATTGCAGGAAGTCGAACCTATTGCGGGACCGCTCCGTGTCAGAGCCGTGCGGACGCGTGACCGCCGAGCCGCTGACAAGCCAGTGCGGCCGCACGCGCTCGGAGCCCAGCAGCGTGGCGCGTGACATCCTTGCCTCCCACGAGCGTCTCTACCCGTGCCTGTTCACCAGCCTCAAGAGCGCGCTGCACCCCCTTATCAGTGCCAAGTGAGTGATCTCATATGAGAATCTTATTCTTATTTTATTGTAAGGCTGCTTTCAAACCATTATACTATATTTTCTGTAGGTGGTAGCATTTAAAGGGATATTTAACTATGTGATCAGTTCACTGTAGTAGTTTATGACAAAACTTCTAGTATTAAAACCTAATGTGCAAGTGTTTCACAGTGTTTTGTGGCCACTGGAGCAGTGCATTGCTTTAAGGTCCTTGCGACGCTTGGTTCGGGTTATCTCTTTATATTATAGTAGCCAGAGGTCTGGTTTGAAATCCTCGCCTCAATCATGCACCACTTTCTTTCTCTTTCTGAGTTGGATAAATGGATTTCGTCACGAATGCGAGCTGCTCCATGGTTCGGAATCTATTTAAAACTGTAGGTCCTCTTCTCCTCGGATTGCATCGGATGAAAATATGAAAAATTATCCCTGTTTTCCATTCAGTTCAATGTATCTGTGCTCATAAAGGGAAGGTCTTGACATGGCACATAAATTCCTTCGGGAATGTGGTGTATTGGCTAATATCATAATGCAGTCGTGTGGTATTAGTCATCCATGTCAGATTGCATGAAAAAACAAAACAACTTTGTAGGTGTCAGGTCCTAGCAAAAATAAGATATACACAACAATGGCCGCCTCTCGTTCTGTACGCCTCTGTATATTCTGTTCTTAGGAGCCAATAAGGCACACGTGATGGTGTTAATGGAATCCTGGATCATATGCAAGTGCAATAGTTTTTTACCAGAGTAGAAAAAAGTGTAACCTACATCTATACAGTTTCCATTGTCTGTTTTTTTTCTGGAAATATTGTTTTCCTTTTATCTCTGTATGAATCCGGTTCAAATTTTTTTCGAATCCAGGAACAACTACTTGCATATGGTGGCCTAAGGGAGCTTTACAGCATAGGTACTCATCTGCGCCACGTTTAATTCACAGAAGCATCGACCAAGATCTGAAGGAGCACAGACAACGCAAGAAGTCCGTCATTCAGATGAAGAACGGAGCGCCCGTGTACGATTCGGAGGAAGGTACAGACGAGGAGCCCGTGCCGTAGACGACGAGCCGTCAAGTCAGGTCCAGACTGAGGCGAAGCACAAAGTGATATTTGTCATTACTAAAATAGTTTGAGTGAAGGCTATTGTTCGAAAGTTCATTAGTGACAAGCTAGAGACTGAATGCTGCATGTTTGAGATATTTGGTGTTGCCATTTTCTTAGATGTTTTGATAGCTATGACCGCGGTTAATGTCTCTGGTGCTGTTGCGTCTTAGTAGGATTTAGTTCCATGTCCTACATAGAATACTGTTGAAAGTTATATTTTTATGTGATTTAAGAGTCTATGCATGCGTTTAAAAATGTGTGAAGTATAATAAAATGTTTATAATAATAATATCTTTGTAATCAACTCATTTTTACTCATTACCGTTACAAACTTCATATGAAGTTAATTGATAGGGTCACGTAATGAGAATATATAGTACTGTGACTATAACGAAAAGAGCTAAATAGAGTGTGACAGAATGTTTGACGCTTAAGAGGACATTTTTCATTATGCGTTGGGTGGGCAGGGAGTACGGTGAGTTGTTTTTGTTACGATTTTTTAAGAAATATCTACATAATATGGAAATAGGAGTATAAATGAATCAAATCACGTCTTCATTTTACTGCTGGTTAACATTTATCGTAGCCAGCACAGGAATTATCTTTTACTGATTTAAAAAATCAATTAGTCGAATTTTTATTTGTAATGGAAACATGTTTCTTGCACACAATAAATGCAGTCAGCTCAGAAATAGAGATATTTCGAAGCCACTTTTAACAAATTAAACGTAAAAAGTTGCTGGCGTACAGAATCGATAAGGAATACTTGAATCAGTTGATACTTTTTTTGGTTTTGCAACTATAAAGAAAAATTGATGAAATATGCAGAATGTCGTCTTAAGCATACATTATGTGTTATTGAATGTAATTTGCAAGACAACATGTTGAGTTAAATTTGAGCTGAATGAACATTTTCCCAAAATGACTGGGCTTATGAATTGTATGTGCTTGTGTAATGTGAAACTTTGCCATATTTCAATAGGTATGTCTAAGCTGTTGTCTAGTGAAATAATGTAAGGTTCCTACCCGTGTAACAATGGTAATAATAATATCATTTGACGAAGTCATTTTATAGAAACAGGAATGATTTATTTTATGGCACTAGACTTGGGTGGTTAGTATCACAACTTCTGTCATGATGCTGGCCTAACAAACCTCATCGGAACTAGGTCCTTCCTTGTATTGCATGGCTACCTTGAACTGGTTGGAAAACACATACAATTTTAGTGTTTGACCATCTTTAACTCACTGCAATCCTAGCAACCTGGGTGGAATTATCCATGGCACCTAGTAACTACAGTTTTCGTACAATGGAGGAGGCCTATTCCTGGAATACCGTAATCAGGAATCAGGAGATTTTCTTGACGAAAATATTCCGAAGCATAGTATTTCAATTTAAGGTGGCCCTTCCTGACGGGAATAACTCATTCGCGGGCACAGTTCAAAACCGTGTTTATTGCGCTCTGTGACCTTCTCTGTTTCAAAGAAAAAGACAGGCTCCATGATGAGCTTTTCGACCTTCGAACTTAAGAACTTTCGGTCCTTATAACTTAGAAACCAAACACTATTTTACAATGCCAATGGTCATCAGAAATCTAGTTCGATCAAATAAAGCTGTTTTGATTATAATTTCGTATGGTGAGTTGAGCGGGAAGACCCACCTTAATCAAGGTTCATGGCCAGCTCTTCAAAGGTCTAAAGGTCACCCATCCGAACTCGACCTGGGCTACCGAAGTTGACTCTTGTTATCTTGTTCTTGGAGTGGATCCGTGTTCTCATTATAAAATTATTATATTGTTTCTGCAATGTTACCAACTAATATTTATTTTCATACATAGCATTTTGTAAGTGTATGTATTGACATATAAAATCTGCGCTTCCTAAAAAATCAGATTGTCTTTTTCCATAATGGCCAAACGGATGATATTCGAACAATCACCACTGTCACTTATTTTTATATTGCACAGAATATTTATATCTGTGATCATAGTGATAATGTTAATCTCTACCCATTTTCTTTTTCTAAGTATGTGTATGAAAATTGCGAGTTGAATTTACTCTTTACTTTGTTTACTGCTTTAGTTATGAACGGCTTCTTCCATTATTTGGTAAAATATTTTTTGCAGTGTTACTATAAGATGTCTTTTGTAAAATAAAGTATTTTTAATCTTCGTCTCCTATTTTATTACAATTTTATGCGTTCCTCACGCTTTCCTTACTCTTTTTTTAGGGTTTCGTCCCTCAAAAGGAAAAAGGATCACATCTGACTTTTTTTTTATGTGACTGGACATGGATGGCTAATACCACACCTTCTGTCATGGTATTAGCCCAACACACCAGATGGAAACTAGGTGCCATGCTAGGACCTTCCATATATTGCACAGCTACATTGCACTGGATGGAAAACACGGATAATTTTCATTGCCGCTTCGACCATCGTTCATCCAATGCGATGGTACCAACCCGGGCGGGATTAACCCTACCACCTAGTAAGTAAGAAAGGGGACCTATATTAACGTGGAATCCGAACCACGGCCAGCCTCTGAGGCTGAGCGCGTGGAGGTAAAAATTAACATCTAATTCTTAGGTCTATGGTACTTAGGGCTCTTGCCTTTCCATATGGATAAAAGTTACAAAAAAAATGTAAAGTCAATGCGATCAAAAAATACAGACAATTATGCCGCAACACTCGCAAATAAATCTATAGACTTTCAGTTGGAATCATGAAATTTGGTAAGCAGCTAGGTCTCACTACATGTTTAAGGAAAAATCCAAGAATCGTTTAGTTGTAGATACATCACATAAAAAAATGTGTGACAGAAGAATTGTCTACATATTTTTTTACGGAACCTTCGGTGCACGGGTCAGACTCACGCAGGTCCGTTTTTTAGGGTTCCGTACCCGAAGGATTCCAACGGAACCCTAGTACTAAGCCTCCGCTGTCCGTCCGTCCGTCTGTCACAGGGCTGTATCTCAGTAACCGTAACAGATAGCTGAAATTTTCACAGAGTGTGTATTTATTTTGCCGCTATAACTACAAATAGTTAAGATTAAAAAAATATTGAAATTTAAGGGGGCCCCATACAAAAAAAGTGATTTTTTTGTATTAAATATTTTATGATGGTACGGAAGCCTTCTTGTGCGAGTCCGACTCGCACTTGGCCGGTTTATTTAAAGTTACGAGCACATAACTTTTATGGATTTGTTCATGCCCGCTGTACCTTATCAATATGTTGGGTTATTCACACTTTAAAACGTGTGTGATAAGTATCTAAATCATTGTGATAAGCAAACTAAAATGTTACTACCCTGCTTATTTGTTAACCATAGGTCTTAATTGCAAAGCGTAGAACATTACACCATAATATATACCACAAAAAATTAGTAGGAGGAGGCGAGTCTCCATTCATGGCGCCGTTTACACGGCCAGCACGGTGAGGTGGACATATGGCATCCAGCTTTGCGGCAGAAATTGCAACTGTACTATATTGAAGTATTGGAAGAACTCAGAGCCCCTAGACTGACTTGTCACCTAACTTGGCCTCTACACCAAACAGATCAACTGACATTTTCAGATGTATTGCGAATTAAAGCGCGCGCAGTAAGCGAACTAAGATTTGCGAGTCTGAGTTTGATATGACCGCTTACGTATGGTCGCCATAAATACGTTGATTTTGCAGTTTACGCCAACTCCGCGTTTTCATACAAATAAGTATTCAGAGTTTAATTTTGACAACTTGAAGAAGTAAAACTCAGAATAAGTAGTAAAACTAGTTCAGTCAATGCCAATTTAGGTGACAAGTCGGACAACGGGCTCACAACATGTACCACGGAGAATTTCTCTTCGGAGCTGCATAACGCCATTACTCCGTCCGGCTGCGCCCCCTGCTCAACGCGCCAGATAGGGAATGCAACCATTCACTGTCGACATTCCTCGTTTTAGAACTAACTGATCCTGTAAATCTTTCATTGATAGTCGGCAAACTGTGAAATGCACTGGTATTTCCCCCAAACTACCTGTGGTCCTTCAAACAAAGGTAGGTAGTGTGAAGAAGCACCTGACCGGCCGACATAGCAACCTCCGAGAAAGTTCGAAACCCATGATCTTCATCGGGCACCTCTTAGCAAAGAGAAACATATTCAAAGGAAATTATCAGTTTAATCATAAAAAAGATCACCCTCCTAGTCCTCAGTGGAAACACTCCTGATCCCTCCCTACTATCTTTAATCTATCTTTTTTTTTATCACAGACTAGTCGAGGTATCCGACTCCGCTCGGGTCAATGACGTTTTGGACTGATGTCGGGCTAATTTATTTCCTGGATATTATCACACTTTCATCCGCTCTTATTTTCGCCACAAACGGTAACCTATGTCCTTCTTCAAGGTCCATATACTACCTCTAAACCGAAAGTCATCAAAATTGGTTCAGTCAAAGCGTCGTGAAAACTCACCAGACAGAGTTACTTTAGGATACATACAAGCATAGATAATATAATATTACTTTCAAACTATTGATTTAAAATAAATTAAACAGATGGCGCAACACAGAGTTCTCAGCGAAGGATTGCCAGCATATAGGGTTTTTCCCTAGATCAAGGGGGCTAGTTACTAGTGTCATATCATAATCGTATCAATCGCATGCATTCGATTGACAAGGAAGGAAAACAATACCTAAAGCAACAATAAAAAACAAGAAAAATACTATCTGTCGTATTCAGAGTTGGCGGACTAACTTTAAGGCGCGTGTTATTGCCGGACTATGTTATTGTTTCGTTAGTCTGATGCTAATTCCGTACTAAGTTTTGACAGGTTTACTCTGAATACGACTATAGGATTTTATTGAACATTTATTCAGTTAATAAGTTGGTTATTTTATTTCATTTATAAGTTTATAAGTTAGTTATTTAAGCTATCCAAAGATAGACTCGCGCAGTCTACAGCCCAGAGAGCCAGAAGTTGTAATGTTAAATAACATACATTTGTGGTCCGATTTGTTATCGCAAATATTACAGTATTCGCCAGTACTGATTATATATAATAATTATTATATGGAATATATTGAATATATTCGTAATCGCTGTCAACGGAAATCAGACCACGGCCTTATTTCTGAAACATATATGAATACAAGTCATATCAGCAGTTTTCTGATATGTATTGTCAATCGAGAAAGGGTTATAAATCACACTTCCAAACATTCTTGTTAATTAGTCAAATAGCTATATAGCTATATAGCAAATAGTTTTTCATTAAAATAAACAAAGTAATACTTTTACTTGTACAAACGGCATCACCCTAGACGCCACACATTGGACCTTGACCCACAAATGCCAATGCATATCGTGGCGCCAAGGGTGGTGCGCTCTGGGGGTCTACATATGAAAACGAACACGAGAAGTTCTCATGTTCGCTTCTGTCAAACTATATGTTGAAAAAAATATGCTACGTTTTTTCTACATAATGTTTGACACAAACCAATACGAGAACAGCACTAATATCTACTCAGGAAAGCGAACACGAGAACTTCTCGTGTTCGCTTCACTGCGCTTCACCCGCAGGCTCGAACTGTTCAGTTCTATTTGGCAGGCTGCAAGCTTAGATGAAAAAGAATGGATACGGTACCTCCATACTGACGATAGTTTAAAAGCGTTCCTATTTTTAAAAAAACTTACACACCTATACTTTTACATGCACACCAAATTCTACTACGTAAAGGTTAATAGAGCAGGACCAAGGTATAAGGAAATGCATCATGCGAAAAAGTGACAAATAGATTCATCTAATCGCGGAAGAATGAAATGAGACAACAATTTCCTTAAATTGAATTAGTTATAGCATGAGAAAAAGAGATGGTGACATTTGTGACATCTGGTCGTAGATATAGTGCAAAATTCATCCTAATCCATCATGACGCATCAACGATGCGCGCATGCTTAGCCCTTTGACCAGAATGGCGCGTCAAAACTAAATGAAAAATGAAAGTGAAAATGGCAGGGTTGCCAAAATTGATCACAAAAATAAATAACAATATATTGTATTGTACATTAAAATATTAAGGTTCCTATTTAGTGATAGTGGTCAGAACAAGTAGTACCATGATTGTATAGTTAACAAGGCATCAAATAATCTTTTCGCGAATTTGCAAGCGGGAAAATGAAAAAAATATTAATGGAATCATTCTTCAAACCATCGTTTTTCTGAGTAAAAATCATCGATATTAAGGATAAAAATAATAAAGTCGAATATACACAATTTCTAAATATTGAAATCATAAAATAAAATAAACACAAAGAGGGAATCATTAATGTATTGCAAGTATGGGTCAAACATTGCAAAACAAATAATATTAATTATTTTGAATTGTCCATGTTTGCATTTTATGCATTTAAAAATTTCGTTCAATGCGTTTAAAATGCTAAAAAATAGTCCAAATAATAGTCAGTACAGTGTTATGTAAAACCTGTTGATGATTATTGCCGTTCGCCGTAAATGTGTGATGGTATTTTGATAAACCACTAAGTTCTTTCTTTTTACAATTTTTTTGATTTCCTTCAAATAGGTTCAGTTTTTTACGCTTTTGTCCTTTTGTCGCGGCTTTAATCCCAGGATTGGTTTTATGTATATGATAAAGTTTTACATTTACATATTTTTCGATAATAGCCCTAAGAAGATGGAGTCTAAGATTAAATGTTGCAGGTTGAAGAAATGATTTCTCATTCAATGACAAAAGGACATTTGAGCCTAGAAACGACTTGAGAATTTTAATCTTTATGGAAACGAGCTGTCTGTCACATGTAAAATTTTTACCATTTTCAAGGATGTACCCTTTTATCACAGCCTCAGAACTAAGACATATTATACAAACATCCTAAATGACATTATAAAAAATAATAAACAGTACGTAGACTATTTTTTTGTGGCAGCCCTAATTGTTTTTAAAAAAAATAATTGTTTAATATATAATACTGAAATGAAAACAAAAATAAAAATCGAACTGACAATTTGAACTGACAGTTTGCTTGTGCCAACCCTGTTTGCGCCTTTACAACACATAAACCACCGACTTGACACCGACTGAGAGCATATGAGCTGACTGAGCGTATTTTTGACGGACCGTAAAATTTTTTTAGTCCCCTATCCTTTCCTTTTTCATCTAAGGTTGCAAGTAGACATGTATTTATTTTTACTGAAATGTTTTGAATGGTTTTATTTAGCGTTATTTTTTTCGGATCACGATATAGCACACGACACTTTTGTAATTGAATATGTAATAAATAGCACACTACACTTTTGTAATTGAATATGTAATAGATGCTAAAATATATTTAAAACACAGCAATACAACACTAATGCCGGCACCACAGATTGAATAGCCGGCGCTGGTCGTGAACGAACACAGAACATAAATATCCTTTCGTGAAACGACGCCATTTGCCAAATTCATTCATTCGCTCCCTAACTTGGTCGCTGATAGCTCGTGCGTTAAGGTGGCGGCGAAGTGGTGTGCGTAAAATGGCGGACGGAGGCGTCGACATCGACCTGTATGCCGACGACATAGAACCTGATTTCAATCAAGCCGTGAGTATTCAAGCAAATTTAAGTGTTATCTTGTTATCTCCACTGCAATACCGATTCGAAAGTGTATAAAACTGGCTGGTGAACTCCTCGAGAAGCTGAAGCCTGATTCGATGGCGGCATAAGTAGCCAAATTTTACTGTTGGCAAAAGTAGCTTCGATGACAAAATTACCCCTACCCGAATTTATCGAAAATGGTTAGCGATGAAAGATCGGTTGGTAATTTCAGGAGGGATTCAGTGGAGAAAACGTGGATCTGTACGACGACGTGTTGGCGGCGCCGGCCGTCAAGCAAGAAGAGGGCGGTGAGGTGCGGGGGGAAGGGCGCCCGCAGCGCGACCGCGACCACCCTCCGGAGGAAACCAACGGTAACTCTTACCACAATGGACCGCATCACGGCGGCTACCACAGTCGCAGGCACCAGCTCTACGTTGGCAACCTAACCTGGGTTTGTACACTGTCCATATTGTAGTAGGCTCATTGTAAAATGTTTATAATTTCTAACTAAACTAAGGGGTGCTAGTGGAAACATTGGTAATAGCAAGTGTTGGTTTAATTGCCTGTGAATCGAATAACGCTCGAAACAAAAATTTCAGTCAGATTTATAGATATTATATATATATTATTAGATTTGATAGTCAGATTATTAGGTGAAGTGGACTGCCAGATGTAAAATAATTATTGTTAAGGATGTTCCAACCCATACAATGTTTTTTTTACACAGAACGCAAAAAGTATTGCACTTTAAGGCACGAATTCGTCAAAAATATTAAATATAGCCATAGTAGTTGCAGCGAAAACATATTCACAATTTCAGATTTATTGGTTTCGTTGTAATTGCCGATTAGACGTTTTACACCGTTAGATGGCGCTGTTAAATAAAAATCGTATTTAAATAAATTGTAACAAAACCAATAACCCTGAAATTGTGAAATTGTTTTCGCGGCAAGTAATATGACAATATTAAACTTTTATTATTAATTCGTGGCTTAAAGTGCAATACTTTTTGCGTTATGTGTGCAAACAACTTTATATGGGTCGGAACAGCATTAATGCCATGTCTATTGTGAATTATAAATAAGTTATTTCGTTTTGAATAGGTCAATTTATGATTAATCGGCTATATTGAGGTATATTGAGCATACAATTTGTAATGTTGGTAATTAATTTTAAAAACATCCATGGATAAAACTAAAGTTCCATATTTGATTCATTGAAGTCAATCCTTGGAAGGGGTCCCCAAGACGGAGGCACCTTAGAAATAAAGTTACATGCCTACTAAAAGCCCAAAAAACATTTTTTATGACTATATATAACGTAATGTGATTTTATATACCTATATAAAATGTTTTATATAAAAAATTACCTCAAATTGTGGATACATTTCTTGCTATCAGCAATAAAAATGCAACAGAGGTCAAGAAGGCGGAGAGAGGTTGAAAAGTGTTGAATTTTTTTTAAAAATATAATGCAAACTTCGAAAATGCTCCTTTGAGTCACTTTCCTACTATCCACCCAACTAGTTGATAGAAATACGTGCGTCTTGGAAATCCTATACCAATCCTTTTGTTGCAACCCAGTAAATATCAGTTTACTTCATCTAATAAAAAAAGTGTAAACATTTGATTTTTTTTTTCAATTATTCCAGACTCAATCAATTAAATTATCACTTGATGTGTATTGCAATGTTTTCCACAGAAGCCTATTATTATGTTACTGTGATATATCTGTGAAATTAAACACAATTGTGGTGCCCCGGTGCAATCTTATTTCGGGACATTTTGTTGTCATTTTTCTGATCTAGTAATACTTCATAATGAGCTCGTAGTGAAGCACCTTTCTCATTAAACAACCAACAATCAGTCGCATTGACTTGTTTTCACACGCAATATGCGTGTATGCATGTTTCAATATCTTTTAAAGTTTACAATGTTAGTGGTTCCTTTGAAGGTTTTGGCTGATTTAATTGATGCAATATCGATACTAGAATAACATGTCGTCTTAATATTTGATTTTTAATTATAGGTAATCGCAAATAGAATATTATAAGTAGTTATGACAATAAAGATGTTTCTTATCGCTTGTCGTCCATAATCATATCCCTTTAGAATATATAAAACTATTATGTTAATCTATAAATATGTTTGGTGCTTGTTAAAAAAGTCACACAAGTATAGTTTTAAAAATGTATGAACGAAAATTGTTTTTTGAGGTTTTAAAATAAATGGTATAAACTTTGCAGTAAGAAGTTTTGGAGGATATAATTTTTTCAGAATACATTTTAAAGGTCACTTAAGTGGGTTTTAGGAATTGTTTTAGGACCGAGTTCATTCGGGTCTAAGTTTTTCAAAATACTGCTAGTAGTCAGGAATATTGTTATTTTGTTCCTGAAATAGAATAAGATGTTATTGTTAGGTGTTATTTGTAAATGGGTTCAAGATTTTTGTAATTCTACCACCTGTAGTTTTTTTAGTTCGGTTGTAGATTTTTACTTACTATTTACTTGATGTTCTACTAACTACAGTTCGGCATTAAGGTATGTTTTTTCTGCACGATCAATTCCACCAATCCGTGATAGACTTGTTTACACAATTGTTAGGGTAAATCAGCCAAAACCTTTATCTATCCAGACGACTGATTGTTTTGATCCGATGTGAGTCTCGCTTTTTATCGGAAATGAAGACCTTATGGATTGGATTTTCCTTTCCAGTTGTGTCGGTTGTATTATAGCTGTCCATCATAAACTTTACTGCATTTATTCTTTCCTTTTGGGCGTTTAGTTACTGGCATGTAGGTGGAGTCTGTCTCTATGTAAGCAAGTGCCCCTCCATGCCAAATGTGTTTTTAGGGTGTGTAACCACTTAGCTAGTGGTCAGCAGCACTTTTTAGCCATCAGACTTGTTAATTTACCCAAGACACATGTGCCAGTTATGGTGCACATATGTACTAGCAAAAGTTTAAATACCAACCTACTTTTTTAGACCATGGACCAAGTGCGTCACTTTTTAACATATTAGACAGACTTTACATGCGTTGATATTGTTAATGATACTGACACATATTTTTATGCTTGAAACTTAACTTCAAAACTGATTTAAGGATGTTGCCATAACTTCCACAACACTTACAACTTTTTTTCAATTTCATTAACAGTATAACCATCAAGCGTTACCTAAATCTAGATTTTACCCAAATCCATATATTTATTGGTAATACTGCGACTAATTTCCCAGCATTGTTGGGATTTAGATAATAATTTTGTAACTTGATATAACCATAAAGCATTTATGTACCGGAATTAAAATTATAAATTGCCATGGCAATTTGCAGCGAACATACCTTTGCAACGTTTCTTTTATTGGTTTAATTTTTTTTTTGCATTCCTATTTTGTTTGGAAAAACATCATTTTAAAATTTTATTTATTAACTCAACGCTGATATAAAATTACCGTCCAAGTACAAGATCTGTAACTTATTTGGCAATCAACGAGTGCAAGCAAATTTAAAGTGTAATTAATATCTAGCATGCTTTTCCAAAAGTATAGTAAGAATTTATCAGTGTGTTACGAGTTACTTAGATTAAACTCCTTGTTTCCACTAAATATCGAGTTTTATTCTAATAACTGGATCTGATATTTACCATAACTTAAATAACAATAAAGGAAAACAATGGCGAAGTTGTCATCAGTTGCAACATTTTTTGCATCGGTTAATGTCACCTTGTCAATGGTTGAATATTTATAGCGATGGTGTAACTTATGTTTTTCATTAAAGGCATCATTCAAATATGAGTAAATTTCACTGAGGTTAATTTAAGGATGGGCGTTTTTGGTGAATGGCCATCATTTGGGACATCACCCTTTTATTGTGAAAATTAAAGACTTCCTTAATATTTGTATTTTTGCTTCAAATCCAATATGCATTCGTAGGCTTTGATAGTGGCGAAAAATAAGATAGTGGCGGATTAGGTGTTTGTATTTTTATTCCGTGGCACATATATTCTGCTAAGCCTGACGTTTGGCGGACTGTTTAATATATGGTATGATTTCTGTATAAATATTATTGACCATTAAAGATTCTAAAATTTTATGACAATATATGTGTTTTTCGCTTAGTAAAATCCCTTGTCATATTAGATATATTTCAATGGTTAATGAGATTTATCATGGATTTGCCGGACTCATTTACGAATTATTGGTCTAGAGCATGGTTGTATGTTATCACGATAAAGATATCCAACTAAATCATTTACAAAGCAATTTAACATAATCCATAGACACCTGGCTCAAGATCTCTAATGCGTTAAATTAAAAATCAAAACTTATTTAGTATCTAAATTAATGCATTTTCCAAGGTAAATAGGTTTTGCACAACCAGGTAAAGTATGTTTTTGTTGTGATATAATGTGGATTTGTGTGTTTTGTTGTTAAGACTTTGATTGTGTCTCATCGCTCATTATATGCCTCAAAGATGGGTGCCATGCCATATTCATGGATGAATCTATGTGCTAGTTCAAATTACCTGAACTGTGCTGTGCATAGTAGCAACATGTTATTTAATAGTGGTAATGTGGTCCCTGTTGGCTACAAGGGGTGTATCTGCAATTTAAAGTTTACTATAGCTTTGTATGCAGAGTTGAAATGTGTTTATTGCATGTTTTATTTATATGTGATATTTAAATTTATTTATGGAATATACAATCGGTTTTTTTTGTCCCTCATTATATAGTTAGGAATTGAAAATGTCCCTGATTCGATAATTCTCTCTTTGTCTTCTAGTATGTATATCATAATTGTGTAAGTCTGTGTATGCACTTTATAGAACTCTGTGCACGCACACTCACATAAAAAAGTATGAATAGGTCACAATTGAATACCTCGTGATCGGAAATAAAAAAATGATAACAATTTTATGAATGTGCAACAACCACTCGTAGAGAGTTTATTATGTGTGAAAAATTTAAAGTAAAAAATTGATCTACACGTATTTATTTCAACATTGTATCGCAAAATATGTTGGCTGCATTTATCAGACAAAATGTTTCACCTTTGATACTTGCATGATACTTTCACAGGGATATTTTAACTCACTTCTGAGGATTTGAACAAAGTTATCACGCGCTTTAGATTAATTAAATCTGTATTTTTAAAAAGAAAACAGCAATGCATTGTGAAAGATTCAATTAGTAAACTTACCTAGAGTTGACTGAAAATTGTAATCATTTACAGAGATAACCCAATAGCACTATTCTTTTGTATGCATATGAAACACAACTGTTATAGGAAAATGCAGCAATGCATTTATTGTAACATGAAATTTATTCATTTATTTGTAATGAAAGTGTTAAATTTAAAACACTCTGTTTTGCTGTCTTTCACAATACAGAAAATTTCTTTTAAATGTACATAGACAAGTGGGTTCTTACATTGTTTTTTTTTCATTGGTACAGTGAAATTACCCATAATTAATTGCTAATTTAGTTATTAACTGTCTTGATTCATTTTTTTTTATTTATCTAGTTCTTGATTTAATTTAGGAGTATTTATTATTTAGTTTAAATGGTCACATATTTATGTAGCCTGTATGGTTTGATATAAATAATACCTAAATCAAATTGTCTTAACATAATTCATGCAGGATTTACTCTTTTGAAAAATATTTACCAGCTTAGTCATGTGACTGTATGACCCAGATAAATTAATTTAACTGGTTAATATTTAAAATTTTCAATGTAAAATTCATCTGATCAGTATACTATTTTGAGCATTGTGCTTACTTATACAATAAAAGTTGTCATTGTGACATGTTGGAAAGTGAAATAAAAGCGTACAAAATCAGTTCTGTTTCCTTTTTCCTGAAGTTTCCTAACACACAGTTTAGGCACCACACACAGCGACACAAATCAATGCGGTTTTAATAGCACACTGGTTAATATCTATTTCGTCATTTGAAAACACTGCAACTAATTTTTTTGAGTTCATCTGATAAGGGAGATAAGTAACTTGAACAAAAAGAATAGTAGAGATAAAAATGCATCTCTCATACTCCGCTTCTCAAAATTTTTATGCGCTTTAGTGAAATTAAGTGGTAATCTGCAAACCCGGATGGTTATGTGAGGCATGTATGATTTATTTTTTCATGCATTTATCATAGGCTGTGGTTTCTGCAAAGATTGTGGCATGCTGTGAATGTTGTTTTCAGTGGGCTACCGATCAGGACATTGCCAACGCGGTGGCGGACGTCGGCGTGACAGACTTTTCGGACGTAAAGTTTTTCGAGAACCGCACCAATGGACAATCCAAAGGTTTTTGCCTTGTGTCCTTCGGTTCGGAACATTCCGTCAGGATTGTGATGGAAAGGCTGGCCAAGAAAGAAATCCATGGGCAGCACCCGGTGGTCACACTGCCTACTAAGCAGGTAAATAACCTACCGACGATTATGTAATTAAAATGTAATAAAAACTGCAAATCTTACATAAACACAGTGCACCAAATATGATTGTTCTGGCCTAATGTAATTTATTATGAAATATCCTAAAATTACCTGTCCCAATGTTTTAAGGGGATTTTATAAATCTAATAATGCATAGTATATATATATATATATATATATATATATATATATATATATATATATATATATATAAAAACAATAATAAAATAGAAGTCAAAAAACTCCATTCAAGCAATCAATTACAACATTATATATAAAGAAATTATTATGAAAAATATTTTTATCAACTTTAAATCTTTCACTGTGGTCGAACCTATTTGTAACCAATGAAGGAACATTTCAAGACTGAACATTCTAATATTCATGAAATGTTAATGTTTTATAAACAACAAAATAACGAATGGTTTTATATTAAAAGTTTGGCTTTCGGTAGTATATGCGATAAAAGCTAAATGAGTAATTGCTTCCCAGTGTTTGCACAAGAATTATTGTTCTCTTTAGTTGAGTTTCGTCACGTTAATCCGTAAATCCCGTAAACGTCCAAGTGGGGCATTATTCGAAATGTTTCATACAGAGCGGGAGTAATGTCGATACAGGATTAAAAAATGGAACGATCTTAAAAGTTCATTAGGGAATATTAATACCATAGAAAGTAAAATAAAACATCAATTTTTGGATCAAGGTAGTCACATCGAGAGCAGATAAATTTATGGAAAATTTTACCCTTTGTTGCATTCATTGACTGTTGAGATGTAAAAAAATTTTTATAATTTGATACCAATTTCCAGAAATTAACCAACATAATTCAGCAAAGATAAACCCTGTTACTTACAAAGATACCCAGATCATCCTCTCAAGTTATACAAAGTTTTGTCTCTTTCTTTCAAATTCTAAACGCATGTCAATGCAAAGGACCAAATATTGTCACTATTCAGAGGATGATCTGGGTATATTAGTAACAGGGAAAATTAATAATAATAGAGGCTAGAGTATAGAAATACCACACACAAACATGTGTGGTTATAACCAGATAATTCCATATAGTGCGAATTGAAACATGCATTTTTTATGGAACTGGACGTGTATGGCTAATACCACACCTACTGTCACGATATTAACCCAACACCGTGAAAACACAATGACAGTTCCTTTTGTGGCGACATTGAACTGGATGGAAAACACTGACAATAGTCAATTACTGTTTTGTCTATCTTTTATTAAACGTGATGGTAACAACCTAGGTGAGCTTAATCCTACCACCTACGACAGAGAAAGCTCGCATTCAATGTGTGCCTGTGCTCTGCTAAGGAGTCCTGGCTTTTAGTCTTTATCCAGGTAGAGCTTTCAATAGAGGTAGAGAATAAACCCAGATCACCTCTTATTGTTATACAATGCTTTGTCTCGAATTCGAGAGAAAGGTATTAAACATTGTATAACTAATCAGAGTATGGTCTGGGTTTATTATTTCGGCATGAGTAGGGAACTCCTAGAACAGAATATTCGATTTACTAGAGAAAAAAATTACACCCGACATGGTGTTTCATTTGTTTTTTTTTAATTTGGTAAGTGTGAAATCATTGCAGCTATTTAGATGCTGGTTTAAGTTCATTAAAGCATCATGTAAATAGTATTATTATATTACCTAAACTTACACATCATCACTAAATTTAATCATGGTCTTTAAATTAAATTACACTCCAAATAAAGTTTACCCAATCAGCAGTAAAGTGATTCTGAACGTTCGCTAGTTCTTCAACTGATGCTAGATGGCGCCATTATCAAAAATTCGTCAAAAAGGGGGGAAGGGAACTGCAACCTGAAAGAGCTGTCAAAGCTGTCAAATACCCTACAAAATAAAACAGGATTTATTTAAAAAAAATATTAACTCAACCGATGGAGCTTAAATGACTCACTTGTAATTATTCCGAAAATTAACTGTTTCAAATTATGTTTATCAAATGCCGAAACTTTGTGCTGGTCCATTACATTAAAATTTGTTCAAGACAAACAATGGCTCTTCTTTTCCTCCAAACTTTATTCTGACTGCATCGTGGAGTACGAACCTTTACTCTGAAGCCGATACACCGGAACCAGAGACAAATTCGAGACCTCATTCTGTCATATTGACGTCAACCATAGAGTAAAAGGAACTTAGTAATTTTTCTCTTTCTTGTAAATAAAACTTGACAGGTGAGGTTGATCATGCGACACCTACAATAAGCTTTGAGTTTTCTTCCACATTGCGATGCTAACTTGCTATGCATTGCTGAGCTATCCACATTGCTATGCATTGATGTGCATAAAGAAAATTACATGCATCTCTGTTATTCGCGTTTCTGGACTATTCTAAACACAGCATCAATATACCGTCTCAGTGTACCCAGACTCAGTCTCGTTTCACCCAATAATCTTATTTGGCACACTTAATAAGTGGCAATCCCATTGCTGTGTCATCTACTATTTTCTAGAAAGCCTAACACCACCGAAGTGGTAGGTTTCCTCTTGATGTTTTTCCTTTACCATAAAGCACTTGTGTTATACTATCAAGCTCTAAACGAGAAAGGCTGTGATGCGTCAACGGGTATGAAATATAATATCACCAAAATACTGGTCAATAAAGCAATTAAGCAATTTTTTGCAATAGTACTTTTTTTTCATGATGTGACAATTTGGGATGAGGCAATTTGTAAAATTAGGTCCAAGTTATCACTATTTTGAGACATCGATACATATTATTATTTCGCTTTCTCTACAGATCAAAATATTTTCATACATTTTCTACGATTACTGGTTCTATGTATGTACCCCATAAAGTACTTAGTCAGTTTAATGGTGGTATGTTTTCCTAGGCTACTTACCTACTCACTTCCGCTCTGTTAATCTGTTTCGTCATATATAGAATATGATACATGCATAAAGGGGAGTATTAAGTTTGAACCTTTGCACTTAAAAACGGTGAACTTCAAAACATGAGCATTGGGCAAATTAATGGTTTTTTTTAAATTAGAAACTTTTAATTAAAAAAAATTGATGGATGATAATCTAAAGCCAATTGTAGTAAAATATTAACACAAGATAGAAATACAGCTAATGTGGCAGTAAGGAAGACTGATGCTGGAGTAGGGTTTAAAGGTTATTACATGTTAACGGGTTTCTGAACCTGTTCGACCCATACGTTTCTGGTATGCAAGTAACAAGTCCAAGTAATAAATAGTTGAATATATCCACATCGGTTTTTGCGAAATCGTTTTTAGATTTTCAGGTTATTTGATTCGATGTCATGACAATTCGAAGTTTTATACAGTCATATGGCACTATTATATAGTTAATTACTTTTTGTGTATGGGTACACTTTGTAGGGGTCAGACAGGTTTGGACACCCCTAAATGCAGGATTCTCTTACTCAGTACCTGGTATCTACCGTTTCGCCTGCAGGCGGTTATCTAGACATTGAATGAATTACTGCTATAAAGAACCTCTACTATTTTCCTTCTGATTCCCTAGTCGGACTTCGCACCTTAATTGGCGTTTACGAAACTTTACGCAAAAAGTCAAACCCCATACAAGTTTTACTAGTTATTCTGTGGTTTTACTTCTTCAACCTGTCAAAATCGAACTCGGACTACCAAATTTAAACGTAAATGCGAAGTCGGTGTTAATGGCCACGTCAAAGTATTTACAACGACGTTGAGTAAGCTGTCAAATCAAACTCAGACCCGCAATTTTAGTTCGCTTAACGCCCACTAACGCCGCTCTTCAATTCTCCATACTTTTGTGAACTTTTTATCATCGAAATGCTAGTCGATCGGTTTGGCGTAAACACCAATTTAGGTGAAAAGTGGGCCTAGGGGCTCTGAAGCCAACTTACAAAACTACACCGTGATGAATTTAATATGAAATAGTGAAATGTAAAAATTTACAGGCTCTGAATCAATTTGAAAGTCAATCCAAGACGCGGCCTGCTCCGGGGCCACCCAACAACCCTGGTATGAGGGGACCGCATCCGGGGGGCCCGCCTGGCCCACACCCGGGAGGTAAGATATAGATTTATAATCATACTTATGCTTGTCAAACATGCTAACAGTCGCAAATAACACACGGTGGGTAACTAACAACCTTCAATGCGCATATGGGCTTGCCCATTATCTCGTGAGGCTCAAATAGGGAGGTAGTTCGAATAACATCACATTTTACTACTAGGGGAAGGGAGGGGAACTGGAAACATCATACATTTATTTACACAATCATATATAAACTTTTATATTGAATCTGATAGTAAATGTTTATCTTTAAGAATTTTCAAGTTTCATGATTACATAAAATACATACCATCATAAAAACATGTCATTCCAAACTTGAAGTGATGAATCTTTTATTTATTTTCAGAGTATTTTATATCATTTTGCCATTTACCTAGAGGAAGCTATGTATGTGCTTAACTGTCTGCGTAAAAATAATACTAATGATAATAATAATAATAAAACAGTGATTATTATTATTATTTTGTTATTTAGTTAATTTTGTCGGATCTATAGGTCTAAGCTTGATTGTTTTTATTTGATAATTTGTATGTGTGACTGTTTGAATCCAAAATAAACGAGAAAAAAAACAGACATTTGGTAATACTACCTGTATGGTCCACATCTATATTACACTTTTCAACCCAAACAAACACTAACTGTTCCGGGGGAAATTGGCCCAAAACTGACTTTTGCACTTGTATAATTGGATACATAGCTGCCATGACTTATAGCCACAAGTCAAACCAAATTCAGAAGTTACTGCGTAAATGCATCTCAAGTAAATCTCATTGATCGAGAATCACCCTCGGACAGAGTTCTACGGCGGCGGTCCGAACGGCCCCGGGCCGAACGGTCCGCGCGGCATGATGATGCCGCCGGGGCCGCACCACCACCAGATGCGCGGCCCCCCGCCCGGCCCGCCGCCGCACCACATGCAGCACCAGCAGGGTCCGCCGCCGCACCACATGCAACACCAGCAGGGCCCTCCGGGCATGCACCAGGGTCCGCCGCACCGCCCTCCCATGCAGGTTGGTCGCACGCGAACAGATTCACTAGCAGGAATAGAGGTTTGAGTTGGGCCAATTCGAATGATTCCAACGATTAATTGAATAGTCGTTAGAAACAATAATCTCATGATCATTCGAACGATTTCATGCAAATAGCCGGCAAGAAATCATTCGTTCAGTTCATATTTAGTCTCGCATTCCGTTTGATTGAAAATTTCGAATGAGCAAAATAAAAAGTCATACAGCTAATTTCAGTTTTATTCTAGAGTCGCCACCCGAATAGACGAGTGATTCATTCAATTTCTTAAAACACTATTTGAATACATTCGAGACTTTTCATCAATCGAACTATTCAAATGCCTCAATGGGCCCGGAAGAATGCTGCTAACGTACAGAACTCATTAACGCCGACTGGCGGTAGCAGGAAAAGGCAGACCGGTAAACAGAAATAAAGGCCAACCAGCTTTTATAGATGGCTTTATCATAGCTTGTCCCAAAGCTACATTTGTGTTCTTCTATGACAAATTTTTGGTCGAAATTCCTAAAAATATGGTCCTTGCTCATTAGGTGGGAGATTTAGGGTCAGTTAACACTGCACAATTTAGCAGAGTGAATTAAATTTTTTACTTTATTTACTATAGGAAAAGATACACATTTCATTGTGAGCATTCAGAATACATGGCAATACGCAGCGCTGCGCCTCGAGATGCCTATTTGTTTCTTAAATTTTTTCGTATTGTTTAAATACCGAATTTTCGAGCAACATTTGAAAATTTATGACTACGTACTTTTTTAGGCATTTTAATAATGCTAGAATTTGTAGAAATTTGTCTTTAACGATATTTTTAAGATAACCACGGTCCGTGCAGTTCCAGGGCCCGCCGCAGATGCAGCGACCGATGGGCGACCCGCGCGGACCGCGCCCGGACTGGGGCCCCCGTGGGCCTCCGCAGCACATGCAACCAGGCCCGCCGCCGCAGTACGGGCCGCCGCCCCACCAAGGCCCGCCGCATCAGGGTCCGCCGCATCAGGGTCCGCCGCATCAGGGTCCGCCGCACCAGGGGCCGCCGCACCAGGGGCCGCCGCACCAAGGACCGCCGCACATGCAGCATCCGGGGCCGCCGCCGCAGCACCACGTACGTTCAGCCCGCCTTCCTACTCCTGTAAAATATCGCTTCTAGCCTGTGCGGCAAATAGTTTTCTATTAAAAAATTGTGTCTAACACAAAGTTAAGTTAAAAACTGATTGTGATGATGGACAGTGGGTTTACCAATTCATACCATTAGTTTTTTGTCCACATTAATCTTACTAAATACTTACTTACCTAATAAACAAACATTTTAGTTGTGCACTTGTTTATATTTAAAAAAAATAGTTGGTGTTACTATTATTACTTATCATTCACATTATATATTTGTTTTGAATTTTTTTCAGACTATTAATTGTTTATAATTTTTATTGACTATAAGTTATTTTTTTAATTCCTTTAAGTGTTTGTCCAGTCGGTTTTTAAATCCATTTACAATTTGACAGTTCCATGACAGAAACTGATGACCTCTGGCATAAGAACCAAGCTCACACGCCAACAAGCTACGAGTTACTTAAATAATATGATGAATAAATGCTTTCCACGCAGATGGGGCCAATGGGCCAGCCGGGGCCACACCAGATGCAGCACATGCCGCCGCACCAGCAGCCCGGGCCCGGCCCGCGGGGCCCGCCCGTCGGCCCCCCGCACGGACCCCCAGGTCAGTTAACACCGGTCTAGCTGAGCGACGCAATCCTCTACTTTTTGGACAAATGGTTATGTCGTAAATGATAGAGCGTAAAAGATGAGGTTGGCGAGGTCTGAGGGGAGGCCTACGTCCAGCACTAGACAGCAAAAGTCTGAGGAAGAAGGAATGATATCAAATCGAGAAGACTTCTTTTATTAACTAAACTTTTGTTTTTATAATTTTTAGGTTACTGTTTCTCTCAAAAATCAACAATAATTAAAAAAAGAACCATTTTTAGTTATATTTGGATCATCAAGAAGAATTGATTGTCACATGAGTGACAGTTCTGTTGGTCTTCGAATGGGTTAATAATCCCCAGAACTTCAGTGGGTCCCATCCCATTGGATCCCATTAATGAATAAATAAATAAATAAATAAACACTAAAATTATAAAAAAACATCTATAAATATTTTGCAAGGAACATGAAGTTTGTGGCATTCCCTAGCTACCCACCTAAAACGTTATATTTTACTTACCATCCTACAAAAATGTTAAAAATGTTCTCTGCCCTGACTCCTTCTAGTACTTACTCTCTTGTGGCTCATTGAGCTTCACTCAGCTAAGCCTACGCGCATATGGGCATTGTTGTGACGTGTCGGTGTGGACAGGTCCCGTCGCCCCGGCGCCGCACGTCAATCCCGCCTTCTTCAACCAGCAGCAGCCACCTCAGCAAGCGCCCCAGCAGCCGCCCGGCGTGCAGCCCGGGCCCCCGGGTACGCACCCGCACCTCTCTATTTACCTCTCACCTCAAAATATTTTGACGCCCGGGCCTCAGTGTACTCACCCACACTTCATTGTTTACCTCTCACCACAAAATGATTTGTCGTTAACGAAAACCAGGTTTAAGAAAGGCACTTTGGTCCAATGGAAAAAACATCCAACTACAGTGGATTCCATCTCATGTAGGAGTGCTACGGGATGAGATTGCTGACGGGTTAGCTAAGCAAGCAGTTGTTTTAAGTATTGAAATAAATTTAACCTCTTAGGGGCACGGGGACTTACTTTTCATGCCAGAGGACATGGTCATTGGATCGATCCCACCCTGTTTCATTCACCTTTATTTTTTCTTTCTTGTTGGACACGTGTGTTTCGTAACGAATTCAAAGTGTTCCACAGTTCGGAAACGATGTAAAACAGTAGATCCTCTTACCTGCTAGATAATAGGGTAAAAATCTGCCCGGATTGGATGAAAAGATCGTCAAACAGGCAATAAAAATCGTCAGTTTTTTCCACCCTTATTCCATGGAGGCTGCGGTGTGTTGTTCTCTTATCATGAGACTAGGGGTGGTTCCATCCATGTTCAGTAAAAAAACTACATAAAAAAAGCTGGTATGGCATTCATTGCCCACTTCATACGTTTCAGAATGCTCATGGGGTGCCGCCTCTGCATCTCTTAATCTAGTCAATGATGTGACACTTTTCGTGCATTCTAAAAATACCGATTACAGGAGGCGGCGTACCTTACGGACACCACGGACCGCCGCACGGTGCACCCCCGCCGCAGCAGGGACCCCCTCCCGGTGCACGACAACCTTACGGACGTCCGCCGCAGGTATGGCACCAGATTACTTGTAGAGTCTGACCAACCAGACCAACGAATGACATCGAAATGGTTTCTACAATAGTATGTGATTATTTTTAAATATGGGACATCACATAGCGCAGAAGAATGCAGATTATCTGGACACCTGTTATATTATACTTGTGTTTCATAGCTCCAAGCATTCTACATAGCTGTTTAATATTTTTTACATGTAAATAATAATTAAATAGTAAATAAAAAAAATTTTTTAAACTGTTTACTGAGCTAGCAGTTATGACTTCCTCCGGCAGCTTGTTTCAGTCTTCCACAACACGGTCTGCCAGAAACAGTTTCCTCGGGTTGGAATTGAAGCTATTATGATTGAGTTTGAGAGAATGTCCACAAAGTCTTTGGTCAGTGTTCAGGGAATACATAGCTTTTAGGTTAGGTACGTCATAATGTCCATTTAATATTTTAAAGGTTTCAATTAAGTCGCCTCGCTGTATTCGCTCCTCTTGTGAAGTCTCCAGGCCCTCTAATAGATTCTCTTATTGCTTCAATCATCAATCTATACAATAGTCTATAGTATCCATACAAATTAGACTAGATTTAGGAACATTGACAATGGCACTGTACATCAGATTTAGATTAAGTTTGTACAATATTTTTGACTAGTTTTACATTGACGATGGCACGTTTAGGTTAAGTTTGTAAGATTCATAATTATATTTTTTTTATATATTTTTCAAGTTTCTCATTACGTTTTTCTTGTGAGCGGTGGTATTGATTAATTAACTACTTAAATTTGAATTAAGTTTTAAACTTATTTTGTGACTGGCAAAGTATGTTTGCCAGTTCTTATATACATAACGATAGCATAGCATTATATTATATATTATATTATTATTGATAGGCTAGCAGCTTTAAGCTGATGCACCTATATCACAACACTTATTTATTTATTTATTATATATTTTTTTTAGATTTTATATGATTGTGCATAACGATTATTGACATGTTCAAGTGTAGGTTACCTACCTATGAATGCAATAAAACAATACAATAATGTGGATGTTGTGGTCGTACTGTTGACCATAGCCGGATGAGCAAGAGTTGGCGTTGTGTGTCCAGGGCCCGTACATGGGCGGCGAGGTGCGCGGTCCGCCGGCGCACGCCGCGGTGGCCCCGCTCGCGCCGGCGCCGCACGCGGCCCACCTCGCGCCGCCCGCCGCGCTGCCCATCCCGGAGCGCGAGTTCGAGGAGGTGATGGGCCGCAACCGCACCGTCTCGAGCAGCGCGATCGCGCGCGCCGTCAGCGACGCCGCCGCCGGCGAGTACGCGAGCGCCATCGAGACGCTCGTCACCGCCATCTCGCTCATCAAGCAGAGCAAGGTTTGCGCGAACCCTCCTGCTTTCTTTTTGGGGTTCTGTACCCAAAGGGTGCCACCGGAACCCTATTAGAACCCTATTAGAACCCTATTAGACATCCTCCGCTGTCCGTTCGTCCGACAGTCCGTCCGTCCGTCACTGGGCTGTATCTCGCCGCTATAACAAAAAAAAACCAGTCCAAATGCAATCAAAGTGGACAGAGTTTAATGTATTTTTCATATTTCGTGAGGAACAATCCTTCAAATGAGTCCTAGGGATTATTTTAGATGCAAATGTATGCCTTTTTCTCCCTTACTGGACGGAATCATCTGCCCGAACACTTTCATTCATATTGTCAGTCGGAAAAGAAGAAATTATGAAACAAGTAAATGGGTGTGAAAAATGGGGAATCAGATAGTTTAAAATATGTTTTAATAATAAATATAAATTATCGTATCTGTCAATAAAAGACATCTTGATTTCTATGGGGCCTTGATTTGAACATTCTCCTTTGACTGGCGCTGCATATGTGGTAGCTGATGGCTATGTCGGTCGGCAGGTGGCGCAGGATGACCGATGCAAGATCCTAATCTCCTCGCTGCAGGACACACTGCACGGCGTCGAGACCAAGTCCTACAGCAGCAGCGAGAGGTAAGACTTGAAAGAAATGTGTTATGAATGCTCTATTATGCTCTTTATAGTTAATGAGCGCTAAACTCCTTTCACTTTGTGTGATAATGGCCCCTCTAAACCAGAGCAAGGTCCGAACTGAGCTGCTCACAGTACACGCAAAGCATCCCTATTCAGATTGCATGCTCAAAGCTGTCAGTATCGAAGAGATGGAAATTACACACCCAAAAGAAGGCATACAACGCTAAAGCAACGTCCATTATTAACGCTCACAGAGCTTGGCATTCGAAGCTTGAGCACCGTGAATGGTATTGTGTGACGTAATATAGTGTGCATTATTTTTCT
This sequence comes from Incurvaria masculella, assembly GCA_946894095.1. Lineage (NCBI taxonomy): Eukaryota > Metazoa > Arthropoda > Insecta > Lepidoptera > Incurvariidae > Incurvaria > Incurvaria masculella. The sequence goes on along the minus strand of OX335660.1, from coordinate 12,035,862 downwards.
CAAAATCAACAAGTTTTATTCCGGGCTAGGAAACAATATTTGTCAAAATTCGAATAATGCAGTTTTAGTTCAAAATCAGGATCAGAGTGTTTATCGCTATTTTTATAATTTCGAATTTGACTATAAAGGCAGACTTGAAAAAAAATCACTCTGCAGTATCCTTCCCTTGGACCAAGACGCCCCAAAGTGATGATGCTGTGAGTTGGTGATATAATGCACACTTATCCGCTGCATGCTCTGCGTCAGTTGGCAATACTAACTAAACATGGTGACACGACAGCATGAAGTGGCGCAGAGCTTTAGTGGCTTTCGGAAAAGATATATATAGCTTCATACCATGTATGTCCAGAGCGGAATGTCCCGGCGACCGGATAAGCGACGTAACAGATTGAAGGTTGTCTATCCGTGCATTCTGAATTGCATATGTTGCAGAGACAGCAGCAAAATACGAGTTCACGACCATCCCGAATTGCTCATGTTCACTCCCGTGAACGGCATGTTGACATAAGGGACGTGACTCTAGACCGCACACAGATCGTACGAAGGGTTCACAGCTGAGAGCTTGCGCGCCGTGTATGCTGTCAAATGGCTGTCATTGACCTGTCATTGCTCTGATCATTTGCACTTGTATTATAAAATAACTAATTGTAATATAATATATTCTAATAATAATAACGTCACGTCAGACCTCATCTCGAATATGCATCAGTAGTCTGGAATCCACAATATTCAATATATATCAATGAAATCGAAAAAGTGCAAAATAAATTTACGAAATATGTACGCTACCGAACTCACTGTGATGAATCAACTAACGATCAGGTGATCGTTTCTCTTCACTCCTTAGCAAAACGACGAGAGGTAAAAGACATCGTATTCTTACATAAAATTATTAATGGTTTTGTCGAATCTCCCTACTTATTAGGTTCAATAAATTTCAGGTGTCCTAAGCAAAACACTCGCTCACGAGACTTATTTTTAATTCCAAAATCACGATGCAATTATTGTAGGAACGCATTTTTAAAACGTAGTTGTAAAATTTATAATGATAAATATGCAGATATAGATATTTAACAATGTTCTTTACATCAATTTAAAAAACTATGTTTAAAGATGTTGTGAAATATTAGGTTGGGGAAAAAGTTTCTTCGCATTTTTTAATAAAATTCAAAACATTTTTTAATATGGTTTATTTACATTTAACTAAAGTATGTATGTACCATTTTGTTCGATAACTTTTTGCCATCTTGTAGGTAGGGACATGATCCCATTGCTATAGAAATATTGGGACTTCTGATCAATATACCGCGACAAGTGGTTTTGGCAGTCCTCTCGTGATGTTAACCTGACACTGCATAAAGAATTCTGAAGAGACCTAAACAGGTGGAAATCTGAAGGTGCAAGGTCAGGACTATACGGCGGATGCATTAACACCTCCCAGCCAAACTCTCTTAGTTTTTGCTGAGTGGCTAAAGATGTGTGAGGTCTAGCGTTATCATGATGAAAAACCACACCCCTTCTGTTGATTAATTCCGGCCGCTTTTTCTTAACTTCTTGCTTTAATCTCATCAGTTGTTCGCAGTAGAGTTCAGAATCGATGGTCCTGCCTGGTGGTAACAGCTCATAATGAATAATGCCCTTCCAATCCCACCACACACACAGCATCACCTTGTTGCGAGTTAACCCGGGTTTCGCCACAGTCTGTGAAGCTTGACCGGCCTTTGACCACGACCTTTTTCGCACGTTCTTGTCGTACGTGATCCACTTTTCATCACCAGTTATCAGCTTCTTCAAAAATGGTTCGGTTTCATTACGTCGTAATAAAGAATCACAAATGAGTACACGGTTCATTAGGTTTCTTTCAGTGAGCTCGTGAGGTACCCAAATATCGAGCTTTTTTGTGTACCCAGTTTTTTTCAAATGCGCCAAAACTGTTTTGTGGTCAATTCCTAGTTCTTCAGCTACGTCGTAACTACTGATATGCCGATCTTGCTCCACTTTTTCAAAAATGGCATCCATTTTATCCGTAATAGGGCGACCAGAGTGACGTGCATCTTTGACATCAAAATTTCCGGATTGAAAACGCTTAAACCAAATTTGTGCTACTCTCACAGACACTGCACTAGGTCCATAAACATCGCAAATTTTTTTCGCGGCTTGCGTTGCATTTTTACCTTTTTTGTAGTAAAATTTTAAAATGTATCGAATTTCTTCATTAGATTCACTCATTTTGACAGTACGAAAAACAAATGAGAATCACACATTTTCGTAATTTGAATTTGGAATTATGTTCTTTAAAATTTAAACTTTCAATGATACCAAAACCAGCCAGATACAAATAGTATAGCCAAAGAGATTTTATTACAAGTTCATACATACTATAATGCGAAAAGACTTTTTCCCCGACCTATTATATTAAGCACTAAGGATTTTTTTTTTCTTCTTTGTTTATAAATATATATATTTTCATATTTGATGCATAATTTAGGGTTTTGTTTCTATTTAACTAGGTTTAGCTTTGAATATGTATAAGCTTCTGTTATGAATATAATGTTTTGTGTTTCCTAACTGTGTAATCTGTTTTGAAAATTGTTTTATTTTGAACTTTTGTTAATTTCGATTATTATTATTGTTTACTGTCTTATGTTGAACGCCATCTTTATATGATATTATTTTTATGTGGAAATTTCATTGGTTCTATGTCATTTTATTTATGCTCTTTTCTATGTTTATTTGTAAAACTGTATATTTCCCGAATAAAAAATAAATAAATAATTCTAGGCATAGAATACCAACTCTCGAGACTTAAGAGTAATTTTAGAGGTGGTTAGGTTAGGCTTTGACACATGTCTGCTCAAATTCGTTCCGATTTAGTTTCATTCATTTTGTTGATGTTTGTGGGCGTTGCGGGACATCCATATTCACAGCGTCTGCTATATACTAATTACGGAACGCATGGTATGTCATGTTTGAAAACTCATGGCTTTTCATGCGGCGGGAGGAGACATTCTTCGACGTTTCGGGCTGATCGTTCAGGCCGGAGAATCTCTCCTCCCGCCGCGTGAAAAGCCGTAAGTTTTCAAACATGTTCAACGACCGCAGTAATCTCAAAAGCACGGCATGTCATTCTATAGATCATCTGTTGGGTGGTTGATAGCCCCGGATTTTCGTCCTAACTTGAAGTCTTACCTCGCCAACAGCAGGTCGCGCCGCGGCGTCGAGCGGTCGAGATCACGCGAGCGCGAGCGCGAGGCGCGCGCGCACCACCGCGCCGCGCCGCCGCGCCGCCGCGAGCGCAGCGCCTCGCGCTACCGCGAGCGGAGCCGCGAGCGCGAGGAGCGCGACAGGTGAGTGTCGCCAGTCTCTCCGTGTTGTCCACGTCGCCGTCCCACGTGATAAAACAGTGCATGGCATTGGGGGGGGGGGGGGGAATACTGTCTACCGACAGGTTAGTCTCACCAATCAAGTCCCAGTCAGAGCCCCTAGACCGACTTGTCACCTTGGCGTTTACGCCAAACCGATCGACTAGTGTGTTTTCTTCGACTTGAACTTTGACTGGAGGTAGGGAAAGACGTCCTAACTGTTATTGCCGACTTTGCCATCTGTGGTGAAAGTCGATATTAGTCATTTCTTGGTTCATTTTTGACAAGTAACATGGTAAATATTCTATTGGACTTTGTATTTTATTGTAAAATCTATAAAATTTATAAAAAAATTAAGTCGACTCATGCCCAATCATTGTAAAGTGTGCCACTGGATTACTTAATTTTGTTCTAGTGTGGGAAACACCAAGATGTGTGGAGAAAGCTTTATTTTTTATCCAACTTTAACTTGGCTGGTTTTTTGTTTCCAATACCAGCATAGGTCTATAGCTCTAGCGAATGTTACGTTTTGTTGATTACTTTTTAAAATATAAATGTAAATTAACTCTAAGGTATGCTTATTTCGTTGTTTAATAAAAGTAGAAACTGATAATTTCCATAAATAATATCCATAATTATAATGCGATACTTTAGCGCACTATCTATAACAAAACCAATATATTAGTATAAATAACGAGGCATAACATTGCAGGTACCGTGAGAGGTCTCGCGATCGTGACCGGGAGCGCGACCGCGATGCGTAAGTTGACGTCCCGTTCAGTCACGTCCTTCCCTTGACAAAAACCTCACGGAAAGTCGGTCAAAACATTAAGAATCGCCACTTTTATGAGTGGTAATTTATTTCATAAAGTTTTCATATAGACCGGTTTTCTCGACTCTTTAAGACCAGAGGTTCTCAAACTTTTTTGTCTACTGCCCACTTTGAGAGTCGATTCTTTTTCAGCACCCCCCAAAATGTTTAGCTTACCACATCTTATAAATTACAATCACAATCACTACTTTAATAAATTTAATTTAATTGTTTATTTATAGTGTCCAACATGAGTTTACTATTTGTTTGATCCCCCATGTGGGAAAGTGTATTTTCGTTATAAAAGACCTATGCACTCTTACTTGCTGCCAGTCGAGTTGAGGGCGGAGGAGGGTCCAGTGGAGCCGTGCAAATTACCATTTTGTGTATAAATCGATACAGCCAGAGTATTGCTCCTGTCATTTCCGAACGACGAAATGGGTTGGTTGCACTAGTTTTAAAGATGATTCTTGGAGCAAGCACTGGTTTGAAAAAGATTTAAGACGGAACAGATGTTTTTTGACCGATTTTCCCTGATATTTGAAGTGTGGTTCAGTTCATTAATTACTACAAGGGACATCTTGTGCTGCATGGATATATGTACATGGATTTGCAGTGGCAATGTAGATAATGCTCTGTTGTAATATTTTCCAGCAAATGCGTATTTACGTTTGCATATTTTTGTTCAAGGCAGCAAAAGAGTAGTCTTGTATTAATTAACTGCAAATTTTGTTTGTTATTTCTTGATATATTGGTTTACTTAATAGTGTTTCTGTTGCATGTTATGACTTAAAATAAATATGAATTTTGCCTTATACCTTTTTACATCTCAACATACAAATATTTTTCGAATTAAAAAAAGTAATACTTAAGAAGAACTTGTAAGCTGTGGGCTCATAACACACGTGGTTTGGAAATAATTTAAAAATGACTGCATATTTACTGCTGAACTAAGGGATTTCGTAGAGGTTGGTAAATATAATAAATAAAAATACCTCCGGAAACGACATAGGCACAACTTGAAGAGTATGGAGCGCTAAACAGAGCTGTATCCAAGGGAAGAAGGAGAAATGTACTCGCATTCCGTCCCAATCTGCCGATTCATAGTACCACAGTAGATGCATGCTAGGTGCTCGAATGTCTCGGGGTGTAGCCATGGAGGTGAAGAAATAATGTCCATACAACGAGCGCGCAAAAAATGACGTAACGCAACTTACAACATTTTATTGCCGTACAAATTTGTAGCGCAATGATGAAAACGGAGAAAAATCCAATTTGAAGTCTCCTAAATTGGTAGGTAAACCGATACAGATAAGAATTATTTTTTAATAAACCAGTTGGTCGTTACGTCATTCCTCATTCGTGATGATGACAGCGAGTGCCGAGTCAAAAATATCTAATAAATACTGGCTGAATCCGGCCGTCAAACCCATTGAAAACTACATGAGTTAGAAAGATGTTATGCAAACCATAGCCAACAAATAATTTGGTTGCAAAAATTAGCAAAAATATTGCTCATTAGAGCAACGTGGTTGCAAGTGAAGCTGGGGGTAATGCCGCGGCGCTGAGCGGGATAAAAACATCACCGTCCATGGATCCATTTGTAAATTGTTGTTCGTAATTACTTTTCTGAAATAGTGAATTACAAACAAAAATTTTGAAAAGGCGTTTTATTTGCATGTTCTTATATGTATATGTAACACATCGTGCTCATAAAGGGAAGGTCCTGGCATGGCACCTAATTCCTTCGGGAATGTGGTGTGTTGGGCTAATATCATAACGGTAGTTGTGTGGTATTAGCCATCCATGTCAGGTCGCATAAAAAAAAAAAAATCGTAATTAGAAAATAATGATAGAGAACCTCCAAATATAAAAATAAATTTAGGCGATTACATAGCCAATGTATATTGGGTTTGTGACTTCGGTTTTTTTATTAAACAATTATGTAAAGTTTGTAAACTGCCTGAATTCGATAATTTTCTGTATCTAATGGATACGACTTTACCGTTATTTCATTAATTTGAGTTTCAGCGACAATTGAATTTGAAGCTAGTTAGGTAATCAGATTTTGAAAATAATCAGAAAAAGGTTTTTCAAAATCTGATTACCATCCCTGCATTAATTCAAAGATTTATTCGGAAGAAATGCTGTTTCATCAGAATTTATAGCGAGAAAAGACAATGACTAACAAATATACGTAAGTGTGTGAAATGCGTTCTCTGTTAAATGCGCCACTGTAGCACTAATCCCGTATTTAAGCCTAACTGGACACTGGCAAAATTGTCTAAAAATAGGACAGAGAGGCCTTAATTCAAATCAATCAATCAACATAAGTATAGTTTTAGTTTTTAACCGACATCAAACACTAAAAAGTGGAAAATACCCGATTTTTGGGGTCGGTGCCAATCAACCAAAGAATAACACCAAAATGTAACCGACCCAAAAATGGGTATTATTTTCCACTTCTTAGTGTTTGAATTCGGTTTTATTACAGTTCCGTACCTAAAGGGTGCCAACGAAACCCCAATACTAAGCCTTTGCTGTCCGTCCATCCATCCGCCCGTCTGTCCCTCCGTCCGTCCGTCTGTTACAGGGCTGTATCTCATTAACAATAATAGGTAAATAGTTGAAATTTTGACGGATTGTGTATATTTATGGCCGCTATAACAACAAATAGCTAACATTTTGAAATATTAAAAATTAAAGGGGGATATAAAAAATCACTTTCGCACTTTCAGGTACTAACTTTACGTAATTATCTTGACCTTGAACTTTACGTAAATATCGTATAGACTTGCGTTATTTGAGTGCTCCAAGCAGAGTGCCCACTCAAGTCCTCAATGGCTTTTCATAAGCGTATTTTTATTATATTTTGTCTTAATGATGGAAGCCAAATTTTTCAAAATTTTTACCAAAATAAGTTGGCATTGTTTGCTACAAATACGCAATTATCTTTTAAATATTCGTCAAATATCATTTCATAATGCTAGATTCAGTATATTATCAATATAAGGTACAACTTTTTTGTAAAAAAATATATTAGGTCAACATTTTATCGCGCATATTCAGACTTATGTATATTCAAGTAAGAGTTTTATTTTAGGCTGGTTCGTGCAAATAACATAAAATATAATTTAAGAAGTATTTCTATGGGTAAGCATAAATCCAGCAGTAGACATTTCAATACACAGACAGACATACTAATTGCATGCTATATAATATCTATTTCTGGCTAAATAGAGGAATTCTGCAAAGAAATGAAAATAGGTAGCGAATTGAGATTATTTCGAGTTCGTGTTGATTGATGGCATAACACCATCCCCATAGAAATGTTTTCAAGTGAAATATGCACTATTTTGAATAATTAGCGTATACTTACAGGTAATATGATATTCCTGAATGTTTTTTATGTCTCGTCAAGTTGTTTATGCATCATTTTACAATGCACGACTGCATATTCAATTACAATTCGATCTTACGTCAAACTCGCCCGCGACAGCTAGCGACGCAAGACTAAAATGGCCGCAGGTTCTGTCAAGATGACACGCCCCCCGCGGCACAATTGTGATAAGGCCATTTTTTTAGTTCCATTCGTTCTCCTGTTATTTCTTCACCTCCATGGGTGTAGCAAATAAAAAAAAGACAATGGTGCCATCTATTTGGGTGCATTAACATCACTGCTGTAACTTAGTGGAAAATATTCTTGTATTGTGTATTTCAACAACTCGCTTTTATGGAACTTTTTTCTATGCGAAAATACAGAAAAAAATGGTTTTTTGATCAAAAATAATTACCCAAAGTTACAGAAGTGACTAAATTTATCCACTGTATGTATTAAAGAAGGTTTATGGCCCAATTAGATGGCACCATTGCCTATTTCTTCGATCTGTTACCCCCCTTTCGACAAACTGGCATGCATCTGATCTGGTACTATGAATCAGCAGATTGGGACAATATGAGAAATCATTGCTCCTTCTGCCCTTGGAGACAGCCCTGTTCAGCGCTCCATACATGTCAAGCTGTGCCGATGAACTGAGAAACTGGCATGCATCTGATGTGAAAGAACAGTAACGGGATTAGGCTGATGGTGGGCAAATGGGCTTTGCTGGTGCAGGCCAGGATAGCGAAGAGCGAACATCCATGAGAAACGAAGAGGGTGGGTTAGTTAGTAGCCCAACCAAGAGGGACATGATCGCATCGCCGCTTCCATTAGGTTTCTCTCATACTCGACGAAGTAATTAATGAAATGGTAATGGTGACAGAAAAATACCGTACAAGATTTATTCAAGATTCATATAAAGCATTCCATGGCATGATATATCCAATCCTTGAGTCCGTGTGGTGATGGTGCAGCATTGTTGTTGTGTTGCAGATACTACCGGGACTACCGGGAGCGCGAGCGAGACCGCTCGAGGTCCCGCGAGCGAGACCGCACCGACCACTACAACCGGGCGCACAGCCGCGAGGAGAGGTCTGTACATCGGACACCCGCCAACCATCGTTACTGTGTCAACGTTTCATTTCATTTATTTAAACTTTTTTGGTAGTCAAACTACACTAAGTTACGTCAAAAACTTAATGATCCGCGGATTCCATCAACTCTGTAAAGAAGAATCCGCAAAACTTTACAAGTTTTCCGTCCACAGTAATGAAATACATGGTTAGATCTAAATGCTACTGCCAGACAGTTTTTGGTAGAACAGTTTAAGGCAAAGGACAAGAACAAAAGAAACAGCCACCCTAGAACTGACTTAACTAACAATAATACAATAATATATCGGTGTAAAAGCCGTCGTCAACTTAAGAACGGCCCGTAAGCTATGCTCCCCATACAAACGTAGTTTACTAATCATTTGGAAACCGCTATTCCAATTAAATTGATATTTAATATCTAATATCAGGTAACAAATATCTGTGTCTGCATGCTTTTGTTTTTTTGAAAAAATCCAAACCGAATGAAATGAATGCAAAAAGAAAATCTTCATACGAATTTTGTTTTCTCTGTGGTTTGACCCAGAATACATTTACCGAAAAAACAAAGGCATGCAGGCATGTTTGTAGCCTAATATTAGATACCAAATAACAAGTAAGTTGGAACAGTGGTTTTCTACTAAGTGGCTCTACTAAGTTTGTATGGGAGGCGAAATTTTCAGGTGCTTACGGGCCAACCTTAAGGTGGCCCAACCCGCTCATCTCCCCATACAAAAGGGGAAAGAAGATCACGCCCATATTTCTTGTCAGAGATCCAAAATTTTGCTCAAAATAGCTTTATTTAATCGAACTAGATGTCTGATGACCACTGGCATTGTAAAATTGTGTTTGGTTTCTAAGTTATAAGGTCCGAAATTTCGAATTTTTCGCGCGTTTTATACAATAACTTTGGAGGTGGATTACGCAATGATAAAGTAAGAACATCGTAAAAAGATTAGTCATCAGACATAGCTTATTTAATCAAGATGTATGATCTATTTGGTTTTTGTTAGATTTTTGACTACAGCGTTCGTGGTTTACTTTTAGCTATAAGTCGTCTTGAAATTAAAATTTTCGTAAATCTTACCAAATCATACACTATGCACATTGTCTTTTTTGTGGAAAAGTTGCATCTTCCTCATCACGGAGCCTGTCTTATTCTTTGAAACAGAGGAGGTACCAGAGCGCAACAGCACGGTTTTGTACCGTGCCCTCGAATGAGTTGGGCCCGCCGGGTTGGGCCACCTTAACAACCTACGTCGGGTGTATAAAGCCCTCGTCAAGTTTGATACGGATGCAGTGTATCAAGTCAATATGGTATACAACATGTAGACGTTTAACTCTATAAGAATGCCAGGGATTAAGCATGGCACAAAATGCAACCTTACATTTCACCATACGAGGTACAGCTTGTGGTCTAGGGGCTAGAGGACTTGCCTTTCATGCGTGAGTTTTCAATTTCTCGCCCCGGTCATGCACCATTTTTTTTCTCTTTCTGCGTTGGATAAGTGCTGTTGGTTACGAATGCAAGCTGTACAATGGTTTGGGCCCTGCCACCTAGTAGGGGAAGGGGACCTACCCTTTCCCTACTAGGTGGTAGGGCCCGGGTTGGTACCACCACATTGGATGAAACTATGGTTGAAGCGGCAATGAAAAATTATCCGTGTTTTCCATCCACTTCAATGTAGCCATGCTCATAAATGGTAGGTCCTGCCAAGGCACGTAATTTCTTTCGGGACTTGCCATCCTTGTTAGGTTGCATAAAAAAATATTTAATCAGTCACTTGCCTGTTCACTTGGGGAGTAAATTTACTATGATAACCCATTACGTCATAACTTTTTGCTATGGTTAAATGCTTCATCAGCGTTAATGTAAATTTAGAACGATTGTAATTAAATTTTGAAAAGGAGAAAAAAAAGGATTCATGAAGCATGATTTGTATCTGTGAAACTAATCTTGCCAAAATGTTTTTGCTTATTTTTTGTGGCCTTGTTGCCCAGATATGTGTGGAAGAAAGGAAGTGGGTAAACATAACGAGCATAAAATGTTTGTTTGGTTTCACCAGTACTAATCCTGCTTTGCGAATCGTTTCTATGATCCTTGTATTTTTTTCTGACTTACAAGGCATTTTCGAGGTGGTTGGGTTAGGCTTATAGTATAGTCTTCTCAAATTTGTTCAGACTTGGATATCGTAGAGGTTAGTGACGTTTACGGCTGTTAGCAGCAATATCAATTCGGGACATACATATTTATTCCATTCGCTGTGTAGTCTGTGTCTCTTTTAAGGTTCCGTACCCAAAGGGTGCCAACGGAACCCTATTACTAAGACTCCACTGTCTGTCTGTCTGTCCGTCCTATCACACGTCCTTGTCACAGGGCTGTAACTCATGAACCATAATAGATAGGCAACTGAAATTTTCACAAAGTGTGTATTTATTTTGCCTTTATAAAAATAAATATGTAAAATTAAAAAATAGTAACAATTAAATTTATTAAATCTTGTACGGAACTCTTTGTGTGCGAGTCCGACTCGCACTTGGTCGGTTTTTATGTAACAACTGTAACCTTCTTTTGCGCTGCTTCTTTTGAACCGATTCACTGCGGCTCTCGCATCTGCCATCGCTACTCTAATTTACACCAAACTAATGTATGCTATGCGCGGCAGGCCGCGAAAGACGCCGCCGGAGGCCGCCGCGAGCGAACCTGCGCCGCCGGAGTCCTCCAAGAGCCGCTCGGCCGCCGCCGCCGCGCCCTACTATGAGGAGCGCTATCGCGAGCGCGGCCGCGAGCGCGACGCGCCGCCCGCCGAGCGCGAGCACCGCTCCCGCCACTAGCCGCCTCCCTCTCACCCGCGCCGGGAGACACGTGGCGCCGCGTCCGACTGTCGGACCGCCTGCGTTGAGAGTCGGCGAGCGCACGCGCGCGACGAGTGATGGCCTTGGGGGATGCGGTCACTCGTATTTGGAAAAGGAATTGCCCCTCACAAACTCTTGGGGCATTGGAGAGACATGCAATGAACTACCACAGCCTGGATTGACACATTTTTTTGGGCTTTTTTATCAAATTATTAAATTGCCCAGCGTTTGATCCGATCGAAATCCTGGATCAGGGCCTGATTACTTTATTCTCTGCAGTCAACTTGCCCTCAGAGATGTTGGTGTGGATATGAGCTTGAAAGCTCAATGCATCAGTCTCGCAATTAAAACACCTTTTAACTTACTGATTAATAGAAAGAAACAGATTGCGTTCCCTTGAACTCGTATGTCTGGTTCTGTCCCACTCTAATTCGTAGCAAGAGACAGAGATGGCGTCAGATAATGCTCCCATCATTAACAGGCTGAGTTTCATGTCCACTCTCGATTGGGCCCGGTTTCCATGTCTGTTCATCCCTCTCGCTCCTTCTCTTATAGCTCTTACTGCACTTTCGGCAGAACACTGCTACGGACTATTTGAGGTAGACTTATTCTGATTTATATGTAAGGGGAGGCATCGGATGTCTACAGTGGTAGCATCCACAAAATGTTTGTCAGAATCAAATAATCATCGATTTATTATCGATGTTTGTATTTACTATGGCAACACTAACGTTGAACATGAAAGGTTTTTTTATAGGATTCACCTTTAGCAATGTTATCATTAATATGTATGTGGGTGACTGTAAATTGAATGTTAAGCGTTTCTTGTATTGATATCTCGTGTCTACATTCGTTTATTTAATGTAGGACTTTTAATTTCCAATTTGTTGCAAGCTTATTTGTATTGGGAGTTACTTTAGTGTAAAGTGTATCGTCTATTTAAGAATAAAGAGACAAAGCTATTTGCATACTTTTAGGTTAGTTTAGGACGTCATGAGTGAGACAAGAGCTAATTGAGTAGAAATTGTAGTTCCAATGCATTGTAATAAACTCATGTATGGAAAAATCTTGTTTCATTTATTTTCTTTTGGATTTGATCAGATTCTGATCATATCATTGGTGGTAATGAAATCGGATATTGTTTTGTTTAAAATGCACCTTTAAAAGTCTTACATAAAACCAGAGTCGAACCCTTGTTTCAGAGATGTGTCTATGAGATTTTTTTATTTTACTTGTTAAGTAAAATAAAAAAATCACATTCATGGCTAATACCCAGTCCAACACTTAGTCCAAAGCATACACAAAGTAGTAGTAGAGATAGACTGCTAATGTCATACAACATAAAAATAACGAAGCATGAGTCCTGTGAACCCAGTTTCAGCCATTTACGTTATCGTTACCCTTTTTTGTCGCGATCTCCTAGTCTATAATATCATCTATTTATGCCAAGGCACCTCTTACCACGCCTATGTATAAGTGTGGTATCAGAAACTTCCTTACATTAACGTTTCCTTATTAAAAGGAGTATCCGATAAATATTTGTGGGTTTGGGATTCTGTTTTTTAAATTAATACAGTTCCACACGTAGAAATGTCAACATTCTTTATTGAGTAGATAATAGATAGGTTTACACTCAAGTAACAGGAATTTATAACTATTTCCAGTAGAAAGTTACACATAGATAGTAAAAGTAATTTATCTATACAAAAATACTCCTTATTTATCTTATATTTTATATGTATTCCGTCTAAACTTTACCTCTAATTGTCCATTCATTCATCCAACTTAACGGCATAACACCTGATTGCCTTCAGTTCCATAAGGGCGTAAGTGAAACCGTATTTTTGTTGTTTTTAAAAATTACTACTTATTTTGGAATTTCAAAATGATGAGAGATGAATTTATGGTCTAGCTATATTTGAAAAGAATAATGATAAATATCAGACGCTCATATTCAGTTTTAATATTTTTTAAATAAACATTTATGAATATTAGAATTTAGAATATTAAAATATATAATTTATCAGACATAAGCCAGGCCTTTGACAGAGTGTGGCACGAAGGACTCCTCTACAAAATTAAACAGCTGCTACCTCATTCCTTCTTTTTGATCTTAAGATCATACCTCCACGGAAGATGCTTTGAAGTAAAATTTAACCAGGAAACCGCTCCCTTAATTGAAATCCTCTCAGGGGTACCACAAGGAAGTATATTGGGCCCCGTTCTATACTTGTTGTTCACCGCTGATCTACCAACGAAAGCTGATATTACAACTGCCACCTATGCGGACGACACAGCCCTTCTGTCGGTACACGAGGATCCTGTCATAGCATCAGCCAAACTACAGGCCCACATCCATGAAGTGGAGAAGTGGTTAGACAAATGGCGTATTAAGGTAAATCAGGGAAAATCCGTCCATGTGAACTTGACCTTCCGAAGGCGGACTTGTGCTCCAATAAAACTTTACAATGTGGAAATCCCCCAGGCTGAAGATGCCAAATACCTGGGTATGCATCTAGACCGAAGACTCACATGGAGAAAGTATATCTGGACCAAACGCAAACAATTGGATATGAAACTCAGGTCAATGTACTGGTTGATGGGTGGTAAATCAAGCCTGTCACATGAAAGCAAGATAGATATCTACAAGACCATCCTCAAACCAATTTGGACGTATGGAATCCAGCTGTGGGGCACTGCTAGCAATAGCAACATAGAGATTCTCGAAAGATTCCAGAGCAAGTCATTGAGAGCCATGCTAGACATACCCTACTACGTGAGCAACAGATACATACACGAGGACCTAAAAATTAACACCGTCAAACAAGAAATCGCTAAACATAGCGAAAGCTATCAGACGAGGATATCGAGTCACGTCAATGAACTAGCATCAAAACTAGTGGGCACAGGAAGCGTCACACATTCCACACTTAAGCGGCATAGTGTCCCTAGGCTAGCCACGAGATTTGACCACAGCAAATGAAAAGGGACTCCTAAGAATCCCTCCGGCTAACAAAACCACAACGCAAAACTCATCTGAATGGCTCATTGTGTTTACACAGACCGCCAAGTTACAGACAGAACAATAAAAAAAAAAAAAATTATTCTAAGTTGAGAACACAAAGCACCAGCGACTCACAGTTTACCTTTAAATTATAGCAAGACCATAAAACTAGTTATTTACTTATAGAATTTCATGGTGGTTATTTTTAACTGACTTCAAAAGAAAGTATGAGGTTCTCAATTCGTTGTAATCTTTTTTTTCTCTTTTTTTTATGTATGTTCACCGATTACTCCCCTGAACCGATTTGGAAAATTCTTTTTTTCAAATATAATAAAATGTTGTTTTTCTTACATCCTTATCAAACTGATCGCAAACGGCTCTTATCACGCCCTTAATAAGATGCTTACTCATTTGTTTAAGGTAATTATCTTACAATCCAGGGAAAGTGGGTGAGCACTATGATTAGGGAGTGAGTTTAGAAATATGTATTTAGATAATATCTAATTGGCACACAACCATTTTGTTTCTCTTCGGGTCAAAATTATGTTTTTTACATAAACCTTCATACTTATACATTCTACAATAGATATGAGTCTACACTGAGACCATCGTGTCTAGTGAGTCAAACTAGAAATGCCCTGTTTTCCGGGTAGCCAATCTGCGATTTTTCAAATATTGTAAGATATTTCAAATAATGACAAAGAAAATACTAAGGTATAGGTTGGATTTTTCTCGATATATTATTTTCCCTGTGGCTAATTACTATAACAGTGCTGATTTTTGGCATGAAGTTGATTAACTATTTTTCATTTTGTAAAATTGAAAAACTAATTTTAATTTTGTAAAATTTCCACTAAATTTCGTCTTTTGGATCGTACCAGGACTCGATTCCAACAACCCGTAGTATTCCGGGACGTCACGACATTTTTGGTCACGATAAGGTAAATGACTGAATCTGGGTTCACGTGTTAGAGACCAACTCTCTGATGCTAAATATGTCGTTCTGCCTGCGCCAAGTGGTTGCGTTATCTAGATTGGCTGTATAAAATAGATTTTGGTATGCACCTGATAATGAATACACTGATTGTCTAGAAATGTTGATACCTATTAATTATATAACAATATCCAGTCGGTTGTTTAATTAAAAGGCTGAAATATACCTAAAGTTACATCTGTAACCTAAATCGCCTATAACTACGAAATGCAACCAAATATTTGTACAATTTTGGTATTGCTAAGCTAGTATACACTGATACTTTCATGCTTCGTTATTTTCAGCCATTTAGCTTATCATATATATTTTTTGTCACCATGACAACTTTTTCAGACGCCTTATCTCCGTAACGCAACCACTTGGCGCAGGGAGACTGACACATTTAGCTTCAGAGGGTCGTGCTTTATCCTGTCAATCCAGTTTCAGCCATTTACGTTATCGTTACCATTTTTGTCGTGACCTCCTAGTCTATAGTGGGAATTTTGAAAAATGTATGGATCTTAGCCATCTTTTCTCATGTTTATTTGGCAAAGGGCCGATTTTTCAATCCTCAGATAGTACTTATCGGACTGATAGTACAAATTCATGTTGGTCAAAAGACGGATAGTCATTGCCGGAGAATTATATATTCCATCACAATTATCTGACTATAATTTTACTAATAAATATATAAACTTACTATATCGGATGGATAAGCAGACGCGTAAATAAATCCGTCGAATAGTTATCTGGCTGTTTATCTGACTATTGAAAAAGCCCTAAATCATTTATAAATACTTATCTGTTGTTAACAAAAAATCCTTATACTGTTCTCAAGATTTACTACCACATAAAATGCTACCTTTATTTCATAATGATAATAATACTAATAATATAACTTTAGAAAATGGCTAGTACTGCAGAAGTGGGTATAGAACAATATCTGTAATTACCTACTCTACAGATGTGAACTTTAAGGCTCGATTGCAGGAAGAGACGTCCAAGTTAATCCATCTTCAATACCATATACTTAGGGTCTGTTTCACCATGTTCTGATAAGCTTAATCGGCACACATTAAGGTCCTTTCATTTAGTAATAAAGGCCCTTTAAGGTGGAAAAAGACCCTTAGAATGTTAAGACTCAGAGTTAACTAACCGATGAAACTATACAAGCTTCATACGTGATTAACTGAAATTTGCAGTGTTGTACTGTTTTTACTCAAAAACATCTCTAAATTGAAAAGAAATAAATATGGTCGACAAAATATCAGTGGTCACCTTTTATTTACCAGAAAATGTGTATTTAAATGGGTTATCATGCTCGTTCACCATGGCTTTCACGCATGCTTTCTTTGAGAAAAACTTGAATAGTTTGCGAAACAATTATTGAGCCGTGACACTGAGGAGTTGCGATACAAAAAGGTGACACATCAGGTAGGTATTCTCCATCTTTCTCCAACAGGCGGTAGTGGTGTCAAAGTTGACTTCCTACTCCTACTTCAAGTGTTCATTTTGTAAACACAGCGCACTCATGCTAAGTAGTTAGGTCCAAACACTTCGTGACTAGTGTGAAGCTTATGCAGTTGACTCATCTCCCTTCCATATCTATAAAAAGAGAACTATTTTGACTTTGATTACACAATGATGTCCTTTCGTGCACTCGGCCCGAAGGTTTGTTTAGTTAAAGGCAACACACATTGATACATGGCGACAGTTTAAAACATAAATGAATGCAAAAGGAACCATCATAAGTTATTTAAAAATCAAAAGCATGCGTTACAAAAGCTATAAAATACACATTTACATATCCACAAATATGATCCATAATCCTAACTATTTGGTAAGCTTTAATTCAATCAACCATTCTACGTTAACATTTTCCATCTAAGATGAATCTACTGAATCACCTAGGTACATAAATACATAGATCAACAATGTAAAGGTTATGTAAGTATACGTATATAGATAGATATATGTTTACATTTTAGGTAATACATTATTCCGAGTTAAAGCTTCATTTTATCCTATCCATTTGTAGTGAACTGACTACAATCGTACTTTTTCATGGTGGTATATACGTGTATTTTTTAACACTAATGTACAGGGTGTCTGCGGTTGGGTATGGAATATTGGAATCTCATGGAGTGTATTGTACGGAGAGCATATCCGTAAACGCCACAGTAGGCATTGTCCTTCATAAGAAAAAGGTATGTGGATCAAAGTATAATGTGTGGCGGGTACGGTAATGCTGTTCTTACATGTTGCAGTGTGAGGTGACAGTGTCAAATGCGACGCTGCACTAAAAATAAAGCGTTAGAAGCAAGCTGGCCACCATCTGCAAAGCATTGAAATAAATGTTCCCTACCTAGTCCAAGTTGTATAGCTTATAGTGCAGGGGTAAACGTCTCTGGTCTATTGTGTCGAAGACCGCGGGTTCGATTCCCAAGGTATACACATCTTTCATTCTTAAACAATATTGAAATTTAAACAATATTGAAAATATATCGTTGAAATTGCAGAATACTATGGTTCCGAATCCATGTAAAACTGGCCCTACCGGCTTTAAGTTAAGCTTGCCCCGGTCGGTACCATCGCATTGGATGAAAGATTGTCGAAGCTTGTTTGTTTACTCTGTGTTTTACAGTCAGTTCGATGTAGCCGTGCTCATAATAAATAGCAGATTCTGGCATGGCACCTTCGGGAATTCGGTCTGTTGGGCTAATATCCTTACACTACAGTGATGGCCGTCGATGTCCAGTTCCTTAAAAAAATATTATACTATGATGTTTCTGGATTTCAAGAACCGAAGGAGCGCAGAATATATTTTTTGCTTTCTGGTTTTACGGTTGCTCCACGACACCTTTCGGTACTCCATATCCAACCGCAGACACCCTGTAGCATATGATATAATTTTTTTCACAATGCAGTGGTCGTCTTCATGTCTCCAAAACGCTTATTCCATACCAACTCTTTGAAAGAATAACCGCTTTTATATTTTAATATTTCTCATTCATGAAAAAATATGTTTTTCTCAGGTAACCGAGTGGACATCCAATAAAACTTTATGCTCATGTCTTTTTTTATTGTCAAATACAGGGGTAACACAATTGCCAAACATATTTACCTTGTTTTTGCTTCGTCCTAATCTTAACTCAGGGCTGGATATGTATGTACTAATATCAAAAATAGTTCTGGAAATTTAAAAGATCGACTAACACCTTGATCTTTTTATGTTAGATCAACATTAAAGTTTTCATAATTTAATTTTAAATTTGGATAAAACATATCACAATTGGCGTGAACAGGTTGTGAACTTCACTTCATTAATTTCCAATGGGTATCTAATACCGAAAATTCACAACACAAAAACTAATAACAGGTGGATGCATCAAGGATTCCTTTAAGGCGCTAGGACTAGCCAACTACTCGCGCCATACAAATGCACTTTTTAACAAATGTAATAATATGTAGTGAAACGCTTCAGCAAATCCAAATAGAACTCCAGACTGATAATGGATTGTTAATATTTTTTGATTCCATCATTTATTTAAAAAATAATAAAAATAAAAAAGTTGATTTTTCTCATTAGAAATCTCAAAGTAATTCGATTTCTAGATATAAGCAAAAACAGCATATATGCATAAACAAAAAAATCCATTTGCTTTTAGATTTCTACATTTAGTCAAAAAAGTTCGAAAATGGACACCGTTTCCGCAATGTATTTTGTATAGAAAAAGGAAACATACATTAACGAAAATAGTATGTTTATTTAGATTTTCACTGTTGTTCGACATAATGCTTAATGTTTACGGATATACAGTGTTAAAAAGGCTCACTTCTTTTCGACGTTTCGTCCACCACGTTGCGGACATCATCAGGATCGCGGCGCGACCTCGAGGACCTCTGACGCGTCGTCCAGTCAGAAGTCAACTAAAGGTCGTCGGCTGCGGAGATTGTAGCTGTGGGTAGGTTCAGCTACAGATGCGGGTAGTAACACAGCACTTCGTTGGGCGATGAAATTGTCTGTGCAAACTATGCTCACGGTGTCACTGTGCGACAGTGTGGGCAGCTGAACCCTTGTGTTGCCATATTGTGCCAGTACTGGAGACCAAGACGATGATAGCCTCATACTGTCATCTCTGTTGAAATTCGGATGTCTTGAAATCTCAATGGATTCTCGTACCAAGCGGGGTATATATTGTTTTTCAACAGCGATTGTTTTAACTTGGTCGAAACGGATCCAATGATTGCTTCCATTGTTCAAGACATGCTCACAGATCGCCGACTTGTGAAACTCATTGTTTTTGACTGCCTTGATGTGCTCTCCTATTCTTGTTTGCACACTTCGTTTTGTCTGGCCAATATAGTTTTTCCCACAGCTACATGGTACTTTATATACTCCTGGGGCCTGTAGTGGGATTTTGTCTTTAGCTGATCTTAGCTTGGAGGATATTTTTGCGAGAGGTTTGAAAAAGGTTTTTATGCCCATTTTTCTGAAAATCTTTCCTATGCGATCCGTGACACCTCGCACGTATGGGAGGTATGCGCACTGTCTTTGGACTTCAGCCCTCTGTATCCTTTTTCTCGCTGTTTGCTGACAGAAATCCTTGGCACGAGTCTTGTAGTCATTGTAAGTTAAAACCTCCTTCACATATTTCAACTCCTCGTTCACATGTTCGACGTCACAGATTTTGTACGCGCACACCAACAGGTACTTGAACGCTAACTCGCATCACCATCCAGCACAGCTGAGGTCTGTCACACAATCTCTCGTGAACCGAGTTAGCGTTCAAGTACCTGTTGGTGTGCGCGTACAAAATCTGTGACGTCGAACATGTGAACGAGGAGTTGAAATATGTGAAGGAGGTTTTAACTTACAATGACTACAAGACTCGTGCCAAGGATTTCTGTCAGCAAACAGCGAGAAAAAGGATACAGAGGGCTGAAGTCCAAAGACAGTGCGCATACCTCCCATACGTGCGAGGTGTCACGGATCGCATAGGAAAGATTTTCAGAAAAATGGGCATAAAAACCTTTTTCAAACCTCTCGCAAAAATATCCTCCAAGCTAAGATCAGCTAAAGACAAAATCCCACTACAGGCCCCAGGAGTATATAAAGTACCATGTAGCTGTGGGAAAAACTATATTGGCCAGACAAAACGAAGTGTGCAAACAAGAATAGGAGAGCACATCAAGGCAGTCAAAAACAATGAGTTTCACAAGTCGGCGATCTGTGAGCATGTCTTGAACAATGGAAGCAATCATTGGATCCGTTTCGACCAAGTTAAAACAATCGCTGTTGAAAAACAATATATACCCCGCTTGGTACGAGAATCCATTGAGATTTCAAGACATCCGAATTTCAACAGAGATGACAGTATGAGGCTATCATCGTCTTGGTCTCCAGTACTGGCACAATATGGCAACACAAGGGTTCAGCTGCCCACACTGTCGCACAGTGACACCGTGAGCATAGTTTGCACAGACAATTTCATCGCCCAACGAAGTGCTGTGTTACTACCCGCATCTGTAGCTGAACCTACCCACAGCTACAATCTCCGCAGCCGACGACCTTTAGTTGACTTCTGACTGGACGACGCGTCAGAGGTCCTCGAGGTCGCGCCGCGATCCTGATGATGTCCGCAACGTGGTGGACGAAACGTCGAAAAGAAGTGAGCCTTTTTAACACTGTATATCCGTAAACATTAAGCATTATAACGAAAATAGGTTGATTCCTAGACAAGGAATCATATATTGTAAGAATGACACTTATAATCGTCAGACTTAGTTAGTTAACTTGGGGTGCCTCGTCTAACTTTGCGATTTGGCTAGTACCAGGGCCTTAATTCGTTTTTTTCTTCTGTCAATTTTTACTTGCTAAAACCATACCATAGTCACCCACAGTAGTTTTACCCACGGAGGGTAAACTCCTCCGTGGTTTTACCCTAAGTAGTTTCTAACATTTTCACCAATCATTCCGCGCTATAACATATTTGGCTAAGCTGGAGTAAAAATTTACCTAACAATAGTACAAAATCAGTTAGTCAGGTTTTCAAATAATAAGTCTTAGGTACAGTCGTTCACTTTAATGTCGTCACACGTGCATACATTTGAGATATTTATGCACTTTTTAGACTGTTTAGTTATATCTGAACTATGAACCTAAGTAAATAAGACAAATTAACAAACAAAAAAATAAAACAATGAAAAACATTAACACGAACATTAAAGTAAAATACTGTACATTGAATATAACAGTCAATAATATTTTGACACAAAAATACAAAACAGTAAGCATACTCAATTTGCCTTACAATTGGCAGAATCACAGATGATGAGGTTGAATCGAGAAAAATAAGATCGAGTGCGAGACGAAATTGCATAAATTAGGGTTCCGAGAAATCGACGCCCGTGAATTTGTATAATTTAGTTGGATATTCAATAAGTGGGGTGGTACTCAAGATTTTGGATTTCTTGGACTGCGGAAATGTTAATATGAAAGTCTAACTTACTAAGCCTGGTTCTCACCAAGTGCTGATTTATTTTAATCGACACTTAAAGACCTTTTATTACTTAAGTGCTGATTATCTTGTACTGGTATTGATCGCAAGCTACCAAGAAAGGCCCTTAATATGTGGTGATTAAGGCTGTTCCGACCCATATAAAGTTGTTTGCACTTTAAGCCACGAATTAATAATAAAAGTTTAATATAGTCATATTACTTGCAGCGAAAACAATTTCACAATTTCAGGATTATTGGTTTTGTTACAATTTATTTAAATACGACTTTCATTTAACAGCGCCATCTAACGGTGTAAAACTTCTAATCGGCAATTACAACGAAACCATTAACCCTGAAATTGTGAATATGTTTTCGCTGCAACTACTATGGCTATATTTAATATATTTGACGAATTCGTGCCTTAAAGTGCAATACTTTTTGCGTTCTGTGCAAAATAAACATTGTATGGGTCGGAACATCCTTAAGCTAATTAGCAGTAGGAGAAAAAGACCTAACAACGTTAAAGCAACCACGCTTTCCTATATTATCATTTTGTCTGTTTTCATGTTATCGATAATGGGTCCTTTTTTTTCAAATTTTAATCTAGCGAAATTTTACCTTAACTTTAAATGAAATCATGATGAATGAGGATGATCGTATTTATGATGATGTAATAGTGGAAACCGGTTTGGCCATTTTCTGCATTTATATTTTTTTATTTCAATAAAGCTTTTATCTTGAAATGTTAATATCTAATTATTTTGGATAAATCCTTAAATTATCTGGAAAGTTCCTCCTCTATTTTTAGGATTTGCCAAAGTTATTAAATGTTGTTAACATCTTCATTAGGAAAAAATATATTTTGTTTTCAATTGTATTCAATTGTAAACTAATAAATAATAAAATATAAAATTAAATCTTCTGATTAGTCATACAGTTTGGGTGTGATATCAATTTAGGCTTTTTATAAAAAAAATGTTATAACAAAAACTAGGTTTCAAAATCATTCAAATTCGTTAGAAATAATTGCTTAGTGCTTAACCCATATTTTATTCAGAGTTTATTACATACTGTTTGGAAAATAGGGAAGGGATTACTTTAAAGATAACCCACTCAATTGTACCTATATCTGTGTGATGAACATTTTCATTCAACCTTTCCATGTATAGGCAAGTATAAACGATAACAAACGGTTTTCTAATTTGATTCGAATTTGTGGGGTTTATCATATCAATAAACATCTAAAATGGTTGAATAAAAAGTCGGTTACAAGGCTCACGGGTGGACGGACAGACGGACATAAAGAAGTTTAAACAGTTACAAACTCGGAACCCTAAAATACACATACAACTTCTTTCTCTTCCTTTTTAGCGAAATCTTTAAAAATATATATTTTGTTTAATTTCGCAAAAGTTACACCTACCTATATAGAACTTGTTCAATTATTTATTACATTCATGTTCTGGATAAAATTTACACATAATACATAATAGCCTACCACAGTTTTATATCTCGAACTTCCGAACATACAAAATTGCAATGACACCTTAGATACTAAGGCTGAGATAAATAGTCGTAACAAAAACTAAGACTAACGGAAAGTAGTACTTTGTGACGTCACTTTGACACATTTTGTATGGACGAAATCTCAAAGCAATGCCAATTGACGTCACAAAGTACTACTTTGCGTTAGCATTAGTTTCAGTGACGACTATTTATCTCAGCCTAAGAGTTTGAAATGTGCGTTCTTGAAAATGAGCTTAAATGTATCTATATGTTACTTACATCTATTTATATACTTCTCGATATGGCCCATACAAGACCCGGTATGGGTAGCAATTTTTATGGTAATTCAGAATGGTAATTCTACATTGGCCATGCATCCATTCCCTGATCTATGAATAGTGAATGTTCTCAAATACATAGGTGCAAACAAGTATGTTTGTTAAGATTTTCACAGTTTTTCGACATGTTTATATTTGTTTCGTTAGTTTGTTGTAACAATGCTAAAACACAAACAAAATTTTATATATATCGAAATGACTGAAAAACTATATCATTTAGATGAATCGAGGCTAATTGTAGAGTCTATAATTACTTAGTCGGACATAAGGATAGATTCTATATTTATAGGTACTTAAACAATTGTCTAAAGTTTTACAAATAACACCGAATACATTATAAACAGTCAGAAGTTCCTGAGTCTACTACTCCTAAACAATATACAACATTTCTTCTCTACCCGTTTGGGGGCAATTTTCACCAAAAGCAGGCACATACGTACATAGATAGGGCGAAATGTGTTTAATGTGTATTTAGAACCAAAGCAGTCCGCTGAGTGGTCAGTCTGAGTTTTCACCTAAATTGGCGTTTACGGCAAACCGATCGACTGGCGTTTTCTCCAAACTCCATACAAGTTTTTACTAGATAATCTGTGGTTTTACTTCTTCAAGCTGTCAAAGTCAAACACGGACTTCCGATTTGTATGAAAACGCGGAGTGGACGTAAACGGCAACGTCGACGTATTTACGGCAACGTTGAGTAAGCTGTCAAATCAAGCTCGGACTCGCAAATGTTAGTGCTGCGCGCGCTCTTCAATTTCTCCATACATTTGAAAACGCCCGTCGATCGGTTTGCCGTAACGCCAATTTAGGTGACAACTTAGACTACCGGCTCTGGCACCGACTATGGGTAAATCGTCGATTTAATCGAATTTTTGACAAGAAGTTTAAATTTAAGATTTTATTTGTAACTGTTTTGTTTATTTGAACTTATTTTTTTCTCCCCGATAATTTATCTTTTTAAATCCTGAAATGTCCAGTTTGTATTTAATGTGTTTATTGATAGGCATTGAATACTTGGCAGTTTGTTCCAAAGGTCCGTTATTGGAATAGGTGTTTTCTTGTGTTGTGTTGTTTTGTTAATCATAAAGGGATCTTAAAACGGTTATAGATCGAGTCTTAAGATTTTACGCACCATTTATTTCTTAGCCCATGGTGAAAAAAGCCCCAACGAAATTAATCAACCTCGATTCCGTCAGCCACTACAGTAAAATATCATGTTTTCTGAAACGGCTACTGTGTAAATGGACATACAATCGCTTATCTCCTACCGCCCGCACGCGGATACTGAATATCATAATAGTTTGGCATCCTGAGCAAGTAGGTACATGTTTCGATATAAATAATGCATCACACGGATTTGCCTCCGTGCGCCACGGAGCGACCCCCGCTCGGTTCGGCGAACCTCTCGATATTCAGAGGAAACTCAGTTCCGAAATCGCTTCATCTGCAATGGAACAAAATTAACATAGGTGAGCACTTCAATACTCAAAATGTAATGATGTAATGATTGTTTAGAGAAAAACCCAGTGTGGCCGTTTTGGTAAAAATTGGGAAATGATTATTGAGCACTACTGAATTTGCCAGTGTTCAAGCAATTGGCCAGGGCCATGTTGTTGGGTTGGGTTAGGTTGAGCGGATACCACTGTTCGAGCGGCCTGCGCGGTTCAATACCGCTAGCGAAAACGAAGTACCTTCCGATCAGGCAGCTAAGACTGATGGGCTGGTCCGCGGCCGGTAGGGCCACGTTGCTGCGGGGGCTGTTGTTTAGCGGGTACCGCTGTGTGATCGGACTGCGCGGTTCGACACCACTAGCGAAAGCGACGTACCATCCAACCAGGCAGCTGAGACTGACGGGCCGGTCTGCGTCCGGCAGAGTCACGTTGGAGGGCTCTTGTTGAACTGGTACTACTGTGCGAGCGGCCTGCGCGCTTCGACACCGCTAGTAAAAGTGACGTGCCATTCAAGCAGGTAGCTGAGACTGACGGGCCGGTCCGCGGCCGGCAGGGTCGCGTTGGAGGACTCTTGTTATACTAGTACCATCGTGCGAGTGGTCTGCGCAGTTCAACACCGCCAGCGAGAGCGACGTACCTTCCGATCAGGTAGCTGAGACTGACGGGCCGGTCCGTGGCCGGCAGGTTCACGTTGTTGGATGGTCTTGTTAAACTGGTACCACTGCGAGCGGCCTCCGCGGTTCAACACAGCTAGCGAGAGCGACGTACCTTCCGATCAGGCAGCTGAGACTGACTGGCCGGTCCGTGGCCCGCAGGTTCACGTTGTTGGATGGTCTTGTTAAACTGGTACCACTGCGAGCGGCCTCCGCGGTTCAACACAGCTAGCGAGAGCGACGTACCTTCCGATCAGGCAGCTGAGACTGACTGGCCGGTCCGTGGCCGGCAGGTTCACGTTGTTGGATGGTCTTGTTAAACTGGTACCACTGCGAGCGGCCTCCGCGGTTCAACACAGCTAGCGAGAGCGACGTACCTTCCGATCAGGCAGCTGAGACTGACTGGCCGGTCCGTGGCCCGCAGGTTCACGTTGTTGGATGGTCTTGTTAAACTGGTACCACTGCGAGCGGCCTCCGCGGTTCAACACAGCTAGCGAGAGCGACGTACCTTCCGATCAGGCAGCTGAGACTGACTGGCCGGTCCGTGGCCGGCAGGTTCACGTTGTTGGATGGTCTTGTTAAACTGGTACCACTGCGAGCGGCCTCCGCGGTTCAACACAGCTAGCGAGAGCGACGTACCTTCCGATCAGGCAGCTGAGACTAACTGGCCGGTCCGTGGCCCGCAGGTTCACGTTGTTGGATGGTCTTGTTAAACTGGTACCACTGCGAGCGGCCTCCGCGGTTTAACACAGCTAGCGAGAGCGACGTACCTTCCGATTAGGCAGCTGAGACTGACGGGCCGGTCCGTTGCCGGTAGGGCCACGTTGTTGGGGGGGCTCTTGTTGAGCGGGTACCATTGTGCGACCGGCTTGCGCGGCGTGTCCAACATCTCCAGCCAGTGCTCGCGACCTACACCGATGAGGCTCGATCCGATCGCAGTGCAGCCGATTAGCTCGTTAGGCCCGATCCTGATCAACCAAATCGCTCGTTATGGCTAATAGTTGCATTATCTTTATTCCCACTTTTACCACCCATCTTTATACCCACAATATCCACTCATTTAAGGTACATTGTAGAAAGGTCCAAATTTTCCTTTACTCATGTTGCCAGTCAATTACCTAATCATACAATTCCGTGAAATTCAACAGCACACGTTTCCTTTAGTTTGTTTCAGAATGGCCAAAAATGCTTTCGTATATCCGGCTGTTCTCCTCCACAGATCGCATTTCTAAACCGATTCTCGTGAAATTTTGTTAGCAGGTTCTTTATAATTATATAGATTTTTTTAGTTGAGACAGTTATTTGAGTAATATTAAAAATTGATGAGAAATGTCAAATGTTCGAAAAGACAGACGAGGATCTACAGCCCAGAGACCCTGTAGTTAACACCTAACAAGCGAGATTATGGCGGGCGTCAGTTCAATGAGTCCGATTTCATTAATTTAAACTTTTTGGTAGTCAAACTAAACTAAGTTACGTCACAAAGATCCTCGGAGGTGATCAAACCAGTAAAGAAGAACTCGCAAAGAGTCCACAATTATGAAATACACACTATTGCAAACAATTGCTTGGTAAAACAGATTAAGGCAAAGAACAAAGAACTATAGAAACAGCAACCCTCAGTTTAAATTACTTACAACTAACAAAGTTACTAATGCAATAATATAAATAAATATAATTAATAGCATTACAAGTATTCTCTGGTGTATAAGCCGTCGTAAACTTAACCTATGCCAGGTGTATAAAGCCGTCGTCGTGCAATGGATCGCAAAGAATGTGCTTTTCGTCGTAATCTTCTTTCACTATTTCGTTACTTTCTCCTCACCTGTCATAGTCGATGACCTTGACGATGAGTGTGACCTCCTCGACGTTCTCAGCGGGTACGTCGAACACGAGCGCCTCGTTGTACACCGGGCACAGCGTGTTCTTCTTGACGGTCGTCTTCTTCTTCTTGATGCGCTTGCCTTGACAGATCAGGCATATCTTCACGTACGGGTCTGCAAAGAACGGACAGAATAGGTAAGTCTTCCAGGGTATGACCATACATACTGACCATAGATAAAGGAAGGAGAGATGGCATCGAGCGCGCCTACTGTGGGCCCGCTGTCTACAATTTTAAAACTGGGTGGGCCTTCCCGCTTGACTCCCCATACAAACGTCGAAAGAAGATCATGCGCATATTTCTTGTCAAAGATCCAAAATTATACTTAAAACAACTTTATTTGATCGATCTAGATGTCTGATGACCATTGGCATTGTAAAATAGTGTATGGTTTCTAAGTTATAAGGACCGAAAGTTCGAATTTTTCGCGCGTTTTATGCAATAACTTTAGAGGTGGATTAACCGATGATAAAATAAAAACATCTTAAAATGATTGGTCATCAGACATATCTTGTTTCATGAAGACTCATAATCAATTTGCTTTTTGTTTGCTTTTTGAGTACAGCGGTCGTGATTAACTTTTACCTATTAGTCGTTTTGTTATTAAAATGTTCGTAAATCTTACCAAATCAAACACTATGCGCATTGTCTGCTTTGTGGACATGTTGGAACCTCCTCATCACGGAGCCTGTATGTTTCTTTGAAATAGAGGTCCCAGAGCGCAATGCACGCCTTTGTACCGTGTCCGCGAATGAGTTAGTCCCGCCGGGTAGGGCGACATTAAACGTACATGCCACATGCAAACATAGTCGCAGGCATATTGGAAGTTTTGTGTGGGTGAATTGACGAATTTTATTTTAGAGCGCATTTGCGTGCGGTGGCGATGTTTTGACTGAGCCCCATACGACGCGCCGCCGGAATCCCATACAAGTATATGGCCATTTTTACCATATACCGGAGACGCAATATCGTCCGCATGCCGCTTCTACTTCCTTTCTCTTTAGTGATACTGACCGTGCAATAAAGCTTGGAGAAGGGAGCGAATCGCATCGTTTGGATATAATTGCAACGGCAGACATCTTCTTACACTTCCTACTCTTTAAATAGTAGTTTTTAACACACACATTTTTAAAAAAAAGTTTAGTTCTTATAGTTACTGTATGTATAATTAAACCGGCCAAATCCGAGTCGGACACGCACGCGAAGGGTTCCGTACCATCTTACAAGATTAAACAGAATAAAATCACATGCTTTGTGTGAGGCCGCCCTTAAATTTTATTTCGGTTATTTTTTGATTAACCTATTTGTTGTTATATGGCAAAATTATCAGCTGCCCGTCTATTACGGTTAATGAGATGCAGCCCTGTGACAGACGGACAGCGGAGGCTTTTACACTGTTTAGGTACGGAACCCTAAAAAGAGCAAATGGTCAAAGCGCCACTCACCCGAGGAGCCGTTGATGTCCATGGCCTTGAGGTTGCGGCCCTTGATGACGGTGACGGTGAGGCGGCCGGCCGTGGGCAGGTAGCACAGCGACAGCATCAGCTCGCCCAGGTCCTTCTTCTCCTGCTGGCAGACAAGCCCGTTCACACCTTCAGCCCCATAGACCTAGCGTAGCGCGCTGTGCTTACAAGACGAACAAAGCGTGGGAGTGGGACGTCAATTCAGGTGACACTACCGCGAGCAAGAGGGAGATGGAACATCTGCCCGATGAGACAATTCTGAAATCGTTATCAATACATTTTAGTCGC
The DNA here is from genome assembly GCA_946894095.1 of Incurvaria masculella. Taxonomy (NCBI): domain Eukaryota; kingdom Metazoa; phylum Arthropoda; class Insecta; order Lepidoptera; family Incurvariidae; genus Incurvaria; species Incurvaria masculella. Next base: position 12,006,303 of record OX335660.1, on the reverse strand, counting down.
GCTCATGGAATGTGAAATGTTTTTTTTGTGAAATCTTTATGATTTCTCTAGTTTTCCTTAAAGGGAGCATGGTGATCTGTGCATTTATAGATTGTTTAGTGAACGGGAATAAAAAACCCGGACAAAAACCCTTTTTTGATGGTAAATAATGGGTGAATAAGGGGTCATATGGCCTGATGTTTTGGGGAAATGCATCCGCTGCAAATCGTATATTTTTATTGCAAAAAAGAGCCTTGCGAAGTATCTTAACCATGAGAGTCAGGGACTCATGTAGAAAGGTTTTTAAGGAACTTAGGATTATGACACTCGCAAATAAGTATATTTACCAAAATATCATATATGCAAAGAAACAATAGAAAGGTCTACCCTTAACTCTGATGTACAGACGAGCTAAATCTTCAAAAAGCTTTATTCACAATAGTGTTACATTTTACAACAAATTACCTGTAGAAATTAGAAATTTGCCTCTTAATAAATTTAAGAATAAAAAAATATTAGTGCACCTTGATAAAGAGTATTACAATTTGAACGAGGCTCTCTATGATAAAACCCTCTTTAGTGACTTAATATCTAGGACAAGTACATAATTGTACAATTTATATTAATTTTATTTTGACATTGACACTACAATGGTAGTATTTTGTATATATTATATTATATTGACTTGATACACTTTATCTGTATCAAAATTGACGAGGGCTATGTACACCCGACATAGTTGACGAAGGCGTTCACCACCCGAAATAAATACTCAATATGTATAATTATTAGGTTATTAAGTTAAGTAATTTATTTATTACTAGCTGCGGTACCCGGCTCCGCTCGGGTTAGTGTCGGCTAAATTATCTCATGGATAAAAAGTAGCCCACATGACTGGTCCAAAATAGGGTCAAACTGGTCCAGGACAATGTATCTATGTACCAAATTTAATCAAGATCGTTCGAGCCGAAATAGCATGATTTAATGAGAAACATCCAATAATTCCCATTTAGAGCTTCGTTGACATTTGGTGGCTATTTAAAAAAAAACATTTGCCGCGAGAACCTTTCTGCACTTTCACTGCTACATTGCTTACCTAGTAAGTAACGTGTAACGTAGGTAAGTTTTGCGTGGACTCCAACCCACAGCCAGCCTCAACATCGAAAACAGTAACCCATCTCGAACCTGACTGCTGCATACATTGATAAAATACGCATATAAATCAGGTAAGTGGTTCGCATGTTATAAGACTTTAAGACTCACTACTTACCCTTCTGGTAATGAAGCGTTATATTATGTAATCTATAAGTTTTTAGTAGAATCAGGCTAGACGTAGATACAATGCACATCTAAATCGAGTAATTGGTTCTCAAGGATTTTATTCTGTTGGTCGCTCCTCCGGCGATTTAGCGTGATGCCAAGTAGTCCTAAAGTTGCAGGAAATACCAAGCCGTACTTCAGTAAAAGTAAGCGCTGCCGCCGCAAAGCCGAGCCGTGCATAGCATTGCAGTTTGTATGACAGCCCCGTCTTAGCGTAAGCGGAACTGAATTCTATTTAGCCAATCCTAATTCCCGGGTAGTTAAATGTACATGTACTAAGTTTTACGAATCGCTAGTGCCTTGAAAATTCGCCAAACGGAAACCAAACAGTCACGACGTCTGCCCTCTATTTCTAAGTCATTCCTAGTTTAGAAGTAATTAATTTATTTCTGATTATTTTTAAATTTTCAGAATGTAAAATAAAAAAAATATGTTTACAAAAAGTTCATAACTTTTTCTAATTTTTATTTAAATTTATTGTTGCCGAATATCTTACCTTTTAAATAAAAATACATTTGCATCTAACTAATACATTATTTTAAATTTTAAATATGTTTTTCGTAAAAAGTTTCAAATTTCAATAAATTCAACGCTAATTCCAACATTCCTGGTGCAAAAAAAATGTACTACCAAAAGTTTGCCCATAATATCAAAAACTTGTACACTTTATTGCGCTTCTAAAAAAGTATAATAACATTTTACTTTCATTTAAAAAAGTATTTTTTTCAAGTGAAGAACCGAAATGAGTGGTAATTTTCGAAATATCTTACTACACAATGTTCTAAGAAATATTAATATTGTTTATCAGACACTTATTGTATGCTTGATGATAGTTCTGAAAATATTTAAAATACTGGTATTTGTGTAAAAACAAATTTTTACATGACAATCGACCATTATTTTGCCTGCAATTAAAATTAAATAGATTTTGTCACTGGCCACCGCGCTCACCGGATCTGAACCCATTAGATTATTTCCTGTGGGGATATTTTAAAGAAGCAGTGTATGAAAAGGAAAATTTGAATGAGCTAGAGTTACGACTAAAATTACAAGCAACAGCTGGTATCGTAAAAAATAACCATCGTGCGCTGAGAAGATTGAGAATACATTTTATTAAAAGATGTCGGTTGTGCATTCGGGTTGGTGGGAGAAATTTTGAGCACTTGTTGTAGTCGATGAATAAATGGATTAGAGAACAGGCATTTTTGTTTTTATTCATAATAAAATCCATTTGAAATTTTGAACTAACAAAATGTATTTAATTTTAATTGCAGGCAAAATAATGGTCGATTGTCATGTAAAAATTTGTTTTTACACAAATACCAGTATTTTAAATATTTTCAGAACTATCATCAAGCATACAATAAGTGTCTGATAAACAATATTAATATTTCTTAGAATATTGTACAGTCAGATATTTCGAAAATTACCACTCATTTCGGTTCTTCACTTGAAAAAAATACTTTTTTAAATGAAAGTAAAATGGTATTATACTTTTTTAGAAGCGCAATAAAGTGTACAAGTTTTTGATATTATGGGCAAACTTTTGGTAGTACATTTTTTTTGCACCAGGAATGTTGGAATTAGCGTTGAATTTATTGAAATTTGAAACTTTTTACGAAAAACATATTTAAAATTTAAAATAATGTATTAGTTAGATGCAAATGTATTTTTATTAAAAAGGTAAGATATTCGGCAACAATAAATTTAAATAAAAATTAGAAAAAGTTATGAACTTTTTTTAAACATATTTTTTTTATTTTACATTCTGAAAATTTAAAAATAATCAGAAATAAATTAATTACTTCTAAACTAGGAATGACTTAGAATCTAAAGTACGTGTTTCTGATAGGCAATGACCTCTTCTATCCCCACTATTCGTTTGATCCACTACTTACGGGACACCCTGTATATTAGATATTAGATTTAAGACTTTTCACATTGTGGGTTGTTGTTTCCTCGTAGTTCTTAGTTATTTGCCTTAGACCGTTCTACCAATGTAAGTTTGGCAGTAGCATTTAGGTATGAAGTCATAATTGTGTTATATCATTTATGTGGACTAAAAAAAAGAAAAAAAAACCTAATTTATAGACCAGTGAAGTTTCTTTTCGGGTTCTTCTTCACTGGTTGATCGAATCCGCGGATCAATCAAATTGTGATATGACTTACGCCCGGTTCCACCACCTCCAGCTACAAAAATCCCAAAGTTATCTTTCGGTTACATCATACAAATATGCAATGTAGCTGAAAGTTAACTATCGGATTTCAGGTAACTGGAGGTGGTGAAAATAGGGGTTAGTGTAGTTTGACTACCAGAAGTTGAATAAATAAATGAACTGAAATGATTCTTTGTCGATCAAATTTCTTAACTTTTCCTCAATATATCAAAGTAAAACTTAAAACATAACTTCACATGACTATTTTGAAGGTACACAGCGATTTTGAATTTTTTTTTGAGTAGGTATGAAAATAAATTTCAGTACATTTTGTATAAAACGATTTTGGTCTCATCCGTCACTTGAATCTGTATGTCCTTACATTCTACATAAGCCTATGTTCTGGCCACTCATGCCCTAACCAGAAGCCGGAGTCCGCTGATAAATAACTCCACTTTCGGGCGTTACCGTTATGAGATAACACAACATTTGGTACAATTTTGGGAGATTCTCAACGCTGACTTAAATCCGAAAAATGCGTAAAAGCTTCGCTTGTGTCGGGTTTCCACGACACTTTTTATCTTAGTTACAAGCAATGTTCATCCGCCTGAAAAAAAAAATAGAACGGCCGTTTGTCAAGGAAAGATCCTTTCATTCGCGTCCACAAAAGACTATATTTACATACCTACTAACCGTCTCTGTTTCCTCTATCCCGGCAGTCACTACCTCCGCGTAAAAAGCTGTTGTATTCCGTTCAATCACGTCTTGCTAACCAAATTGGCATTGATCAAGTAAAAAGGGTAAGGCCCGGTTGACGAAAGAGACATAAATGTTAAAATTACGTCAATTAAAGATTGACGTAAGACGATAAGATTCGTTGTTTTATTTAATGTGCAAAATTTCAGACAAATATTTGCTAATTTGACTGAGAAAACAGACACGAGCCATTGTATGGAACTCGATCACCTCATTAATATCTTAAGGATGTTCCGACCCATACAATGTTTTTTTTTTACACAGAACGCAAAAAGTATTGTACTTTAAGGCACGAATTCGTCAAAAATATTAAATATAGCCATAGTAGTTGCAGCGAAAACATATTCACAATTTCAGGTTTAATGGTTTCGTTGTAATTGTCGATTAGAAGTTTTACACCGTTAGATGGCGCTGTTAAAAAAAAATCGTATTAAAATAAATTGTAACAAAACCAATAATCCTGAAATTGTGAAATTGTTTTCGCTGCAAGTAATATGACTGTATTAAACTTTTATTATTAATTCGTGGCTTAAAGTGCAATACTTTTTGCGTTATGTGTGCAAACAACTTTATATGGGTCGGAACAGCCTTAAGCTAACGATTCCGAGTTTGATTTCACAGCTTACGCATCGTCGCCATAACATGTTGACGTTGTCGTGTAAGCCATTTATGAAACAAATCGGTAGTCTGAGTTTGAATTTGACCAGTTGAAGTAGCAGAATCGCAGAAGACGTTGTAAAATTTGTATGCGTTTGAATTTTTTACGTCACTTCAAAGTAAACGTCAATTTAGGTCATAACTCCCGGCTATATGTGCCACATAGCTTATTTTGCACGTGGCCAAAATCGGAACTAAACGGTCGCATTCTTGGACGTTCATCTTCGCGGCTACGGGGATGTGTTGCCATTATAATAATGCAAGTTAACCACTGCTTATAAATGTTAGGCTGAGGTATTTTTTTGTTCAGTAATTATTAGCTCACGCCGTTTTCCCGAAAGGGTAGTAGTAGTAGTACAACTCGCGATGGCATCAAAACTCCTTTTTAAATTATAACGAAATAAAAAAGCACTATATAAACCTCTGGGATTGACGTTGGCGTTTATTTTCTAAATGGAATTCCCCAATTTTTTATTAAAATTATGAAAGATCTAATTTATTTATATTTTCAATAATATTATTTACCTAAAATTGTGCTTTTCATGTCCTCATTTTTTTTCTTACAGCCTGCAAATATTTTCCTGATCAATGGCGGATTTTTTTTAACATAGTGGTGCCCTCAGCCATGCGAAAAATAAGCTATGTGGAACTATAGCCATACTGACTCCGACTACCCACACCAGTTCCTCATAAAATTACGTGCACGTTTTGTGCGCATTAAGATGTATGCTTCCACACAGATCATTTTGCACTTGGTCGAGGGCTCAAAATATTAATAAATAAATATTCGCTTCACAAAATTTAAATGTTGTGTTCAGTGCCTTTGTGTGGTTGTGGTCGTAGCAGCGTCGTCGTCGCGTCGTCGCTCGTTTGGGACATCCGAGCGGGAAGCGCTCGCAACTGCCTTCCTTCCGCGGCTTTAGGCTTTAGCGGTTAATACGAGCTTTCTTGCGGCGCGGGCTCCAGTGAGGGTGAAAAGAAAAAAAATACAATAGGCATCTTCAAACTGATTTCTTAAGAGGAGTGTTTCCAAATTTCGCAACTACCGAGGTAGAATTTTGCGGGCCGTGGATCGAGCGGTAAGTGGCGTGAAAATATGTAAAATGGTGGTCACTATTCTTCGAATAATTTAAAATTAACGTAAAAGTATGAAATTAAATTACGATATTAGGTAGAATTTGTTTATTTATTCTCCAGTAAGAAAATGGTGCAATAAAAGTTAGGTTTTAAGGGCATTCTTTCCTTAATAAGAACAAACATTATAAACATAGCTGCCCGGCAGCGTATTTATGGACTAGGCCCATCATATTACTTACGAGATCATTCATTTCGAACGACTGCGGTGCCATGTACTTTGATGTAAACGCCCCCTTAAGGCTGTCGAACATGCATTCTTTGTCTGTTGGCAAAGGCACAATTTTACACGGCGACTGCCATTAAACTAGAGAAATTGTCTTCGAGGCCCTTACGGCAACCCCTAAAGGTTGTCGGATTTGAAAATCTTTTTAATCACTTCAGATAGTTTCATTCTATGTCCGTATGTCTTTATTTTTAACTGTCACTGCACTAATATCTGTATATTTCAGTTAAAGAAGTCTAAAATGAAGGTAAAAAGACTTTTTTCCAATGTTTTTAACTAACATTTTCCCCAAAGGATGCCAACGGAACCCTATTAATAAGCCTCCGCTGTCCGTCCGTCCGTCTCGTCACAGGGCTGTATATCATGAAACGTAATAGGTAGGCAGCTGAAATTTTCAAAGAGTGCGTATTAATTTTGCCACTATGACAACGGAATTATTTTGTTTTAAATCTTGTACGATGGTACGGAACCCTTCATGTGCGGGTCCGACTCGCACTTGGCCGGTATTTTAAGGTGGGCCTTCCCGCTCAACTCCCCATACAAACGGGGAAAGAAGATCACGCCCATATTTCTTGTCAGAGATCGCAAATTTTGCTCGAAATAGCTTAATTTGATCGAACTAGATGTCTGATGACCATTGGCATTGTACAATTGTGTTTGGTTTCTAAGTTATAAGGTCCGAAAGTTCCAATTTTTACTATAGATTTACTATAGATTATGTAATGATAAAGAAGAACATCTTAAAAAGATTAGTCATCAGACATAGCTTGTTTAATCCAGATTTATAATCTATTTTGTTTTTGTTAGATTATTGACTACGGCGGTAGTGGTTTACTTTTAGCTATAAGTCGTTTTGTAATTAAAATTTTCGTAAATCTTACGAAATCATACACTATGCCTTTTTCTTTGAAACATACAAGGTCCCAGAGCGCCACAGCACGGTTTTGTACCATGCCCGCGAATGAGTTAGTCCCGCCGGGTTGGGCCACCTTAACGCTCTTTCCTCACAGAGCAGGTAATAGGTAGTTTTTGCGCAGGAGGCATTGTGTGCAATTACCTAATAATTATTCTGTAATATTCTGTGTTCTAGGGTGGTTAGAGCAGCGAAAATGTAATCCGAAGTCGAAGGATTGAATCCTGTTCGGATGGATGCCCAGTTTTTTTGTTTCAAAAATATGATTACAATGATTCGATGTAGATGTCGCTGTTAAGACGAGATAATTCATATTTTTCCCCATACACACAATTATAATGGGCTATCCCGACTGTATACATCCCCTTAAGAATAGAGCTGCTGCGTGCGGATGATCGCAAAACTCTACTTACGCTCAAGAACTTATTGTATTTGGGTCGGACGTGGGTTGCCTTACCGACCATTCTTAATATGGGTCGAGCGATTACAATTTGACCCCAATACGTGCTCATATTAGACGCCTCCAAACGTACACATATTACTTACAGCAACGACTACGTATTAAAGATAAACAGCGGTGAAATCTTCACGTTGCATTGATGATTTAAATTTAAACATCTTATTAAGCCTGGTTTTCACCAAGTTCTGATTTATGTTAATCGACACTTAGAGGGCCTTTATTACTAAAGTGATGTTTCACTTGTTGCAAGCTGCTAACAAATGCCCTTAATATGCGGCGATTAAGCTAATCATCAGTAGGTAGGTAGGGCCTTAAGAATGCCATGCATATTTAGAGATTGTCCTTTTTATGCATCCTAACATGGATAGCTAATAATACACAACTACCGTCATGATATTAGCCCAATACACATTCCCCAAGGAATGAAGTGCCATGCCAGGGCCTTCCCTTAAGGTGGGCCAACCCGCTCATCTCCCCATACAAAAGGGGGAAAGAAGATCACGCCCATATTTCTTGTCAGAGATCCAAAATTTTGCTCAAAATAGCTTTATTTGATCGAACTATATGTCTGATGACCATTGGCATTGTAAAATTGTGTTTGGTTTCTAAGTTATAAGGTCCGAAAGTTCGAATTTTTCGCGCGTTTTATACGATAACTTTGGAGGTGGATTACGCAATGATAAAGTAAGAACATCGTAAAAAGATTAGTCATCAGACACAGCTTATTTAATCAAGATTTATGATCTATTTGGTTTTTGTTAGATTTTTGACTACAGCGGTCGTGGTTCACTTTTAGCTATAAGTCGTTTTGAAATGAAATTTTTCGTAAATCTTACCAAATCATACACTACGCACATTGTCTTTTTTGTGGACATGTTGCATCTTCCTCATCACGGAGCCTGTCTTATTCTTTGAAACAGAGAAGGTCCCAGAGCGAAACAGCACGGTTTTGTACCGTTCCCGCGAATGAGTTGGGCCCGCCGGGTTGGGCCACCTTAACGAGCACGGCTACACTGAACTGGATGGAAAACACGGAAAAAATATTTATGATTATTTTACACCACCTCTTAGGGAAAAGAGACCTACAGTTTTACATGGTTTCCGAACCATTCGTTACGAAATGCACTTATCTAACTCGGAAAGAGTAAGAAAATGGCGCATGACCGGGCCGAGGATTTGAACCCATAACCTCTCGCATGAAAGGAAAGCCTAGCCTTTACACCACGAGCTGTCCATCCAAAACTTATTCGTTTTTGAAAGTTAATTGAAATGGTGATTTTGGTTTATTTAACTGTTATTACCACAGAAATCGGAATCATTATATTTCGATTTCTGTGGTTATTACATACAAGAATTCGGTTAACAGTATTTGCTGGTAGAGTAGTATATCTAATGGTCTTAACTTCACACAAATATATGAATACCACAGCCTCAGTAGCCTAGTGGTGCGACGCCTTGCGAATCGATAAGCTGGGTAAGCACCTCTGGGCGCGGTTGGGTTCTGGATGGGTGACCATTTTCAACCGTTGAGGCTTTACGTGGTTCGGATTCCACGTAAAACTGTGGGTCCCCTTCCTTACTTACTAGGTGGTAGGGTTAATCCCGCCCGGGTCGGTACCATCGCATCGAATTAACGATGGTCGAAGCGGCAATGAAAATCGTCCGTGTTTTCCATCCAGTTCAACGTAGCCGAGCAATAGAAGGCAGGTCCTGGCATGGTACCTAGTTTCCATGTGGTGTGTTAGGCAAATATGTGACGTTCAGTTTGGCATTAGCCATCCATGTCCAGTTACATTAAAAAAAACCTAAACAATGTTAAGACTAAATACAATTAACTGAAACATCAATGATTCCGTCGAATTAAAGTTTTTTATGGAACCTCTGTTTTCCGAAACGTTGTCCTGAATGGTTCAAGTTCCACCGAAGCTAAAGCCTTGCCGCAAAGTTCTTGGCCTCTCCGGTCTCTTGAGGTTCGAGTTACCAAAGAGTGGAGTTTTAATTGAAAAGTTGGTAAGAGTTTGTGCCGCCATCTGCGTCGCACTGTTGTCTGACCCTGGGAGAGGAAATCTAGTCTTAGAGGAAAATCAGTGTTGTTTCGTAAGTAATGGGTTGAGTGCGGAAGATGGCAATGCTTTGGAAATTAATGCGGGCGAAAATATTTGTTAAGGTGGCCCAACCCGCTCATCTCCCCATACAAAAGGGGAAAGAAGATCAAGCCCATATTTCTTGTCAGAGATCCCAAATTTTGCTAAAAATAGCTTTATTTGATCGATCTAGATGTCTGATGACCATTGGCATCGTAAAATTGTGTTTGGTTTCTAAGTTATAAGGCCCGAAAGTTCGAATTTTTCGCGCGTTTTATACAATAACTTTGGAGGTGGATTACGCAATGATAATGTAAGAACATCGTAAAAAGATTAGTCATCAGACATAGCTTATTTAATCAAGATTTATGATCTATTTGGTTTTTGTTAGATTTTTGACTACAGCGGTCGTGGTTTACTTTTAGCTATAAGTCGTCTTGAAATTAAAATTTTCGTAAATCTTACCAAATCATACACTATGCACATTGTCTTTTTTGTGGACATGTTGCATCTTCCTCATCACGGAGCCTGTCTTATTCTTTGAAACAGAGAAGGTCCCAGAGCGCAACAGCACGGTTTTGTACCGTGCCCGCGAATGAGTTGGGCCCGCCGGGTTGGGCCACCTTAAGTCAGAGTTTTAAATGTTAGGCTTTCGAAGGTAAGTGAGGAAATAATATATACAGGTGGATTTCGGGCACGCTCCGAGACAATAATATACTGTCATAATAAGTAATAACCTACTGCTACCGAATTGGATGCCCGGCTACATCACTTTCGATGCTTTGAAACCACATAGAAAAAATAATGTGCAACTGTTCACGATTTTTCACAGCTAAAATTCATTCATTTATTGTGAAGTATTTCTCACTACTATTAATGTATTACGGAAGGATATATTAATGAGCTACTAACCGAGTATTAAACAGTTATATGTATGTGTAATCGACCGTGAAGCAAGGACGCATTAACTAAAGAAAGATCCCTGTAAAAAGAACTACCTTATCTTAACAATTGAATAGTACGGCTCACTAAAAATTAGGCGTGCAACTGTCCAGTTTCAAAAGGTACAGGAATTTCAACAGATTGGAAAGTACCTTTTCACTGAATATAAGATGTAAGTAAGAATTGAAAAAATACTAAAGCTAGAAACAGTTTCCACAAAGTTAGGAAAACAGTAAGAAAAAACATCCCACCACCACAAGGCAACCCAATTTAAATTAATTTAAAGGTCGATGAAAAATTGTCTTTTTTACGATTGCAGAGACCGTAGCGCTCTCTACTATAAAGCTTCTAGTTGCTAACAAATCCATCAACCGCATCACAATGCGTGTACAGCGCTGATTACATCGCACTATCATTTTTTTTATTTTTTTTATTTAAGAGATCGACATACAGAGTCACACACTTAATATTTCGAAGATAACATAATAAATTAACAATTACGGTACCGACATATCTTTATAAAAAAACAATGTATTTTAAATCGATTCTGCCGTAATTGTTACGCTGTTGCTATTCGTAACAATACAGCCTCCAGGCCTCCAGGCGGGATGTCTACGAAGAGAAACAAAAAATATTCCCGTCTGTGTTCCAGTTCTATTTATAGAAGCAACAGGCTGCTGCGTGGGAAGAGACCTTGAGGTGGAAAATTTATTGGTGTTCCCTAGTCGATAAACTGGGTATCGATGAAAAAATTACGTTAATCATTATAGGTGAATAATTATATACTTATGTGTATTTTATAGGCATTTCTGTGAATAAACTGAGATTTTGCTTTGTTTAATGCATTTTATTTCCCATTACTTGAAACGATGCCATACTAGCGATGAACTCTGCGATACATTGTTCAGTGTATTTAATGCCAATTCATTGATATGCATCCCAGTAGCTTCTACATTTAATTGTTTTCTTCTAAATTCGCAATAAAAATTCGTAGGCATAGGTGGACTCACATTTAGAATAGTTATTTATGACGGTTTAAATTTTCTACCGTACACATGTTATGAAATATGGTCATATTTTTCCATTTTGTTACACTGGACTGTTACAGTTTAATTGCCACTAAACTTAAAAGTCAGGACTTAAAACCACGCTATACATTTGTGACACGGAATAGATTCATCAATCTTTCACGTGTTGTTCTTTACAGATTAAACAATCCAAAGCGAGCCAAGAGCAAACCACGTTGACAAGGTTGACGAAATAGGAAGGATGCGACGCGCTAAAATAATTTCCTGCCGACCCATGGGATCAACGTTACAGGCCAGTACAATTTTTTTTGCTCAACAATTTTCTTCTGGGCGGATTTATAGCAATGGCTATGCTGAAGTCCTACAAATCAGTTTCAGTTTCTTTATTTCCTCCATTAGATGTATATTACACACTCGGATTCGTCATTTTTTTTCCTGTCGGTTCGATTACTTCTGGCGAAGAAGAGCCGACAAGAAACTTCGTCAGGTTGGTTATTGTATTTTTTTCCATTGATACTTACAAACTAGTTTATAGTGATTGATTAATACTGCTCACAAAAAAACATTATAATAAGAACATTTACATACATTGGTGAAGAGCAAACTCTTGACTACGATAATGACATCTTATTCTAAATTAATATTTATTAATTAAATATGTTAAATGATTCCATTCATTGGGACGAATACCCTACACGGCCTGTATAATCGACATCGACCAAAGCGCATCGCTTCCTTTCCCATCCCTATCACCTTGGATAGATACCCCTGCTGATCGGTGTTTTCTTACATTACTGTTCGTATTTATAGGTCGTGGGTGGGTTGAAGGAAATCGTGGGTGCTTGCCGCGCGTCGGCCCGGCTGACACACTTTCACGGATTGCGTCCGTCTATCTAATGGTAACTTAACGGGCCCTAATAGGGGGGACTAAGATTTATGACCCCACCTTTTCTTAAATTAGTTAAACTTGACTCCCGTGAATATATCGTTTTCTTTATGTAATTGGAAATGGGTGGTTAATAACACACCTGTCGTCATGCTATTAGCCGAACATACCGCATAGCCGTGGGAATTAGGCATGCCAGAACCATCCCTTTGTGAGCACAGCTAGATTGAAGTGGATAGAAAACACGGAACGATAAAGATGCTGTAGAGTTGTGAAAATGCAACGATAATGTCAATGGTCGGTTTAAGTTTATTGTTTATAGGTTTTATATCATCCATAGGCAGTACACTGCACTCGAATTTGTCATATTTTATCATTTGCCAGTTGAAAAAGCACAGCGAAGAAGAACTGACAAGACACCTTTTTCAAATTTCTCTTAGTCTAAGTTTGCAACATACGATTTACTGGTACCTATTTGTGTAACATACATTCATTATAACATTAACAGTGAGTCATTGATAGGAGAAAACACTGGAAAATACAACTTAATATGAATGCACGAAAACTAAATATTCTTGCTGTATGAAAAAATCGACAATTATCAGATTATTTGCAAAGAATATTCCCCATGTTGCCAATTGGAGCAGTCCAGTTCCCACTAATTCAGGAGCATCACACCGAGTACAGTCATCGCCTCTCCCAACCATATTTTAGGGAAAGAGGTGACCCGAAGCAAGGTGTCATCGCAAGCAAGGCCCTGAAAGTGATGCACTACTCTAGTGGCAACACGACAAAATTGTGAAACATTTGCACGTTTAGTTTATACTATTATTTCAGCCATTAACTACTACAGTGAACTGAGTGGTCAGTCTGAGTTCTCACCTAAATTGGGGTTTACGGTACCTCGAACGTCAAACCCCATACAAATGTTTACTACTTATTGTATGGTTTTACTTCTTCAAACTGTCAAATCAAACTCGGACCCACAAATGTTAATTCACTGCGCGCGCTCCTCAATTTCACCATACATTTGAAAACGCCAGTCGATCGGTTAGGCGTTAACGTCAATTTAGGTGACAACTGAGACTATAGGCTATGATCTCAAATGCCTATAATGGCAGCATGGCATCCCCGCATTTGCAATGTTCAGTCGTGCGGCTATCAGTGATTGCGTTCCTGAAATATAGCGCCATGAAGATGCTGGATAGTTGATAGAATGCAAAAATATTGAAATTGAGATGGCATCTTCGCATTTTAAAAAAAAGATCGGTCGTGCAGCTGTTAGTCGCTCCCTTTCTCGAGATGTGATGGTTTTTTGCGGGAGTGTCTGCAATTCGAAGGGCCATATTTTACGTCAACACGATTTTTAATTAAAAAACTAAGATAAGGAAGGCTTTCCTTTGACCTTCAGAAACCCTTCCCGGTAAATTAGGCGGGAAAAACACATCATTTTCTCCTCTAATAGCGCGAAGCCCCGATGATTAAGAATCCACCCGACCGGCGGGGAGGCGCTATCATAAATTTACCTGTCAGTTCTCGGGGCCTTGAATACGTTCGGTTCACTCACGAAGTACTCGGAGCATTTCGAAGTTTACACAACTGAATTTCATCAACAATGAGCTCCCCTGATAAAGGCTGTCATCGCAATGGTCCAGATTCCGGTCTAAGATGTCAAGCAGAATTCATTCTTGCTGTTTATACGATAAGGTCCGTTTTGAAAGATTTCGGTGTGTTTAGGTGGGGTGAGATTGTTTTTTGAAGAGGGTTGCCTTGCTATACTATGTGGGAAAGACAGATCAAAACAGAGAAATATTGGATGATATAGACATATGTAGTAAAATAGGCGGTGGACCTGTACAAATACAAGTTTTCGTGATATTTCGCGTGTTTGCGGTTTGTAGTACACATTCTGAACTGACCATCATATTGTCGTAAGGGATATTCTTCTTGGCATAAGTTGACAAATGGAAGAGAGCGCGTACCTAAATAACTATTGCAACTGAGTTTCGATTATAATCAAAGAAGTAAATGTGCAGATTAATAGAGTAACAGAGATATAATTTAAAGATCATACTGTAAGCCTCTCGTGCTATAAAAAAAATCACCACAGAAAATGTTCTGCACAGTCACTACGCTCGTACTCATGAAATGACAGCCACGAGTCATCCATGTGTTGTCACTTTCTAATACATACATAATATACATAATATACATAATATGTTATGTTTGATGACGTCAAGCGAAAGCGTTTCATTTTCTTCTGTGAAACGCTTTTTTCACTTTCATCTGTGACTTGTCTGTGACGAAAGCGAGAAGTTCTCGTGTTTGCTTCTGTCAAATTTTATGTAGAAAAAAATTCGCCTACGTTTTTTCTACATAGACTTTGACAGAAGAGAACACGAGAACTTTTCGTGTTCGTTGTTCATGAGTAGACCCCCAGCGCTGGCGTATGTTATTACAGTTACGCTGGCAAAACTCAGAACCATTGAGTTGAAAACAAACCAATAAAAATGCTAAATACGGTTAAATGATTCAGATATTCGTTGATAATAGGAATATTTTTTAGTCAACATTATTTACGAATACCAGGTACAAACGGCATCACCCTAGACGCCACACATTGGACTTTGACCCTCATACGTTTTCCTTGCAAATGCAAATGCCTACTATGGCGCCGAGTGTGATGCACTCTGTTAATGGTAAATGTACGAAATTAACATGTACAGACAGGAATATTTATTTTATTATTTCATAAGAATATTCGATGCGGCTGCCGACGTCTTAACCCATCACCTTTACTTTTCTAGAAAAACACAAATTTCTCTTTTATATAGACTAATCTCAATGTCAAACTGGAGCCTAGAAAAACAATGGGGACTCAAACAAAATACAGTGGTAATAAAGACGAGACAAATAAAAGGGCGAAATAGAGTGGACGCAGAAGTAAGTACTCAGGCTGAACGAATGCTTACTAGCTAGATAGGTCTCGTAAGGTCAGCGTTACACCGGCATATATAAGTCATATGAATTAAATATCGATGGAATATAACCTTTGGACCATATATAAGTTGAGCAGCTCGTGGCTGAGGGATGGGGTGGACTTGCCTTCCATCCCTCGAGGTCTGGGTTCAAGTACACCCGTCCCGTTCATGTACTACTTTCTTTTCCTTTCTGAGTTGGCATTTCGTTATGAATGCGAGCTGATCCATGATTAGGAATGCATGTAAACTGAAGGTGCCCTCCGTTACTAGGTGGTAGGGTTAAGCCCGCGTTGATACCATCGCATTGGAATCAGACATGGTCGAAGCGGCAATGAAAAATTGTCCGTGTTTTCCATCCAGTTCAATGTAGCCGTGCTCATAAAGGGAAGGTTCTGGCATGGAACCAAATTTGTCCGGGAATGCGATGTGTTGGGCCTATACGACAGTAGGTGTTGTATCAGTCATCTAGTCACATAAATAAGTCCCTTTTTTAAATAAAAAAAGTATGGAATATAATGAAAATAAACACGGTTACAGAGATACAGCCCTGAGACAGACGGACGGACGGACGGGCAGCGAAGGCTTAGTAATAGGGTTCCGTTATCACCCTTTTTAATAACACAATTATTTTGACTTTGAAAACGATATTGATTTCGAAAATTATGTGAAAAATACATATAAAACGATAAATTGATTGCATACACACTTGTTTCAAAAATGCATTTTTTGCATCTTATGTAGTAGTAAAGAAACCCATACAGTGATGCAAATCGATAGAATTATCGTTTTGTAGTTAGGGAACACTAAATTAAATTCTCACTTGAAAATCGGGGTTGGATTGGTGTTATTTTTTGCAGTTTTTTGATAAACTGGCGGGAATTTTTAAGGCAATGATAGGGACTATTAAGGTAAATGGTAGTGTTCATATTATTCGTATAATTGTCTAATGATCTTTATTGCTCGTTAACATTTAACGACCTAAAAAACGACCATTTTTGCCATCCGAAAATCCGACTGTGGAGCAAAATCCTAGATAACTACATCCTAGACAAGTGCATACAAGTTCATATTTTTCTAAATCTCAACATTAATACGCAGTCACTTTAAATTCAAGCCATGACATTGAATGAAAACGATGGTAATATGAACATGATGCAAATCGCTAGATGGATAGTCAGCTTAAATAAGATGGCACTTAAGATCGGTCCAGTATTGAAAAGCTCTAAGGAGAATAATACCTCAGAACGTCCTGGAGACATCGGAAAAATATTAGACTTCACGTATTTATGCGATCTACGCGGTCATAAATAGTTGTCAGCGAATCGATTGTACTCAGGAGAAATACATTCAAACAGCACTTTTATATTATACTAGTTGAGGTACCCGGCTCCGCACGGATCAGTATCGTTTTAGACTGATGTTGGGTTGAATTATTTTCTGGATATTAAATTAGTTCCCGATTTCAAAGGTCTCCACAATAGGTAGCATATGTCCTTCTTTAAGGTCCATCCTATGTCTATAGCGAAATTCATCAAAATTGGTTCAGCGCACGCCACCGACAGACACAGTTACTTTCGAATTTAAATATCAGTATGAATTTCTCCACGGAGATCGACGATTGCTATCCGTGATTTTTTTCCTCCCTATATGTTAGCATAAAATCACAAGCCATTGTGATTTAAGTAAAGCACAATTTATTTAAAATCTAAAAATCGAACCAATCGTTCCAACAGTTAAAACACAAAACGATTTAGCTCGGAGATATACGCGACTTTATAAATCCGTTTTTACGGACAATAGAATGCAGATTTGGTACTGAAAGCACTCCGGATTAAAAAAAAACGGGTAATCGGTATCTTAGAAAAAAAAGAAAGAAATTACTAAAGAGATACCTTCACGTATTTATGCGATTTATGTGGTCGTAAATTGTACTTATTAATTCATTCATTTCTTACATTATAGAACCAAAGTCCTTAACAAAATACATACACAATGTTTTAATGCAACATATTCAACCTTTCTTTCTTAACTTAAGCAAAACATGTTCACATTGGCACATACATATCTGCAAACTGCTTAGAAGGTAAACGTATATAACTATCAATTTTCTATTGTTGAGGGCACATTTTATGTGCAGCTAAATCACGAATTCGTTTTAAAGGGTTTCTAAGTATAAAAAAAAAAACAGTTTGTGCTTTCTGATCTTTGAAGTGGTTTAGATAACAGGTCAATCCGTATAATCAGCGTTCGGATAATCGGCGTTCTACTGTACATGCTTGGGGTATTTAAAGGCACCTCTGATTAAGGCAAGGCGAAATATGCCCCATTCTGAGATTTATTAGGAACATTTCAGGATGAATTTAGGTAAGCAAAAGTGCCATTCTTCCCACTCAGTTTTGAGGTGTCGTTTCATTCAGGGAAGGAGGACGTAGAGGTGAAGGGTTGTCAAGTTTAAGAATGTTGCCATCCAGAAAATCGGCTTATTGTGAGTGAGCGGCCAGTATTGTAGACCCGATAAAATGGTTATAGAACTCTGCCCCCGTCTGGGGGTCTACTCACGAGATTCTCACTTGTGTGTCACCGGTGACTCACCGGTGAAAAACTGGTTTTTGCCTTTGGACTTGAAATGTATTTAATTTCTGAATGAAAAACAATAAGAATATTCATGAAAACATTCCATGATTAATTACATACTTTAATTATTATTCATATTTGTTGCCTTGAGAATCACCCTACCGAATGAATATCTATGTGACAGATCTATTCAGTTGAGTGGAAACATGGTATGATATCTATATTTTATTATATATAAGTACGAGTTTTCAGGTGGCTTTCAAGGGCTTATAAATATTATATCTTTCGCAAGAAACACTGCAAGTTATATTGGCGCGTCGCAACCACCACAAAAGAACAATTATCGTATTACCTACGGTCGCATCGAAATAAAATCGACGGACTAGGTGTTACAATGTTCCACCTATGTAGAATTTTGTAGAAAACGATTACTACATAAAGTCACATAAGATGTCGTTTAATTCTGGATTACATGTGGCGTCAGGTTAGGCTTGATATCCTCTTGATCGGGGAGATCTATTCAGAATATTCAGGTGGTAAAGAGAGTGATATTCATTCCTGACACATTACACCTTATAATAATTTTAAAAAGGTCTCACAGATTCAGTGTGTTTCATTTGCTGTCTCGAGGCGTGTACAAAATTGTGTTCCTGTGAGAAATATTATATTGGTCAGATAAAGCGAGGTGCGACACGGGTTACGGAAAAAAGTAGTAAAGAAGGACTCCGAGAAATCTGCTTTGTGAGAGCTCAGGACCAAATCACTGGATACGTTTCGATTAGTTCGCATAATCGCCTTCGAAAAAAGAACTATCCCAAGATATGGAGATCAAGAAGCACAGCCACTTTAATCGAGAAGACTATTTTAAGCTCTGAGGAAGGTCAAGCATGACTGAGCTCATATTGCCTGTCGCCTGAAGTAAGGAACGCAACCTAAGAGATTCTGCAACTACCCGCACCCACAGCTACAATTTACGACCACGGCGAGCCTAGCTGTCAGTCGACTGCTACGTACGGGCGTAGTGGTTGCCTCCTTGACAACGAGCCGAAGGATCAACTCGGAACGTCGGAGAAAGTCTTATGTATGTACTACTATTCCAGGTGATTTTATAAATACCTGCACCGTTTTAGGGGTGAAACAAAAGAAATTAACCTCCTTAATATAAAACATCGAAATTCTATAAAAAAACTTTATGCTTAATGAATTTCTCACAATAGAATTGAAACGAAACCGAAATTTCGTGGAGCGCAGTCATGTTTGTCTGTACACACTTTTTCTCAAACTTTGGATATTTTAGTGAAACAGAAAAGACTTGGTAGTTATTTTTTGGTTTCATTTAGTAGATAAAATAAAATGAATAACACAGATTGATTAAAAAAAGAGTTCTGTAAAGACTGTCTACGTCTTGGCCCAAATCAGCAAAACATCATTCGCGTGTATCGTGTCTTCCAATTGCATCAACTGCTATACCCGTCATTTGGAATTCTCCTACAGTCCCTCCTCCTACATGCCTTCTAAAACAGTGTTTAAGAAAATACCTACATACATTGTAGATTGATTTAACGTTTTTCCTGCGTTGCATTGACTGCAAAGATTGAACATTCAAATATATTGCCGTCGTCACCAAAATTGTATTTGGCATCAGACGCTAGAGCCAGTCCTAGGTTGACTTAAGTAAATATACTTTTTCGTACTAAGTACGGCGCTTTTTCCAAGGAATGTTTCCCCTAATACTCATTGTATTATTCTTTGGCAAAACTCAAGGAATTATCAAAGGAATTTACCAACGTAAAACGTTTGCAACGGAGGCTGGAAATGACAGAACGCTCGTTATTTTGTAAATTGTAACCTTCTTGGGAGTTATGCTCCAATACCGAGCATAACTTTACCTCCAATCGTTCCACTGAGCGGCAAAATGAAATAAATAAAAAAAAAGGCGACACGGGACCAAGTTCCGAAATGATGCACGAAAAGGCGGTAAATTGTTTGCAATCTCAAAAAACCGGCCAAGTGCGCGTCGGACTTGCACACGAAGGGTTCCGAACCATCGTACAAGATTAAATACACACATACAAGTCACGTTTTTTGTATGGGGCCCCCTTTATTTTTTATTGTTTTTTTATTTTACCTATTTGTTGTTATAGCGGCAAAATTAATACATACTCTGTGAACATTTTAGCTGCCTGCCTATTACGGTTCATGAGATACAGCCCTGTGAAAGACGGACGGACGGACGGACGGACGGACAGAGGAGGCTTAGTAATAGGGTTCCGTTTTCACCCTTTGGGTACGTAACCCTAAAAAGATAAAGAAATGACCGTACATGATTGTCCGCTGCGAGCCCGGCTTCATTGCGCAGGAGGCCAGTTCAGGGAATTCCGAGTTGATGAATCAAGAGTGTTCTCAGGAGACGAATACCTTCATAGAAGCATACCTTAACGCCGCTTTCCTAACTATAATAGTTTGGAAAATATTTATTGATCCAGTGAGGATTCAGGTGTGTGAGTTCAATATGTATACTAATTAGCGCAGGAATTGGCCTCCTGGACATGAATATATGTAACTGTATCGACTTATATTAATTTGATGCCAACATTGTTACTTAAAAAGTTAAAACCTTACCTGAAATGTTGGATTTTAGTTTTCTTCATCAGCATACGTGAAAATTAATAAAAGAACTTACAGAATGCACATATTCAAGAGTTGCAAGATTTTAACATTAGTTTTAATTAATGTACTTACAGACTGCACATACAAGAGTTACGAGATTTTAACATAATTCAAGTGGAAGTTCTTTTAATTAAAACTTGGTAAAGAAATAACGGCAAGTTGTGCACTGCACGTGGCCTGAGGTAACGGCGTGGGAGGGAAAAAGAGAAGGTTTCACGTCCCGCGTGCTTCCGTCATGCTAACCTGACAGTTAGAAACTTCGGGAAAACGTGAGAAACTTCAGTGCCGGCGCATCTGGCAATGAACTTTCTACATACTTGCAGTAACAAGACAACGGTGGATTTTTGGTGATGGCTTCATAGATTATTTTACCAAAAAAATATTAATTTAATGTATTTTTTTTTATTTAATCTTAGACGTATTAAAGTATATATGTATGTACTTGTAATCAAAATAACTCTAACATCCGCTCCACCTCTTTATTACCGAAGTGTTGCTGTCATTATACATATTTCGATTTGCCTGTGTACAGCCTGTTTACATTTTTGTTTCACAATTACGTTGTAAAAGTTTTTTGTGCAATAGATAAACGTTTTTCTTTTTTTTTGAAGGTTGAACCGGCCAACGGTTAGTAAGAATTTTTAATTGATGAAAGTCGAGATTTTTAAAAGTCAAATTTCTTCAAAAAGGCGGACCTTAGACCCTTATGAATGTGAATAAATCACAAAAAAAACTACCCAAGTTTCACCCCAAGAGAAGAATTCGAAGTCGTATGTACCTATATTTCAAAATTATATTCGTGAGCCTAACCAAAAGAGGAGTTGACACAGTGGCATACTTAATAATTGTATTGTTATTGGTCATTACGTTCGTCGTGACAGGTTTAATACGTTCCTCTTGTTACTATAGGAAGCCGAGATTATCGTTTGAATAGTGTTTTTTTTTATGTGACTGGACATGGATGGCTAATACCACAAGTTCTGTCATGGTATTAGCCCAACACACCACATGGGAACTAGGTGCCATGCCAGGACCTTCTTTATATTGCACGGCTACATTGAACTGGATGGAAAACACGGACAATTTTCATTGCCGCTTCGACCATCGTTCATCCAATGCGATGGTAAACAACCCGGGCGGGATAAACCCTACCACCTAGTAAGTAAGGAAGGGGACCTACAGCTTAACGTGGAATCCGAACCACGGCCAGCCTCTCTCAACGGTCGAATGGTCACCCATCCAAGACCAGACCGGACCCAGCGTTGCTTAACTTCGGAGAGCGATCGCCGAAGTGTCGCGCCACTGGGCCACTGAGGCTGACATTTACTATGTACACAATGTCTTGAAAAACTCTATTGAATAATGGGCCACCGTGTGCCAATCTGTAACCAGCCGATATCCATACAATCACGTAGTGCCAGACCGTGCCAGACCGAAGGACATTGTGTTGTGTGAAATTTGCGTGTGGATTTGCGGCCATTTGTTGCATATGTGGATAATTGGAACGTGTATAGGTTATTGCCCGTCTGGTTTCGTGCCGGTGTGCGCAGACGCGGTGACCACACCAATACCGTAAGCAAGAACAAAGAGGGTACGGGTATTGTGGCCACAGCTACCCAGTATACTGAAGTTTATAATTCAATGGTTTGACACTGACTAACGCAGCCCTTGCTTAGGTTTCTTGAGCCCTAATTTCGTTTAAGGCTCCATATGGCTCTAACGTCCAAAATTTAAGGTTTATTTGTATTTTATCTCAGCACTGGTTAAGAATAAACACCCGTAGAATAATCTAAATATCAAAGTTTAGACTATTAACTAGTGTATGACCGTAAAACGGTTTTAATGCGTTACTTATATTCTTTAAAAAAATATGTTTGTAAACACATATTTACTAGGTTTTCAAGCCGGCGCTTGGAAACTATAAATGATTTAAAAATTTTTTTTTTTGTGGAACAAGATCACATATTTATCTAGTGAATAAGCGTGAAACATATATAAATTATCTTTAAAAAGTAGAATTTACAAAACAAAAACATACATTTTGCTCGCCTGAAAAAGATTTTGACGCGCAATAATGAACCGTAACGCAAACTCACTGTTTCCGGAGGTCGCCATTATCATTTGTTTGCTTTACGCTGGACTAAGTTGGAGCCGTAAGAATAATAAAATTAAGCTCCCCAACGTAGTTTACTAATCATTTGAAAACCACTGTTCCATTTGCTTGATATTTGGGACTTAATATCAGGCAACAGATATCTATGTCTGCATGTATCTGTTTTTTAGAAAAATGCATCCTGTGTGAAGACAAGAAAATTTGTATGAAAATATTCTAATGCCTGTTATTTGACTTGCTTTAGATTTTTCAGCAAAACAAAAACATGCAGACACAGATATTAATTGTAGAATATTAGATACCAAATATCAAGCAAATAGGAATAGTGTTTTTCCAATGATTAGTAAACTACGTTTGTATGGGGAACATAGCTTACGGGCCGTTCTTAATGTCTGCTGACTACTTGTCCAATTAGATTTCTGAAGAAGGTAAGATATTATTTATTTTCAACTAGCTGAGGCTCTGTTCGCGGGCGTGTTATTTAAACTGTTCATTTTAAAATAATCTAGATCTCAACAACAACGCAACTTACCGGGTCCAATATAGCTAACCTTCCTCAGACTTCAAGTCAAATTGGTAAAGCCGTTCTCGAGTTTTCGCTCAGCAGTATTAGTCATTAATTTTAATTTAATTGTCATATAATATATATTCTATAGAAGATAATACAATAGGCTCCAATCCAAACTATACTCGCGCGCACTTGCTTTCCATGACTGGAGGCCACGAATTCGAATCCTTTATCGTTCATGCACCACTTTATTCCCTTTCTGAGTCCGAGAATGCGGCAGTTCCATGTTTTATAATGCATTTAAAATTGTAGGTCCTAGTGCTAGGTGGCAGTATTAAACCCGCCCAGGTTGATACCGCCGCATTGCATAAAGTGTGGTCAAAGCGGCGATGAAAAAGCGTAAGCTATGCTCAAAAAGAGAGGTCCTAGAACGGCACCTAATTCATTCGGGAATGCAGGGTGTTGGGTTATTGACAGTGGGTCTATTATTAGCCATCCATGTCCAGTTTATATACAAAATGAAATACTTTAGTCAACCTTGGATACATGTTTTTAAAAAAACCAGCTTTGACAAAAACACTATTGATGTTAGACCGCACAGTTTGATTCTATCCAAGAAACATTAAGAAAGAGATTACTACCAATAATTTTACCGTTTACTCGCATATAACAGGGACTACTAAAAGGTACATCTTAATGAAAGTACGTGCACCTTTCCTCGTGATTTGTCACCATTAGAAGTCTGCTCATATCTCCTAAGTTTCACGCGTGAATACGCGCGATAAACTCTTATGAACATCTCGATAAAATGAGAGATGCCGACGGGCCAACGCGCGTAAATAAGTCCAGCTTCTTCAGGCAGAACACCAAAGGGAACTTATATAAGATCGCGTCATCAGTAAGCGTGGAAATTGCTTATACGAGGGCAAGCGGGAACGCGTACGTTAAGGAACGTTTATATAGGCATTGATTTGGCATATTACATGGCACTTGATTTGTTTCCATATAAAAGGCAAGTGCTCTTTATAAACCATAATTACAATTAAATTACAACTCTTAAATTGGTTAGAAAAAACGGTGCCAAATTGAAAGCAATGCCTCGTAATATAATGCCAAAAATGCAGTACCGTTTTCTATAGTTTTGAAAAAAAAAAATCGTTTTTTAAAATAATTTTGATAATTGAAACTGGCCTTTGATTTGTTCTTTGCCGGGTCCTTATTGAAAAAATAAACTGTTTATCTAATATAAATATTATAAGGGAGAAAGTTTGTAATAATGGATGGATGGATGGATGGATGGATGTTTGTTACTCTTTCACGTAAAAACTACTGAATGGATTCTAATGAAACTTTACAATAATATAGCTTATACATCAGAATAACACATAGGCTACAATTTATAAAGATATTGTGCCCATGGGCTTAAGAACTTTCACGGGGCTGCGAAAACGATGCCAGTAGCGCTACTTCACACCAAGGGGAGCGGGGCCGGGGGCGGCGGCGGGAGTGGGGCCGGGGGCGGGGCGGGCGGTCCGCCGGGGGCGGGTGCGGGGAGGGGGGGGCGGGTACAGCTTGGTATTTCCCGCAACTTTAGGACTACTTGGTTAAATCCTTGAGAACCAATTACTCGATTTGAATGCGGATTGTATCTACGTCTAGCCTGATTCTACTCAAAACTTATAGGCTACATAATATAACGTTTCATTACCTGAATGGTGAGTAGAGAGTGTTAAATTCTTATAACTTGCGAACCACTAACCCGATTTATGTGCGTATTTTATCAATGTATAGGATCTCTGGGAGCAGTCAGGTTCGAGATGGGTTACTGTTTTCGATGTTGAGGCTAGCTGTGGGTTGGAGTCCACGCAAAACTTACCTACATTACACGTTACTTACTTACTAGGTAAACAATGTTGCAGTGCAAGTGCAGAAAGGTTCTGGCGGCAAATGCTTTTTTTTTAAATAGCCACCAAATGTCAACGAAGCTCTAAATGGGAATTATTGGATGTTTCTCATTAAATCATGCTATTTCATCTCGAACGATCTTGATTAAATTTGGTAGATGGATACATTGTCATGGACCAGTTTGACCCTATTTTGGATCAGCCATGTGGGCTACTTTTTATCCATGAAATAATTTAGCCGACACTAACCCGAGCGGAGCCGGGTACCGCAGCTAGTTCAATCATATTATAGATAGCGCTAGGAAAAATTTCAATCATCAAACTTTCAACTTCATTAGACATATAGAAGGATCATGCGTAAATTCATCCATTTGCGGGTGCTTCCTCTTGGCCAAATCTTAAGAAAAAAATGCCAAAATGCACCCATTTGTTTTTTATTAAAAATCCCGTGTTAAGAAAATTTATTTAATTTTTTAAAAATTCCAACAACGAATGCAGTGTTCTACTATAGGCAAGCTTGCCTCCGCCTTTGTTTTGGGCATTCTTATTTTCTTTCAACAGACATTCAGCAACGCTGGACCCAGCTTAATTTTAAGAAATAAAAGCTTGGTTGCATAAAAAAATCAGAGTTTCGCGCTTTCCCCTCTAGTCGACGCTCGCTAAATCCTCTTAAGCTGTTGTAATCCGCCATTAATGATCCGCTAACTCACGTTAGTCGCTGGAATTAGGCTTCTCTGTCGAATTTTATTAAACGTTATGCGCATAATTTCTATTCAGTGCCCATCAAGTAAGAGTATACAATAACTCAATTCGTTTGAGCCGGCGCGTCATAACCGGTGATGAACTAGTTTGCAAAGTCTTTGATATAAATAAAAGCGTTAGCAATAAGTGAATGAGCTCATAAAAGAACGCCATCTTCTTCCTTCGGCGAATTTTGAAAACAGGATTTGAAGGTCTTGTAAATTTCTATATTTGCTTTATTTGATTACCCAGATCTTGGAATTGCCTAAACTTCTTCCAGTCATTCATTCGTGCACCTAAACGTAGTAGGGCTATACCTATGAAATTTGAGATTTGTATGAAAATTGTAAAATATAAAAAGTGCTGGCCCCAATTATCTATACAATTTTGCCATTTTCATGGCAATTTGTTTATCTCGTTACTGTAGAAATCTGCCGGACGGGAGGCGATGAAGTCAGCGAAAGCGTTTTGTACAGCCTTTCGGGTGTTGAATTTTTTCCTCACTTAATTTTTTTCAAAATTTTGAAAAAAGTAGAAATCTGTTGGAGCTAAGGTCCGGTGAGTACGGTGGGTGACGGAGAGCTTCCAGCTATAACTCTCGTAGCTTTGCGATGGTTCGTAGTATGAGCTCGCGCGTTGTCGTGGATAAGCAATGGGGAGAAGCGATTGACCAGTCTTGGTTGTTGAATTGCGAACTTCTCCATCATTGTTTGCAATTCTCGGCAATAGATATCTGCCGTCACTTATGTGTCATTCATTAAGAAGTGGTGTACAATTACGTTCGTAACGAAATGTGCTTATCGAACTCAGAAAGAGAAGGAAAGAAGTGTATTAACGGGGTGGATTTGAACCCATAACCTCTGGCATTCAAGGCAAATCGGTTCGCCCTTGAGCTACGAGCCGCTCCAGCAGTAATCGTAGAGGCTTACCAGGCTTGCAGAACGTCGCAGGAAGTCGTACAATAAAAAGTAGCAGCAGCCAACGAGGCTAGACTCGAGCTCGTGCCGGCTGAACCAGTCGAATTCGTACATGGAGAACTACAGGTAGCGCTGCCGGAACTCCTCATAGCCAACGCCGCGGGACACGTGGTGGATGGTGGGGTGGGGGGTGAAGGGACTGACCTGCGGCGCGCACAGAATGTTCATGGTGTACTCGATCTCCTGCTGCAGGTCGGCGTGCTCGAGCAGCCCGCGCAGCACCACGTGCCCGATCAGGTCGTGCCGGCTGAACCGGTCGAAGTCGTACACGGAGAACTGCAGGTAGCGCTGCCGGAGCTCCTCGTAGCCAACGCTGTGGAACACGAGTATTTTTGAACCTTTACAAGTGACCACTGTATAACATACAATAGTTTTTTTTATGTGAAACATCTATTGGCGCTCCATGATAGTAAAAGCTACTCAAATGGCGTGACGGCCGTCTCTTATCCCGTCATTGTATGACCGCTAGGTATTTTGTAAGTAAAACCCTAAGGGTAGAGCCTTAGGGGGAATTGCCATTTTTCGAAAATTAATAACATCAAAGCCGCAGAAACTTGTAAAACAATATGGGTAAAAAAGCAGTAAAAAATCGACGTAGCCCAAAAAGTAAACATTACATAAGCAATAAAAATCTTATTGCAGGATACACCTACATAAGTTAATACATGGTAATTTATTCAGAAATATGGAATGGAAAAGCACTGAACAAACTCAACGGATTTCCACATCGGCGAGCGTATCTTTGATCTGAGCTTTGGTTTGTGAAAACTTACGTCGTTATTAAGCTCAACTCTTGCGGTCACAATCCTTACCGCATTTCTCTATGCTCGGCCGGGCCTTTAGCGAAATTTAGTTCGTTCAAAGAGATAATGAAAGATGTGTTTACGTAATATCAATCTTTACCCAGCTCGGGTTAGATCGTCCTTGAACTTAGCTTTGCTGCTACATGAGATGAGAGCGAGGACAATGTAACACCCTTAATATCGGCGGGGGAATAGTTGTGGACGAAATATTTCACGGAACGCTCGTTGGCGGGCGTCGATGGGCATAGTTTCCTGAAGGGCTGAGAGGACATTATGTGCCTTTATTTTGGTTTAATATAAAGCAGCGCATGAAGGCGAAAAAATTTACAGGTTGTTAACTTAGATGAGTTGTTAATACAATAATGGAAAAACCAAGAGTTAATTTTCTATTCATTCTAAAAACCTTAAAATCACCAACATTTTAAAAATCAAGTGTAAACCAGATCTAACATGACCACACCTCGCCTAGTTCGCGCCAGCTTGTACCTGCGATTATTTTTAGCAAATAAATGAAATTTAAATGCGAAAATCACCTAAACTGTCAGTGATAACATTTTCATCTTTACTTCTTTATTTTTGAACCGGTGTAATTTGTAAATATTATTGATCATGTCTGCTTCGACGGTATTCAAATGCGAAAACTCGTTAATAACTGTTCATTTGATGAGGTTTTCACCATTTAAGGTGGGCCCGCAATCATCGGAAAATTACGCTCCCCACACAAATGTAGTTTACTTATCATTTGAAAACAACTGTTCCAATGTACTTGATATTTATATGTTTTCGTTTTTTCGATGCATGGTATCCTGGGTCGAACCACGCAAAAATATGTATGAAAATGTTCTTTGGATTCCGTTTAATTTTAAAAAAATCAATAAAAACGTGCAGACACAGATATTTGTCGTTTGAAATTAGATATTAAATATCCATTCAATTGGAATAGTATGATGGGGACCCATGATAGCACCCATGATGGATGATTATTTTTACGTTTAGGTCATTAATATTATTATTATTTTTTTAAATTTGTAGGTTTATATATATCTTATTTTAATTATGCCAATTTTTAGGGTTCCGTACACAAAGGGTAAAAACGGAACCCTATTACTAAGCCTCCGCTGTCCGTCCGTCCGTCCGCCCGTCCTTCTGTCCGTCCGTCCGTCCGTCCGTCCGTCCGTCCGTCCGTCCGTCCGTCCGTCCGTCCGTCCGTCCGTCTGTCACAGGGCTGTATCTCATGAACCGTAATAGGTAGGCAGCTGAAATTTTCACAGAGTGTGTATTTATTTTGCCGCTATAACAAAAAATAGGTAAAAAAGGGGGGCCCCATACAAAAAACGTGATTTTTTTGTGTTAAATCTAGTACGATGGTACGGAACCCTTCGTGTGCGAGTCAGACTCGCACTTGGCCGGTTTTTATTAATAAATGAAAGAAATGTTAAAAAAAATGGAATTGGAAAGTGGTTTTCAAAAGATTTGTAAACTACGTTTGTATCAGCATAGATTACTGGCAATTCTTAACGTCGAAAACTCCATAAGCTTAAAAAAGGATCAACAGTCGTTTACACGCTGTATACATTTTACTGTCTGTTAAAAGCATTGTTTAACTTATTAAGTGCAAAACTACTTTCTTTCACAATAGAGATTCAAAGAACTGATCTGTTTGCATAATTGGACTACCGTTACTTTAGTCCTACGGAATCGAACTCGGGAACTTTTGCATGAGTGCGCCCATCTAACGCAAAGCTCGCATCCGATTTCAGGTCACGTCGCGTATGAGATTACACCTTTCAGGAATGAACCGCAGGGCGCGCGTCGGAGCTAGAGAGCAACTTAAATGTAAACTGATCTGAAAATAAGCGTTACCATATGAAATTTGGGACAGTCCGGACACAAAGTACAACGATTTCCTCTAGTTTGCCGTGTAACATTACCTCACATAATTTGTTCTTAATAAGCGACAACATTTGGTGCTAGAATACAGCGTGCGTTTTTTTTTTATCAAAATCGGCCTCGTAACTCCTTTGAGTGTTTTTTGCTATTCTTTATAGCTTCGGATTTGGCCATGAAGGCACACTTCAAAAATTCACCCTGTGTATGTTCATGGACGGATAGTAATAATTCGTGAAAACGAATGAACTATTTGGAACACAAGTCTAAATATTGGCATGTATTAGTATGTTAAAAAAATATAACCTATATGGAAATTTGTAACACCCCAGAATAAAGCTGAACTAAAGTTATAACAATTAAAAACGTGGAAGACTCACCATAAAAAACGGTATCTTTACACGAGGCTCTTGTGATATTGAAATTGTCCATTAATGTGTAAATTAGATCATATGTGGTGCAAGTTGCTTCGACCTTGGTGGTTTATCATCGATAAAATTAGCAATACTGGGCGCGGTCGGAATTTGGGTGGGTTATTATTCAACCGTCGAAGCTGTCCACGGTTTGGATTGAACTTTAAACTCTAGGCCCCCTCCCTTCACACCTTTCATTCGTACACAAGCAGTATACACCCTAATTCGCCCACACACCTCACCACACTCACACACACACATGGTAGCGGCTGTAAGCCAGCGCCAGGCAGGGCAATTTACGTACCTCCCTGGTATGCTGAGCCTTGGCCTTTTTTGCACACTATTGATAGATATTCATTATTCCAACGATATCTGTAATTAGTACACATTTCTTAACGATACCGATTATGTAACACTGAAAAAAAATTGCATTTATTTCAAAATTTTTGGTCAACCTATATTTTTCTTTTTCTTTCTTTCTATCCCTTATTAGGTACTTAATTGCTACCACAGAAATATACCAGTCGGGAGCCGACAAAAGGACAAAACAAAAAATAAATAAACTTTGAAACCAATCACTATTAATTCTGGCAGCGGCCTGTCGCAAACAGCGGTAAGCCACAGGATGTCAAGCTATCGTCCAAGTGTCCTTGCTCTCTTTTCATCTCGGTAAGGGCACAGGAAACTAGAGTCAAAGTAGATGGCGCTACGGTCGTTCGTGGCTATTTCTTCCATAACCACGGAGGAGGGAGGTAGAGAGGAGATGG
Organism: Incurvaria masculella; assembly: GCA_946894095.1. Taxonomy (NCBI): domain Eukaryota; kingdom Metazoa; phylum Arthropoda; class Insecta; order Lepidoptera; family Incurvariidae; genus Incurvaria; species Incurvaria masculella. The sequence goes on along the minus strand of OX335660.1, from coordinate 11,975,424 downwards.
TCTTAGCAAACTGGGTCTGTGTCCACCAAGAGGGTCTCTTCGTCACAGCCCACATGATAAGAAGGCATGGCTTAGCGTCATTAGCGACATGGCGCTGGCGGTGTAAGGTTGTGGGACAATATAATGGTCTGCGGCGCAATTTTCAGCGAACAGTCGATAACACGATGAGATTTTGTGTAAAATGTTACAAATATTACACAGGACAAAATAATGTAAAGTTTGCAGGTGGAATTAAGTTTTATTTGTCAGTAAAACACCTCATATTTAATAATTTGAGTCAATATTCGAGCATTGTATCGATGTATCACTCATGCTATGTGCCGATAGATGACGCGCAATCATTTTCTTTGTACGGTAAGAAATGTCTATGACATTTTTAATTTAAAATTATTTAAATCCGCGCGAAGGTATAGATTTAAATTTCGAAGGTCTTTTTATGGAAAAAACTAACAGTAAAATGCAAAAGGCGCCATCTAGTTGCAGTCTTGTAACCACTAAGAATAGCTCTCGCAATAGCTGCTACCAGAATACCGGTTCTTCCGGTAGATGGATTTAGCACAAAAGGCGGAGCTTGAACACCCACCATGAAATGTTTTTCTCCCCGCTTCCCCGCGCAGTGTCACGCTGCGTTCCTTAGTAATATGAGCTAACAACACCTCCTCTCCACCTCCCTCCTCCGTGGCCATAACTCTTTAAGGCTCCAACTGAGTTCAGCGTTCAGGAAACAAACGATAATGGCGACCTCCGGAAGCAGTGAGTTTGCATTAGGGTTCATTGTTGTATATGCCCGTCAAAATAGTTTTTAGGCGAGCGAAATTTGTATTTTTGAAATAGTAGAGTAAATAAATATTTGTTTCACACGTATTCACTAGATAAACATGTGATCTAATACCACAAAAAAATAATTGTCTAAATGATTTATAGTTTCCAAGCGCCGGCTTGAAAACCGAGTAAAAATGTAATAAATATGTGTTCAAACACATATTTTTGTCAGCCTCAGTGGCCCAGTGGCGCGACACTTCGGCTATCGCTCTCCGAAGTTAAGCAACGCTGGGTCCGGTCTGGTCTTGGATGGGTGACCATTCGACTGTTGAGAGAGGCTGGCCGTGGTTCGGATTCCACGTTAAGCTGTAGGTCCCCTTCCTTACTTACTAGGTGGTAGGGTTTATCCCGCCCGGGTTGGTACCATCGCATTGGATGAACGATGGTCGAAGCGGCAATGAAAATTATCCGTGTTTTCCATCCAGTTCAATGTAGCCGTGCAATATAAGGAAGGTCCTGGCATGGCACCTAGTTCCCATGTGGTGTGTTGGGCTAATACCATGACAGAACTTGTGGTATTAGCCATCCATGTCCAGTCACATAAAAAAAAACATATTTTAACAACGAATTAAAACCGTTTTACGTTCATACTCTAGATAATAGTCAAAACTTTGATATTTCGATTTTTCTACGGGTTTTTATTCCTAACCGACGCTGAGTTATAATAAAAATAAACCCAAAATATTGGAGATTAGTGTCATATAGAGACTTAAAAGGATGTAGATACAAATGTTAACTATGTTGGGGAGCAAACTAAGTAGAAGTAAAACAATTAATTAATTATTAAAAAAACAATTATAAAAATATGCTGGAATTTATTAGATAGCACGTTATTGTTTTGCTGAAAAATCTAAAGTAAGTAAAATAACAGGCAATATAAAATCTTCAAACAAATTTTTTTTTCACTGTTTTGTGACACAGGATACATTTTTTTAAATGACAAACGCGTGCAGATATAGATATTTTTTGTTTGATATGAAATCCCAAATATTAAGCAAATTAGAACAGTGATTTTAAAATTATTAGTATATGAAAGGCGAAATTTTCTGATGCATGGACCTTAAGTTTAGATTTTTAAATATTTTTTATATTTTGATTGATTGAATGATTGAAAATTCTTCAATACGCCACAAAAAACAATTTGCAAAAGAAAGTATAGTGCCATAACAACATAAGTAGGGCGCAAATGCGGGCTTATCCCTCAAAGAGATTTCTTCCAGCCGACCTTTGGGTGTTTGAGAAGTTCAATAGGGATATATTCGTAGGTAGTGGCGGTAGGTTTGGTTTGTGAGTTTGAGTTTTTTTTTTAAAGATTTTTCAGTATTTAGGATGTTGTCGAGACGAGGAAGGTCGCTCAAATATGTACATTAGCAATGATTTATCAAAAAAAAAAAATTGCAGCGTAAATGAGTACAAACAAACCACATGCCACTTCTCCTTCCTATTCTCTTCTGTGGTGCCAATTCATAGCACACCTGACAGTCAGGTGCTATCAGTGCCGCACGGAATGGCCACGATTTCCCCGCGGAATCGATCCCCGCCGCGGTCGTCGGAACACGTCGCTTCCGTCGGTCCGTATCGCGTCACGCTCCGGCGTTTGACGCGCCCAAACAGTGACGCCGCAAAGCGACGTTGCTTCTGGCCTTCGAAGCGTTGTTGATTTTGACGCGGGGTAGCACAAATGTTGGCTTCCGAAATATACTAAGCGAGAAATCGGTAGAACCATTTTTCATCTAAGTAGAACCATGGATAAAAAGGGACGAAATATGGCATCGAGCGCTGTCTCCCAAATTTTATAAAACTACAAATACAACTTAAACTGAGACAATTGACTGATTTTTTTCCAAGATTTTCATTTAAATTTTAGTACACATTTAAGAATTATTTCATTACAATAAACTGACTTAAAACTAAAACCTAAACTTACGTGCCACATACGAACATAGTCGCAGACATATTGGAGGGTTTGTGTGGCGGGGAACTGACTTGACGAACGCTATATTAGAGCACATTCGCGCGCGGTGGCGATGTTTCGACTGTGTCGCAAACGACGCGCCGCCACCGGATTCCCATACAAGTATGTGGTAATTTTGACCATATAGTGCAGACGCGATATCGACCGCATGCCACTTCTCCTTCCTTTCTCTTCAGTGGGTAAAACGGTCGGTTATTTTGACCCCAATAGGATCTCATGTAACTGGATGACACTGGATAACACCAGTCATGACAAAAGCCCTACATCGCTTCCCAAAGAAATAAGGTGTCATACCACTACCAGGTAAGAAACGGATAAATAGGACTAATTAATTATCAAAGCCATAAGCGAAAGCTTCATGAATACCTGAAGAGGAAGGTTTCGTTGAAGACCGGGTTGAGGTTCTTGCGATGCACCTTGGTCTGGAACTTCTTCTTGCGGTCCGGCAGCAGGAACACCTTGATGTAGGGGTCGCTGCTGCCGGACACGTCCTTGATGGGAAGGTCACGCGCCTCGAACACCTGCGACACCACACCATTACAATCGGCACCATATGTACGAACATCATTCAACAAATCACACTGCTGAAGGAACTAGATTTAGGAAGGAACACGCAATTTGGATGTTTCCATGGTTACAAAGACAACGATGTAAAAACAAAACAAATCGTGGGAAAACAAATGAACAATTGAATTTAAAAAAGGAATAGTTTCATTTTATGACGGAAATATTTGAATTTATAATTCCTACGCAAATAAAAGTTAGCCACGTTAAAGTGGTCAGTTTGTGCAATCGGAAATTTCATAGGTAAGGACCTAATATTTGCAAAATCTAAATTTAAAGCATATATGCTTATGATAAAGCAAATACTATACTATTATAAAAATAACGTCTCATTCAGAGGAATATCCTGTTAGACCAAATATATGTTTGTACTCATATTCAAAATCTAATGATTGCAACGGTTATAATATAGATGTCGGAGCAATCTCAAACTATAAGAATTAGTGAATGTGTATTTAAAAGCTATTTCTAAATGAACGCCAGCGTTTATCCTAATTAATATTTATCTAATCAGAGGGAAATAATAACCTTGCCAAGAAACTCTGTCGTAGCATTTTCCAATTCAGAGTATTTATTTTCACGCCCTAATTTTATATTCAATCTAAAACGCATTTTTCGGAATTGAAAACTTTCGAGTAGTTACTTCGGTAAAATGGTTCTGATAAATCAGAGAATTAATGAAATGAATGAATTGAAGATAATGATCAAAAAAATTTAAGGATGAAGTCCAAAGAAATTGTGTAAAAATGATTTCAAAGTTAACTATAACTTAAGTTTAATTTAGCTTCAAACAGTCTTGACATTTTAAGTCGTCCACTAACCTCAGGTTCTTAAAATTCGTCTAAGGAGTAACACAAATGCTTTACTGTGAAGGAAAAACATCGCGAAGAAATCTACCACTGTATTCAAGTAAATATACTATTTCGTACTTAGCATGTACGTCGCTTATTCCAAGGAATGTGACATTTATGTATGGATATGGATATGGTATGGGTTAAATATTAGGAAACAAATATTGTATGATCTAACTGTAACCCTATAATAACATCCGTCTTACTAAGTGAATTGGTTTGTCTAATTGAGTGAAAACAGTTAAGAAAACTTTTAATTGTTTTTTAACTGTGTGAAATAACCTGTTTCTCTCACGGTTTCCCTAACTGAGTGAAATCTGTTTCTAACTTTAGTATTATTTCAATTCTTAATCACGTCTTATATTCCGTGAAAAGGTACTGTCCAATCTGTAAATATTACTTTACCTCTTGAAATTGGACAGTTGCAGCAGTCAGCTATAATTTTCAATCAGTTAAGATCAATTAACCGTTTCAAAATCATCTGACCTGTCACACGTGTTATTTTCATCAAGCGGTACTGTGCAATCGGTCTTAACTATTTTGGCTCAGTAAGTATCTATTACTTACCGTAATACATTAATAGTCATAATAAAGTAATATATAAGTCAATGCATAATAAATACTTTTTCGTAAACGAATAAATTTTAACTCTGTTAAAACAGTAAACAGTTGCACATAATTGTTTTCAAGTGCACGACCTGAAAGCTTGGTTTAAAAAATATCATTGTTTCACGCGCATTGTGACAGGTGGCGCCATCGTGTTGAAATAACATCTCAGTTAAGTCAATTCCGTCTAATTCTTGCCTAAAAATATCTGTCAACCGGCAGGCCGCAACGGTCGATTATGAAATCCGAAATGATGAAGTAATCGTCACGGTAATTTTTTTCCCATTTTGATAATGGATTTTCACTACTAATAAACTTTCTTCTAATCTGAAATGGTGCATTCCGATAGTGTCTATGTTTTAACTAACAAACACCAAATATGGCTGACTCATCAATTGACAGTTGAAAATGGCTCGCGATTCGAAATTCAAGTTCTCGCTGAGACACCTTTACATAGGGAAAGATAACAAACCTTGGCACTATTAGAAAGTGTTAGTCTTTTCGAAAGGTGTTCTGCGAGTGAAGAATATTTTGTCCACTCGGACTCAGGTATAGGTCTGACGACCTGTGAAAGGATAATGGTGTCCTAAAAGGGTTCATGTTAAAGTATCAGAGGTTCATTTGATACTTTCGCGAAAGAAAAAAATCCTCTTCAGTGAAAGGATCACGACACGCTCGAGTGGAAACCCGTTTATCAGACTGTAAGAGGAGTTTGTAAGGACTATATCATTAGGTTCCGTTATTTATAGGCCTTTGAACGGGAAACACAAATTATTTTCGTTCAGTTATTTTTTGTAAGGTTGTTTAAGGTAAACGACTTAAGAGGATGATGAGTTGATCGAGTTCCATACAATGGCTCGTGCCTGATTCCTCACTCAAATAAAGAAATATGTTTCTAACTTTGCGATTTGGCTAGTACCAGGGCCTTAAGGAACTACCATCCTTTAAATTCCGTTGCAATATACTGGAGTGGCGGAAGAATTAACTGAATTCGAGCAGATAGATTACATTACTACCGGTGGAAACCACGCTTTTGTCACCAAGCATATAGTTATTTATCATGAGGGCGCTTTAAACTAAAGACCCATTAGAAATATATGGAGACCTTACCATATAGTGAATTTGCAATTCTCCTTAACAAAAAGTCAAACTTTATACAATAATGTCGACATTTTACTGGTATTCTAGATATGGTGGTTTTCCATTAACATTTTTGATTAAAAATCAGAAAATTTAGGGTTTTACAAAAAAATATCCTAAAATATGGCTGCGAAGCTCCAAATGAGGTTTGCGTTCGCTCTCCGATATTAAGATTTTCCCGAGGAATAAAGCAAAGATGCAAGAAATAATAAAGCCTTTGAGGTGCCAAGCTTTGAGGTCTTTCCTCTTTTAAAGCGTGGTCAAAATAAATTTGACGGGTTTTTAATAAAATTTAAGACAAATAAGAAAACAGCTTATAAAAAACACACATTTATGGTAGCTAAATGAAATACATTAATCGAATTTCGAAAAAAATGGTTCGTTCCTATTCTAAACTAATCAGTGAGCCTGCGTTGTCTAGGACGCTTGCAGGTTCATATGTTACGGTTAAAGCCCGATGTTGGTTGAAGTACGAAATATTTTTTTCAAGATATACCTGTCTAGAGCGCACTAATTTCGAGTTTAGGGCTCAGTCTACCTGTCTTACTAATGGATCTGACACTGAATTGAGTTTATCGAAACGATAAACAAGACGGACAAGTGCGAGTAGTACTTGCACCAGCAAACGCATTTGCAATTTTCACGGCTAAAGATGCAGTGTGATCAGTTTTAAAATGTTATCATAATTTACACAATGACTGAAATTATTTCACATCAAAAAAGTACAAAATAGCAGCCAGGAACGTTGCAACCGAAAAATGGCGCCCCCTTTTTTCAAATTTCGAACGTTGCGACTCTCGTTCGCAATTCCCGTTACATGGCGTTTAAATCCAACCATCCTCCGTCCGTAAAGAAACTTCGCTTAAAATCTGTTTTTTTTGCACTGAGTTAAAAATATTTCCAGAAATGTATTTAGGTACACTTGTGTTTCGTATTAATTTCAACTCGATACCTCCGGCAGTTTCCAAGAAAAGGAGTCTTCAGCATCCCATTCCCTGAAACGTTTGTTTGAAATAACTGAGACGTTAAGGAGCTCTCAGCTGCCGAATGGCGTGTTCCAATAGGCCTCATCCCGGCTGGCGGGGCGCAGGATGTTATCTGGAGGGCGTGCCGCGATTCAGTAATACAACACCCGCGCCCACGCGTCCTGGAAACTTATTCAGACGTCTCCCGCACGCATTTTGGGCCTAGCCTGGCGGGCAATTGAGCGAAAAATACTCGGCCCATGAAATTATCACCTTCTAGCTCATAGTTTATACTGATTAAGCAATTTACTAGTTATATTGGTTGTAAAAATCAATAGGCCAATTGACCAAACAACACTGGATATGATATGAGTCATTCATGCCAGAGTTCTAGATGTTTGTAGCAATCTATAAGTACAGGTACCATTTTTCTATAATGGTTTTTAGGTAATTGGGAAATGTATATCTTTGTATATTTGTGAAGTTCAAGCAGTCCAATTAAACAATAAAATCATTACTACATAACATTGTAAAACAATCAAAAGCGCCTATAGGTAATTAAAATAAATATGCGTGCTCATGAAGGGAAGGTCCTAGTATGGCACCTAATTACTTCGGGAATGCGTTGTATTGGGCTAATGTCATGAAAATGGGTGTGATATTAGCCGTCCATCTTCAGTTACATTAAAATGCCTTCAAAATAATTCAATAACGTTTAATAATTATATTTCTTAGCGCCTCTCTTCATTTTAATCTGAACGACGACAAGTAACAGAGGACCGAATTAAAAGGTATTTGCCAATGTTTTACTTTTAGCGGAATTCCCAGTGATAAACAATCAAACGTTCCAATTTCTAAATCAAATTTAAATCGAGTTAAGCGTTCGGACGATAATCGTCGCGAATTTCTCGGCTGCAAAGCCTCCGGCTATAAACCGAGCACTGAACCCGATGACGTACGAAATGTGGACAAAAGTTTAGTGGCCTGCGAGTTTGTATAATGACGGCAGATGGTAAATGTGCCGCGTGTGGGAGGCATATATCTGCTGGAAATGTACTTTCACCGCTCTATTGTGGTGTGTAGAGGACCATAGCGCAGTGATTTTTACAGGGGAAATATGCGTGAAACCTTCTCTTGGGATCTAAGTTCACCTCACGTAATGTATTGGACAAGAAATTATTAGCTACACTGAAAAAAATATATCAGGGAATCTAACTTTAATTTCTATAATAAACACCGTCTTGCAACGTTAAAATAGAACTAACTAAGTAGATCGGTTATTCTAACTGAGTGAAAATAGTTAGCCTTATACATTAAATGTTACTGTATCGTTTAATTGTTATTTTAAATATCCGCAATAACTGATTTCTCTTACTGTTTCCCTAACTGTGTGAAAATAGTTTCTAGCTTTAGTATTTTTTCCATTCTTGCATAAGTCTTATATTCAGTGAAAAGGTACTGTCCATTTAATTAAATGTCTATACCTCTTGAAACTGGACGGTTGCACGCCTAATTTGTAGTCAGCTTTAATGTTTAATCAGTTAACATTACCGTTTCATAATCATCTGATCAGTCACACGTCTTATTTTCACCAAGCGGTGCTGTTCAATCTGTTAAAATAACTGTTTTGGCATAACACGTATTAACACGCATATGGTTTATTAAGTTTGAAATTCAAAATACTGAAATTAGCAGGAAAGTAATATCTGGAATAAAGCCATTCTGTACAACAGCTTTAATATTCTGTGGTTACTTTTTATGGAACTAGAAATAGACACCCACCGTAATGATATAAGCCCAACACACCACCCTACCAACCTACAACATACATTTTATATGGTTCTCGAACCATGGAACAGTTTGCATTCGTGCTGAAATGCACTTACACAACAAGATAAATTAAGTGATGCCTAACAAGGCGGGAATCGATTAGTAAGTACATAGATAAAGGGAGTCTCCATGCCACTGAGCTACAAGACACTAAAATATTACTTTTATTGACTTCCTCTTTTGTGGATTAAAAAGATCTTAACTTCACCGTGGATAAAGTAAGGTTATTAACAAAAAATATTTCACCTCAATTTAAATACAATAAATAAATAAATCAAAAACAACTTTTCAAAAAGAATACACCAACTGAAACACGAACACCGAATTATACTTTCCACACATTGTATAACCGCAAACAGGCAACCCAGTCCATATCACGGAATCTCAATATTCCGTGGTCCATATAATACTTATTCTGGGGCCATATATGCCATTCGAAAGAGGAACTAAAGACTTGACACAATAAAGAAATTTGGAAATCCGGCATATTGTGAGCTTTTCATTCTCCTTTAGACCGTCTAGTCTAGAGTTTATAGTCTAGCGACACCAGACAGACGATTTAATTCGTGACAGCTACTGGAAGGGTTGTCATGAATATTCAACATAATTGGCGTCATCTTCGTTTAATTAAAAAATCATTTGACGGTATTGTAATTCCTTAACGAGTTTCTTGATCGCTTTGAGGCGGGACGGCTTTTAATATTTTAGGAGGATAATTACCAAAGGAGATCAAAATTTAATTCTTGTCTCATTTTTTTTTATTTTTATTGTTTCAGAAATGTTCACAGCCCGAGACGGTGCTATGGAATAATAGAATGGAAATTTTAATCATACCTTTATACAGGGTGTGACAGCAGTCAACTTTTGGAATTGATTAAGTATTGAGTAATGCAAGAACGCAACGCTGCCTCCGGCAGGATGCTCTCATACTTATCAAAATCATTAAGTTTGAAAATTTAAATATGAAGAATAAACTGTAATAGAAAATCAAGTTTTTTAAATTTTTTGAGAGTTAAAGAGATAAACAGTAGTCACACATCGACGACGAGAAACTTCTTCTCATAGCTATGCTCTAGGCTGAACTGGAGTTCTTGTCTTTTTATACGCTGGTCTCAAGAGTTAATTTGTATTCTCACATAGTCAAATTTGACCATGCTAAGGTAAGTTAGTTCATCAGACGTCAGAGTTCAGCTCGAAATTCTTACGACGACGTGACTGTGCTTATTCTAGAAAGGATAACACGACTGGCTGACAATATTAACAAGATTATGTGTGTTTTTGACTGGTATGATGGCTTCAGAATGCTTAAATTAAAGCAAGTCTCAAGACTAAAAGTGGGAAGAAAGGTCAAGACGAGTTCCTTAATCTTTTGGTCGTAGTATACATAGTTTTAAAAGTGCAGCTTTCCTCCTAACTACAAATCTGTCATCCTTGGGACACACGTACGCTTTTCGAATTCGAAAGGAATGAATGCAAAGATTCCGTTAGGAACGTGACGGATCACCCATTTCGCTAGGTTGCTCTCGGAAATCGAATCAGGAAAATGAATGAAGGGATGAGAATAAGTCACCTTGACAACGAGTCCCTCGATCTCTTGGTCGTAGCGCAGCGCGAAGTGCAGTTTCCCGCAGAACTCAAGGTCTGCGCTATCCGTGGACGACTGCCGCACCAGCTCGTTCTTATACAGCTCCGGCTGTGGATCAAATACAAAAAACATGAACTTGCTGCTATAGAAACGCTTTTTTATGACAAACCGGTATGTTCCCTGGCTGTGCTGGGAGACCAAAGGTACTCAGAATAGCCAAATCCACCTTAGAGCCGTAAGACCACGCTCAGAGAGGCACCATACAAGCAGAAGCTGAGCTATCGAGATTGCTTGGATTACGTTAGTAGACTCCCAGGTTATAGGTTTGAGGAAAGACACCCACCGACAGAACGGTTCCATATCCTGTCGGTGCAACAGCGAAATGAAATAACGTTTTTTCTAAAAAGCCTAATATCAACCACGAGTGGGTGCTCTGATTCTCTGCGGCGGGTGCTCCGGATATAGGTTGGAAGGGAATGAATAAGGGATGCAAGTACCACGGAGCAACGTGCCTTGGTAGCACCTTAAGAACAGACTGAGCGACCCTAGAAACCGTCGGTTAAAGGGTAAGGGTTTCGTGTATAAGTAGCTTTGTTTCATATCACACCTTCATTATTACCAGTTCTCCGCTTTCCCCCCATTTCCGGCTTATTTTGTTTCAGAGGAAATTACGAAAACGATCGAGCGCCTGTAAATAACGAAGAGGGACTTATTTATTCCACGTATTTTAGCCATTGTCTATCTGGCTCCTTCTGGGGCTTAAGCTTTGACCTTCGCTTTTCGTTTTCAAAGCAGCCAATAGTCTGCTGGAATATATTCCCCCTTAGGGGGAAATATTCTTGGATCTCGCAAGACGGATTAATTACCGCGAATGTGGAAAATCGTCAGCTAAAATAAATAGAGTTGTTGGCAGAATTAATTTAATTATACATAACACTTTAGAATAATGAATTATACATCATATCTCCCATACATTGCTACCGCCTACAAACAATATCTTGGTTTGAGAGCAAGTCGACGCTGAAAATATGAATATTCAATGTTACATAAATAGGATTTATGTAGCCGGTGGTATCAATGAATTTGATGATAGTTATCGTCAATTTTCTAATAAAATGAATGATGAAGTAAGAAACTTATTTACTTTGTTTCAAGAAAAAAAATTGGGTTCGTATAGACTGTGGGTTAATAATTGACTTCGGTAAACTTCCCCAGTGTTTTGAAACCACCAGGAATATTCTTTTTTTTTATGCGACATGGATGGCGAGTACCACACAACTACCGTTATGATATTAGCCCAATACACCACATTCCCGAAGGAATTAGGTGCCATGCCAAGACCTTCCCTTTATGAGCATGGCTATATTGAACTGGATGGAAAACACGGACAATTTTTCATTGCCGCTTCGACCATCTTTTCATCCAATGCGATGGTACCAACCCGGGCGGGCTTAAACCCTACCACCTAGTAGGGGAGGGGACCTAAAGTTTTACATGGATTCCGAGCTATGGAGCAGCTCGCATTCGTGACTATGTGCACTTATCAAACTCGGAAATAGAAAGGCAGTGGTTAATGTCGGAATTGAAGTCTCATAGAAGCACGGAATAATGTCGGAGATTTAAAAATTGCGGGACGTAGCGTTTGCGGCGGTACCGGCCGGCCGGGGCGGCGGGAGCGTGCCTATAAAGAGTGCGTTGGAGGCCGCGGTTCTCCCTATAGCACTTTGAATTTAGCAGCGATCGGACTCGTTTATTATCCGAGCTCTCTAATATCTAATAATCATGTAATAATAATATCTAAGCTTTTTTTAATTTTGAACATTTCAATGTAGGAACTCTACCTAAAAAGGGTTTATTTGTGTATCATTGTGTTAAAATAAATTTTTTTTAAATGATATTATGCCCGTGCAAAGCCGGGACGGGCTGTTTTTTTTTTATGCGACCTGACATGGATGGCTAATACCACACAACTACCGTTATGATATTAGCCCAATACACCTCATTCCCGAAGTAATTTGGTGCCATGCCAGGACCTTCCTTTTATGAGCACGGCTACATTGAACTGGATGGAAAACACGGTCAATTTTCCATTTCCGCTGCGACCATCTTTTCATCCAATGCGATGGTACCAACCCGGGCGGGCATAAACCCTGGTAGGGGAAGGGGACCTACAGTTTTACATGGATTCCGAACCATGGAGCAGCTCGCATTCGTAACGAAATGCACTTATCGAACTCGGAGAGAGAAAGACAGTCGTGCATGTCGGTATTGAACCCAGGTCTCTGGTACGCTAGGCCAGTCCCCGCGCCACAAGGCTACGAGCCACTCAAACTAGGCTACGAGCCGCTAGTTTAATATAAATCTAAAAACTAATAAAATCACTCCCTGATGCATCTATTAAATGTAAGCTTACACTCGATATATTCCGAAGCAAGCCATAAAATCGTCGGTCAGGCGCTAACCAAAGGTCGAACCCCTTCGCTAGGCCATAATATTCCTAATGGCGCATTATGTTATTCATCGCTGCCAATATCCGATAGTAACTCCGGCGGCTGGGGGTCCGGAAGTACTTCGCTTAGAAGTAATCTGTGAGCGCCGAGATAAAACGGTTACCAAACTTTTGTTTTTTTCTGTAACCCTTTTTTATGCAACTTGGCGTGCCACATAGCTACCCTCACGATATTAGCCCAATACACCACATTCCCGAAAAAATGGGGGCCATGCCAGGATCACGGCTACACTGAACTGGATGGAAAACACGTACAATTTTTCATTGCCGCTTCAACCAATGAGGTAGTCCTAACCGATGCGGTGGTACCAACCCGGGCGGGTTTATTCCTGTCACCTAGTAGGGGAAGGGAACCTACAGTTTTACAGGGGTTCCGAATCATGGGACAGCTCGCGTTCGTAACGAAATGCACTTATCCATTCCAGGAAGGAAGAAATAAAGTGGTGCATGACCGGGGCGAGGATTTGCACCCATAATCTCTCACATGAAAGGCAAGTCCTCTAGCCCCTACACTACGATCTGTGCCAGTGGCCTGGAGCTGGAAATGGAGGGCTGTATGGAGAGATACCTACTGGCATGATATTACACAACGCACCGTGTAGGAATTGCGGCTTCAACCATGGTGCGTTCAATGCGATTGAAAATTAGATTAGTAGCTGGTAATTAGTGTTACTAGTGTAAAATTTAATTAAAATGCAGATTTTGTAGACACACACAAATCACAGGGCTGTATCTCAGAAACTCTATCTGTGAATTTGAAAAAATCGGTGCACACTGAATAAAAAAATTGTCAAAAAAATCCTATTTTTGGGTACATTCTTGAGATTATCATTGTTTATTGTTTATTGTTTATTCATCATCCATAGACAGTACACTGCACTCGGATTTGTCATATTTTATCATTGGCCAGTTCGGGGAAATCCCAGCGAAGAAGAACTGGAAAGAAACTCCGCTGGTTTTTTTTTTTTCAACGTCCACTTAGTCTAAATTTACAAAAGTATTTAGACTCACAGATAAACACGCTAAATTAATATGAATTGACGAGAATCAATTCATAAAGGGACCTTAAAGCGATGCACTACTCCAGTGGCAACATGAAAAAGTTGTGAAAGCTCTGTACGATTTAGTTTTAATACGATTATTTCTGTCATGAACTACTACAGTGACCTGTAAACAAAGAGTCAAAATACAAAATACATTATTATTCTTACAGCTAAAAAAAAAAAAACTATATAATATTACACTTTAAATGCTACCACCTACAGAAAATTAAGAGTACAATGGTTTGAGAGCAACCATATACGAATAAGATTCCTGAAAGAGATTCTGACCAACACCTACAGTTAAATAATGCTTCAATACAGTTCGGGTGTACAGACTCGTCATTATTGATACGAAATTGTATCAAATCAATATTATTTTGTTAATAATTTCATACTACACGTAGTATTTATCATAAAAATAATATGGATACATAATGTATCGAGTGTCAAAATTAGTAAAAAAAAAAAAAAGTCAATGTTATAGTAGGATACGTTTGGTACCCAGTCAGCATGTGGTCAAAATCTCAGGAAATTCAAATTTATCAACTAGGGCCTCTTTAACACTATAATAAGCCTTTTGTGTTAAGAATTTCTTAATCTTAGCCTTAAACATTTTTTCACTTAACTCCCTGACCTCTTCGGGTAATTTGTTATAAAATCTAACACTGTTACATATAAAACTCTTAGATGTTTTAGCTAATTTATGACTAATCACTTTAACATTGTTCTTGTGTCTTGTGTTATGGTTATGAACATCACTATTAAGGGTGGAGTCATGTATATGTTTCCTCGCGTAACATACGTTTTGGAAAACATAAGCACTTGGTAAAGTCAAAATTCCTACGTCACTAAAAACCTTTCTACAGGAGTCTCTCATCCTCATTCCTAGCATGCATCGCAGTGCTCTTTTCTGTTGTATTGCGAGTATTAGAGGATTAATATTATATTTATTTTTATAGCTACAATAATATAAATGTGTTTGTATTTTGACTTGCGGCAAAGTTTGTTGTCGGTTTGTTGTTTTCTTGTCGGGTTTTCTTCGTCTGTAGTAATCGAAGCATGTTTAAGAAAACCGGCCAAATGCGAGTCGGAAGTGCACTTGAAGGGTTACGTAACAAGCTTAATATATATCTAACTAATTTTTGGTACATTTCAACTGTACCTATAGCGGTTCATGATAAACAGCCCGCCGATGTACAGACGGACGGACGGATGGACAGCGGAAGCTTAGTAATAGGGTCCAGTTGGCACTCTATGGGTACGGAACACTAAAAATGACGAATCCAAGACTGTGTGTAAAGCTTAAAGTAGTGGTAGTAGGGTTTATTAAGCCAACCGACAGGAAACAAATATAGGGCACTTTGGTTCCATTTCACGTCAGGTTAGTCAGTTTCGCCTAGTCGTGCGGATGTAAGGCGGACAGACAGCTCAATATCCGTGGTCAATGAAAGCCAAGTTTCGTGCGGACGAGCTAAGGGTTAGGGGGGTTAGGGGCCATCTTAATAGCAAATTAAAGTTTGCTGTCAGGTAAGGCCATTTCAGTTTCTCGTCACACAAAAAGCGGCCCTGGCCGCTTGTAGCCAAACAGGTTCAAACCCCCGATGTGCATCACTTTCCTTATTATTTTTAGGGCTCCGTACCGAAAGAGTGCCAACGGAACCCTATGACTAAGCCTCCGCTGTCCGTTCGTCCGTCCTGTTAGCGTAACTCATGAACAGTCATAGGTGACAAGTAACATTTTCACTGAGTGTATTTCTATTGCCACCATAACAATAGTAACAACCAAAAAATAGGATTGCATGAAAGAAACATGTTTTTTTTGTCTAGTACAACTCGCATTTGACCGGTTTTGTAAAGACTGTTGGATTAAATCGAGCCACAGATTCGGGGAAATCGTGGTTATATCTCTTTTTTTTATAAAAAAATTCAAAATCATCCAGAAATATCTTGCACTTGCAGAAGAGAATATAAAGCAAAATGTAGGCGTTACCAGAGTCGCTGCGCATGCCGCAAGGACATATCGACCATATAAGCCAATGGGAAGCCGGCTGCGTATAGGTTGCCAAACAGCCCAAAATTATTTGGCCAAAACATCACCTCCGCGCGTGAAAGGGTCTTCCGAAATGCGTTGGCGAAGTCGTTCCCACCAACAGAACCAATACGTCTGCAACTAATGTTGCGTGCGGGATGTACGTTTAAATTGGTTTGGTTGTTTCAGAAAACTGTAGGCGCGATAGAACTCCTTCTTTTTTATGGTTCCATACTCAAAGTGTGCCAAACGGAACCAAATATGGTAACAACTAAGCCTCCGCTATCCGTCCGTCCGTCCGTCTGTCTCAGGGCTGTATCTCATGAACCATAATAGGTAGACAGAATTTTCACAGAGTGTGTATTTTTGTTGCCGCTATAAAAACAAATAGTAAATATAAAAAAAACAAATAAAAATCTGCGCTATCCGTGGACGACTGCCGCACCAGCTCGTTCTTATACAGCTCCGGCTGTGGATCAAATACAAAAAACATGAACTTGCTGCTATAGAAACGCTTTTTTATGACAAACCGGTATGTTCCCTGGCTGTGCTGGGAGACCAAAGGTACTCAGAATAGCCAAATCCACCTTAGAGCCGTAAGACCACGCTCAGAGAGGCACCATACAAGCAGAAGCTGAGCTATCGAGATTGCTTGGATTACGTTAGTAGACTCCCAGGTTATAGGTTTGAGGAAAGACACCCACCGACAGAACGGTTCCATATCCTGTCGGTGCAACAGCGAAATGAAATAACGTTTTTTCTAAAAAGCCTAATATCACCCACGAGTGGGTGCTCTGATTCTCTGCGGCGGGTGCTCCGGATATAGGTTGGAAGGGAATGAATAAGGGATGCAAGTACCACGGAGCAACGTGCCTTGGTAGCACCTTAAGAACAGACTGAGCGACCCTAGAAACCGTCGGTTAAAGGGTAAGGGTTTCGTGTATAAGTAGCTTTGTTTCATATCACACCTTCATTATTACCAGTTCTCCGCTTTCCCCCCATTTCCGGCTTATTTTGTTTCAGAGGAAATTACGAAAACGATCGAGCGCCTGTAAATAACGAAGAGGGACTTATTTATTCCACGTATTTTAGCCATTGTCTATCTGGCTCCTTCTGGGGCTTAAGCTTTGACCTTCGCTTTTCGTTTTCAAAGCAGCCAATAGTCTGCTGGAATATATTCCCCCTTAGGGGGAAATATTCTTGGATCTCGCAAGACGGATTAATTACCGCGAATGTGGAAAATCGTCAGCTAAAATAAATAGAGTTGTTGGCAGAATTAATTTAATTATACATAACACTTTAGAATAATGAATTATACATCATATCTCCCATACATTGCTACCGCCTACAAACAATATCTTGGTTTGAGAGCAAGTCGACGCTGAAAATATGAATATTCAATGTTACATAAATAGGATTTATGTAGCCGGTGGTATCAATGAATTTGATGATAGTTATCGTCAATTTTCTAATAAAATGAATGATGAAGTAAGAAACTTATTTACTTTGTTTCAAGAAAAAAAATTGGGTTCGTATAGACTGTGGGTTAATAATTGACTTCGGTAAACTTCCCCAGTGTTTTGAAACCACCAGGAATATTCTTTTTTTTTATGCGACATGGATGGCGAGTACCACACAACTACCGTTATGATATTAGCCCAATACACCACATTCCCGAAGGAATTAGGTGCCATGCCAAGACCTTCCCTTTATGAGCATGGCTATATTGAACTGGATGGAAAACACGGACAATTTTTCATTGCCGCTTCGACCATCTTTTCATCCAATGCGATGGTACCAACCCGGGCGGGCTTAAACCCTACCACCTAGTAGGGGAGGGGACCTAAAGTTTTACATGGATTCCGAGCTATGGAGCAGCTCGCATTCGTGACTATATGCACTTATCAAACTCGGAAAGAGAAAGGCAGTGGTTAATGTCGGAATTGAAGTCTCATAGAAGCACGGAATAATGTCGGAGATTTAAAAATTGCGGGACGTAGCGTTTGCGGCGGTACCGGCCGGCCGGGGCGGCGGGAGCGTGCCTATAAAGAGTGCGTTGGAGGCCGCGGTTCTCCCTATAGCACTTTGAATTTAGCAGCGATCGGACTCGTTTATTATCCGAGCTCTCTAATATCTAATAATCATGTAATAATAATATCTAAGCTTTTTTTAATTTTGAACATTTCAATGTAGGAACTCTACCTAAAAAGGGTTTATTTGTGTATCATTGTGTTAAAATAAATTTTTTTTAAATGATATTATGCCCGTGCAAAGCCGGGACGGGCTGTTTTTTTTTTATGCGACCTGACATGGATGGCTAATACCACACAACTACCGTTATGATATTAGCCCAATACACCTCATTCCCGAAGTAATTTGGTGCCATGCCAGGACCTTCCTTTTATGAGCACGGCTACATTGAACTGGATGGAAAACACGGTCAATTTTCCATTTCCGCTGCGACCATCTTTTCATCCAATGCGATGGTACCAACCCGGGCGGGCATAAACCCTGGTAGGGGAAGGGGACCTACAGTTTTACATGGATTCCGAACCATGGAGCAGCTCGCATTCGTAACGAAATGCACTTATCGAACTCGGAGAGAGAAAGACAGTCGTGCATGTCGGTATTGAACCCAGGTCTCTGGTACGCTAGGCCAGTCCCCGCGCCACAAGGCTACGAGCCACTCAAACTAGGCTACGAGCCGCTAGTTTAATATAAATCTAAAAACTAATAAAATCACTCCCTGATGCATCTATTAAATGTAAGCTTACACTCGATATATTCCGAAGCAAGCCATAAAATCGTCGGTCAGGCGCTAACCAAAGGTCGAACCCCTTCGCTAGGCCATAATATTCCTAATGGCGCATTATGTTATTCATCGCTGCCAATATCCGATAGTAACTCCGGCGGCTGGGGGTCCGGAAGTACTTCGCTTAGAAGTAATCTGTGAGCGCCGAGATAAAACGGTTACCAAACTTTTGTTTTTTTCTGTAACCCTTTTTTATGCAACTTGGCGTGCCACATAGCTACCCTCACGATATTAGCCCAATACACCACATTCCCGAAAAAATGGGGGCCATGCCAGGATCACGGCTACACTGAACTGGATGGAAAACACGTACAATTTTTCATTGCCGCTTCAACCAATGAGGTAGTCCTAACCGATGCGGTGGTACCAACCCGGGCGGGTTTATTCCTGTCACCTAGTAGGGGAAGGGAACCTACAGTTTTACAGGGGTTCCGAATCATGGGACAGCTCGCGTTCGTAACGAAATGCACTTATCCATTCCAGGAAGGAAGAAATAAAGTGGTGCATGACCGGGGCGAGGATTTGCACCCATAATCTCTCACATGAAAGGCAAGTCCTCTAGCCCCTACACTACGATCTGTGCCAGTGGCCTGGAGCTGGAAATGGAGGGCTGTATGGAGAGATACCTACTGGCATGATATTACACAACGCACCGTGTAGGAATTGCGGCTTCAACCATGGTGCGTTCAATGCGATTGAAAATTAGATTAGTAGCTGGTAATTAGTGTTACTAGTGTAAAATTTAATTAAAATGCAGATTTTGTAGACACACACAAATCACAGGGCTGTATCTCAGAAACTCTATCTGTGAATTTGAAAAAATCGGTGCACACTGAATAAAAAAATTGTCAAAAAAATCCTATTTTTGGGTACATTCTTGAGATTATCATTGTTTATTGTTTATTGTTTATTCATCATCCATAGACAGTACACTGCACTCGGATTTGTCATATTTTATCATTGGCCAGTTCGGGGAAATCCCAGCGAAGAAGAACTGGAAAGAAACTCCGCTGGTTTTTTTTTTTTCAACGTCCACTTAGTCTAAATTTACAAAAGTATTTAGACTCACAGATAAACACGCTAAATTAATATGAATTGACGAGAATCAATTCATAAAGGGACCTTAAAGCGATGCACTACTCCAGTGGCAACATGAAAAAGTTGTGAAAGCTCTGTACGATTTAGTTTTAATACGATTATTTCTGTCATGAACTACTACAGTGACCTGTAAACAAAGAGTCAAAATACAAAATACATTATTATTCTTACAGCTAAAAAAAAAAAACTATATAATATTACACTTTAAATGCTACCACCTACAGAAAATTAAGAGTACAATGGTTTGAGAGCAACCATATACGAATAAGATTCCTGAAAGAGATTCTGACCAACACCTACAGTTAAATAATGCTTCAATACAGTTCGGGTGTACAGACTCGTCATTATTGATACGAAATTGTATCAAATCAATATTATTTTGTTAGTAATTTCATACTACACGTAGTATTTATCATAAAAATAATATGGATACATAATGTATCGAGTGTCAAAATTAGTAAAAAAAAAAAAAAGTCAATGTTATAGTAGGATACGTTTGGTATTCAGTCAGCATGTGGTCAAAATCTCAGGAAATTCAAATTTATCAACTAGGGCCTCTTTAACACTATAATAAGCCTTTTGTGTTAAGAATTTCTTAATCTTAGCCTTAAACATTTTTTCACTTAACTCCCTGACCTCTTCGGGTAATTTGTTATAAAATCTAACACTGTTACATATAAAACTCTTAGATGTTTTAGCTAATTTATGACTAATCACTTTAACATTGTTCTTGTGTCTTGTGTTATGGTTATGAACATCACTATTAAGGGTGGAGTCATGTATATGTTTCCTCGCGTAACATACGTTTTGGAAAACATAAGCACTTGGTAAAGTCAAAATTCCTACGTCACTAAAAACCTTTCTACAGGAGTCTCTCATCCTCATTCCTAGCATGCATCGCAGTGCTCTTTTCTGTTGTATTGCGAGTATTAGAGGATTAATATTATATTTATTTTTATAGCTACAATAATATAAATGTGTTTGTATTTTGACTTGCGGCAAAGTTTGTTGTCGGTTTGTTGTTTTCTTGTCGGGTTTTCTTCGTCTGTAGTAATCGAAGCATGTTTAAGAAAACCGGCCAAATGCGAGTCGGAAGTGCACTTGAAGGGTTACGTAACAAGCTTAATATATATCTAACTAATTTTTGGTACATTTCAACTGTACCTATAGCGGTTCATGATAAACAGCCCGCCGATGTACAGACGGACGGACGGATGGACAGCGGAAGCTTAGTAATAGGGTCCAGTTGGCACTCTATGGGTACGGAACACTAAAAATGACGAATCCAAGACTGTGTGTAAAGCTTAAAGTAGTGGTAGTAGGGTTTATTAAGCCAACCGACAGGAAACAAATATAGGGCACTTTGGTTCCATTTCACGTCAGGTTAGTCAGTTTCGCCTAGTCGTGCGGATGTAAGGCGGACAGACAGCTCAATATCCGTGGTCAATGAAAGCCAAGTTTCGTGCGGACGAGCTAAGGGTTAGGGGGGTTAGGGGCCATCTTAATAGCAAATTAAAGTTTGCTGTCAGGTAAGGCCATTTCAGTTTCTCGTCACACAAAAAGCGGCCCTGGCCGCTTGTGGCCAAACAGGTTCAAACCCCCGATGTGCATCACTTTCCTTATTATTTTTAGGGCTCCGTACCGAAAGAGTGCCAACGGAACCCTATGACTAAGCCTCCGCTGTCCGTTCGTCCGTCCTGTTAGCGTAACTCATGAACAGTCATAGGTGACAAGTAACATTTTCACTGAGTGTATTTCTATTGCCACCATAACAATAGTAACAACCAAAAAATAGGATTGCATGAAAGAAACATGTTTTTTTTGTCTAGTACAACTCGCATTTGACCGGTTTTGTAAAGACTGTTGGATTAAATCGAGCCACAGATTCGGGGAAATCGTGGTTATATCTCTTTTTTTTATAAAAAAATTCAAAATCATCCAGAAATATCTTGCACTTGCAGAAGAGAATATAAAGCAAAATGTAGGCGTTACCAGAGTCGCTGCGCATGCCGCAAGGACATATCGACCATATAAGCCAATGGGAAGCCGGCTGCGTATAGGTTGCCAAACAGCCCAAAATTATTTGGCCAAAACATCACCTCCGCGCGTGAAAGGGTCTTCCGAAATGCGTTGGCGAAGTCGTTCCCACCAACAGAACCAATACGTCTGCAACTAATGTTGCGTGCGGGATGTACGTTTAAATTGGTTTGGTTGTTTCAGAAAACTGTAGGCGCGATAGAACTCCTTCTTTTTTATGGTTCCATGCTCAAAGTGTTCCAAACGGAACCAAATATGGTAACAACTAAGCCTCCGCTATCCGTCCGTCCGTCCGTCTGTCTCAGGGCTGTATCTCATGAACCATAATAGGTAGACAGAATTTTCACAGAGTGTGTATTTTTGTTGCCGCTATAAAAACAAATAGTAAATATAAAAAAAAACAAATAAAAATTAAAGGTGGCCACCATACAAGAAACGTTATTTCGTTGGGTCATATATTTGATGATGGTACGGAACCCTTCGGGTGCGAGTCGGACTTGCACTTGGCCGGTTTTTTATCTGAGCTCTCGTTTGCAAATGCCAGAAAGCAGCTAATTAAGTACAATCGAATGGAAGAGCGGATCGGAAGGTGGTGGCATTGTCCCATTAATAAAGTCGTCAAGGAAATTAAACGTCACACATGTGAGCTGCAGCCTTGCTGTAGCTCGCTTCGTGCTTATGACGTCACAGAAGCGCGTGACGTAATTATCTAACGCCGCTTGCGCGCCACCGTCACCGAGGTGGAATGACGGCAGTGGCGACAGAAACTCATCCGCGTAGCCGTAGCGCAGCCAAGTTCTAAGCCAAGTTTAATAATAGTAAAATAGCTTAGTTTTAAGTAATTTTATGTAGCTTGCTACCTGTTAATATATTGTCTAATACTAAGGTTAGCTGTTAGAGATTGCCTTTGGCAATAAGCTCGCCTTTGTATACTATGTAATAATAGCAGTAAGCAATAAAGAATATTTACATTTCATTTTTCATTTAATTTTAAATAATAATAATAATCATCTGGTTTTTTAGATTAAACTTATACGTACATTCTTAGTAGACTTAATATTAAATTATTAGTACAAGTGTTAGTTTTATCTAATTGGCCACCATATTTCTTTGAGGCAATCTATTCCTGGCCACCCATTAGATTAAACATCATTTAGGAAGGTAAATAAGTAAAGTAAACATTAACTTAAGATTAAAACATGCGACAATTTAAAACTAAAAGAAACCAGTATAGTAATATAACATACATTGACGGTAGCGCCGTCCAGTCAGCTCACTCCTGATGTTCTCGAGTGCAATGAACATTCGATGTTGCGCGTCCCAAATCCGTAAGCGAATTGTCTACATGTAATCAGGGTGGTTACCATTGTAAATAACTCGCCACTTTAATAGCAGGTGAACCGGCTGTGATTATATCTGACGTTTAGTTGCATTTCGTACCATGCCAACTAGTAAATTTCAGTTCACTTGGACGAATAACACGTCGTTTGACAGTTACCATGGTACAAAATGCATCTGAATCACTGTCTTACCTGTTCACTTGTTATTCACTGGGCGAGTTATCCTACCATGTTAACCCCCCAGATTTATATTGACGATGGCACTATACAATTTAGGTTACGTTTGTAAGGTTTCTATTTTTTTCATAACTTTTTTGTTGTTTTTCTTGTGAGCGGTGGTAGCGATTAACTTAATTAGGTCTTATGTAGGTGTCAACCTTATTTTGTGACTGGCAAAGTAAAACCTAGAACATCCAAAAGTATGCATTTTTCGTGTGTATTTTAGAATGCTAAAAACTGTACTTAACCTAACCTAACCTAACCCAATCGAAATGTTCCGTGTGAATAAGAGTTTTGGATGCTTTGGGTTTTGGACCTTATGCTTTTTGGACTTTATGATGCGTCCCCGCGGATTGTACCTTTTTGATAAATATCAACCTACTTATAAATGAAATAAAAACAATAGAATACAATTATGGCCGACGCTACCGTCAGTGTACTATAATTAAAACTTGGCTTTCGGTCGCCGCCGCCACCCTTTCATACTCGATGGCCACCGCTCATGAACGTCGAGGAAAATGATGAATGTTGGAATAAACGATTTACATGAGGGATAAAGTTTCTGGCGTGGAAGCCATAATGGGACAGTTAGGAGGATATTTTGGTATGATATACGGAAAAGTACCACCCAAGAACGCGTGACATTCCCAGTAGATATTCGATTATTTCTCAGAAAACTTAGAGCTTTCAATACATGAGATAAAAATAAACAATATAATAAATATTAAGGCCAATAAGTTTACACTAATAAGGATAAATGTAACGTACGCTCTGTAAACATGTAATTTGCCACTAAAGTAAGGTTAGTGAGTGAGAATGAGGGTGCGTCATGTGGGGTAAGGGTTAGTGAGCGTGTGAATGAAAAAAGGTGTGGTGTGGTGTGTGCCAGAATGAGGTTGCATCATGTAGGATGAGGGTTAGTAGGTGTGAGAATGAAAAAAAGGTGTGGTGTAGTGTGTGTTTGTGTTAAGGTTGGATGGGCTTTATATTACAAGTTTAATTATTATATATATTACAATTACAATAGTAAAATAACTTTTATTGTTTCTTTATCATTCACATAGAGAATGGACGGACGGGAGTAGAAACCGAAATTAGTTTAGTTAGTAAGTATAGTGTTTAGCACTGCTTATATACATTCGGCTTGTTGGTACCCATTTGCGTGAGTGTTTTTAGGGTTCCGTACCCAAAGGGTGCCAACGGAAGCCTGTTACTTAGCCTTCGCTGTCCGTCCTACCGTCCGCCCGTCTGTCTGTCCGTCCCTCCGTCTGTCACAGGGCTGGGCTGCTGGCTGTAACTAGGCCGCAGATTTTTTTACAGAGTGTGTATTTATTTTGCCGCTATAACAACAAATAGGTAAAATAAAAATAAAATTGAAATCAACATGCAAAAAAGTGTTTTTTTTTATTTAATCTTGCACGATGGTACGCAACCCTTCCTGTGCGAGTCCGAAATTCACTTGTCCGGACTCTCGTTAATTATTCAAAAACAAGGGGCAATCAAACTTCAAACTAATTAGACAGCGGACATTTTAATTAAGAATCGCTCGACCGTCGCAAACAAAACAAAATCTACGAAGTGTTCATGGTAACCTCTTCGAACAGCTTCTCCGTTCTCATGTTATCGAATCGATAATAAACCTTTTTAGGGTTCCGTACCCTAAGGGTGCCAACGGAACCCTATTACTAAGCCTGCGCTGTTCATCCGTCCGTCTGTCACAGGGCTGTGTCTCATGAACCGTAATTGGGTAGGCAGCGGAAATTTTCTCAGAGTATGTATTTATTTTGCCGCTACGACAACAAATAGGTAACATTAAAAAATAATAAGAATAAAAAGGGGGAAAAAAATTGTTTGTGTTAAGTTTTGTACGATGGTACGGAATCCCATTGCGGAACACAACTTGGCCGGTTTTTTTATTAAAATGTGAAGATGATTTTTGAACAACGGATTACATTTTTTGTTGAAATGTAACATTGATGCAAGAGTGGAAAGAACATTAGCCATTACCAGATTTTATTGACCGAGCGAAGCGTAAAGAAACTTCTCCGTTTCATTTTTTTTTTAAAATGTTACGGCTTTTCACGCGGCAGGTAGAGATATTCTCCGACGTTTCGAGCTAATCGCCCCGCTCGTGCGCGGCGGATGCCTCCTTGACAACGGGCTGAACGATTAGCTCGAAACGTCGGAGAATATCTCTACCTGCCGCGTGAAAAGCCGTAACATTTTTCAAACATGTTCTCCGTTTCAGCTTGGGCAAAAATGCTTTCGTATGAATGTGCGGTTCCATAAACAATCTCAGCAACCTGGAATCATGAAAACGACAGGAGCTCCTGAACAAACTACCTCACTAGCTGAAGTTCGGTCGGACTCGATCGCACCGCCACCTAACGGGTCCAATTGTGAATCTAAACAATCCAGGGACTCGAACACACGATCATTTTAATTAAAATCAGTCCAGCCGTTCAGTGACATACACACGTACAGAAAAAAAACGGTGTATAGTATAAAAAAGATAACCGTGCATCTTGAATTAACAAGGGGCCTGCTTCAAAGAGAGCCCGCTGTAGGCGGAATAGGGTCGCAGAAGTTTACGGAGCTAATAAGCATTCATTCAGCCTGGCCACCTACCGTAAAGTCTGGATGAGACCGCCGTGAAGGTAGCGGAGCTTTGGGACTTGAAAATTTGCTGAAATGATTTCTTTGTCAATTGGCCAAGGCAAAATTTTGCACACCGACTGCGAATGAAATTAGCGAAATCGTCTTTCTTTCTCACCGCTCAAAGTTGTAAGAGTTTAATTTGACAAAAATAATTACTTGAGAAAGCGTGATTCTGTGTCCGTATGTTTTTATTATTACGTAAATTTCTGTATTTTCCAGTAAAAAAAATCTAAAATGATAGTAAAAAAAGACATCTCTTCCAATGTAAACATATGTACTTTTTCGTACTAAGCAGGTACGTCGCTTATTCAAAGGAATGTGATATATATGTATGCATGTATGTATGTACTGCAAGGCTGGACCCGAACCAGCAAAACATACCATTCGCGGGTAATGCGTCTACCAATTTCGCCACCGGCTGTATACCCATAATATGGAATTCTCCTACAGTCCCCCTTCCGCAATGAATGCCTACTGCTAACACAGTGCTTAAGATTATATCTACATACATTTATTTAACGCTTCATCTGCGTTGCTGAAATTGACTGCTGGCACTATTCGTGAAGCAGTTCTTTTTACTGGGCTTTTCATTCAATTAATGTGTCCTTGCTTCACGGTCGTTTATACATACATACATATCACATTCCTTGGAACTTTTCCAATGTTTATAAGCCGATATTTTCCAATCATAAACCTAAATAAAAAAAATACAAATGTATAGGCATAGGTCGCGACAATATATTTTATAATGCAAAATTATAAAAACCTATTAAAATATTTAGAGAATATAAACAGTTATCTTTCGTAGTATGGGGAATTCATAGGATAACGACTATCCTAAGACTCGGTATGTAGCTTCATCGTCTTACTTAGGCTGAGATAAATAGTCGTAACAGAAACTATGACTAACGAAAAGTAGCATTTTGTGACGTCACTTTGACACATTTTGTATGGACGAAATCTCAGGCTGAGATAAATAGTCGTAACAGAAACTAAGACTAACGAAAAGAAGTACTTTGTGACGTCAATTCGCATTAATTTGATATTTAGTCCATACAAAATGTGTCAAAATGACGTCACAAAGTACTACTTTACGTTAGCCTTAGTTTTTGTTACGACTATTTATCTCAGCCTCAAAGTGATGCAAATTGACGTCACAAAGTACTATTTTCGTTAGTCTTAGTTTATGTAACAACTATTTATCTCAGCCTTAGACTTTATTTAATTTCACCCGACCGCGGCAAAGTCGGATATAAATTAATGTAATTAAAATAAAACCACAGAACGGTTGGCCTTACGACTTTCCAGCGCATTGAAAATTATATATTTCATAAAACACTTGAAAATCAGAGGAGTTAAAAGAAAGGGAGAACTTCAATTAAGGTGGCCCAACCCGGCGGCCTCAACTCATTTGCGGGCACGGTAGAAAACCGTGCTGTTGCGCTCTGGGACCTTCTCTGTTTCAAAGAATAAGACAGGCTCCGTGATGAGGAAGATGCAACATGTCCACAAAAAAGACAATGTGCATAGTGTATAATTTGGTAAGATTTACGAAAATTTTAATTTCAAAACGACTTATAGCTAAAAGTAAACCACGACCGCTGCAAACAAAAATCTAACAAAAACCAAATAGATTATAAATCTTGATTAAATAAGCTATGTCTGATGACTAATCTTTTTAAGATGTTCTTACTGTATCATTGCGTAATCAACCTCCAAAGTTATTGTATAAAACGCGCGAAAAATTCGAACTTTCGGACCTTATAACTTAGAAATCAAACACAATTTTACAATGCCAATGGTCATCAGACATCTAGTTCGATCAAATAAAGCTATTTTGAGCAAAATTTTGGATCTGTGACAAGAAATATGGGCGTGATCTTCTTTCCCCTTTTGTATGGGGAGATGAGCGGGATGGGCCGCCTTAAGCATCAATAAAGGAAGAATAAATAAATTATACATAAATGAATGACGTCTCGATATGACAAATGACTAGATTTGAACGATATATGTGAAATCACCAAAAGGGTGTCTCTAAAAGGGGTAAACCCAATGATTTCACCAAGTAATATATAAGTCAATGGGTAAACCTATAATTATGATCCTAACAAAACCCGAACGATATCATTTTGATGCCATCTAAATTGATCAGGATTTTTTTTCGATATAAATTTTGGTTTTCGAGAAGTTTCAGATTCTGTGAAAAAAGTCCTAAAAGAAACGGTAAAAATAAAAAAAAAGATATTAAAAAAACCGGCTATGTGCGAGTTGGACTCGCAATGCGAAGGGTTCCGTACCATTATACAAGATTTGACCCAAAGAAATCGCGTTTGTTGTATGGTATGTATTTAATTTTTATATGTTTTTTATATTTACTATTTGTAATTATTGCGGCAACAGAAATACACACTCTGTGAAAATTTCAGCTTTGTACCTATTACGATTCATGAGATGCAGCTCTGTGACAAACGGACGGACGGACGGACAGCGGAAGCTTTGTAATAGGATTCCGTTTGACACCTTTTGGGTGCGGAACCCTAAAATATTTTTTTGCAGTATTATAACCTTTTAGTAATGCATCTTTTGATACCATTTTCAATTCTCTATCTTAATATTTGAGGACGCTAGCCCCTTTAGCGATCGAAAAAAAATGCTAAAAGAGTACGTGAGGTGTCATGTAATATTTGGTCGAACATGTTTAATTTGAGTCACGACGTGTCTAGGTCGACAGCTCCCAGGGATATGACACAATACAATTTGCACAGTACAGAAAGATTTGGCTTTAATGATTAAATTTGCATACTACACGATAATAACTTTCACTTGAGTGAACATGATGGGTCCAAGACTAAAATTTCCAGACATATGACACAGAACAATTTGAACATGACAGGAAGGCAGATCTCGATATCATGATGGGCCAAGAAGATCCAGAGATATGACACTCTTGCAACATGCACGGCAAGAGATGCTGTGTGACTATGTTTATGTTATCATAACCATACGTTATATTTCGAAGCGAGTTTAAAACGGCGGACATTTTTTTAAAATTCCGTTGCAAGAAGATCAACTTTTTTCTGAATCCGAAGATATAAGAAATTTCGCTTAAAATATTACTTTTTAAAAGACTTAAAAAAAGGAGGAGGTTCTCAATTCGTCGGAATCTTTTTGTTTTTTACATACTGAGACATAAAAAAACCCGAGTAAATGACTTGACGGAACCGGGAAAGCATAAAACGAGAGAGCGCATTCTAATAAAAACGCCTCGCCTGCGTAGGGGGTAAATGTAGGGATAAATATGGTGTTGTCGAGCGGCAAATGGGTGATAAGTTAGGACGCGCCGCCGCCGCCTGCGACCCTACTTCCAGGTCAATGGCGTGCGAACTTGGAAGCTAACAGCATCCTCTAGGGATGAGGGTCCAGTTAGAAGAGACATATTGACGCGACACATCGAGATTATGAAGCGTTTGTGGTGATGAGAGCTGGCAACCTTGCAGATTGTATCGTGTTCCCATTATTATTTTTACATGTAACTCATATATTTTTGACGTACGAACGTTTGCTCTGAAACCGGTACACCGGAAACAGAGACAAATTCGCTCATTCGTATCATATTGACGTCAACCGTAGGCACGGGACTTTGGAATTATTTCTCACTAGCTGCGGTACCCGGCTCCGCTCGGGTTAGTGTCGGCTAAATTATCTCATGGATAAAAAGTAGCCCACATGACTGGTCCAAAATAGGGTCAAACTGGTCCAGGACAATGTATCCATGTACCAAATTTAATCAAGATCGTTCGAGCCGAAATAGCATGATGTAATGAGAAACATCCAATAATTCCCATTTAGAGCTTCGTTGACGTTTGGTGGCTATTTAAAAAAAAAACATTTGCCGCGAGAACCTTTCTGCACTTTCACTGCTACATTGCCTACCTAGTAAGTAACGTGTAACGTAGGTAAGTTCACCACAGCCAGCCTCAACATCGAAAACAGTAACCCATCTCGAACCTGACTGCTCCCAGAGATGCTATACATTGACAAAATACGCACACCCTTCTGGTAATGAAGCGTTATATTATGTAGCCTATAAGTTTTTAGTAGAATCAGGCTAGACGTAGATACGATCCACGTCTAAATCGAGTAATTGGTTCTCAAGGATTTTATTCTATTGGTCGCACCTCCGGCGATTTAGCGTGATGCCAAGTAGTGCTAAAGTTGCGGGAAATACCAAGCCGTACTTCGGTACAGTTAGTAAAAGTAAGCGCTGCCGCCGCGCCGCATGCACCCATTCTCAGCCGACACTTAAAAATAAATACCATCCGATCCTTTTGATCCTTTATTTATAGGGTCGCTAAACTATGGAATCGACTCCATACCGATTTATTTCCCCCAAAGTCCCCCGGGGTCGTTGAAACATGGGGTGAAAGAGCACCTGGCCGGCCGGCATGGTTTTCGTATCCCCCGTGAAAGTTCGAAATGCCGCGCTTGGCTTAGTACCTACTAATCTACCAAACAAAAATTAAGAAACCATTCAACTGAAACCGTAATATCCTAACAATACGCGTTTAAACAATCAACCTAAAAAGCCCAAACAAATGCGTGTAGCTAGGAACGGCTGTCGCTAAGTTAGCATACCGCGCGGGTTGGTAAAAAGAATACGCGCGTCTTGAATGAGGCGGCGCGGGAACCGCGGCCGGCGAGACGTTCGTCGCCAGCGTTTAGTTATTCTGTGCCAGCGTCGCCGATCGCTCCCCGATTCCCCGAATCACGGGAAATTTGTGGTATTGCGGGGAAAATGGTGGGGAATGCAAGCGTTGGGAAACTTGCGGGGAATTGGCCAATCCGTGGAGAATTAAGTTTTTTTGCCTTTATATTTAGCATTTTTTCTTTGCTCATTCGAAAAATATATCGAACATTAAAGCAATCGCGGCAACTTTGGATTTATCTTCTCCCGAAAGTTGTTCGGACGGCCGTCGACTGCGCGACCTTTTTTTTGGTCATTCGAAATTTTGGTTCCTATTCCGGATTTTTACAGAATTCCGGGAATCCTAAGAACGTTTTCGGGGAATTGGAGGAGTGGTTATCGGCAACACTGGTCACCGTTTCGCGCGCTCGCGCTTCGGCTCGATTCGGCAATACTCGGTCCTCGCCGGGTGGCCACCGCCGTCGCGGCCCTCGCCGAGGGGTTAGTCACTCGAGCAAAAAGTGTACACCAGATTCCCAGTAGTCAAGATTTCCTTGGGATTTCTAGATTCCTAAAGATTTCCAAAGACTACCAAAGATTCTTAGAGATTCCTAAAGATTTCCAAAGATTCCTGGAGATTCCTAAAGATTTCCAAAGACTACCAAAGATTCTTAGAGATTCCTAAAGATTTCCAAAGATTCCTGGAGATTCCTAAAGATTTCCGAAGACTACCAAAGATTCTTGGAGATTTCAAATATACTGGGATTTCGTAAGATTTCTGAGGACTACCAAAGATTCCTAGAGACTACCAAAGATTACCTGGATTTTTAAGGACTACCAACACATTTTTGGTACATTCCAAGGATTTCGGGATTTCTAAAGATTCTTAGTGACCACCAACGATTCATAGAGACTTATAATTGCGCGTTGCGCGCAGCACGTGTCCGTGACGTCATCGCAGACAGGCGGGCGGCGCGGCCGGCGGCGGGGGTCGGCACGGGCGCGGCGTCCGCGCGAGGCGGCAACAGCGCGGGCGCGAGCGGCGGGGGCGAGCGGCGCCCGCAGGAGACGGCAACGGCGCGGCGGGCGGGGAGCCCCCGCGCCGTGGCCGGCCGGTGCGCGTTGGTGCGATATTCGTTTTGGACATATTCACCCAGGCGGAATCCGGTTAAATTAGATCCCATATTATCTCAGCGATCTTTAGATCAGCGCTGATTTTTTCTTTCCCTGAGGCATTATACAATACCATTTTTGAATCCACAGTACATATTTCACATACTAAATTTCAAGATGAGGTACTCCGCTCTTTCGAAATCTCTTAGAATCTCAGCCATCATTAGGTCAGGGTTGATTTTTTTTTTGCCTGGGTCATTATAAAAGGCTATATTTGAAACCTTAGCAAATATTTCACGTAGAAAACTTCGCGATTAGGTAGGTACTCTTCTTTTTCGAAATCCCTTGGAGTCGTATTCACTGTGAACCTGTAAAAACTTGGTACGAGATTAGCACCGGACTAACCATACAAAAACCGGTTTACTTCGACCTTAATACGCGTAGTAAAGTTAGTCCGCCCCGAGCTCGGTTCACGACATACCTACAATCATCTAATTATTTAATCAAAATACATACAATAAACACAGTAAACAAACCGGCCAAGTGCGAGTCGGACTCGCACACAAAGGGTTCCGTACCATCGTAAATGATTTAACACCAAAAAATCATATTATTTGTATTTTTTTATTATCTTTAAATTTTACTTATTTGTTGTTATAGCGGCAAATTAAATACTCACTCTGTGAAAATTTCAGCTACGTACTTATTACGGTTCATGAGCTTTGTGACAGACGGACGGACGGACGGACAGCTGAGGCTTAGTAATAGGGTTCCGTTTTCACCCTTTCGGTACGGAACCCTAAAAAGTAGTATACGCATGATAACCTTCTATTCGCTTAGTACGCGTATTAAGGTCGGACTAAACCGGTTTTTGTTTGGTTAATCCGGTGCTTATCCCGTACTAAATTTTGACAGGTTTACTCTGAATACGGCTGAATATGTTTTGGAATTGTGTCGTCGGGCACACGCGGGGTGCGCGCTGCGCACACTCGTGCGCACACGTGTGCGTGATTTCTTCGCAAACTGGCGGCCGCGCCCACGGCCGCGCTATCATTGTTAGATTAGATCCCGTATTATCTCAGCGATCATTAGGTCAGCCCTGTTTTTTTTTTTGCCTGATGCATTATGCAATACCATTTTTGAAGCCATAATACATATTTGACATACTCAACTTCACGATGAGGTACTCCGATCTTTCGAAATCCCTTAGTATCTCAGCCATCATTAGGTCAAAGTTGATTATTTCTTTGCCTGGGCCGTTATAAAAGTCTATATTTAAAAACCTAGTAAATATTTCACGTACTCGAGATAAGGTACTCTTATTTTAAAAACCTTTACAGTCTTATTCAGAACTAACCTGTCAAAACTTACGTACTGTACTAGAATTGCACCGGACTAAGCATACAACCGGTTTAGTCCGACCCCGACAAGATTATCTGAGATTACAAAGACTTTGATCGGATTGCCAATGATTCGCTAAGGATTCCTACACTCCCTAGGAGTACTCGAGACTACCCAAGATTTTCCTATTCCTCGGACTCCCGCCCAGGATTACTCGAGATTTCCATTAATTTGAAAGGATTCCCAATGATTTCCTTGGTATTCTCAGATTCCTTAGGATTACTCGGGATTACATAAGATTTCCAGATTCCTCGGACTCCCATCGGATTCCTCGGACTCCGCCTAAGATTACCCGAGATTTCCATGAATTTGATAGGATTCCCAATGATTTCCTTGGGATTTCCAGATTCTTTAGGATTACTCGGGATTACATAAGATTTCCGAGATTCTCCGGACTCCCACCAGATTCCTCGGACTCCCACCTAAGATTCTTGAGATTCCCAAACGATTGTACACCAGATTCCTTGAGTGAGTGACCCCTCGGCCCTCGCCGCGCTATGATTTCGTTTTCGCTCCGCGCCCTCTGACTATTTTCTTTTTGTTCGGCTCCTAAGGGTCGTTACGTGATGTTCAATAGCTTAAAGCCTTCCTCAAGAATTAGGCTATCGAATTTAATAATATGTTTTCAAACCTGACTGGTAGTTCCAGAGATTAGGGCGTTCAAACAAAAAAACAAACAAACTCTTCAGCTTTATTATATTAGTATAGAAGTATAGATTACAGTGGTCATGTTTGAACGTTAATGGTTTGAACGTACTAGAATAGAGACGAATTCGAGATCTCATTCTGTCATATTGACTTCAACCATAGAGTAAAAGGGACTTAGGAATTATTTCTATTCGCAGTGTTAATGTCTGAGCCGGTAGTCTAAGTTGTCACCTAAATTGGCGTTACGGCAAACCGATCGACTGGCGTTTTCAAATGTATGGAGAAATTGAAGAGCGCGCGCAGCGGGCGTTAAGCGAACTAACATTTGCGAGTCCGAGCTTGATTTGACAGCTTACTCAACGTTGCCGTAAATACGTCGACGTTGCCGTTTACGTCCACTCCGCGTTTTCATACAAATCGGAAGTCCGCGTTTGACTTTGACAGCTTGAAGAAGTAAAATCACAGAATATCTAGTAAAAACGTGTATGGAGTTTGGAGAAAATGCCAGTCAATTGGTTTGCCGTAAACACCAATTTAGGTGAGAACTCAGACTGACCACTCAGATCGTTAACGTACGTACGTTCGTTGGATGATATTAGATCGAATTATCGCCGCGTGAAACACATATGCCTGCAAAACACTCGGTCTCTCTCTTTGCTACTACGGAAGAAGAAGAACACATACATAAATAATCTGCTGGAAACATCTGCGGGTTTTTTTGTCATAGTCATCCCAGCCGGATCAATTCTGCCCTCCTTAATAAAAAGGCGCTAACTAGATAATAGTCTCATAGTTAGTTACCGAATTTATAATAAGGAGGGCAGAATTAGTCATCCCAGCCGAATGCATACTGACTGGTAACATCAGGAAATATACATATGTTGTTCTAACATTAGCGATTCTGCTCTTGGGGGTAATTGGCGTAAATTGTGAGAAAATATGCGAGAGAATTCGATCAATCTGCACCATTCAGACCATGCTAACTGGTAAATGTCAGTTCACTTGTCCTAATAACGCGCCGTTTGACAGTAAGTATGGTAAAAAATGCAACTACAAACGTCAGATTTAATCATTAATTTGCTTGTTCACATGGCGAGTTTATTTACCATGGTACCTAAACATGGATAGCTAATATCACTCACTGTCATGATGTTAGCTCAACATATTATATATCCTGGTAACTGGATGCCAAACGATAAAGATCAGAGATGAACGTCACTTTGAAATCACACATATAAAAATACTTACATTCGATAGAAGTATACACCAAACAATTCCTAAATCAATTAATTAAAAGCTTATCTAATTTCCAATCTTATCTAAATCAATATCTAATTTAATCTTAGTTTACACGTGAATTAATGATGAATATCGCTTTATACACCGCCATTACCGATTTGCCCAACTACAGAACTGAATTGACAGTTGAAATTAGTCGATCGTGTGGCGTGTACATTGAAACGTGAGTACGAGACGGGCGGGGTGTGTGTTATTCGGCTCCTTGCAATTTGCGGTTTAGCGCTTCAAAACTATGCTGTGATGCGCTAAGTTCGCTTCGGCTGTGTATGACTAAGTTTCCTTGTTAATTTAGGCTTGCATAAGTCTCCCCCACACAAGCTAGTTTTTTACTGAAATAATTATTAAAAAAATGCTGTTTCTTCTATTAAAAAAAAAGTAATGAAGTGATGTTTATCCGTGCCATGGATTAAAGAGGATGGAATAGATTGCTAACACCATACCAGTGTTGAATAGGGATAGTAAAAATCGGCCAAGTGCGAGCCGGACTCGCACAAGAAGGGTTCCGTACCATCGAACATTATTTAACACCAAACAATCACGTTTTTTGTATGGGGACCCCTTTATTTTTATTATTTCTTTATTTTACCTATTTGTTGTTATAGCGGCAAAATAAATACACACTCTTCGGCGCAGCCTTTCATACCAGAGGTAAAAGGTTCGTGCGCAAATGCGAGCTGCTCCATATTTCGAAATCCATGTCAGACTGTAGGTTCCCTTTCCCTACTAGGTGGTAATGTTAGGCCCGCCCGGGCTTATACAATGGATTTGGATGAAAATATGGTCGAAGCGGCAGTGAAAAATTGTCCGTGTTTTCCATCCAGTTCAATAAAGCCGTCATAATCAATTTTAGTAGGGTTTCGAAGTATCTGGTTGAAACCGCAATTTAGTTATCAAAACACGTCGTAAAATGATCTAAGAAGCCGGCTGGTAAGTAATTCTCCTTTAGTTTAATCATACGTCACGGTTACTGTTAGAAATTGCCTAGCACGCATATTGACAGGCTGTTAATTAGCACGTAACCACCTTTGTTAGCAGTTTTTGTGTGCAATTCGTAACTTTGTAAAAAAGTCGAAAATAGGTTAACCCTTTTTCGGGTTTTCTAAATGGTCAATAAGCATGCAATTTACAAGGTAATAATTTAGGAAATGTTGCATTTTTACACCTCTCAAACGGCGAACATCATTAACATAAATTTCATAACTTTCATTAGAAAAAAACAACGATGCAACAAAAAATAAAAAATATAACAATAGTAAAACAGTAGAGCAGTAACTGTATTTGTATTGTGTATTTGTATTGTTTTTTACTATCGAACTGGATAGAAAAACGGTCAAATTTCAATGTTTTTATATGTAGCAGGAAACTTGTCACTTTTGGAAAGAGAAACAAAACGTTCGGCTTCTATATTAGTATATTACATACTAGCTGAGGTACCCGGCTCCGCTCGAATCAATGTCGTCTCGGACTGATGTTGGGCTGAACGTAACATTTTATACTATATGAGTTCCCCAAAAAAACTGAAACCCCCTTTTTTATCCCCTTTGATTTTATTTTTCGCCACAAAAAGTCATCAAAATTGCTTTAGCTATTTAGGCGTGAAAACGTAGCAGACAGACAGAGTTACTTTCGCATTTATAACATTAGCATGCATATTCTATCTTATAGTCTAATCTTATTCATATAATATCTTACTAAACTATTTGGAATCCAGTCCAATCTAAGTCCTGCGGCCTTATTGCCGAACAGCGACTGTCGCTGCCAGCGTCAGTGTCGCTGCTAACGAGTCATCGCATACCAAATTTTGCGGCTACCGTGACTGCGGATAAAAGATAGGCAACCGCCTTTAATTTTTATCCGTAGCCGCCATCGACATAGTATATGTCGTCTGTATCGGTAAGTCGATGGTAGCCGAAAAATCATGTATGCGATGACTCGTTAGCAGCGACACCGACGCTGGCAGCGACAGTCGCTGTTCGGCAATAAGCCCGCTGGACGCCTAAAGATGTTAATATCTGTCTACAACGCAGTTTCGCTCAGTATCCGTAACACAAATACTATCAAGTGCTGGGCTTAATTAATTTCTCAAGGGCAAGCATAATTTGGACCGGCAAATGATTCAAATGAGCTTTGATGGGCTTCAAAGGTATCCGAGGGAGGCTTAATAATTCAGATCTTAGCTCCGCCGATAATTATTTATTAACTGATACGTTCTTGAGACGATACCGAAAACTTAAAAGAACCGTCATTGTTATTCCTTCGGAGCTGAGCAAACGGCCGTGGAATTGGAGAGAGTGCCCACCCACTTGTTATTACCGCAGACGACGTAGAACCAATATTTTTGGGTGGCGAATTGTTATTGAAAGTCATGGTCGGATGAGAGGACCTGTAGAATCTGAAATAATTACTTTATAAGATACTTTGTTGGAAACTATTCAAGATATTAATAGGGTTTGATGGCACCGCGCTCGTTCGTAGCTATTTCTGCAGTAACTGCCGGAAAATGGGAAGTTACTGTAATTTTTAATAAAAATAAAATTATTGTAATTTATTTTACGTATATTGGCTCATTGAGGCTGTCGTGAAGTCACAGGATATCTAAGAAATGAAAAATTTAAAAATTGCATTCTTTGCCGTATTTATTAAAAATTAAATTAATTAGTATTCCTCGTATTCCAGACCCTAACGTTTCTCTACCCCTAAACGTTGTCAGATTTTTATAATTTTTTTATCACTTGAGAAAGTCTATATCCGTATGTTCGGATGTTTTTGAAACTATCTGTATTTATCAGTACAAAAAATCGAAAATGAAGTTAAGAAAGACCACTGGGATCTAAAACGTATTTTAAAATATGAAATATGCAGATATAGACTTTTAAAATATTTTAGGAATACAAAATTTAAAAAATCTAGTAAAACATTAAGAGCATGGAAATAGTTATCGCCCGTAATATGCGGAATTTATAGGGTAACGACTCTCTTAAAGTTCGTAAGGATCGTAGCCTAGTGGCACGAGGACGACTGGCCTAGCGTACCAGAGGTCCGGGTTCAATTCCGACTTACACCATTTTTTTCTCTTCCCGAGTTCGATAAGTACATTTCGTCACGAATGCGAGCTGTGCTCCATGGTTCGGCATCCATGTAAAACTGTAGGTCCCCTTCCCCTGCTAGGTGGTAGG
Source organism: Incurvaria masculella (assembly GCA_946894095.1). Taxonomy (NCBI): domain Eukaryota; kingdom Metazoa; phylum Arthropoda; class Insecta; order Lepidoptera; family Incurvariidae; genus Incurvaria; species Incurvaria masculella. The sequence goes on along the minus strand of OX335660.1, from coordinate 11,937,020 downwards.
GATTAAGCCCGCCCGGGTTGGTACCATCGCATTGGATAAAAAGATTGTCAAAGCGGCAATGAAAAATTGTCCGTGCTTTCCATCCAGCTCAATGTAGCCGTGCTCATAAAGGGAAGGTCCTGGCATGGCACCTAATTCCTTCGTATTGGGCTAATATCATAACGGTAGTTGTGTAGCCATCCATTTCACTTCGCATAAAAAAAATCTCAAAATAACCATTATTTCACACATTCTAGTCGGAAATTAAATCGTTTTATGATATTGTGTTAACAAGGACATGACATGTAAGCACGGACCCGTCCGTCGTGAAACAGTTTTGTGAAAAAACAATACATTTGTCCTTTTTGTCCGAGCGAAACTCGAGTGGCGTTGGGAAAAAATGCTTTCGTAAGTCCGGCTGCTCTCATCTACAGAGCTGAGTGGTCAGTCTGAGTTCTCACCTAAACTGGCGTTTACGGCAAACCGATCTACTGGCGTTTTCTCCAAACTCCATACAAGTTTTTACTAGATATTCTGTGGTTTTACTTCTTCAAGCGGTCAAAGTCAAACGCGGACTTCCGATTTGTATGAAAACGCGGAGAGGACGTAAGCGGCAACGTCGACGTATTTACGGCAACGTTGAGTAAGCTGTCAAATCAAGCTCGGACTCGCAAATGTTAGTTCGCTGAACGCCCGCTGCGCGCGCTCTTCAATTTCTCCATACATTTGAAAACGCCAGTCGATCAGTTTGCCGTAACGCCAATTTAGGTGACAACTTAGACTACCGGCTCGGATAGTCCCAGTTGTCACCTAAATAGGCGTTTACGGAACTTCGAAGTTACGTAAGAATGCAATGTTCCATGCAAGTTTTTACTAGATATTCTGTGGGTTTACTTCTTCAAGGTGTCAAAGTCAAACTCGCACTTCCGATTTGTGTGAAATCGCGGAGTCGGCGTAAACGGCAACGTCAAAATGTATAAAAAGACAGACTAGAGAGAGAAATTTTCCTGATATTAATTATGTTTGTAAATTTATTTTATAATATGTATTTAAATATTTTCGGGAAAACAAATGTTCCAAATGTTTTAAGGTTGATCGAGCCTGCAGTGAGTACTAGTCTACTAATTGGCCTTAAACGTTTTCCGATACTGCCCCGGTGCGGTTGTGTCTGGTTTTCATGAAATTTTCAGCAAATTGAATTTTCCGCGCGCCGGGGGCGCCTGCGAGCTCACTCGTTATGACGAAAGCGTGCATTCAATTCATGCCCCGGTGGGAGTACCAATATATTGTTGGATGGACTGGGATATTTGGGTCTTTAACTTTAAACATATATAAATATACATATATATATTAATACACCAATTATATATATTTGGTGTATATTATATATATTCGTATATACCAAACAATTAAGGCAAATAAGACAAAAGAATATTTCAACAGATTAAGAAAAATACTTAGAAAACTATTAAACTCGCGTAACATTGTTAGGGCAATAAATAGTTACGCTGTGCCCGTTCTTATATATACATTCAACGTTATAAATTTTCATGTGCGGGATTTACAAAAAATTGACATAAAAACACGCAAGTTATTGAATATTTATAAAATGCACCAACAAAAGGCCGACGTCCAACGATTTATATTTACCAATATCAGAAGGAGGAAGAGGATTATTAAATACAGAATATTTATACAAGCGACTAACAATACAACTCGAACAATACTTACAAGATGGCAATGATTGTATAATACAAACTATAAAAGCACACGACAGTAATAAAGCTATGCATTGTATCCAAAAACTGGGCAAAGAGTTTAGAGTTGATTTAAATTTGGAAGATTCTACTGAAGATGGTAAAAAAAATTTAAAGAGCCAAATTACTGAAATGAAACAAAAATGGAAAGAAAAACTATTGCACGGCCAGTTTGTAAGACAAGTTCTTGAAAGCCCAAATATTGACTACAAAAAATCTTTCGCGTGGCTAAAGAAGAAACCTACTACACCAAAATTGGAATCACAAATTTTTGCAATTCAAGACCAAGCAGTGCTAACTAAACCACATGAAAGAGACATTTTAAAAAGGAATGTAGATGGGAAATGCCGACTGTGTCATGAACAGCCTCAGTGGCCCAGTGGCGCGACACTTCGGCGATCGCTCTCCGAAGTTAAGCAACGCTGGGTCCGGTCTGGTCTTGGATGGGTGACCATTCGACCGTTGAGAGAGGCTGGCCGTGGTTCGGATTCCACGTTAAGCTGTAGGTCCCCTTCCTCACTTACTAGGTGGTAGGGTTTATCCCGCCCGGGTTGGTACCATCGCATTGGATGAACGATGGTCGAAGCGGCAATGAAAATTGTCCGTGTTTTCCATCCAGTTCAATGTAGCCGTGCAATATAAGGAAGGTCCTGGCATGGCACCTAGTTCCCATGTGGTGTGTTGGGCTAATACCATGACAGAACTTGTGGTATTAGCCATCCATGTCCAGTCACATAAAAAAAAAAAAAAAAGAACATGATGAGACTATTATGCATATAATTTCAGGGTGCAAAATTCTAGTGTAACCATTGTATCTCAAAAGGCATAACAAACTTGTGAAATATGTCTATTGGTGCCTACGCAAAAAGCACAATTTCGAATGTACCCAATTCTGGTGGAAGTGTCCGTTGCAACAACCGCATGTAATTGAAAACGAGACTGCAAAAATAATGTGGGAATTGGGAATTGCCAGTTATTACAGATAATGCCCTTCCTAATAATAGACTGGATCTCATTTATACCGACAAAATAAAAAACATGACGTACCTTATAGACGTAACGGTTCCATCTGATTATAATGTACTAAAAAAATAAATAGAAAAGCTCTCCAAATATAATGCCCTTAAAATCGAAACACAAAGACTTTGGAATACCACCAGCAAAATTATACCAGTGGTCATTGGAAGTACCGGAATGATTTGCAAGACAACACAAATATATATTGACAGTCTCGAAGCCAACATCAAAATTGAAATACTGCAGAGGCAAGCGGCAATCGAAAGTACAATGATTGCAACAAATTTTTTGTGCGGATATTTAGGAGAGATTAATGAAGAGGAAGGATGAGGAATAAATAGACTCTTCTGCTCTTTTTCCTAGGAGGATCCTGGGCCGGAGCAGAAAGCTACCGGCCTAGCATCAGAGCCGACGACTCCAATCAAACAGAACGAAAAAAATTATATATACATATATTTGTTCTAGAAAATAGATAGACAAAAAGGGAGGAGATATGGCATCGAGCGCGCGTACTATGGGATCCGCTGTATCCTATTTTAAAAACCCGGCCAAGTGCCAGTACTCACACAAGAGGGTTCTCGTACCATCTTACAAGGTTTAACACCAAAAAATCTAGTTTTTTGTGTGTTAGCTATTTGTTCTTATAGCGGCAAAAGAAATACACACTCTGGGAAAATCCTAGTTTTTACTTGGGATCCGAACCATGAACGACCGATTCCTTAGACGTCTGGTGTAGTGTCTGTGTGTCTCTGTGTGTAGACTGCATTTCTTCCCGTGCAGAAATGCACGGGAAGAAATGCAGTGGGATTGTATTAGTTTGATGTGCCGAATTACTCGCGGTGCATAATACATTTACGAGTATAACTAAATAAACTTTTTCGTACTAAACAGGTACGTCCCTTATTCCGATGAATGTGATATGTATGTATGTATAATCGACCGTTAAGCAAGGACACATTCATCGAAAAAAGAATGTTCAATCTTTGCAGTCAATGTCCGCAACGGAGATGAAGCGTTAAATAAATGTATGTATGTATAATCTTAAACAGTGTGTTAGTAGGAGGCATTGCTTACGGGAGGAGGGACTGTAGGAGAATTCCAAATTATGGGTACACAGCCGGGGGCGAAATTAGTAGACGCAATACCCGCGAATGGTATGTTTTATTGGTTCGGGTCCAGCCTTCCAGTATATTCATAAAGTCGTTCCTTTTACTGGGCTCTTTCTTCAATTATTGTGTCCTTGCTTCACGGCCGATTATACATACATATCAAATTCCACATTTATAACATTTCTATGCGAGCATTGTTGCCTTTTACTTTGAACATAATTTATAAATATTTCTAGAAATTTTAATAAACAGGATTTGTCTTATTTTATAAATAAAACTCATAATTTAAATCGACTATGTTTTCCTCAAAGACTAAACGACTTTTTAACTTCCTTACGCTTTACGGTTTGAAATCCTTTTAACGCACACTTTCAAACATGTTACACACACACACACACACACACAGACGGCCATTACATAGTATAAACGTACCTCTCCTGCTCTATGGTTACCTTTTTCGCATCGGCAGAAGTTAAGCGGAAAAGTTTTTTCATCTGTCGGAAGACGGAAAGCTTTAAAAAGATGAGGTCGTGTTTTTCTGCTCCGGTGGCGATCGTAAAGTGGCCGCAATGTCTTCTGCTACCTGCGCTCTCATTGATTTTTTTGTGGCGTTTTCAAGGTTAACATATTTTTCATGTATTAAGAGAGAATTCCTCATACCACGGGCGATAACTGTTTCCAAGCTCTTAATGTTTCAGTAGTTTTATGAAATTTTGGATTCTAAAATATATTTAAGAAATCTATGTCTGTATGTTTTAATTTTTTTAGATTGGATTTTATTAGCTTATAACCATTGGAAAAAAAAAATACGTTAATTTTCGTATTTCTTTTTACTAAAAAATACAGATATTTATTAAAAAATCAAAACATACGGACATAGAATGAAGCTCTTTCAAGTGATACAAAGCTTAGGGGTATGGAAATGTTAGGGCCTGGAAGGTGATTTCGCTATTTCAATGGCAGTCGCCGTGCAAAATTGTGCCTTAGGCCCATGGACAAGAATGATTATTTTTTTTATTTTCAAATCTTACATTTTCTGTGACTTCACGACAGCCTTAAGGATGTTCCGACCCATACAATGTTTTTTTTACACAGAACGCAAAAAGTATTGCACTTTAGGGCACGAATTCGTCAAAAATATTAAATATAGCCATAGTAGTTGCAGCGAAAACATATTCACTATTTCAGGTTTAATGGTTTCGTTGTAATTGCCGATTGGAAGCTTTACACCGTTAGATGGCGCTGTTAAATAAAAATTGTATTTAAATAAATTGTAACAAAACCCTCCTGAAATTGTGAAATGGTTTTCGCTGCAAGTAAAATGACTATATTAAACTTTTATTATTAATTCGTGGCATAAAGTGCAATACTTTTTGCGTTATGTGTGCAAACAACTTTATATAGGTCGGAACAGCCTTAAGCATTCATGTATGTATTCAACCGACTCATTCCTCTGCCGCCCCCCCAGGGTATGGAACTGTCTGTCGGCGGGTGCCTTTCCACATACTTGCATCTTGGGAGTCTTCAAACGTAATTGGAATAAGCTTAAATTCGCTCTGTAGTTCACAAATTTGCTGGGAGCGTGCCACTTTTTTACGAGCTCACTGACAAAATTCTACCCGAGATATTTCACCCGAGCGTCGTCCAAAATTTGAGTTTTTTATGGTTTGAATTAAAAATGATATCAAAATGGAACATTATTCGTTCTGAATTATTAACAAGCATTATGCACACATATCGTATTTTCTAGCTTTACAATGATGTTAACCTACGTTTCGCAGGAGCTTCGTAACGAGGTTCTTTTCTCGCAGCGAGAGTGGACACTCATTCGATTCCGAATTTATTTTATCATCGAATGTTAGTTGCACTAAATAGTGTCCCGTGAAATTCTTACGTACCGTTGGAACTCGAGGAAATCAGTAGTAGGCGAATTCGGCACTACCGTTTTTAGGGTTCCGTACCCAAAGGCCAACAACGAAATCCTATTACTAAGCGTCCGATTTCCGTCCGTCCGTCCGTTTGTCACAGGGCTCTATCTCATGAACCTTAATAGGAAGGCGGCTGAAATTTTCACCGAGTGTGTAAGTATTTTGCCTCTATCACAACAAATATAAAAGAAAATAAAAATAATGAAGGGGGCCTCATACAAAATACGTGTTTTTTTGTGTTTTAAATCTTGTACGGAACCCTTCGTGTGCGAGTCCGACTAGCACTTGTATGTAAAAGTGGCTACGCCGACCCCATGTATGTAGTTACTCGATATCTCCGAAAATTGTCAAGCGATTTGAATAAATATATTTCTTCTATCTCAGGGGTGGTTCTTTCCTAAATTTTATGAAAGAATATTACTCCTCTTAGAGGTTGAAGTTGGTTAAATGTTTTTTAAAACGGTTTGACTCGTTGTACGCTTTCCCGCTGCCGGAAGGAAGTTACCATGAACATTATTTCCCGTATTATTTATGACTTGCCAAACACGTACGCCTTAATCGTCCGTTCTTATTAATGTCGCGTCACGTCTTGCGAAGGACAACCCGACCCTCCTGCGAACCTTCAAAAGTGTTTCTCATCGTTTCACCCAAAGGCGGAGATCTGGCGAGAAATAGCTGACGTAACACTAATAGGGGCCATAATGTGAATACAATATTGACGGTTTTGATTTATTGCAAAAAAAAACGAATGTTTGTACGCTTATTAGGGTCCCGTCGAAATAAGCGAAAAAAGGGTCTGGTCTAGCCTCGGGCGTCTGTCGGTTATATGCATTTTGTCCCGAATTGTTCTCTTATTAATTTTTGAACATTCTGAAAAAAAAATATACTAGTACAGGTGCACTTATTTAGGTGTGCAACAACTAATTACTTTTGCTCGAAATATGATTATTTATATTTTTTTTGAGAAAAAGGTGGATTTTTAAGAATTTTAATTTTTTTAAAGAACTTTTAAGGACTTTTGTTATAAATGTTTGACTGAACACCGGGTCGGTTAAATAAGGTAAGGTTCGGTAACATTATTTGATAAAATCATTGGGTTTTTGAAGAAAAATCGGATATCACCTTTTTTATGGAACCTGACATGGATAACTAATACCACACAACTACCATAGTTCTTCTACCATAGTTTCATACATTGCGGTGGTACCATCTTACTCAATCCTGAAACAATATAAAAATATTAAATGTCACTGGCGTTATGTGATTTTTTAATCAACTTCAAAAAAGTAGGAGGTTCTCAATTCGTCTGTATGTTTTTTTTTATGTTTGTTACCGCATAACTTTCGTCTGGGTGAACCGATTTTGATGATTATTTTTTTATTTTTTAAAACTGGTGCTTCCCGTGTGGTAGTCAATAATATCCATGAGAAAATCATATAAGTCTTAAATTTCTATTAAGTATGTGCGCGACAAATATACGAATAACTAAATATAATGCCAACCGATTTCGATGATTATTTTTTATTGGAAAGGACATGTAGTTGAACTAATTTGTAGTTAGTGTACTTCAGATTAACTAAAAATAAACAAGTAAAAAAAATAACAAAAAAATAACCGACTTCAAAGAAAAGCACTGAAAAGTAAAAAAAATATTGCCATTTTTTTCTAATTACAATTATTGTTATTTTTTGAGTCGGGGTAGCCAAGGTTCTCTTGACTGGCGCAGCGCATGCCCGGCTGACGCCGACTCAAAAGACAACAAAAATCGTAACTACAACAAAAATGCCAATAATTTTTTACTTTTTTGTGCTTTTTATTTGAAGTCGGCTATTTTTTTGTGATTTTTTTTAATGATAGTGCAGAGCGGCGCCTGGCCTAGTGGCGCGGGGAGTTCCCTAGTATACCAGAGGTATAGGTTCAAATCCTCGCCCTGTTCATGCACAACTTTCTTTCTCTTTCTGAGTTGGATAAGTGCATTTCGTCACGAATGCGAGCTGCTCCGTGGTTCCGAATCCATGTAAAACTGTAGGTCCCCTTCCCCTACTAGGTGGTAGGGTTTAAGCCCGCCCGGGTTCGTACCATCGCATTGGATAAAAAGATGGTTCAAGCGGTACTTAAAAGTTGTCCGTGTTTTCCATCCAATTCAGTCCAGCCCGTGCGTATGAAGGGAAGGTCCTGGCATGGCACCTAATTCCTTCGGGAATGCAGTGTATTAGGCTAATATCATAACGGTAGTTGTGTGGTATAAGCCATCCATGTCAGGTTACATAAAAAAAATAGACGTAACGCAAACAGTGAATATAACACGATCAATACCAGAATGGTAAAGCAATTCAGTTTCACTTAAATAAATTCAGTTCGTGCAATTGTAAATCAATCTTTGTTTAATAAAGGCCTTGCAGGCATATGTCTTACCGCAACTCATAACGTGTTCTTGTTCCAGACACATAATAATAACTAGATCGTCTGTATATTTTACTCAATCGTTATAATTGAAATAAATCCTCGGTATTATTCCAAAAAAAATTTTCTTCCCAATTATGCTAATCAAATTAAGTCATGGAAAACAAAACATCACAACAACATAACCTATATTTCATTTCAAACTATGTACTGGTCATTAAAATTAGTATTAGGAGAAACAAAAGCGCTCCTTTTCTTCCAAACCAGAATGCATCAGGGGATAGTTAGGTCCACAAAATAATTATTAATATGTAAAAAATAATATTAATTAAAATTGATATAATAAAATTAGCTATAACGTTATAGCGTGTGCGGATAGCGACCAAGGTAACAGAATGAGCGCTCACCTTTATAAGTCCGATGGACGAGTCCGCGCGCTCGAGGCTGCAGATGCTAAACTGGATGGAGGGCATGTCCAGCCGGTGCGACAGCTGCCGCTGGAAGGTCTGGTGGCGGGTGGGCACTATAGGCAGCGTGGTCTGACGGAGGACCTGGCGAAATAGAGTGGATATCTTCAAGGCGCTGGTATTAGCCAAAATATGAAGGTTGTAGAGGCACCGCAAGTAAGTGTCAGGTCATGGTCTAGAGCACGGAATATTGAGGAGGCAGGAAGTGAAACGTTTGTAAATTTGTTCCAGGACCGCTGTTACCGATTTACTTAAGACCTTTTTGCACCGCGAATGTATAACAGTCGCAATTGGCTATCCCTTCTTAATCGATAACCAAACAACAAATCCACATTTGTTTAGTAAATAAGAACCTTAACGTAATGACTCCATGTTGGAATTCCAATACTGTTTGCAATCAAATGTTACGTCACTTTCGAACACGGCCGAGCGCCTCACACGCACATGGTCACAAACAACGTAGCGAGATATGACCCGGCGAGCAAAACGACACGCTGCGACGCCATATTGTTTCGTAATGCATTCGTCGTCAGTTTTATCGCTATTCATGTAAATGAAACTTACCGGTGATACGAAACTCCTCCATTATGAAGGTTGTGCACCGGCGGTCGTGTTTGCACGTTATTATGGCACAGTACGGCATTACTCCTTTTCAATTTTAGATTGTATCACGGATAAGTTAATGCACAGGACAGCCGCAGAGGAGTGAATCATGCGCGTATGAAGTGAGCGGGTCCCCGCTAAAGACCGGCGCGCGAATTCCGCCTACTTCACAATTCTTACCTCCTAATTGTTCTGTGGTCTAGAGGATAGAGGACTTGCCTTTAAGGCGGCCCAACCCGGCGGGCCTAACTCATTCGCGGGCACGGTACAAAACCCTGCTTTTGCGCTCTGGGACCTTCTCTGTTTAAAAAAAAAGGCTCCGTGGTGAGGAGGATGCAACAAGTCCACAAAGCAGACAATGTGCATAGTTTGTGATTTTTTACTAAAAAAATAATTACAAAACGACTTAGAGCTAAAAGCAAACCACGACCGATATAGTACAAATCTAACAAAAACCAAATTGATTATGAATTTTGATGAAACAAGCTATGTCTGATGACTAATCTTTTAAGATCTTATTACTTTATTGTTGAGAAATCCACCTCCAAAGTTATTGTATAAAACGCGCGAAAAATTCGAACTTTCAGACCTTATAACTTAGAAAAAAAAGATTATTTTCCAATACCAATGGTTATCAGACATCTAGTTCGATCATATAAAGCTATTTTGAACAAAATTTGGGATCTATGACAAGAAATATGCTCATGATCTTCTTTCCAAGTTTGTATGGGGAGTTGAGCGAGATCAAATCCTCCCCCGGTTATGCACCACTTTCTTTCACTTTCTGAGTTAGATAAATCCCAGCTGTCACCTAAATTGGCGTTTACTGTAAACCGATCGACTGGAGTTTTCAAATGTATGGAGAAATTTAAGAGTGCGCGCTGTGGGCGTTAAGCGAACTAACATTTGCGAGTCCGAGTTTGATTTGACAGCTTATTTAACGTTGCCGTAAATACGTCGATTTTGCCGTTTACGCCGACTCCGCTTTTTCATGCAAATCGGAAGTTCGAGTTTGACTTTGACAGCTTGAAGAAGTAAAACCACAGAATATCTAGTAAAAACTTGTACGGAACTTCGAAGTTCCATTGTACAGTCGTTTCCTATCAAATGTATACACCGGAAAGAGAAGGAATTCCTAAGTCCCTTTTACTCTATGGTTGACGTCAGCATGTCAGAAAGAGACCTCAAATTTGTCTCTATTTCCGGTGTATAGATTTCAGACGAAACGACTGTACTTAGTAAAACTAAACTTCGTTAAATAGCCAGATATGTAAATTGTAAGGATCAAATTATTTATTATTTTAACGGGATCAGTGAACTATGAAAACGAATGAGGGTTTCTTGGAGATTCCTTTTTAAATGTAATTTTTTCCTAAGGCAGTTTTCCTGTATGGTTTCGAATACTTTCCTAGTAAATAAAAAAAACACTGTGTTAATGTAAGTCATGCTAGTGTGTAGTGTGTACTTAAGGTCCTGTTGGATAAATATTGAATACACCTATCAATAAAAAGGTGTTCTTAGGTTCCTCAGAAGAGTTCGCCACCAACAGTTTGAAGGCGCCATAAGCATCCTAGAATTTGCAATCAATTTACTGTATCAAAGTTCAGCGACAAAATGTTAATCAAATTTACACTGAAAACACATAATGAATGTGGTATCTAGGAGATTCTATAAATTGATCCTACCGCAGCGTTGAAGCCATAATCTCACTCCCCACAGACTCACTCATAACTTTACGCTTTCGGCTGGAAAATTCGCGGAAACTGTAACGTCGGGAAATTCTGCGGTGCGGCGCAGAAGCTGATAACCGCGAAGAGTTTCATGGAAATTAACGTGGAGGCGTTTCGTGGATTTTCCTTAACATTTGCGCCGGCTAATAGGCTTCATGCACTCGATGTTTGAGCATGGTTGATTATCAACATAATTATTGGCCTAGGTTTACAAGTTCCAGAGTTTTTTATGTAACCTGACATTGATGGCTGAATACCACACAACTACCGTTATGATATTAGACCAATATACCACATTCCTGAAGGAATTATGTGTAATACCAAGAACTTCCTTTTAGAAGCACGGATACATTGAACTGGATTGAAAATACAGACAATGTTTCATTGCCGCTTGGACCATATTTCATCCAATGCGATGGCACCAACCCGGGCGGGCATAAACTCTACCACCTGGTAGGTTAGGTTAGGTTATCCGGTTTTTTATCGAGCGCGTCCATTTATAAATTGACAAACCAGTCTCGCCCGCGCACTCATAGACCATAGAACCCACTGGTTTGTTGTCTGCACGCACTAAGGCAGTTCTGGCACTGTGTGTTATTGCATTAGATGACGTTTATGAGCACGTGTTGGTTGAATGACATCAGCACGTTGCGTAATATAGAATGCATTCAGTTCGATAAGAGCGTCAGTAGAAAAAAAAAAATTATTAAAAAATATATATATAACGATTTCGATAGACAAAAAAGTAAATTTGTAGATTTAAATAAATTATAAATCTACATACAATTTAAAGACAATACTGATTTCTTCACCTCCATGACTGTTATCCGATGTTTCAACTGCTCAAATGAGGCAAATATTTTTTTTTTTTTTTTTTTTATGTGACTGGACATGGATGGCTAATACCACAAGTTCTGTTCATGGTATTAGCCCAACACACCACATGGGAACTAGGTGCCATGCCAGGACCTTCCTTATATTGCACGGCTACATTGAACTGGATGGAAAACACGGACAATTTTCATTGCCGCTTCGACCATCGTTCATCCAATGCGATGGTACCAACCCGGGCGGGATAAACCCTACCACCTAGTAAGTAAGGAAGGGGACCTACAGCTTAACGTGGAATCCGAACCACGGCCAGCCTCTCTCGACGGTCGAATGGTCACCCATCCAAGACCAGACCGGACCCAGCGTTGCTTAACTTCGGAGAGCGATCGCCGAAGTGTCGCGCCACTGGGCCACCGAGGCTGACAATATGGTAAACAATTTACAAATAAGTTTAAACAAAGAATGGGAACATCAGATATATTTAATTGTATGTTTCAAATACACCCAAACAATCAATTTATCTTTCATCTTTTTGAAATTACAAATCAGTTTTTGTTATATTTTAAAACAATAAAATGTAGTTTTACTTACGCCCTTATTAAATTGGAAGCAATCAGGCTAGGTTAGGTTATTGAATTTAATTACAATCACTGAACATGTATTTGTTTCGTCTTCGTTTGACATCATACAATAGGTTATTAATAATGTTTTCCCTTTTCTTGATATTAATGATTATCTGTACTTGTGTGTAAATAAACTTTTCAGTTTTTGAAACAGATTTTTTTTGAAAAATAACAGGACTGGCGGTCTTTACACCCAATAAGTCTAATACGAGTAAGAGTAGTACCCCTGGATGCCTTGGAATGTCTTGAATGTATGCTTGGAACTCCTGTACAAGCTTAATGCAATATGTATTAGTTGGGTGCACGTACTGCGTCAGAGAACACCCCCCCTCTCTCTCCTCTGCCCCCCCCGCCCCCCCACGTGCACTCTCCTGTGAATAGGGCTATTAGCCGCAACTTCTATATGAACTTCAGAAGTGCGCTCGTGATATTGCTGTGGTAGAAGTTTGTGTTCTGAATGCGTTGTGGGGATTTAGCTGCAATTTCATAGCGAATCAATGAAACATTAAGTTCTACCTCGTATTTAGGGCATGCAGAAAAACCGGCCAAGTGCGAGTCGGACTCGCACACGAAGGGATCCGTATCATTGTACTATATTTACACAAAAAAAAAAATTGTATAGGGTCCCCCTTGAATTTTTATTATTTTCGAATTTTACCTATTTTTTGTTATAGCGGCAAAATAAATGCACACTGTGAAAATTTCAGCTACCTACCTATTACGGTTCATGAAATAAAGCCCTGTGACTGACGGACTGACGGACAGCGGAGGCTTAGTAATAGGATTCCGTTTGGTACCCTTTGGGTACAGAACTAGCTTAATAACGCTAGTAGTTGTCGTATTAGATATCCATATCCAGTTCCATAAAAAAAGATAATTTATTAGTGTTCAATTTCCACACGCCTGAAATTGTAAAAATATATTTCCAATTATTTTCTCTCTCCGTTTTCTCTTTCCGGATTTCCATTTAGTGGGTTTCAGAAGAAAAAAAGGACCTCCATTGGTCTGTGCAACCAAAGATGTCAGTTTAATTTAAATTAGAAAGGGTCGCAGGAATTCGTTGAATCGGGGACCCTTGTCTTATTGAGGCTGGCTTTTTGCGTCATCGTATCGATGGAATGGAATAGACATAATAATAAAAAAAATCGTCCAATTGCGAGTCGGACTCGCACACGAAGGGTTACGTACCATCGTATAAGAATTAAGGGAATTACGAAAACATACGTTTTTTTGTATGGGGGCTTTAATTTTATTTATTTTTAATGTTGATTTGTTTCATTAATGAGTAGAAATACACATTCTGTGTATTTCTGAAAAATTCAACTGCCCCTATTACGGTTCACGACAGCCTTGTGACAGACGGGCGGACGGACGGACGGAAAAAGGCAAGATTACTTGAAGGAGTGTTAGCATAACGGATCTATTTTTAATTTAAAAACATAATAATCAACAGTAAAATTGATATAAAACACGGGCAATGTGTATGGTTGCATCTTGCATCTGCGATGGTATGAACCAACGGTGGGATTTTACCTATCACCTAGTAAGCAAGGATGGGACTTAAAGTTATACTTGGAATCCGAACGACAGCCAGCCTCACATTCAACCGGTCACCCAACGAAACCCGACCGCGCCCAAAGGTGCAAAAGCAAATCGGCATAAAATGTTTACAGTCCCTTTATCGTACTCACTAATTAATCGTACTCACTATTTTATCGTACTTACTATTTTATCGTACTTACTATTTATTCGTACTCAATATTTTATTGTACTCACTATTTTATCGTTTCAAATTTTATCGTGCTCACCAAATCAACAGGGCAGGAAGTTATTTTTCACTGGTTCACGTTTTCCAGCATGACTCATGTTTATTATTTACTAGCGGCCCGCTCCGGCTTCGCACGGGTATGAAATATATCTGAATGGCTCCCGCCGCCCCGTCCGGCCAGTACCGCCGCAAACGCTACGTCCCGCAATTTTTAAATCTGTAATATCTTCGAAAATATTTATTTAAATCATATGCTGTAATGGGCCATATAGATCTATATTAAATCAACAATGTATTAAGATATTTAATTGGATAAGGATTAATGCTGTATTGGTTAAAATCGCTTCGAAAATTAGCCATAATTTGTCGTAAAAAGTAAATGACAATAAAATGTTATTGTGGGATATCCATAAGAGATAGAAATATACCATCGCGGAGTTTACTGTAGACCTTTTCAATGTGTACAATACTTAGTACATTATTTTGATAAATCTCGTAGGGTTCAGCCTGCGTTTGCAATGTAAGCGAAAAAAATATATTGCTTTACGACATCACATTGGAAACCTCAAAAATAACAGTACTTCTCCACTATTTAAAGCATGTTATTATACATATAAGCCTTCCTCTTCAATCACTCTATCTATTAAAAAAAACCGCATCAAAATCCGTTGCTTAGTTTTAAAGATTTAAGCATACATGGGGATATAGGGACAGAGAAAGCGACTTTGTTTTATACTATGTAGTGATTTGACAAATGTCGTAGGGTTCAGCCTGCGTTTGTAATGTAAGCGGAAAAATGATTTTTTAAGCTATTGCATAGCTTCTATCGGGGGCCTTGAGCGCGGGGACCGAATCCAGAAATTCCGTAACGAAAAAAAACCTCACGCTCCCCACTCCGACGGGCACGGAGGTGTGTGCCGGTAGCGCTACTTCACACCAGGGCGGGCCGGCATAAGTTGATACAAAATGCTATGCAATAGCTTTACCGCGGCAGTCCCCGAGTGCCACACGTCTTTTTTTATGACATCACATTGGAAACCTCAAAAATAACAGTATTTCTCCACTATTTAATGGATGTTATTATACATATAAACCTTCCTCTTTAATTACTCTATCTATTAAAAAAAACCGCATCAAAATCCGTTGCGTAGTTTTAAAGATTTAAGCGAACATGGGGATATAGGGACAGAGAAAGCGACTTTGTTTTATACTATGTAGTGATTGTTTATTCATCATCCATAGACAGTACACTGCACTCGGATTTGTCATGTTTATTATAACTTAATTATTATAAATTGATGAGAATCTACAATTCATGACATATGCAACAGTTCATGACAAATATCAGTTTATTTGTAAAGACCATGCCCGCCATCTAACATGTTCCCAATTGAAGCAAGCTAGTCCCTACAAACAGCGCCCGTTCACGAGCATCATGCCGGGCATCACAGCCATCATTTAAGTTTGCGTCAAATTAGTATAGTTACTAAAATGTATACCGCGTACAAAAAACAATATTAAAACAAAAACATGGTGTTACTCATCCTTACGAAGGCACATACTTCGTTTGCAGATATTTTTCTCGTACTCGTATTTTAATTTCCTCCATATTGTTTGCTCTTTGTCTATGTGAGAAACATATTAAATTTCTTCTCTAAACGGTTTTTGTTTGTACGAAGGATCGAATCGAAGGACTCTTCTTAGAGCTAAAGGGCTTTATGTGATACGTATGTAGTTGATTCATGTTTGTTTTCTTTTATAAGAAAAATGCCAAGCTATATTCATATTTTCAAATAACTTAGGATTCCAGGAAAACGACGCCCATCATTCACGTAATTATTTATTAAACGGGGTGTGTGCACATCCGGATGAAATACAGGAATCTGGGTGTTACCATGGTAAATTACTCGCCCGGTGAGCAGGCAAGGACTAATTAAATCTGACGTTTCAATGCTTTTGGCACCGTGCTAAGTGGTCAATTTCAGTGCGCTTGAGCGAATAAAAAGTCGTTTCACATTTTGCATGGTTCAAAATGCAACCAAACGGCAGATTTATTCACTCACTTTCCCGTTCCACCGGCTAATTAATTTACCCTGGGCTGTTAATCAATGGCCTTCATTTTTGTGCCACCCTTGCTGTTTGATTGTCTTTTCATACGTCTTAGTGTTTAGTATGTTTTTTTATGCAACCTGTCATGGATGGCTAATGCCACACAACTACCGTTATGCTATTAGCCCAATACACCACATTCCCGAAGGAATTTGGTGCCATGCCAGGACCTTCCCTTTATGAGCACGGCTACATTGGATGGAAAACAAGGACAATTTTTATTTGCCGCTTCGACCATCTTTACTTCCAATGCGATGGTGCCAACCCGGGCGGGCTTAAACCCTACCTAAGGACCTACAGATTTACATGGATTCCGAACTATGGAGCAGCTAGCATTCGTGACGAAATGCACTTATCTAACTCAGAATGAGAAAGGGAGTGGAGCATGAACGGGGCCAGTATTTAAACCCAGACCTGTGGTATGCTAGTCTAGTCCCCGCGCCACTAGCCTACGAGCCGCTCTTCCGTGGACAAAACTGCCATTGAATTCTTAAGTAATCAATAAATAAGCAATAATAAATGAATTAACTATCCGCTAACTTCACCATGAGGCTCATATGGTTCCGTAGCTTGTCTCTCCGTTCCAGTAAGTTTTGGCAGTGGAGGCTTCGCTTTCCTTGTAATTAGTTCGCTGCCGCAATTATCCCGATCTTTTGAGAGGCGATTTCGCTTTATAGCCTCCTCGACCGCAACGATAATCCGTTCGTACAGCAGTTTTTTCAGGTGTCGTAACAAAGTATGGTCGTATTTCAAGCACATAATTCGAATTTTGTAATAATTTATTGCCTGACAAATTTAATATAATTATATTATAATCATTTTTAGGGTTCCGTACCCAACGGGTGCCAACGGAACCCTATTACTAAGCCTCCGCTGTCCGTCCGTCCGTCCGTCGGTCCGTCCGTCCGTCCGTCCGTCCGTCCGTCCGTTCGTCCGTCCGTCACAGGGCTGTATCTCGTGAACCGTAATAGGTAGGCAGCTGAAATTTTCACAGAGTGTGTATTTATTTTGCCGCTTTAACAACAAATAGCTAAAATTCAAAAAATATTAAAATGAAAGGGGGCCCCCATACAGAATACATGATTTTTTTGTATTAAATCTTTTACGATGTACGGAACCCTTCGTGTGCGAGTCCGACTCGCACTTGGCCGGTTTTTGTAGATTGCGAGTTCGTCTTTGACAGCCCACTAAGAGTTGTGTTGACGGTTATTACTAGTTTGTCTCCACCTTCCGAGTATTTATGATCCATTTAGTATCCATACGTATTTCTAATTTTGCTTTTTGGCTCGCAGAAATTTTCGCTGATTTAAGCTCCGCTCCATTGATCTCTCGATCGAATTTATTAATCACTTCTATGCTTATGCAAAACTTCAGGCGGGTTCCTTTGAAATTGAGCTCGGCGAGAACGTGTCTAGTGTTCTTGGTGAGTCCTGTTTTTCGCATTATCCTAGACGAGCCTTGGATCGTATACAAGAACACTTCGGAAAGCACGTATTTGTTACGGTATCGCAGGAAGAGAGCCGCCTAGCTGCTTTACATCACGTCTTTCCGAACACTTTTCGCTCTGTTTGTTTCTTCATCGTGGGGATTAGTTTAGGTTAGTGTAGGTTAGGTTATATAAGTTTTTTTTTTTAAAAAACCGATCATGCACAATCGCAATTATATGCAGTGACGGGCTGAATTCGAAAATATTAATCGGATATTCGAGTCGAAAAAGACGCGACCATTGTCCCGAAAATGCATGCTATATTTTATTTATGTGAGATTTGTTTGAATATTAATGCTTGATGTTTACTGCAAAGGCTGAGTTATATTTCTGTTGGCGGGAGAGTAATTACGTGCAAGCGAACCAGCCACAGAACAGAAGAGTGGGCAACGTCACCGTACAACACCGGACCAAATTGTACTACATGTATGGGAAGCCGGCCACAAAGTCTAAACATCGCCACGGAGCGCGAATTAGTTACCGAAATACGTTCATCCACTCAAACCCACCTATGTATGCGTGCGAAGAGATGCTCCTGGACATACTCCTGCTTGAGCGGCTCGCTCTGCAGGTCGGGCAGGGAGTGGCTGATGTCGTTTCCTTCTCAACTTCTCACAGAAGCGCCTTAGTAACTTTTTTGACCGGATCCTTATTCTTCTGGACCTACTCCTGCTTGAGTGGCTTGCTCTGCAGGTCGGGCAGAGAGTGGCTGATGTCGTTGATTTTTCAAATTCTCAACATAGTGCTTTACTTACTTTTTTGACGGGATCCTTATGCTCCTGCACATACTGCTGCTTGAGCGGCTCGCTCTGCAGGTTGGGCAGACAGTGGCTGATGTCGTCGCCTTCTCAAATTCTCAACATAGTGCTTAACTTACATTTTTGACGGAATCCTTATACTCTTGGACATACTCCTGCTTGAGCAGCTCGTTCTGCAGGTCGGGCAGGGAGTGGCTGATGTCATTGCCTTTTCAACTACTCAACAAAGCGCTTAAGTCACTTTTATGACGGAATCCTTATGCTTCTGGCATACTCCTGCTTGAGCGGCTTGCTCTGCAGGTCGGACAGAGAGTGACTGATGTCACTGCCTTCTCAACTTCTCAACAGAGCGCTTTACTTACTTTTTTGACGGGATCCTAATGCTCCTGGAAATACTCCTGCTTGAGCGGCTCGCGCTATAGGTCGGGCAGGCAGCGGCTGATGCCGTTGCCTTCTCAACTTCTCAACAGAGCGCTTTACTTACTTTTTTGACGGGATCCTTATGCTCTTGGACATACTCCTGCTTGAGCGGCTCGCTCTGCAGGTCGGGCAGGGAGTGACTGATGCGAATGGCGGCCTGCCGGGATAGAGAGTCGCTGTTGCTCTGTTCGGAGTCCCGTCGGGTCCTGTCAAAATACCAACGGCCCTTTGCGTAAGGTAAACATGGGGTTTGAGTATATTAGTAAAGCGTAAAAGTAGTTCTGAAAATTTTGTTCTCTGTACCATAAAATGTTTACAGTATTCAGAATTTCTGTCAAAATTTCGAACATGAATTGGTTTCGGACGTAATCCACGTTCTAAACTAAGCACGCCGACTCCGAATATGACTTTTCCATCTCCCAAAGCATATTTGCCATAAAGCCTCGTTCGTTTCGTTTCTCGTGCGATCACTAAAATTCGTAAAAATGCGGTACTATAGTAATTCTTTTAAAAATTACATTAAATGGGTTGTAACTTGAGTATCTTTGATAATATTGTAATATATTTTAGCGTTTTCATTTAAAATTGCTTAAAGACGAGGACATGCCCCAGTGTTTTGGTGTAACTATCTTTTTCATGTAACTAGTGTGGCGATGGATGATTTCTAACAGAACTAGGAAAAGGAATTCAGGTTTAAATATAGCTTGGATGATTTAACGAATGTAGTACGGCCACGCGTTATAGAACAATAACCTGCCGACAAGCCAACGCCAGGTAGCAGCGCACTGGTATCCGACCGCCGCCAGCAGCACCGCCGCCATCGCCGCCAGCAGCAGCGCGGCCAGGTAGTCCACCGAGCTGCCGGCGCCGTAGCCGCCGCCCGCACCCACACCGCCGGTCGCACCCGCGCCGCCCACCGCCGCCGACCACGACTCTGCAACGAGCAACCTCCGTTTAGTCGAGGCACGGCAACCTGCCGACTCGTTGGCGACATGTGGTACCGCACTGGTATCCGACCGCCGCCAGCAGCAGTGCGGCCAGGTAGTCCACCGAGCTGCCGGCGCCGTAGCCGCCGCCCGCGCCCACACCGCCGGTCGCACCCGCGCCGCCCACCGCCGCCGACCACGACTCTGCAACGAGCAACCTCCGTTTAGTCGAGGCACGGCAACCTGCCGACTCGTTGGCGACATGTGGTACCGCACTGGTATCCGACCGCCGCCAGCAGCAGTGCGGCCAGGTAGTCCACCGAGCTGCCGGCGCCGTAGCCGCCGCCCGCACCCACACCGCCGGTCGCACCCGCGCCGCCCACCGCCGCCGACCACGACTCTGCAACGAGCAACCTCCGTTTAGTCGAGGCACGGCAACCTGCCGACTCGTTGGCGACATGTGGTACCGCACTGGTATCCGACCGCCGCCAGCAGCAGTGCGGCCAGGTAGTCCACCGAGCTGCCGGCGCCGTAGCCGCCGCCCGCACCCACACCGCCGGTCGCACCCGCGCCGCCCACCGCCGCCGACCACGACTCTGCAACGATCAACCTCCGTTTAGTCGAGGCACGGCAACCTGCCGACTCGTTGGCGACATGTGGTACCGCACTGGTATCCGACCGCCGCCAGCAGCAGTGCGGCCAGGTAGTCCACCGAGCTGCCGGCGCCGTAGCCGCCGCCCGCACCCACACCGCCGGTCGCACCCGCGCCGCCCACCGCCGCCGACCACGACTCTGCAACGAGCAACCTCCGCTTAGTCGAGGCACGGCAACCTGTCGACTCGTTGGCGACATGTGGTCCGGCACTAGTATCCGACCGCCGCCAGCAGCAGTGCGGCCAGGTAGTCCACCGAGCTGCCGGCGCCGTAGCCGCCGCCCGCACCCACACCGCCGGTCGCACCCGCGCCGCCCACCGCCGCCGACCACGACTCTGCAACGAGCAACCTCCGTTTAGTCGAGGCACGGCAACCTGCCGACTCGTTGGCGACATGTGGTACCGCACTGGTATCCGACCGCCGCCAGCAGCAGTGCGGCCAGGTAGTCCACCGAGCTGCCGGCGCCGTAGCCGCCGCCCGCACCCACACCGCCGGTCGCACCCGCGCCGCCCACCGCCGCCGACCACGACTCTGCAACGATCAACCTCCGTTTAGTCGAGGCACGGCAACCTGCCGACTCGTTGGCGACATGTGGTACCGCACTGGTATCCGACCGCCGCCAGCAGCAGTGCGGCCAGGTAGTCCACCGAGCTGCCGGCGCCGTAGCCGCCGCCCGCACCCACACCGCCGGTCGCACCCGCGCCGCCCACCGCCGCCGACCACGACTCTGCAACGAGCAACCTCCGCTTAGTCGAGGCACGGCAACCTGTCGACTCGTTGGCGACATGTGGTCCGGCACTAGTATCCGACCGCCGCCAGCAGCAGTGCGGCCAGGTAGTCCACCGAGCTGCCGGCGCCGTAGCCGCCGCCCGCACCCACACCGCCGGTCGCACCCGCGCCGCCCACCGCCGCCGACCACGACTCTGCAACGAGCAACCTCCGTTTAGTCGAGGCACGGCAACCTGCCGACTCGTTGGCGACATGTGGTACCGCACAGGTATCCGACCGCCGCCAGCAGCAGTGCGGCCATGTAGTCCACCGAGCTGCCGGCGCCGTAGCCGCCGCCCGCAACCACACCGCCCACCGCACCCGCGCCGCCCACCGCCGCCGACCACGACTCTGCAACGAGCAACCTCCGCTTAGTCGAGGCACGGCAACCTGCCGACTCGTTGGCGACATGTGGTCCGGCACTGGTATCCGACCGCCGCCAGCAGCAGTGCGGCCAGGTAGTCCACCGAGCTGCCGGCGCCGTAGCCGCCGCCCGCACCCACACCGCCGGTCGCACCCGTGCCGCCCACCGCCGCCGACCACGACTCTGCAACGAGCAACCTCCGTTTAGTCGAGGCACGGCAACCTGCCGACTCGTTGGCGACATGTGGTACCGCACTGGTATCCGACCGCCGCCAGCAGCAGTGCGGCCAGGTAGTCCACCGAGCTGCCGGCGCCGTAGCCGCCGCCCGCACCCACACCGCCGTTCGCACCCGCGCCGCCCACCACCGCCGACCACGACTCTGCAACGAGCAACCTCCGTTTAGTCGAGGCACGGCAACCTGCCGACTCGTTGGCGACATGTGGTACCGCACTGGTATCCGACCGCCGCCAGCAGCAGTGCGGCCAGGTAGTCCCCCGAGCTGCCGGCGCCGTAGCCGCCGCCCGCACCCACACCGCCGGTCGCACCCGCGCCGCCCACCGCCGCCGACCACGACTCTGCAACGAGCAACCTCCGTTTAGTCGAGGCACGGCAACCTGCCGACTCGTTGGCGACATGTGGTCACGCACTGGTGTCCGACCGCCGCCAGCAGCAGCGCGGCCAGGTAATCCACCGAGCTGCGTGAAGTGTATTATCAAAATTACAAAAAACACTTATTGTTGAGGCGCGGATGGGGGTTCGATCACTGTCTGGTTGGAGTCGTCAGGGTTTGTCACGTCATCAGGGACTGTGGTGGCGGTAACAATAACGCGACCCCGTAGCATCTCTGGGTCGTCGTTCTATCAGATCTCTGCTCACCGGAATCGTCGGACGGGGGGTGTGGCTACTCGGGCTCCATCTTCTGTGTCTTTCTGCGGGTCTGTATAGACAACATTGCTGAATCCGGCTCGAACCACCAGCTGTTGAGGATGTCGAGCCTCGGACGTCTGCCGGATCCGTTTTCCTCAGACGTTGCAGCCTATCCAGCTTCCCATAGCCATGATGCAGGTCGAGTTTATCTTTATAATACTTTAATACTTCACAAGCTGATTATTATCATATAATCGATTAAATTATAAAAATTAAAAATTGTATGACTTGTCCAGTCATTGGTCTGCGTGACTGATCTCTTTCGACTAGCTCCCGGCGCGGGCGGCGGCGACGGACGCGGTTCCTCCGTCTCCCCTCGCCGACCCCCCCCCCCCCGCGTCATTTACTACATTGAAGGGGTGCGGGTTGGGAGGAAAGATCTCAACTTAATACGGGCATAAAAACAAGTAAAAACTCTTAATATCGAATGCCGTCGTCAACCAGCTGTGGTCAACATAATCGTCCTAAGGAGTCCTCTATACGTCACATATTGACACAGTCACAGCTAGTTAAGCTGTCTCGATCACTAATTCCATCCTTCCATGCTCAGAGGCTTCCATTCTGAGACATTTAAATTTATTGCAAAATCGGAGGTAATTAAGAAAAAAAATACGGAGTACTTTTTATTTTCCTAAATTAAATATGGACCGAAATTAACTCAGATCACATGTCAAAGTTACTTATTTAATTTAATTAGCATCATTAGACTTGAAATGTGCCTGCCGTTGGAATAATATTATTCTTGAAAATAATTAATTCGAAAGCATTTTAAAAACATCCTTTTACCTTCAAGAAGATAACATAAGAGATACAAGGCAACCGCTGCGACTGTGGGGCCTTCCACAGCCTCCACTAACGAGCGGATCCGACACCTGGCCACTCGAAAGTCCGAGGACACCGAATATCCCAGAGTCCGCTATCGCAAAGGGCCATTAGGTCTGTTTTTTTCTTACCTGGAAATCAGAAATTGTAACTGGGCGAGATCAAGTGTTCCAATTACTGAGAACCGATAAAATGAATAAGGCGATATTTTTCAAAAGTCTCAGAAAGAAAAATAATAAAACTATATGTAAGTCGAATGACTACGAACGAATAACAAAAACTCGCAATAAATACTCAATATGTATATTTTTTAGGTTATTAGGTTAAGTTATTTATAATTTAAGACTTTTCACATTGTGTGTTGTTTCCTTATAGTTCTTAGTTCTTTGCCTTAGACCGTTCTATCAAAAATGTAAGTTTAGCAGTAGCATTTAGAAATCATAATGTGTGCATAATCAATGTGGACGAAAAAACTCACAACTCATAGACCAGTGAAGTTTCTTTGCGGGTTCTTCTTCACTGGTTGATCGAATCCGCCGATCAATCATATTGTCACTTGACTTTAGTGTAGTTTGACTACCAGAAGTTGAATAAATAAATGAAATGAAATCTTGTGTAGTAATTCTCATTATGAATTGTACTGGATGAATTGTTTTTTTACCCGGAAATTTGTGGGGTAGTTTTCTTTTTTCCGAATCTGAACGACTATTACAGTTTTAAGGGTTTTTGCGGAGACAAAGTCAACCCAATTTATTAACAATGTATACAATGTAATGTAACAATATATGGAATTAATTTTATAAGTTAAGGATCCATTACTTATCATAAAATTCATCTTTAAAATTTGTTTTTTTTTTAAAAAGATTAGATTGTTTTTATAATATTTGCTGCGCACAACAACGTTGATCTCGTAGTTTGGTTTTCTCAAGAAAACAGCCAAATCCGGATGGCCTCTTAAAACTTTCAAACGCTGAGCTCCTTGAAATTGGGCTTAATAAAGGAGTGCGGAAAGCTTACAGTTTAGAAAAGCTTCCAAAATGTCCGCCGCAGGCAAAAAAACTTAATTACGCTACGAATAATTCCAGGAACTTCTAAGCTAGAAAAATTTAGAAGATATTTGCTTTATGAAAATTTGTTGTGTGCTTGTTAACTAATTGCCCAAATTGTCTAATAGCTAAATACAATGTTAATTTCCAGTAAATACCGGTTTATGGAGTAGACCCGCCCCTAATCTTCATCCAAAATTGCACTAGGGATCCTAAAATCATGTAGGTCAGCCAGACTATGCTTCACACAATGTTTGAAGAACCCCAGGTAGTACTTGACGGAAATACCTCGGCGGTATGCACTCCATATTAGTACCGAGTACAGTTTTCCGACCTAAAGACAAAAATATCTACAGGATAGGTTGGTTCTCAGTATGGGAATGTTGGCAGTGAATGGATGCATTCCCTGCCTGGTGGACTTCGAGCGATGTTAGAATGGGGATGGAGGGATTTCTTCAATTCTTCCTGGAAAAGACGCTAGATCAAATGAAGAGGATTTGTGCAGGACGGATTTCGTCAGAATTGATGGATCACCAAATTCTGGGATGCTTCAGTTTCGGGGCATCGACAAAACGAACATTGAATAATGATTAAGGCCGGAGAGTACCTTTCTTCTTCTTTATTCTTAAGAATAATTCGCGTTCTTGTTTATTTCTTAACTTATTTAAAGAGTAAAAGGTTTTAAAGTTTTAATATGTCTACGATTACTTCTCATTTTCTCATTGTATTATTTTAACGGAATCTTTGCTGGTGTACAGCTGTCAATTTGATTCTGTAATACTGTTTGATTACTTAATAAACAAAAAAATATATCTGTTATCTCATATACTAAACTAGGTTTAAGTTATATAAAATGACCAAAAATAACACGTATGGCTTGACACATGCTCAATATTAATAATACCTTGTCGTTATGGTCGCTATGTGTATTCATGATTTTTTTTTAAACAGGTTAGTAAACTGTATTTTTTTATGTAAATGGACATGGATGGCTAATACCAAACTGACCGTCAAATATTAGTCTAACACACCACATGGGAACTAGGTGTCATGCCAGGACCTTCCTTATATTGCTCGGCTACATTGATCTCGATGGAAAACACGGACAATTTTCATTGCCGCATCGACCATCGTTCATTCAATGCGATGGTATCAACCCGGGAGGGGTAAGCCCTGCCACCTAATACAGTCCTACCACATAATAGGTCCCCTACAGTTTTACGGGGAATCCCAACCACGGTTGGGATTACACAAAAATTACAAGCTATGCAAATATAAGCTGATTAAAGTATTACATTTATGCAATAAAAAAAATAATTTAATTAATATAAATAGAATTACATGTATATACATAGCCTAAATTAAATTAACAAGGTGCAAGTAAAGGTATAGACGCAGCATGTGACTAACCGATGTTAGTCGCTGATTTTAAGCCTAGCCTATTCAAGTAGGTGACAGTAACTGACAAACTATTTACAATTTCATAATAATAAATGCTTATCGAATCGCAAGGCGTCGGCCTGGGCTACCTAGGCCGAGGTATACATTTAACGCTTTCTCTTTCATGTTCGCCCCCATGTCATATTTAGGTGTGGAGGTGTGCAGTACGCGAGACTACAAAGATTTGTTTACTGTGTGTAGTCTCGTGTAGCGTATTGCATGTGACTGTGACGCATTTTTTTGCTTGCTTGGACGCCAAAAGGATTTTTTTTATTTCGGTGTATTTTAAAAAAAAATATTTTATTGTTTAAGTCTAGACTTGCGATGGGTTGAAAATTTACTTCCGACGACTAATTTCAATAATGTTTTACATGACCCCAAGCGATTACTAACATGGAATTAAGAATGACACAGCAAATTCACGAAAGGCTCGTTTGTGTGATTAATTAGTTTAGGTTAGTACGAGAGTTGTGAAGTAAGTAATTAACAAAAGTTAGACATAATATACAGGCCGAGTCTGCGTCGATTGTATTCATTTTAGGAGGTGATTTTTTTAAAGTTTTTATTTTCGTACAATTATTTAATTGATCTAATTTAATAAAACCTTATGCGCTTTGCCTCATCAAAAATATGCGGGATTTTCTCTTTCAGAGTTCGATAAGTGCATTTCGTCACGAATACGAGCTGCTCTATGGTTCGGAATCCATGTAAAACTGTAGGTCCCCTTTCCCTACTAGGTGGTAAGGTTTAAGTCAGGATTCCACTCCGGCACAAAAGCTCGCAGCTCGGCCTTGGGCCCCGTGCAAACTTCGGGGCGGTTCATCGCCTAATGCGGGTGAATGGCCCCTGTGTGCCGTTGTATTACCCCCATCGCCCCATTCGCTTGCGAGTACTCAACTTAGATCGGTTATAGGTGTCTCAGCAAGAGCTTGAATTTTACCAACATCCTTTTACCAAAACATTTTCGATCATATTTTGCGTTTGAAACGAGATAGCCAGAGTCCGACGTCGCTTAGTTAGAGCGGCTCGGAATAAATCTTTCGAAATGTGACCATCCCGCATAACGCGTGAAACCGGGCTTTTTAATTGTTTCGTTAAAGACATTTAAAAAAGTTAAATATAACCTTAACTGAATTGGTTGATAATTTTAAGCTCTTTAAAATGATATTTGAATAAATATCATTGACTGTCAATGTTAGCAGTAAACTTGAAAAATAATACGTTAGAGACCTGAATTCAGCATTTTTTGTCATGCAAAAAATGTTATTTTCTAAAATATATTTATAACTATATTGGCAGAACGTTAGCTGAAATTGTTTCATGTTCTCATTCCATAAGGTTCAGGAACTTAACGCAAACATACCATACGCATTGGCTAGTATAATAATTTATAATAATTCAATAATAATTTAAGCTATGACCCTAGAACGACTGCAACCGATACGCTATGGTTTTTTATTTATTATTACATTTCATAATAAGCACTTTTAGGCAAACATGATTATCGGAAAAAATTGGCATGGAACCATTTTATGATTATGTTTATAAAGTTTGTACTTGCCATTAAAATTTAAACCTTAAACTAGTTTAAAAAAAGTTAAAGCGATTTGGACCACCAAGCCAAGTTTTCCCAAAAAACATGTTTGCATAAAGTGCTCATTATGAAAATAAATAATGCAAAATGATCGCTCATTGAATGCGGTCATTCTAGGGTCTTATGTAACCTTAATTTAATGGTTTTTTTTTTAAAAAGACGTTTGATAAACGAAACAAAATATCGGTTAAATGGCCAGCGTTGCTCGATTGGCGTACCTGCCAACGCTGCTCTTTTGACAAAATTGTGCAATACATTTTGCAGTAAGGGCTGCTGGAATTGATGAATATGGCGTGCATTTTTTCCTTCGAGTCCCTTACTTGATTCAATGTGGCATAGAACTTACTTTAAAAAAACCCGCTTAAATTGTTTGATCAAATTTTCGATAGCAGGCCGCCACGGTCGATTTTGCAACTTGTGAATGGTCACAGTGAATGGTTCCCATTTTTGTAATGGTTGTTCACTATTAACAAACGTTCTTCAAAGCTGTAACACACCATTTTCGTAAACGTCTATATTTTAACTATACAAACACCAAATATGGCTGACTATACAATTGACAATCAACAAAGGGGCGCGGTTCGAAATTCAAATTCTTGTCGCGACACCATTTATCATTAGAATACGGGTTGCTGAGGAAAATAAACTAAGGTGTGAATTATTATAGGTTGAAATGTTCAAGTTGTGGCGAGAACAGCACGTTTGAAAGACATTTGCAAAATATTATTTGAAACAATCTGAATATGACTGAGGTCTGAGGTCAGGCCTTTTGACTGAAATCAGTAATATTTAATAAAACACTGTAAAAACAATTTGAGCAGTAGTGACAATGTTGCCATCTATGACATCGTATTGCTATACGTACTCTCATTCAATACACTTTAAGGCTTTCAGACGAGTTGACATTTTTTTCACGTTAGACTTTTTTTCAGGTTTTCTCTCGAAACCGCGTCAAATGATCAATGGGAAAAATAACCTTATTCCAAATGGTAAACATGTTTTAACTTAAAAGTATCCCCAAAATACATATGCTAAGTACCTGCCCAGTACATTTTGGCCACCATGGCACGACAGTTCTATTCACTTTCGTTGTCTGTTTCGTCATTATTCGTCACTAATTCCCTCAGTTAGGTAACGAAATTTATTTCAGCGTACATTTTAGCATACGATAGCCTGTGTTAGCAAACTCACTTTGTCTGCACTTTGCAGTGAATCACGGTATCCTTATAGAAATAAAAAACGAAGCTTTTAAAATTTTCAAACGTATCACATGAATCGTCTTAATAAAAAGCTTAAGTTCGTAAGAATATTGTTATCATTTTGTAGGTACTTGATATCTTATTTCAGTAACCGGCTTTCATGAAATACCTTGAAGATAGTAAATAAATTTGTTTTGAATAACTAAGCGAAATCCACGGCGTATTCTCCAATAATATTACCCTTGAATAGAATTTCTTTGAAACACAAATTGTTCTCTGAACGAAATCGAATGGAAACATTTTTATTGGAATGGTTTTGTATGTTTTATTGTAGTAAGTAAGTACTTACTCACGCAATCAAATATTTTTTTCTATAATTAGAGAACGATATAAAAAGAATATGCTCAATTAAGTCCACTGAATTTCTTCCCGTACATGTCGTAAGATGCGACTAAGGTATTCGTCGTTCTTGGTTCGAATTATACGTAAAACTGGTTCACTTCCTTACTTACTAGGTCTAGCTCTTTTCGCATGTAATGAACGGTGGTCGTAGCGTCCATAACAATCGTCCGTGTTTTCTATCCATGTTACGCGCCGCCCCCATATAGCGGTTGCTTCCTTCCTACATTGAAAGATAATATGTGCAACTGTTGACTTTTTTTTTTATGTGACTGGACATGGATGGTTGATACCACACCTTCTGTCATGGTATTAGCCCAACACACCACATGGGTATTAGGTGCCATGCCAGGACCTTCCTTATATTGCACGGCTACATTGAACTGGATGGAAAACACGGACAATTTTCATTGCCGCTTCGACCATCGTTCATCCAATGCGATGGTACCAACCCGGGCGGGATAAACCCTACCACCTAGTAAGTAAGGAAGGGGACCTTCAGCTTAACGTGGAATCCGAACCACGGTCAGCCTCTCTCAACGGTCGAATGGTCACCCATCCAAGACCAGACCGGACCCAGCGTTGCTTAACTTCGGAGAGCGATCGCCGAAGTGTCGCGCCACTGAGGCTGACAAAACGTTGCAAGACAGTTGTTATTATTGGAATTACAGTTAGATTCACTGATATTGTTTTCAGTGTAGCATGCCCGCTGGATAAATACATCCGTGCATATATTTGACGATTACTTTCACACTGAAAATATTAAATTAATATAGATTATATCCACTGTAGGAGTGAAGAAGTTGTATAGGTGGCAGGAAAGGGAAGACTTCAGATTGAAGTACGCTTTGTAAAATATTCAAAGAAAAACAGTCAAGATGTGCTAACTGCATTCCCGTAGAAATTAAATGCCATGCCAGGACCTTCTTTTCAGAAGCGAATGGTAAACACGGGCAATTTTTCAGTGCCGTTTCGGCCACCTATCCCTCCAATGCGATGGTACCATCTCAGGCGTTCTTTACTCTAAGACCTACAATTTTACATGGAGTTACAACCACGGAAGTTCAAATTCGTGACGAAATGCATTTAACCAACTCAAAACTCAATAACTGCTCAGTTGTGAACTGAGCAGTTATTGAACCCATTAGCTCGTTTATGGGAAGAAAGTCCCCGTACCCCTGAGCCACGAGTCACTCTAAATATAACCTTAATTACAAATGAAATATTTCCAACTAACCGGTTTGAAAGTGTTTAATATCATCATAATCTTGCGGTCGACATGAAACGTAAAAGAACTCGGAATAAACTTAAAAGCATTGGTGGCTTGCGAAATGAAATATTATAACAGTACTTCCATGTGCCTCCTTTGTGCTCGGCTCCAGCTTGGTTTTATTGGCTTCCTGCTGTTAAAAATCCGGTAAGCAGTTCCCTTCCCTTCCTCCTAATCCTCGGTCCTTTTGAGTTACTTGTTTCCTTGTGTAAAACACAAAGACTGTTGATAACTATTGCCCCGGGAGATAGCTCTACGACGGAATCCTTGAACGTAATCAACTTACCTCCGCATAATTTATTGTCAAGAATGACGGATCTATATACTATCGAGCTCCAAGGCTGTACGAGAAGTTGCAGAGTAAGAGTGATCACTGAGTTCTTTGCCTCTGCCAATCTTGATTAATGTGAGGTAAGACATGTGTAACTGTGGGGCCAAAAACATTTCAAAATGGATGGACGAGAGATGTCAACAGTTCGATATTAGTACTGGCGTCGCCAGTCATTATTTATAAATATCATTGATTTATATTTTAGTAATGTCGTTTAAATCACTGGTCGGGATTTGAATAACTGCGAGTCTTGCAAATAGTCGACAAGACTTCATGCTTCAAGATTTCAAGATTCGTTGCTTTTCGAAGGAAGTTTTTCATACTTTCAGGTGGTAATAACACAACTCTTGATAAAGATTCTAATCAAAATGTATTAGAAGCTGTACACGCCGCGTTTTGATGAAAATGCAGTTTTAGTGATGAACTTTTTAGTTTCAACATTTTATGGCGCTGGTGTAGCGTTAATTAATATTAGCTGTTTCTTGCTTAGAAAGTATGTAGATATTTTAGATTTACACCGTGTCGTCGCTATACATAATGTTTCGAAAAATTACGATTTCCCGGTGTGAAATTGATTGCCCATATGTAAAAGGCGTAGCGGACCGGATTGGCAAACTTTCACTGATTTTTTATATCAAGACATCTTACAAATCCATGCTCGCTTCAGAGATGAGGTCAGTCAACGAATTAATACCACTCCAGTCCAAATATGCTTGTAGTTGCGGCAAAAATGCATCGACCAACCCAAGCAGTGTGTTCAAAATAGGGTATCGGAGCACATCAAAGCAGTGAAGAATAATGCATTTTACAAGTCGGCCATATGTGAGTAAGTCCTCATCAGTAGGGGTAATCATTGGATGAGATTCCACCAAGTAACCACGTTAGCAGCAGAGAAATACAACAGGCCACGTTTTTTTCGATAGTCCATTGAAATCTCCAGACATGCAAACTTCAACAGGGAGACAGCGTCAGACTCCGTCCGTCTTGGACTTTACTGCTCGCCCAACATAGACTGAAGGAAACACAAGTTTCCCTGGGACCGGCTTACACTGTTGATTATTATGTGTGCACGGATATGTCCATGGCATCAGCATATTGACCACCTACCCGCATCTGCGAAACAACCCGAACCTAACCACACCTCTAATCTTCGCAGCCGACGCCCGCCAATTACCGTTTGACGATCCGGGCTGTCAGACGAAACTCCAGGGCAACGAAGTGGTCATCTTGGGTTGTCGTCCAAGCACGGCATCGTATACCGGACAACCGTAAGGTTCCAAAACGTAACGTAGAATTCCCATCAGAATGGTGTATATAAAAATGCTCTTGCCAGCTGGGACAAACTCCCTAAGGCGGGCCCCTATGCATCCGAAAATTATGATCCTCATACAAATGTACATAGTTAGCAAACTTCTAGGAAAAATATAAGCGTTTTTTCTTGTTGGATCACGATAGTATTCTGACTATGTAGTTAAGAAGGGCAGAAGCCATTCCAAATAATGGAGTTTAGTTATTTAAGAGCACTCTAAGTGTAAAGCAGGCAGAGTAGTGAATTTCATCATTTATGTTAAATGAGTGTGTCTTAGAAGTCTACCGAGACTCCCGCTCTGCTGAATCTGACGGGCCTGTCAGTTTACCACGTAAAAACGTGTTGTCAACCCACCAACAGCAGTGAGTGAACACTTTTATTCCTGACACCGCGAATAACGATATGTATGAGATGAGATTATCACATTTGGAAGTGTGTGAACATTCGTCATGCGTGACTTAAGAATGACCCGTAAGCTATGCCTCTTCCCATATAAACGTAGTTTACATTTGGAAACCGCTATTCCGATTAAATTGATATTTAATTTCTAATATCAGGTAACAAATATCTCTGCCTGCACGGTTTTGTTTTTTTGAAAAATCCAAACAGAATGAAATGAAAGCAAAAAGAAAATATTCATACGAATTTTGTTTTTTGTGTGTTTCGACCCAGAATACATTTACCGTAAAAAAACAAAGATATGCAGACACATATATTTGTAGCCTTATATTAGATACCAAATATCAAGTGAGTTGGAACGGTGGTTTTCAAATTATTAGTAAACTACGTTTGTATGGGAGGCGAAATTTTCTGAGGCTTACGGGCCGACCTTAAATGTTCACGCCGAGTGATAAAGAGATAAGCTTTAAATAGTTGACCGAGTGAAGAGCGTAGTTCGAGCGTAACGTCTCCATTTCAGATTGGGCAAAAAGGCTTTTGTATGTCCGGCTGTTCTCCCTGCAGGTCGCAGTTCTCAACCAATTCTCGTGTAATGTTATGAGCAGGTTCGCTAGTTACATAGATTTTTTTCAGTCGAGCTAGTTTTTGAAATGTTTTCCAAATTTTGAAATATGTTCAAATGTCCAAACAGACGGACTCCCGAAGACTACAGCTCATAGAGCAACTAGTTATAAAGAGTTGAGTTAATTTTGCTATCTCGGGGGCGGTAAAACTTCGTGAGAAATTGTGCACATTTTTACCGCGACCGAAAATGTCACAAGGCTCAGGCTTTAAATTAATTAACCGAGCCTACTTCAAATTCAAAATGTGCGGTGTAGTGCTTTCCGCGGATTAATTTAATTTTCACACCTAAAAATTTCGCTTACTTAGCGGGCGACCTTTTCAGGAAAATTCATCAGCTTTACGCACCCACGCGCCATTGTTGAACCCGAGGGAGATTGAAAAACAATCATTTTCCGATTAAAAACCTACAATTGGTACTCATATTGACTGACTTCAAAAACAACATGATCTGCAAACATATAGCTTTTTGATATGTCAAATCGGTTTTCTGTCGTGACTTGTCTAGCCGTTCAATTACTTATCGTGATTTTAAACGTGATATAAAATGCACTTTGGGACTGGCGTAGATTTTGCTTACAAATTCTAAATATAATAATAAAATTAACGTTTTTATTGTGACTTGACATGGTTGGCGAAATAATTAGATATGCGAGGATCTTCCCTTTATGTACATGGCTAAATAGAACCACGGGCAAGTTTTCATTGCCCTTTCGACCATTTTTTATCGAATGCACTGGTACCAGACCTTAACCCTGGCTTAACCCTACCACCTAGTAGGCGAAGGGGAACTCTTAACGTCTTACATGGATTCCGAACCATGAACCAGCTCGCATTCTCACAACTCAGGAAGTCACTCAGTGGTGCATGTGCGGGCGGGGATTTGTACCAAAATTTGTCTGAAATGCAAGGCAAGTCGCCGCACCCCTAAGCCAAGAGACCGATCAGTGTTTTCTAAAATATACTACCTTCCTTTAGCACTATTTTTTTGTTTAAACAAATATGGATCTCTAACTATGAAGTCATAATATTAGCCAGTATGAAATGTAATTAGGTGCTTACTGTAAAGAGAACACGAATGGCTGGTGGTCTTTCGATCCTATTTCTTTTTTATGCGACGGTACACACCCGAGGGTTCTAAGAACCTACATTTAATAGATAGAAAGGAAACCTACGGCTTTCCGAGGAATAATTTCAAACCATCAAATGGCAAGGGGCCACTATACAAACAGAACATACTTTTTTAACTCGAAAGAGAACAAAACATGCCCACAGATAATTGAACCCAGGAATCGATATCGATATCGGTTGTGGTAATAATGTATGTTGTATTATTTCAGAAATAGATAACGTCATCAAGCGGACAGCCATTCCTGTCTATTAATTTCTAATCAACTGTACTGATGGTAGTATGTGAATCACTCAAAATGAATCCCGTCATGAAAAATGTATCCATCATTATCGTTCGGTTTATCCGTTCTGGCTTCAAAATATACAGCTTAGAATGATTAATGTGAGTAATAAAACCGCCTGCGCCTGCTCCAGTCCCTGATGTTAATATTTCCAAAACCCAACCCTACTCTGGTGGATTATTCTGTTAGCTTTCGGTGTAGAGTCATTTGTTTTAAATACAAAATAAATTAATTCTCACAATTGTTTCTAAAATCATTGCTGTCAACTACATCGTAAGATTGTTTGTAATTTATTTCTGATTTGCCGGCGTAGCGGCTTTGTAACCGTAAATTAAAATAGAAACTACGCATTATGAGGTACGATTTACGCGGCCCTGTGACTAGGCCAAAATGCTACCTAATCATAGGTGTGGCAATGTTTACAAATTTATATTTACGCATTCCCGAAAGACTTGGCGCTATGCCAGGACGTTCACTTTAAGGGCAACGAACACTTTGAACTGGAAGGAAACACCGACAATTTTTCACTGCACCAAACCGGATTTACTAAATCACCTACAGTTTTAAAGGAATTTTGAACATTGAAACAGTTGGGTTACCATGGTAAATAAACTCGCGGTCGGGCAAACAGACAAGTGAGTTATTAAATCTGACGTTTTTTTGCATTTCACACCATGCTGTCTGAGAAGTGATCGAACAGGTTGAAGAGTACGTATATCTCGGTCAAATTCTGCGGCTTGGTAGACAAGGACTGACTAAGTAGGTTGAGCGACGGATTAACTGGGTTGGGCTGCCTTCGGAAAGCTAAAATTCGCTCTGAGGTCTGACCTCCCGCAAAATCTAAAGTCCCGAATATATGACCAGTGCGTCCTCCCGGTTATGACGCACGGATGTGAAACGTGGACTCTGACGGTCGCCGTTGTCCAAAGTTTAAAAGTTGCCCAGCGAGCAATGGAGCGAGCCATGCTGGGAATATCGCTACGGGATATGGTGCGTAACGAGGCAATCCGCCGACGTACCAAAGTAGTCGATATTGGACACCGGGTGGCTAAGCTCAAATGGCAGTGGGCTGGTCACGTCAGCCGAAGAGACAACGACCGTTGAAGTAACCGTGTCCTGCACTGGCGGCCGTGGACAGGAAAACGGAGTGTGGGAAGACCACCCGCCAGGTGGGACGACGACATCAAGTGCGTCGGCGGAAAGCAGTGTTTCCGTACCGCTGAGGGCCGGGAGGACTGGAGAAAAATTGGAGAGGCGTATATCCAGCAGTGGACGCAAACACGCTGACTGACTGACTGACTGACACCATGCTGTCAAACGACGTCTTTTTCGACCAAGTGAACTAAAATTTACTAGTTAGCATGCTACGAAATGCGAATAAACGTCAAATTTAATCACTCATTCGCCTGTTCACCCAGCGAATTTTACAACTATGGTAACGCCCCAGTTTAGATTCTTGACGAAATGCGTTCATCCAACTCAGATAGATATATAATGGAACACCAACGGGGCGGGGATTGAATACATGACCTTGGCATGATAAGCAAGGTCCCGCACCCGCAGGCCTTTGAGTCTTCGATCAACTCAAAATGTGATCGTTGATTCGTAAGAATTTTAATAACCTTATCAAATAACTACTCCGTGATAACACATACCAATGTATGTAGTGGCGGTTGCAACGAAGTGCTCCGAATGATTTCTGTCTGCCACTCTCTACCTCTCTACATCCCATAGGTTGGTAGGTAGATAATGCCCTTCGGCATTAAGCCCACCTGTTGTAACCATTATTAAAAGGTATACAATAAAGAATGTTAATATGATTATGCAGGACTCATCCATGGAAGTACCTACATAACTGTAAATTTGGTAGGCAATCACGCATGATATTAGATTTTCAATTATAAATTAATCCATGGTTTTAATAGTTTTTCAGTTTTATAACTTTTCCCCTTATCATCTACATACCATGCCGTCAATCACGTCCGAATAGCGACTTATAAGGCTAATAGAATGCTAGTAGTGTACGCTAGAATTTCTTCGTTTCGTAGACATATTTTTCTCGCCACAAAGAAAGTACTTAATTTCGGGTCATGTTTCACTTCGACTTTTAGACCACTGAAGATTAAGCGGCCCGTTTTATCGAGTCCAATAATTTCTCACTGATCATTTTAAATGAAGGTTAGACCTTAATTAAGTGTAACTTGGATTGGCAATTACTTTAGGCCAGATATTACAAAAGCCAATAAATCTTAAACAAATTGGAAGGTACTGGGATTTAAATAATTCCTTCAGGAAGGCGGATCGATGAGCTAACGCATATAATTATGCTTAACTAGCTGCGGTACCCGGCTCCACTCGGGTTAGTGTCGGCTAAATTATCTCATGGATAAAAAGTAGCCCACATGACTGGTCCAAAATAGGGTCAAACTGGTCCAGGACAATGTATCCATGTACCAAATTTAATCAAGATCGTTCGAGCCGAAATAGCATGATTTAATGAGAAACATCCAATAATTCCCATTTAGAGCTTCGTTGACGTTTGGTGGCTATTTAAAAAAAAAACATTTGCCGCGAGAACCTTTCTGCACTTTCACTGCTACATTGCTTACCTAGTAAGTAACGTGTAACGTAGGTAAGTTTTGCGTGGACTCCAACCCACAGCCAGCCTCAACATCGAAAACAGTAACCCATCTCGAACCTGACTGCTCCCAGAGATGCTATACATTGATAAAATACGCATATAAATCAGGTAAGTGGTTCGCATGTTATAAGACTTTAAGACTCACTACTTACCCTTCTGGTAATGAAGCGTTATATTATGTAATCTATAAGTTTTTAGTAGAATCAGGCTAGACGTAGATACAATGCACATCTAAATCGAGTAATTGGTTCTCAAGGATTTTATTCTGTTGGTCGCTCCTCCGGCGATATAGCGTGATGCCAAGTAGTCCTAAAGTTGCAGGAAATACCAAGCCGTACTTCAGTAAAAGTAAGCGCTGCCGCCGCAAAGCCGAGCCGTGCATAGCATTGCAGTTTGTATGACAGCCCCATCTTAGCGTAAGCGGAACTGAATTCTATTTAGCCAATCCTAATTCCCGGGTAGTTAAATGTACATGTACTAAGTTTTACAAATCGCTAGTGCCTTGAAAATTCGCCAAACGGACACCAAACAGTCACGACGTCTGCCCTCCCCCCGCCGCCGCTCCCCGCCACCGCCCCCGGCTCCTCTCCCCCTAGTGTGAAGTATCGCTACCGGCATCGTTTTCGCAGCCCCGTGAAAGTTCTAAAGCCCATGGGCACATAAATTGTAGCCTATGTGTTATTCTGATGTATAAGCTATATTATTGTAAAGTTTCATTAGAATCCATTCAGTAGTTTTTACGTGAAAGAGTAACAAACATCCATCCATCCATCCATCCATCCATCCATCCATCCATTATTAAAAACTTTCCCCTTTATAATATTTATTAGATTAGATAATTTGAGTTTCAGCAACATCTACATTTGAAGCATTGTAATCAGATCTTGAAAGTAATCTGAAAACGTTTTTGGTCGTGACATTCGTCCAAAGCAGTGGGCATGTAATCCAAAGGTCGCAGGTTCAGTTCCTGCTTCCGACGAAATCAAATTAATGAAATAACGGTAATGTCGTATCCATTAAATACATAAATAATCATGATGCTTAATGTTAACGAATGAATGAATTAATCAATTAGATAATGTAAAAATAAAAAATAAAATAATAGGAAACGAATATAAAAATAACCAACTTACTGCACACCTGGAATTATCACTAAAACTTGAGAGATCAAATAAACATATGTGCACTGAAAACAAATTTGAGTATTACTCTACTCTTTTTTAGGTCCGTTAAAATTTCATCAAAGAAATATGGTGGTATTTCACATAAGTAATGAGTATATATTATGTGAGTAAATATTATGGTGAGTATGTAGAAATGAGCCCAAAGAGTTAATACTAAAATGGTTATTTTAATCGATAGAAAGAAAAAAAAACAATTTAAATAAACTGTTTCAATAAGTATTTATATGCGTACATAAAACATAAATTACACATACAATACATATTTACTAAAATATAATAATGAAAGTTATCATAACATCCAGATTTAGAGTGCCCTAACATTGTATTAAAAGAGCACTTTAAAAATAATGTGCGACAATTTGCAAATATTTCATATGCACTGTACCTTTTTGCCATTGTTAATATTCGACGAGTGAATCTTACGATCCATAATACTTGGCAAGTTCACTGAGGTCTAGAGAAGTGAAACACATCATGAAAACATTTCCACGTTTTTTAAATTTGAGATTATAATTCTTGAGGCCCCTTTTAATTTGTTTTTTTTTTTATTATTTGTAATTATATCGGAAATAGAAATACACACTGCATGTCAATTGTTTCGTGACCTCAAATTTAAGGTTCACGAGGCCCACTGACAGACGGAAGAACGGACGAACAGCGGAGGCTTAGTAATAGGGTTCCGTTGGAATCCTTTGTGTACGGAACTCTAAATAAATTGGTTATCGATAGTATATTTAGTTTTTTTATATTAAATATCGGTAACCTACGTCTTAATTTGTTTTTCCTTCCAGAAATGAAAGGGAGGAAACTAGTATTTTGATTTTTCCATTTCAGATTAGTTGGCAATCCGGTTGCCGACCATGTCCATATAATCGATTAGTACAAGGTGGGGCATAATACACGAAAGGGTTCCAGCTTATTATAACTTTTTTGTATTCATCTTAAATAGATATAATATCGTCAAATAAAACACATGAAGATGTATAGTTAGCAATCGGATGTTCGCCTTCAGCTGCTCTCTTTTCATGGGTTTATTAATGTGCAATTTTTTTTTAAATAACCTCAGGGAAAATTATCCGGCGGTGATAAATGTGGGGTCGGCAAATTGTTTAAAATCTCGTTATTAAACGCTCGCCGCAAGTCTGTCTAAGACTCGCCATTGTTGGATAACGTTGGATAACGCTGAAATTATCCATGTTGAATCTCCAAAATGCATTCATTCATATATATGCCAATGTCATTTTTTATGTTTAAAACCCGTTATGACTTTTGCCCCACCGAGTACAAATATATTCACCATTCACGGGTTATTTTTTTCTCTACTCTTTATGCGGATGGCTTCTGAGATTTTTTTTGTGGTTTCAGCTACAAATACAAATTGCCACGATACGATATTCCGATTTGAGAATACACAACCTCATTTGCGATTCCTAAACCGCGTGCCGCAGCTAAATCGTCACGCCCCACCTCCGATTCCGCAGTGGTGTACGACGCTTCCGGACTTTTATTTGCGCCTAGAGACGCCTGTTTGTCCTCTCGTCCTCCGTTGACAGCCCCTCGACTGCTCAGCTCGAACATGTCTCGACAAGTTCCGGCGGAGAGCCTCGGAATTCCTGACGCTTCCCTTGGGCACACAATAAAGGAGGCCATTTTTATCGATACTACTAATACTTACGGATATCTCCTAAGCTGTTTTCCCGTACAGTTAAAAATTTTCCATTTGAAAACCAATGTCGTCGATCGACTCGTTTGATGAATTGTCATGAACAAAACAAAAAAGAAAATGACAGACCCAGCTATTGATTGACTGATGATATAAAAACCGGCCAAGTGCGAGTCGGACTCGCAAACGAAGGGTTCCGTACCATCCGTACCCCCCGGGCCCCCTTTAATTTTAATATTTTTTTTATTTTACCTATTTGTTGTTATAGCGGCATAATAAATACACACTCTGTGAAAATATCAGCTGCCTACCTATAACGGTTCATGAGATGCAGCCCTGTGACAGACGGACGGACGGACAGCGGAGCCTTAGTAATAGGGTTCCGTTTTCACCCTTTGGGTTTGGAACCCTAAAAATGATCTAAATCAGCGATGTGGTCAGTAAACTAGCCCATATTCAAATCATGAACCAACAAGAAGAAACGCATGTGGATTCCACCTCTTCGAAAACAGTGCGTGATTGAGAGACTCAAATCACAGATTATATCATTGGTTTATATAAATTACTAATGCATGTAATCTGTGCTCAAATTGCGCGTTTTACTGATCGAAAACCAAAACCATATTTCAGTTAAAAATACGAAGATGGAAAACGATACGAAGAAATGTTTGCGACATTTTATCGGACGAAATGAAAATAATATTGGATTCTATTAATATTTACTTACCGAGGTTCATTTTCTTGTTGAATTTAAGGAATACTCACTTATTTAGTTTTTTCCTTTTGAATCAGAAAAAGATGTTGTTACAAAAATTAGTCACGTACGTACATAATTAATTATTTCAGTAAGTGATTCAGAGCCTGTTTCAGATTTTCATCTAAGTTTCAGATGGGATACCTCCGTCTCTTCGAATTGTCAGCCATGTGATGGGAGATTGTATTGAAGTGATGTACCTCTCCAAGTATTTGTATATAATATGATAATGAGGTCCCAGTTGTCATCTATTATCTCAGCCAAAGATCATTGTTGGTAGAATTACCTCTGTATATTCTTTAATATTTCAGACTTCCTTGGGAAAACCAAATTAAATAATATGTAACATTTTTATTCTTTTATTTTATTTTATTAGGCACACAATAAACTGTATAAAAACTTAAATTAAGACAGGTGTCCCACTCGGATAAGTGCTCAGGAATTATCAAAAACATAAAAAAAATAAACTCAAAGTACATTTGTTCTAATAGGAGTAACTGTTGATTTGTAAATGACTTAATGTTCTAGGTGAAATGTAAGAAAATATTATAGTTAATTATTTCAGGAACTTTAAAGGTTTCTAAAACTGTTTTCTCGAAAGAATAAATTGACGATGTAAATATATCTAAACTATCATTGGATTTACCAATTAAATTGTACAATGTGCATATTCTTGCAAACCCAACTGGCAGATATCATTAGTACGTAATGTCTGTATATATTTTAAAAGTAATTTCTTTGCGGAAAAAATATTTACGAAAGTGGTCATCCACGGTCCATATTTTCCTCTCCGCTTTTCTTTTTCTCTTGCCATTCTTTAGGAGCATTCTATTTGAGAAATATACTGTTGAATAGTTCATTATAATGCCCTGCGGTAATTTTATTCTAGAATAAAGAAAACGTTATTGAAGACATCGAGAAATAAACGTAAATGTTTTAGGACCCACGAACTATTTGAATAAGTGAAATTTTAATGGAATAATAAATTCAGAACCTGTCTGAGTGCTAGTCAGCGAGCTTAAAAATATTTCTGGGTTTTTACAAAAAAAATATAACTTTATTTTATTTTATTACGAAGCAAATTATTTCTCACTGGCTGATAAAAACAATATAAGTAGTTCAAGTCCAGCATCTTGAATTAGTTCTTTTTACAGATTTATTTTTTAATTAATTGGTCCTTGCTTCACGGTCGATTCTACGTAGATGTATATATCACATTAGTTGGCAAAAGCTGGTTACTTGCTTAGTCCGAAAAAGCATATTTTACTACACATAAGTAGGTTTTCTTTAAGAAACTAATTTGTGTGGCTGTGCCACTAGACCTCGCGATACCATGTTCAGCGAGGTACCAAACCAGCGAAATTGCAGACTCTTAGAGAGTTTTTTTTAAGTACAGGTTTAAAGGCAACCCCGGGTTTAAGGTATGTAGATAGGGACTCGCCGGCAGACAGATTTCATATACTGGCGGTGCGACAGATAAAATATTTTGAGAAACGGTGGATTCTCAAAATCGAATGTCTTACAAAATAGTATTCTGATTATCTGCGGCCAGTGCTCCGGAAATAAGCTGAATTGGGAAACGGGATGCAAGTTCCACAGAGCAGACTGTGAATTAGAGTAGACGACCCTACAAACGGTCAGTGGTTGAGCCATTACAATATTTCCTACTAAACTTTTTCCTAATACCGACCTAGCATGGAAGAGTAACAACAATATCTAATTGTTTTTTCGTAGATTTTCTGCCTAGATCTTTTCCTGTGTTTGCTCTACGATTCATAAGCCCCACTACGCGCTTGCGTCATCGCCTGGGCAAATCACCGCCATTGTGAACCGACCTTATTATTTACTCCGACCGACCCTAACGCACAAGCTCGTCGAGTAGACGCCATCAATTATTTCGCAGCAGACCTCTTTTCAAAATACCGCTCGTAACACATATACTAAACAAGTGCGGGCGTGTCAATATGCCGTGGAGGTAGGTTACAACTTTGGGCCCTGTGTAATGCGTGGTTAGCCACGGCGTGCTAATTAGTGCTGAGGTTAACCGTTTGACAGTACATACCAATGTTTGCCTGTGGTGGTATAAGTGCGTCATGTTACGAAGTACCGTAAGAATTTATTGTAGTAAAGGCGACGTGTATGTACGCATATGTGTAACGGTGTGAATCTACAGTGAATGTCTCTACCGAATTCTTCACAAAGTGGAAGTATACTCAAAAGTTCAAGCATGATAATTCGTTTCATGATAAGATGATGATGTTCAAGCATGATAAGATGAAAGGGTTAGACAATATTGTATTTAGCAAATGGGTGGGTAAGCCACAACATTGCATTTCAAAGAAAGCAATGTTTGTATGAACTACAGAAAAAAAACAGTTTTAACTGTAGTTATAACTGTAGAAGGCGGTAAAAAGCCCGGAAGGGTACATCAAATATTTTCAGGTTTTTGTACCGCCTTCTACTCCAGGCTGCTGGAAGTCGGTTCAATATTTTTTAAACCTGTTATAGTATTTCCCAACCTTAGGAGTGATATTCTTTAAAATTATTATGAAAGGACCACCCATGAGATATAACAGAAAAATAATTATTCAAATCGGTTGACAATTTGCGGAGATATCTAGTAACATACACACAATAAAACGTACAGACGAATGAAGAACCTCCTCCTTTTTCGAAGTCGGTTGAAAATCAAGGCCTCTCTAGCTTACTAGCTTATCCCCTGATTGATCTTTTAGGTTTTCCGGGCGCGCGGATGTGTTTCTTAGTTCCATTTTTTCAGCAATAAATCCTATCGGACTGCTATCGAAGAGCATAAAGCTAGCTGTTTTCAGAGCTATTTGTTAATGTAATCATTCATGAGTTTTTTAATATGAGTTAGTTA
Organism: Incurvaria masculella; assembly: GCA_946894095.1. Taxonomy (NCBI): domain Eukaryota; kingdom Metazoa; phylum Arthropoda; class Insecta; order Lepidoptera; family Incurvariidae; genus Incurvaria; species Incurvaria masculella. The sequence continues at coordinate 11,893,429 of OX335660.1, read as the reverse complement.
CGTGCGGGGTTTGAGATTCGGTGCTTAATCGTAAAGATAGACAGGTACATTTAGTTTTTCTAAGTACTATTAGGAAATACTACGTCCTGTTAACTTTAAAAAATGTATTGTGTAAGCCTCGCTGATGTAAATTGTTGAACGCCTGCTAGTCTGCTTGAATTGACAAATCCAAGGTTGTGTGGATCCAAGGATGTATCCACCTAATGGAGAGAAATAAATTGTCGAGTATCCCACCCAAAATATAATCTGTTTTTCTCAGTTTTACTAAAAATATTTTAAGTAATTTCTCTAAATATTATATGAAACAAAGAAAGGGTTCCGTTTTTAAATCCCTTTTCATCTTCCCAACTAACCAATTTCTTCTAAGAAGGTGTCAAAATAACAATCAAGTTGTGAAACAAAACAATCAGGCTGCGAAATTCATAATTAATTACTCCTCTCTGTGAAATTGAACTTAGTTCAAGTACATAATGCTAGTTGACTTTGACCAAAGGTCGTCTGCTGAGGACAGTAATAATTTTAAGGTTCGACCATCCAATCTGTAAATAACGTATTGGCTGGATAATTAAATATACTATTTACTTAGGAAGATTAAAGGGCACATTGTATTGTAACTTCAGATTAATCGAACAGAATTCATAATAAGAAGTTAACAACTAAGCAGATATTGGTCGAGCGTACGAGAGATGATTAAAGACTTTAATTTTTGTGGGTAACATGCAAAGGAGCTGAATCAACACCATGCCACTAAGCCCCGATTGCACGAAGAGACGGTTGAGTTAATCAATGTTCAAACACGTTATTTTTAGTGTGAACCGTATAGAGTTTCTTCCATTCTGTCCACACAAAGTGACGCGTTTAATCATATTTTGACATTTATTTTGATTTTTTGTGTTTTCGTGCACTCGGCCCTAAGTGACATATTTCAACATGATTCTGATGAACTTCACGGAGATCGTCGATTTCCGTGATTAACTCAGACGTCTCTCCCTGTAATCGGGCCGTAGTATTTTGTAATTCAATAAAAGTTTAAGCCCCTGAAAATGACCTAAGTATTTTTTTTTATTTATTAATTTAATTTATTTATTCATTGATGGAGAAATAGACCGATGAGAATGTAACAATAAAATTTACATGCTCTTTACATGCTTTTACATGCTGATTGATTTACTAATTACATGCTTTTAAATGTTCTTAGTTTGTACTGTTTATAATCTTAACATTAAAATTATGCCTCAAACTTAGGTGAATTGGATTTAAAAGTGTCGAAATCGGTCGTTCATTGCACTGTACAAAAAAGCGAGTAAGAAAGTACGCAAGTGGCGATCGGATCTCATCCATAAGGCGGCAGCTTAGCCACGTATTTATTAGTGACGAGCTAAGGAATCCGGCTCCGCTCGGATCAATGACATTTTGGAATGTTACATTAGTTCCCCATACAAACAGTCATCCGCCTTATCACACCTTTTGAGTTTAAAAAAGGTAGCCTATGTCCTTCTTTCCATACCAGATTTATCAAAATTGGATCACCAGTTAAGGCGTGAAATCGTAACCGACAGACAGAGTCACTTTCGCATGTATAATATAAGTGTGCATGAGTTCCCAGTGGAAATGTTCATCCCTCTTTTCATCCCGTTGTTGTTTGAGTTAAATATTCTAACGGGTCATATTCTGACGTCCAGCATGAAGGATGAACATGACATTGAGAGACAGCTCCGGTCTCTTTCGATAGTGGGCAATATGCTGGCCAGGAGATTTGGAAAATGTACATTTGATGCAAATGTGACATTATTTGAGACATTTTGTCAATCCCTCTATACGTGTCACTTATGGACAGACTGCACGAAAAAATCGTATAATGGCATAAGAATTCAATACAATAATGTATTTCGGCAAATAATGCGTTTGCCGCGATACTGTAGCGCGTCAACCATGTTTGCCGAGAGTCGCGTATCGGATTTTTGTGCCATTATGCGAAAAAGAGTGTTTACTTTCCTGCAACGTCTCTAAACGTGTGACAATACGATACTAGGGGAACTGGCACAATGGTGTTACAACCCGATTTTCCGTGAATGGGAACATATCATGTTAGGTACTCATTCACGGATAAGAGGGAATACCGTTTATGTATACAAATATTATTATAATCTGTAATTTTGCAGCATATGTGTAAAATGGACCTTGTGTCTGATTATGACAAATAAAAAAAAAAATTCGCGACAAAAGGCCTATCCCATAGTCCAGACTCTAACAAATTTAGTTAAAATTGGTTCATCCGTTTGGGCTTGGAAACGTAACAACCGAATTTAAAATATTAGTATGAATAATGCATTGATGTTTAGTTCGCTTCCTAATTCGACACGCTCAGCATTGAATGTTCGATGCACTAAATAGCGTCTTGTGCAGTTCTTGTGTGTTATTACGTGTCGTTGGAACTCGAGATGATCATTAGTTAGCTAGTTCGTAAGCGGCTCGTAGCCTTGTGGCGCGGGGACTTGCCTAGCATACCAGAGGTCTGGGCTCAAATCCCCGCCCTGTGCACCACTTTCTTTCTCTTTCCGAGTTGGATAAGTGCATTTCGTCACGAATGCTAGTGGCTCGATGGTTCGGAATCCATGTAAAACTGTAGGTGTAAACCCCTACTAGGTGGTATGGTTTAAGACCGCCCGGGTTGGTAACATTGCATTGTATGAAATTATAGTCGAAGCGGCAATGAAAAATTGTCCTTGTTTTCCATCTAGTTCAATGTAGCCGTGATCATAAAGGGAAGGTCCTGGCATGGCACCTAATTCGTTCGGGAATGTGGTGTATTGAGCTAACATCATAACGGTAGTTGTGTGGTATTAGCCATCCATGTCAGGTTGCATAAAAAAGGAACTGACCGACCGACGCTAACGTCGGTGTAAGCATTATAACCAAAAACGATGCTTTACGGATGCGTTTCGATCACCGTCCTTCCTTACTCGCTGACAGGAAAGCTCGTTGACAAGAGACGCTATCACAATCCGGATATAAATAAATGAACTTGGCGGCGGCGGCGGTAGGGCGGGCGGCGGTAGGGCGGGCGGGCGGGCTGCGGGCGCACCGGAAGCGCGTCGAAGGCCGCCGCGCGCACCCGTGACCCACACCCGGGTCAAGATCATCGCCCGGACGGGGCTCCGGCGCGAACGACTCCGCCGCCCCGTGTGTATTTATAGGTGACGTGTATGCATGGGGAGTTATTTTAGAAACCTTAAGGTGGCCCAACCCGCTCATCTCCCCATACAAAAGGGGAAAGAAGATCACGCCTATATTTCTTGTCAGAGATCCAAAATGTTGCTCAAAATAGCTCTATTTGATTGAACTAGATGTCTGATGACCATTGGCATTGTAAAATTGTGTTTGGTTTCCAAGTTATAACGTCCGAAAGTTCGGATTTTTCGCGCGTTTTATACAATAACTTTGGAGGTGGATTACGCAATGATAAAGTAAGAACATCTTAATAAGATTAGTCATCAGACATAGCTTATTTAATCAAGATTTATAATCTATTTGGTTTTTGTTAGATTTTTGACTACAGCGGTCGTGGTTTACTTTTAGCTATAAGTCGTTTTGAAATTAAAATTTTCGTAAATCTTACCAAATCATACACTATGCACATTGTCTTTTTTGTGGACATGTTGCATCTTCCTCATCACGGAGCCTGTCTTATTCTTGGAAACAGAGAAGGTCCCAGAGCGCAACAGCACGGTTTTGTACCGTGCCCGCAAATGAGTTGAGGCCGCCGGGTTGGGCCACCTTAAGAGGGTATACTGTTCGTGTCGGCCCATGCAAACTGGGAAAGCCATTTCTTACTCGATTTATGAAAATATTTGGTTTTAATTATGCTAACAACGTCATCTAACCAGTACGTAGTCGTCCATGTTTTTAAATAATTTAATAGGTTTTTTCCTGGAATATTAATACGAAACATTTTGAATTAAAAAGTATACAAAATCAAATTGATTTTAACTCAGGCATTTACGAGAAAAACTAATTTATGAAAACATAGGAGAATCGCTACTAGGATAAAAATCGCTTCGGAAACCGCTATAAAAGCGGCTTTCCTAGACTCAGGAATCCTGATTCCTGATTACGCAATTCCAGGAAAAGGCCTGCAGGTCTGCAATTGATTGATACCGTCAATTGGGGTTACCTTATGAATAGGATTTCCAATTGTCCTTGATGGTTTTCCCCAATTAACTTTTAAAGGATCGGATTATTTTAACGGGCATCAATTATTCAAACACAGTTGACGGGACTTCGATGCATCTGACAACACTAACTGACTAATAGTATCTCTCTATTATTAGGTATCCAAAATATAATTGTGAATTTATATGGTGAAGTTATTAACTTCTCCACCAATTCTTATATCTAGCGACATCCCAGTGTCATCAGATATTTATATGTACGAGTATCCATCGACCTTTTCCTATATATATTACAACGTTTACTAAATATCAACGGAATTAAGTACCAATTATATATGTAAAAATACATTTTTTTTCATTAGAGCATAGCCATGCGTTCGCATTTTTTTAAACCGGTATAGGTGGCTGTGCGGAGGACCAAAGGTGCTCAGAAAAGACAAATACCCTCGCCTCACGAAACCGCGCGAGGCACCAGCGAATTTGCGGAATATTGCTGAGCTATCAAGCTTGTTCAAATTACGCTTAAAACTCCCAAGTTACAGGTATGAGGAAAGGCACCCGCTGACGGACAGTTCCATATCCTAGCGGGGTGGCGGAGAAATGAGTTTGAGAAACGGTTTGTTCTCAAAAGCTTACCGTCATCCACAAGTGGGTGCTCTGATTCTCTGCGGAGGGCAATTGGCAATAAAATACTTATTTATTTCACAGCATTTGTTTTGCTACTTCCCGCGCACATCATTTCATGTTCATAAGTACTCTTGCTTACTTAAGTGCGTTCCATAATGGAAACATTCTAGATAGCCCGTAGTTTGGGAATCATTTCGAAACTACTTTTTCTATCGTCTTGATTTTTAATTATAATTAATATAAGTTAATTAATACATTTATATTCATAACGTTAAGAACACATTAGCCAAAGAAAGAAATTAAAATAAAGGACGGTTTTATTATTCGAAAAATCTATGATTGGTCAAACCATGTAAGAAACAATGTATGAATTATGTAAGTTGAATTTCTATTAAGTAATTTAACTATGTAAAACTGAACTTAAGTACTTAGCTAGTAATTCACTTATATTACGTAAATATATGTATTTATACATACTCATGAATACCGGGTTACGTGAATTTACCGTTTTTATTGCGCAATGAATCTTAAAGTATTCAAGATTTTAACATACATATGCGTTAGGTAAGGTAGAACTCATACAAAACGACCGTTCGACTTGCCGTGTTTCGGATTTCACGTAACACTGTACTCAAGTCCCATTTCTTACTTACTCTGTAAAATTATATTATCTGCCAGGAGAAGGGTCTATTTCCCCGGCAACTTTCGTTGGTACCACCGCATCCCACCCGGATTGGTACCATCACATTGAATGAAACATGATCGAAGGGGCGATGATTGTCCATGTTTTCCATCTAGTTCAATGTAGCTATGCACCACCTAATTCCCATGCAGTGCATTTGGGCTAATATCATGACAATTGTCGCAGATAAAGTAGTACTTAATAAAATAGTATTAAAAAAAAGATACACTCTTAAAACCCCACAGTAAAAAAATAATCATGCAACTGTTTATTTTTTAAGCACAGTTTAAATTAAGAAAGAAAGAAAGAAAAAAATTATTTATTGTGCAAATTACATTAAAACTATTTACAGAACAATTAAATCTAACAGTCATATTAAGTCATTAATAGTAAAGTATTTCTCATTACTATTAATGTATTACGAAACAGTGTTTTTAACCGATTGAACAGTACCGCTTGGTGAAAATAAACGTGTGACAGATGGGATGATTTTGAAACGGTTTTTATTATTATTATTTTCTTTACTGATTGAACATTACGACAAATGGTCCTGTTTAAGAAGTATATTAATTTTAACAGATTGGACAGTACATTTTCACTTAATAAATATAACAAGTAAGTAAGTATGGAAGAAATGCTAAATTAGAAACAGTTTTCACATAGTTAGGGAAACAGTAAGAGAAAAGAGTCATTGCAAACAGTTGAAAAAACAATTAAAAGATACAGTAACATTTAATGTTTACGGCTAACTGTTTTCACTCAGTTAGAGTAACCGATTTATTAAGTTGGTTCTATTTTAACGTTAAGATGGTCGTTATTATTAGAATTACAGTTAGAATCACTGATATTTTTGTTTTCAGTGAAGCAGCCCCCTCAAACAACAACAGTCGATGTGGCATAACCATCCATGTCCAGCGCCATTAAATAAAAAAATCACTAACCTTTTATACGGCTAATTTTAAGGCACGAAACACCCAAGTTTACTCTTAGTTTCCAAGTATTTCGGAAAAAACCTTATATAAGTATGTACAGAACAGTTCAGTATATATGTATCTGTGTGTTTGTCGAAGGGCATAGGATGTTGCCCTGGATTACAGCCGTAAGGTTGTGCAGGCTGCTGCGTAGTCGCTACACTTAATCCTACCGTTCGATCGACAGGCGGCTCACAGGGTAATCTCGCTGTGAATGTACTTAGAGTCCGCCCGCGAAATATTTTCTCCGCAAATCCCACGTGAATACATTTTTTTGCAATAATCTGCGGTAAAACGAAATATGTGGAAATACGATGTGAGATACGTATTGAAACGCTAGCCAACTCAGGACTGAAAGTTTCAGGTTACGGCCCTTATAAAGCACCCGATTGACCTTTGTAAACCTGTTTTATTGTGCGTACATTCTCTTTCCGTAGGCGGATACCGATTTTGTTGAGAAATATCACATCATTACTTATATTCCTTACCTGCCAGTCAGAGGAGAACAGAGCCCTTAGTTCGACTTCTAACCGAAATTGCCAAACCGATCGACTAGGGTGTTCAAATGTATAAAGAATTATAGAGCGTGCCCAGTGGGCGTTAAGATAGTCGATCCTATCAATTCCCCATACCACGGGCGATAACTTGATCTTAATGTTATATCTTGTTAAAATCTACTTCTGTATGTTATATGTTTTTAATGTACCTATACATTGGATAATATTAGCTAAAAAAGATTCGATTTTTTTTTACCTTCAATTTAGAACCGGTTTTTCTGAAAAATAGAGATATTTACAAGAAAATAAAAACACACGGATATAGAATGAAGCTTTTTCAAATGATTAAAATTTATTATAGAAATTTGGCCACTTTTAGGCGTAGGGAAAAAAAAAGTAGTCCGAGTTTGGTTTACTGGTTAAAGAAGTAAATATCGCGTGGGTTTGACGTTATTACGTAACTTCGAAGTTCCGCAAACGCCAATTCAAGCGACCCATACAGATTATTTCTATCCAATAGTATTTAAAACGAATTTTAGCAGCAGCTGTTTAAAAATGGAATCCACAGAATGTTGAAAATAAATGACGTTTACTTCTAGATGTTAACTGATGTGTAGACACCGGCAGGTTTCTACACACGGGGCAAACATATTTCTGTGTAATTTTTCGTTGTGGTTTTAAATTGTTAGAGGTTATTAATACAAATCATTGTACTCTGCTCTCCGTGTGAACCCTGCCATCGTAACAACCTTGTGTGTTAATAGCCTTAAAAAATTGAATTCCATCCCGCAGTTCTTCGACGCAGAATGAAGCCAACATGTAAAACGACCAATAAAATGTAAATTGAAAACCTACGGCGCTTCGCTCAATGCAGAGCCATAGTAGAGTAAGTCGATCCACGATTATGTGAAATTTCTTAAACTCTCACCAACAATAAAGCAGTCATTCCGCGTGTCCACTTTTATGGACAACTAGTAGATGATCAAATTAGGAAATTTAATAAGAGAATCTATTTTTTGGTGGGAAGCGTTAAGCTATACGCTGATAGATACCGCATCAAGTTCAGTTAAGTTATTCTCAAGTTGTAAGCAAACATAACGATAAACTGACGCTAGACTTTAGTTTTTATTAAGTGAAAGTCCGCACCTCCGCCCGCTTTAGGTCAGATTTTATCTCATGTTCAACTTCACTGCTCACCCCTAGGAACATTTGTGTGATACTAAGTAACTTAGAATCGAGTAGATGAATCAAGTTATGCATAGAAAGATAACACATTACAGTCACATAAGTGGTTTTCTAGATATGAAAGGACAAACAGACAATTAGACCGACAGACGTTGGATTCACAGTAAAACGAACCGTATCGAAATCGGTTAAGGGGTTTTCAAGATATCATTAGATATAGATTTCAAGCAAATAGACAGATAGGTGGGACGACGACATCAAGTGCGTCGGCGGAAAGCAGTGGTTCCGTACCGCTGAGGGCCGGGAGGACTGGAGGAAAATTGGAGAGGCTATGTCCAGCAGTGGACGCAAATACGCCGACTGACTGCTGATATTCATAAAAAAATAAAAGAGAGTTCCCTAATGACGTCACCAACTGTGCGCCGGTTCGTGTGCCTTACCGTGCTCATCGGTGTCGAATGAGGACCATGATTTGTTTATATTTGTTTTTCGAATGTAAAATTCTGTTGGATGGACTATTAGCGTACTTACCCCTTGAGCTGGCAGCATGCTTTTAGAAGTATTGATATTGTGATGGAAATTTTTCAGCTTGTGTTTTTGCGGTCATACACCCGTGTCAGTTGAAATTCAGAAGCTTAGGCCACCAAAAAACAAAAACAGATTTCGCTACGATTCAAGTGAAGACCATAAATGTCATCACATGCAAATTTAATCACTACAAATATTTATTAATTTGTGTAACGTACAAAATACGTTATCTCATTATTAATTTGTGTTTACGCGAAATCTTCATTTTTAGCATTGCTATCAGATTTTGAAAATAATCTGAAGATGTTTTTGGTCGTGACATACGTCAGAAGCAGGATTCAAACCTGGGATTTGGTTGTTATAATGATCTCCCCAGTCAAATAGAATTTGATATTTTTAACCTTAGTAGTTATACTTTTAAACAATATATTGGTTCCTACTTGTCAGAAATTGATTAGACTTATACACATTATTTTATAATTTATCTTTTGTAATAATAATTTAGTTTAAGAGCTTAATTTGAGTGCTGTGTATACCTATTGTTGGTACTCACACCCTGAATGTGGTACTTACTCTTGTAGTATTGTACTGTTAGCATAGTTATATAAGTTGTTCGTGTGTTTACTGTTGGTGTACCTATACATAAATAAATAAATAAATAAATAAAAATAAATAAATAAATTACGCGCTCACTGCTCTAACCAACTGAGCTATCCCGACAGTTATGTCAGCCAACGAATGTCTACATTTGAAGCACAATGCTGCTGCACAACGTCGCTGAAACCGCTAATGTTATCCATTAAATATATAAAATTATTAAATACAAAATACGGCAATTTGCTACCATTAAGTATTTATTGAACGTGGATGTTCATGGAATAACAAGACTGGTATCTCGAAGGAGCTATGTTCCATGCCAGGACCTGTCTTTTGAATGCCCAGCTTCATTGAACTGGATGAAAATCACGAATCTCCTATCATTTTAGCCCGAACGGGTATACCTCAACCGCCAATATTTTTTTATGTAAATGGATATAAATGACTAACACCACATTTAATGTCATATTATCTCAATGCACCATATGGGTATCAGGGTCCAAGGCAGAACCTTTATTATTTTTTTTTGCTTTTGATTTTTTGGTTGATTGCAATTTTTATTGGATCACCCCTACCGTCTAAAAAGTGGGGAAGGAATGGTCGTGAACGGTCACGCATCCAGAACCCGACTGCGCTCATGGTTCCTTCTCCTCGATAATGGATCACCGAGGCAAACCTTGCCTATCACCCTAAATACAGAAAGTTATAAAGTCGTTTTACGAATATACAAAAAACAAATATGACGTTACGTTTCCAATATTAATTTCATGAACGGCATTCCCGATTCCGAAAAGACATCATAAAATTAAGGAAGTTCGATAGCATCCACTTTTTATGGCGGACCGTAAAGAATACGCACGCGCGTCCTGACACAAGGACATCCCCTTTTGTGTCCGGTCATACACCCGTGTCAATAGGAACCCCCTCACGCTACCCCAAAGAGTACGAAACGGACGAAATATTAATGACGTCACATACAAATAAAATCACAAAAAAAACTCTTACATACAAAGAACCAATTGGACATGGATGGTTTATACCGAACTGGCCGTCAGATATTAGCCTAACACACCACATGAGAACTAGGTGTCATGCCAGGATTGCATGCCTTATATTGCTCGGCTACTGGATGGAAAATATGGACAATTTTCATTGCCGCTTCGACCATCGTTCATTCAATGCGATGGTCGAAGCGGACCCGGGCGGGATTAACCCTACCACCTAGTAAGTAAGGAAGGGACCTACAGTTTAACATGGAATCCGAACCACGGCCAGCCTCAAACGGCTTAAAATGGTCACCCATCCACAACCTATCCTTCCACAGCTTATCGAATCGCAAGGCGTCGGACACTGAGCTACCGAGGCTGTAGGAAGTATCTTGTAGTAGTGAACACCGAGTTTCCTTAATAATGTTCCTAGTATTTTATACTCGTAGAAATCGCAATGAGTGGCTCCTCCATCAATGTCTAGAAGAAATATGGCACCCATAAGCATTTAGAAAAGTGCGCGGTCAAACAATGGCATTCTTGATGAGAAAGGCTAAGCTCTCTTTTCAGGACCCTATCTGGTAATCTACAGATAATATAAAGGAAGAAAGTGCATTTCAGATTCTAGCAGTAGGAAATTTGATTCGATTCGTACGCGAGGAAGGCAAATCCAAGGCTAAAGGATGCAGTCCCGGGCAGATATGAAATTGAAAGGGAATGGCGGAATCAAGCTGAACAGAACAACGTAAACAAAACAAAAATATTCCGACGAATTGAGAAACTCCTCCTTTTTTTGAGGTCGGTTAAAAACGATATATCGTGCGTACTCCAGGGCAGGCGCGCTACGCAGCTTGCTTTATGTTCTGTGAAACCATCAAAATCTTCCAATGTCAATAATGAAAGGCGACCACTTCAATCGGCCTTCATAGCGGGATGAGCGACCTTGGCGATAATATCGCATTCAATTTGTAACGTCTTTTAGTGTCGCTATAAAACCGCCGAACAAAAGTTTCGGGCCTTTAAAGCCAGACATTTAAGTACTTTTGACATCTTCAGGGGTGCAGTGAACTGTTATTATGTATATTTTGTTGAACGAACTTTATTATTAAGCAAATATTAATTAAGTTTTAGCATAATTAATTCCAATTACGGGTTTTTATCAAGCCAGACCACCGCTGTAGGATCTGAGTTTGACTATTGACCACAGACGTACCATGAGCACGCTCTGCTTACAAGACTAACACTGTGTGGAAATGAGAAGTCAACTCAAACACCACTATAGCGAGTTGGAGAGAGATGGAACATACCTACTAAATGACACAATTTTTCGAATTGCTATATGTACAAAGTGTCCGGGCGCATTTAATGTAATATGCGTATGTGTGAAAGTCTTCATGATTTCTCTAGTTTTCCTCAAATAGAGCATGCGTTGAAGCCATGGTGGCATGGGGTATACATTGTGAGGTGAACGGGCGTAATTACTCGGACAAATACGTTTTCTTCTGGTAAATAAGAGGTGTTCCATTGAGTCTTTGTCGATCATATTTATTAACATTTCTTCGTTATTTCAAAGGAAAACTTTAAACATAGCTTCAGATCATTATGTAGCAGCTTCATGGCGATTATTGAGTAAAATAAGAAATTTCAGTACATTTTGTACCAAACAGTTTTGGTCTCATCCGGCCATTGACTAGTCTATTGTCTACGCTATTGACAGACTCGTTTTTAGTTACATGTAATGAGTGGAGATTCCATCGCTGTGTGTCTATTTGCTGAAAACCCTTTCTTTAACCATAAACAATTCCTGTTACATATTTAAATACACTTATTAAGCTCAAAATGGGACAGACAGATGTACAGCCCAGTGGGTATCGAACCCACGCCTCCAAGCATTGGTTTGTAACAATCTAATATTTGTTTGTAAAGTCGATATACAAGATGTAAGTGCAGCCACTTTTAACTTTTGTGAATTATAATTGAGGTCAATACGAACAACAGTTTAAATTTTCCTGATAAAAAAAGGTTTCCATTGCACATTACTTCGCAAGATCTATCTGAAAGTACACTCACGGCGTTAGGCTGACGGCGGGTGGGCTGGCGCCACTTTTGCCAGGCAGGCTCGAGCGCTGATGGTAGTGAAAAGCTGGCTAATAACCTCAGCAAGAGCAAAAATATTGCGTCGCAATCCTTAGCCGCTGACGTCAGCATACTTTCACCCTTGAAGAAATAATAATCTTTCGAAATATATTCAAGAGCTAGAGGTGATCAAAACTGTTTACTGTTTCATAAGGACAGGATTGTTTTGTATTTCTTTGCATTACTTCGAAAATCACAAGTGACAAATGTGTCTGTATCAGGATGAATAATGAATTGTGAAAAAATACTTCGCAGATAATTCGCCGATATTTTTTTAATAATCGGTAATCGATTCAATATATTATTTTGTGTACCTTAATAAGAACCATGATATCACGGAGTTTTCTGCAAACCTTTTTAACACCTACAATTTTCGAGTATTTAGTATGAATTGTTCTCTTAAGGTTTCTATATAATTTTTTTTATGTGACTGGACATGGATGGCTAATACCACAACTTCTGTCATGGTATTAGCCCAACACACCACATGGGAACTAGGTGCCATGCCAGGACCTTCCTTATATTGCACGGCTACATTGAACTGGATGGAAAACACGGACAATTATTATTGCCGCTTCGACCATCGTTCATCCAATGCGATGGTACCAACCTGGGCGGGATAAACCCTACCACCTAGTAAGTAAGGAAGGGGACCTACAGCTTAACGTGGAATCCGATCCACGGCCAGCCTCTCTCAACGGTCGAATTGTCACCCATCCAAGACCAGACCGGACCCAGCGTTGCTTAACTTCGGAGAGCGATCGCCGAAGTGTCGCGCCACTGGGCCACTGAGGCTGACGAAATATAATTATAAATTTTAGTTTATTTACAGGTTGCTAATACTAAGAGATCGTAAATTATTCCTTTGTTTAGAAAAAGTAAGCACCGCAGAACTGAATTCCTATCCTGATTACCGGGTAGTTAAATGTACGTGTACTATGTTTCATATAATTCATCATACATACAGAAAATATTTCTAAAAATCATCAATTTAGTTTTAGTATCATACATCAAGTCTACAAACGCAGTATCTTAGAAAATAAAGCAACTTACTCCATGAACACCTCTTACAGATTTAATATTGCAACAAATATCTGTATCTGTATTTTTTTTTAATCGAACCGAACACATTTTATTTACTATGTGGTTTTTCTTTGTGGTTTGGTGGTGGTGGCACAGATATTTGCTGCATGCGATTAGATTCCAAATATTAGTAAATTGTAGCAGTGGTTTTAAAACGATCAATTTTAAACTACCTTTGTATGGCGATCGTAATCTTCTGATGCTTACCTTTAGGTGACACATTTCTCCTAGAGCGACGAGGCGCTGTGATACGAATGCTACATTACACTAACATTAGTAGGCTGTTTACATCATTGTCCTGGAAATGGCGCAATGGATCAAGCGAGACAGAGAAATATTACGAACTTGGTTGAGTACAGTTCGCTAGAAAAGTTCTTCATTCGATTCTAATTCCAATTCCATTTATTTAACCTACTGCTAGTTAAACTACACTACGAGTAATATACGACATAACCAGATTGATCTGCGAATCGATTAACTGAGTGAAGAATAACGCGCAAAGGCACTTCACTGGTTTAACTAAATGCTACTGCCCAACTGACATTTTTGCTAGAACAGTCGAGGCAAAAACCAAGAACTACCCCCAGTGAGATCCCACAATGATTAGTTGTACTCACAATGAGATCACTCTAAAATATAAATTACTCAGTCAGATAACTATTTGCTGAATTTATTTCAGCCGCTGCTTATCCATCATTAGTAAAATTACCTTAAGATAATGGTGATAGGAGATATAATCACCTGTAGTCACTATCCGTATTTTGGCAAAAGGAAAATTTCAGATAATAATCAGACTGACAATTACCATTTCATGAATGAAAAATCAAAGCAATAAGTTTATATATATATTTGAAATTGTTTTCTGGTGTAAATGGCAGGTATATAGAGTCCTCCTTAAGTTTGATCCAGTGTATTAAGAAAAGAAGCCCCATACTACGGGCGACTGATTCCATGCTCTTAATGTTTTACTAGGTTTTTGAATGTTTTTGGAATTGATAGGGTAACGACTCTCTTAACGGCAGTCGCCAATTGCCAATTGAAAAATATTTCAAATCTCTGATTTCCTGTGATTCCACGACAACCTTAAGTCAATATTATATTATATACAAAAAAAGATGCTAATATTGCCGTGACACTATGACAACTATTTTCATAAAGTAAAGTTCTAGATGCCATAAACTTAGCGCCGTTTGTTTGGTTTTCGAAATAAAAATCATTTTTGTTATTGCGAAATGTTTGTGTATGGATGTACAAAGTTCGTCTATTAAATTAAAACTTGTGTTTGAAGTAACAAAGACGCAACACAGTACTTTAAAAACCAATTACAAACATCACTCGTCTGCTCTTTTTAACTGACTTAAAAAAAGGAGGAGGTTCTCAATTCGTCGGAATCTTTTTTTTTATGTATGTTCACAGATTACTCGAAGACACCTAGACCGATTTGTTTTATTCTGTGAAAACCAAGAGGATTTGAGACCCTCGCCATCAAAGTGCATACAAGGGCAGGAGATGTTTTTCAAGCAATGCTTCCCAATGATCAACTGTGAGGTAATGGGTTCTGGTTATATACTGCACTCGGATTTGTTATTTTTTATCATAATATCGCAAATGTTCATATATTTACTGATAAAATACAAAACAATGCATAATTATATTTCATGCACTCTTTTATTTTTTGACCTGACTGTACTACTTGACATACACGGGCAAAAATCTGTTCTAGCTGGATCATTGCGATGTCCGTGGGTCATTTTGTAACCAAGGGATTTGTGAAACAAAACACGAATATAGTAACAATTATTACTATTAAAGGAGATCGGCCTTGAAAAAGGTTTTGACTTATTCTTAAAAATATTTAGTGTTTAATTTGGCATGGCAACCCAAATTGGTGGTGGTTAGCGTCGTCATAGACTGATGACGTTCAATCTTATCCGAGATTGAAAAAACGCATATGCACTGAGAGTTCGGCTCACTCAGTCTTTCGAAACCCATGTAAAACTGTAGATCCCTGCCCGATTTCTACTTGCTAGATGGTACTAAGTTGGTACCTAACGTCGCATTTGATGCAAGACGGTCGAAGCAGAACGTATCCGTGCTTATTAAAGGTATCCTGGCATGGTTTCTCCCTTCTTCGGTAATGTGGTTCAGAATTACATCGCCCACCTCAAGGATTTATCTAACCTAGAGAAACGAGGTGCAGTGGCGCCGCCTTGGCCTATATCCGGAAAACATTTCCTGGAGGCTACGTTCACATAAATGACGTCACGCCCTCGCGAGGACCTTGCAAGGAGATTATCCTATCACACGCTCAATGCGTATGCCACTTCCTACCGCCAAGCTATAAAGTATAGAAATTATGTAATGATTACCGCAGTAACAGAAATACAATGTGGCCGAGCACAGTTTGGTATTAGCTAATATGCATGTCCAGTTTTTTTAAATTGGTATTCAACGCATAATATAATTCAAAAGGCATTGAAGCAATGAATATCCATTCAACACTTAATTAAATAATTTCTAGCATTTCTGTTAATATATTAGTTCTAAAATTATAAATATTGTGTCCTTTATTTATCAATCAGTATAGTTGAAAAAAAAAAAAGAAATGGTGATTTTCTAATTACTTCGAAACTTACGTAAGTGGGTGGACCACGTACTCGTAAATTAGTTTATATTATGTAAACTGAAAAGCATTACGTAACTTACAAACAAAATTACAGATGGTTTACGATTTCATACGGATAGGTAAACCTATCCTTGGCAGCCCTAAAAGAAATAGAGCCAATGCTACCTTTGAGCGGCTCGTTGCCTATTGGCGTGGGGACTGGCCTAGCATACCAGAGGTCTAGGTTCAATTCCTCGCCCCGGCATGCACCACTTTCTTTCGCTTTCTGAGTTCGATAAGTGCATTTCGTCACGAATGCGAGCTGCTATATGGTTCGAAATCCATGTAAAACTGTAGGTCCCCTTCCCCTACTAGGTGGTAGGGTTTAAGCTCGCCCATGTTGATACCATCGCATTGGATTAAAAGATGGTCGAAGCGGCAATGAAAAATTGTCTGCGTTTTCCATCCAGTTCAATGTGCCAGTACCTTCTCTTGCTCATAAAGAGAAGGTCCTGGCATGGCACCCTATTCCTTCGGGAATGGGGTGTATTGGGCTGATAACGGTTATAACGGTAGTTGTGTGGCCCCATGTCAGGTTGCATAAAAAAAAAACCTAGATTTAAGTATTTTCAGATTCCTTGTGCCGCCCCAACACGAGCCAGCTGAGTCCTTTGGCAAGGATTTGGGCGAACCCTGCAAGAAGGATCAAGAATACGATTCAAAAGAGGAGTAATACCTCTTCAAGGGCACAACCAACCCTGCCACGGAGGATAGAGGGAGAGAGGAGATGTTTTTAACTCATATTACTAAGGATCGCAGCGTGACACTGTGCGGGGAAGCGGGGGAAAATCGCTTCATGGTGGGGTCATGCACCGCCCATTTTTGGGAAATCCATCTACCGGAAGAATGGATATTCTGGTAGCAGCTATTCCAAGAGCTATTCTTAATGGTTACAAGACTACAACTAGACAGCGCCTTTTAAATTTTACTAAGTGTTTGTTTATAAAAAAACCTTAGAAATTTAAATCTATGCCTTCGCGCGGTTTCAAATAATTTTATTTAAAAAAAATTCATTAAAATTTGCATCATGAGATCAACATTTCTTACCGTAAAACGAAAATAATTGCGCGCCATCTATCGCCACATAGCAAGAGCGATACATCGATACAATGCTCGAATATTGACTCAAATTGTAAAATATGAGGTGTTTTACTGATAAATAAAACGTAATTCCACCTAACATTTTTAGTTTATTTTGTCCTGTGTAATGTTTGCAACATTTTACACAAAATCTCATCGTGTAATCGACTGTTCGCGGAAAATTGCGCAGCAGACCATAATATTGTCCCACAACCTAACACCGCCAGCGCCATGTCGCGAATGTCGTCGCTAAGCCACTCCTTCTTTATCACGTGGGCTGTGACGTATCGACCCACTTGGTGGACACAGACCCAGTTTGCTTAGACCATCTCCTCTCTATCTCTATCCTCCGTGAACCCTGCTAACTGCTCAGCACGTTAACAGGCGGGAAGGGAATAAGAAGGCAATATTTCACCACAAATACAACTTATAGGTACACTAAAAAAATATATGGTCATAAAATAAGTAATTTAGGCCACCCGTGCCGCTGCCGCCGCCGCCGTCTGTTGTTCGTTTCAACTCAGTTCAAAAAGTTTGAATGCATGGAAACATTTTATTCACACCAAAGAAGTATATAACTTCTTGCGTGCGTACGTAAGTGCATACAATTTTTTTTGTTAGCTGTTTCATACCATATTAACTTGTAATAAGTTGTAAAGTTATACAGCGATGGAAAAATATATTAAAGAAGAGCAAAATAACTATATTTCTTTCATCTATCTGCAAGATGTGTTTATTAAACTTTTCTCGACGATTTCTTTACTCTAAGAACCTTCGAATAGGGAGCAAATAAATGCCAACGATAAATTGAAATACGAAAGTAAGATATTTTGTCTAGTGACTTCATTGGCCCGAACATGACAACTGTTTCGTTATTGTAGTTGGAAAAGGCGAAACATCCCGTTCGCGGGTATTCCCCTGGCAGTTATAACTTTCGGCTCTTTTCGCGCACAAATTGGAACGAACTGGATATTACTGGTAACCATTGAGATAAATGTTATTGTATTTTTGCATTCGGTTGCGAGCGTGCGACGTTCCGATCTTCGGGTTATTGAATTTGCCGGACCGTAGCCTAGTGGTGTTGGCCTGGGGATTCTATTACGGAATTAATGGGTTGTCCTAGAGTAAAGGTTGCAAACTTTTACCAGACGAGAACCACAATAGATGGGATAGAGATAATTGTAGATTAAAATAAGATTATAGGGATTTTAATAAGGGTATATCGTGACGGTATGGACATGTAGAGCGAATGAGTGATGAAATAATGACGAAACAGATGTATGGTAGATAGCGAAAGTGAATCATGCGGCCTAGGACACGGGGATTGACGACTTATTTATGCTGAGATTATAAGAAATTTCTTCGGTCTTGATGGTATGTATGAATGTATTATTGTTTGAAGTTGGGCTGAGAGCTTTTTAGCCTCGCTGTCACCACGACCTTTTCAGATCTATTGTGAATTTTCCCTTCTTACAGTTCACTCTCAATTCCTACCTCCTTCGGGAAGTGCAGGACTTTTTGAGGTGTGACAACTTTGATGTCACTTACTTACAGGATGACATTTACTTTATAAATTAGTGGTCCGCAGTCGCATAGAAGGTGGATCGGTGTCTCCTCTTGTTCACGACAGAACCTGCATGAATCTGTATCTGTCAACCTAATCATATGCATGTTAGTTTGAGTTCTCATAACATTTTTGTTATTTCGAAGCTAGGGCTCCATTTTTGTATTTCAGTAAACATGATAGACAAGCAAAATAATTTTGTTATTAAAGTTTATAAAAAAATACTTGATTTTATTTTATTTAGTTTTTACAAGCGCTAGGTGAGACGCAAACGTCTCCATTTATGTCACGTAACTCATTAAGGCGTGGATAAGGCCTTGGAAGGTGCAAGAATCGATGTTTATCCATTGTCGATCCTTAAGCGTGTGTGTGCGTTAAAGCAGATGGCACCACAGTCGTTCGTCGCTATATCTGCTATAACTCCCCAAAAATTGCATGTTTCATATAATAACTGTATTGGCGAGCACTTTACGCAGTTAAGTATTCAATCTCATGAAACAATTTAATAGAAAAGGCCCACATTTCTAAGATAATTATGAGGCATAGTGCAAAAAGCGTCAGCATTCCTCAAGGTATACTTTTCAAAAAACTGCTTGACGTTGGCTGAACCTTTTACCAAGAAAACTCAGTAAAATTTGATGACGGTTCCTTGTACGAAATATAAACAAGCCAATGGGTTTACTCTAAACGTCCGAAATCGAACAATACAATCTAAAGAAGTGTGCATATTATCCTACTTTTTTGTTACTAATAATGAATGAATTGAATAATGAATGAATTAGAGCTTAAAAGTAACCCAATGTTTCATCAGTCCAGGGATAGCTTACACTTCTGGCAATGTGCTGAGCGTCAGTTGTTAAATATCTGTCATCCTTTTTATAAGGGTTCCGTACCCAAAGGGTGCCAACGAAACACCCTATTACGAAGCCTCCGCTGACAGTTCGTCCGTCCGTCTGCTCGTCCATTCGTCCGTCCGTCCATCTATCCAGCCATCCGTCCGTCTGTCAGCGGGCTGTATTTCATAAACCGTTAATAAGTAGACAGTTAAATTGTGCGTCAATAGCGCTATAACAAAAAAAAAACAAGGCCACCAAGATTATTGCGGCTCTTTTAGTAAGAACGAACTATGAACTAACCGGTTCCATTCATTTTTAATGTCGCCAACCCAACATGGCTAGACTTAATGAGTCATCCTAAACATACCTTAACAGAGAGCCCTACATATGGCTACATGATTCTCTGCTCATTTGGCTTTAATCAAGAGAGCCACCACTGGGGGGGAGGAAGAGAACAGAGTCTAGTCCGCCCACTATATTTTGACACGTCTTAAACAAAAGCATTATAGATTACAACGTTGTCAAGATCAAGTAGTTAGTGGCAAAATATTAAAGAAACTTAAGAGAATAATGAGTTCATCTAGTTTGTGCCTGTTTCCTCAACCAAATTATGAACGATTTGTCTGTTTAATCATGTACCTACCCCAATATAACAGCACACATAATATATTTATGTCTCGCAATAGCTGCCTCGTCACTACACTACCGGTGACACGAAAATAATTATTTCCCCTTTTTAAACCTTAATATATGTATAGGGTGGTGGCTGAAAAACAGCGCCGCCTGTGAAGTGTACTGCTTCACAGGCGATTACTGGCTGAGCCTCCTAACCCATTCACGTAACAACAATAATGTTATAATTTTAAGATTGCACATCCCATGCTTATCTTTTTTTACTTTTTTTCTCTGTTTATATCTACAATATTTGTATTTTTGTTTTGTTTGTATTATTGTTTAAATAGTTAAAGTGCAATTGTACTACTGTTATTAGTTATATGCCTATTATTTTGTTGTTTTTTGAATAAACAAATTTTCTTTCTTTCTTTCTTTCTTTCTTTCTGTTTTTTGGCACATTAAATAGGTCAATTGAGAGCTACGTCTGTGCGTTTTTCTTTATATATTAACTTATATCCGTGATATACGTATTTAAATTTTGTTAAGGCGCTAGGACTAGCCAACTACTCGCGCCATACAAATGCACTTTATAACAAATGTAATAATATGTAGTGAAACGCTTCAGCAAATCCAAATAGAACTCCAGACTGATAATGGATTGTTAATATTTTTTTATTCCATCATTTATTTAAATAATAATAAAAATAAAAAAGTTGATTTTTCTCATTAGAAATCTGAAAGTAATTCGATTTCTAGATATAAGCAAAAACAGCATATATGCATAAACAAAAAATTCCATTTGCTTTTAGATTTCTACATTTAGTCAAAAAAGTTCGGAAATGGACACCGTTTCCGCAATGTATTTTGTATAGAAAAAGGAAACATACATTAACGAAAATAATTCAATTCCTAGACAAGGAATCATATATTGTAAGAATGACACTTATAATCGTCAGACTTAGTTAGTTAACTTGGGGTGCCTCGTCTAACTTTGCGATTTGGCTAGTACCAGGCCCTTAATTTAAATACAAAAAGGCGAATATCATGGAAACAAGTTAAGATATCAAAAAATATTTCATGGGCATAATATCAGGTTTTTTTTTATTTGCCTGAGAAAACAGGCTCGAGCCATTGAATGGAACTCGATCAATTCATTATCCTCTTAAGACGTGCTACCCTATAGGTTTGCATTCGATGCCGTTGTCATTCCGAAATCATTGGATTAATCCATAGGCAGTGAACTGCACTCAGATGTGTCATGTTTTATCATTAGTAGGTATGAGCCATACATGTTTAGTTACATAAAAATGCACTCTTTTTGGATTCTAAATAAGGAAACCGAGCGGAGGACCTATACGAATACATAAATAACAGGGACTCTGCAAACATTTCATATTTATTCGTGACGTAGATACATATATACGGCATGCAGTATATGTAGAGTATCTTATTTTTGTGTCGTTATACCGGAAATGGAGGCATATTCGAGACCCCTTCCCGCGATATTGAGGCCGACCTTGGAGTAAAAAGGATTTAGGGATTATTTCCCTTTCCATTGTAACGACAGGATATCCGTAAATGTAAGAATGCTTATCAAAGACGACGGTATATTTACCATTGATTGCGATAACAGTATGTAAGTTAAGCTTTTGTCTACAATGTCTTTATTGTTTTGATCTTTAACTAAATATTTCATTAGGTGAATTAATTTAAGGGCCTCGGAAAAGCTATGTTATATCGTCGATTTAATCAGCTCTTTCATTAAACTGTTTCAAATAAAACACGTGCCTTTTCTATTACTTAAAATATATGAAAAGTACTGCAAGCAATTAAACTACATAATTTTATGTATTTAATGGATACGAAATTACCGTTACCTCATTAATTTGAGTTTCAGCGATATCTACATTTGAAGCATTGTAATCAGATTTTTGAAATTCATCTGAAAAGTATTGGTCGTGACGTCCAATACTTCAAAGTCAGGACCAATTCTTTTTCAGATTATTTAAAAAAATCAACTTTGACCATATTAATAGAGCAGATACTCCTAATCCTATCATAACCTCAATAGTATTGACTGAGTCTGAAGTCAGTAAGGCCCTTAAAATGCTTAATCTAAACAAGGGTCCAGGACCAGATGGCATCGAGCCTATATTTTGGATAAAAACATACTATTCCATTGCTTTACCTATATCTTTGATTTTCAATAAGTCTTTAGAATCTGGAATTTTCCCGGATGACTAGAAATTAGCTAACATTACCCCAGTACACAAAAATGGCACTGTTAATAATGTAGAAAATTATAGACCAATATCGATATTGTCATGTATAGCCAAGGTATTTGAGAAATTAGTGCACGAGAAGGTCTATAATTTTATGCGCGAAAGAATATTGGCTGAACAGCACGGATTTGTTAGGAATAGGTCAACAGTAAGTAATCTGATGTTGTTCACAATTTGTACAGGTTGATGTTATCTACACAGATTTCCAAAAAGCTTTTGACAAAGTCGATCATATAATGGGTGACGAATAAAGGGTGATTTATTAAGATGGTTCATATCTTACCTTACCAATCGTCTGCAGAAAGTTACAACAAATGGTTATAGCTCTTCTACAATTGAGGTTACCTCCGGTGTCCCTCAAGGGTCCATTTTGGGTCCTTTTTTTATTTGTCAATTTCCTCAATGATGTTGGTAAATGTTTCAGGTTTTGTAAATATCTATTATACGCAGACGATTTAAAAATATTTTACCGAATATCTATTATGGCTGATTGTTTAAAGGTCCAAGAAGATCTGAATAGGTTCTTCTCTTACTGTCAATGGTATAAAATGCAACTGAATATTTCAAAATGTAAAAAAATGACGATAACAAAAAATCTTAATATTACGGATTTCGTATATACGATAGGCGGTGAGGCATTGGAATGTGTCAACAGTATTCGAGACCTAGGAATAGATTTAGACAAAAAACTGCATTTTGGTGAGCACATTGAAAATATAATACATAAAGCTTTTAAAATGATGGGATTTGTGCTACGCAACTCAAAGGATTTCAGAAGCCCCGACAGCTATGTCATACTATTTAACTCATTAGTAAGGTCTCAGTTGGAATCAATATGCGTCGGAAATCTGGAATCCTTTATATACAAAATACATCTATGCTTTAGAAAACATCCAAAAATACTTTTACCGAGTCTTACAATTTAGACTCAGAAGACAAGGTTGCACTACTGTTATAAGAAAACCAATACTATTAAGTCATCGACGTGAAATTTCTGATGTTATGTTTTTTTTATGTTTTATTCTAAACTGGCCCCTGCGTTCCAAGGACCTTATGATATTATCTGCAAAATTTCGGATCTCAATTATTTAATAAAACCATGTGGTGTAACGAGGAAAAAACCTCTGACTGTACACGTGGACCGCCTGAAACCCTATCTTGTTAGATAGCAACATTGTGCTTCCCCCTACCCTATTAAATAGTGCCCTTATGGAAAGTCACAATGAAAAGTTTCATTTTGGCTTGGCCAAATCTATTGAAAGTTTTCAGTCGCGTTATTTTCATTCTCGTTTTGCAAAGTTGATGGAGAATTTTGTACATTCGTGTGTAAATTGCAAATATTATGCAAAGACTGGAATCATTTAACTCTTTTTTTTCAAAATTCTAATCGGGAGATTTGGAGTACGGATCTAGTCAGGAATGTAGACCAAGAGGTTAAAATTCTGAGCTGGCTCCGGCATTCCAAGGTCCATTTATTGTTTTAGATAATATTTAGGTCCCCAACTATTTGATTAAACTCTCTCTTTTAAATAACGGCTAGACACTCACAGTTTTCCTGTGTTTTCTGTCCCACTGTGTACGAATATTTTTACTTTTGTGTCCTTATGTCTATGCACAGCATTTTCAAACATGAATTTGACTAATGTTGGATTTTGTGTGGATTTCTTTGCATGAGCTGCCTTTGATACGGGGTTCCCGGTTATGCTTCGTATACTGAGCCGGCGAGAGCGCACAGAGCGTTTTTGCCTCCTCGTTTCGTCGAAAACTCACCCTTAGCTTAGTTTTATGAGCGGGATGCGCGGTTTTATATCCCTATATAGCCTAGGTACAACTCTCTGGGTGCCTCTACCTTCTCATGTTTCGAATTTTTACCAGGGTTTCCCACTTGCGGTTTTATCTTTATATAAGAAAAACTACAGACCATAGGTTGAGAGGAGAGCTGAGTGGTTAGTTTCACCGAGCGAGTTTTGCTAGGTTAGCTTATTCCGTTAGGTAGATCCCTATAAAACACGAAGCTAAACCGACGAGGATCACAGAAGAATAAAAAAAAACATGACTAAAATTTCAACTTTCATTCAAATATTTAAGTTCTTTTCTTTGGGTAGACCCAATTTTAATTGTATAACGTGTTTCTAATTAATGTTTGCATTGTTCAATTCAGATATTTATGTGCTGATTACGAACTTAAATTGTTAATACTAGGTATAAGTTTTAGCTAGGAGATTCACTTTGAATCTATGATCTAGGGCTTGTTGTGATTAATGACGCCGCAGTCACTTGGTTCATTAGCTAGGGTAGACTCGCGGACTTTCGTTTTCCCGGGGTTTTCCCAAGTCCCGCGTATGAACACGCATGGTACGCCATAACTGTTCATAGCGAGTATTAAGTTCCCCGAAGTCTGAAAGTGGACTAATTGAGTTCTTTAATGAGAACGCGTTTTTGCATTAGCTACGCGACTCACCTTTTTTTCCAATCTTCTAATTTAATTTTCTTTCTTTTAATGTATTACTTTCATTATTAATAAAGTCCACTAGCAGAAGAGTTTGTGGTTTCCTTCTAACTCTTCACAATAAGATACTCCATAATAAAATAAATTGTAGCTAATTATTATCGCAAGTGAACATACACGTACCCAATCAACGAACCACTCGCAGCTCTAACTTATTTCACCTTCCCCTTAATAGAAATAACGCTGGAAAACGCAAACCTTTCTTCCGAATGTTTAGGACTTACAATGTAAAATTTAATCTAGTTGACCCTTTTCATATGAATCAGTACACATTTAAAAGTAAATTATTAAAACTTGTAGCTAATAATGAATAGTGAGTGGATATATTATATCGTACATTTTCAGATGTGATTCAATATACATACACATAAAGCGTGTTGTAACAGTCTGTAAAGGCTGCAAAGGCAAAAGAAAACATGTAACATTAAATAAAATTTTCTTACCCGACTGCGAAAGAAGGAGGGTTATGTTTTTTAATATCTTTTTTTACCCAACATAAATTTAAGCGACACTATAAATATAAAACATGTAGTTTTTTTTATGGGATGTGTCCTTTTATATATATTTTTTGTTTCTATCAAACTTTCTATTTAATCTATTACTAAATAAGTTCTTCTTTTGATTAATATATATACATAATTTACGCTAATTTCTCTAGGTAAGGAAGTAATAAAAATGCCGTATACATTTAAAAAAATACTTTGTGGCAACAGTTGTTGGATTAGGATTTATTATATTGTTATTTTTGTTAATCTGTTTATTGTTTAGTTGTCTGTAATCTGTTATGTTGTCCGAAAATAAATTAAAAAAAAACCCGCCCGGGTTGGTACCATCGCATTTAATGAACGATGGTCGAAGCGAAAATAAGCAATATAAAGAAGGTCCTGGAAGGTCCTGGAATGGCACCTAGTTCCCATGTGGTGTGTTAGGCTGATGTTCAGTCCAGTTACATAAAAATATATAAACACAACATGATTATGTAATACTTTCAAAAAAATATTTAATATAAACCTAACGTTTAAGATAAATTAAATTAAACACAAAACAAAACCAAATTTGGACGACACCCGCTGGACAAGTACAAATTCATTTTTTTGTTTTTTTCATTTTTTTGTTTTTAGGAAATGTACCTAATGTATGTCCTGCAAATGATGGTGTAGTTATCGTTGAATATTAAAAGTATCAATCAAAATTAAAGTATCATATCAAATTCTGCGCTCTAGGCTATAATTATGTATTATTGTATGCGGGAAAACTAGAATTAACCGAGAGGAAAAAGTATTTTCCCAGTGCATAGAAATACCATGAAACTAGAATTTCACTGACTAAAGCCTTGTGCTTCCTGTATAGTATCTAGTATTAATAATAAACCAGCAGGCTTAGATCTCTAGAGCTCCCTGTATAACCGCTGGCTCTTTTGACTGGACGGCGCTGCTGGGCCCTTATTAGCTTTCTACGTCCTCAAAGCGGAAATAGGAACTGAAAAGCCCGGCGACTGCAAAGCCGCAAATATAATGTGCACGAGACTTGCATAGTTCGTATTATGTAACGATGAATGTTCATTGAGCGGCTCGTACCGTAAAAGAGAGACTTGTAAAGTTCGTATTATGTAACGATGAACATTCATTGAGTGGCTCGTAGCATAAAAGAGTGGTGCCTTGCTTCCTATGTCAGATTCCATCTCCGCCAGGTGATGGGTTCTATTCCCGCCCCTTTACGCATCAGGTTTTTTCTCTTTCTGAGTTCGATAAGTGCATTTCGTGACGAATGCAAACTGTTCCATGGTTCGGAATCAATGTTAAACTGTAGGACTCTGCCAACCAGGGTTAAATTCGCCAGGGTTAAATATGATGTCACCATCATATTTGGCGATGTGACTGTTGGTTAACCCAAAGATCGAAACCTGGGCTACTAGTGGCTTGTATGCGACTAGGATGACCCAAAGGGTACCAAAAAGAAAAGTACGGAACCCTAAAAATGAAGATACCATAGATTCAAAACGCTTTTTAATCTATGACAATACGCTGTTTGATGCGCAATTTCATGACCGATTTTTATTTTCTTCGAAATTCTTGGTTAAGAGCCGATAGTTAAAAATGGAAACGCCTGTTTATTTACCTACAAAGATGTCGAGCAGATACCCCCAAAATAAACCTGTTTTCAACATCAAAACGTGTTTGATTTAATTATTTTATTGTTGAAGATATTTTTAAATCCTAGTAGCTAGTCCCCTATGTTTTTATTAAAATGTTTTTCTTGTAAATGAGCGAGTTATAAGCAATTAAATTTTGCATACTTTTTAATTCACAATGTTTCAACTTAATCATTTAATATATCACGAGACAAAAATGTTGATAAAATTAAAAAACTGACAACTACGTACTGGTCAGACGATGTTATGGACATAATTTAAAACAAATATTTTTAAACATGGAGTAGGAAACGATATCAAAAGTATTCCCCTTTTAAACGTAAGGCGCATTTTGAATTTTTAAAAATATAGAATATTTTTTTTCTCTAAGATTAAATAAAATTATATTAGTCTCTCTACAGTAGAAAATGTAATAAGATATATTAATGTTTTTTGCTCACCAATGAGTGCATTATAGCAGACACTTTTTGCCTAATAATACAAATTTTTAAAATAGGTAAACAATGAAATACTAGTAAAGGGATGAAGACCTCGGCCGAGCCGCAGCCTAGAAAGGATTTAATTAGATTTCTTAATTAATCTGTACAGCTTCTGAAATCTTGTAAACTCTTTCAGACTTTTCCGGAAATGTTCTTTCTCACGGCTGTAAAATGACAACCTCTGATGCCTTTAGTCTAAGGGTAAAAGACTAATATTTTATTCGTCTGAAAATGTTATTTTTTCTTTAATGTTTTGTATTACAATAAAAAATAATAATAAGAGATTTTCAACTGTAAAGCTCGATTTACATGCTTATTGCTGTTTTGTGTCACAATGACAGTTTAGGTCCTTATAACAGAATTACTAAATTTTTAGTTCGACGTTGAATCTCAATATTGAGAATTAATTTTCGCTGTAACTGAATTTAACAAAGTCCCAGAAATTCACGATTTCTGATTTAAAATGTGTTTCATTGAAATAATATTTGACTGGAGTTAGGAATCTATATAACATTAGAATATGTAACTTTATCCTCGTGCATGTGCTCATAAAATATGACATATAACAAAATGAAACATATTTGATAGTTGGAATAGAATAGAATAGTCTAAGATTGCAGAGGTAGCCATGAAAAGTATGCAGGTGTTCAGTAGACGAGAAGAATTTCAGTATAACACCCATATCCAGTAATTCGACCACTCAAAACTAATAAAAAAATATCACGTGCATTTTCACAGACATCGACTGAGGAAGGACGTCCGAAATTCATCCTGCACGGTCGCGCCGGCCGGTCAGTTCGCTTATGAATTCGCTCACTCCTGATGTTCCAACGACGCGTAAGAACTGCACAGGACGCCATTTAGTGCAAAGAATATTCGATGCAGCGAGTCCCTAATTCGTAAGCGAACTCGCTGGCTGGCACTTCCGTCAGTGCATGTTTTATCACTAAAACGTGGCTACGCTGCCGCTATACGGTTGAGTTTGCCCACGCACCGATTATACACGAACTCTGTACCTACTATCAAATAGCTTTAGCCCAAATACTGGAGGCTGTTGATTTTAGTCTATAGCAACGATTAAACTACTCGCTTCTCCCATCTTGCCGTCGATACAGCTGGCCGAAAGTTAGGTGGTCGCGCATTGAATATTAAGCTTGGGAGAGGAGGCTTATTGACATAATGATTTATCGAGAGTGTCGACTGTCGGCGCCTCGGAAAGTTCAGAAAGTTACGGGCTTCAGTTAGAGAGTGTTTGCAGTCGCTTCCGATATATGTATTCATGTCGTAAAGGATCGTTTAATTTGTAGAGAGTTCCTTAACATTTTTGATCCTACTAATATTATAAATGTGAAAGTTTGTATGTTTGTTACTCAATCACGGATTTGGATGAAATTCAGCACATATATAGTTTATTTCCTGGATTAACACACGCGAGGACTTTTTATCCCGGAAAAATGTTAGGTACAGTCCGACATCATTCTAAAACGATATTGACCGAGCGGAGCCGGGTACCTCAGCTAGTAATTAATATTAGTTGAAGCAGTGTCAGCAGATGCTTTCGTGATCTCCCTCCCCTTTTTCGGTATCTTGCCTCAGAGACATTTGCGCCTTGGTCGTGAGCATTTTGCAGAAGTAATGGAAAACAATGTTCTAGTGCTTCTAAAATAATTTAGTGATTCTACTGGGCACGGCACATATGTGGGTGTTTCGTTTATGTTCAAGGAATGATAATAAATGTTGATTTTGTTTGTTTTCATTTTTTTTTGTTTTATTTGACGTTCCTTATTATTTTAATTGAAATCTAAAAAAGCGTATTTATTAGTAAGAATAATGACATATCTTAAACACTGTCATTTATAGTATATTCGAAGTTAGAATAGTTTTGTGGCTTTGGTCTGGAATAGCTGAGTATTTCTCTTTACTAGATTTCTAAAAGAAATGTAAAATAGGATCCCGCAAAGTAAATAAAAAATAATTCCTTGAAATAAATACAAAAAGACTTATTTTATTTTAAAATATGCTTTCTTTTTATGTAAAATATTATCAAATCTGTTATTCAATGTCGAGATAAAATACTTAAATATAACAGTCTGATTGCTATTGATTTTGACATTCTTTTATCAGCCGTCATTTGCAAGAGATTAAAATATTCAAGGACAAAGTAATCTTCAGAAATTAATGATACGATCATCCTCCAAAGGACGTTTCATAATTGCGAAACGAAATCACAAAAGTGCTGATTTATACGATGCGAAAATTTTATGTCGATTACTGTAACGTAACGGTAAAAATGGGTAAATTTGAAGAAAGGTGTTAATTAAAGAAATATTTTATTAAAGCAAATGGGACAGTCTTACATAATCAAAAAAAATATATAATATGTTCTTTGTTGAGGAATAAATGAAAATAAGGCTCGACTGAATCACGATATTTTGAATTGGTATTTGTAAATGTAAATGTTGTTTTATTATTTAATGTTTGGCGTACATCATGCCATATGGAATAAATTTATATGGCTTGCAAAAAAAATTACATTTAGTTACTAGTTTCATTTAAATTAAATACATGAAACAACATTTATTTCGATAGAACAATTAAATATTAAAACCCACAGGCTATACAAGGACAAATCATTACATTAGTTTTTCCTTATTATTTTTATTCTTTTTTTTGTTATTCTAAGAAATTATCGACCAATGCAAAATAAAAATTAAATGTGAAATACATTGATAAATATCAGGTAGATGTTTAAATACATTTGAGGAACAATATTGAGATAGCACAAAGCTCAGACAGTATTTAATTTAATATCATTTGGAATATAACGCGTATTTAATATGATTTTCCTATTAGATTGGATTACCAAATCAATTATACAAACCGTTAATAGCTCGTCAACCTCGGCGACATTTAATAAGATAGCTAACTTTAATGAACAGAAAATCAATTCATCAAAAACATTATTACAAAGCAGTAACTGTGAAGAAATTTCCGACTTTTTATTTACTAGGAAACAGATTTACAGCATTAGAAAAGATTACACACACTCCATACATCATTGATCTTATTTTATTAATTTTGAATCCATTTGCAATTATATTAATATTATTCAAAAAGAAAAGATATTAGTAAAACTTTCTTACATTATTCTAATTTAAATTAAAAATAATTTTTCAAATACTTATTAAATATAAAACCTTGTAAAATTGGGACAATCAATACTGTGATTATATTAATGCGATGAATCAAGATCTTAATAACATTTGAGTAGTTTCGAAAGATACATTTTGTAAGTTAATTAACTATTTAATATTTCACTGCACCAATATCTTTTCATGTTTTTCTCATTTTTAATGTCTTATTGAACTCAAACATATTGAAACACACCAAACATATGTTTAAGTTTTGCATTTATTAATATATATGCAAAGTAAATTGGAAAATCTTAAGTATTAATGCGTTTTTGGGGTAATATTATATAGAAGTACTCAAGTTAAATATTTACTTTAAATTGTAGTCATAAGCCGAAAAGACCCACCCGAAAATATCTCTAGAGGTTTGCACAAAAATCTCACCTCCGGCAGCCGCGCGCAAGTTCCTCGTGTCGTCCACAATCAACAGGTCGACGCGCCGCTGCGTGCGACTGTCGCGCGCGACTGTCGCGGGGTCGCGCGGCTCGGGCGCGGTCGGCGGGGCGGCGGTATCACGCTCGCGGTGCACACCCATCACGGCCGAGCGTTCGCGAGCGAATGGCGGCGCGCCTGCCGCGCGGCGGCCGCAACAAGTTGCACGATCGCGCAACGGGCGCGGGGCGGGGGGTGGCGGGCGCCGCTGCTGGATTCCAGCGAAGGTTAGGGTTAGTACGCCAGGAGAATTAGCTCGCATTGAGGGGTAATATTGCACTTAAGAGTGAAAACCGCCTTTCGTTCCGTACTTCTATTCTTACTTTATAATTTCAGTCGCATGCTTTTCTGGTTTTCTATCTTTTAAAATATGTCGATCAGAGATAAAATATTTAAAAATACCTATAAAACTGTGAATAAATGTGTCATAAATAAGTTCTTATAAAATGTATTCCCACAATAGAGATCATATCCTGTCTTTCGTTTCTATTAAAATACTCCTCTTTATTTTAACGACTTTGCCTTCACTCCGAGATGCTAACCAAATAGAAATCATAGTATTTTCAAACATAAATATAACGAATACATATAAAATGTTTTTAAACTAAGTTTCACAATAATAGCCACTTGAAAAAAAAAACTTATATGACGGGCGTCTTTTGGTTTCATTGAATTATGTTTATCGACGCAGGTTTTTTGTTATTAGTCTAGAAATTTGTAAAGATATATTGTATGCATCTTTTTGTCAAGAAAATAAATTGCTTAATTATTTTTGACTAGACTATTTTTAAGAAAGTTATTTGTTTCAAGGAATCGTTTGAAATAAAATTGTTATTCGAATCTGATTCAATAATTCAACATCATTCATTTTATTTACACCTAATTCACTATGTTTACTGGGGTATTCGCTAGCTAATCTCATAAGGGTGCAGACCGACGAATTGATTTATCGTGTTATTAGGTACAATTCCCAATGAATTCGGTGATTTCATTACATTTTTTCCTCTTTTCCAATTCCCGGTAGTGAAAGGTATTGGATTTTCTACGTATCGGGAAAGCGCATTGTGCTTGCTCATAGAGAGGAGATCGATCTTAGCTGGTCAAGAATATTTGATTAATAAACGTTTCTGGGAAATCTAGTGATCTCACAAACAAAAAAAGATCCGCATTTTTTAATAACAGAGTGATCAATTGTGCTACTATGGCATAGATTGTGTTTTAGTGTTTTTTTATGGTAACACCATTACCATTTTCCCATTAATATGAGGTTTAGAAGGTACATCAAATTTAGAAGCTTAGCATTTTTCTTAAGTGAGCAAAAACATGAACAATTATAACAGCAAGCTTTTTGATTAAAATACTATTCTAATATGACAATGAAAGGAATTTTCACGAAGGTGGGATGGGGGTTTCGGTTGTCTCATAAATACCAGTGCAATCATTTAATTTGTGAAAATGATGTGTATAATTTGTACAATATACTGTAAAATTATATGCTCATAAAATTATCATAAACACATTTTCGACTAAGTAACAAGCAATTAAAAAAATTTTTTTTTTTAATTAATTTCGGTCGGGGCATTCATAATTTAACACAATGCCTACATAGTCTAACAGATGACCCCGATTTATAGTAACAAGCTTTTTAATCGATATTATTGAGATATATCACCAGAATATGTTTGGGTATCAGCCACAAGAGTCAATCCGAATTTAGCTTGATATTAATAAACTTTTAATATTTATATTTACTACCTCTTTAATATTGTTATTTACTTACTCATAACCACGATATTAAATTTGACAATAAGTAATTCATTTTTAAATATTTTATGTTTCGCAGGAATGTTGATAAGCAATTATAATCTCGCTACTTTGTGAAATTATAATTTTCAGGGTGTTTGCCAATTCGCCTACAGTTAGTTTAGGTTAGATTATACCCACATCTCTACAATGTAAGAAAATGACCAAAATCGGTGAAATATAATGTCACCAGTGAGATTATGATATCAAGGTATTTCCAATATCCCAGCAACAAAAATAAAAAAGCTTTTCGTACGGAATATCAGATATTTAAACATTCGCCTCTACGCCGTAGACCGTCTACGAGAGGCGATGTAATGCGAGCCTGCGCTCCGCTCCGACCGGCCACGTAACGCGTCTGGATGACCACAACAGTCTAGTGTTAGGATTCCAGGGCGTCCAATCTCGTTTTGAAAAGCACCATGAGATGGTTCCAGCTGTTTCAAGTTTTGCAGTATATGATTGCTAGAGTGCAAGTGAATGTGTGGGTATACCGCCTGCGCATGTAATGGTAACGGGGTGCAATCGATGGCCGACATATTACTTTAACTCGTACGTTTTCGAAGACTTACAGAACTGGTATACATTTATAGCTTCTCTAAAATAATAAATAAATTGGGTACATACTGTAGTAATCACAGTGATCTTAGGCTGCCATAATATTTTTTGATGTATTCCAATTATGTCAAGGTTAGTAAAGATGTTAAATATAATAAAACAATAAGCCTGGCTTTCACCCGGTGCTGATTTATGTTAATCGACACTTAAAAGGCCTTTATTACTAAAGTGCTGATTATCTTGTACTGGTATTGATTGAAAGCTGCTAAGAAAGGTGGTTAATATGTGGCGATTAAGCTAAGTAGGTGAAAAAGGCCCTAAGGGTTATTGTTTTATGTTTTTATTGTGTTGGTATAGCAATGGACAAACGCAGAAAACAAAACTTAACTATGTACAGAACAATCCATGCATAGCAATATTCATATTTAGAATGGATTTACTTCACCGTGCAAACATGCCGGGATCAAATCTTGACAGAAGTTAAAAGAAGATAAATGTAAAAACTTTAGGATTAAGTATAAAAATGCGTTGCAAAACTTATAATTATTAATAGAGGTAAATTGACAAAGAAACGTATATGGTCCGCGCAACAAGTCCAAACAGAAGCACACACACAAACACAATCGTACAACCTCCCATATACACTCGCAATCTTTATTGTGATCAGCGAACACGCTGGCAGCTACGACGAGAACGAACGCTCTAGGCGAGATTTTCATACGTTTATAGTTTTGGGTGTTGTTTGGCTGTTCTTTAAAGATAGTGGCCTTGTGTAAAATGATTGTAAAGTGTGCGTACGGTATCTACTGGTCATGAAGCATTACGAGACTTTGACAAATTAAAGATATGTGGTAGATTGAATGGAGAGTAATTTGCTTGGAAAGTATAACGACGCACGGTTAAAGATCAGCGATGTTATGATGACGATCCTATCTAATGTATTCTGTGTAACAGAAGTTCTCATCAGGGGGCTAACGACATCTTTAAGGATGATGTACTTTGGTAAGGCTTTTATACATTATCATGTTGATCCTTGTTTTGGGTACCCACAGTATCTCGGTATCTGAGTAACGCCCGGTTCCACCACCTCCAGTTACAAAAATCCCAAAGTTATTTTTCGGTCACCCCATATAAATATGCAATGTAACCGAAATTATCCATCGGATTTCAGGTAGCCGGAAGTGTTGAAAATAGGTGTATATGATCTGAGTTGGTGTGACAAGTACACTTGTGGATACAAAAAATACTTGAATTAATTTTGAATGTTGATTGATGTTTTCTAGAATTTCTCATTCCATTTGATACCCCACTCGATAGGTTTTAAGAAAACATAATTTTGAAGATATAATTTGACCTCAAAAACCGGCCATGATTATTTTTTTAAGTCTTTTCTTTACAGCTTCAAGAGACCACAGACCAAAACAACTTTTTATTTTTTATTTATTGCATAAATATAGTACAGATTTGCAGGCGATCCTTAACTAAGTTAGGCTTGTGCTAGAGGACCAGCCATGAAAGATATTATTTGGTACACATTTGTATATTTACTTCAAACAGTATGCACAGTAAGATAAATTATCAATATTAAAGACAACATACTTATATTGATTTAAACTCAAAGAAACGGACATCGGTGAAACTCTATTGGTGCCATTTTACTAAACGGAACTCTAAAAATACGGTAACATAATTTGTTTCAATATCATTTATAGGAGCGTGCAAAGGAAATTAATTAATTGACATGTGATTAGTGCTCAGCAAAAACGACAGAATTTTATTACGTAAGAAATAATTGGAAAGCTAGACCCGGTTTGGTAAAATGTTGATAACTTTTTTAATTAAAATAAAGCCGGACCAAGGCCAGATTGTGCTGTAGGATCGTTTGAAGTGTAAGCTGTGAGCTGAGGGTGGCTCTGTAGCAAACGTGATATAATTGAAAACGCCAAGTACCGTATAATATATGACGTAATCAAATAAT
Organism: Incurvaria masculella; assembly: GCA_946894095.1. NCBI lineage: Eukaryota > Metazoa > Arthropoda > Insecta > Lepidoptera > Incurvariidae > Incurvaria > Incurvaria masculella. Next base: position 11,857,821 of record OX335660.1, on the reverse strand, counting down.
ACAAAGGTGATAAAAACTATGTTAATTTGATTACATTTTCTTGGGAATAAACTGTTCGGAAGTTAAACATTTCGTGGGAATCAGAAAACATTGAAAATATCATCATATACGGAAAGGCCTTCAAAACCCGCCTCAGGTATAGGTAATGGCAATACCCTAGCGCCTACCCTCTACGCAGCTATATTGGTATCCCTAATACGATAAAAAACACGTCTGCGCAAATATGACTTCGCTTCTGGTTTGTACGCTGATGGTTTTGTGTCAGCTCATGGTCTAGGGGCCAGAGAACTTGTCTTTCATGCGAGAGGTTATGGGTTCAAATCCTCGCCTCGATCATGCATTTCTTTCTCTTCCTGAGTTAGTTAAGTGCATTTAGCTAGGAATGCGAGCTGTTTCATGGTTCAGAACCCATGAAAAACTGTAGGTCTCCTTCCCCTACTAGGTGGTAGGGTTAAGACCACTTGGGTTGGTTTAAACTTTGTTTGAAGCAGCAATGAACAATTTTCAGTGTTTTCCATCCATGTTCAGTGTTGTGCTCATAAAGGGAAGGTCCTGGCATGGCACCTAATTCTATAGGGAATGTGATGTATTGGGCTAATATCATAACGGTAATTGTGTGGTATTAGCTATCCATATCAGGTTGCATAAAAAACGTAGGAGTTAAGGACCTGGCATGGCACCTAATTATTTCGGGAATGTGATATATTGGGCTAATATCATAACGGTATTATGAAGATGTGTTCAAGAAGCTTGAATGGGACAACATGGGTATAAACATTAATGGAGATTTTCTCAGTCATCTTCGCTTCGCCGATGACATTGTTCTTCTGTCAAATTCCCGAGTTCAACTTCAGACCATGCTGAAAGACCTTTATGAAGCATCGGTAAAGGTAGGTCTAAAGATGAACCGGGACAAAACCAAGGTCATGGCGACAAAGGCTATGACGGGAGAACAAATCGTTATCGACGGAGACGGGATCGAACAGGTTGAAGAGTACGTATATCTCGGCCAAATTCTGCGGCTTGGTAGACAAGGACTGACTAAGGAGGTTGAGAGACGAATTCAACTGGGTTGGGCTGCCTTCGGAAAGCTTAAATACGCTCTGAGGTCTGACCTTCCGCAAAATTTAAAGACCCGGATATATGACCAGTGCGTCCTCCCGGTTATGACGTACGGATGTGAAACGTGGACTCTGACGGTCGCCGTTGTCCAAAGGTTGAAAGTTGCCCAGCGAGCAATGGAGCGAGCCATGCTGGGAATATCGCTACGGGATATGGTGCGCAACGAGGCAATTCGCCGACGTACCAAAGTAGTCGATATTGGACACCGGGTGGCTAAGCTCAAGTGGCAGTGGGCTGGTCATGTCAGCCGAAGAGACGACGACCGTTGGAGTAACCGTGTCCTACACTGGCGGCCGTGGACAGGAAAACGGAGTGTGGGAAGACCACCCGCCAGGTGGGACGACGACATCAAGTGCGTTGGCGGAAAGCAGTGGTTCCGTACCGCTGAAGGCCGGGAGGACTGGAGGAAAATTGGAGAGGCGTATGTCCAGCAGTGGACGCAAACACGCTGACTGACTGACTGACTGACATTGTGTGGTATTAGCCATCCATATCAGGTTGCATAAAAAAAAACCTAGGGGTTGAGATCAAGTGAGATACCAAAAACATTTAATTGTTAATACGAATTCCTGTCGAAATTTTATGTTTGCTTTGTACAGTAGCGCCATTACATGTATTCACTAGTATGAAATATAAAGGTCAATTTATTGCTATGAAAATGTTGTTCGGTTCTTCTTTGTCGAATAATAAATTTAAATTAAGTGTGAAAGGGATATGCATGAAACGTGCCTCGTGTCAGCTGTTCCGGCTTTGGGTTCATTAAATTATTTGAGTTTTTCATCTCTGGGCAGTTACTAGCTTCGATCTAGAGGGTTTGGTAGTGAAACGTCTAACTGTAGTCAGTTCGCTTATGTATTAACTTGCGTCCCTTATTCCTCCCCATCCTACCTATATCTGGAGCACCCGCCGCAGAGAATCAGAGCAACATTTGTGGTTTTTTGAATGCTTTTGAGAACGAACCGTTTCTCAAACTCATTCAGACTCAAGACGCCAGTTTTCGATTTTTTTTATATGGCGGAGTCATTTTGAAACATTTCGGCTGTTTTCTACAGGTTGCATTTCTCAACCATTTGTCTTGAAAATTTGCAAGCTCGTTTGATATTTATCCAGAATTTCTTAGTGGAGCCAGTTTTTTTTTTTTTTAAATAACGGAGTCATTTTGAAAAATGTTCAAATATTGTATGTGGTCCGGCTATTTATCTCTCTCTACAGGTCGCATTTCACAATGTACTAATTTCGCCACCGTCTTTATGACCATCAATTGGAATCCCCTCTTGCGCAATCAATGCTTCTGCGTTCCTACAGAAACGACTCAATAAACATCTTCAATGTCGGCGGGTTGGCCGGACTCTCACCTAGGTTCCAGTACCTCTGAGCCACTTGGTTTGCAACTAATTGGACGTGCACGGCCGGACCTCGGCTGGCCGGCGCTGGAGGGGGGGGGGGCGGGAGCCGCAGGTCCCTGCGTTAAGAATTGTTCATTGGGCTTCACGAAGCCAGTCCGCTCCGATTGACTGGACTCTGCGCCAGCACCTTTTTAGGGTTCCGTACGCATAGGGTGCCAACAGCCCTATTACTAAGCCGTCCGTCCATCCGTCCGTCTGTCACAGGGCTGTATCTCATGAAGCGTAATAGATAGGCAGCTATTTTCATATAGTGTGTATTTATTTTGCCGCTATAACAACAAACTATTTTGTTTGACAATTATTTTTTATGCTAGCATTGCTGATTTTGTAAAATTGAATTGTAGTTATAGTTTATTTGAAAATCTACACTTGACAACGGCCCGTAAGCTATGTTCCCCATACAATAGTAGTTTACTAATCATTTGAAAAACACTGTTCCGATTTGCTTGATATTTAGTATCTAATATTCTACAATTAATATCTGTGTCTGCACGTTTTTGTTTTGCTGAAAAATCTAAAGCAAGTCAAATAACAGGCAAAAGTAAATCTTCATACAAATTTTCTTTTCTCTGTTGTGTGACACAGGATACATTTTTCAAAAAAACAAACACGTGCAGACATAGATATTATTAAGGTGGTCCATCCCTCTCATCTCCCCATACAAAAGGGGAAAGAAGATCACGCCCATATTTCTTGTCAGAGATCCAAAATATTGCTCAAAATAGCTTTTTTTGATCAAACTAGATGTCTGATGACCGTTGGTATTGTAAAATTGTGTCTGGTTTCTAAGTTATAAGGTCCGAAAGTTCGAATTTTTCGCGCGTTTTATACAATAACTTTGATAAAGTAAGAAAATCTTAAAAAGATTAGTCATCAGACATAGCTTATTTAATCAATATTTATAATCTATTTGGTTTTTGTTAGATTTTGAACTACAGTGGTCGTGGTTTACTTTTAGCTATAAGTCGTTTTGAAATTAAAATTTTCGTGAATCTTACCAAATCGTACACTATGCACATTGTCTTTTTTGTGGACATTTAGCATCTTCCTCATTAAGGAGCCTGTCTTTTTCTTTGAAACATAGAAGTTCCCAGAGCGCGACAGCACGGTTTTGTACCTTGCCCGCGAATGAGTTAGTCCCGCCGGGTTGGGCCACCTTAAGTCCCAAATATCAAGCAAATTGGATGAGTGCTTTCCAAATGATTAGTAAACTACGTTTGTATGGGGAGCGTAATTTTCTGATGCTTACGGGGTAAAAACAAAATATTTTGTTGTATTAAATCTTGTACGCTTTTATTTATGTGACTGGACATGGATGGCTAATACCACACCTTCTGTCATGATATTAGCCCAACACACCACATGGGAACTAGGTTCCATGCCAGGTACCTTCCTTATATTGCACGGCTACATTGAAATGGATGGAAAACACGGACTATTTTCATTGCCGCTTCGACCATCGTTCATCCAATGCGATGGTACCAACCCGGGCGGGATTAACCCTACCACCTAGTAAGTAAGGAAGGGGACCTACAGTTTAACCACGTCCGAACCACGGCCAGCCTCTCTCAACAGTCGAATGGTCACCCATCCAAGACCAGACCGGACCCAGCGTTGCTTAACTTCGGAGAGCGATCGCCGAAGTGTCGCACCACTGGGCTATTGAGGCTGACAAACAATGGTACGGAACCCTTCTTTTGCGAGTACAACTCGCATTTGGCCGGTTTTTTGTCTCGCACCCACGCCGCCACCCACTGAATATAGCTTACTGCAGGTTAATTGACCGGTGTGCCTTAAATCAATATTTGGGTATATTTTTGTGTGTATGGAGGAATATGGTAAGTAATAATACCTTGACAAACTTTTAAATATGAAACCACCGCTTCGTGGAGGAAAAAAATATTAAATTTGAGAGGGGTGACCGGATGGTCAGTTGAACAGAACAATTAGGAGGTGTCAGTTGTTTGATTGAATGAAAATTCTTTAATACGCCACAAAAAACAATTAACAAAAGCAAGTCAATAACAACATAAGTAGGGCGCAAAGGCGGGCTTATCCCTCAAAGGGATTTCTTCCAGCCGACCTTTGGGTGTTTGAGAAGTTCAATAGGTATTCGTAGGTAGTGGCGGTAGGTTTGGTTTGTGAGTTTTTGTATACTTATTATATTAACCTAAAACTAAGTACACATTTGGTACATACATACATGTTGTTATTTATTTGAAAGATATGGCATATTTAAGAAATGTACAGAAGTGAAGGCAAATAATTATAAAGAAGATGTAGTTGGTAGACTATGTATACTACATATTTACTATATTACTATTACTATAGTTATTTGATGGATTGAAAAAAAAATTAAATTTATCCATGTCGATTTTCGATTGAACAATTATTTTATTTTTAAATTGAGGTTACTTTTTCTTCGAGTCACAAAACATCTATCTTAAGAAAAACATCAACATATGGGTGGAATTAGGGGTCAATGAACGATTTTTTAATGGATTCCGACCCCATCCATCATGTGGTCTCTTTTCATGTCTGCCGAGCCCATAAATATCCCAAACCGCAGTTTATATATCACCCCGTTGGACATTACATGTGTTATTATGTGGAAATGATTAGGGTTATTTTCGAATAAAAATTACTGAAACTACGTTGGAATAAAACAAAATAAAAAAAGGTATTTTAAATTTAGGCTGCGTTAACTGTTAAGAAAGATGCACTCTGCAGTAAAATGTAATTCTTTAAAATTGGAATGATATTAGTGCACTAAATTTTAAAATGCTCAACTTACTTATAATAATTGGGACCATCTTTGTCCTAGACAATAGTGCAATATTTTATTTTGCAAACCAAATTTTTAATCCAATTTAAACCCTACGAACCGTTGAATGAATCAAGTGAAAATTCAAGTTCAACTTTGAGGTGAACTTTGTAAACGAATGTCGTTTGTTCCATGTTTATTTTTCTTTCCGTAAGCGCGCAATGCGCAAATCGTTTGTGACGCTGACAGCCTTGAGCGTGAATCAGGTGTAATAAATATGAAAGAAACACTCTATCGCAGGATTTCGATTTTTACTAAACTGTAGCATCAATGAACTGCTTTCACCCACGAATCGAATCAATCATATACTCGGGGGAAAACCAGCGCCAAATGTCAGCTATTGCAATTTCACCGATATTTGGTCATACTTCTTCAAAGTTGACACACCCGATGAGCAATAAACCTCTCTTTAATCGAACCACACCACAGGTTGAGCTTCACTTTTTTTTCTTTCCCTCAAACCAAGGCTTACAAGTGGCATTGTTTCGCGTTCGCCATTTTTCTTTCGGTTTGTGCATTTTCCCATTCCAATGAGGACATTTCATTTTAAATATTTTCTCAATTTCGCTGCTTCTTTATGGACAGAGAGAACTACGTAGAGTCGGTATGAATAGCGCCGGGAAACTACTTGTGTGAGGGGCGATTTGTCAATTCTCAGATAGTAATTATCGGACTGATAGTATAAATTCAACGTTTGCCAAAAGACGGATAGTCATTGCCAGAGAATTATATCTTCTATCACAATAATCGGACTATAATTTTACTAATTAACATATGGACTTACTTTATCTGATGGATAAGCAGAAGCATAAATAAATCCGTCAAATAGTTATCTGGCTGTTTATCTGACTATTGAAAAATCAGCCCTTAATGACATTATAGTCATAGAATTTTGTACCGATGTAAATGGTATTGTGACACAACTTTCTTTATTTTATTTTATAAATTGAATCGTCTTCTAAAGTACCGGAGCACAGCGGCAGACGATGCTCAGATAAGGAACCCCTCCGCGGAGTTGGTCTTTTTTGGAGACTTAAAGGCGTACTATGGGGTCGTAGCTGGGCTCTGATAATACGTAGTTTACCGGTAGGGCTGTAGACTCAACTGCTAACTCAAACGGGTACATGGTGTTGATATTTTCCCCAAGGAACCGTCGGACCACTGCCTGGTAAAGTCAACCTGGCGAGGTCCGCCACTGTGAATTGCTACACTCCCAGACCGAAACGAAAATCTGGCACGCGTCTGGTGTGTCACTACAGTCTGATTGGGACGGAACTCGAATAGAGACAGCTATGTTTCAGCCGTGCTAAACTTTTTTTTATTTAACTGGGCATACATGGCTAATCACACTTACCCTTACGATAATAGCCCAATACACTACTTTCCACGAATGAACCAGTGAGCCAGGGATCTATGGAACTATCTAGTCTTAGCCCTGAGCAAGTCTTTCGCTGGAAAAGGTGGACCACAGTTCATCGTGCTTTGCGTGGTCCATTGATCTGCTTAGAACACGACCCAGCGTGCGCGACCACTACGATCCTGTGCCGAACTTGATATTAAGGCAATTAAACAAGTCCTCTGGTGATGGCGGTGCCATACCGCAATTCTTTTTTAGATACGAATACTACGTACCGAAGATTCAACTCGATGAGGGAACTGTGCGGCGAGAGCTGTTCGCTCTGAATTCCAGGAAATCGAGTGGCCCTGATGATAAGTTCGCTAGTGTTGAGGATATCTACGAGGGGCTCGTAGCCTAGTGGCACGGGAACTGGCCTAGCGTACCAGAGACCTGGGTTCAATACCGACATGCACCACTGTCTTTCTCTTTCCGAGTTCGATAAGTGCATTTTCATCACGAATGCGAGCTGCTCCATGGTTCGGAATCCATGTAAAACTGTAGGTCCCCTTCCCCTACTAGGTGGTAGGGTTTAAGCCCGCCCGGGTTGGTACCATCGCATTGGATGAAAAGATGGTCGAAGCGGCAATGAAAAATTGTCCGTGTTTTCCATCTAGTTCAATGTAGCCGTGCTCATAAAGGGAAGGTCCTGGCATGGCACCAAATTACTTTGGGAATGTGGTGTATTGGGCTAATATCATAACGGTAGTTGTGTGGTATTAGCCATCCATGTCGGGTCGCATAAAAAATATATATATTTATCTTTTTTTTTTTTTTATGCGACCTGACATGGATGGCTAATACCACACATCTACCGTTATGATATTAGCCCAATACACCACATTCCCGAAGGAATTAGGTGCCATGCCAGGACCTTCCCTTTATGAGGCACGGCTACATATATATATCTGCTTCAGAATTAGCACCTGTCTTAACCCGCCTGGTACGCCTGTATGATTTTACTGGATGGGCCTGAGGCACCGGTCGATCAGACCCGACCCGGATAGCAATTACATCTCTTCTTTACAAAGTAATGGAGCCTAATATGATTTGATGAGGTCTCTAGAGAAAAAAAACGTTTCTCAGCGATCATCAATATAGCTTTCGTTTGAACATATCTGCTGGGGTCTCCTAGTTTACGTCTCACATGATTCGGCGACCGGCTTAAACATTATGGCAAAGGTACGACGGCCTGGATATCGTGAAAGCGTTTGACCGGATCTGGCACAAAGCACTGCTTTCCAAACCTTGCCTTCTTCACCCTTCCACTCGATCTATCCACATATCTTGATATGTAGAACATCTTAGTTTATGGAAGGCTAACGTGACTTGGATATGATAAAAAAAAATCTTTCTAGGGCTTCATAAAATGATAAGTGTGTTAGGAACAGATTTCCCTGTTCCGCCTTCGATGTGACTCGTGCTGACTAGGTAGTTATTGTCTTCGGTTTATTAAAATCCGTCGGTAGCTGGCTCGTTCGTTCTATTGTAAAGAAGAATATTGATAGCAATCCTATAGACACGATTGAAAATCTTGCAGAATGAACCAAGAAGTTATTGGATTCGATTTGAATACTATATTATGTTGTGAATACGAGTACGTAGGATGCGGCACGTAAAAAGAATACAATTGGGCCCAATGTATTTTTTCCCATGCACGTCAGTTTCGGTCGCTGCTCCGGTCCTTTCCTTACTCCATGAGTCCACACGTTCGCATTGCGAATGCGACTAGACTTAGCATACACGTTATTAGGCTACCAAAGAGCTCTTTAGGATCTGGGCTTTCCGCGGCCACAGAACTTATTTCAGCCCGCGGCATAGCTTTGCGCTCGCCCTGTAAGTGACGGGAGGCACCAAGTGAGTTGGCTAGTAGAAGGCACAAAGTACCTTCGGCGTTTGCTCCAATCCAGTCTACAACATTTACACAGAGAAGAGTTACGCTTCGAAATTATGGTTTAGAACTCGTGAAACTTGAAGTTATATGAAGTTACAAGAAGGGCTAACCGGTAATCGGAAACGAATCCTTTTGCAAAGGTCACGAAAACAGAACTAGGTGGAAATAAACTGATCGAATAAAGTGTTGCTATAAAATAAAATTTTCGTTGATTTATAAAAAGGTTCGTGATTGTATAACTCGCATAATCATTGTACGAATACGTGTCAACACACGTTCATGCTACCATTCTGCAAGATTATAAAGACAATGACAGAAGTACAATGATCGATTCAAGCAATAAAGAAGACATTACTTTAAATATTTAAGCCACAAAATGAAGAACGTTTCTTGTGAAAAAAAAATTATTTTTTATTTTAACGATAACAACATATGTAACCAAATATGCACGTAATCAATTAGGTTTTGTCCTTGGACTATCATTTAGTTGGTATATGGTGTTTTACAAGCATTTCATATTGAATGAGCTGCCATAACAGTTAAGCTTTTGGATGAAATAATACCTTTGCAAATGATACCTCTATCTTAATCATATAGGTGTAATTATGATACGTACCTATTTTTTGTTCAACATTTTTATGATTTTTAATCATATTTGCCCAATTTTATTAATTGAAGAACCAGATTTATTTTTCAGTTATATTTTTAAATTATAGGTTTATGGCGATATGTCTTCAGATCAGTGATTACATTGATCTCATGTAAACATATGATTTATCGCATTCAAAGGCGAAGATAAACGTGAATGCTACTGCACCGTGGGACGCAAATGCTCGCATCTCTCTATGACGTAATCATATCCGATTCCAGACTCGCTATGTGCGTCATACGTGCGCCAGACCAGACATTGGTTTCAGCCGCCTGAAATACCCGAGTGATCATTATGGTAACGTGTAAGTTGGGGGTTTGGGTCTCTTGTGTATAATATCACGGGTTCATGGATGCGATATCGAAGGTTTCCATATCCTAAGATTGAATTAGGTTAAAAAAAATACGCATTACTTCGATTTAAGTATCGATGCTTCCGCATCCATTTATTTATATTGTTTATTTTAGATTAATTTCTATGTTGAGTGCAATTGTTTTTAATTTATAAGTCAAATTTAACCCAACAGCCCGACGAAAGACCCTGCTTCTCATATTGTTTATTGTTTATTCATCATCCATAGACAGTACAGTGCGTCACACTTAGTCTAAGCTTACAAAAGTATAAAGTTCAAACAATAAATATCATATGCAACTGTTCATGACAAATATCAGTTTATTTGTAAAGACTATGCCCGCCATCTAACATGTTGCCAATTGGAGCAAGCCAGTCCCCACAAACAGCACCCGTTCATGAGCATCACGCCGGGCTCAGCCATCGCCTCTGTCAACCATATTTTAGGGAAAGAGGAGACCCGAACCTAGCGTCGCCGTAAGCAAAGACCTTAAAGCGAGGCACTACTCCAGTGGCAACATAAAAAAGTTATGAAAACTTTGTACGATTTAGTTTTAATACTATTATTTCTGTCATGAACATAACACAGGGAATCCTAACATGAGAAGCAGGATTACTTCAGTAGCCTAGCTATTAAAATAATAAAAAATATGAATAATGTACTATTAGGCTAAGTTTTTTGGTAAGAAATTAATAAAAAAAACTTCATCGCTCGCCCTTCACATACAAAAGCATTGATTAACTTTTGTCAAAACTGCAATTATTTAATGTTTGAGTCTTTCGTCTTCTTTAATGTTGTGTCCTGCCTCATCTTCTAATTCCTCCGCGAATGTGGCTTGATGGGCTGACGTCATGGAAATAGTTATGATTTTAAGGAATGTGACATGTATGTATGTATAATCGACCGTGAAGCAAGGATACATTAATTAAAGAAAGAGCCCAGTAAAGAGAACTACTTTACGAATATACTGCAAGGCTGGTCCCGAACCAGCAAAACATACCATTCGCGGGTATTGCGTCTACCAATTTCGCCACCGGCTGTATATCCATAATTTGGAATTCTCCTACTGTCCCTCCTCCCGTAATGAATGCCTCCTACTAACACAGTGTTTAAGATTATACCTACATACATTTATTTAACGCTTCATCTGCGTTGCGGACATTGACTGCAAAGATTGAACAATCAAACATATTGCCGTCATCACCAAAATCGTATTTGGCATCAGACGCTAGAGCCAGTCCTAGGTTGACTTAAGTAAATATACTTTACTGGGCTCTTTCTTTAATTAATGTATCCTTGCTTCACGGTCGATTATACATACATACATGTCACATTCCTTGGAATAAGCGACGTACCTGCTTAGTACGAAAAAGTATATTTACTTAGTTATGATTTTAATTTGTTACAACAGGAAACTGAAAACTACAGCAATACATTTAAAGTGATTTACATTATTCCCACAAGAAAACTGTACATAAAAACCGGACAAGTGCGAGTCGGACTCGCACACGAAAGGTTCTGTACCATCGTACAAGATTTAATACAAAACAATCACGTTTTTTGTATGGGGCCACCTTTTATATTTCTTATTTTTAAATTTCGTAACAGGGGCAAAATTAATACACACTCTGTAAACATTTTAGCGGATGAACGCTGTACGCACGGACTGACGGACAGCGGAGGCTTAGTAATAGGGTTCGGAACCCTTTGGGTACGTAACCCTAAAAAGGCTCGTATTTTGTTTTATTTCTTCCCGCCAGATTTCAGATTTTAAATTGTGAAGCTTTACGTACAAACGACAAGCAATATAGGGGGAAGGGAATGTCTCAAATAGAACGAATATTCCAGGAAGGAACCCCATTTAAGCGATAGTCAATGTTCCTGTCTGTTACATTACACAGATTGATGGACGTTCACACATAACCAATTAAGTGTTCGTCGAGCGTGGAATCCTTTAGGGAGGAATATTAATCAGTCAATATTGGCCTGTGTCGCCCCTTAATTGGAATACTTTGTGGTAGCCGCAGCTTTGTTGACTCGGCCATATAACAGATAACATTTACTGGCGCGAGTAGCAGGGGGCATTGCTTACACTAATAAAGGGACGTGATCAATTACTGAATAAAAAATGCATATAAAATGGCTGAGCGATTTACCGTTTATAGCGGTAAAGGTGATTTTACAAATACCTTCAACGCTTTAGGGTTCTTTGTATTGTTAGTAAATTATTTTATTAAAAACTTCCTTTATTTAAAATATTGATATTTAAAAATATCATACTTAATGAATTTCTTATAATAATATTTGAAACAGTTTGGGAACATCAAACAATGTGGGACATGCACATTGGCACATGCAGATATGTTTGTTTCGACGTGATCGTTCGGAGGACATAAACAGAAAAGAAACAGGAGCGTTCTTGTTTAAATGTTACTTAGGGCCGTTTTGACATACTGCTGATTAGCTCGATCGCCACATATTAAGGGGCTTTCTAAGCAGCTTGCAATCAACACCAGTGTAAGATAATCAGCACTTTAGTAATAAAGGCCTTTTAAGTGTCGATTAAAATAAATCAGCATTTGGTGAAAGCAAGGCTTCACCAAACGATCACGAGGTATCTTCGACCCGTATTCTGAGGGCTGGACTAATTTTGATTATTTTTTTGTGTGTATTCGGATCCCTGGCTGGTTTATATTCACAATTGGTGGAGGTGGCGTAGTTGTAGAGATATTTACCAGAGCGTAGCCGGGAGCTCGGCTAGTTATATAACTTACGTTCAAAATGAATTATTGTAAGAAAATTTATATTTTTAACCGACTTAAAAAAAGGAGGAGGTTCTCAATTCGTCGAAATCGTTTTCCGGTTTCGTACCTATGGGTGCCAACGGAACCCTATTACTAATCCTCCACTGTCCGTCCGTCTGTCACAGGGCTGTATCTCATGAACCGTCATATTTTTTTAAGCTTAATTTTTCACAGAGTGTGCATTTATTTTGCCGCTATATCAACAAATAGGTAAAATTTAAAAATGATAAATATGAAAGTTTTGTTTTGTTTTTTGTGTTAAATCTTGTACGATGGTACGGAACCCTTCGTGTGCGAGTCCGACTCGCACTTGGCCGGTTTTTTTATGTATGTTTACCGATAACTCGAAGACACCTGGGACCGATTTGATTTCATTCCTTTTATTGAATTTTTGTTTCGGCTTCACTACACCTCTTCTACATTTAAAAGGTTGAATGTTAGAGAGTATCCCATGGCATTAATTTTCGCTCTTTTGTAACCGTCATATATCTTGGAAATATAAAAAATATTAATTGGACAAACAAGATTTTATCCGAACTAATATCATATGAAAGTATCCTGGAAGCATGTACTATGACTAGGTAAATAATAATTTGCTGTTAGCGACCGCTCACACTCTATTTGTACGGGGTATAAAGTGAGTTATAAACTATCCCTAGGTCGATTTTTTTTTTAATGTATTTGGGTAAGAACAAATTAAACTCTTTCTACAGATTTCTCATCATAGATTTGATCAAAATTACAGAAAAAACACCACTATTATGAAACATTCATCATCATGATAATGCATGACCAACATTTAATTTCTACGCGTGTGTCGTATTTTAAGTATGAAAAACCGGTGGAAAATATTATTATATTACACCCACCCTTTGCTATTCATTAAAAAAATGGACACCGGTATTTTAATAACCTTGAAGTAACAACTGTATAAATATTATTTGATCTTACAGGGTGCAAAAAAAAAAACTATAATTTAGTACAATTTTTTTATACATAATCATTGCTGTTGCATGCTCATTTAATTAATTGAACAGAGGTTTTAACGAGGGTTTATCAAAACATACCTGAAAATGTATTATATTTAGAATACTTTGTTTTGAATTGTATGCTAAAAAACAAATAAGTCGGATGAAATACAAAGTTAAATATAAAAAAAATCTAAGGCGTAAACCTCCTTCACTAATAACATTAATGGTCACAGATGAAATCAAAAATAATTTGTTCAATGACCATTTTAAGCACACAAATAAAATGAAGTTATTAATTATGAAACTATTGTTGTAATATCCTAAAACATTATGGAATGGTATGCCAAAAAAACATCAACAAATGAGGTTAAGCAGTGGATAATTTAATATCATAAATCTTCATAGATTATATTCTTTAACAATAAAACAATATGTATCAAAAGTATATTAGCAAATAATGCAGAAAAGCGAAACATAAAATTAGATCTTAAATTTATAACATACTAGCTGCGGTACCCGGCTCCGCTCGGGTTAGTGTCGGCTAAATTATCTCATGGATAAAAAGTAGCCCACATGACTGGTCCAAAATAGGGTCAAACTGGTCCAGGACAATGTATCCATGTACCAAATTTAATCAAGATCGTTCGAGCCGAAATAGCATGATTTAATGAGAAACATCCAATAATTCCCATTTAGAGCTTCGTTGACGTTTGGTGGCTATTTAAAAAAAAAACATTTGCCGCGAGAACCTTTCTGCACTTTCACTGCTACATTGCTTACCTAGTAAGTAACGTGTAACGTAGGTAAGTTTTGCGTGGACTCCAACCCACAGCCAGCCTCAACATCCAAAACAGTAACCCATCTCGAACCTGACTGCTCCTAGAGATGCTATACATTGATAAAATACGCATATAAATCAGGTAAGTGGTTCGCATGTTATAAGACTTTAAGACTCACTACTTACCCTTCTGGTAATGAAGCGTTATATTATGTAATCTATAAGTTTATAGTAGAATCAGGCTAGACGTAGATACAATGCACATCTAAATCGAGTAATTGGTTCTCAAGGATTTTATTCTGTTGGTCGCTCCTCCGGCGATTTAGCGTGATGCCAAGTAGTCCTAAAGTTGCAGGAAATACCAAGCCGTACTTCAGTAAAAGTAAGCGCTGCCGCCGCAAAGCCGAGCCGTGCATAGCATTGCAGTTTATATGACAGCCCCATCTTAGCGTAAGCGGAACTGAATTCTATTTAGCCAATCCTAATTCCCGGGTAGTTAAATGTACATGTACTAAGTTTTACAAATCGCTAGTGCCTTGAAAATTCGCCAAACGGACACCAAACAGTCACGACGTCTGCCCTCCCCCCTCCGCCGCTCCCCGCCACCGCCCCCGGCTCCTCTCCCCCTAGTGTGAAGTAGCGCTACCGGCATCGTTTTCGCAGCCCCGTGAAAGTTCTAAAGCCCATGGGCACATAAATTGTAGCCTATGTGTTATTCTGATGCATAAGCTATATTATTGTAAAGTTTCATTAGAATCCATTCAGTAGTTTTTACGTGAAAGAGTAACAAACATCCATCCATCCATCCATCCATCCATCCATCCATCCATCCATCCATCCATTATTACAAACTTTCCCCTTTATAATATTTATTAGATTGGTGTTGTATGAACTATGTAATGATTATGAGGATTAGCGAAAATCGCCTTGAACTAACGAGAAGTTATGTATTTCAGCCACTATTCTCTACGCACATTGTAATTTTATCTAATAAATAATATAAAGGGGAAAGTTTGTAATAATGGATGGATGGATGGATGGATGGATGGATGGATGGATGGATGTTTGTTACTCTTTCACGTAAAAACTACTGAATGGATTCTAATGAAACTTTACAATAATATAGCTTATACATCAGAATAACACATAGGCTACAATTTATGTGCCCATCGGCTTTAGAACTTTCACGGGGCTGCGAAAACGATGCCGGTAGCGCTACTTCACACTAGGGGGAGAGGAGCCGGGGGCGGTGGCGGGGAGCGGCGGCGGGGGGAGGGCAGACGTCGTGACTGTTTGGTGTCCGTTTGGCGAATTTTCAAGGCACTAGCGATTTGTAAAACTTAGTACATGTACATTTAACTACCCGGGAATTAGGATTGGCTAAATAGAATTCAGTTCCGCTTACGCTAAGATGGGGCTGTCATATAAACTGCAATGCTATGCACGGCTCGGCTTTGCGGCGGCAGCGCTTACTTTTACTGAAGTACGGCTTGGTATTTCCTGCAACTTTAGGACTACTTGGCATCACGCTAAATCGCCGGAGGAGCGACCAACAGAATAAAATCCTTGAGAACCAATTACTCGATTTAGATGTGCATTGTATCTACGTCTAGCCTGATTCTACTAAAAACTTATAGATTACATAATATAACGCTTCATTACCAGAAGGGTAAGTAGTGAGTCTTAAAGTCTTATAACATGCGAACCACTTACCTGATTTATATGCGTATTTTATCAATGTATGCAGCAGTCAGGTTCGAGATGGGTTACTGTTTTCGATGTTGAGGCTGGCTGTGGGTTGGAGTCCACGCAAAACTTACCTACGTTACACGTTACTTACTAGGTAAGCAATGTAGCAGTGAAAGTGCAGAAAGGTTCTCGCGGCAAATGTTTTTTTTTAAATAGCCACCAAATGTCAACGAAGCTCTAAATGGGAATTATTGGATGTTTCTCATTAAATCATGCTATTTCGGCTCGAACGATCTTGATTAAATTTGGTACATGGATACATTGTCCTGGACCAGTTTGACCCTATTTTGGACCAGTCATGTGGGCTACTTTTTATCCATGAGATAATTTAGCCGACACTAACCCGAGCGGAGCCGGGTACCGCAGCTAGTAATACTATAAAATAAAATTAATTTCGTACTCCTAGATAGTTTGGTACTTTTGGCAAGTAATCGCTTTTAGGTACATTCATAGTGTTAGTTTATTGTTTCATGTGGGACAGTTGTTGGTATTTGTTGACGACGGCTTTTACACCGGAGAATACTTGTAAGACTATACAGGATGTCGTAACAGACCGTACATGTTTTTCCGAGACAAAAAAGTTTACTTATTTTCCAAATGTAATGTACTGTGTACTATAAAGCCATCATTGTTTGATTTCTTTTGTTTATTTTGAAATCCAGTGAACTTTGTATATTTCAGACTATTGCATCCATAACATATAATTGTTAATCTGCAAACAGTCTCTTAACTTTCAAGAATAGAGCTTTCATTTTATGATTTTTGTAGAAACTTGAAAAAAAAATTAATTCGCCACACATTTTGTTTTTGTTTATATTTTCCTAATCATTCACTTCCTAATATTAGACAGTAAACTTAATAACGACTGAGACTTAAAAAAATGTGTCTAAGAAAAAAAGGTTGGCAGCGGTGGGATTCGAACCCACGCCTCCGAAGAGACTGGTGCCTTAAACCAGCGCCTTAGACCGCTCGGCCACGCTACCGTATACAAGCGACGACGAAAATAGGAGACTCAATTAGATAGGTACATATGTGCATCTACTCTGGAATTCTCATCGGCGAGTGGTATCTATCAACGAGATAAGGTTAATCTGGACTTATGGCCTGTGATGATAATAATGATAAAATAGTAAATATTATAATGCGTTGCTTCAAAAATGACCATATTTTAGTCAAATCTTAAATTTAATATTTTGCACATCTTCTATGGATTAGGATGGAGAAAAAAAAACTGAAAAAAAAAAAACTGACCAATTGCGCGTCGAACTCGCACAGGAAGGGTTCCGTACCATCGTACAAGATTTATCACAAAAAAAAATCACGTTTACATTTTATTATGTTAATATTTTACCTATTTATTATTAGAACGGCCACATAAATACATACTCAGAACATTTCAGCTTCCTACCTATTATGGTTCATGAGATACAGTTCTGTGAAAGACGGACGGACGGACGGATCGAAAGCGGAGGCTTAGTAATAGGGTTCCATTCCCACAAAAACTATTATTTAACGAACCTCTATTATAACGCTTTGCGTTTAAAAATAAACATATCAATGCACGACCATGCCATCCATGTCCAGTAACATAAAAAAGATACTCGCATTTTTATGTATAGCTGACGTATACCAGGTTTTAGAAGAGTTGCTGACGACGCCCATGGGCTTTCGAACTTTCACAGGGGCTGCGAAAACCATGTTTAAAGGACCCCAGGTTGTTCTTCAAGTAAAATGTATCGATAACGCGTGCATTCATAATGACCCTATAAAGGATTTACAAGATCGGTTGGTTTTAATTCGAGGAATTCACTGCCTGTTAGACGTTGAGCGATAGTAGAAGGATGGACGTGCAGCTCCGAAGATAATTTCACGGAGTACCGACTATAGAACTAACAGAACCCTACATTCCTTAATTAATATGTTCACCTTTTTGGAAAAAATAGCAAAAAGGCAGACATTATTGGCAGAGTAAAAAAACAATATTTACAATTGAGTATGTCATTATTTCTACGTTAAAAAATAAATGATTGAATAATAAAACAATGTTAACAGAAAGTGAAAAATAAACATTTAAGGGGGGGTTCGTGCGTTCATCACAATTTGTGATATAACATCCTAAAAATAGGAAATCACAAACCATAACAGTATTGGCGAGAAGATTAGGCAGTTGAAATGGCAAAAATAGACATTTAAGGGGGTTCGTGCGTTCATCACAATTTGTGCTATAACATCCTAAAAATAGGAAATCACAAACCATAACAGTATTGGAAAGAAGATTAGGCAGTTGAAATGGCATAAAACAATGTATAAAAAAAAAACAAAAAAAAACAAAAAAAAAAACATACATACGAATTGATAACCTCCTCCTTTTTTTGAAGTCGGTTAAAAAGGTTTGCATTTGTGGTATCATTATGAGGCATATCGCAAAAACTTGCTTATTATAAATGGTAACTTTTAGCATACATCCCCAGAATTATATTATAAATTCCAGCTTTTTTTTCGTTATTTTTGAAGGTTAAATACCGCGTAGATAACATAGAATCTTCATTTCTGGCAAAGAAATAAATGAATAAAAACATTGCTTTAAATATTCACTACCTCTAGATTCCATATTTACTGAAATGACTTTCTCTTTTCTTATTTACAAAATCTATGTGCGCAAATCCTTTAGTAATAAACTTAAATAGCATAATCCGGGCAAAAGCTGGGAATCCTTTCAGTGTCAACTGAACATTCACGCGACGACACCGACTGCTACTTATTGGCTTGTGAATATACAGTTTTTCGAATCATTTTCTGCTACTTATTTCTTCTCGGAGATCCAACATTTTAATCAAAATAGCTTTAATCAACTATATGCATGATGACCATTGGCATTTGAATATTGCGTTTGGGCTTCTAAGTTATAAGGTCAGAAAGATCTAATTTTTAGCGATTTATGCAATACACAAGTTAGGACGTGGAATACTCAACGATAAAACAAAATTATCTAACAAAAGGTTAGTCATCAAGCCTAGCCTTTTCCATAACGATTCATAAATAAATTTAATTTATTTTTTATTTTTGACTACAGACTTTTTTAATCTTCATTATTTTTAGGACTCTTTAAGCTAAGCCTAAGCCAGTCCCATAGTGCCTTTAAAACATAATACTAAGGAAACAAATAAAAAGAGCCACTACCTCCCAAGAATGCCTTAGAGATAAAGACTCTTTTACAAACCCAAACATAATAATAACATTAATTACCATCGCATTGGATCAAAATATGGTCTAAACAGAAATGCAAGAACTCTGTGTTTTCCATTCAGTTCAATGTGGCCGTGCTCATACAGGGAAGGTCCTGGCATGCCACCTAATTCCTTCGGGAATGCGGTGTGTTCCTAACCTATAATTACGGTATATGTGGCATTAGGCATTCGTGTTAAGTCACATAAAAAAGTATTTCACAAGTATTTTAAAAAAAACGTGGAATTCTATCCTCAAACTACATGGACGGGAAGTGATGCAGTGGGGCCACTTCTGTTATTTTCTTAGTGCCAATACTGACTCACAATGATTTATTTATTTATTAGTGTATTATTTCTGCAGCACAAACACTTGCAGTGAAGGAAAACATCGTGTGGAAACCCGGAGGTAGGGAGCGCGGAGGTAGAATCGCGTGACAAGCCTCCACGTCTCCTACTTCACTATTCCCCGCTTGTCGAGGGTCAAGTCTTGTGATAGGTCAAGGCCAAATTTAACTTGAAGTGCAGAGCGGATCGCCTTGAGTTCGATCTAGTTAACAGCTTTTTCTTTTCAAAACACAGTGTATTTATGTTGTTCCAATATTTCGTGACAGATCTATTTTATCACTGCAGTTTCAAATTCACTTCACAAAAATTGGAATGAAATTTGAGGATCATACTCAAAGCCGATTCCTATTTGAATGTGACTTGGAATACAGCATTTACATAAAAATATAATTAGCTGAATATAATAATCTGAAATAAAAATCCATCTACGACAAACAGTATCCTAAAATCAAGGGACTTAATTACAGCGTGAAAACGTCACTATTTTTATTAAAATAGATACATTGCATTATATGTACGCACTCAAGGTGTGCTCAAATCACACCCAAAAGAAATACTGGTCGAAGCTAGTGGCATTTGTAGCTCCTCTCAGGAGGAGCACCATATTTTTAAGTTTTAAATAACCGTTTTCTCGCTACACAGTCAATTTTAAATGTGTACAGTCGTTTCGTCTGAAATCTATACACCGGAAATAGAGACAAATTTGAGATCTGTTTCTGTCATGCTGAAGTCAACCATGAGTAAATGAGTAAAAGAGACTTAGGAATTCCTTCTCTTTCCAGTGTATACAATTGGGAGGAAACGACTGTACGTCGTATTTTTACAGAATGCAATATATTTTTAAATCGAATTTAAAAATGTTACGTTATTTTCTGACAGCAATATTGTCTCTTTGCTTCTATACCATCTTCACCCCTCAAAGATACAGAAAAGGTGTCATGCAATCCATATTTATTTCCAGCGCCATGGTTCGCTCAAGCGATACTCTTGCTCGCTCTGACGTTTCAGTGTCACTGCACACTTCAGCGATATTACATTTCCAGTCCTTTCCGGTTTCGTCCCTTCCCATATATTCCGCTTGGTAACTGGATAAATGTACGTTATTGCGAACATAATAACAGGCAATGCTGGAACGTGGGGAAATGTTCTTGAGGTCTGAACAAACAATGAACTTCGAGTACGTTTTGCTATAGTTATCAAACATATTCTCTGCGCAGCTTGCTGCGCCTACCGTGACGGTGTAGTACGTCTGGCATGACCCTCCATCGCCATAGTCTGCAAATTGCGTTTTATGGAGCGTATGCCATTAGTTCATGAAACTATCAAATGTGTTTCTGTTACACTAGTCTGATTTAATTCTATGTTAATATGATTGGTCTAATCTGTGTGCCTTTTTTTTTGTTATTTGTGTATTTTTTGTGATTGAGTAACAAACATCCAGGCATGCAAACAAATAAACTTTATAATATTAAGTAGGATTATATTATGTTCAATTCATCACCGTAAATTAACATCGAATATTTTGTTGAATAAAGATCAAAACAAAAACTATCTGAACATTTTAAAGTTACATAAAAAGTATAATTTTCGAATAAAGTTTCTTTGAAGCTGAGGAGACAGGCTATTATAAAAGGTATATTTTTTTATGAGAAACCGGTATAGGTAGCTGTGCTAAGAGACCAAAGGTACTCAGAAAAACCAGATCCACGTCATCTTGCGAAATCATGCTCAGCGAGGCACCATTCCAGCGGATTTGCGGACTATCGGTGCGCTATCCAGAATCAATGATGAGATTGAAATTGCAGAGTGATTCTCTATGCAAATGTTCGCTGTCTGACCCATCGAACCTACCGCTTGTAGGCCTACCTATTAGCAGAATTTACGGACGCTTGTTGCTTTCTCGGAACCCATTAACATGGGAAGGCGATTCTGCTAGGAAAGTTAAGATTAATGTTTTCTTCTAAATGTTGTTGTTGTGCTTCCACCATTTCGACGAAAGGTAAGGGAACAGTAAAAATATATACTTATGAGGTTGTGAAAATAATTACGGGGCTCAATATTTTTAGCATACTACTAGATTTCACGCAGCGATACCGAAATGAGAAGGGGGTTTCTGCATCCATGTAGATGGCGCTACAGTGGTTCGTTGCTATTTCTGCTATAATTCTCCCAAAATAGGAATCAATAATTTGTATCGCCGGTTGTGAATTTAATGTCATTAAGATGGTTATACTAGGCAATGCGGATGGTTTCATTGCGTTAAGTTCCTGATCTTTATGGAATGAGAACATGGAAAAAAAAACATGTATAGTTTCAGCTAACGTTCTACCAAAACAGAAAGAAAAATATTACATAAATTGATATTTTATGCATGGATTTTTTTTAAAGTCAGGTCTCAAATAGATTCCTTTTCAGTTTGCGGCTTATAATGACATTAATTAATATTTATTTGAATACCATATCAAAGATCTTAACATTATCTACCCATTCAGCGAAGAACATGTTTAACTTTTCCCAATTTCTTTAACGAAACAATAAAAAAAACAGTTTTACGCGTTATGCGGTTTGGTCACATTTAGAAATAATTATTTCGAGCTGCTCGCGACGTCGGGCTCTGGCTATCTTGTTTTAATCGCAAAAATTGGTCCAAAAATGTTTAGGTATGAGGATGCTCCTAAACAAATTAATAAAAAAGGCTAGCATTTGTAAAATAATTATAGGGCATAGCCTGCCGCTGCGACCGCCTTAAAGTCAACAGATAAACAGACGGTTTGGTCTATGTCTTGCCCAATTATGATCAGTTAGGAGAATCAAGCTATATGCATGGCAAAATAACCAATATACCATACCGTGTGTAAACCGCATCATAAACAGTCAAATGGTTCTCAAGTGTTAAGCGCACAGACGTACGCCAGAGGTTGGATTTTCTAAGAGATACTCGTTAGTTTATTGTTTCGATGAACCTACATTGGTTGTACCTCGTAGCCTAGTGGCGCGGGGACTGGCCTAGCGTACCAGAGGCCCGGGTTCAATACCAACTTGCACCACTGTCTTTCAATGTTCGATAAGTGCATTTCGTCACGAATGCGAGCTGCTCCATGGTTCGGAATCCATGTAAAACTGTAGGTCCCCTTCCCCTACTAGGTGGTAGGGTTTAAGCCGCCCGGTTTGGTACCATCGCATTGGGTGAAAAGATGGTCCAAGCGGCAATGAAAAATTGTCCGTGTTTTCCATCCAGTTCAATGTAGCCGTGCTCATAAAGGGAAGGTCCTGGCATGGCACCTAATTCCTTCGGAAATGTGGTGTATTGGGCTAATATCATAACGGTAGTTGTGTGGTATTAGCCATCCATGTCAGGTCGCATAAAAAAAAAGGTTACATATATTCGCGGATTGTATGAATCTTATATGAAAAGCGCGATTTGCTTTAAATTTAGCTTTCTTACTCGACTACTAGAGGCGCCCTCTCGCTCCAATCTCATAATAATCGTCTTACCCGCCTGAGCGTATGATAAACTACGCAAATTAAGTGTAATTTTGCGATATCTCTATAGAATTTTACTCCGGTAAAATCTCTCTACTTATAAAGCTGCCAAGATATGCGACCACGGAGTTAATAATAGGTATTTTATAAACAACATTTTCAGATTTCATAATCTGCGTATTGGCGGGCAATTCGAAATTCAAAGAAATTTTATTCGAAAGCCATGTCATTTTAAATGAAAATTCACGCATTTGTTTTTGAATGTGTTTTGTTTTTGCGAAATTGTGGTATTGTTTGGCGCCATGGATAAACTGAAAATTCGTACAATTTTCGAATATGTGTTCCTGCGTGGAAATACCGTTGCACAAACAACACGACGTGTACGGGCCTAAAACTGCTTGCACAATCACCGTCCATTATTGGTTTAATCGTTTTAGATCTGCAAAATTTGAGTTGGAGAACGAGCCTCGCGGTCGGCCGGTAACCATTGTCAACAACGATGAATTGAAGACGATACTGAAAGCGGATCTAACTCAATCTACGGCTGTGCTTGCTGCGGGATTTGGAATTAGTGTCAAAATAACATTGAAACCCTTGGGTCAAATCGGAAAGATAAAAAGGGTAGATAAGTGGGTGCCACACGAGCTAAGCGACCAACAGCGAGACTTACGCGACGAGCACTATACGGCATAGAATCAAGGGAATTCTAAATCGAATTATTACCTGAGATGTAAAGTTGATCCCGTACTGTCGTACCGACCGTAAGCGTTCGGCTCAGTGGGTGGACCCGGGTACAGCACCTAACCAGTGCGCTTAAAATAAAATTACTCATAGGAGGATGTTGGTGACTGTCTGGTGGACGAGTGTCTGACTTGTAAATCACAGCTTCTTACCGAATGGCACTACAGTGATGGCAGATATATATTGCCAAGAATTGCAAACAATGATGGACAAGCTCGCAATACAAGAACCAAGACTGGTTAATCGCAAGAATTGCAAACAATGATAGAAAAGCTCGCCATTCAACAACCAAGACTGGTCAATCGCTCTTCCCAAACCCATTGCTTTTCCACGACAACGCGCGAGCTCACACTTCACGACAGACCATCGCAAAGCTACAAGAGTTATAGCTGCAAGCTCTCCGTCACCCACCGTACTCACCGGACCTAACTCCAACAGATTTCTACTATTTTAAAAATTTAGATAAAAAAAATGAAGTGGGAAAAAATTCAACACCCGAGAGGCAGTACAAAATACTTTCGTTGACTTCATCGCCTCCCGCCCGGCCAAAAGGGATAAACAAACTGCCATCAAAATGGCAAAATAGTATAGATAATTTGGGCCAGTACTTATATTAGCTAAAATAAAAAATAACCAAAATTTCGATGTATTGAAATGTTCATACGAATCTCCAATTTCATAGGTGAAATCCTAATACATATTATCGATTTCTCTTATAAATGGAGCGCGCGCGGAGAAGCAATTTTTCGCTCGACGTGTATTTGTGACTACATATCGCCTCATTACATTCTTTTGCTTGTTTTTTTTATTTTCATAATGAATTAAAAGGTTTATAAAATATTGCAAACATCGGCTGTAATTAAAAATTTATTTAGATACCTTTTTTCTAGGTAACGAATATGAAGAAAAAAATTTAAACACTGTGTTTTATTTATGGAACAGGCTAATACCACACCAATTGTAATGATAAAAGCCTCATATACACCGTGTTCTAAATAAGGTTCCGAATACTTAAAAGGCAGGTCATATATCCTGTCCGTAAGCTCGTCCTAACAAAGAAAGTTCGAAAGTAGTAAGTTGAAAAAAAAAAATCTTTATCAGTATACTTGCGCCCTAATACCTACTGCGAGCGCGCTGCGCCTTCTTCACCGCGCATCGGTTTGATTTGTTGCATCGCGCATCACATTACCACAATACCTAAGATAGTAGGTAGATTATGTACCTTATGTACTTACGTTTATATTAGGGGAGGGCGGCGGCCCCTTCTAAGCCCACGCCGCTCGATCTGCTGCCCGCCAACGTGCACACACATTTGTCCACGCCAGGCCGTCTGTTGATGCAATCTTGGTAGCAAATTTGCAACTAGAGCACAACCGTCACGAAGATTTGCAAACGTCTCGTTAATGCGGTCTCTCAATACGTCTGCAGTTTCACATTGCCGCGAAAACACTTTGTCCTTGATGTGACCCCACGATCAATTCTTGAGCGCGGGGGTTTTAGAAAATCGAAGGCTTCTCGCATAGTTGGTGCTACGGGTCGGTTATCAATAATGCGCTGAAAAGCAGCGGTTATGTTCTTGAGTCAGCAGGATGACGCCTGTTCGGAAACCGATTACGATACAAACGTAATGCAGCCAAGGCATTCCCGTGACACGCCCCATACGCCAATATCATGTCTCCATATTCCCGAGCAGTAAAAACATTCGCGTTCATAGCGAATACGCGACCTTGACACACTTTCGACCGCGCACTTACAAGGCCACGTAAGTGTGTAAAAGTAGGCACTTTGTCTCAAAGACACACCTTTGAAGCTGCGCCGCCGCCGCCACCGCCGCTTCGGGGAAAGACAGCCGCTCTGCGGAACGCATCCCCCCCTTCCGCTCCCCGCCGCCGCGCCATATTTATGCGTGCTTTTTTTACACTAGAGAAATTCCGCTGTTGCATAAAGTTGATTTTTTTTCTCGGAAACTATTAGGTATAATAATTTAGTTTCTTCGGAAAATTTGTTTACAATGTTTAGACTTTTCTTAGGTTTCAGTATTCGGAACCTTATTTAGGACACGGTGTATATTGCACGGCTCTTTCAACTGGATGGAAAACACGGAACATTTTTTATTTCCGTTTTGACCAACTTTAATGAAATCAGATTAAATCTACCATAGTAAACCAGAAGGGAACTTAAATTTTTACGTGGAATATTATGTTTATGTTGACAAAATGGCGGCTGTTGAAAAGTTGTTTGCGTCACGCAACTAGGTACTCTTGATGGTATTCCAGACATGTAGTCGCGACTTAATATGGCTGCTCCGGTCGCTATGGCAAAGCAAATTTCAAATTTGGAGCGTTGCAATTTCCTTGTCACCCCGATTCGCTTTTTCTGAGTTTGGTCTCTGTCCCAAACGTCCTATCCAAAGGAACGTCCGCTTAAAAAATTGCTTATCATCCGGTACAAAATTGCATCCTTTCCGTTTCACCATCAAACGTAGACGATCCCCTTTTCCGCGCCGAACTCGAAGGTCATGTCCGTGTAACACCACTACAGGCGCAAGTCCTGCAAAACGGCTGAAATCAATGTCACACACACTAACTCACTAACGGCTGCCTGTTGCGTCCAATATCTACCAACACTCACTCTGCGTTGCCTAGCAACGCGGCAGGCACACGCTACGACACGCGCACAGGCATATTCTCTACTTTGCAGCAGTGATAAAGTGGGGCTTTGATTGTCGTTCCGCTTGTTTTGGCTGAAATTGTCTTTTTCAATGGCCGCTTAATCTTTGTCAGTTTTTATTTTTCCGAATAAATGGCCACAAGAGAAGCTGACATTTAAAAAATAAGCAGCGCTTTGTAAACTCTAATATGTACACTTTAAACGTTAAAAAATTAAGGTATTTTTTGTACTCAAATTAATTTAACCACAAACTACTACATGAAGAAAAAAGACAATATATGTTCCTATCGTACCTGCATTGCATATAAGCATTGGTGAATTTACATTGAAAAGTATGTATGTACCTCGGTATGTACCCAACGGATATACCTATTCACTTTTTACTTTTTTCTGATAATATTATGGCAGTTTTGAACGTGTTTAAAATTCTGATAAAATTTTAATAGAGACTTTAGACAAAAACAAATCTAATCAAAGCATTTTAGGCCACAAAAGAATGATGAAGTTGTGAGGTTTAGAGTTTGAAGGTTGAGTAAATAGGTACATGCATTGCTAACTCAAGAGGTTGTCATGTGTCAATTCACATTTGAATACGCCCATTCGGATTTGGATTTAATAAATGAGATTTGACATTTAAAAAAATATAATAGATACCCCCCCCCCCCCCCATTCGTTGTACAATTTAATTTTATATATTTGTATGCATAAAGATTCAATCGAGCAATCGAAGCATCGGAGTTTTTTAGTTTTATATTTAAATTATAGCTAGACCATTCATCTACAATCGAATACAATTTTGATTATCAAAAGCAGTTTTATTTATTTTTAAATAAGGTTAAATATGCTTTGACTTACGCCCTTATAGATATGAAAATCTGGATGCAAACCGCTCATTTACAACAAACTGGTACTTGCATTTTTTTTTAAAGTGAAACGACCGAAAACGATTCTCTCAAAAATTCAAAATGGCGGACAACGCACCGGCGGGATCCGCTCGTCGTTTTTAATTTAGGCTACCACTGGCCCCCCTAAATATTGCGGCAACATTTGTTTTTGCAGATTAAGCCTTTTCTTTCATCTATCCCGACAGTGCTGTCTATATAGAGCTGGCTACCACTACCAAGCTCCGATTGCGCGCGCACAAACGTGGAGCCTGCAGCTAGGTCGCCGGTGACGTCATCCGGAGCGCACTTTGAAGGTCAATACCACGCGCCAGCGCTCCTCACTCCCGTAGGCGACGCGTCGCTCCGTCCCCCGCGCACTCTCCCAGGCTGGCCGTCTGGGTTCCTCTGCACGGTTGGCGTTCGTGTGTGTCTGTAGGCGAAGGTGTGTGCAGGAGGGGGTGTGTTTCGCCGGGGAAATATCACGAGTGTAAGGCTAGCTGGGGGCTTGTTTTCATGGGTTTCCATTAGCTAATCGCCTCCGAGACGAGAAAATGTTTGAAGTTGATAATGTAATCCGTGGAATGGTTTTGGATGCGGGTTATCGGTAAAAAATCTTTGTTTGGATAATGATCCCTTGTGGCTCATAATTTACTCAGAAGGTCCCAACCGCGTGAGCTATTTCATTTTGTTGATCCATTTTTTGTAAGTATTTTAAAATTCAAACATAAAGAAATCAATGCAGTGGTAGGTATATTCATAGTTTATTTTATTATTGTTTTTTGATTGCCATTTATCAAAATCCAATGAATCCTTTCCTTACCCATCCTTAGCCATCGCATGAAACATATGCATAATGGAACGAGAACAATTCACTAGTTCACTAAGTTCAAAGAATTCACTAGTTATTAGTACTGGTACTTTTTCAAACAATGTACGTACATTTATGCATGGAGTTTTAAATGGGAAAATAGACTGTGAGGACCTTCTACAAAGAATCAAAATACAAGTTCCTCGAAACAATTGCAGGCTTAAAGACAGAAAAACTTTCTCGGTGAGAAGATGTCGAACAAACATTGGATCACACTCACCTTCTGTCAGGCTTTCCCAACTATCAAACATGCATAGGAACTCCATCGACTTTTTTTATTGTTCCATTCAGGATATTAAAAAGATCTGTATGTAAGCATAAGTGGATATATTTTTTTTTATATCTCTGTTATTTTTCTTTTTTTTTAAAACATAAATATAGTTACAGTGAGTACAAAAATCAAGGAACAGTAGTACCTGTATCACTTTTTGGAAATCTTATTATTTTGCTTATTGGTTATTGTCTTCTCTTTTATTTTTTTCTCTTTTATTATTATTAATTGTTTTGCATATTTTATAGTTCTTCTTCAAGCAAATTAAATTAAATTGATTTGTTATATTTACTTGTAAGGAAGCTGTGTAGGCCTATAATTAACATGTACACACTAATTTGTTATTTTTAGTAGTGAAACCATGAAACTGTTTTGTGTATAATGTTGTTGGCATACCAAATAAATAAATAAATAAAATAAATAAATAAATGTTTCCCAAAGTTACATGCAAAATGGTTTCTATCGAGCGCCCATGGCTTCTGTTGTCCATCTCTTGATTTCATAATGCTTCTGTTTACTTCTTTTAAACGGCGTTATTGATTTTTTGCGTATCGCTTTCCGGCTCGGAATATCGCGCACAGATTCTTCACGCAGCACAAATACCAAGTAAAATATGTGCAGACTATATTACTTAAGAGTTTCGCGTTTGTTCATAACTTTAATATTCCAGGACAAGCGACCGAGCTTTTCCGTCTCCCATTTCAGACCTCAAAGTAAAATAATGCTTCAGCTCTATTCGAAGATTACTTTCCTCTGGCACAATACACATAATCTTAATTAACTTTCCATTCGTACAGATCTCGCTCTTTTGCCTTAATACGTAAAATCTAGTTTTAAGCGGTAAGCTCTAGAAAATTCCGTGGCAGCTATGTAGTGGTGTAACAGGTGGTCGCGAAATCTTCCTCGGTTGTGTCTGTGTGACTGAGCGTACGTTTGTGTGTAAGTTATGGTTACTCCAGATTACAAGGTTTTTTTGAACATATTTTACCACAATTTTGGAGGCCGCTCTGCAGTCGTTGTTGACTATATAGGTAGCTAGCTAAGGTACCCGGCTCCGCTCGGGTCAATGTCGTTTCGGGCTGATGTCACGCGGTAAAGTTCCCGATAAAAACTACAAACATACTGAACTTCGAAGTTAAGTAAACACGTCAAACTCCATACACATTTTTACTAGATATTCTGTGGTTTTACTTCTTCAAGCTGTCAAAGTCAAACTCGGATTTCAGATTTGTATGAAAACGCGGAGTCGGCGGAAACGACAACATCGACGTATTTAGGCGACACGGTGAGTGAGCTTTCAAATCAAACTCGGACTCGTAAATGTTAGTTCGCTTAAGGATGTTCCGACCCATACAATGTTTCTTTTACACAGAACGCTAAAATTATTGCACTTTTAGGCACGAATTCGTCAAAAATATTAAATATAGCCACAGTAGTTGCAGCGAAAACATATTCACAATTTCAGGTTTAATGGTTTTGTTCTCATTGCCGATTAGAAGTTTTACACCGTTAGATGAGGCTGTTAAATAAAAATCGTATTTAAATAAATTGTAACAAAACCAATAATCCTGAAATTGTGAAATTGTTTTCGCTGCAAGTAATATGACCATTTTAAACTTTTATTATTAATTCGTGGCTTAAAGTGCAATACTTTTTGCGTTATGTGTGCAAACAACTTGATATGGGTCGGAACAGCCTTAACGCCCACTGCGCGCGCTCTTCAATTTCTCTACACATTTGAAAACGCCAGTCGATCGGTTGGCCTAAATGCCAATTTAGGTGACATCTGGGACTAGGGGCACAGTGTTACTTTCGCATTTATAATATTATTATGGATGAGGTGAGGAAACTTCTTGACCATAGTGTTTGAGAAAATATGCAAAAAATTAGATTTTAAAACCAAAAATATTTTAATAAATTTTACTGATGATAAAGATTTAACTTTATTTTTTACTTTTTTCACAACCTCTGTCTTCGTTAAGTAGCTGCATATATTACTATCGGGCGCGTTGTGGAGGGCCATAAGGAACAGCGAATGTATTACAATGTACAGATTCGTGTATCCCGTAGGTAGGGTAGTGTAAAAACCCCCTTCTCTACTTACTTGGTGCTCGAAACGAAAAAGAAAGAAATACCGTGTTTTAATAAAAAAAAAACAATTAGTGCTGTCATCGGTGTGGTGGCTACCTTCTCTGTCAACCTCGTAAACACAGGATGCTAGACGGAAGAATTTTCCTAGATTGTTTTATTTTATGCAAATAAAGTCGAGCAATATGACATTATATCGGAGACGTGCTGAGAATGATTCTTTAATATCTGTCGCTGGTATTTCAGGTAAAACTTTACATATTGTGAGTTTGGCATGATTGAAGCAGAACATAATAGAATATCTGTTTAGCCTTATTCTATAGCGATGCTTACTATGTGCTTGCATTAATATATTAATTAGTCATGTCACGAAAATTTGCTTTAAAGGAAACCCACGCGAACGCAGCTTCCGCTACCGAGCACTACTGAAAGAATGCAAAAAGCTGTGCATCAATAAAATATAAAATATATATATATCAGGAAACATAGCGGGGACAAGACTAGGCGTGTGATACGGAAAGAGTCCTGAAACTCTGTGTTTTAAAATAAATTATGATCAAAGGGAATAATTCCCTTTCCTTTCTCTGGGTCTGAAAACAGTACACTTAGAAATTTAGTTTATTAAAATTATCCCGTGGCGAATGGTAAAAATAATGTTAACTGATAAAACGACATCTGATCTGTTATTCCGGGAGGTCACGACATTTTTGGTCACGATAAGGTAAATGGCAGAATCTGGGTTCACAGGTTGGAGACCAACCCTCTGATGCTAAATATGTCGGTCTGCCTGCACCAAGTGATTGCGTTAGTTAGATTGGCTATACAATGTTGGTATATACCTGTTGATGAAAATACTGATTGTCGGGACATATTGATACCTATTAATTAACATACCTAAAGTTATTTCTGTAAACTAAATCGCCTATAACTACGAAATGCATCAAAATATTTGTTCAGTTTTTGTAGTAGTAAGCCAGCATGTAATGATACCGATTACCGATTACCAAAATTAGCCATTTACCTTATCATACTTTTTTTTTGTCACGATTACTACATTTTCAGGGGCTTTATCTGGGTAACGCAACCACTTAGCGCAGGCAGAGCAACACATTTATCTTCAGAGGGTTGGTCTTTATCCTATGTACCTAGTTTCAGCCATTTATGTTATCGTAACAATTTTTGTCGCGACCTAGTCTATGTACCCCCACTGTTTTTAAAATAATACAATATATTAGAAAACTTAAACTTTCTTGCCCTCGAGATTTCTGTCAGTGTTCAGCCCATTTCGATCAAATTAGGCGGATAGTTTAGTCGTCGATTAGCCCGTGGGTTTTTTTGTCCAGGAAGTAATTTAGCTCGACATCCGTCCAAATGACATTGACCCGACCGGAGCCAGGTACCTCAGCTAGTAATAAAAAGCGGCTCGTAGCTTGGATCTGTCATATGTTCAAATCCCCGCCCCTTACATCCCACCACTTTCTCTCTGAGTTGGATAAGATTGTGCAGGTCCCCTCCTCCTACTAGGCGTTAGGGTGAATTCCACTTGTGTTGGTACCATCGCGTTAGATAAAAAGATGGTCGAGAGCAATGAAACATTTTTCGTGTTTTTGATCCAGTCCAACGTACCCGTGCTAATAAAGTGAAGGTCCTGGCATAGCACCTAATTCTTAGGGTGTGTTTGGGCCAATATCATGAAGGTGGTTGTGTTTTGGTCATCAGTCATAATTTAGTCGTCAAAAATCGGAGTTTTCAGTTCCAATGCTAGCTTTAATTTTACAATTAATTACCTAAAAAGGAGAAAAGAGGGTTAATGCTTCACACTCCACTCATATGTAAATGGAAATTGAATCATACACGAGCGAAGCCACGCGCAGGTGTACTAGTAAAAAAAAATAGACTCGGAATATTGTTTTATTATGTTTATATGTACAAAATTAAAACTTAACATACATATGTCGCTTGTATAAGTCGTAAGCTTTTAGCACCCTACTCCGAGGCATATACAAAATAAATCTATCGTAGGGTTTATTCCTAATTTTATATTTACCTATTTTGAGCACATCTTACATTGCTGGCTCCATTAAAATGTATTAATATGAAGAATATTTTAAATTTCTTCTTTCAAACAAATCATGTGAATCCAAAATGATTCTGTATGCATATAAATTGAGCTAAATCCATTTTCGTAAAATGGAATGTTTTCAACCTAAATTTTATGTAATTACATTTGATTGAGAAAAGTTCATCAGATAAGTTTCTCATTTATGATGAACTCATTGAATTTTAATTTGCACATGTCTAGTACCTTTTAAATCATGATTAATACAGGAGGTTAAAATGATGATAACTCTGAATGTTTTATGTTACGTAAAACCATTTTAGAATTTAGTGTAATCTGTGGGGTTCTGAATATTCATTTTTAGTTATTTATTTCTCTTTCTATGCTATAGAGACGTAAGTATTAACGAAAACCGATACAATGATATCAAAGGATACAAAGTGTTATTGTGTCTTTTTTGTGAAAGGTCGTAATATCTGGAAACAGCTCAGCTTCAAAGTATACAGCAATTCTGCCTCTTAATTACATCATATATAAAAATAGCTGAGGCTTCCGACGCTAGACTATCGACTAAAATAATATTTATTCCTTCTCTTCTTTACATAACTGAGTTTTAACTTTTATTCCGAATCCGCATAGTATCCGTGTCTGCATTTCAATATTTCTTACAATAAAAATAGCTTACATATTCGAAAGTCGCCATCCAAGGCACGTAATTACATAAAACCTTAATCCTAATGTTAATCCAAATTTACCAGAAATTAAGATATAAGTACGCTTAGCCTGGCTTTCACCAAAAGCTGATTTATTTTAATCGACAATCAAAGGGTTTTTATTACTAAAGTGCTGATTATCTTGTACTGGTATTGATTGTAAGCTGCTAATAAAGGCCCTTAATATGTGGCGATTAAGCAAATCAGCAGTTGGTGAAAAAGGACCTTAGTGATACTACCAAAAGTAATGAAATACCTACGTTATGTCCTATATTGCATCTAAAGTATGGCTTCGCTGTCCTTGGACAGACACAACACTAATCGTACGCAAAACAAGATAAGTACATACATGTTGTCTTCTCTCTTTATCGCTTATTTTGTACGGTTGTAAAGGTATACACAGAACAATAATTTGTACAAATAATACTTAGATTATATTTTCAACTTCTGGTTTAGTTACATTTTAAATTAATCCAGTAACATATTGTTGACTAAGAAAGAGATTGTGGTAGTGCGTTTGTGCCTACAATAATTACCTTGTGGGGACAATTTATTACAAGATAAATTTTGGTCCCAACTAAATAAACCTCAAAGTAAATATTATTATTGGACGGAAACTGTTATTTTCCCTAAGCTTGCTCCCAACACATACACAGTACAACATTAACAATGTGTTAACATAACTGAGGATATATCTACCTGTCGGACAATTGAGGGGGTCCTCATGGAGCATGGAGCAGTGCAAGAAAATGTATGGAAAATCCAGAAATTAGGCATTGAATAATGAGGAGATAAACAAGTTTCATACAATCGTGCCTGGCTCCTCACTTAAATTAAGAAATATGTTTCTATTATTTTTCACATTCAATAAATCAATTGAGAGCTACGTCTGTACGTATCTAAGTTTTTAGATTACCCTGGTTACTGTTCATTTTAAAAGATTAAACGGCTTTCTATTCACGGCATCGCCTGAAGACGAACCGAATGTTTGGCTCGAAACGTCGTGCTCCGCACAAATAATGCCGTGAGAAAGCCGTTTATTCTTTTAAAATGTACGTTTGCAAGTTTTGATTTTTTTGATGATTTTTCTTATATCCATGAAATAAGTCCTTAAACATTTTCATACAAATTTTAGAGGATTCGTTGCAGTTGATCACTTGGGTGCGATAAATTCGGCGGTGAAGTAGTTGCAGCCAAGTGAATCTAGCTATCTGCAACTCAGATGCACCCAAGAGCAGGCGTCGCAGCATAGGAGGCT
Organism: Incurvaria masculella; assembly: GCA_946894095.1. Classification (NCBI taxonomy): domain Eukaryota; kingdom Metazoa; phylum Arthropoda; class Insecta; order Lepidoptera; family Incurvariidae; genus Incurvaria; species Incurvaria masculella. Next base: position 11,823,269 of record OX335660.1, on the reverse strand, counting down.
CATTTCATTACAGTTGATACCCTTGAGTACGACGAACTTGGCGTCTCTAGTGGTGGATCTCAAAGACGTTGAAGAGCAGACGTCGTGCAAGCAGCGTACAAGGGTTACTTCATCGTAACTCATGCACATGAGTGCAATAAGGGGTTGAAATTGTTGCAGTGAAGCGACTCTAGTTGTCAGTAGTTCAGAAGTACTCAGGAGCAGACATCGAACCGCGCGAAGCATATTTCGTCGCAGCTCATACACTTGATTGCAAAGAATTAGGCGGTGAAGTTGTGACAGAAAAGTGAGTCTAGTCGTCCCCTCTAGCACTCTAAGGTTGAGAACCAAACGTTGTAATATATACGCGCCAATTTCGTTGCAGCTTATGCACTTCAGTGCGAAGAATTAGGAGGTGAAGTTGTTACAGTAAAGTGAGTCTAGTTGTCCGCTAAAGCTCTCGGAGGTTCAATACCAGGCGTCGCAATGTACGCGCCCAATTAGTGGCAGCTCATGCACTTGAGTGCGTTAGGAGGTGAAGTTGTTATAGTAAAGTGAGTCTAGTTGTCCTTTCAAGCTCTCAGTGATTCAAGACCAGGCGTCGCAACGTACGCACCCAATTAGTTGCAGCTCATGCACTTGAGTGCGACGAATATGGCGGTTTATTACAGCAAAGTAAGTCTAGTAGTCCGTTCCATCTGTCCGAGGTTCAGAACAAAGCGTATCAACGTGCGCGTAAATTTCGTCACAGCGAGGAATACGGCAGTGAAGAGGTTGCAGCGTATCGACTGTATTTGACAGCAGCTCAGAGGCACTCAGGAGCAGGCGTCGCAGCGCACGAGTCCCACTTCGTCGCAGCTCATGCACTTGAGTGCGACGAACTCGGCGGTGAAGTGGTTGCGATGGAGCGACTTCTTGGAGCCGTTGCACACTCGGCACGGCAGCAACCGGAACCCTCCGCACTTGGCGCACGTGTTGCAAGCGTCGGCACTCTGAAATAAATACATGTTTGCGTTAATGTTTGATTAGGTACTGTTTTTTGTTAAGGGCAAGCATCTAAAAAAAGATAATAATGGAAATAAGTACAAAACAACTTTGTTGATATAGTTAGTATTATTTTGTTATTACATGCAAACCAGAAAAAATATTTTCTCTACTTATATAAAAGGCAACGTCTGTCCACATGCACGAGATAATCTCCGTAACCACAAAACAGATCAAGATGCGATTTAAACCAATTTCAAGAGAACATCGCGGAGAACGCTTTAAGGTACATACCATCACGCTAAATATCCAAAGGGCTGAGCAATATCAATGAAATTACTCTCAAACAAAATTAATACCATGCCGTGGCGTATGGTGGCGTTACTTGCGACGTCATTCAACGATTCACTATTTTCGCATTAATGTTCAGAAAGCGGATGGCGCAGGGCGGAGTACCGACTCTTCTATACGTATTTTGTTCGGGAGGCTGTAGGTTCGAATCCTGATAGCGTCAATTTTTTTTTTCGTTTTTTTTACATTTTATTGTTAATGGGGTCTCGCATATAATAATTGTAGCATGGATTAGACTTATCTCTACTTATATAAAAGAGCAATAAATATAATATTATAAATATAAATATTATAAATATAGTCTGTCTAGATGCGTTTACGCATGCAAGAGTTTACAGAAAATATCGCTGGGCTCACTCTAGGATACATACCATCACGCTAAATATTCTAAGGGCTGAGCAATATCAATGAAATTACTCCATCCCGTGGCGCATGACGGCGTCATTTTGCCAGAACCGATTAACAATTTTCGCGTTAAACGTAGAAAGCCGGTTGGCATAGCGCGCATAATCGACTGTTTTGAATATATTTTGTTCGAGGGAGGATTCACGTTCGAATCCTGAAATCTCAATATGTTTTTCTGTTTTTTTTATCTCCCATATAATTATAACATGGATTCGACATAATAGATCTAATTTTTGTTTCAGGTTTTTTTACGTAATAGCTTAATGGCAAAACTATTTTCCTAAGTAACAAATTTAATTCATGGTAGTCAGTGCGAGGAATTTTGTTCCCGAGTACGGCTGAGTTAATCAATGTTCAAACACGTCACTTTTAGCGAACCGCATGGAGTTCCTTCAATACTGTCCATACAAAGTGACGTGTTTAATCATACGCTGACGTTGATATTGATATGCAATTCCTTTCGAAACTTTGGGCGAAGACGTTGGGTTTATAGCGCCATCTCTACCCGGATAGAGGCGTTTTTTAGTTCATTAGTATTAGCGATTAGAAGTTGTACACCGTTATATGGGTTATATCATAGATGGCGCAGTAAAAAAGAAATATATTCTGCAAATATTTTCGCAGCAACTATTTACTATGGCATTATGTAACTTTATAATTGTATGGGCCAGAAAAGGATTAAATTAGGCATGGGGAACTATCTTTTGTCTGAAAGAAAATCTTGAAACGTATGAAAATGTGTATGGGTAACCCATAATATCTTCAAACTAGGTATAAGAAAACGCACCTGTTTTTTATTGAATAGTTTCTATGGTTTGGTCAAGAATATAAGTTTGGTGTTGGTCATCACTGATTGCGCTTATGTATCTTCTTTCCAGACTCGCTAACTTTAGGGCTAATTAGCATCAGTGGGCCCATTCAGGTAAGAGTGACTTCGAGTTCGGGAGTGAGTTAACTTAAAAATAGCTGGGAAATATATAATTAGTTGATATTTAACGACGAGTTCGATCTCACTCTTACCTGAATGGGCACCCATGCAAAATTATGAGAGGGGTGTGCAAATAAGCAGTGGTATGAAATGCTTATAAAAGTTCCACGTCTAGCCTGATTCTGCTCACAACTTAAAAGCTACATGAAATAACACTAAATTACCAGAGCGGTGAGCATTAGGGTGAAATGCTTATAACTTGAGAACCACTCACCCGATTTATATGCGAATTGTATCTACGTTTGGCATCTCTGAGTGCGCTCGAGTTACGGATGGGTGACCGTTTTAGGTGTTGAGGCTAGCTGTGTTTTGTATAGAGGCGTATGTTCAGCAGTGGACGCAATCACGCTGACTGACTGACTGACTGACTGGCTGTGTTTTGTATGCCACGTAAAACTTTTGTTCACCTTTCGTAGGGTTAATTCCACCTGGGATGATACATACCATCGCATTGAAGGAATGCATAATCGGGGCATGAATATTGTCGTGTTTTAGATCCATTTGAATGTGGAAGTGTCATTGCGGGAAGATCCGGGTGAACCTGGTACTCTTCGACAGCCTCTTCTGGTGATGACAATCGTTGGCCACGTATTGGTTAAAACATTTTGGGAACAGAATAATGTCACAAGGTGCCAGGTCGGGACTGTATGCAGGATTACTCATAAGTTCTACGTTTTTAACCTTTGAAAATTCGTGTCTGTATGGCCGTCTGAGAACTGGCATTGTTGTGATGCAAGATGATGCTGCGTTTACTGTTATTTTTACGGAGTTCGTCATTTACTTCCATCAAACAGATGGTGTTATACAAATCACTATTTACAGTCTCCAAAGCAACAGTCTGCATGCCTGTCTATTTTATTTTACGGCGCACATCATTTATCTTTTTGTTGTATAAAGCTTACCATCACAAAATTAGTCAGAAGATCGACGCGATAGTCGCCTTTCATAGTGTTTTATCGCCAAAAGCAGTTTGAAGCCGAGCAAGGCTTTGTTAACTGTCAAATTACACTTAAAATCGTATAAAATCATACTACGAAAATTTTCATAAGTTAATAACCATGGTGATATAGACACGCATTTTCTTAAATGACGCCACACTGCAAAAATAAACAAGACAAAACAGCCTAAGAACCGATTGCACGAAGAGAGGGATAAGTAAACATTGTTCAAACACGTCACTTTTAGTGAACCGCATAGAGATCCTTCCATACTCTCTATGCAAAGTGACGTGTTTAAGTTGACGATGATTTAGATTTTTTGCCCTTTCGTGCACTCGGCCCTATGCGTTATAATACCAAAATATTTAATTAAAAAATTTAATTACTTTTTCGGTATTTTTTAGCTAAGTGGGCAGTTCCGAAAACTTATAGTGTGCCCTATGTATTATAAATGGAAATTTTATAATATTTCTTATTTAATTAAGCTATATCAGCTCCATCCGTTATGATTAAAAAGTAGCAGATAAATAACATCGCTATTGACCAGCCTTTTCGACTAGCCATTTGAGCAACTTTTTATCTTCTAGGAAATAATTTAGCTCGACATCAGTCTAAAACGACATGGACCCGAGCGGAGCCGGGTACCGCAGCTAGTTATAAATAAAATTCCTGCGTGCTTGTGTTCGTAAATACCCCCCTAAATGGTCCGATAATTATGACTTATTTATGACTATGATGTCATCTAGATTGTTCTTAGCTATAGTTGGACCTGTGCAAGAGAACGTCTGACTACCGGGTCCGCTAGTTTGTTATATATATTATGTTCAAATATATTTTCTATGTAAATATATTTGACTGGATCTTAAAGAAAACAGAATTGTAACTCATGTATATCTAGCTTATGGGCACCGTAGTATTTACATTATTTCCAAACTACAATTATGTGTAGACCATTGTATGAGTGAAACGAACTAAGTTACCGATATGATTGTTATACTGGATTTTTTTTTGGAATAATTTATTTTTTCAAATCTTTAGACTAATAACAATTGCCACAATTAAAATAAGATATATATAAACCTGCAAAATATAAAAAAAATAATAACGACCTATATTTCATTGTTTAATAATTTTCATTATTGCTGAAGGCAACAATCCCATGTGACAAGTTTTACTGGAGCTTGCGGCCGTAGAGCTGTGGTTAAAATGTAATTTAGAAAAATGTAGCAGTACCTTTTAGTTGCTCCTATTAAACATATTAATTCGTTTTGGAATTGTATCACCCCTAACAGTTGCATTTGGTATCATCATACTAATAAAGTAGCAAAGGTTTATTGGAACTCGTCTAAGTTACAGGGCGCAGATTTTTTCATGTAGCTGGAGATGGATGACTTTCAATAATATGATAATGATCCTAAATGAATGCTGCAGAAAAACTGTGTGTTATAGCCATTGCGGACTAAACATAGCTATAGCAAACTTTGTTTCCTTTTTATCCCGCCTTTATTCGGTTTGGCTTGTTATTCAATTCTCTAGCGAATCGAATTGCTGGCGCCGTATAAGGATAGAGTGGCGTTTTTGTGTCTTCTGCAACGCCTTTACTCGACTTTACCTCAGAATAAAATCTTGAGTAGAAGGAGTCCGTATGACTAACCAACCGTGAAGCAAGAACTACTTTTGAAGAGGATTTCACCTCGAAAAGTAAGTAGTTATTTGCAAACTTTCTCTCTTTTTACGTAACTAAAAATGGATGACTAATATCCTACGTAATGTCATGTTAGTACTCAATACAGCTTATAGGAACTATATGGGATATATGGGAAATATATGGGAGCTAAATTGAACTGTATGGAAAACACGATTTTCGTATACACCCGATTTGTTGCACCGACGACTGTGGACAGCATTTAGACAAGAGTTATATCCTGAATTAATTAATTTTGTTTATGACCTAGCATTTTGGGGCGTGATTTTAGTAGACCCTTATTGTGGGCGGGAAAATATGTAAACCAGTGAAGTCTCTTTGCCGGTTCATCTTTACTGAGTGGGTCGAATCCGTGGATCTATCAATTTAGTTAGTGTAGTTTGACTACCAAAAGTTTAAATTAATGAGATAAAGTACAACTTGGCCCTTGCCTCTGTGTCTTAAAAACATAATTAGCGCTATAAGGTTGACATAAGCAACCGCTAGACAACTGGGTACTCTAAAACTGAATTTTCGGTTTTTCAGTTCCTTTGTATTTGATTGAAATCTTTACAAATACAATCCTTCTGTACGTGTGCATCTCACTGAAAATCCTCCTCAGCCGTGTACTTGCGATTGGACCGATTTTAGTGAACTTATTGTATCGGTCCCTGGATTGTTTGGATTTACAATCGGACCCGATAGGTATTGTATGTTATTTTAATTTTCGCAATGTTTTGCACCATCTGTCGGTTCCGCTAGTAAACGCTTAAATTCTCACTCACTCGCTGATTCACTCGTCGCAAAACCCTTAACCGCCTAAAGTAGTTCACACAGGAAACTATAATAGTTGCTTCAACTCATCTCCCGCTGTTACTCGAGATCAAGCTGTGCCTGTCTAGACCTCGATTGATTAGACCATTGAAGAAAGAAGGACGGGAATGGCATCCATGGAAATGAGAATACATACGCTGACGGAAGCGCCGGCTAGTCACTTCGCTTACCGATTCGCTGATGTTGTCGAGATTCAGTGAATGCACAGAGCGCACATTCGATGTTGCGTGTCCCGAATTCGTAAGTGATCTGACCGGCCTGCGCTACGTGGCTACGCAGACATAGTTTCTTCGGTCGCCACTCACGTGCTTTCATACTCGATTGATCAGATCACTGAAGGAAAGAGATATGCCACCTAGCGCGTTTACTATGATACCCGCTGTCTCCGATTTAAAAAAAACTAACAACCCATCTTAAACGTACATGCCACATGCAAACAAAGTTGCAGACGTATTGATGAGAAGCCCACCTCGCCGCTAGCTTTTAGTGGTTGACCAAGGACCGGTACTGCACAGAGCACGCCGAGAAGCAGTCTGGGTAATAAGGAATACCCTCAGGCCCGTATCTGCACACAAAAACGTGCAGAAGACCCAGACAGCATAAAGCAACATAGTCGTAGATGTATTAAAGGGTTTGTGTGGGTGGAAACTGACTGGACGAACGCATTTTTAGAGCACATATGCGTTCGGAGGCGATGTTCGACAGTGTGATATGCTACGCGGCGCCGGATTTCCATACAATTATATGCTTACTTTGACCATACGGCGGTGACGCTTTCTCTTCAGTGGTCAAGTCAATTCCCGCCCATAAAAACCCTCCAATACGCCTGCGACTATGTTTGCATGTGGCATGCCCGTTTTACGCAGGTTGGTAGTTTTTTAAAATTGGAGACAGCAGGTCTCATAGTAGGCGCGCCAGATGGCACATCTTCTTCCTTTATTATCTGTGTATCGGCTCGATGGAAGCGGGTCAGACGCCCGTCGGACGTCGCAAGTCCGGAAGCCGGCCGGACGGGCCGGAAGCAACGCTCACTTGGCTACGTGCCCGGAGACATCGAGTGGCGTGTCGGCGCCGTCGGTGTGTGCCGTTCCGTGCATGTCCAAGTGTTGTCATTAAATAGGAAGATGTGTTTAAAGGAGTTAGTGTGGCAACATGTTAGTTGGCGGGGATAGTATTCTCTTCTCTTATCTATACTAATAATAAATCTGTAAGGGGTGTTCATGGAGTAAGTTGCTTTGTTTTCTAAGATACTTCGTTTGTAGACTTTATGTATGATACTAAGATTTAATTGATGATTTTTAGAAATGAGTTCTGTATGTATTTATGTATGTTCCTCCATAACACTTAAACCGATCATCCTAATTCGATGAAACTTACTACACGTATATGTAAATACACGGGACACAGGATAGGCTCTATATAATTCAGTTCCGCTTACGTTAAGATGTAGCTGTCATACAAACCGAAATGCCCCGAGGCGGCGACTTGGGGGGTAATCACTATCTGCCTTTATTTCTTCATTTACTTCTTCTAAGCCACGCAACGGACTTTTTGATACGGTTTTCATTCATATAAGGAGCGATCAAAGAGCAAGGATTTCGTATATAGTTTTTTAATATTTAAATTAAAACTTTATACTTGAAAATTGTAGGCCTACAGAAAGTTCCACGATATCATGTAGAGCGACAACTTCGAACCACTCGCCCGATTTATTTGCGTATTTTATCAACGTATAGCAACTCTGGGCGCAGTCAGATTCCGGATGGGTTACCGTTTTCGATGTTGAAGGTGGCTGTGGTTCGTATTCCTCATAAAACTTTGTAAAAGTAAGGAAGGTGGTAGGGTCAGTCCCGTCTTTGTTGGTTTTGTATCAATTTATATGTAGCAGTGCCAGTGCAGTAAGGGCCTGGAGGCACATGCTCTTAAAATGAGCTCCCAAATGATTACGAAGCTCTAAATTTGAATATGTCGATGTTTATCATTAAATCATGCCACATAGGTTCAAACATTTTTTATTAAATTTGGTAGATGGATACATAGTCCTGGACCAGCCTTTTGGTGGGTTACTTTTTATCCAGGAAATAATTCAGACCGAAATCAATCCAACACGACATTGACCCGAGCGGAGCCGGGTACCGCAGCTAGTTTTTTGTGTATTTCGTGTGTAGGTATTTACAAAAATTTATGGGGTGACAATTTTTTTTCAGTCGTACAAAAAATGTTATATACCTTTTTTGCTCCAAATATGCCAGGGAACACGTGGTTAACGTTTAGACCATAACTCCGTTAACACCCTGTATATCGGTCTTGCTGTAGTAATCTACCTATTATTTGTTAAAGGTTTAGACTACACAGACAGCATTTAACTGGATGATGCGATCTCGCATCTTATGTTATCATTGCTCATAATAAGTGTATTTTTTATTATTTTTGTATAATGTTATGTTAATATTATATGCATAGCCATAAACTAATATCGCTTTTCATTTCAGCCAAAATTTATCAACATTAGGAAAAGTTTTCACATTATGTAAATGGGTTATTCAAACAAATCTTTGGCAGTCTGTTTGAATTTGCGATCAGTTAGTAAAGTCAGGAGCGGATATTATTTGAAAGTTAGCAGTTGTTCCTGGAAGTACGTGTTTCGAGCGCGAACTCATAATTACATTTAAAATATCAGAACACTGAGCTTATCTCGCGCAAACTATACTTTAATGTGTAGAATGCTTTAACTAAGAGGTGTCATTTAAAAATTCGAGGAATTTTTACAGAGTTCACGAAAAGAAAAGGATCTTTTAATTGTCGATGCACCTTGAAACGTGTATACCTAAAAACTAACGCTGTCAACAATATCAAGGGGACTCCCGACCGTTGGCGAGTTACGTGTTGAAAACGAATGGGTGGGTAAAATCAGCATTGAATAATGGAAGCACGCAGTGACATGGTTGTGTATAGAGAAAGTAAAGTTTTTAGTGGACAAAGCGATTGCTGAAAAACAGAAGGAATATCGTGGTCCACGACCACTACAGAAATGACTGTAAAGAATGGGCAGAAATCGCATAGGGCGCAGCTATGGTTGAACCAATAATGCGTGATGCAACTCTCACGCAACCAGCTTTGATAGGAGACCTGCTGCACTGTGCCTGGGAACTGGCGAGGAAGGCGTTTTTTATGTTTGCATTATTAATACTGACGCCGCCTCGTACAACAACCGCACCTGGTTCAATATCTCACAGAGTCATTCGAAAGAGAAGCATCAAAAAAAATTAACAAAAAAAAATAACCGAATTCAAAGAAAAAGCACTAAAAAGTAAAAAATAATTTCCATTTTTGTAGTTACGATTTCTGTTATTTATTGAGTCGGCGTCAGCCGGGCACGCGCTGCGCCAATCAAGAGAAACTAACCTTACCTAACCTAACCTAACCTAACCTAACCTAACCTTACCTAACCTTGGCTGACACCGACTCAAAAAATAACAGAAATCGTAACTACAAAAATGGAAATTGATTTTTACTTTTTAGTGCTTTTTCTTTGAAGTCGGTTATTTTTTTTGTTAATTTTTTTTATTTGTTTATTTTTAGTGAATCTGAAGTACACTTTTTAATTCGTACACGTCCTTTCCAATAAAAAAAGAATCACCGAAATCGGTTGGCGTTATATTGAGTTATTCGTCCATTTGTCGCGCACAAATTAATACAAATTTAAGACTTTTATTATTTTCTCATGGATATCATTGTCAGAACTTAACCAAATTAAAATGGGACCACTTGGGAAACACTAGTTATGAGGTAACAAACATAAAAAAAAAACAAAAAAAAAACATACAGATGAATTGATAACCTCCTCCTTTTTTTGAAGTCGGTCAAAAATACAACAGAGCATCAAAAGACCTCAGGGCTTCATTCACACCACTAATAATATCTTGTGAACCGCGTAGAATATGATAGCTTTATAAAGAAAACAACCACACGTTTGAGCGAGAAATGGCACAAGCGATTCTCACAGATAAGCAGGATGGGCCAACACAAAAGTGCAAATTTTGGCATAAGAGCAGTGTCATCCAGAGTAAGAGGCACAAGAAAGAAGATACAAAGCGCCGGATTTGAAGACGGTGCTGGTATCTTCCGCATCAGTCCCACGAACAAGAACTTGGCTGAAGCTGCTATCTAAACTTATGCTTTACTATTACTTTTTCATTATGCGATAATTGTGTATGCGAAGACTTGAAATAGTATGGACAAATTGATACAATAAAAATTTAAAAAGAAGGAACATCAGAGCATTTAAAGACACGTTCTAACTTTAATTTCATTCTGCAAACAGCAATCCAAAGTAATAAAAAAATAAACACGATCATTTGATTTCATTCCAATTAAAAAATAAAGTTTATTACACGCTAACGTTTTCTGAGAGGCAATTAAGTAACTTAAAACTTAACAAATGTTGTGAGAAGTACTGTGACTTTGACTTTAAGAGAGAAATTAATACATTATTATGCGAACTCTAGACGCTAATAGAGATGCTCACGCTCATCAAGAAGTCTAGTTTATTTGAGCCAATTAGCGAAGGAAACATTGTACGAAAATTAGCCTCTTAAGGTAGGCCCGTGAGTTAAAGAAAATTACGCTTTCCATGCAAACGTAATAAACCTTTTAAAAGAAAACCACTTTTTCAATTTACTCAACATTTGATATCAGATATCATGCGGTAATTTATCTGGGTCTCCCAGTTTTTTTTAAATATGTATTTTTTGTCAAATAAAATAAAGTTGCATGAAGATTTTCTTTCTTGCTGTCTTTTGAAAATCCTGGTACTCGATAACAAATATCAAGATAATTGAAAAAGTGGTTTTCCCAGTGGCGCAAGGCCTTGCGGTTCGATAAGTTTGGTAAAGCAACTCTGAGCGCAGTTAGGTTTAGATGGGTTACCATTTTCAAGCGCTGAGGCTGGCCGTGGTTCGGATTCCACGTATCGTACTATAGGTCCTTAGGAATGTGATATGTATGTATGTATGTATGTATAATCGACCGTGAAGCAAGGACACATTCATTTAAGAAAGAGCCCAGTAAAAAGAACAACTTTACAAATATACTGCAATTTCAAACCAATTTCGCCACCGGCTGGATGAAATGAATGCCTCCTACTCACACAGTGTTTAAGATTATACCTACATACATTTATTTAAAGCTTCATCTGCGTTGCGGACATTTGCTTCACGGGTCCTGAGATTTGATCATTTAAAAATCTCCCCTGGTGACCAACCACAGATCATTTATATTTAGCAAAATAAATGAAGGCAGACTACAAACAATCAATGCATTAAAAAATTCAAGGATTGACCTGATTTATGATGTTCTTTCTAAACAACATTAAGAAAACCTTTAAAAAATAACCCTTTTTGTCAGGATTCAATGGTATCTATATATATATAAATAAACTAATAATAAATCTGTAAGGGGTGTTCATGGAGTTAGTTGCTTTGTTTTCTAAGATACTTCGTTTGTAGACTTTATGTATGATACTAAAACTAAATTGACGATTTTTAGAAACCATTTCTGTATGTATGTATGCATGTATGTTCCTCCATAATTCTTAAGCCGATCATTCGAATTAGATGAAATGAAACTTAGTGGGGGGGCCGAGCCAAATGTTCTGTCCGCAAATGCTTTTTTTTTTAAATAGCCACCAAATGTCAGCGAAGCTCTAAATGTGAATTATTGGATGTTTCTCATTAAATCATGCTATTTCGGCTCAAACGATCTTGATAAAATTTGGTAGATGGATACATTGTCCTGGACCAGTTTGACCCTATTTTGGACCAGCCATGAGGGCTATATATTTTTATCTATGAAATAATTTAGCCAACACTAATCCGAGCGGAGCCGGGTACCGCAGCAAGTTTAATATAAAATGTAAGGGGAAGATACTTGGAGACGAAAGCTTTTCACTTTTGATCGGCTTTCGCGACCGCGGGAATGTGGTTTTCCAAAAAAGGGGCGGGACCCGCCGCCGCCGCAGAGAGCGGTCCGGCGAGCTCGGCCTGCGGGCATTCATTTGTTCACATCTACCACAGAAGATAAATTAAAGGAGAAGTGTCGCGTGGTCGTTGCACGCGACGCCACCGTGTGGACAAATTGTGCATACAATCGTATGTGAAGCTTGCGGCGCGTCGTATGCCACGCAGTCCAAACATCGCCACCGCTCCCGAAATGCGTTCGCCAAGTCAGTTTAAGCCTCCAATACGTTGGCGACTATGTTTGTGTGTGGCATGTCCGCTTGAGTTGGGTTTGTCCTTTCAGAAAATTGGAGGCAACGGGTCTCATGGGCGCGCTCGATGGCAGATCTCCTTCCTTTTGTGATCTAAGATCTCTACACAGGTGGCTTACTATTCGGATTTTGTTTTTATTTATTTGCAAATACTTTAACTATTTACACCGAATATACTAAGTTAAACATATAACCAGAGGGGGAACGCAGCAAGTGTCATAGGGACTTTTCCACAGTCGGTGCCCATGGAGGAGATTTTTTACATAGTCTAATGAGCACCGCTACTATAAATTAATTATGTCATTGTTTTTAACAAAATAGGTAGTTCTTATTTCTGGACTTTTTAATAATCGTGTTTATTACTGAATTAAATTTAACCAAAGTAAATATAACAAATGTACCTTGTAGGGTTTCAGCATTTTCCGCAGCTCTCCGTTCTCGTTTAATTTCTCCACGGTGTCAGCATCCTGAAAATGTAAAGTAACCATTCAATACCATTTACCATTATAGGTCCAATTTGAAATGTACTGAGAATATTACAATATGTGCGATCCACCAGTCATTGCTCGCAATGGCTTGATTGATGTTTGTACATTAACAGTAAATAGGTAAAATGGGCGACTCTTAATAATTAAATATTAATTATTGAAACTGAAACGATAACACCGTTATTTGTCTCTTTCTTTGCTTGTCTTTTTCTTCGTTAAAAAGAAGAAAGGCATTAGTGCCAACCTTCCCGCCGGAATGCAATAAAATGCGTTTGGACCGAAATACAACAGTGTGCGCCGATTTAATCAAAATATTAATCTAGTGCAGTCTGCGATTGCGATTGCGATTGTGATTTTAAAGATATGATAAAGACAAACATTTTTGGGGGGCGCTGGAAAATAATAGATTCTCAAAGTGGGCGGTAGACGAAATAAGTTTGAGAACCTATCTAGTGGTTTAGGCGTAATATATATATATATTTATATTTACTATATGTAATATAATATATACTTATATATAATATAAGTTTACTTGACGACTGGGGCTTGTGAAATATTATTCCGCCCGACTTTGAAGTTTCTTGGGGTAATATAGCGGAATGAATTTCCGTTCCTACCGTGTGTCCCACGAAAACAACTTTTATTATTTATGTTTCTTTTAGTATCCATAGACAGTACACTCCACTCGGAGTTATATTAAAACTTTTATCCACGACATTATCGTCACTTCTATTTGTATCATCATTGGCGGTACATTCCATGACAAATGCGTGCACAATGCAGTCTCAAAATACACTGTGAAGATAATGTAGTCGACTCGAATCCGTTATAATGCAATTTTCTAATTTATCTTCGTTATGTCTTAGGAAACAATGTCGTAGACCCATCATGCGACCACTCAAAGTAAACGCCCCGACCTGATCTACCTGTCCGTCATGTCAAAAATTTTTTCCGTTATATCTTGGGCAACACTGGTCGTAGATCCATCATTTGAACATTGCAATAAATTATAACATTGCATTATAGTCGATTCGAATCCGTTATAATGCAATGTTCTATTTCCATAACAAGAGCAAGAATATTTCGAGCAATCATAGCAAGAAGGGTAAAAAAGCCGATCAGAGTATGCTGCACATCACTCAGTATAAATGTAAAAAGTCTAGACGAGTCGGGACGAGAAGTCAAGTAAGGCAATAGAGATCTTTGGTAGGCTTTCCATTAAGATTGTTTCATGCATATATATATAGTGATCAGAATTTGATTAAAGAAAAACATTACATTAAGCTTTAGACTTTAGATCAGTAGTTATGTAAATGTCATTGAGTGGCAACAGTAACTGTTAATTTTAAGTTAAGCGGTTTTTGGATCATTGAAATCAGACGTTATAGAAAATATTTTTGATCTATATTTCGGATCACTTGTCCGCTGCGGAAACCAACTGAGCTATCCAGACCATTGCGTCACTTGGCGAATGCACCGCTATTAGATGGAGCCCATTTCGTGTATTAATTCTACGTTATGCCAAATCGACACTTTGTCCGCGCATTTACAAAATCAATGCTTTAGTCTGTACTAATCTTCATGGAAATTACCGTTAAAACCTACAAGATATGAGAACTTTTTCCCTGATAGTAATAATTAAAACTTATAGATATACCTGTCGGCGGGGCCCTCCCCCTATTTATCACTTCCTATTTATATTTACCTATTTTTTTATGCGACCTGACATGAATGGCTAATACTAAACAACTGCCGTTATGATATTAGTCCAATACACCTCATTCCCGAAGGAATTAGGTGCCATGCCAGGACCTTCCCTTTATGAGCACATTGAACTGGATGGAAAACGCGGACCATTTTTTATTGCCGCTTCGACCATCTTTTCATCCAATGCGATGGTACCAACCCGGGCGGGCTTGAACCCTACCACCTAGTAGGGGAAGGGGACCTACAGTTTTACATGGATTCCAAACCATGAAGCAGCTCGCATTCGTGACGAAATGCACTTATCGAACTCGGAAAGAGAAATAAAGTGGTGCACGTTGGAATTGAACCCAGACCTCTGGTACGCTAGGCCAGTCCCCGCGACACTAGTCTACGAGCCGCTCAATAGAGAAATTCCTTACGTTTTTGACAACTGTGGGCTCACCGGTTTTATTTTTAGAGGCCCAACTACAAAGTGTAAGCTTTTCCTTGTTCGACGAGGGTGGTGACATGACAGTGTAGAGATGGATGAGGCGAGCCAGCCGATAAACCTTCAAACTTGAGCTCTTAGCATTATTGCCTCGGGAGGCCAGTACATGCAAAATTCCCGGCAACATTTATCGTTAAATTTATTGAAAATTTCACAGAGGAACTAAACTAGAACGACCGTATAGGATATCGTTTCATATTTTTAGGTTTCTTAATAAGCGTTTTTACAAACATGGTTATAGGAAAAACTTGGCATGGAACCTTTTATCTGTCAATTCAAGCCCTAAACTAATGTGACGTGTTTATTACTACTTTTTATTTATTATTACATACAAAATAATAGTCTAAATCATATAATTGTTGCATACAAGTTTTTCCGATAACTATGTTTGCATAAAAGTGCTTATGAAGAAAACATAAAATAATCGAATACGGTCGTTCTAAGATAGTATGTGTAAAAATATTTAATCAATTTGCATGAGTGCAATGTTGGGGTGGAGTTATCAATATTATAGCGACAGCAACAACATATTATTGTGATAAATTACTTAAACTCAAATGCATTGCATTTTTTATAGGAAATCCATTTCCAAAGGTAATTCGACACCTGAGCTTCTATTAAGAATTACAAATAACGTATACAACTACCATCATTGAATACAGCAGGCATTTGAAGGATATGCTAAATTGGTCGTCCACATAATTTTATTAGTGTGTAGAAATATGAAATTATATAAATGTGTTGAAAATATGAATGCAAATATTACAAGTCAAGCATGACTTATCACTAAATTTTCGCTAGCTTGCAGAATTGAATAGAGTTTTTGATGGATACATTAAATCCTTCAAATGATCTATTTATTGGTGTAAGCTAGCAAAATAGTATGGTACTATAGTACACACTTTATGTTTGTGTCGATATAATTATTTAGCAGAAGTACGCATTTCTCATGTTTCTATGCACGACGGTGAGTGAGGATAAATTAATTACGAAACCCTAAGGAACCCGGAACTCCTTTCTTGATAAACTGCGAGACGTGGTCCTACTCCGAAAATCCGTCCCTCGAGACGGAATACGGATGGAGGGTCTATTTGCTAATGAAATCCATCACTGCTTTGTGGTGAACTTGCACGTGGTGTTTTTGTGGAGCTATGAGTTGAGTGTATGAATAATGCATCGATATTAAAATAGTTTTATCAAACTTGACGAGGGCATTATACACCTGACATAGGTTAAGTTGACGATCGTTTTACAATTGTAATGCTATAAATTACATTAATTTATATTATTGCATGATTAACTTTGTTAGTTGTTAGTAATTTAAACTGAGGGTTGCTGTTTCTATTGTTCTTTGTTCTTTGCCTTAATATGTTCTACCAAGGAATTGTTTGGCAGTAGCATTTAGATCTAAGTGTGTATTTCATAATTGTGGATGGAAAATTATGTTATGTAAACCCGTGAAGTTTCTTTGCGGGTTCTTCTTTACTGGGTTGATCGAATCCGCGGATCTTTTTGCCGTAACTTAGTGTAGTTTAAATAAATTAAATACATTTAAAAAGGTAAGAGGATTTTGATAGACAGATTGATTGGCATACGCTTTAGCAATACTATGTCTTCTGGATTAGGTTTTACATAATCACTACATAAAACATAGTTATTAGGGATCTGTACCCAGGGCCCGATCTAGCTATTTAGCCGCTCCGGGCACAGATCATTTTCGCCGCCCTTTACGTACACAAAATATTGTTGTGATTAATTGAAAATTTATGTGTGGCGCTTGGAAATTATAAATGATTCAGACAATTTTCTTTTTTGTGGTACAAGATCACATATTTATCTAGTGAATATCCGTGAAACATATATTAATTCACATTATAAAAAATACTTTACAGGTCAAAACCTAAATTTCGCTTCGTCGCGCTCGATTTTCACGCCCATATAACAATGAACCCTAACGCAAACTCAATGCTTCCGGAGATAGCTATTATCGTTTATCGTTTGCTAAACGCTGGAGTCAGTTGGAGCCTTAACTAAAGGAACAATAAAAATGTTTCATCAAAATCGTTTCAGAAGTAAAAAATATTAGGACCAAGCTGTTTAAATGTTTATTATGGTCAATTGGTTCACATGTTCATATGGTACGTATGAAAAAGACACAACAAAAGATTTGTTTTAAAATTTAATACTGATAAAAAACCATTATGTTACTTCAAAACAAATCAGTATTTTTTAAATAATACAAATATGTGTTAATTAAACAGTTTTTCGGAGAACATTAAATCCTACCTCGTAATTATAGAAAAATATTTTCGCACTTTTTGTTCCGCAAAATCTTTAATAATATCTGATAAATTTATACAGACGCAAACCTTGTGTTTTATTGAAATCATAGCTAATCCAGATAATCTATTCTGCGTCATGGTGGATCGCAGATATTGTTTTATTATTTTAAGTTTACAAAAGCTTCTTTCACCACCTGCAACTATTATTGGTAAAGTTAAAAGGATCCTGAGCCATACTGATATTTGGACCAAATCTTAAATCTGTTACAAATTTCAAAACATCTTGGGGAGATAAATTACTATTTAAAAACATACATACAACTCCTCACAAAGTTCTAATGCATTTATATCACTTAAGTTCTCTTGAGTTCAAATAGCCTCGAGGTTCTTACAATGTTCTAACAATTAATTTTTTGGGACAAGGCATATATGTTATACAAAAAACCGGCCACTTGCGAATCGGACTCGCACACGAAGGGTTCCGTACCATCGCACAAGATTTAACCAAAAAAAACACGTTTTTTGTATTTTATTTTTAATATTGTTTTAATTTTACATATTTGTTGTTATAGCGGCAAAATAAATACACACTCTGTGAAAATTTCAGCTGCCTACCTAATACGGTTCATGAGATACAGACCTATGACAGACGGACGGACGGACAGCGGAGGCTTAGTAATTCCGTTTGGCACCCTTTGGGTACGGAACCCGGAAATGGTGGCCTCCATACAGATATCGTGTTGTTTTTAATATGGTACGAAACCCTTTGTGTGCGAGCCCCACTGCACTTGGCGGGTTTTTATTTAAAACGCGATATGTCATACGTCAGGCCCTTATACCTGTTAACGGAGGTATAGATCAAACGTTAACCAGGTGTCTCTGACGCTATCATTCTTAGTTCAACCTTTTTTAGGGTTCCGTATCCAAAGGGTGCCAAAGTTACCCAAAGGAGCCGGTACTTTTTGCGGATCCCTACTTTTTCTTTCTTTCTTTCGAACAAAAATAATTCAGTTAAGGTGGCCCAACCCGGCGGGCCTAACTCATTCGCGGGCACGGTACAAAACCGTGCTGTTGCGCTCTGGGACCTTCTCTGTTTCTAAGAATAAGACAGGTTCCGTGATGAGGAAGATGCAATATGTCCACAAAAAAGACAATGTGCATAGTGTATGATTTGGTAAGATTTACGAAAATTTGAATTTAAAAACGACTTATAGCTAAAAGTAAACCACGACCGCTGTAATCAAAAATCTAACAAAAACCAAATAGATCATAAATCTTGATTAAATAAGCTATGTTTGATGACTAATCTTTTTACGATGTTCTTACTTTATCATTGCGTAATCCACCTCCAAAAAAAACGCGCGAAAAATTCGAACTTTCGGACATTATAACTTAGAACCCAAATACAATTTTACAATGCCAACGGTCATCAGACATCTAGTTCGATCAAATAAAGCTATTTTAAGCAAAATTTGGGATCACGCCCATATTTCTTATATGGGCGTGATCTTCTTTCCCCGTTTGTATGGGGAGTTGAGCGGGATGGTCCACCTTAAGTAAAATACTTAAATATTTCCACTATTCAACCTGGAGTTGGTTGGAAGGTGGCGCATAAAATTCTCAACCTGCCAACTTGGGTGGTGGATGGATTTTGCCGCCCCTCATTTTTTGCCGCCCTGGGCAAATGACCGGCTTGCCCCCCCCCCCCCCCCCTAGATCGGGCCCTGTCTGTACCAAGATAGGTGGGTTATAACGTAATGCGTGTTTTTCCCGGAAGTACTTTGCTCGTCATGCTTTAATTAATTATTATACAATTTAAGGTAAATCAGCATAGATGTATTATTTTCTCGTCCTTATGAAGACAAACATAATAGGTCGGGGAAAAAGTCTTTTCGCATTATAGTATGTATGAACTTGTAATAAAATCTCTTTGGCTATACTATTTGTATCTGGCTGGTTTTGGTATCATTGAAAGTTTAAATTTTAAAGAACATAATTCCAAATTCAAATTAGGAAAATGTGTGATTCTCATTTGTTTTTCGTACTGTCAAAATGAGTGAATCTAATGAAGAAATTCGATACATTTTAAAATTTTACTACAAAAAAGGTAAAAATGCAACGCAAGCCGCGAAAAAAATTTGCGATGTTTATGGACCTAGTGCAGTGTCTGTGAGAGTAGCACAAATTTGGTTTAAGCGTTTTCAATCCGGAAATTTTGATGTCAAAGATGCACGTCGCTCTGGTCGCCCTATTACGGATAAAATGGATGCCATTTTTGAAAAAGTGGAGCAAGATCGGCATATCAGTAGTTACGACGTAGCTGAAGAACTAGGAATTGACCACAAAACAGTTTTGGCGCATTTGAAAAAAACTGGGTACACAAAAAAGCTCGATATTTGGGTACCTCACGAGCTCACTGAAAGAAACCTAATGAACCGTGTACTCATTTGTGATTCTTTATTACGACGTAATGAAACCGAACCATTTTTGAAGAAGCTGATAACTGGTGATGAAAAGTGGATCACGTACGACAAGAACGTGCGAAAAAGGTCGTGGTCAAAGGCCGGTCAAGCTTCACAGACTGTGGCGAAACCCGGGTTAACTCGCAACAAGGTGATGCTGTGTGTGTGGTGGGATTGGAAGGGCATTATTCATTATGAGCTGTTACCACCAGGCAGGACCATCGATTCTGAACTCTACTGCGAACAACTGATGAGATTAAAGCAAGAAGTTGAGAGAAAGCGGCCGGAATTAATCAACAGAAGGGGTGTGGTTTTTCATCATGATAACGCTAGACCTCACACATCTTTAGCCACTCAGCAAAAACTAAGAGAGTTTGGCTGGGAGGTGTTAATGCATCCGCCGTATTGTCCTGACCTTGCACCTTCAGATTTCCACCTGTTTAGGTCTCTTCAGAATTCTTTAGGCAGTGTCAGGTTAACATCACGAGAGGACTGCCAAAACCACTTGTCGCGGTATATTGATCAGAAGTCCCAATATTTCTATAGCAATGGGATCATGTCCCTACCTACAAGATGGCAAAAAGTTATCGAACAAAATGGTACCTACATACTTTAGTTAAATGTAAATAAACCATATTAAAAAATGTTTTGAATTTTCTTAAAAAATGCGAAGAAACTTTTTCCCCAACCAATAAATAAAAAATTAAGTTCCAAGAAGCATGCAATGTTCAAATATTGTAAGTTACGGCAAATTAAACTTACAATTAAAAAAACTATTTCACTATCAAAAATATTGTTGAAAATATAATTTGAATAATGAATCATAAAGTTAGTAAGAGTCCGAAATTGCGACAAAAAATGTTTGATGGGGAAGGTAATATATAAGATGGAAAATTATTATTTTAATTTTCTAAATACTAAGTTTTTCAGTTTCAGTTTCTTTATTTCCTCCATTAGATGTATATTACACACTCGGATTCGTCATTTTTTTTTTCCTTTTTTTCCTGTCGGTTCGATTACTTCTGGCGAAGAAGAGCCGACAAGAAACTTCGTCAGGTTGGTCATTGTATTATTATTTTTTCCAGTGATACTTACAAACTAGTTTACAGTGATTGATTGATTACTACTGCTCACAAAGAACATTACTATAAGAACATTATATACATTGGTGAGGAGCAAACTCTTGACTACTATAATGACATCTTATTCTAAATTAATACGAATTATGATCTAAATTATTCAGGTGTAAAAAGCCATCGTCATTTTTGATACAAGGTAATATCAAATTAAATATAAGTTAGTAAATAAACAAATTCATACTACAATGTAGTACCCATGTCAGAGAAAATAATAATAGAAAATAATAGTAAAAAAAATAAAAAAAACACAATACTGAATTGTATCGATTGTCAAGTTGTTAGCTTAAAAAAAAAAAATAATAAATTGGTAGTACCGTGTTAGGTACCCGGTCAAGCATGTAGTCATGAGCTTTAATTTAAACAAGTTTTCTATCTAATAAGGCTTCCTGGATAGTGTAGTAGCTTTTTTTTATTAATACTGATTTCAATTTGCTCTTAAAACATTTATCTCCTAATTTCCTAATCTCCTCTGGAATTTTGTTGTATAACCTAATACTATTGCATATAAAACTTTTTGAAAATTTTGATGACCTATGCTTAACATTTTGTAAATCAGTTTTATGTCTGGTATCGTAGTCATGTACATCAGCATTTAAGGTATTATGGTGCTTATATTTCCTAGCATGGCAGATATTTTGATACACATATGCGCTAGGTAGGGTCATAATTCCTATTTCGCTGAATACATTCCTACAAGAATCTATAGCTTTCATGCTAAGAATACAACGCAAGGCTCTTTTTTGCAAGACAAATATTCTATTTGCTTCTGCTGCATTTCCCCAAAACATTAGTCCATACAACATGAGACTATCGAAGTAAGCAAAGTAGACAGTTTTTGCAGCTTGCGTGCCACAGAGTTCCTTGATTTTTTTAATGGCATAACAGGCTGAGCTCAGTTTACCAGCAAGACTGTCTATATGGGGTTTCCAGCAGAATCTATTGTCAATTATTAATCCCAGAAAAGTTAATTCATTAGCCATGTTTAACGATAATTCCTCTACAGTATTGGTTACGTCTTCATTATTTTTACGCCTATGTGCCCCAAGAACAAAATGCATTACATTCGTTTTATTAGTATTTAACAATAGATTATTGTGTTCAAACCATGATGTGAGCGACTTAATTACTGACAAGAAAACCTCCCGTAGTTCAATTATATTTTTGTTTTTCAAAACTACTGAGATGTCATCTGCAAACATAACTAGTTCTATGTCTTGCCCGATTGAACCGGAAATGTCATTCACATAAATCAGAAAGAATAATGGACCAAGGATAGAGCCTTGCGGTACTCCTATTGTAACAGGGTCAACATCCGATTTTATACCACTGACCTCACATATTTGTTTTCTGTTTTCTAGGTATGTTTCACATAAACGTAGCTCTTTTTCTCTTACTCCATAATACTCTAATTTTAATAACAATATATCATGTCTAACACAGTCAAATGCCTTTGATAAGTCACAGAAAATGCCATATGTGTGCTGAGAATCATCCAAAGATGTTAATAAAGTTTTTATCATAGATGCAATGGCATCTCCTGTTGACTTACCTTTGCGAAATCCAAATTGTCTGAAATTTAGTAGATCGTGTTTAGTGAAGAATTGAGTCAAACGTTTTTCCATAACTTTTTCAAAAACCTTGCTGAAAACTGGTAGTAAGGAGACCGGACGGTAATTCTCAACATTATTGTGACATCCTTTTTTATATAATGGTATGACCTTTGCTATTTTGAGGGAATCGGGAAATGTGCCATTTTCTAGACATTGATTTATAACTTGTTTTAGAGGATTTATGACACCTGTTAATGACTTTAGTAATTTGGGGGAAATATTCCAAAGATCTTGAGAACGTTTAGACTTAAGGTCTCTAAGAATGTTTTTAACTTCTAAGTATGTGACAGGATCGAAAGTAACTGATGCAGTGCTACGTGCTGTATAATCCTGCAGGTGATTTAATGCTAACTGTGTGTTGGAGTCAATTTTATTTGTTGAGGTTTTAGCCACTGAAGTGAAGTATTTATTGAAGTAATTTGCAATCTTACAACCATCAGATACAATGTCTGCCCCAATTTTTAATTTAAATTTGAGTATTTTCAATAATAGGTGCTTTGCCCGTTTCTTCTTTGATTATACTCCAGGCCATTTTAATCTTGTTTTCGGAATTTAGTATTCTGTCCCTTAAAAACAACTGTTTTGCCCTAATTGTGACCTTTTTAAAAACTTTGCTGTAGAGAGATACATATGACTTAAGGTCTGTACTTTTGTTTAACTTCAATAAATCATACAATAGAAATAATTTTTCCTTTGAAACCATGATACCACGTGTAGCCCACTCTGCAAACTTTTTTTTGTTTGATATTTTTATGCGTTTTAGTGGCATATGCATATTTATATAATTCATGAAGGTATTAAAAAACTGTTTAAAAGAATTTTTTTCAGAAACCTTACCAAATTCAGTATTCAAGTCCATATTTAAGGATTCAATTCTATGCTTATTTACAGTTCTTGTCACTTTGAATGAATGTGTGACATTCATTTTGCATTCATTTTTTACAGTTATCAACTGGGCATAATGGTCTGACTGTATACCTGTAAATACCTTTGATCCATGGACTTGACTATCAGTAAAAATATTATCTATACACGATGCACAAGTGTTAGTCACCCTCGTGAACTCAAATATTGTTTGTTGAAGCAAAAAACTATCGAATAAATCCGAAAATTCATGTTTTGCCCCTGCATCTAATGAGAAATTTACGTTAAAGTCCCCACATACTATTATTGATTTGCTATTGTTTTTGTTAATTTTGTATAAACATTCTTCTAGTATTTTAAACCTAAATGTATGAATAAGAATTGCGCCCGAATTTCAACCCGAATATTTGCTTCCAATATTAATATACGCAATGTTTATTTGTCAAGAACTATTTCTGCCGTTCAAAAAATAAAGCTTATGGTGCAGATGTACCACACATAATTATAAGTACGTGATAATTTTACGCTTTGTGAGTTAATTATTGAGCCACCTTAGTTACCAAATGTAAATTATGCATGTAAATACTACGAGATATCTGTTATTATTCGATTATCATTAGATACATCCTAACCTTACCGTGCCTAGTACATTAAATACCCAACCAAATCGTGTCGAAGATCCATAATATCACAGTAAATTTGCCACAAGAATAACATGTGATTAAATACATACATAAATACACTCGAAAAACATAACCCTTCTTCTTGCGTAGTCGGGTAAAAAAAGGAAGAAAGCGCGCAATACATTAATACATATTGCTCGCTTTCTTCACTTTTTCTTTGCATATAGAACTGAGAAAATGACACTATCTTTAACATTGCTTGAGATGTCACAATTTCAATAGTGTCAGACAATGCGTTCCGCGGACAAGCGAGAAAAACTCGAGTGCACACGAAAATGCCTATTGTGAGCGCCTTATCGCCGGAAGAATTTACGATTTTCCGAAAGCAAGCGGCGGTGTTGCGCCGATCGAGACTCCATTGTCGGCGAGGATAGTTCTCGGAAAATCAAGTATCGCTTCATACCGGGAATATGAGAAAATTATTCATCTTTAAGTAAAATTTCAGTACTTGAAAATAGTTTTGAACCGTAAAGATAATTTCATTTTTATTGCAGCCGTGTGTTATTACGAGGTGTAATTTCGGAAATAAATATTTTAAAATAATAAAATGTAAGCTGAACAACAAATATACACACATACATATACAGGTTGAATTTATATGGGTAATGCATGAATACTTGAAAATTTGAATCAGATTATTAAAAATCAACATTTTCCTTGCAGTATAACATAACTTCACAGTATTTGTTTATAATAAGCGACACTATTGACTGGTGCAATAATACAGGTGGCATTATTTTTCTCAAAATAAACGATTTCGATTCCCAACTTGGAAAACGAATTTTTAAAAAATCCAATAATGCAGTTTAATTTTTTATCCAAATCGGCTTCACGACTAATTTCAGTGCTTTTCGCTATTTTTAACCTACTTAATTTCTTATAGTTTCAGATTTGGTTTTGAAGGCACATTTTAAAAATTAGTATAACTTCACGCTGCTTTCCCGAAAGGGGTAGGCAGAGATGATATAGCGCATATGGTACAATCGTAGCACATCTTTGGCTTCATCTACAGACATACATATTTTCATACATGGTTTACGATTACGGGTGTTACGTATCCGACCTTATCACATCGATTTAGTCGCGATACGTTCTCCTAGGCCGCCCGGAAACGACACTTCGCTGATCTGTAAATTGGTTTATTCGTCATTATTTTGTTCACCCATTCCTTCCTCATATCTAACAACAATTATGTCTTGCAATACCCGTCACCTTCAGAAAAACCTTAGCTACCCAACATTAAAAAAACCGTGCCAACTATTTCTTTCCATAAAACAAATTGCTAGAAATGTAAATTCTCTTGTTAATGGAAATTTAAATGGCGGTCTTTCTCGTGCTCAAAGGAGTCTCCGTAGCCAGTTAACACTTTTATTCAATCATAAAATTAAACACCCTCTTAGTAATCTAACTATGTTCGTTTATTCAAGGGCTTCCAATGCTTCCGTTAGTATGCCTGATGAGCATCTAGAATACCGTTGTCATTTAGAAATCAAATAGGTATATTAATTTAAATATTTACTGCTGTTCGCCATAATACTTAAATTGTATGAATACTCAGCTTACCACGAAAACGGCGTAAAGAAGTAATATTTACACTGTCTATTCGTACAATGTAGGTACTATTTAGGTAGTTAACCAATCACCAATCGAGTATGTTTACATGAATCTATTAATTCTGTGGTTTTTATTAAAATTGAAGTAGCCAGGATTTTGGGTATTATTTTTTACTCGAAAAAATATTTGAAAGTCACACTAAGAATGTAAACATATGTTCTTTCTAACGTGCATACATAATAAAGAACATGCAACGCCACCGTAAGGAAAACAAAGAAATGACAATGAAATTGCTTCCTGTGTTTCTAATGTTTTGGAAAAACTCCTTTGTTAAGGTTAATCTTGTTTATCGAGGCTTATTAAGATATTGACTGTGTATTATACAATACACTAATATATCTAAGAGATCTCTAAGATAGCTCGATAAAACATAAATAGAATAGATCTACGGCCTGACTGATAGGGATTGAACATATATATTGTGATGTGTGCGAAGAACCACCTCAATCCTCCGTGGAAGAACCTTAAATATTGAAAATAGGAAATTTTAGTCAAACAAAACGTACCTTTATTCTTGAAAGTAATTATAACTGAATTCAAATATTAATGCCTCACCCGGGGATCGACCGAATAAGTACGAAAATAAGCAATCTGTAATTTTTTAGCGCAGTCGATAGGGCCAATAATAAAGATCTAATAGCTCTAATAAAAAATGTATATTATAAAATTTAATTTTATACACACTAGAACACAATGAAATCTTAAAATCGCATGGGGATAGTAATAAATAAAAAAAAATTAACTAAATTATTTATTTTAATAGGATATATGGGATATTTTCTACTATGGGATTTACTGTATTTAATTATATTGGTGGTCTAATTAACCGCCCTGATTCGATTCGCACTCCATGAATTATCTTTACTTATGTAGAATTTGTTTTACATTTACATAAACTTTTATTGTAATGTTAGCGCCAACTTTAAATGTCAATAATTATGATTTTAAAACAAACAACAGGTTCAGATCGGAACTGACTTCACGCCTGTCTTGCTGCTAGATTTAATCATGTGCGAAATACTATGCTTTAGGTGAAGTTGTTACTCAAAATTATTATAGATTCAAGATATCTAAAACTATCAGATTACATAATTTGACGTCCCGATTTTAATTGTAAAACTCAAACAAGCTGACATAATCATAAATTTTTGTCAGTCGAGAAACATATTCACTGGCTCGGTCTAATTCGATCAAATCATTTGAGGATTGTTCGCGTGAAACATTATCAAGCTGAAATGAAGTTTTTGTGAAATCCCAAAAGGATTTTTCCTAGTAATGATCAACCGACACTGGAATGAGAAAACATTAATATTAAAATAACACTAAGAAAATCAATCATCATAAAGAAGAATTGTATTAAGGGAAAATGAAATTAATTCAAACTACAATTATTTTAATCTCCAACGAAATAGTTTGTCATACACGTATTTGCTTACTCCACATTGCGGTTCAATTACTCCATTTCCAATTAAATATTTACCATTTAAAAGTTGGTACATTTTAAGAGATAAATAGATTCATTTAATTGAGTCTGTAAAGGAGCATTATTACCGCGTCGACAAATATATTCCCATGCCAGTTTATTAAATCGCTAAGCTTTAGCCTGACATTTCTTAACTGAAATTGTTTACGAAACATTTTGATTGAATATATATAAGGGGTATAGTATAGAGAGCCATATATTGGTAGGGTTAGTTACTATACAACCTGAAATATATTTAGAAAGTAGTTTTATATATAGAATAGATAGACGGATATAGATATAGAAATAAAATGTGTTCACCCCTAGAATACAAGAATTCGTTACTTCTTCGAGACGATAAGCAAACCCGACTTGCATAATTTGCTAAACCACGATTAATTTAAATAAAAAAATTAACGACAACCGATAAAATATTTACCCTCGATACGTAAACATGAACAAACCTCCAATATCATGTTCCTACTAACACTCACTTTACTTCTATTAAATTCACGTATAAATTGGACTAATTACCTCCCCACTTAGGCTTTTATTATTGAAATATTACTACCGTACCTTGTAAACATTCAATTTCAAATAATTATTGAGTATTATTTATTTAAAACAATATACATTGGTATATAATGGTACCCGGAGAACCCGGGGCATTCTACTTAAATAAATAATAACATTTTCTTGACATCGCTAATTTTATGAATTTACTGGATACGACATTACCGTTATTTAGCTATCATGACAGTTGGTTAGAGCAGTGAGCATTTAATCCAAAGGTTGCAGGTTCAAATCCTGCTTCAGCCGAATGTCACCACCAAATACGTTTTCAGATTATTTTCAAAATATGATGCTTAAAATGTAGATGTCGTTGAAACTCAAATTAATTTACTGACATCGGCCCTTGACCGATACAATTTGAAATTCGAATTAACGTTTTTTACTACCATTACATTATTTTTTCATACATTTTTTTATGAAAATCCACTATAGTACTTATCGGTCTGATAGCAAAATTGACTTTTGCTAAAAGACCGATAGTCGCTGCCGGTGATTCTATCTCTGATCACTGTTATGTTAATGTAATTTCGCTAATAACTATGTATATACAAAATACGAATACTTACTATAACGGATTGATAAGAAGCAGCGTAAATAAATTTGTTGAATAGTTCTGTTGAATTTGACTGATTGTTAGACTATTGAAAAATAGGCCCTTATTCTCTACGAAAAATCCTCTAAGTATTAATATTGGTTAAAATCATGTTAGAATTTCTTTACATTCTCAGGTTGTTTTTATATTTTAATAGCGTTGAAACCCCGCGCTTTCATAACAATATTACTTACGAAGCAGCGCAGTAAAGGTATTTTTTAAGTAAGCATCGAGCACTTACGGGCCCTCATTAGGTGACTCCAAGATAAATCCTCGAAAGTATAAAAACGCTCAGCGGAGCGTAATGTCGACAAAGTATCCGAGTCGTTGGCCGTTCGCTACGCTTCCCGGGCCCGCTTCTCCCGCGCCGGGCCACCTGTCTCCCCGCCCGCCCGGCCTGTCTCCCGCCCGCCTAGCCCCCTCCCTCCCCAAGGCCACGTGCTGCGTGTAGCCTTGACCGCGTGCACGCCGCGCCCGGGCAGAGCCTGCAACTGCGAGGGGCGACTCTGGATCCTGCGGTGCGGTGCAAGTGTGTAGCTTAGTGGCGCGGGACTTGCCGTCCATGGCAAACGTTGTCACCGCTTACTTACTCTTTCCAAGTTCTTTTTTTATGTGAGGCGCGGCATATGGCGTTGTCGGGACCTCTTAAGAGGATTATGAGGCGATCGGTTAACTTATATCCGTGATATACGCCTGTAAAAAAATTTACAATTACAAAAAACAAACGTACAGACTTAGCTCTCAGTTGACTTATTTAATGTGGAAAATAAAAAAAAACATATTTAATAATTTTACTGATGAAACAGGTACCAGCGGTTGTAAGGCACTTGATCACCTCATTATCCTCTTAAAATGCCCGACGTCGCGACGCTCATGGTCTTTAAATTTTTCAGGGAGGTTGCCAAAACCATGCCGGCCGGCCAGTTGCTTTTTCACACCATGCTTGAAGGACACCCGGTTGTATTTTGGGGAAAATACCTCTACAGGAAGTTATAATCTAACGTTTAACGACCCTATAGATCAAGGACGAATGCGAGCTTCCATGGTTCGGAATTGATGTAAAAATGCAAGTGATCCTTCTAGGTGGTAGGGTTAAGTCCGCCCAAGTGGGTAACTTCGCTTTCCAGTTCAATACAGCTGTGCCCAAAGGGAATATCCTTGCATGGCACTTAATTCCTTCGGAAATACACCCCGAAGGAATGCGCTACCATGCCAGGACCTTCCCTTTACTAGAACGGCTACACTGCACTGGATGTGAAAAGACATTGTTGTTATATCATTAATTTTAGGATAAATGACATCAACGTACATTTTCACAGAGAGTGTATTTATTTTGCCGCTATAAAAACTAATAGGTAAAAATTCAAAAATTATAAAAAGGAATGGGGGCCGTATAAAAAAACGTGATTGTTTTTATATGAAATGTTGTACGATGGTACGGCCCCCTTTATGTGCGAGTGCGACTCACACTTGGCCGGTAAAATATATTCAGATATATATATATTTTATGTAACTAGAAATGGATAGTTAATACCAGACTGAATTTCAGATATTATCCTAACACAACACATGGGAACTAGGTGCCATGTCAGTTCCTTACTCATATTGCTCGGCTACATTGAACTGGATGGAAAACTCCGACAATTTTCATTTGCCGCTTCTACCATCGTTCATTCAATGCGGTGGTACCAACCCGGACGGAAATTACCCTACCACCTAGTCAGCAAGAAAGGGGACCTACAGTTTTACGTGGAATCCGAAACGGCCAGCCTCAACGCTTGAAAATAGTCACACAACCGTAAATCACAAGGCGTCACACCACTGGACTACCGATATGCAATCATGTACCACTTTTTAATTCAATGAGGTGTAAAAATCAAACAATAAAATTGTTACGCAGTTCGGCATATTTTTTCAAGTACATATTTATAATTCGATTACTTGTCTGTCTGTCACTCGGGTTACAATCCTTACGAAACTGAAGAGGCTTTCAGCTGAAGTAATTTTCCCAGTTCGCTACTGCGGTAGCCTTGTTAGAACCAACTTCGTGAGATAATTTATGCGCGAGCCTCGCATAGTAAGTGGACTGATAAAATATGCAACGATATCAAAGATAAAATGTATCGCACAAAGGACAAAGATTTCATTTTGTTTCCATTTGACTTACCTACGATTGTATTTTTCAATTCCATATATCTAAATGTTAAACAGACGGATACAATACTTCAGTAAGCACGCTGGTTGTTTTAAATTGCTGTATCTAATTTCGGCGAAACCTAAAATATGTTTTTAAGCATCTCGACATAATGTAATCTTGGGATTATATTTCCTTCCTTCTCATTTCATGCGGGACGTTGTGGGTTCAAAACCTCCACGCGGTCATGCACCACTTTACGTGCATTTCGTTACGAATGCGAGCAGAACCCATATCAAACTGCAGGTCCCATTTCCCTACTAGGTGGTAGGGTTAAGCCCGCTCGGGTTGGTAACACCGCATTGGATAAAGTATGGTTGAAGCGGCACTGAAAAATTGCCCGTGTTTTCCATCGCGTGTGTTCTCACAAAAGGAAGGTCCTGGCATGGCACCTAATTCTCACGAGAATGCAGTGTATTAGAGTGCATTAAAAAACGCTCAGCAGAAGCCAAATTATAAATTTGTAGTCGATATTAAATTATTGACTATATACGGACGGACAGCGGAGGCTCAGTACTAGGGTTCCGTTGGTACCCTTTGGGTACGGAACCCTAAAAAGTATAACACAGGGACCCTTGTCCCTTGTCAGAAGAAACACGTTCCAGAACCAAGACTTTCTTCTCTTTTTATTATGTCGACGAGGGTCTTACTTTTCTCGTTCAAATAATAAAGCGCCTTTAATAATGGATAGGTTTTGTTGGTTCGGCTGGAGCGAAGTCCTGGAACGTTAAAAGCCGCCGGTGAGGCCTAACCGCGCGCCCCTAGCGACGGTAAACATCGGCAGGATGATCGTCTTCCCTCCGCTGAAACGCCTGAACTCTGAAACGTTTACAGTGTAATGCCACTCAGAGGAAACAAGGACGGTTAAGCTGGCTACACACCGAGCGCTTTTACATGGTGCAGGCATGCATTGGAAAGCGAAAAGTAAATATACTTTTTCGTAGTAAGCATGTACGTCGCTTATTTCAAGGAATGTGACATGTATGTATGTATAACCGACCGTGAAGCAAGGACGCATTCATTTAAGAAAGATCCCTGTAGGAAGAACTAACTTACGAATATACTGCAAGGCTGGACCTGAACCAACAAAACATACCGTTCGCGGGTATTGCGCCACCATATGCCAGGACCTTCCTTATATTGCTTGGGTACATTGATTGAACTGGATGGCCGGCACGGAAAATTTTCATTGCCGCTTCGACCGTCGCGAATTCAATGCAACGGTAAAAACCCGGGCGGGATTAACCCTACCACCTAGTAAAGTAGTAGTTAGTCCGGTGCTAATCTCGTATTAAATTTTGACAGGTCCTCTCTGAATACTACTGTAAGATTTCTTCTCTAGTTGCGCTGTAAACACAGAATAAGTTAATGACATGTTGTACGGGATCATGCAGGTTGCAATTCAAAAATAAGTCGTTTGGACTTCAAAGGTTTTGTAATTTTGTAAGGTAACAATTATTTTTCGAAAAGATGGAACTAAAATATAGAATTTCAGTAATTATAGTTTTTCATCAGCACATTGTGGCAACAGCCAGTATTTATTTTATATTTTAAAGTAGCGGATGGAGTTTCCAAATTGAGTAGTCGGGTAACCTGTTTTGGTTTTAACCAATTAATCCATTAAATATACACTGCAATGAGAAATCAAAATTTTACCCAAAAATTTATAATAAAATATTACACATAAAACATATTATATGAAGTAAATTTTAAATCAACGAAAATAAAATATTTTAAAACAGATAACCGAATGCCACCAAATCTAACTTATGTCACCTAACCTACCGAAACCTAATAGGTAAATTGTTTTTTTTCCAAGCATAGGTATTCGAAGAGGAGTTCTAGTTTTATAACACATTTCTGAGTTTCCTGATATTGAAACTTTCCTGGGGCGTAAATATTTAATGATATCACATGACTGACGCAGCAGAGAGGTGTATTGAGTAAATGCAAAAGGGGATTCTCCATTATACGAGTACGTTGGCACGTGTAGGCTTCTTGACCTCGGAAACTTTGCATTCGTTCTAAATATAAGTATTTTTTCTTCTATAGATGTTTCCCTTAACATTTAAACTTCTTATAACTAGCTTTAGCACCTGGCTTCGCTCAGTTCGCAACGTACAAAACACGCTGAAAACCGCTTATTTTCAGTGGTACTTTGACATTTCTAACTAGTTACACCGTCAATAAATTAAGCTTGATTTTCAATCCTGTGGGTTTATATTATCCCTATTCAATACAGGTATGACGTAAGCAATCTATCCCTTCCTCTTTCATCTATGGTATTAGTGATACAAACATAACTGCATCACAAAGAGAAATAATGAGATATACTCTAACGGGTATAAGAAAGATAATAATTTACAAAAAAAAAATTAACAAAAAAAATAACCGACTTCAAAGAAAAAGCACTAAAAAGTAAAAAATAATTTCCATTTTTGTAGTTACGATTTCTGTTATTTTTTGAGTCGGCGTCAGCCGGGCACGCCCTGCGCCAATCAAGAGAACCTAACCTAACTTAACCTAACCTAATATAACCTAACCTTGGCTGACACCGACTTAAAAAATAACAGAAATCGTAACTACAAAAATGGAAATTATTTTTTACTTTTTAGTGCTTTTTCTTTGAAGTCGGTTAATTTTTTTGTAATTTTTTTTTATTTGTTTGTTTTTAGTGAATCTGAAGTACACTTACTAATTTGAACACGTCCTTTCCAATAAAAAAAGAATCACCGAAATCGGTTGGCGTTATATTGAGTTATTCGTCCATTTGTCGCGCACATCTTAATACAAATTTAAGACTTTTATGATTTTCTCATGGAAATCATTGTCAGAACTTAACCAAATTAAAATGGGACCACTTGGGAAGCACTAGCTATCATTTAAAAAATTAATCATCAAAATCGGTTCACCCAGGCAAAAGTTATGAGGTAACAAACATAAAAAAAAACAAAAAAAAAAAAAACATACAGACGAATTGATAACCTCCTCCTTTTTTTGAAGTCGGTTAAAAACATGGTAAAATTTTCCGCAAATTTTCCGATCGTATTTGGGATTCATTAAATTCACTACAAATTAATGAGATAATTAAACTTACAAAATATAAAAGATTTCATCCAATTTTTCTCTGCAAAGCAATTTTGTATTTTATATATTTGTATAAGAAATAATATATACTAATAAAGATTACATATTGCTGCCTGAAATATTTTCTCAAAATAATTGCCCCCTATTACATGCATCGGTGACCATTGTGTAGCCTTCCACATGCTATCAAAGAGAGAGCGTTCATATCAAAGCTAATATGCACACCTGAGCGAGGTCATGGGGTCTGGCTTGTGAGAGGGTGTAGCGAAGGGGTGTGCAGGGAATATGTGAGGGTGAGATGGGTGTGTGTACGTGGAGATGCGTGGCGGGTACCGAGCTGGAGGCAACAGGTGGAGGTCGTATCGATTATTGCAGCCGCTTTGGAACATTTTATTCACATTCTTAATTCTGGGGTATGCATTAAGGGACTTATGTAGACTGGACGTTAAAAAAAATTCAGCGAAGTTTCTTCCCAGTCCTGCTTCGCTGTGAATGTTGAATATGACAAATCCGAGAGCAGTGTATTGCCTATGGACGACGAACAAACAATAATCAACAAAAAAAAAAACAATATCATAATATTGTTACGGGAATTTATTGAGTCGATTTTCCTGAAGTTTCCGGCTCTCTTAAGGTGGCCCATCCCGCTCAGCTCCATACAAACGGGGAAAGAAGATCACGCACCTATTACTTGTCAGAGATCCAAAATGATGGTCAAAATAGCTTTATTTGATCGAACTAGATGTCTGATGACCGTTGGCATTGTAAAATTGTGTTTGGTTTCTTAGGTATAAGGTCCGAAAATTTGGATTTTTCGCGCGTTTTATACAATAACTTTGGAAGTAGATTACGCAATGATAAAGTAAGAACATCTTAAAAAGATTAGTCATCAGACAAAGCTTATTTAATCAAGATTTATAATCTATTTGGTTTTTGTTAGATTTTTGACTACAGCAGTCTTGGTTTACTTTTAGCTATAAGTCGTTTTTTAATTAAAATTTCGTAAATCTTACCAAATCATACACTATGCACATTGTCTTTTTTGTAGAGATGTTCAAAAATCAAAATCAAAATCAAATAATTTATTGCATATTTGCAGAGGTGTTACAGAACCCAAATGAGGTAAATAAAAGCGAGTGCCATCTACAAATTGCCTGGGTAGGCGTACAATAGCACGTGGCTCTCAATAAGAGAGCAGTGCTTTTTTTAAAAGAGGTTAATTTATTTAATTTAAATAAATTAACCTCTTTTAACGTTTTCTTATCTAATTGAGCCATTTATATTATAAAAAAAAACATTAAACACTTCTATTATTTCAAACTATTATCGACATAAATTCATTAATTTTGTAGAAACATTTTTCTACTAACCATACATACAATTTTTTCTTAAATTCATTTAGATCTAAATTTTTGATTTCATTTGGTATATTATTATATATTTTTGTCGACATATAGTATACATTTTTTATGTAGAATTTTGTATGTGGTTTAGTAGCAGATAGGTTATTTTTCCTTCTAGTATTATATCTATGCGTGTCACCTGCTGCTGTGAAATGTTCTGGATTCTTTTTTACAAATATACAAATTTCATAAATGTACATACATGGACCTGTTAGTAGATAAAGTTTTTTAAATAGTGGCTTACAACTGTCTAAAGGTTGAGCTTGGCAAATTGCCCTAATACATTTTTTCTGATTTTAAAAATGTCGTCTATAGTTGTACCATTACCCCAAAACATGATTCCGTACCGTATGTTGGAAGAGACATATCCATGATAAGCCGTCAGAGCTGATTGCTCGCTTGAGATTTGGGCTATTCGCCTCAATGCGAAGATAAAACGACTTAGTTTTCTGCTTAACATATCAATGTGTTACTTCCAGTTACAGTGGCAATCCAACATTACACCCAGAAATCGAATTGTTTTAACTTCTTCTATTTTCTCATCTAGATATTTTATATTTGGCGGAATGTGCTTTGTTTGTGGGCTACAAAATTGCATAATTTTGGTTTTTTCGATATTTAAGATTAGATTGTTATTTTTAAGCCATTCTATAATTTTTTCTATCGTTACATTTATTTCGTCTTGGAAAGCTTGAATGTTGTTTTTTTCGCCCTTTATTATTACGTTGCATTTTCCTCATCACGGAGCCTGTCTTTTTCTTTGAAACAGAGAAGGTCCCAGAGCGCAACAGCACGGTTTTGTACCGTGCCCGCGATTGAGTTAGTCCCGCCGGGTTGGGCCACCTTAATGAAATACCAGACCAAGCTGTCGAAAGGACCGCTAGGTCGTTTACACCCATATAGACAGTCCCTTCTGAAGTCGGTATGAAGACGGAGCACAAAATTGCAGGACGAACTAAGCTCGCGACTTTATCCTCCGGCCCTGCGTAGTCTGCGACTAGATTTAATAAGCTTAGGAAGCGTCTTAGAGAGCCAACTTTCTCGTCGGAAGAACAACTTTGGCTGGGCAGAATAATCGATTGAGTCGTTACAAAGTTTGACGGTGAGTCCGGTCATTCGATACATTTTAAAGGAAACTGGATAAAGGGGGTGGTAAGATGCTAAGACCAATATTAACGAATGCTAAGTACTTTGTTTCAGTTTGTTTTGTCTGTTCTGAATGTTTTCATTTTGATGCTTTTAGAAGATTATTAGCTGAGGTTCCCTTGGGATTTTTGGATCTTGACAAAAGCATCACCTATCAGATCTAACTGTGAATCTAAACCATCCAATGACACAATTTTTAATCTAAATCGGTCGAGCCATTTAGGTGGTAATGATTAATTCTCATTCTCAAAGAAACGAGTTTCTTGTTTGGTGGACTACGTACTATTACTATTAATTTTGTTTTTGTTAAAGCGGTAACAGAAATACACACTCTGTGAAAATTTCAGCTGTCGACCTATAACGGTTCATGAGATACAGCCCTGTGACAGACGGACGGATGGACGGGCAGCGTAAGCTTAGTAATGGGTTTCGTTTGGTACCCCTTGGGTACGGAACCCTAAAAACAGCTTAAATAGGTGCGCTTTCATTCGGTTCTCTCCCCGCCACAACTCTCGTCCACAACAAACGCGAAATAAGGCATACAGTATACGCCATGAATGCGAGCATGAACCGACTGAAAGCTCATAATAAAACGCTTCACGACCCACGCGTGGACACTAAGTGTGACACGAGTTATCCCTACGTGTGATTATGGAAATCCATGGTATTGAGAAGCTTAGCAATTCTAGACTTTATGGACCGGAAAAAAGGAACAAATTCATTTGACCAAAACACAAATGGCATTCAATCTAAACAGCACTCTATACCGTCGGA
The DNA here is from genome assembly GCA_946894095.1 of Incurvaria masculella. Lineage (NCBI taxonomy): Eukaryota > Metazoa > Arthropoda > Insecta > Lepidoptera > Incurvariidae > Incurvaria > Incurvaria masculella. Next base: position 11,786,271 of record OX335660.1, on the reverse strand, counting down.
ATAAAGTCCAAGCTTAAATTGGAAGCAGCCCTCGTTAAATATCTTCTTTCATTTCCTGGTATATTTATTACTTCAGTTGAAACGAGCTAAAGGTGCGGTAAAAACTTTTTAATTTGTTCCCTCGCATCGCTCGCCTGAAGCCGTGAAACTGAGCATTTTACAGCACGCGGTTTCTACGCAAGTACATACTTAAAAATCCTAAAAGAACGAATGTAAAATTCATTATGATGATTTAGCGGTTGAACTAAAATGACTGGAAATATGATTGTGGACATTGATTTTTTTTTAAAGGACACATTAAAAAAAAATCAATATCCTGTAGATATAGGCGTATGTCCAGCGGTGGACGCGAACACGCTGACTGACTGACTGAAAGATATATATGCAGGCGACGCAGAACATGTCTCTCAGTTCCCAAAAAAGTTGGAATCTCTTGTTTTGAGGACTTTAGCTACTGAGTTTTGTGTAGGAACATGTGCTACTTCTATCCATTGAAGTATGATTTAGCACTTAATGCGTTAGAGGATACGTATACAGGAACATACAAGCATGATTAAGTTTTTACTTTAAGTTTAACTAGCTTATATGTTAACATTTCAAGCGAACGAATGGTTCATAATCTTATTGTCTAACATGGCCACTCATTCCAAAATGATGCCCGTCCACGAACAGCTGAGTTGACTGCACGAAGTCGTCACGCAGCCTCTCCCGGATCTCGTTCTGGTACTCGCAGCTAATGAACACGTCACGCTCCTTGTACTTGACGAATGATTGGTGCATAATCTTATTGTCTAACATGTCCACTCACCCCGACACGATGCCCGTCCACGAACAGCTGAGGTAACTGCACGAAGTCGTCATGCAGCCTCTCCCGGATCTCGTCCTAGGACTCGCAGCTCATGAACATATCGCCCTTCTCGTACTTAAGGGTCAGTAACTGCATAATCTTAGTGTCTAACATGTCCACTCAACCCAACATCTTGCCCGTCCACGAACAGCTAAGGTAACTGCACAAAGTCTTCACGCAGTCTCTCCTGGATCTCCTCCTGGTACTCGCTGCTCATGAACACGTCGCGCTCCTCGTACTTGAGGAAAGATTGCTACATAATGTTATTGCCTAACATGTCTACTCACCCCGACATGATGACCGTCCACGAATAGCTGAGGCAGCTGCACGAAGTCATCCCGCAGCCTCTCCCGGATCTCGTCCTGGTACTCGCAGCTCACGAATACATCCCGCTCCATGTACTTGACGAAATATTGCTACATAATCGTATTGTCTGACATGTCCACTCACTCCGACATGATGGCCGTCCACGAACAACTGAGGCAGCTGCACGAAGTCGTCACGCAGCCTCTCCCGGATCTCGTCCTGGTACTCGCAGCTCATGAACACGTCGCGCTCCTCGTACTTGACCAGCAAGTTGCGCAGGATCTTCTTGACGACGGCACAGCGCTGGTAGGTCGCCCGCACGATTCCCATCGTCGTGGTGTACAGGACCACTTTGCCGGCATCCTTCTCTCTGTAGCTCTGCAAAAGAGAATATATATATTATTAGTTTCTACGAGATTAAGGGCCGAGTGCACGAAAGGACAAAAAATCAAAATCAACGTCAAAGTATGATTAAACACGTCACTTTGTGTGGACAGTACGGAAGGAACTCTATGCGGTTCACCAAAAGTGACGTGTTAGAACATTGATTAACTCAGCTGTCTCTTCGTGCAATCGGGGCTAAGTGTCGACAGATCAGATTCAGCTCATGTCGTATCCTATGACAATATTTACGGCCATAAAGTGGATAATACCGATAGTACTTTGTACTTGTGTTCCTTAATATTTATCGAATTGTTTTTTATTAAGCATTTTAATTTCAATGTTCACGAAAAACCTAAAGTATACAGGTAAAAATAAATACTTGGTTGCTCTGCCGGGGGAATATGATGTGGTTAAGATATAGCGCATGATAACGACATTTTCCATTATTCTAAAAGCATACCTACGTCGCCTCACGGGTGGTGGGTACTTAACAGTGGGTACCTACTAAGTATTTCCAAATGTTCTGTAACATAAATTATTACCAAACTGAAAGCCTATTCTTTTATGCAGGATGTTAGCGCAGGTATGGTCCAAACGTTAACCACTTATTCCTTGACATATTTGGAGTAAAAAAGGTTCGTTACTTTTTGTTGTACCTACGACTTAAAAAAACCGGCCAAGTGCGAGTCGGAGTCGCACACGAAGGATTCCGTACCATCGTTCAAGATTTAACACAAAAAATCACGGTTTTTATATGGGACCCCCCTTTATTTTTTATTATTTTTTTATTTTACGTATTTGTTGTTATAGCGGCAAAATAAATACACACTCTGTGAAAATTTCAGCTGCCTACCTATTACGGTTCATGAGATACAGCCCTGTGACAGACGGACAAACGGACGGACGGACGGACGGACGGACGGACGGACGGACGGACGGACGGACGGACGGACGGACGGACGGACGGACAGCGGAGGCTCAGTAATAGGGTTCAGTTTTCACCCTTTGGGTACGAAACCCTAAAAATTTGTCCTCCCCATACATTGTATGTGTAGTATTTAAAAATTGTATGGGGAGGAAAATTGTTCTTGAGTCTTCATAAATTAGACTATACCTATATACATTTACATTTTACATATACATTTTGGACTATACCTCCGTTATCATCCTGTATAAAAGCATGCAGAAGAGTATCTACGTATACCATTATACTTTTATTATTTCTCTTCACACCATACCACAATCATACGTTTTCGTGCTACATACATCCCCACACAACTTTACTCACCCGCACTCTTACACACACTCACTCACCCTCACTCGCCCTCATCGATCCTCATTTTAATTAATGATCATTAATCATTTATAGATTATTTTTGTAGAACCGATTATATATTTGTGCAGCGCTACCTCTTTCTCATTATACAGTCCAACTAGTTTTGGGAAAGAGGAACTAAAACGAAATGTTAATACTCTGAAATTAAATAAAAATATCGATAATTTTATGTTTTTAATGGATACGACATTACCGTTATCTCATTCATTTGAGTTTCAGCGACATCTACTTTTCAAGCATTGTAATCAGATTTTGTAAATAATCTGAAAAAGTATCGGTTGTGAGATTCGTCGGAAGCAGAATTAGAACCTGCGACCTTTGGATTACATGTCCACTGCTCTAACCAACTGAGCTATCCCGACAATTATCGGCTTCAATGCTTCAAATGTAGATGTTGATGAAACTAACATTAATAAAAATATTGTTATTGTTCAATAATTTCTCAAATTATTCTCAAAATAAACAATGAATCCCTAAAGTGCTCTTGCAAATGATTAGCTTTATTTCGCATATCCCTTGGATATTGGCTCTTGTTTGCTCTCACCAAACACATTGTTTATCGTTATCAAAGCCCACACGTCGACCGTGTCGTATACATCTACCACTCCTTCATGACTTGTCACTCTCCACTTCAGCATAGACAAGGAGACTGAAGAGTGAGACGATAAGAACCGGACGAGCTAGACGTAATCACGAAACGCACGTATTGCTGGAGGCATACGGTTCAGTGGGTTCGAAGAAATGATTGAATGATTGATTGATACAATTATTTCACCATTCGGCCACTCTCTAAGAGCTGAGTCATGTTCTGGCCGTATATGGAGCAGTATACACTGTCAGCCTTACTAATAAATAATTCTAATTCCACCACTTTATCTCGGAATAGTTACGATGGTATGAGCCAAAAAGTGATTTATTCCTAAAAACCTAGAATACTACCTAAGAACCTAGCGATACACCAACAATTTTGCTCACTGGCGTATACTTGCATGCCAATCGATCTCGGATCACTGGAATACCGGCGCCTAAAATGTGGGTTCCGCATTTGATTGTCAAGACCAATGTCATTTTGGTTGCGTTCAAAAGTGCTCAAACACTCTATTTAGTGTTCTTGCTTACAATCAGTATTTTTTTTGTGTAGAGATAAGGACTTTTTGAACATCATTATGGGCACTTCAAGTAATTTGGCCGAGAATTTGGCAGTTATTTCAGGTGTGAAAAATTTGTCAAAATATCAACAGCTGTTTGGTTTGATGAAGCCATTTTTTTCAGTCGCTATCCAACCTAGAGTAAAGGCAAAATAAATCTTCATACATTATGCAATAATCTATTCCATGGCTTAGCAGAGGACCAGCTTACACCACCATTATTAGTAGTATTTTTTGACAGCTAGGAATAACTAAGGAATTGCGACGGTGTAAATGTTTATTAGTAAGGCTGTGTGATCAGATGTATATCAAAAATAGTGACGCTCGATTTATTTATTATTTCTAAAATGTCTACCTTATCAAGTTGCCGGGATAAGGACATCACGAGTAAGTTTCTGAAAAAAATATTTGTATTTGAATTTAAAGAATACTTATCATACCATTGCAAATCGAGTGCTACTTCTGACACCGCATCTTTGAAGCCAATATGAAGCCAATGCGTTAATGACACGAGGTCATTTAATGCAATTAGTGAGATGTTATGGCACGGTACCAGAACTGGCCTTGTACCGTACTCGACACGGCATGACCCATCCGTTCTCATTGCTTAGACAAACATTACATCTGGCATGTTATGTATTGTCTGCAAACAATATTAAGTAACGAATCACAAGAGATCATCAGTTCACATAGAGGTCGTTTAAGAATAACATTGTTTGCAAAATAAGTCTCATTTATTCACTCAGACGTCCTTATTTCATATATGAATATATATGAAAAAAATTATATATTTCATCTCGGGTCAATTTAGTTTTGGACATATTTTATGCCTACGGAAACTTTCATTTTGAATATAAACAATCCAGGGACCCACTTAAACACACGTAAAACCGGCCAAGTGCGAGTCGGACTCGCACACGAAGGGTTCCGTACCATCGCACAAGATTTACAAAAAAAAAACACGTTTTTTGTATGGGGCCCCCTTTAATTATTATTATTTTATAATATTACCTATTTGTTGTTATAGCGGCAAAATAAATATATAATCTGTGAAAATTTCAGCTTCCTACCTGTTACGGTTCATGAGATACAGCCCTGTGACAGACGGACGGACGGAAGGACGGACGGACGGACGGACAGCGGAGGCTTAGTAATAGGGTTCCGTTTTCACCCTTTTGGTACGGAACCCTAAAAATGAATGAAAATCGGTGTTATGGAGTCATATTCACACGTTTTTTTTTATGTGACTGGACATGGATGGCTAATACCACACCTTCTGTCATGGTATTAGCCTAACACACCACATGGGAACTAGGTACCATGCCAGGACCTTCCTTATATTGCACGGCTACATTGAACTGGATGGAAAACACGGACAATTTTCATTGCCGCTTCGACCATCGTTCATCCAATGCGATGGTACCAACCCGGGCGGCATTAACCCTACCACCTAGTAAGTAAGGAAGGGGAACTACAGTTTAGCGTGGAATCCGAACCACGGCCAGCCTCTCTCAACGGTCGAATGGTCACCCATCCAAGACCAGACCGGACCCAGCGTTGCCTAACTTCGGAGAGCGATCGCCGAAGTGTCGCGCCACTGGGCTATTGAGACACGTACAAAACAAATAATATATATGTAGAATCGACCGTGAAGCAAAGTCACAACAGTTGAACAAAGAATGCTACTTATCCAAGAAGAATAACTTTTAAGCAATTCTTAAATTTTACAAATACGCAGTGTTATGCTTACTTTTTTCTAACTTATTATGTCGAACAACATACTTTATGAGTATAGTGCAAAAACTGGACTGGAATTAGCAAGCAAAGCTTTCGCGAGAAGTTCGTTTACCTATTACGCCACCTGGCTCTTTAACTTTTATAACATATTATTAACCTGCACTCTCTCCTACCGTAATCAATGCCACTTACTAACATATTATTTAGGATTCTACATACAAACTTTGTTAAAAACTTTACTTACGTTATGGACATCGGGTGCGAAGATTGAATATAATTTGATTAAGGTGTCCTTGCTTTACGGTAGATTCAACATGCATATAATATTCGTTGAAAGAGTCAACGTATTACACTCGTTTTGCACGAAAAAGTATAATTTACTTTTTAATTTGAGTGTCAGCGACATCAACATTAGAAGCAATGTAATCAGATTTTAAAAATAATCTGAAAAATTTTTGGTCGTGACATTCGTCGGAAGCAGATTATTTTTAAAATCTGATTACAATGAGATAACAATAATGTCGTATAAATTAAACATACAATTATCAAATAATTTACTTATTTTTTTTCTCTAGTCAGACGAAGCGAGCAAGTGTTTTATTATTGAGTTTTATGCATAAAAAAATAGCAAGTAAAGAAATTACTGCAGTATAACTGTAAACATTTTTGATTACACTTATCCCAGGGAAGCTGGTTAAAAATACCATCACTTTAATAATACCGTCACAATAGTAATCAGATATGAACATCTGTGATACATATTTATGATTGAATGACCCATATATCGAGTACATAAGAAATAGATTTCATGTCGATGTAAATGCAAGATCGAAGAACTGAAGAAATACAGTGAGTTTATAAGCGAGAAATAATTGATAAATCCAACTTCCGAAAGAGTCTATTTCATCTACACCCATCTCCATCCATACTACTCTCATACGTTTTGAACGATAGTCTTTCGATGATGTTTCTAGAAATTGGTACTTCACCTGCGATTGTGACTGTATTCCAGTTTGGTCCGGTGAACCAAACTGAAACGGTCTTGGGTAGTTAGAAACGCGCGCTAGATGGCGCAATTAACTCCAAATTTGGGAAAACAGGAAAGTTAGCATTGCGAATTATTTTATTTTGAGAAATATACATCCCCGGAATCCGCACACCTAGAATATTCTCCGAAATATAGTACATACTTGATGTGATCGTAATAAAGGGATTTTCAATCAAATAAATTAGCGTTTCAACGGTGTTCGGAACAGAGCAGACAAGCAAGTCTGCCTGTCAAGGGTTATCTGGTCTGTGGTGTTCGGTGATAAAACCACAACACTTAATCCTCCAAAAATACGCCATGTTGTGCCATCAGAGCATAATTCTTTTGCTTCTTCTGCAGGTATACATTTCTTTCTATGTACATTAACTTTGATTACTAAGTGCTACGAACCTGACACACCTCTTGATGGTCCCGGCATGCCAGTTGCACAAAATTTACTTCGGCATTCATTGATTGCTCATTCATTCTACGCACCCAAATCTTTAAAAAAAAACCGTTAAATGTGCAACACTATGGCTAAGATAAATAGTCGTAACAGAAACTAAGACTAACGAAAAATAGTACTATAATGTTGTATTTGAAACATTTTGTATGGACGAAATCTTAAAAGACGTCACAAAGTACTAATTTTCGTAAGTCTTCGTTTCTGTTACGACTATTTATCACAGCCTAATAGTCGTAACAGAAACTGAGGCTGAGATAAATAGTGGTAACAGAAACTAAGACTAACGAAAAGTAGTACTTTGTGACGTCTTTTAAGATTTCGTCCATACAAAATGTTTCAAATAACTGTGCTTTGTGACGTCAGTTTGCACTACTTTTAAGATTTCGAGATTTCGTCCATACAAAATGTGTCAAAGTGACATCACAAAGTACTACTTTGCGTTAGCATTAGTTTCGGTGACGACTATTTATCTCAGCCTAAGACTAACGAAGAGTAGTACTTTGTGACGTCATTTTGCATTACTTTTAAAATTTCGTCCACACAAAATGTTTAAAAGTGACGTCACAAAGTACTACTTTTCGTTAGTATTAGTTTCTATTACGACTTATTTATCTCAGCCTTAATCTCAGCATATGTGTGTCACTGACCTCGGGAGGAACTGTGCTAGTAATGGCACAGTCATACTTGCCATAAGCAAATTGCGGGCGTCCACTTTCTCGGCAATATGCGACACCTGTCCTCCGAGTTGTGACGTAAGGAAGTGTCGAAACACGAGACACTTGCCGAAGATCAATGGTTACGTGCGTCGCGACTGTGGGGATCACCATAGTTCAGAGATCCCAAGTTCGATGGATGCCAACGATCCTACGATCGCAACACATAACACATTTACTGTGCAGTTTCTAATCATGTTAATGTCTTAGGCTGAGATAAATAGTCGTAACAGAAACTAAGACTAACGAAAAGTAGTACTTTGTGACGTCAATTTGCATTACTTTGAGAATCTGTCCATACAAAATGTGTCAAAGTGACGTCACAAAGTACTACTTTTCTTTAATCTTAGTTTCTGCTACGACTATTTACCTCAGCCTTAGTGTAAGTGGGTAGTTGAAGCATTTAAGGGTAGTTGGGTATTTTAAATAGGGGGAGCGATACTAATCATGACCAGATTCACGAAGTATTTCGTAAAACATAATAAAAAAAAAGTTGTTTTAAAGAACTTTAAACAATAGTAAATGATAGTTAAGAAATATGTCTAAAAACAAAGCAACAAAGTTCCTTAAAAGCAAAAAGTTTGTATTTGTATGAAACAAGACATGGATGGCCAATACCAAACCAGTTTTCATGATAATAGGTAACACACCACATGGTAACTAGCAGACACGGACATCTTTCATTGCTGATTCGACCATCTTTGAAACCACAGAAATCAGAATAGTATATTCCGATTTCTGTGTTTGAAACGAACGGTGTGGCGTTGCGCCACTTCAAAATTAAATAGTTGATTCGTAAAGTAGGTGTAGCAACTTTCTGTTAGTGGATGTTTCGTATGAATCCGCTGTCCAGTACCCCCAATACTGCAGGTGCGTACGGACACAATATGATTGTGCTGTGGCGTATTTGCTGTAAATTACTACAATATTAACTTGCAACATCGTGCCTGCCGGGAGGTCCAGCAGATTGGCTCACGAAAAACAATAAGGTCTTGTAAAAGAATAGGTATATACACGCTTGTTGCCAACTTATGTTAGTTAATTCCGCCACTGTGACAGTGGTTAGTTGCGCATGAGTAGCTCTTTTGTCGGGTTTGGTAAATAATATTACGACATGCAAGCTTTTTACGATAATGAACCGCTATGAAATTGTAAACGGAAATGGGTAGGCCATTTCATTGTGCAACATTTCAAGGCCCTTGCAAGGCTTATTTATAGCTGAACATCTTATTATAATGGGGAAAATGGTGTGCCTCATCTTTTTATCCGAGTAGATTCTCAAGTCGACGAATTTTTTTGTTATAGCTTTTTATAGAGTAGTACGATTTTAATGATTATTTTTGTGTTGGATCGGGTCTTAATAACCAAGCTCCTAAAATAATGTGAGTAACTAAAGAAAAGAAACCAGCAAATTCGACGCCGACTCAAAATGGGTTATTATGTCTGGGTCTCTCTCCCCGTGTGCTGATGAGCTTTTTCGGAACACATCATTGACTTAGGCACCTTTCTTACCATCTTGTAATCAATGCCAGTACCTACAAAATATTCAGCACTTTAGTGATACTTTACGTTTAGATTAAGATATATCGGCACTTGGTGAAAACAAACGTAAAATGGTTAGTTTGTTCTTCGCTTTTCGGTTTCCTTTTTGTTTAGGTATTTTTTGGACAAAATATTTTTATTACCTGAAATGTCTAAAATCTTAAAAAAATAATAATGGGGACCAAACCAAAACCCAAGTCACAATTTCCAGGTAAAAATACAGTAAGCAGTGCCACCTAGCGACCGATCTCAACACAATGTATATGAACAAAAGTCGTTCTGAAGGCTACAGTAGTGCCATCTATGATCAAACTTTAAAACATCTATGTCGAGTAGCGACTATTTCAGTAATTTTAGGAACGTGTTCAGCATAGTTCGTTACATTTATGTCGAAATATGCTATCCAGTGTATTCTAAAGATTTATTCATGCACATTTAAGTACACAGAGATCTCCGGGGCTTATAAGTTTCAGTCAACCATGTTGCAGCTATTTCAGGATAATTTACATGTAGTATAACTAATTACCTTTGGGTGGGTTTGATCCTTCATTATACTAGAGGCTCTCTTAGCTGCAGACCTCGCGAGTCTGTCTTTGCATAGCTGAAATCGGAATAAATTTTCAAACAGCTATTAGTTTTCTTGTATTTTTATCACTGTGTTACGTACCTAATGCTTGAGTAAATTGCTCCGCCATTCAAAAATCAAACAAAAACCAAATTTATTATAAATCTACATGAAACAAGCTAGGTCTGATGACTGATACTTTAAGATGTTTTCATAAGTTATCAATATAATCAAAACGTATGGACGAAGCTCTTTACTGAATTTAATTTATGAATGTGCATTTAAAAAAATATTATCTGAGGAAACAGGCACGTGCCATTGTATGAAACTCGATCACCTCATTATCCTCTCAATGTAGGATTCTTAGCACTACTTATTAACAATAATCGTATTATCATGGCACACTGACATGGAATCCGACCGTTTGGAACACCTATAGCGCTGAACGTAGACTGACATGATTTAGAACCGGTTACTAAAAGCTGTTGCTCGAACAACAAGAATCGGAAATAAAACACAAGCAAACATATTAAAATTTAAAACGTCATGAACTATATCTCTATGATTTACATACATAAAAGGATACTAAAAACACGTAAATAATCTACTATATTGATACAACCACCATTCATAATAATAGCCAATAAAGAGTTGTAGTTTGAAGAAATCGAAATATTCGCGATGCAAAAAACCGGCCAAGTACGAGTCGGACTCGAACACGAAGGGATCCGTACCATCGTACAAGATTTAATTAAAAAAATCACGTTTTTTGTATGGGCCCCCTTTTTTTTTTTTTTTTTTACCTATTTGTTCTTATAGCAGCAAAATAAATAGATACTCTGTGAACATTTCAGCTGCCTACCTATTACGGTTCATGAGATCCAGCCCTGTGACAGACGGACGGACGGACAGCGGAGGCTTCCGTTTTCACCCTTTGGGTACGGAACCCTAAAAACCACCAAGTCGATAAAAATTGCAACAGTCAATTGAGCCTGTTGAGCTCAGCAATTTGAACGAATAACACTCGATAATTTCGGAACCCATGTCACAGTCTGGTGACGATATTCACATATCCGTCTGATGTTACTACACACGCAAATGTCACCCAACAGTTTTTATGCAACGGCTGGTGTCATTTCCTTGTTTACTTAACATTTTACAATCGCATTTCTAGGTTGAGTCAACAGAAACAATTTGAAATGTTGCACAAATGGGCCACATAGTCTGAGGTATCTTATGTCAAGGGTCGCGGCTTTGGATCCGAAGACTGTTCCGACCCATACAAAGTTTTTCTGGTTTGGTTGTAGTTAGTAATTAGAAGTTTTACACCGAAAGATAGCGCTGTTAAATCAAAATTTTATTATAGAAATTGTAACAAAACCAATAAGCCTGAAAATTTCCGTTAATATTTATAATTTTTCATGATACAAAATGCAAAAAAATTTGCGATCTTAATGCATAAACAACTTCGTATTCGTCGGAACAGCCTTCTCTTCATTCTTATCAGTGATTGAGATGTAAAATTTAGTTGTGAATATGGGTCAATCTTTAGCTTGCAACCCATATAAAACTGTGTAGGTCGCCTTTGGTACCATCGCATTGGATGAAAGAGAGTTGAAGCGGCAATTAAAAATATTGACTAGTTAGCCGTGCTCATTATACACATGTACACAAATTATGTAACAGTATGATTAAAAATTATCTTAAAACTTACTGGACTACAACTTCTGGCCGCCTGTTCAAAGAATCTCCTGAACATCGTCGCCCAGCGCCACAGATTGCGTCACAAGAGGCCAGCGATGTACCAGGAGCGCAGAAGACGCACCGGCTTACGAAAGCCTTCTCAAACGTTGCCAGTTTGAGGGGTACATTATATGATTGCAACTAGCGATGTAAGTTTGCAGTAGCACTTATTTGCCGCAGCATTTTTTCAATTGATAAGTGTGTTAAAGCATATCGACGAAAAAAATAGACTAGTGAAGTTTCGTTGCGAATTCTTCTTCACAGAAAAAAATGGATCGGCGAATCGATCCAAATTGTATTTAATTAGTGTTGTTTAACTACCAGGAGTTAGAAATAACAAAATTTCTCTCTTTCTCATTCTGTTTCTCAAATCTACAAATTCGTCGATTCGGTATCGCGTGTCGCCACGCTTCCCTCGTCGCTCGGGTGGTATACCTTATTACGCAAGAGTTGCGGCTGGTGCAATTAGTTCACGGTGCCCTGTAATAAGATAATGGCCATTTCTCCATTGCATTTTCTTCCGCATTTGTGTCAATCTTACTCTGGCTTCTCACATCTGTTTGTTACAAATACTGCATTTTGTGAACACAAAAAAGGCAATTCTTTTCCCTTTTGAGGAGTCGCACCACCAAACATCGAGTAAGGAAAGACGAAAGTGACAGCGTAGCCACTTTTTAGTGATAAACATACACTGAAGGTAGCGCCGGTCCGTCAGTTCGTTTACGAATGTTGCTTACTCCTGATATTCTCGAGTTCCAACGACACGTAAGAACCGCACATGACATTTTTTTATATATTGTAGGGGTTATCGCGCGTCTTGATTTTTAATGGGAAGGACCAACTTTTAATTCTAAATCATATAATCGTTCCATGCCAAGTTTTATCGGTAACCATGTTGGCATAAAAGTGCTTATTAAAAAACGACAGGTTATCGGATACGGTCGTTCTACGGTCGTATGTACTTCGATTTAAGAATTCTCTATTCCAAAGACTTAAATATTTCGAAAGGTTGTCGCGGTGTGAAAACGACTCGAGCGATGTGTAAATAGCCTAAGTAAATAATTCATTGCATAAGTGGGACATCTTAAGTGCCTTAACTTGTCAAATATATAAATGTGCATTTAATTGCACATATCATCATATCATAGAATGACTCCGCTATGAATAGCTGGGCCTATACGCTTGCAGCTAGGATGGCGATTCCTAATGCTTCATTTATGTGTGGAAGCGAGATTTGGGTTGGTTTTTTTTATGGAAGCCGACATGGATTGCTAATACCACACAGCTACCGTCATGATATTAGCCCAATATACCACATTCCCGAAGGAATTAGGTGCCATGCCAGGACCTTTATTAGCACGGCTACACTGAACTTGATAGAAAACATTGACACTTTTAAATTGCCGCTTCAACCATAGTTTCATTCAATGCGGTGGTACCGACCCGTGCTGGCTTAACCCTACCACGCAGTAGGGGAACGGGACCTACAGCTTTACACGGGTTCGGAACCATGGAACAGTTCGTATTCGTAAATAAATGCACTTATCCAACTCAGATAGACAAAGAAAGTGGTGCATGACAGAGACGAGTATTTAAACCAATAACCTCTGGCAAAAAGGTTGGGCGTCAGAAATGTACTGAAGGCCCAAGTCTGTGTCATTCCCAGCTTTACTTTCACCAAACTATTTCGAAAATCAGAGGCGACCCTAAATATTAGATTATATAGTGACGCTACCAAAAGCATTAACTTTGAATGTGTTAATCTTAAGGACACTTACTGGCATAATTAGTGTTCGCTTATCACCCTGATTCCAAAACGTTAGTCGACCGGTAATTTGCATTAACGTAAAACTCAGACTAAGTCTTCATTTTTGTTTCTTTAACTGGACTTTATACCACACCTACTGTCGTCATATTAACCCAATACGCCACATAAGAAACTAAGTGCCATCCCAGGTTCCTTTTATTCCACTGTGACATTGAACTTGATGGAAAACGCAGTTTATTTTCATTGCCGCTTCGACCATCGTTCGTTCAATGCACGTTATGTTTCGTACCTGCATCAACCATCCGAATCGTTCGATCAGTGAAGGTATGCGAAGTTGGGTGAGGTCCGACATAACGCGGAGATTTTTTTTGAGGTTAGTTTGATTGAACTAAATACTTATCTCATTGGTCACCTTCTTCAGATAAATGCTTGTTTACACAAAAACTAGAAGGATATTTGCATAATGAAAGTAGCAATAATTTCCGTTAACTTTTTTGTTTTTGTGTGCTAATACTAAACAATTACCGTTATGTATGATATGAGCCCAATACAACACATGCCCGAAATAATAAGGTGCCTTGCCAGGACACCTTCTATTTATGAGCACGACTACACTGAACTGGATGGAAAACACGAACAATTTTTCATTGCCGCTTCGACCATATTTTAATACAATGCGATGGTACCAACCCGGGCTGTCACCTAGTAGGGGAAGGCGACCTACAGTTTTACATGAATTCCGAACCATGGAGCAGCTCGCATTTATGAATAAATGCATTTATCCAACTCAGAAAGAGAAATGAAGTGTTGCATGAGGATTTGAACACAGATCTCTGGTATTCTAGGCAAGTCCCTGCGCCACTAGGCTACGAGCCGTCTATAACATTGCAAAAAGGTTTAGTTTTTTACATGTAACTATATTTTCGTTAAATGTTTTCGATTCTTTTAGATTAACACATTGAAACTTTCTTGTTCGAACACGAAGCTTAAGCAACAGTGGGTCGTCCAGGGCTTGGATGGGTGACCGCAGGAATCAAACATATTTTTATGATTGTTTCCAGATTTATTTTCATTGACGCTGGGACAATTTTTTAAACTATCAGTCAACTGAAAGTGGTCTTGGTTTTTGAGGAGACACTCAATCGGTCAGTGACAAAATTGGTGATATTAGTACGTAAATATTGTCAGGACATATATGAATTTTTTTATTACAATTTGTGATTCATGGTTGGAATAACAACAATAAATATAGATGTAGAAATAAGCTCGAGATGCTGCCGTGCGTTTAATTAAGCTTATGAGTGTTATTTCGTATACGAGAAATAAAAAAATGTCTTGAAGAATAATAGTAAGAACCTGCCCTGATACCGTAAAACCAGCTCGTTAGCCACACACACCAACAAATACCTATCTAGGCATACATACTTGGTCAGTAATTTGAATAACTGTAATCCCCGGCCACCAGCGCCCGTTAGACATCGATTGGAACCTGTTCCACTATTTGCAGATTACATTGGACGGATGTAAGATGCTCCACCGACCATGGCAGGCGCCAGCCCGTAGAACTCTGGTGGTAAGGTCAAGGTTATTTATGTACAGATACCAGGAATGCAAAAAAGGTGTGTTGCATTTACGGTCACCCGCCCATCTACCTTAGCACAATCTTTGTTACTTCCTATACTTGACTACGCAGATATTTGCTATCTTGATCTCAGTGAAGATCTACTTAATAGTCTCGACCGTCTTCACAACTTGTGCATCTGTTTTACTTACGGTTTGCGCAAGTTCGATCATATATCCGAATTCCGTAGTCGTCTCCATTGGCTTGATATCCGAAAACGCAGAAACGTTCATGTTCTGTCCCTTCTCAGCGGTTCACTGAATGTCTCTTTTGCTCCTAGCTATTTAAAAGGACGCTTCAATTTTCTTTCATCAAATTTCTCTCAGGGTCCTCGGAGAACTTACTATTAGGTATTCCTGCACATGACAGCTCTTATTTTATGAACTCCTTCACTGTCATGCACCCCGTTTATGGAATCTGCTTCCTCTTGAAATTAGGTCCTCCTCATCTATCTAGTTTAAAAAGCGATTGAAATCATTTTACATACTTAGATCAAAATAAAATGTATTAATGTATTAATAAAATGCTCTTAATTATTTTTGTCTACCGCCACGTACATCTACTCTACATCCCAAAGGTTGGTAGATAGAGAATACCATTGGGCATTAAGCCCGCCTTTTGTAACCATTTTTATGATTATGGTTATTTAACTGCTCCTTTAGGAGGAAAACATGTAGGCGGTTCAGTAACGCTTATTGGCGTGGAAAAACCAGCAATTAGTGCGAAAAGAGAGAGCATTGACTTTGTTTTCGTTATTATCTCGTAAAAAGTAAACACGACCTAGAAACACTAAAATAAATATGGATGTTTCTTAATTTTATGAGTGCAACGCTTTTTATCTCAGTGGTGGGAGATGTTTGTGACTGTGTTAAAGCAAACATTTTACTGGAAAATTTGGCATGAAAGGGTAATGTTTAATAACATGGAATTTAAGAAATATATAAAATTAAAGAAGTTGTTGACATGAAAGTCGGTTAACTCGCGTTGACTCTGACTTAACTTCTAACGGTTGATCGCAAAGCGAGTACCAGGCGCCTATAGGTGGCGTACAAGCATGCAGCCATCCTGAAGTGCATTAGTAATTGGCTTAATCGACATTGCGTATGTAATTTTCTGCTTGCGTCGATAGCTGATACATTTTCAATGCATTAATTTGTACACACACATTAATCGTTGAACGTAGGTTCAATAATAATGCAAAATGTAATACATGCAGTAGATTACTTATATTTTATATCAGTTTTAAGGCATAAAACAGAAAAAAAAAACTAAACTGACCCAAGTACTGTATGTAAGCTCTGTAACATAAAACATATGGTTTAGGGACAGAGATCGATGGATCGAATAAAGATGCGTCTTCTATTTTTACCGACTTTACAAAAGGATGAGGTTCTATGATCGGCTGCATGTATTTTTTGTCCGTTCACCGATTTCTCTGTCAATTGTATAATCCGATATTCCAACATATAGCAATAATTTGGAGAGCCATTGTACTTAGATCTGCATATCAAAACCGAGCACCCAATAACGTGTCTTATGCTCACAATTAAAATCATTCGATACATCTAATCTTTTCGACCTATGCCAGCGATGGCACGCGGCTGTACGTACTGGCAATCCGGTTCGTATCGCGGCAAGGTCGCAGCAGCGTCTCTCGTCTGCCGCTGACGCCCTGGTAGTTTGGTGTGGTAGTAAGATGAATGCAAGACTCGTCCGTCGACTAGATAAATAATGTGTTCTGAGTTAAATAAAATAAATTGTATTGTAAATTGTAAATAAATTGTTATAATAAGAAAAACGAAAATACATGTTTTTTTTTAATATCTCTTAATTGATGAAAAATTGGTCCTGGAAAGTGAATAGAAAAAAAAATTAACGATGGAATAACAGAAAACACATAAGAGGGACGAACGGCAATTTTTATAGCAAAGCTTTGTTCTGACTGTTCCTTCGGATGGTAGGTCGGCTTGTAGCTACATATGTGAAACATAAAACGATATACTGTGACTGAGTATTACAGGCCTTATCAGTACAGTAGCAAGTATCAGATGGCGTTGTTGCAAAATAAATATTCCATTGTTGTGTCGACGACTTTAATTTGCAATGCCCAAAGTCTCACGCTCCACGGGTTCCGTATGACACCCACATTTATTTTTCTTTTCTTAAAACGTAATTAAAGTAACGGTTGTAAGCGCAAGCGAAGTGATGTGAATGTGTGAGCAAGGTTGACTTTTGAATTGACGGTTTCGGGGTCATTCCTTATTTGGTTCAAGATTGGCGTGACGAAACATTTTAATAAGCACATTACGACAAGATTATTAGTGTTGTGAGCAGTGGAACTGTTCAATAACATTTGTAAATTACAATCTTTTATTTTGTATAGCACTTGAACGTAATGTGCTATCAGATCAACTTTAGTACACAACTTTTGTACGCTGCCGAAATTATTATCAGATTATCAAACCAATTTTCTCACTCTAGATATAACTGGTTTGTTCGTTATAGTACGTTGAAAAATATCATGTGTCGGTTAAATTCTCAAAAACCAATAACATTGTTTTTTTTTTATAGGAGTATATCATACAAAGGAAACATTGATACATTGCTATACATCTATCTAGAGATAGTGTCGTCTGAGTATCTAGACGACACTATGTAGCTCTAATTACCTGAATGTATACATGCCTTACGTTATGCAAGTAGATATTTTAAAGACAGCGTTTAGTAAAAACGTGCATAATTAGACTACCAAAATAATAATATTAGTTTGAGTATTCGTATTAAGCGTAGTTGGCGTAACGGTATTAAGATTTGGATGTCTTCCAGTCTGTCGCTTCTAACTAGAGAATCACTTATCCGATTTAGAAGCGGTTTATAGCTATGTATAGCCCGATTCGTTCCATAACGTATAAGGCTGCTACACGTAGCTACTACGTACTAAGTTAATTACACGAGAAGTAGTCGGCGTGGTTAAATGCTTATAAGAAAAAGAAAAAAATCCTCTTTGAAAATGTTGGCATTGTACATTACTCTCAATAACCAGAGAGGTGAAAAGTGGTTAAATTAATAGCAAATCTGGGCGCGGTCGAGTTAAGAATGGGGGACCCATTTTTTATGTTGAGCTGGCCGTGGTTCGCATTTTATTTAAAACTGTGGAAATATGCGCGTATATATACGCGGAATATATACGCGTGTAAATATGTAAAGCGAAGCCGGGTACCTCAGCTAGTGTATTATAAAAATCGCAACAAAAGTAAGAACTCATTACTGACTCGACCGAAATCTTTGCAGCGATCTTAACAGAAGGAACGTAAAAACTGGCTAGATGATTAACACGATATCGTGAGTTACCGTTAGTGAGTAAGATATGAAGTTTTTCAGCCTATGCGTGATGCCGATCGATCATTAAGGTTACGCAATACAAGGTGCGGTAGGGTTTTGGAGACCGTGAGACAGTTTTCACGTTTTTTTATGCAACCTGACCATCGATGGCTAATACCACACAACTACTGTTATGATATTAGCCTAATACACCACATTCCCGAAGGAATTAGGTGCTATGCCAGAACCTTTCCTTTATGAGGACGGCTACATTGAAATGGATGGAAAACACGGACAATTTTTCATTGCCGCTTCAACCATAGTTTCATCCAATGCAGTGGTACCACTGCATTGGTACTTAACCCTACCACCTAGTAAAGGAAGGGGACCTACAGTTTTACATGGGTTCCGAACCATGCAACAGCTCGCATTCGTAACGAAATGCACTTATCCACCACTTTGGATAAGTGCATTTCGTTACGTTACATGACCACGGATTCCAGACCTCTCGGATGAAAGGTAAGTTCTCTAGCCCCTAGACCACGAGCTGCTTCTAACGAGCTGCGTAAAATCTGTAAGTCTCATTCCATACTCCCTAGGCGGTAGGGTTAATCCCGCCTGGGCTGTTATCATTTCATTGCATGAACAATGGTCGAACCAGCTATGGAAATTGTCCATGTTTTCCACACAACTCACTCGAGTCTTGAAGTATAAGGACGGTCCTGGCACGGCACCGTGATTAGGGTATGCGTGCGTTGGTTTAAGACCATTTCTTCTGCAATCGATTGTATAGAATAAGTTTCTTTCTCGTATTGTCCACTTTTTTTTAATTCATGTGTTATTAATGACTGTTTAGGTTACGAAAAATAAAAAAACAAAAACACATTTTATTGTCAATTCTTAACCATTCAAATCGACTAAACTACAATTAAAGATAGTAAAATTCTCATACGGTTACAATTATTGCCTTTAGATTATTACTGCGCCATATGTAATGTGTACTAAAAACTACTGAAAGATTAGCGTGATAAGAAACAATCAACAAGCAAATGTAATTAATAAGTCGACATTGATTGGACGTGGATAGTTAGGATTTTTAGCGCGCATGCCAATATCTTGCTGGTGTCTTGTTAGCTTATTGACTCCACAGTGAAACGCTTCCATGTTTCATATTTCTAATTATTTATTCAATAGAGCCTTTTTTTCAAGTCTATTTATAAGTTTAATAACGTGCAAGCACTTAATGCTATAGAAAACGTAAGTACACTGAACAAACAGTTTTTAATATATATCAACTTACTATGTAAAATAAATCATGTGTAAGAAATATATTATCACACAAAACAGTTAATGAAATATTGTGAATAATCTTACAAAACTTTTTTCTTATGAAAATGATTATGGTTGGCTACTATACGTACCAAACCCACTGTCATGATATTAGCCCACTCACCGTATTTCCGTAGGAATTCGGTGCCATGCCAAGTTCTTCCCCTTATTACCAACACTACATTGAAAAGCATGGTATAACACGGATGAATGTTAATTGTCGCTTTGACCATCTCTTCATCTGATGCAATGATACCAACCGCACGAGCTTAACCCTACCATCTAGTAGGGAAGGGGACCCTTAGTTTCACATGGGTTGAAAACCTCGGAACTGCTTGCATTAATGACGAAATACATTTATATTGAGTGACATACATCTAGAAAACGTCAGAAAGTGGTGCATGAACTCGGCGAGAATTGAACCCGTGATCTTTATGAGGTGCTCAACTTAACCTGCACTATCCTTAACTGATCTGAACCATATAGAACCAACCTAAACAAACCTAACCCAACCTATTCTAGCCTAACCAAAAGCAAATATTATGGTTCTTTTCCAAACATGTACTTTATTTTACCGATATTACAAATATACTTATCGATCATTAAGGTTACGCAATACAAGGCGCGGTAGGGTTCTGGAGACCGTGAGACAGTTTCCACGTTTTTTTATGCAACCTGACCATGGATGGCTAATACCACACAACTACTGTTATGATATTAGCCTAATACACCACATTCCCGAAGGAATTAGGAGCCATGCTACATTGATATGGATGGAAATGAATAGAACATGTTTTTCCCAGTGCAAGGAATAAAAAAAATGTGTCAAAGTAACAGCTTACACCTACTTAAAACTTAAACCTTTTTTTTTCATTTTCAGTCTAATCTAAATCGAATACCTCTTGTCTAGGTTAGGTATATATAACAACAAAGTCTCTCACAATAACTGAGTTATTGATTAATCGATATGCTATTGAACTAGATCAGTTGTTGATCTTGATTTACAGCCAATGTACTACTCAATTAAGAGTCTAAGGGCCGATTTTTCAATAGTCTGATAATCAGTCAGATAACTTTTCGATGAATTTATTTCTGCCGCTGCTTAGCCTTCCGTTGCAGTGCGCCCATATTTTGATTAGCAAAATGACATTAAGATAATAGTGATAAAAGATATAGAAGATACGATAAGAGATGACTAGACGGATATTCACTAGACTATCCGTCTAGTACTTATCTGAGGATTGAAAAATCGGCCCTTAGTTCATTTAACAAAACTTTTTTAAGATTGGTATCGAACAAGTGCACTCAATAAACGCTGTTTTAAAAAAAAAAACATGTGAGTGAAATAAATGAAATTATCAAAAATTGCCACTGTTTTATTAATTCATTGAAATAGAAAAAGTTTCCTACACCGTTCAATAATCCGAACGCTCCGCTAATTCGGACTCAATCTGTGTTTTTAGAGGTTCGGATTATCGAGGTACTCGTGATTACATTATCGATTATTTTTTCTATTGAATAATTCACATTTTATATCAAGGATATCATATCAACTCATACAATTGTATTTCTTTAACCGAATACGAATCGGAAAATAACCAAAGATCAAAATTATTTTTTTCCTCAAATGCAATCCGAATCCATCCACCGGTGGGTATTCAAGCGCATTGCGATGGTCATTCTCTATCTAAGACATTCCTACGTTGCTGACGCTATAGCACCTGTCGGTAGGCTCGGCGCGGCAGATTTAGATGGTATCGCAGTGGGTGCCCGTGCCAAGGCGAGCTGCCGCATACTTAGCATATCGTCGGCCCACCTCATTCTTAAGGCGCTAGGACTAGCCAACTACTCGCGCCATACAAATGCACTTTTTAACAAATGTAATAATATGTAGTGAAACGCTTCAGCAAATCCAAATAGAACTCCAGACTGATAATAGATTGTTAATATTTTTTTTATTCCATCATTTATTTAAATAATAATAAAAATAAAAAAAGTTGATTTTTCTCATTAGAAATCTGAAAGTAATTCGATTTCAAGCAAAAACAGCATATATGCATAAACAAAAAATTCCATTTGCTTTTAGATTTCTACATTTAGTCAAAAAAGTTCGGAAATGGACACCGTTTCCGCAAGGTATTTTGTATAGAAAAAGGAAACATACATTAACGAAAATAGGTCGATTCCTAGACAAGGAATCATATATTGTAAGAATGACACTTATAATCGTCAGACTTAGTTAGTTAACTTGGGGTGCCTCGTCTAACTGTGCGATTTGGCTAGTACCAGGGCCTTAAGCACATGCGAGAGTGCGAAGATCGTTCGTATTCGCATCATTTATGCAGTTTCATGGCTACGGGAAGATAGTGCAGTCAATTGAGAGAAACATTTATATTTACCACGTTTAAGTTACTTGAATAAGGGCTGATTTTTCAATAGTCTGATAACCAGCCACATAACTATTCGATGGATTTATTTACGCCTCTGCTTATCCATTCGATATAGTAAGTGCATATGTTTATTAGTCAAATAATTGTGACAGAAAATAGAATTCTCCGGCAATTATTATCCTCTTGTCTTTTGACAAACGGGAATTTGTCCGATAAGTACTATCTTAGAATTGAAAAATCGGGCCTAAATCTATTTTCTTTGTAAAGAATACACTGTAAAGTGAAGACGTTAAGTAGCTGTTGAGAATATCGTATCGTATCGAGAATATGTTTTTAATCGTTTTATGTAATGCAAGGTTTCACTGTTATTCAGGCTTCTTTGTTGATGCTTGTAATTAAAATATTATTTCTCATTATGATGCTTGGCACAAAAGTACACTGAAAAAATTATGTGCTATTGTTAACTGTTTTAGCACAGTGAAATTTCTGTCATTTTTGGAAAGGTATTTCTTATTACTATCAATGCGCCAAAACACAGTAAATATTAAATCGTTATTTTAACCGATTGAACAGTACAGCTTTGTGAAAATAACACGTGTGCCAGATCAAACTGATTGAACATTACTGCTGACTACAAATTAGGCGTGCAACTGTCTAGTTTCAAGAGGTACCTTTTCACTGAATATAAGACGTAAGTAAGAATGGAAAACATACTAAAGCTAGAAACAGTTTTCACACAGTTAAGAAAACAGTAAGAGAAAACACAATTAAAAGATACAATCATATTTCATGTTTAAGGGTAACTGTCTTCACTCTATTAAGGCTTTTTTCACCTACTGGTGATTAGCTTAATCGCCCCATATTAAGGGCCTTTATTAGCAGCTTGCAATCAATACCATTTCGAGATAATCAGCACTTTAGTAATAAAGGCCCTTTAAGTGTCAATTAAAATGAATCAGCACTTGGTGAAAACCAGGCTAAGCCCCGATTGCACAAAGAGACGGCTGAGTTAATCAATTTTCAAACACGTCACATTTGATGAACCGCATGCAGTTCCTTCCATACTGTCTATTCAAAGTGACGTGTTTAATCATACGTTGATGTTGAATTAGATTTTTTGTCCTTTCGTGCACTCGGCCCTTAGTGCATCCGATTTACTTAGTTGGCTCAATTTAACGTTGCTAGACAGTTTTTATTATTGTAATTTTAGTTAGAATAACTGATAATTTATTTTCAGTGTACATTTAGGTTATGGGTCTGCCTTCCCGAATATTAACCCTAAACTTGTTAGAATTTCTAAACACAAGGTCATACGGGTTTCCATTTCATGAATAAATGCGGTATTGCCGGAAAAAAATGTTTTTTAGTATCCAGCTGATTTGCCTGTAGCTGGATTGCCGACAAATCATTTCGAGTGGTTTCCATTTTATGTAGATTTTAAAATTTTACTAAGTTCACGTACTTTTCGTTTATTGGTTCGAGTACCAATGAGCATCTATAAACACAAGGATTACCGGCTTGACGTTTGGACCATACCTCCGTTAACCACCTGTATAAAGATGGTCCTAGCATTGGACCTAGTTCTTGTATGATTTGTAGGGTAAGTATAATGACAAGGTGTACGCCATCAAAGGCTTGGTTTAAAAAAAGTTAATGGATTTAGTACTGTTACTAGGGTCCCGTAAAATATTGAGATCTAAGAACATAATTGGTACGAAAGGTTTTCTTTTGCGTTAAAGTCTTCTCGTCGCGGATTATAACGATCAAAAGCTTTCGAAATAGCAAGCATATTTTTTTTTACAGTTGGGTTATATCATTAGAACAGGAACTAGAATTGCGACTTAGCGTGACTTCTGTTTCCAATATTTACCCATGAATAGTTAAGGAAGAAAACACAAAGCTAATTGTAGATGTCGCACGAGCAACCTTACCTTAATCACGACCAAACCGTCATTCTTATCAAGATTTATTTACGAATTTGCAGATGAAAGATGTACTCCATGATGCGGTTAGAATAAGGTTTGGAGGGAAAGACGAACTTTTGTTGGTCTTCAAACTAATTTTAATGTTGTGAATGTGTTTTCTTTCTTACGCTTTTATTTGATTAGCATAATTTGGAATAATATATTTTCGGAGTAAAATCGCGGAAATTTCAGTTACATATAGATTGACTAAATAAAATCTACAAAATATTTTTTTTGGCAGCTGTGACAGTTCTTTTAGGGTAAGTCGCCTAGATGCTAACTATAGTGATTAATAAGCAGTTTTCTCCCCCATTAGTTGGGGGATGTAGATACATACGGCAGACCATATGATCGCTCGAGGTCAAGCGTTTGAAAAGTGACACATCGGCTGAGGTACAAACGACAAAGCGTCGCACTGACGTCTTCTTTACGATGACAGCGACCGTCGGCACGTCAGAGCATGTATAGTGGGCTTGTGAAGGGAGGCGTTTCCGCATAGCGAAGCGTGTTATACGCCAGCGCGCTTTCATAATCTGATCTGATCCCGCCAACACGCGGTGCGGCTTCAGATACATATCGCATTGTTGCTTATATAACCGTATAAAATATAATTCCATTTTAAAAAAAAATGTAATTGAATTCCATTTCTTTAACCTATTTTGGTAGACAAAACACACTAAGTTACGTTAAAAACGGAGAGATTCGCGGGTTCTATCAACCAATCAAGAAGAATCATCAACGAAATATTACTGGTTTTCCGTCCACAGTAATGAAATACATACTTAGATCTAAATGCAACCCTCAGTGCCAATGCATTAAAAATACTCAACTAACCAAGTTGCTCATACAATAATATGTATAGTCTTACAAGCATTATCTGGTGTAAAAGCTATTGTACAGTTTAAAAACTCTTCTATCGATGCCTCTCGAATTCGAAAGTGCTCATAAAATTCCAATTACTGTTTTGTAATTTTTTTTATGTAAATTATTCAAATAAAAAAAAATATTACTAAAACAAAACAGTTGGTTGAATATTCGTATTCAATATTTTCAGCAACAATATTAGTTTCTGTAAATAATTGATTTCGGCAAACAAGTAATAATTCGTGAATTTCCTTTATCTCTGTTCTATGAGACCCCAAAATAAACAAATATTCATAGCCTAAAATTATTAAACGGACAAACGGATTCATCATTTGTTTCTGAATCATAATACTGAATAAACTTAACTTACTTACTATAACAAGCAAGAAGAAAGCTCATTTGTGAACGTGGATGTCGTCTGAGTGGGACTGAAAAAACTTACCATTTATATACATGTATTTGGTTTGTATAATAGTTAATTAATTAACTACCTGCTATTAAACGTGTTCATAAAATATATTTGTCTACAAACTGCCTGAATAATGTTGCTTCCGCAACTTAAAGTAGAATCAGTATCCGTTTCTTTAAAAGGCTCGGTGACACTCCGTCATAATTAACATATTTATTTAGAAAATATTAGCATGTTATTTACGTAACATATTTTTAATTGAAACTTCTTTACAGAGGAGTCAATCCATACTATTATTATAAATTCGAAAGTAACTCTGTCTGGCTATTACGACTTCATGCCTAACCGTTGAACCAATTTTGATGCATTTCTATATATAGAGATAGTCTGGACCTTGAAAAAGGACCTAGGCCACTTTTTGTGGCTAAAATTAGAATCAAAGAGGATTAAATGAACTATCGAGAAAATAATTCAACCCGACATCAGTCCAAAACGACATTGACCCGAGCAGAGCCGGGTACCTCACCTAGTTTGTAATACATGTATACATATTAATATAATATGCTCATGAACTCACCTCATTAACTACGGGCAACCCAAAACTTAAGTGAACAATGAACAACAGCGAATGAACCTCACAAGAGCTTCTCAAATGTAGGTCAGTTTTATTTGCGAGTATTTTTTCGCGCCCATGCGCTTACGAGATTAACTTATTGAAGCTTTGTTCTATTAATTATTTACGCCTATAGCAAGCAAGGCCACCGAGTGAGCATTATAGCGCTATGTACTTTGTAGTAGCGATTAAATTCAAATGAAGACGACAAGGTGAAGGTCAAGCTAAGGATAATGTCAAGGTATATATTTTTTACAGTTAGTAGCATAAAATAAGTCATGGTTCTTTACGGCCGTTCGTATCTTCATATTTTATGTTATTAGTAACAAATCGTAGCATATGTATTACTTGCAGTTACACAGATCACCAGGGTCAATTCCATGAAGCCATTTTCTAACTGTCGCTGCCGAGACTTGAAATCTGCCTACCGAGATTCATCTACACTGCAAAGAGAATTAAACTTTTTTCTCCACTTGGAAAAAGTCGGCGAACTTTGCTTAAACAACTTAATTTTTTTACCACTTAGCCCCGATTGTACGAAGGGACGGCTGAATTAATCAATCTTCAAACACGTCACTTTTAGTGAACCGCGTGGAGTTTCTTGCATACTGACCATAAAAAGTGACTTAATTAATCATACGTTGACGGTGATTTTGATTTTTTGTCATTTCGTGCACTCGGCCCTTAGCCTAGTTTTCACCAAGTGCTGATTATCTTGTACGGGTATTTATTGCAAGATTGTCAGAAAGACCTATAGTTAAAGTTTTTAAGCCGATTAAGCTAATCAGTCCACGGTTAAATAGACTTTTAGTATGTCTAAAATAAACAAATCGGAAATAAGTCGAAAGCTCTCGTCGTACCTCTTCGATTCTTCTCTTCGTTATGTTTTCGAAATATGGACAGAGGAATGTGCAATATGACGGATCAAAAGTGTGGTATTTACTGTATAAATACACTGGCATGGAACGCTATTTCCCTGGTACCCTTTTTTAGTAATGGCATGGAGCCCTATCGGCTTTCTAGATTCGGAAAGTGTGCGTATGCCAAACATAAATTTTGGCTTTTATACTGTCCTGCAAACCACAAAAGTGCTAACTGCCTAACGGCAATCAGCACAGGCGTCCGGCAGTTGGTTTTTGCTTGTCGTTATTGTAAAAACCAACTCGCAGTCTCGACAAAACTAAAAATAGACGATCTTAATGTAAACGGTGACGCTTGGTTAATTGCGGTAGTGAAAGTATGCGCGGGGACACAAAAGAATGGAGCAATATGTATTTTTTCCGATGAGGTAATTGCTTCTGAACAGTCCTGAGAAAATAAGCCGTGGGCAGTTTGGTCGTCATTATGGCGATACTCAGAAGGTGTTGCAAGGCACTCGTTCAAAGTTTTGTGAAGCTTTTAGTAAAATTATTGCATTCAAAGGTTGGTCGGATTCATGCGACCTAACCACTCGCTTGGTTGTTGGTTCGATTAGGCCTAATCGAGTTAGTTTCTTACGCGTACTGGGTCGATTTAAGCCGAAGAGCAGTTGTGTGATAAAATACTTAAAATGATGCTCTTTCCTGGATTTATGTTTTGATTTAAGTTTTATTTAACCCTAGGCTACAATGCTCAACTTTTTAGGGCTCCGTACCAAAAGGGTGCCAGCGGAACCCTATTAATAAGTCTTCGCTCTCCGTGTATCCGTCCGTCCATCCGTCCGTCCGTCCGTGCATCTGTCACAGGCCTGTATCTCATGGAGCGTAATAGGTAGGCAGCTGAAATCTCCACAGAGTGTGTATTTATTTTGCCGCTATAACAACAAATAGGTAAAGTTTCAAAATAATGAAAATGAAAAGGGGCCTCCACACAAAAAAACATGTTTTTTTTTTGTTAAATCTTGTACGATGATACGGAACCCTTCGTGTGCGAGTCCGACTCGCACTTGGCCGGTTTTTTAGCACTGGAACACACGCGCTTTAATTTCTGTGGTTGAGTCGTCCAATAGTGCTTATAATAAAGTGTTCTATTAAACTAGAAACAATCTTGATAAAATTTAAAAACGTTGATGTCTATATTTACTGGTTAAAAATTACGCTGGCATAATTTAAACCAAATGGAGTAGGAAATAGCTTTACCTACATGCGACACGAAAAGTGTACCCTCTTAGTAATTCGTGAGGATCCTAGATTATCTACGGGAATACTGAACGCTGTACTGGAACGTTATCCGTATTTAATGACGAAACATTTTAATATATTGACAAATAAATAATTTCCTAACCGACAACAATAAAACGTTTGTGAAAACAATAACAAGCAAATGAGAACGTGCGACTAGGAAAACTGGAAACAATTGGGCAAAAAGGTTGGTAATTAACTGTGTTTAGCCTAAAAGGCGCTTTTGGCGCTTACCTGGCTTCCATTTCGATTACTCAATTACGTTAAAACTCAATTTATGTTTATTATTTTAAAGTTTGTCTATTGGAGACCAGTTATGTGGTTCTATGTTTCGAATTGGCTTGTTTTAAGTTACAAACTCAATGAATGCTATGGCCTAGAGTTCTGGAACAACAGATATTTGTATTAAAAAAGATTTATTTAAATTATTTTCATATTCAAACCAATCTTAAGAATCTTCTTTGTGCCTAGTTCATCCATCTTTGTACATAACATTCCGTTATGCGTTTATTTTCCTCATAACTTGCTTGAATGATTTTGATGAAAATGTTTTTCATCAAAGGTGTTGAAAGGTCAACTGGATCTGTACAGGCAAAGTCCGCTAATAGATAACTTCACTTTCGAACGTTATGAGATAACGTGTTATCTCATAACGCTAATGCTTGAAAGTGGAGTTATCTATTAGCGGACTTTGCCTTCTGACCGCTTTAATGAAACGCCCGCGAAGGTTTCTGATCACATTCTACGTGGAGCTCCCACACGGGTGAATGTCTAAAAACTAAATATATCCACCGGAAGCCTTCACCAGTATTTTAAAATACGGTTTAATTTGACATATGCCGCTTTATACGTACGCGTATTTATTTAAACATGGTAAACGTTTTCCACATGCGTCCAATGCCATAAATATTTCTGTACATATCTGTGTAAAACGTAACATTATATGTAACGCAAAGGCTATTGCTGAATAAACTAGACGCTATGCCTGGATCTTTTCAATACTATCGATTTTATATTAATGTTTCGAAGATATTGGTCAGCCACGTCACGCGTAACGTCGCGTCGCCTACAGTCTTAAAACGGAAAATGTACGCTTCGTATGTATTTTATTATTAAATTTAATATACATTTAGTAGTTGTTCACGAGGAGACGAAGTTGTTCACTATAAGAGCCACCTATGATAAAAAAACAATTTCAGTGGTTAGAGTCTGTCGCTTCATTACATACTGAAGTAATTTTCTCCCATTGTAAAATACTTTCGGTCTGGTACTAGTCGGGTCTCCACACACCAGAAGCACGGCACCTATTTGCGGCAACTTACTTACGAATAAGTTGCATAAATATATTTACATATTGTTTGATGTATGTGAGCTCTTCACGGGTAAATCGCTCGCAAATCGCCACTTTCACTCTCCTTCCCCAGATGCAACGATTATGCAGATATTCTACAAAAGAAATGAGATTGTTCGCTATTAAACTTATTTATTGTTGCAAAACTTGATTTGCTAATGCCGATCGTTTGATGCGTAATGATTAGGTAACTTCGATGTCAATATTATGTTGAAAACTTTAATTACACGCAATATTAAATATTTGTCGGTGCGATTAGTTAAAAAATCTAAATTCGTTTAGGAGTGATCCAATTGATGATTGACAATGACGTTTCATTATCGGTAGTTGCGGGCCAATAGTTTAGGGCTAGCTTTCATAATGAAACGCATTCTTACATCAGTTGAAGAAGGACGACATGGCGGCGACACGTTGCGCCTAGTAGTTCAGATGAAGCAGTTAGTGTATACATGTTCTACTATGGTTAGACGTTCCATTCAACTCTTTCGAGACTGGGAAGCCACGAAAACAAATTTCAGTGTAAGGTAAGCGTGAGGTTGGTTTTTAGGGTTCCGTACCCAAAGGGTGAAAACGGGACCCTATTATTAAGCCTCCGCTGTCCGTCTGTCCGTCCGTCCGTCCGTCTGTCACAGGGCTGTATCTCATGAACCGTAATAGTTAGGCAGCTGAAATTTTCACAGAGTGTGTATTTATTTTGTCGCTATAACAACAAATAGGTAATATAAAAAAAAATAATTAAAGGGGGGTTCCATACAAAAAACGTGATTTTTTTGTGTTAAATCTTGTACGATGGAACGGAACCCTTCGTGTGCGAGTCCGACTCGCACTTGGCCGGTTTTTTTTTATTACCGCGGGAATTACGCCCATGGTAAGTTAAAAGCTTATGTCTTTGGAATACATTATTTAGAATACAAAAAACGTCACACTTTGAACGTGAGCGTTGATCTGTTAGCAGAAGGCATTGATTAGGGGCGGATTTTCTGAGATTCTTTTGTTTGCTGGTTCGAATCCAAAGTATGATTGTCAAGCTATTCTTTTAAAGATTTATATGATTAATTATAAATTTTCTTTACTTCACGGTATTCCACATGCATATTAATTCTCAAATAAAAACTACTTGCTTAGCACGAAAACATTTATTTCGCATTATGTGACTTTCATACATAAATCTATTAATGGACAGGATGGTTCAAAATAGGCAGCGGATATATGAATTATTACATTAGTAGAAAAATCGAAACGAAATCCGAATTTGTTTTGCGTTTTCCTTAATATGGCTAAAGAAAGCCTATTGTAATTTCAATTTGTGGGTTTCGAAATTAAAGGATTCCAATAAATCATTTTAACACACTTTTTAAGCGGTTATACATGTATCTAAAGAAGTATTATACTACGTTGCTATTTAACCTCATATTACTGGATATAGAATGTCGCAAGCAGTAGGATATTTTTTTTGCAATAAATACATCTTTATAATAGAGAATCAGAGCACCCCATTAGGCTTTTGAGAACGTACCGTTTTTTAAACTCATTTCTCTGCCGCACCGCCAGGATATGGAACGGTCTACCGGCGGATAATCCTCATACCTATAACCTGGGAGTCTTCAAGCGTAATTTGAACTAGCTCGATAGCTCAGCCATAATCCGCAAATCCGCTGGCATGGCGCCTCGCTGAGCGTGGTTTCGCGAGGCGAGGTGTTTTTGGCTTTTCTTAGCACCTTTGGTCCTCAGCACAACCACCCATGCCGGTTTTTCATAAAAAAAATTTCATGCTTCGCCAATCAACCACAACGGATGTTCACCGATCAGATTAGGTAATAGAAAACATTTCGCTTAGCTTTAGGAGAACACGACTACCTAGCAGTCTGTTTACATGGTGTCATTTAAAATGAATACTTGAAGGCGTGTGTGTATATCTGTATTGAAAGCTAATCAACTTAGTCAAAATAGCGAAATTAAAAAACATATAAAATATGATTAAATAAGTTTAGCATAATAATAAAATGTATAAGAAAACTGGTTGGGTTTTTCACCTCATTGGCTTTATCACATACATGTGTATGTGTGTGTGAAATGTGAAAACGTGTCTCAATTGTTTTAAATGTTTTTTTTTTCAAATAAAAAAAATTATTTTTTTCTGGGCCAGAAACAGTGTAAGTGTAATGTATGTATCTGTAATAGACCGTGAAGCAAGGACACATTAATTAAAGAAAGAGCCCTGTAAAAAGGACAAGGATACATGGACATTTCGCAAGGTTGGACCCGAATCAGCAAAATATACCATTCGAGGTTATTGAGTCTTCTAATTTGGCCACCTGCTTTCTACCCGTAATTTAAAATTCTCCTTCAGTCCCTCCTGTCGTAATCAATACCTCCTACTAACGCAGTGTTTAAGATTATACCTACAGGCATTTATTTAACGCTTCATCTGCGTTGCGGACATTGACTGCAAAGATTGAACATTCAAACATTGCCATCATCACCAAAATCGTATTTTTCATCAGACGCCAAAGCATAAGACACGAATATTGTGGGAAACGCACCATGTACTAAGTAGCGCGACTAACCGAGTAATGGTAGTAAAAGTGGGGTACACAGTTATAGCCACCGCAAAATCAATCACAACCAAACAACGCAACCGCACTAAACATTTTTTTACCACTAATCATAGCTATATATAGGAGTGATTCGCGTATACTACCGGAGTATTAGCTGTGAAGCAGAATTAAATTATTCAATTAAGGTCGCAAAGCTATATACGGTTAGTTAAATATTTTTCATTATGTTTCGCAGTAGCCTAGCGCCAACGCCTGCATTCTCTCGTGTTTGCAGGCCATAAGTCCGATACGTATTACGCACTTTTTTCTTTCATATACGAGATGTGAAAGTGTGAAATGAATTTAAATGTTCATTGAGAATGTTAACGAGCATGGCTGAGAAATAACTTAAAATTGTAAATCCTCTTAGATTCTTAGTAGGCGTAGAGTAAAGTCCGCTTAGGTTAGTTCCAACGTGTTAAGAGGATAATGAGGTGATCAAGTTTCATACAAATTTGTGTGAAAATAAAAAAAGCGGAAGCATAAATTCAGATCATAATCTTACAGGAATGTTCCTTAATTAACTGACATTTATTATTTTATTCAAAATAAACTCTAAATCGCCAGAGATGCTTTTGATTAAAATAATAAATGTCAGTACATTTCGTATGCAACCATTTCGGTCTCATCCGTCATCCGAAAATCATTCGAGTGGCGTCAGTGCAGTCGCGAGTTAGTGGATATATTCTAACCGTCGCTTACGGATACGGGACGCACAACGTCGAATCCACGAAATAGCTTCCTATGAAGTTTTTACGTGTCGTTGAAACTCGAGAAAATTAGTAGTAAGCGAATTCGTACTACTCCCATTATTTCATGCTCGCTGGTCTTTGTTGAGGAGAAAAATTAAATTATGAACTCTTTCACTAGGAGTTCCTGTGCACATAAATGAAAGTGCACGGTCGTAGTGTAAAGTTCACACATTCAATATCCGTATTATTGTCAGCGGCGATTATGCTGTAATTATATACATCGGTTGCGACTCAATGTCGTTATTAAGCGCACGATTTTCGTATTTTTATCGTACCAGGAAGAATAAGCGGTTCGACTGACTGACGGGGTATCTTTGTGATCTACATACAACCTACATAGTCATTAATTCTGCTTAGCGAGCTGTGTAGAAACGTTAACAGTATTGATCGAATTGAATGCAATTTAAACTAATGTTCACTTTTCCTGAATATTTTTTAAAGTTCTAATATATCCTTTTCGGACTAACCGTGTGAATTCGTGGATTCAACCGTGAAGCAAGGATACATTAATTAATTAATATAACGGCTTTATAATAAACGTAGTATAAAGTTTTCATGTAGTATTGTATCTCGTCTGCATCACTTTCTTTCTGACTTGAATCTTGAGTTTGCATGTTGCCACGTTGGGTTACTTCATTGTTGGAATTCATCTTAAGCTGCAGGTCCCCCTCCTTACTATACAGTCGTTAAAATGCGGCCTGGGTGGCACTATAGCGTTAGATATAAGATAGTAGGAGAGTGGAAATGACAGTGGCATATCAGTGATATTTCAAGAATGGTGTGAGGCTGCCATGACAATAATACATGTGATGCTAGTCACCCATCTCTGGTAATAATTATAGACCGGTAATATTTAAAAATGGCTACCCCTTAGCGGAATGCTGCTAATGAACTCGTACTAATCCTGCTGCATCATCAAATCCTCAGTTGGGGATTTGCTTCTGGTGCAGAGTTTTATACTTTAAAGAGCGATACAGTATGAATGTAAATGTGTGCATGATTAGGTTAAAGTAGGTATGGCAATCTAGTTTAATTTATGGAACTCGACTTTATTACAACGCGTGTCCGATAGAATTAGGTGTCTGCCAGTACCTCAAATTTATATGAGCAACACGGTTACATTGAAGGAGAGGGAGAACACGGTCAATTTGTCATTGCCGCTTTAAGGTGGCCCAACCCGGCGGGCCTAACTCATTCGCGGGCACAGTACAAAACCTTGCTGTTGCTCTCTGGGACCTTCTCTGTTTCAAAGAATAAGACAGGCTCCGTGATGAGGAAGATGCAACATGTCCACAAAAAAGACAATGTGCATAGTGTATGATTTGGCAAGATTTCCGAAAATTTTAATTTAAAAACGACTTATAGCTAAAAGTAAACCACGACCGCTGTAGTAAAAAATCGAACAAAAACCAAATAGATCATAAATCTTGAATAAATAAGCTATGTCTGATAACTAATCTTTTTACGATGTTCTTACTTTATCATTGCGTAATCTACCTCCAAAGTTATTGTATAAAACGCGCGAAAAATTCGAACTTTCGGACCCTATAACTTAGAAACCAAACACAATTTTACAATGTCAATGGTCATCAGACATCTAGTTCAATCAAATAAAGCTATTTTAAGCAAAATTTTGGATCTCTGACAAGAAATATGGGCGTGATCTTCTTTCCGCTTTTGTATGGGGACATGAGCGGGATGGGCCACCTTAATCATATTTCATTCAAGGCGATGGTGCCAACCCGGACGTAAGTAGGAAAGGGTCCCCTTAGGTTTACTAAGAAATAATAGGATTTACATATGAGTGGACTCGAATTAGCGGTAAACGACAAAAGAGACGGGCAACGTGAATACTCTTTGTCTGCAGTTGGATCTAATAAATGAGGGTTATATGTTTCCTTCGTTATGATCCATACAAGTAAGCTAAATACGAGTATCTGCTGACAGAAATATCTAAAAGTCAAGGTTTGTTACAACAGAGACTGATTGTACAATCATATTTGTATGCGGAATATATTATTATTTTTTATCAGATTTATTAGCAAAATGTTTAAATATAACAAATTCTAGTGCAATGTACTGTCTACGAATGGTAAATAAAGACAATATGACGATGTTTTAGGTTGTTAGGTTCAGTTCAGGAAAAAACAAAAAATGCATTTTAAACATAACGAAAAACAAAGAAAAAATTGTCGACTAGGCAGCAATGATACTTTTAGTATTGTTATAAACAGTTATAATAAAAAATATTGCATAAGTGAGAATATTCATGACGTGAATCATCCGAAAATTATGCTTTCCAAACAAGAGTAGTTTAGAAATAATTTAATAACCACAATTAGAATTCACTTCATTGGTTGTCAACACGTTATTGTTTTTTCGAAAAAAACAGATACTGTGGGATACCACAGAAAAATTAAAACGTGTATAAAGAATTTCATTTTGGTTATTTGTTTCTGTTTCGATGTTCAAAATTCTTTTATTTGTCCGATTGTTAATTGATTCTGGATTGGTGTACTTAAACTGGAAAAGTAGTGATCATATGGTATGGCTGGTAACTGCATATTAAATGGCTCAGTGGACCTTAATCAATCAAACGTCACGATGGAATCCGGAATAAAATGAAGGCTTCATTTCCCTTCCGGAAATTCGTGCAGATCTGGGGAAAATTTCAGAGATATTCTTAAATATTTAATGGATACGACATTACCGTTGGCTCATTAAATTGAGGTATAATAATACTAATTTGATGTCCAGACCATTTTTAGGGTTCCGTACCCAAAGGTCCGTCCGTCCGCCCTTCTGTCACAGGACTGTATCTCATGAACCGGAATAGGTAGGAAGCGGAAATGTTGACAGAGTGTGTATTTATTTTGCCGGTATAATAAAAAATAGGTAAAAATAAAAAAATAGACAAATAAAAAAATAATAAAAAAGGGTTTTTTTGGTATTAAATCTTGTACGGTGGAACGGAACCCTTTTTGTGCGAGACCAACTCGCATTTGGCCGGGTTTTATCTTAATATTTAAAAATCTGATTACAATGCTTCAGTGTAGATGTCGATTATCCAAAATTAATATCAAAACATCTCGCCGATCATACTTTTGATGTATAACTCTACATATCTTTTTTTTTATTGGAATTCAAGATGAACCTTTAAGCTAAAAATGTTTTCCACGAATCTATCACGTGGTAAAGTCCAGATTTCTCTGCACGTGGTACTTAGCGCGCTGGTGCATTCTAAATTTTATTGCCTTCGCAACGACACATATTTTTTCTCTTGCACTTTCTCCCGTGTGACTAACTGTACCAACATACCCTGGTTGTGTACACATACGTGTGTTCTTGCTGGCTTCCGAGGCATACTCATTGTCTTGTTAATACTCGATTCCGAGGAAGTGCCTTGATCGGTATTTTAACAAGCAGTTGCATCTTCTGGTTACGGTTCGGTGCAAGCACAATTAAGCTTGCAATTATTTATATTTCCTTTCTAGAAAGCCTAGGGTAGTTTTTACTTCGCGCAGACATGGCAGCTCTTTTTATAACGATGTACTTATGTGGTGAGATTCTCGTTGCTGATTGGATATCTGGAGCATTCCAAAAATATCGGAATGAGGGGACATTACATGCAACAGAATATCATATGAAGAAAAGTGTTTACAACTTATTTATTAAATTCGAGATCTATTTGCGATGTCACTGAAGACAGATTATGCAAAAAGAAGGAAACAATATTAGATTGTATTCTATCGACATCCGACAATCCATAAATAAAAATGTGACAATAAAAAAAATTAAGATGCCATCAAAATGATAGAAGAGACTACGACCGCGAACGAGTCGATGTAATACTGCGTAAAGGTCAGGTATTTACGTAGGACCCATAATCGTAGAGCATGTATTAAAATACGTCTGTAGATGAAGCGAAAGAGGTGTGCTGCGATCGTACCACATGAAGCTCCAATATCTCTGCCTACCGTGAAAGAGGCGTGGAGGTATATAACGGCATATGGCCCTCAGGACCTCTTAAGGTGCCCAACGACGCCCATGGGATTTCAAACTTACAGGGAGGCTGCGAAAACCATGCCGACCAGCCAGGTGCTTCTTCATTCCATGTTTGAAGGACCCAGGTTGTACTTTGGGGAAAATACCTCGGACGGGTATTTTCTTTTTCTATCTTATGGGTATATAACAGCAGTACACTGTTAAGCTATTATATATTTTTGTATGTTCAGTGACTACCTGGCTACGTTTGCGCAATCTGTGTCTCCTCGCGATGAACACTTAACAATATTTACATGCGTTCAGCTGACCAACATAATTACACCGAGACTTTCAACGTTGCAATGTTAATGACGATTCCAGTTATAACTTTAGCATTTAAGATAATTGTAAAGTTTAGGTCATATGAAGTTATTGTACAGTTCAGGTCAAAATCAGGTCAGTAGGGCAAAATCATGGAACCAAAATCGGAGTCATACATACATACATGTTAAGCGCGGCATATGGAGCACGCCAGGACCTCACTAAAAAGGTGCCCGACGTCGCCCATGAGCTTTCGGACCTTCACAGGAGCTGAGAAACCATGCCGGCCGGCCAGGTGCTTCTTCACACCACGTTTAAAGGACGCCAGGTTGTACTTTGAGGGAAAAACTTCGGCAGGGAGTCGATTCCATAGTTTACCGACACTATAGATAAAAGATCTAGAGGATCGGTGGGTTCTTATTTTTGGAATGTCGACAGTGAATGGGTGCACACCCTGCCTGTTCCGCGTTGTGCGTTGGTAGAAAGGGGACGGAGGAACAGCATTATGCAGCTCCGACGAGCATTCTCCATGCTAAAGACGATAGAAGACAGAGAGAGACCCTACATCCCTTCGGAGTTGAAGGGTCTCCAAATTTAGGGATACCTTGGGATCGTCGACGAGACGCACGGCACGACGCTGTATCGAGTCCAGGGAGCCGAGCAGAAACTTAGCTGAGCCGTCCCACAAAGGCGAGCAGTACTCCACGCAAGACCTTATCTGCGCCTTGTAGAAGAGCATTGTATACAATACGCAAAAGAAATGAAAGTTATGGCAACACGGCCATAGTTTCAGCCAAATACTAACGTTTGTTAAATGCTCATTTTCAAATTTAGGGAAAAAATATGAAGAGACTTACAATAAAAAAAATGTAAGTAAGCAGCAGCAGATGTTTTAGATGTTCAGTTTATTAAAACAGCAAATTAACATAACAAAGATCACACTTCACAGCAGCCAAATACTTTCATTTCGACAATCAATTGAAACATATGAATAATAATAACAATGCACCAAGCATGCTCCAACACGTGTTGTATCATAATTATTAAACCTGCCCCTTTTGTTAAGGCGCTAGGACTAGCCAACTACTCACGCCATACAAATGCACTTTTTAACAAATGTAATAATATGTAGTGAAACGCTTCAGCAAATCCAAATAGAACTCCAGACTGATAATGGATTATTAATATGTTTTGATTCCATCATTTATTTAAATAATAATAAAAATAAAAAAGTAGATTTTTCTCATTAGAAATCTGAAAGTAATTCGATTTCTAGATATAAGCAAAAACCGCATATATGCATAAACAAAAAATTCCATTTGCTTTTAGATTTCTACATTTAGTCAAAAAAGTTCGGAAATGGACACCGTTTCCGCAATGTATTTTGTATAGAAAAAGGAAAAATACATTAACGAAAATAGTTTGATTCCTAGACAAGGAATCATATATTGTAAGAATGACAATTATAATCGTCAGACTTAGTTAGTTAACTTGGGGTGCCTCGTCTAACTTTGCGATTTGGCTAGTACCAGGGCCTTAAGTTGCGCGTGGCCATTCTTATAATACGCTCATTGTCGTACTCGCCCGTAACGCGGATCCGATGTTTGCAGAGATGAATTGATAACGAACTCTAAAACATAGTGTTTTCGTACTAATCGAGTACGTCGCAGTTTTAAGGAATGTGATATGTATGTAAAATCAACCAAAAAGCAAGGACGCATTTATTGAAAAAAATAAGCTCCACCAACTCTTCTATACCCGTAATTTTGAATTCTCCTTCAGTCCCTCTTCCAGTTAGCGGCTCCTACTCAGCCGAAAAAAAAAATTGATTGGTTGTCCAGTTACTATTTAAACAGAAATCTGTAATTCTCTTGTACGCTGTTTTCCCATATGAATCGAACAATGATGTGTAATAATTAATTAAGAAGTTTGAAGAAATATTTGCAGTAATAAATCAGCGCACTGAAGTTAGTCCATCCACTCTGAATATGACAGTAAAAGTTTTCGCTAATTACCCTTATAGGGTTAAAATATAGCTTGAACATCAACATCCATCCATTTAAATTTTAAAAATTAGTTTTAGTTAATTTTAAAAGGAATTTAATGTGGTTTTACTTACGTCCTTATGGAAATAACAAATTGCTATCCTCCAAAAATTAAATATTGGTTGGGGAAAAAGTTTCTTCGCATTTTTTAAGAAAATTCAAAACATTTTTTAATATGGTTTATTTACATTTAACTAAAGTATGTAGGTACCATTTTGTTCGATAACTTTTTGCCATCTTGTAGGTAGGGACATGATCCCATTGCTATAGAAATATTGGGACTTCTGATCAATATACCGCGACAAGTGGTTTTGGCAGTCCTCTCGTGATGTTAACCTGACACTGCCTAAAGTGGAAATCTGAAGGTGCAAGGTCAGGACTATACGGCGGATGCATTAACACCTCCCAGCCAAACTCTCTTAGTTTTTGCTGAGTGGCTAAAGAGGTGTGAGGTCTAGCGTTATCATGATGAAAAACCACACCCCTTCTGTTGATTAATTCCGGCCGCTTTCTCTCAACTTCTTGCTTTAATCTCATCAGTTGTTCGCAGTAGAGTTCAGAATCGATGGTCCTGCCTGGTGGTAACAGCTCATAATGAATAATGCCCTTCCAATCCCACCACACACACAGCATCACCTTGTTGCGAGTTAACCCGGGTTTCGCCACAGTCTGTGAAGCTTGACCGGCCTTTGACCACGACCTTTTTCGCACGTTCTTGTCGTACGTGATCCACTTTTCATCACCAGTT
Organism: Incurvaria masculella; assembly: GCA_946894095.1. Lineage (NCBI taxonomy): Eukaryota > Metazoa > Arthropoda > Insecta > Lepidoptera > Incurvariidae > Incurvaria > Incurvaria masculella. Next base: position 11,746,221 of record OX335660.1, on the reverse strand, counting down.
ATCAGCTTCTTCAAAAATGGTTCGGTTTCATTACGTCGTAATAAAGAATCACAAATGAGTACACGGTTCATTAGGTTTCTTTCAGTGAGCTCGTGAGGTACCCAAATATCGAGCTTTTTTGTGTACCCAGTTTTTTTCAAATGCGCCAAAACTGTTATGTGGTCAATTCCTAGTTCTTCAGCTACGTCGTAACTACTGATATGCCGATCTTGCTCCACTTTTTCAAAAATGGCATCCATTTTATCCGTAATAGGGCGACCAGAGCGACGTGCATCTTTGACATCAAAATTTCCGGATTAAAAACGCTTAAACCAAATTTGTGCTACTCTCACAGACACTGCACTAGGTCCATAAACATCGCAAATTTTTTTCGCGGCTTGCGTTGCATTTTTACCTTTTTTGTAGTAAAATTTTAAAATGTATCGAATTTCTTCATTAGATTCACTCATTTTGACAGTACGAAAAACAAATGAGAATCACACATTTTCCTAATTTGAATTTGGAATTATGTTCTTTAAAATTTAAACTTTCAATGATACCAAAACCAGCCAGATACAAATAGTATAGCCAAAGAGATTTTATTACAAGTTCATACATACTATAATGCGAAAAGACTTTTTCCCCGACCTATTATAATTCAGACCTATAATATATGCATGGACATTTTAAAACAAATATTTACAATACTACGATTGCTATTGTCATAACAATTAAAACACACAGAAAGTACTGCCATCCAATTACTTTGATCCATTTTTATTGCAATTTTGTTGACAAGCACAATATAGAAACATAATAACATGACACCTACTAACAAACATAGATACTATCAGGGTCGAACAAGTCAATCTATTAGATGGATAGATCGACCTAAATGAACAAGAGAAACTCAAAATGAGATCACTCGCATTGAATCATTCATGCAAAGTAAATGCTCATGTGATCTTAATTAAGGACGTACGAGCTATTAAAGTTTCGTAAAGTTGCATTAACGCTGCTCGAGTACGCTTAATCTCACACTTTCAAAGTCGCCGTAACACTAACCTCGTCGTCGCGCAAGGTACGGTCTGCAAGATTATTATTTCTGTGGTGATAGTGCAATAAAATAATGAGTATTTGTGGAAGTTATGGAATTGTTGTCAGAATATTGTGGAAATACGACTAGCTGTAGTGAAATGCCTAATAAAATCATTAAGAAGTTATTGAAGTATTGAAGCTAATTCGGCTCAGCTCTAAACTCAGAGATAGTTCTAGCGACCGTCTTTAGCCTATTCGGAATCAATTCTGGCATCAGCTGTATTACCATTCTTCACACCAAGCCTTAGAAATGACTAATACAATATTTAAGAAATTATGGAAGTTTTAAAGCTAGGCGGCTCAGAGCTAAGACGTTCTGGAGATCGTCTTTAGCCTATTCGGAATCACCTGTATGACCATTCTTCACACCTAATCTTCGAAATGTTAGAATCTTCTAAAAAAAAACCCCGAGCAAGATGAAATCATTTAAGTAGTTATGGAAGTTTTTAAGCTAAGGTCGGGTGAGATCAAATCTCTCCGAGCTAAGTAGTTTTGACAACCGCCTTTAGCCTTTTTGGAATCAATTACAGTATCGCATGTATCCATTCTTCATTCCAAAATTCATTCTACTAACACACGAAAAAAAATTAATCTAAAATATTCATGCATCGACTTTTACAAGCCGACTGTATCAGAATAATATCAGACTCGGTACAATGTCACACAGCGGCGACGGCGGCGTGCCGTTAAAAGAAAGGAGATCAACTGACCTTGGTCGTAGTCTGGATCTGTAGAAACGTAGCGATACCGGCTCGCACTCGGTTCTTCACACCGCGAATGGTACCCTTGGAACTCCTAATTGTAGACGGTTGGTCTTCCGCTTTGTAGTCTTTTACACCCGCGAAATATTCCGCTTCGTCTGCACTGTCACGTTTGATCACAACACTCTTCTTCGGTTCGTCGAACACTTTTTCGTTCAAGTGAAAATCGTAATACTTGTCCGTATCGTACACAAAGTTGCCACTGTAACACTTTTTCTCCTTCTGCTTTTGGCGGTCTTCGTAAGTGCTCTCACTAATCAATGGAGTCTTCGAGACGCTGAGCGACTTTTCTAAATTTACTGGCAATGAGGTCAGATTCTGACTCATATTTTTGTTGTTCTCGTTGTTGATTTTCGAAACAAGCTGGAAAGAGGTGAGCTCGGCATTCCCTTGGATAAAGTCGGCATCGTCAGCGAGTGGCCACCCACTGGGTTTGTCTTCGCTTTCTGCCGGTACGGTGTTTAGTTTCGCAGAGCGCTCTCTGATGTCTTGCAAGAGACCTTGTGGTAGAAAGCTGCTGTCGTTATTGTTTACGCCGCTCGTTATAAAAGATGGCATCTCAGGCGCAGCCGGTGGCTCAGACTTATCTTTCTTATTCTCACTACTTTCCTCGGTGTGGATGCTGCCGTTTAACTCGCTACTGTTTAAAGAGTCGCACGATATATTCGATTCGTTGTCCTCAAAATCTAGATCCGCGCTGTGGTTGCTCTCGCTGCGAGTACTCTCCGCCGTATTTTGGAAGGTGATGAGAGTGACACTGGTACCTGTTTTGGATGTTCCGTTTGTTTTGGATGTCTTTTTTTTCGGTAACGGGGGCGGCGTACTATCGAGGTCACTGCAGGTGCCCGAGTCGAGCGTGTCACTCGGCGAGCACTGGCCGCTCGACATAACCATATTGGTGACGGAGTTCAGTGGATAGGCGCTGCAGTATATATAGGGCGCAGTCTTTTCGGTCTGCGCGAGCGTTCTTTTCTGTCCGTCCTCATCCCAGCCGTCGCGGGGACTCTCGTCGACATTTATTCGGACTATGCTATTGTTCTTCTTGGAGAGGTCACCGAAGGTCTGATAGCTCGCGCCGTTCTTGAGGTGGACACTGGAGATGACCGGCGGTATGACCTTGGAGTCTGTGTTCACCCTGATGGTGACGGCGTGGTGGGCGCGCTCGGCGTCTCTCGCCCGCGTCGCGTCTGCATCGGCTCCGCTCGCGTCCCGTTCTGCTGCGCCGGCCGCGATGAATACCGTTGCCGGCGAGCTAGAATTAAGCACGAGAGAGTGCATCGAACTCCGGTCTCGAGCGATCGCGTCCCCGATATCTGCGGGCGATCGATCGCCGGCGTGTCCGTTTAGCGCGAGCGCGGCCGCTCCGTCGATGTGCGTCAGAGTGGATCCGGATGACATCTTCGGTCTCGCTTTGGGAGGGAGCGGAGGAGGGATGTACTCCGCGACGGGGCGCGCCGCGATCTCTTCCATCGTTTTTGCCGCGGAATCGATTGCGAGGTTAGTTCCGCATCGTTCGTCGGCAACACTTTCTACGCAGCGGACGGCTGCCAGCGGATCGAATTGTAGGAGGTTGGAGTTGACGTAACCTTTGTCTGTTTCTTCAGTTCTGCTTTGAGTACCTGAGGACAAAATTTTATTTTAGAGCAAGTACTATGAGAACGCTTGAGGTTAACTTGTCATATTTAAAAAGTACATATAAAAATTATATTAATAATAAATAAATAGTTAAAACCGGCCGTAGCCCAGTGGTAACATATTTGGTTTTTATTCTTCCTTTTCTGAAACTTAAATTTAAAGGTTAATAAATACAGCCATGTGAAGTTCAATGTAGCCATGCTCGTTAAGTTAAGATCCTAGCATGGCACCTAATTCCATCGGGAATGAGGTGCTTTGGGCTAATATCATGACGGTCGGTGTAGCATTAGCCATCCATGTCCAGTTACATTACAAAAAATTCCCGTACTGCTTACGTCACCCGGGTCCTCTCTACAGCCTGCCTTCCCGATTTCTTCATGGGACACAAGTAGGAGACGCTCGCTGTTAATGTTAATTTGCTATTTTTCCTATCCTTAATATCTTTCTTTATTCTTATCGTTAATATATTCTATAATATCCGTCTAGCCAATAAAAAAATACGACTTCCCACTTTTTAATGATACTAAATGTTACCGTTTATCGAATCAGTCAAGCCTTCATTAGAAGAGTTGACTAGACAAATTATTGAGCACAAAGTGTCTAGTATTAAGCAACGCTTAAATTATCTAAGCATTATCACAAAAGAGATGATCCAAATGACGAAACTAGATCCGCTAAAGCTCTAATGAAGATATCCGGGGCGTCAGATGAAGATAATTGAAATTAACCACACGGCCCAAATGATCAAAGCGAGGGTTACGTCGCCTTAATTGGATTTGAATATCTTTAGCACGTTAGTTTAAAAATTCGTGATTTTTAAAATAATTGTAACGCCGCGATTTCGAATATTCGTAAGGTTGATAGTACATACTGAAGCAATTAATATTCATTGCGGCACATAATCAACTAATGTTCTACCCTAAGACAAGTATTTTGGAAAGAAACAAATACAATATCAAAGAGTTGCTGTTTGCAAAAGAAACTTTATCGATCATGGAATCATTTCTCTTGGTCTCCTTAAGAGGATAATGAGGTGATCAAGTTCCATACAATGGCTCGTGCCTGATATAACTCTCTAAAGTTTTGTATGAATATGATTAAGGACGTATATCACTGATATTACTTATGTTATCAAAAAAGTAAAAACGTACCGTTGATTTATTTAATGTGAAAAATATCCGAAAAATATTTCTTAATTTGAGTGATGAATCAGGCACGAGCTATTGTATAGAACTCGATCACCCCCTTATCCTCTTCAGCGAGATAATGAACGCTTTTGAGGAAATTATTAAATTGAACGCGAATGGAACAACATAACAGAAAAAATTAGAAGATATGGCCCTGTTATAGACAATATGTTTACCAAATATTATCCAGTGTGTAATACTTTAAACAACCTCTTCATGAGTGCTACTTTTGGCACCTAAGAACAGAATTTGTGGTCTACAGAAAGATTAGCCTTCTAATTCGAAACGCAGTGCTACCATGTTGAATAGTTTCACGATCGGTCAATGACATGAACTGCTAAAACTCGGTATTCTCAAATGAAGTTACCGAAAGGAGCAAACACTTGTTGCTCCGAAACCCTAACGAAATACTTTCGCTACGCAGCTGTCGAGACGAATCGAATTTTCTAATGAATTCTTTCGTTTCGCAGCGGGATTTTTTCGTCTAATTTGTTTTCGCTGCTTTGTTCCGCTTTGCTGCGTTCGGTTTCGATACATCATCGAGGCAGATTCTTCGCTCGTGCCCGCCAGAGGAAATAGAGCGATCAGCCTTACGGTTCTTATTCCAATGATGTCTAGAGCTATATTTGCTTGGGTTTATAAGAGCATCGCTTTAGATGTGGAATCTTTGCTAAGTGACGCTGTCGAGAGTGGAGCTATTTTGTTACTTTTGATTTTATGGAGATGATTGTCGTATTTTTTTTTAAGAATGTCTGTTTGTTGTTTTTCTTCGCCACCACCGCTCGATGTCACTACAAAATGCTCATGCTATCACGATCGCTTAGCTTACATTCTGAATGCACGTAATCGAGGAAGCTTTATGCGAGGAAATGAATATAAATGTAGTAAAAGGCAATTTGCCATGTTTGATTGAATGATTGATCAATGAAAATAGCATTAATAAATTGAATGATACCATTCTTAAGTGAAACGGAATCTTTCCTACTAACAAGTATATCAAAGAATGTGATACATAATATGTAGAATTCACCGTGTAGAAAAAACACAGTAATTAAAAATTTTATAGAAATAGATGATCAATAATTACTTCATGAATATAGTGAAAGGCTAGACTTGAACCAGCAAACATGCCTGTCGCCGGTGGCGAAATAGGGAGACGGGAGGTAGGCGACAGCTATAATTTGGAATTGTCCTACAATCCCTCCTTCCACATTCAGTGCTTCCTACTAACGCAGTATTTAAGATTATGATTTTTATTTGATTTTACTTAACGCTTTACCTGCATTGCGGACATCGACTACAAATATTGAACATATAAATATGTCGTCACCGAAATCGTATTTGGCATCAGACGCTAGAGCGAGAGACGATTCTTTTTTAGGTTTATAAAGGACTTTTAGTTTTTTTGGATTTTCATATATTTATTCAAATAACTCTGGATCAGAGTAAGGTTAATCCAAAACCCTACAGCAAACTCAGCCTGTTGACAAAATCAGTTATTTAGTTGAGTTATAAAAAGTTACCTAGAAGCAATTAATGTACTAATAACCTCTTTATTTTCATCTTATCGCTTTGTATCACATTGCTAGAATATACCACTGAAATTATGCACCGATAGAGATATGACAAACCTTAAAATACTACTGAAACATTCCTTTTATCGTGTACAAACAAATAACACAGTACAATCTTATTACTAGGTTATTTACACTTCGCAGTGAAAAGTGATTCGAGCTTATAACAAAAACAATTCCTTTGACTTTCTTTCCATATCGCTTTGACGTGTCATCAGGATGAATAATATTGTTACTCCCAAGGTCAAGACAGTAACGGACCCAAGACACAGTTCTGGGACCCGCACCGAAGTGTAGGCTGGTCGTTGGCCTTGCAATTTAGCTGACCGAACCCGGAACATTGCATACTTCTCGGCTCACTTCCTACATGACGGTTATTGCCTGCATGGCATTAATGATTATTCTAGTTCAATGCTCATGACAATCGAATAGCACGCCTTCGCATAATTGTTCGCTTGGACTACATAAGACGACATTGCATGACAAGCATTTTTTCCACTGAGATTTTATATCCTGTAGCCCGTAGACTAGTAGTTAAAATATTGTCTGTCTTTTTCCTTCTTAGATCTTGAGACATAAGAAGAAAGAAGACACACAATATGTATCTTAAGATATAAGAAGAAAGAACACAGACAATTTTTATACAGCTATAACCAGAGATGGTGCACTATGACGTTCATTTCATTTAAGTTTTAATTTCATTCAGATCTGTATATTAGTCATTCTTAGCGTATGTTACACTCAGTCCTATCATAATCACTTTCGTAACTTCTAATGCACCAAGAAAATAAAAAGCCAGAGCATTTTCCTTTCTATCAAACTTAAATATAATACAGTATTTAATTAAGATTTCACAATAGTAATACATAATAAAAAATGCGATGATAAACCAGTCAAAACATAAATCAGTTCTTTCATTCAATTAAGTATTCAAATGAACGACACAACCAAATCTCTTTAAGCCTACACATTCTGCGGTATTACGTAAAGAGACCACAAAGTGAACAGAACGACCGGAATGACTTATACGACCGTTTGCCATCCGTTAGCCTAATGTCATTTTATTGCTCAACCGATGAGAGACACCTGCAGGAGAAAGTGACCAATTGAGATTCCCACAAAAACAAGTATGTACTTTAACATACTTGAGACGAACGTTGCATAAAAGTCATTTGATCTAAATATTCCGTATGCAATGATGCTGTAATGGCAAGTTTTAGTTTGACGGATGTACTGACTACTGTCAGAATCTTTACATTTTGTTTACAATGAAGTAGAATAGCGGTTTTCTTGTATACAGGTTGTAAACGTTCGACTTTGCTTTTTTTAAGCTTATGGAGTTTTATCTTCCATGGTGAAAAATTTAAATTTTCACTGTTATCATTCAGGTAAATTGTGAAAACCTCATTAAAATCTGACATTACATTTTACAGTAATATCGAATATAGATTACGTATTTTAAAAAAAACATCGCAAGTCATTTACATCCTAAAGCTAGACTAAATAGCGTACGCTAGGTCTGCAACCCGACAACGCCCATGGGCTCCTATTTTCACGGGGGCTATGAAAACGATGTCGCGAGTGCTTCTTCTCACCATGTTTGAAGGCTGCCCAGGTTGTATTATGGGGTAGATACCTCGGCGGGGAATGCATTCGACAATTTATTGACCCTATTGATGAAGTATCAAGAGGATCGGATGGTTTTTATTTTGGGATCATCGACACTAATTGGATTCATCCCCTGCCTGTTCCGCGTTGAGTAATTGCATAAACAGGACGGATTGATGGAATTGTATAGTTCCGAAGAGCATTCTCCATGGTTGAGATGATGAAAAAACACAGAGACTATACCTTCCGTATTGGAGGATTCTGTATTCGGTGTACTTATTGTGGAGCTTTTTGGTAAGTTCTAGCTAATGTTGGAGTCTGAAACCATCTACGTAGTAACACAACTTTCGTGGTCTAATACACCCAGCTACAAAGGAGCCGCAAAGAATGACTTGTTGTGACAGGATTGTTGTTTCTTTTAACAGTATATCTAGCGATAAAGAAAACATCATCTATCATTCTAGTAGGTCACTCTAGTCGAGTGCAATACTTCCTGTCCAGCACAATTGTTCTTCTAATAATAAGCAATGTTAATTGTATATGTTTTTTGACCAACCTAAAGCTTTTCTGTCTCTTCACTCGGAATAATTCAGATGCAGTGATTAGTGAACGTGACATGCGAAATCCACTGTTTCTACACTTTTAACCACACTGACGGTTTTATTCTTATTGTACGTTTTGTTATAATTTAAAAATTATCATGTTATTTTCCTCATACGTCCTATAAACCAGTTTTAAATAGCGTTTACTTATTTTGAACGAATAACTTCTACAGGGATTAGATATGTTGCTATTTTCGAATCTACATTGATTAGGGTTCAGTTTCTCTTACTAAATTTGTTCCTTAATGTAGCAACGGATTAGCGTATTTAATTAATTTTTTTATTGAACTGGAAATAAATACCTAGGACCACACGTCATGTACCACACCACATGACTTTACTGATATTACTCCAATACACTACATTGGAAATAGGTCCCATTCCAGGAGCTTCCTTGCATTGCACTACATTCAAATGGATGGAAAAATAAGTATGGTAAAAACGTCAATGAAAATTGTAGGCGTTTACATTTGGTTCATTGTACCCGGAAATATAATTAAGTTACTGGCATGGCACCTAGTTCCCATGTGGTGTTTTGTGTGTCATGCCAGTAGGTGTGGTTAGAGACATTCATCTACAGCTTAATAAAAAACGTGATTGAGAACTTTAGCTAACGAATTGGAACATACTCTCACCAGCAACGGGTCTGAAATCGTAAAGATCCACATTAATTGCGCGCCTACTTACTTACTATAAGCGAGTATAAGTGGTTCACTGACCACTGGAGTGTTCAGCAGTTGTTGACTTGTGGCCATGTTAGAAAATGGCCGAACCATTCTCGGAGATATATCGCCTCGATGAACCGTAAGTTACTGACTACGCATGCAATTAGTCCAAGCCTGACACACAAACAAGTTCAGTTTGAGCAGTGGACCCACCAAAGCCGGTTCGAGAGAGTTCTCAGTTTTGTGCATGGAATCCAAGAAATCCAGATAAAAAAGCTAGCTTATTAAATGAAATTGTTAAACATTAAGATTATAATTGTAAAATATGTTTAGTCTATTTTAAAATTTAAAGCAATTTTGACCGGTTTGAAATTATCATTAATAAAATAAAATATTTAACTAAATATACCCGGGAGAACGTGCCACGACCAGGGTAGCACTATTACTTATTCTGTGACCAGGGGGTTAACTGGCGTAAGGTGTGAACAAAATTGTGAGGGAATTAGATCAATCCTGCACATTGGTGCAGAATCGTTTCCATCAAAAAATTTGCGTTCTTACCAATGAAATATTTGACATCCATTTCAGAATGGTGAAAAAATTTATATTATTTCTCCACTTATTTTATCTCAATTTACGTCAATTTAATCCCCGGTCGATTTAATATTTCGTGTATTTAGCACTCGTAATTGTAGAACTTGTATTATAAAGATATATGGCTGCAGAGAAAGCGAAAGACGTATGCTGTGATCCTATCATCTCTGCTTATTCTTCCGGAGCCGGCGTGATGGTATATATGTATGTGTGTAATACTAAATTATTGGCAATATTGTTATTGCTATCTCAAATACATAATGTTTTGTGCCTCCTTTTTTTATATACGTACACACTTGAAATGCAAAAAAAACTTTCGTGGTCTATGCCACAATCAACGATTCGTCACGAACTATTTTGAGAGCGAATGTGCGTTCGTTCGCGCAGCGCTCGTTCGCCCGCCGCTCGCCGCCGTGCTCCGGTGAGTTCTTGGCCCGAGAGTGGTCACGTGGCCGACTTAGCAGGTGGGACGATTTCCCGGTGTGAGCGCTTTCCTGTCGCCGAGCGATTAGAAAACTCATATCGGAAGCTTCTTTACTTCGTAGAATGTAGTCGATTCAAGTTAAGAGTGTTGTTGAGGAAATCAAAGCTTTTGGTTGATTTTAGATTTATCTTGAATTGACGCATCTTACTGGTATTTCAAAAACCGGCCAAGTGCGAGTCGGACTCGCACACGAAGGGTTCCGTACCATCGTAAAAAAATCCAAAAAAAACACGTTTTTTGTATGGGAGCCCCCTTTAATTTTAATATTTTTTTAATCTTACCTATTTGTTGTTGTAGCGGCAAAATAAATACACACTCTGTGAAAATTTCAGCTGTCTACCTGTTACGGTTACTGAGATACAGCCCTGTGACAGACGGACAGACGGACGGACGGACGGACGGACGGACGGACGGACGGACGGACGGACGGACGGACAGCGGAGGCTTAGTAATAGGGTTCCGTTTTCACCCTTTGGGTACGGAACCCTAAAAAATATTTCACTTGGGTCACCATGTGTTTATCATTATTTTCGTTCCACGATTAGTCTCTGGTAGTTGGAACGAAATCATTCGATTCCGACACAATATTACACGCTCTATTTGGGTTTCCATCTATTGGATTACCGATAATTTTTGTCACGAAATATGTGCCGTTGAATTCCAATGAGTTTGGTGTATCCAAAGTAGTGGAATGATTACATTTCTTAAATAAAACCGTACATCTTATGAATCGTTGCGTATCTGTGACAATTTCGGGTATTACGGTTCATGAGATGCAGCTCTGTAACAGACGGATAGATGGACAGCGAAGTAATAGGGTTAACGTTGGCAACCTTTGGATACGTAACCCTAAAAACTCTGATGTTAATACCACTCCTCTGGAGTGGAATAAATGTGTTAAACACGTCTAAAAAACTGCATAAAATATTTCCGGGGAATAAATTGAAAACATTCTTATAGTTATTGAATTCTTCAATTGACAAAACTTTAAAGTCATGCCACGTAATGGCCATTCCCATCTTAACATAAAGCTCTACGCACTCGTGACATACAACATTCCTAAAAGTTCAACACGGCCTTTCAAATTATCGTCAGTCCTTCGGTGACCTTTACCGTCAACTCCAACCGACTTAAAAGTCACACGACCAAGGTCGCTGGTGATGCGCTCGCGCACGACCTAACCCGACTCACATAGACCTGGGGCTCGAGGAATTTTCAAAATCATTATTATCCGCAATTTTTCCTGCAATATTTTTTGGTACTAAATGCATGCGTAATGAAATATTAAATATCATCACGGGAAGCATTTCGGACCTCGATATAATTTGATCTCAGGGCACAGAATAAGTAATCGCTCAGGTGATTTAGCGTTTGTCTAGTAGCCTAGAGCGGCTAGTAGCCTAGTGGCGCGGGGACTTGCCTAGCGTACCAGAGGCCTGGGTTCAATACCGACATGCACCACCGTCTTTCTCTTTCCGAGTTCGATAAGTGCATTTCGTCACGAATGCGAGCTGCTCCATGGTTCGGAATCCATGTAAAACTGTAGGTACCCTTCCCCTACAAGGTGGTAGGGTTTAAGGCCTTTCGGGTTGGTACCATCACATTGGATGAAAATACCTGGTCGAAGCGGCAATGAAAAATTGTCCGTGTTTTCCATCCAGTTCAATGTAGCCGTGCTCATAAAGGGAAAGGTCCTGGCATGGCACCAAATTCCTTCGGGAATGTGGTGTATTGGGCTAATATCATAACGGTAGTTGTGTGGTATTAGTCATCCATGTCAGGTCGCATAAAAAAAACCACAGAAAGGTAAATCTCAATGTGAACTTTGATTTGAGTACCATACTGATGGATCTAGGACCAGAAGTAAGAAAAGTCGCATGTATGATCTTCTTTAAATAAGTTTATTAACTAGTAGTTCTTAATAAAACTTAGAAAAATGTTGCATTATTTAATTTATAAGACTATTTAGATGAAGAAAGAAAGTGATTAATATTTTATGGAGCCGTTTTGAAGTTTGTAAAAAATCTTCTGTATATTAATGTAACTTATTAAATATAACTCATGGTCTATATACGTCTCCGTCGTTGAGAAGAAATAATATGAGTACAGAAAGAGATAATAAGCCAGCATTAGGAGTTATCAAGTGGCTTAGGATATAAGTTGTTTTAAACTCATTTTAATATGTATGCAGACAGAACAAAATGAACACAAGGTATAGCATATAAAGCTCTTCTTTAAAGATTAGGATTATGTGGACATTTAAAGGAACCCTTTTAAAAGCAAGACAGCATTTGTTTTTTGTGATATATTAAAATCCTTTATCTGAAGGATGTGAGTATATAAAAAGTTTTTAAAAGGTTTTAAAAGGGAAAAGGTTGGCTAAGACCATTAAAAGTTTTTTTTTGGTTTCCATTTATTTTAGCCGGTGTTTCTTTTGTTACTAAGATGCATCTATGTCGATTTCCATGTTAAATCAAATTTTTATGTTATTTCGGATGAATTCAAGATCAGATATGAACCGCAGCTACTTCATATAGGATGTTATTAAATTAGTGTGTGGCCTTAAGTCGACTGTTAAAAAAAGGAGTTTGAAAAAAAAATCTTTACAAATTTTGAACAATATATGAAAAAATATTTTGAAAGAATTGTAATATTTCTGAAGTCGTCGGCTGCACGATCAGCTCGAAACGTCGGAGAATGTCTCCTGCCGCCGCGGCGCCGCGCGTAACATTTTTCAAACTTGTTTAACGACCGTCGTAATCTCAAAATAATTGTAATATTGTTTTCTTTTCATTCAATTTTGTTCTTGATGCTGATTAATCCCCTTAAATGCTATAAGGCTAAATGAAGTTATCGATGCTGATCCCTTTAAATACTAAAGACTAATGTTATCTTATATACCTGTAAACGCCTGTATACATTAATGCACCTTCCAGGAGAGGATAGGTAGAGATGAAGAATGCCATAGGGTACTGTCACAGATGACTTTTTTGCTTCTTCTACATATACACTTTCATCTACGGATCTTTTCATATATGATCTAAGGTTACTGCTTTTACGTACCTAACATTTATGAAGTACTTCATCTTTCTGTGGGCCTATTCTTAGAATTTCCGTGATCAAGATTCAGGAACCTTTCAGTCGAGAAAGCCGCTTTTATAGAGATTGTTAAAGTGATTTTTTCGACGGAAAACCATGAATAATTGAAATGCTGTTCTTTGAAATATTTCCGTCGAGGAAATCACTTTAAGAACCGCTAGAAAAGCAGTTTTTTCGAATATTCCTTATTCCTGAGGACGGAATTCAAAGAATAGGCACGTTCATAGGGTACGTTCTCCTAGGCCGCCCGGGCAAATTTTTTACTCACTTTCGCTCTGTAAATCTGTCTCGTCATATTTTCTTCACTAACTCACTTAAAATGTTAAAACCATCTCAACATACCCTTCTCAATTCTCGTCTTTCAGCAAGGCTCTCCAACCAAAATATTGCGGAATTGCAAACTGAGTCAATTTATTGAACCGGAGCTCCTCGATAGTTGGGTTTGAACTGCTATTAACAATTGTGTTTGTATATGAGAGTAACCATGAGACGATGTTTTAAATGTGAATGAAATAGAACCAGTGCATTAGGAGTCCGGGCACGCTAAGGGACAACGAACGCCACTTTCTTTCTCTCCGGCGGCGGCGTCGCGACGCGTCGTCGTCGGGTCGAAAGCCGGTAGCGGTATAGTCCGATCCCTCACCTACGGCTCAAATCCGATAAACTTTAGGGTTCTTTGTTCTGATTTGTTTATGTTAAGGTGGCGCTCAACTCCCCATACAAACGTGGAAAAAAGATCATGCCCATATTCCATTTAAGAGATCCAATATTTTTTCTCAAAATACCTTTATTGGATCGAACTGATGTCTGATGACCGTTGGCATTGTAAAATTGTGTTTGGTTTCTAAGTTATAAGGTCCGAAATTTCCAATTTTTCGCGCGTTTTATAAATTACCTTTGGCGGTGGATTACTCAACGATAAAATAAAACATCCATAATAAAATTAGTCATTAGACATAGCTTGTTTTATGATGATTTAAAATCAATTTTGTTTTTGTTATATTTTGACTACAGGGGTCGTGGTTTACTTTTACCTATCAGACACAAGAGGCAACGGGACTTAATCCTACGGTTCAAATAACACAACTCTGGTGATTTACTATGAGATAAATAAACAAAAATATAAAATATCTTAAATTTATTCCTTAAAATATATACAACTAAAACAGTACCTAGTTTTGATAAAGTTCAGAATATGAAAAACACATCATTACATCATTTCAATACAAGTAATAGGAGGTACCGGTTAAAACAACACAAACACATGCTTACGATTATTTATAAAAATAAAATAGAAGAACATGATTCATGATATTAACAATTTTGATTCCAATAAGGCGATTTGTCCGCTAAAATATGTATCAATATCGACCTTTCTTCGCCCTTCGCAACAGGGCTTATTTGGGCGCCAAAAACTCGGTCGATGTCGACCGAACGGTAAACAACTTCACTCCTCACTGTACGGGGCTCTAACGTGTTCACCTGTGTCAATGTTTTAAATCGATCAAACCAAATAAATACATTTATGAAATGCATCACACTATACACACGCTTATTAACTTCGTACGATGGACAGACGATGTGAACCACACCTTTGAATGATACCTTTGGTTATAGGTATGAATGTACCTACCTTATTCGTGGAGTATCAGTATCGAGTGATATGGGCATCTAGGCAGGTGGGGCATGCTTCCGGCTGGGGTTACCATACGCGACCGCATGCCATGGATTCTTTAAATGTTTTGAACCCGTCTGTGGCAAGGAAAAAATAATTGCGGGATTCTATAAGACTATGTTACGAAGTTCGACATTCTAGATCGTTTAAAAAGAACATATTTCTACGAATTTCGCCTAGAGAATAAGTGAATAGTAATAAAAACCTAGGAATACTATCCGTCAAATTGCTGCTAATATATCTTATATTGCTCGCTCCTGACGAGCGTTAAGGGGACATATAACCCTAGAACGATCGTATCCGAAATGTTATAGTTTTATATTTTTAGTTTTCATAATAAAGACTTATGAGGAAACAAGACTATCGGAAAAGCATGTCATAAAACTATTCTACGGTTCAGACTAATAAAAATTACAAAACAAGCGGTAAGGGTATATAATTTGAATTTTATTACAGTTGATCTTCTAGTGTCTTGCTTGAAATTTTTTTTTTAATTTTGGCTTTATATAATTTATAATAAATGAAAATATGAGAGATTCTGGGGAAATTCATTCTTGACACTAGATAATCGATTTCTGAATTTAATTAAAGACAAAAATATCTCACCGCTTATGTTGTAGGAGTTATCGCATTAACTTTTTTTTAAATCAATTTAAGGCTTGAATTTGAATGGCAATGTCCATTTTTTATTAGGCTTAATCATAGAATACTTCAATGTTAATTTTTTCCAATGACATCGTTTGCAGTGTTTTCTAAGAAAACGAATAATACAAAAGAAACGTTTATCGGATACGGTCGTTCTAGGATCTTATGTCACCTTAAGTACCTAAGGCGCCACAATCATGTATCAAAAATTAGTAGTTCATATCGATTATCGTCGATCTCCAGGTTTGAAATATTCAACGTCTTCGGATGATTTGTTGAGATGCACCGTTTACGCAAATTTTATACCCGTTAGTACAAATTGGTTGCTAATTTTACTACAGAATTTGCGAAGGCCTGTAAAACGATTAAGTTTAGTACAAATCAGGTATCGAATACATAGTAACTGTTGCTGCTTTTAACGACTGCGGACAGGCGTGCGTGTCGCGGATTGCTTCATAATACGGTGTAATTAGATCGTATTACGAGATAACTATATCAATTCAGCGTACTGTATCAGTGGCTACAAATGTACGGTTCACACGTGTCCGAATGTGCTGGCGGCAGCATCACTTGGCCATGGTCGCCACTGTTATTCGAGTACGACACCCACATCCCGATGCTACTTGCGTGTCCAAGACATGTTTTAAACTCTCTATACCTTGAAACCTTGAGCAGGCTGAAAAAGATATGTTTGCATGAACCAGTACACACATTTAACATATTCATTTAAAAAATATATTCAAGGTTAATTTCTAAGGGTTATCCTGATGATTTAAATTTACAATTTATTTCTATAACTATTACGGGAACCCGGCAATCATTTTAGTGACTATGAATTTAAATTGAGTTTTGTCTTACAGAATAAACCCCTTTATCCCCAAATCAGATTTTGAAAAATCATTCTGCTAACTATGGAAATACATTAAAAAAAATTGAAAACCAAAGAATAATATCTGCACATTGAAAATTTGAGTCCATTCAAGATGTACTGACTTATAGTAGAATTGTTATATGGTAACTGCCCGCATTAAGAAAAAATCAACTAGACGCAAGTTTACGTACATGTAGACCCGCCAGAATTGTACAGGCGAGAAGACAGACAGGCGGCTAGTCGGAATGCGACAGTGTATGCAAAACGCAAGCAGCCAAGAAATCACGCACGCTGCTGCTATATTCAAGTTTTACCTCATTGAAATGTTCGCAGTTATATTAGGTATCGGTAATTTTATTAAAAGCGCATTAATAAACTTCAGAGGTCTTCGAAAGCCTAAAGAAAAAAAAACGGTCAAGCGTGAACGTTTTCACGTACCGGATAGGAGAACAATTTGGGACAAAATGCTTGTGACCGACATATACCAGAGTCAGACCATAAGGGTCCTTTTTTTCGCTTTTTGGAACGGGCCCCTAAAATTAAGAGGAAATGGGTTTTATGTAATGGATGAATGATACGACAGCTACTGTCATTATATTAGTCCAACACACCTCTGGGAACTAGGTACTATGTCCAAGACATTCCTTATTATTGCTCGGCTACATTGAACTGGATTGAAAATACGAAAAATTTTGCAATTTTTTTTTAATGCGACCTGACATGGTTGGCTAAAACCACACAACTATTGTCATGGTATTAGCCCAATACACCACATTCCCGAAGGAATTCGGTGCCATGCCAGGACCTTCCCTCTATGAGCATGGCTACATTGATCTGGATGGAAAACACGGACAATTTTTCATTGCCGCTTCGACCATATTTTCATCCAATGCGATGGTACCAACCTGGGCGGGCTCAAACACTACCACCTAGTAGGGGAAGGGGACCTACAGTTTTACATGGATTCCGAACCATGGAGCAGCTCGCATTCGTAACGTAATGCACTTATCGAACTCGGAAAGAGAAAGACAATGTACTCCGTTGAATGGGGCATTTGAGACATGCATGAATTCGCCCGTCCATGAAATCTTCAGAATGTGTACAAATACAGGTTTTAAAAATGAATGACTCAGAATCTAACATTTTTTTTTCCCGGAACTTAGGTATTTTGGCCAAAAACACAAAATATGCGGTATCATTTGCTGCAAAAATGGCCCGCCAAATTTTTTTTCAATGTCTAATAAAATGGGTTAATAGGTATATATGTGTTCAGGAATACAACAATTTTTTTACACAAAAGCGAGTTTTTTTTTTAAAATACACAGTTTTCGCTCTCATAAAATCGGCAAAATTGGCCAGCCCAATCTGTCGTCACACATTGTTTTTTAATTCGAATCAGATCGATAATTTCAAAGAATCCAACAAAATTGTTACTGGCAACACATATATTTTGCAAATGCCCAAATAAAGTGAACAGCATAATTGGCCCGCGCACTTTTTGAAATATAATGACAATAAAAGATATAATCGAAGATACTTTTAACAGAATCCAACAAAAAAGTTACACGACCGTCAGTTTTGCAGCGTTTAACGCAACTTTGAATTTCGCGCTGAAACGGCAAGATGAGCGCGGGTGGTAGGCTGAGGCAGGCCGAAGCGGGACGGCAGCGGCGGCTGAGGCACGTGTTTCAATATGTGTGATTGCGTAAGTGTGCGTGTGCGCCGACCTTTGCTCGAGGCAACGAAACGCTCGAGGCGCGGGGCTTTGGAGTGTGGTGGCAAAGATAATACTAATAATTACTTTGGTGGTGCATAATCGAATGTACCTAAAGCGAGCGCGTAGTTGGGAGCTGGCGAGCATTTCGGATGATTTTGGTAAATAAATTGGTCATGTACGTGCATAACTCGTGTAAGTTTTCTATGACAAGTGACACATCTTTATAACCGGCTCGACTCGACAGTTGTATTCAGAGTGAACTGTAATCATTTTATACGGATTATCACTGGACTAACCATGCAAAATAATACATAGGACGGACATAATCCGGGTCGTCAAAATAGACCGCCCACTCTGAATACTACTTTTTTAGGGTTCCGTACCCAAAGGATGCCAACGGAACCCTATTACTAAACCTCCGCTCTCCGTCCGTCCATCCGTCCGTCTGTCACAGGGCTCTATCTTATGAACCGTAATAAGTAG
The DNA here is from genome assembly GCA_946894095.1 of Incurvaria masculella. Taxonomy (NCBI): domain Eukaryota; kingdom Metazoa; phylum Arthropoda; class Insecta; order Lepidoptera; family Incurvariidae; genus Incurvaria; species Incurvaria masculella. The sequence continues at coordinate 11,727,544 of OX335660.1, read as the reverse complement.
GAAGGTGAAATTTTCACAGAGTATGTATGTATTTTATTTATTTATAACTTTTTAGGGTTCCGTACCCAAAGGGTTAAAACGGAACCCTATTACTAAGCCTCCGCTGTCCGTCCGTCCGTCCGTCCGTCCGTCCGTCCGTCCGTCCGTCTGTCCGTCTGTCACAGGGCTGTATCTCAGTAACCATAACAGGTAGACAGCTGAAATTTTCACAGAGTGTGTATTTATTTTGCCGCTATAACAACAAATAGGTAAGATTAAAAAAATAATTAAAATTAAAGGGGGGGGGGGCTCCCATACAAAAAACGTGATTTTTTTGGTTTTTTTTTTCTACGATGGTACGGAACCCTTCGTGTGCGAGTCCGACTCGCACTTGACCGGTTTTTAATATGTTGTTATATGATTAAAAAAGTAAATAAAATGTTATACCCACCGGATTTTTTTTTAATTAAAAAAATAAGTGCATTTTATGTTTCCTTCATATTGACTTTTATGTGGCTAGAGAAAATTGATAATGTATTCAACTTATCAGTATATTCACTCCATTAGCATGAAAAAGATCGTCGGTGTATAAAGTATCGGTGAAAATGCGTCTTAACAATGTTTTAAATTTTAAATGTATGGAAATAAAAATACCGTCCATCTTTTTTCGCTTATGGAGTCTTTGACTTGCTATCTTTAATGGTGAAAACCTCATTTCAATCTGACCATTAATTTCCGATATATTCGCATCTCAATACTGTCAAAATTGTACAGTAAAATTTCAAAAATATAATTAAAAGGAATTTTTACCGATTTAAAAAAAAACATGAAAAATATGTTCAATATCGAAAATAGGCAACGTTCAATAGGTGCAAATACCTTAAACAATGTTTTAAATTTAAAAGTATGAAAAATTTACTGTTTTGAGTGTATTCAAATGCGAATATCTCGTAAATAAGTCGTCAGATTTTAATTAAGTTTTCATCATTTAAAATTGAAGACTTCATTAGCAAACAAAGATGAACGGTATTCATATTTTCACACATTTAAAATTTTCAAATTTTTTTAAAGGAATTTTAAAGAAAGAGGCATTTATACCGATACAAATGTTTATACCGTATACACAGATTTAAATGAGGTTTTCACCATTAGAGATAGCTCGGCAAAGACTCCATTAGAAAAAAATATGGAACCAAAAATTATGAAAATTACATACAAAACTTTTTTGTGTTATATCTTGTACGATGGTACGGAACCCTTCGTGTGCGAGTCAGACTCGCACATGGCCGGTTTTTCATGCCCATGGAGTCGTTGACGTGTTATTTTAAATGATGAAAACTTCATTAAAATCTGACGACTAATTTACGAGATATTCGCATTTTAATACGCTCAAAACAGTAAATTTTCAATACCTTTATATTTAAAACATTGTTAAAGGCATTTTCACCGATCCAATGTTATCTATTTTTGATATAGAACACATTTTTAATGTTTTTATTAGACCGGTGAACAAGCCTCTTTAAAATTGTTTTAAGTTTTTAATGTATGGAAAATGTACTGTTTCGACAGTATTCACATGCGAATATCTCGGAAATTAATAGTCAGATTTTAATAAAGTTTTCACCATTCAAAGTAATAGGTTGAAGACTCCATGAGCAAACAAAGATCAACGGTATTTATATTTTCACACATTTAAAATTTTCAAAGGTTTTTAAACGAATTTTAAAGAAAGAGGCATTTATACCGATGCAAATGTATGTACCGTATATACAGATTTGAATAAGGTTTTCCCCATTAGAGATAGCACGTCAAATACTCCATAAGCAAAAAATATGGAATTAAAAAAAATGTCAAAATTACGTACAAAACTTTTTTGTGTTATGCCTTGTAAGACGGTACGGAACCCTTCGTGTGCGAGTCAGACTCGCACATGGCCGGTTTTTCATGCTCATGGAGTCGTTGAAGTGTTATTTAAAATGATGAAAACTTCATTAAAATCTGACGACTAATTTATGATATATTCGCATTTGAATGAGCTGAAATCAGTACATTTTCAATACCTTAACATTTAAAACATGGTTAAACGCATTTGTACCAATCTAACGTTTTCTATTTTCGATATAGAACACATTTTTCATGTTTTTTTTAGACCTGTGAAAACGCCTTTCCAAAATTGTTTTAAGTTTTAAATGTATTGAAAATGTACTGTTTCGACATTATTCACATGCGAATATCTCAGAAATTAGTGGTCAGATTTAAATAAAGTTTTCACCATTCAAAATAACAGGTTGAAGACGCCATGAGCAAACAAATAACATATTTAAAATTTTCAAAAATTCGTGTGCGAGTCTGACTCGCACACGAAGGGTTCCGTACCGTCATACAAGACATAACACAAAAGAGTGTTGTATGTAATTTTGACTATTTTTAATTCCATATTTTTTGCTTATGGAGTCTTTGACGTGCTATTTCTAATGGTGAAAATCTCATTGAAATCAGTATATACGGTACACACATTTGTATCGGTATAAATACCTCTTTCTTTAAAATTCCTTCAAAAATTTTTGAAAATTTTAAATATGTTATTTGTTTGCTCATGGCGTCTTCAACCTGTTATTTTGAATGGTGAAAACTTTATTTAAATCTGACCACTAATTTCTGAGATATTCGCATGTGAATAATGTCGAAACAGTACATTTTCAATACATTTAAAACTTAAAACAATTTTTGAAAGGCGTTTTCACAGGTCTAAAAAAAACATAAAAAATGTGTTCTATATCGAAAATAGAAAACGTTAGATTGGTACAAACGCGTTTAACCATGTTTTAAATGTTAAGGTATTGAAAATGTACTGTTTTGAGCTCATTCAAATGCGAATATATCATAAATTAGTCGTCAGATTTTAATGAAGTTTTCATCATTTTAAATAACACTTCAACGACTCCATGAGCATGAAAAACCGGCCATGTGCGAGTCTGACTCGCACACGAAGGGTTCCGTACCGTCTTACAAGGCATAACACAAAAAAGTTTTGTACGTAATTTTGACAATTTTTTAATTCTATATTTTTTGCTTATGGAGTATTTGACGTGCTATCTCTAATGGGGAAAACCTTATTCAAATCTGTATATACGGTACATACATTTGCATCGGTATAAATGCCTCTTTCTTTAAAATTCGTTTAAAAACCTTTGAAAATTTGAAATGTGTGAAAATATAAATACCGTTGATCTTTGTTTGCTCATGGAGTCTTCAACCTATTACTTTGAATGGTGAAAACTTTATTAAAATCTGACTATTAATTTCCGAGATATTCGCATGTGAATACTGTCGAAACAGTACATTTTCCATACATTAAAAACTTAAAACAATTTTAAAGAGGCTTGTTCACCGGTCTAATAAAAACATTAAAAATGTGTTCTATATCAAAAATAGATAACATTGGATCGGTTAAAATGCCTTTAACAATGTTTTAAATATAAAGGTATTGAAAATTTACTGTTTTGAGCGTATTAAAATGCGAATATCTCGTAAATTAGTCGTCAGATTTTAATGAAGTTTTCATCATTTAAAATAACACGTCAACGACTCCATGGGCATGAAAAACCGGCCATGCGCGAGTCTGACTCGCACACGAAGGGTTCCGTACCATCGTACAAGATATAACACAAAAAAGTTTTGTATGTAATTTTCATAATTTTTGGTTCCATATTTTTTTCTAATGGAGTCTTTGCCGAGCTATCTCTAATGGTGAAAACCTCATTTAAATCTGTGTATACGGTATAAACATTTGTATCGGTATAAATGCCTCTTTCTTTAAAATTCCTTTAAAAAAATTTGCAAATTTTAAATGTTTGAAAATATGAATAGCGTTCATCTTTGTTTGCTAATGGAGTCTTCAACCTGTTATTTTAAATGATGAAAACTTAATTAAAATCTGACGACTCATTTACGAGATATTCGCATTTATATCGCGATACAAATGTGTGTACCGTATATACTGATTTCAATGAGGTTTTCACCATTAGAGATAGCACGTCAAAGACTCCATAAGCAAAATATATGGAATTAAAAATAGTCAAAATTACATACAACACTCTTTTGTGTTATGTCTTGTATGACGGTACGGAACCCTTCGTGTGCGAGTCAGACTCGCACATGGCCGGTTTTTCATGCTCATGGAGTCGTTTACGTGTTATTTTAAATGATCAAAACTGTATTAAAATCTGACGACTAATTTACGAGATATTCGCATTCGAATGCGCTCAAAACATTAAATTTTCAATACTTTTAAATTTAAAACATTGTTAAGGGCACTTTCACCGATCCAACGTTATCTATATTCGATATAGAACACATTTTTCATGCTTTTTTAGATCGGTGAAAATGCATTTAAAAAATTGTTTCAAATTTTAAATGGATGGAAAATGTACTGTTTCGACAGTATTCACATGCGAATATCTCGGAAATTAATAGTCAGATTTTAATAAAGTTTTCACCATTCAAAGTAATAGGTTGAAGACTCCATGAGCAAACAAAGATCAACGGTATTTATATTTTCACACATTTAAAATTTTCAAAGGTTTTTAAACGAATTTTAAAGAAAGAGGCATTTATACCGATGCAAATGTATGTACCATATTTACAGATTTAAATGACGTTTTCACCATTAGAGATAGCACGTCAAAGACTCCATAAGAAAAACATATGGAATTAAAAAATAGTTAAGATTACATGCAAAACTTGTTTGTGTTATGTCTTGTTCGACGGCACGGAACCCTTCGTGTGCGAGTCAGACTCGCACATGGCTGGTTTTTTATGCTCATGGAGTCATTCACGTGTTATTTAAAATGATCAAAACTGTATTAAAATCTGACGACTAATTTACGAGATATTCGCATTCGAATGCGCTCAAAACAGTAAATTTTCAATACCTTTACATTTACAACATTGTTAAAGCCATTTGTACCGATCCAACGTTTTCTATTTTCGTAATAGAACACATTTTTCATGTTTTTTTTTAGACCGGTGAAAACGCCTTTTAAAAATTCTTTTAAGTTTTAAATGTATTGAAAATGTACTGTTTCGACAGTATTCACATGCGAATATCTCGGAAATTAGTGGTCAGATTTAAATACAGTTTTCACCATTCAAAGTAATAGGTTGAAGACTCCATGAGCAAACAAAGATCAACGGTATTTATATTTTCACACATTTAAAATTTTCAAAGGTTTTTAAACGAATTTTAAAGAAAGAGGCATTTATACCGATGCAAATGTATGTACCGTATTTACAGATTTAAATTACGTTTTCACCATTAGAGATAGCACGTCAAAGACTCCATAAGAAAAACATATGGAATTAAAAAATAGTTTAGATTACATGCAAAACTTGTTTGTGTTATGTCTTGTTCGATGGTACGGAACCCTTCGTGTGCGAGTCAAACTTGCACATGGCCGGTTTTTCATGCTCATGGAGTCGTTCACGTGTTATTTTAAATGATCAAAACTGTATTAAAATCTGACGACTAATTTACGAGATATTCGCATTCGAATGCGCTCAAAACAGTAAATTTTCAATACCTTTACATTTACAACATTGTTAAAGCCATTTGTACCGATCCAACGTTTTCTATTTTCGTAATAGAACACATTTTTCATGTTTTTTTTTAGACCGCAGAAAACGCCTTTTAAAAATTCTTTTAAGTTTTAAATGTATTGAAAATGTACTGTTTCGACAGTATTCACATGCGAATATCTCGGAAATTAGTGGTCAGATTTAAATAAAGTTTTCACCATTCAAAGTAATAGGTTGAAGACTCCATGAGCAAACAAAGATCAACGGTATTTATATTTTCACACATTTAAAATTTTCAAAGGTTTTTAAACGAATTTTAAAGAAAGAGGCATTTATACCGATGCAAATGTATGTACCGTATTTACAGATTTAAATTACGTTTTCACCATTAGAGATAGCACGTCAAAGACTCCATAAGAAAAACATATGGAATTAAAAAATAGTTAAGATTACATGCAAAACTTGTTTGTGTTATGTCTTGTTCGACGGTACGGAACCCTTCGTGTGCGAGTCAAACTTGCACATGGCCGGTTTTTCATGCTCATGGAGTCGTTCACGTGTTATTTTAAATGATCAAAACTGTATTAAAATCTGACGACTAATTTACGAGATATTCGCCTTCGAATGCGCTCAAAACAGTAAATTTTCAATACCTTTACATTTAAAACATTGTTAAAGCCATTTGTACCGATCCAACGTTTTCTATTTTCGTAATAGAACACATTTTTCATGTTTTTTTTAGACCGGTGAAAACGCCTTTAAAAAATTTTTAAGATTTAAATGTATTGAAAATGTACTGTTTCGACAGATTCATATGCGAATATCTCGGAAATTAATGGTCAGATTTAAATAAAGTTTTCACCATTCAAAGTAATAGGTTGAAGACTCCATGAGCAAACAAAGATCAACGGTATTTATATTTTCACACATTTAAAATTTTCAAAGGTTTTTAAACGAATTTTAAAGAAAGAGGCATTTATACCGATGCAAATGTATGTACCGTATTTACAGATTTAAATTACGTTTTCACCATTAGAGATAGCACGTCAAAGACTCCATAAGAAAAACATATGGAATTAAAAAAAGTTAAGATTACATGCAAAACTTGTTTGTGTTATGTCTTGTTCGACGGTACGGAACCCTTCGTGTGCGAGTCAGACTCGTACATGGCCGGTTTTTCATGCTCATGGAGTCGTTCACGTGTTATTTTAAATGATCAAAACTGTATTAAAATCTGACGACTAATTTACGAGATATTCGCCTTCGAATGCGCTTAAAACAGTAAATTTTCAATACCTTTACATTTAAAACATTGTTAAAGCCATTTGTACCGATCCAAAGTTTTCTATTTTCGTAATAGAACACATTTTCTTTAGACCGGTGAAAACGCCTTTTAAAAATTGTTTTAAGTTTTAAATGTATTGAAAATGTACTGTTTCGACAGTATTCACATGCGAATATGTCAGAAATTAATGGTCAGATTTAAATAAAGTTTTCACCATTCAAAATAACAGGTTGAAGACGCCTTGAGCAAACAAAAAACACATTTAAAATTTTAAAAATTTTTTGAAGGAATTTTAAAGAAAGAGGCATTTATACCGATGCAAATGTATGTACCGTATATACAGATTTAAATGAGGTTTTCCCCATTAGAGATAGCACGTCAAATACTCCATAAGCAAAAAATATGGAATAAAAAAATAGTCAAAATTACACACAAAACTTTTTTGTGTTATGTCTTGTACGAGGGTACGGAACCCTTCGTGTGCGAGTCAGACTCGCACATGGCTGGTTTTTCATGCTCATGGAGTCGTTGACGTGTTATTTAAAATGATGAAAACTTCATTAAAATCTGACGACTAATTTACGAGATATTCGCATTTGAATGCACTCAAAACAGTAAATTTTCAATACCTTTACATTTAAAACATTGTTAAAGGCATTTTCACCGATCCAACGTTATCTATATTCGATATAGACCACATTTTTCATGTTTTTTTAGATCGGTGAAAATGCCTTTCAAAAATTGTTTTAAGTTTTTAATGTATGGAAAATTTACTGTTTCGACAGTATTCACATGCGAATATCTCGGAAATTAATGGTCAGATTTAAATGAGATTTTCACCATTAAAGATAGCACGCCAGAGACTACATAAACAAAAAAGATGGACGGTATATATATTTTCAAACATTTAAAATTTAAAAAAATGTTTTGAGACATTTTCACCGGTACTTTATACACCGACGATCTTTTTTTATGCTTATGGAGTCTTCAACGTGTTATTTGAATTGATGAAACTTCACTAAAATCTGATGAGTAATTAACTAGATATTCGCATTTGAATACGCTCGAAACAGTAAATTTTCCATACTTTTAAATGTATGGTCAGTATTATATGACCGGTGCAAGCGAATTGCGGGGTATTTCACAGGCGTGCTCGGGTCTAGCGCTTTCGGCTCCTATTTGCCCTGACGCCCAAGGCACAACATAATTCAATAAGTAAATATACTTTTTCGTACTAAGCTAGTGCGGCACTGAATCCAAGAACGTGATATATCACGTTCTTCATTCATGAATGTATGTATAATCCACCGTGAATCAATTTGTGAATTATAAATATGTAGTTTATCTAATTTCAGTGATTTATCTTCGCGGAATCATCTTGCATAAAAATAAAATAACTCAAATTGTATTCAACCTTTACCAAAGTATTTTACTCATTTACATGTGTATATTCGACGATCACTAGCAATTACAAAAGAATAATACCTTTATCAAATTGGCGAATTAATTAATTTAAATTTCACATCACACTTATAAACTCTTGTCCATTATGCAGGTACTACGCATGAAAACGAACTATACATAAGTATCACCAAAGATAATACTAATAATTACTTCGTAATCGGTATCACTAACACAGGCTAAACCCTTTCTTACCGCCGCCACCGTTCCCACGCCACCGCGCCGTACTGCCTCCGCACCGCGCCGCCTACCACCCGCTTTCGCCAAGCTATTTTAGCGCGAAATTCAATGTTACGTTATACGCTGCAAAACTGACTGGCATGTAAATTTTTTGTTGGATTCTGTTAAAAGTATGTTCGTCTATATCATTTATTATCATTATAATTTAAAAAATGGGCGGGCAAATTATGCCGTTTACTTTATTTGGCCATTAGCAAAATATATGTGTTGCCAGTAACAAATTTGTTGGATTCGTTGAAATTATCGATCTGATAAGAATTAAAAACAAATGTGTGACGACAGATTGGGCTGCCCAATTCTGCCGAGTTTATGAGAGCGAAAACTGTGTATTTTTTAAAAAAAACTCGCTTTTGTGTAAAAAAATTGTTGGATTCCTGAACACATATATACATTTTAACCCATTTTATTAGACATTGAAAAGAAATTTGGCGGGCCATTTTTGCAGCAAATGATACCGCATATTTTGTGTTTTTGGCCAAAATACCTAAGTTCCGGGAAAAAAAAATGTTGGATTCTGAGTCATTCATTTTTAAAACCTGTATTTGTACACATTCTGAAGATTTCATGGACGGACGATTTAGTGCTTTGGTAAGCCCCAAATTTTAGCTTCATTCATTGGCCTAGTGGTGCATGTCGGTATTGAACCCAGTCCCCGCGCCACTAGGCTACGAGCCGCAATGTCTTTGCCCGATTCAATTCGTTTGACGCAGCGGGATTATCTATTAAGAAAGTTCCGAAAGTCGTAATTGCGACCACTTGTATTCGTTTTAACTCGTTAAGTTCGTTTACCTACACATCACATTCAGTGCAATCCCCGAAACATACCGTTCATAGGTAATTCTGTAATTTCAAGTTAAAACTGACATTAATCAATAACTTTGAACGAACACTCGAATCTGTTGGCACCTATTTATTATAAATTGCTTGGCATAGGATTTTAAGATTCATTTGAGCTTATTTTGCCTACATTGCTAAATCAAAAACTATAAGAAATATCGAAAAGCACAGAACAAAATGTGTTCCTTACAAGCGACACCATTGGCTGGTGTAATAATCTCGAAATAAACGGGTTCGATTCCCGGCTAGAACAGATCTTTTTTAAAAAAATATAACAATTCCGTTTTTTATCAAAATCGTCCCCATGACTGCTTTGAGTGTTTTTATCAACATGGCATATATCCGCGTGCATCATGGCGTAGCGGGCACCATTTCGTAGCAAAACATGTACATGGCATGGTGGTTTTGCCCTGCATCTTTCACCACGGACCCGTTGGTTCGATACCTGAGAACGAAATTACATGATTTCAAGCTCTAACGACAATGCTGCCTTTAAAATTGGAGAAAAGAGATAGAAACCCCATTCAGGGGGCAGGAAAGGTACCCATCATGATGTTTGTTTTTAACATGATGTTGATATTTGTTTGATGACATGATGATTGATGTTTGTTGTTGTTGATGACATGATGTTTGTTTTTAACATTTTTAACATCATATATCACTTTAAAATAAAATAATGGCTTTCTTATCATTTTTGTTAAAACATGAGTCAGGTCTTCTTTATCTCCTTTCCATTTAAATGTACATGCTCGCACAGAACGTGCATTCGGTGAAATGGAGGCCTTCGTCTATCTCCGGACGTTAAACCTGGGACTACGTCATCGAAAAGTGAGTGCCCACTTAAAACTCGAGCGAAGACCTTCTAATCTATTAGACGTCCGAGAGCGGTGAACAGAAAAGCGATCTAGGGATCTCGCATAAGGTTGTCTTGTGAGTGATGGTAACCATATATGTTTATTTAGAGTTTCACTGTTGTTACACATCATTGTAATTTTTTTTTCCGGATAGACAGTGTTATAAATCGCTTAATTGTTTAAGTCGACGTTACCAGTCGTCGGAACCATATAGTTAAAAAGACAACTTTTTTACAAAGTTCACATTACTTGAGGCCGGATGACTACCTCTTTAGATATTTATCTAAAACAGTAGTATTTTAACTCCTTTATTTCTGGATTTTTAGGGTTTGTGGAAAACGGCTTGCTCACGAGGACCAGACGTTTGGTCCAAAACGTCGTGCGGCTTACTCACGGTGTGTTGATGATGTTATCAACACACCGTGAGTAAGCCGTTTTCCACAAACCCTAAAATTAGTGCTAACCACGGTAATCTCAAATCATTTATTTTTGGCGCCTATTTTTTGTGTACTTTCTTCACAAGGGATATACATAGTTCGTGCCACTAAAACTCGCGCGTGTAGTGTACCATTTCAAGAGCGTATTTTGTAAGCGCGAGGCGCATTTAAGTTTGGTTTGGCGCGTACTGTACTACATTTATGTAGGTAGTTCTCAATGGTTTCCAAGAAAAACTTCAAAGATCAGGCAACATCTCTTTGTCTGCTGATACATGACATTAATTTAAACAAAAACTATTCAGAAATATTTTATTTTGCACTTGAAAACAAAGCATATGAAAATATGTGTCGGCCTTAATCTGTTCCGCCATGTACAAATGCTTGATTACAATAGTTATATTAGATGACTGTTGTAATCAAGCATTTGTACAAAAAAAAACATTTATTTTTATTTATTTAGACCATCTTAACATGTAACGACACAAAAACAAGGAGTCGTATTCACTACGTATAGTATTCACAACGTATAAAAGTATTTTTTTCCAAAAAATCAAAACTATGCATATCGTATAATATTCACAACGTATAATTTTATACGTTGTGCATGAAGAAAGTTTAAAAATTGAATCAACTGCATCATGCAGAACGTATAATGGTCACAACGTGTAATATTCCTAACGTGAAATTCACAAAAAAAGAAAACCATGCAGAACGTATAATCTGCCAAGAAGCACTGCATAAAGCGCCCAAATAACGAAACATTTAAGGCTGAAATTGCATCGATATTTGTTGAAGAGTAACAATTTGCTACAACGCTAATTGAGACGGTCGAAAAGTCGCGTGCGAGTATACGCTTTAAAAGTATGTGCATAAGGGCGCTTTGATTATATGATATGCATGGTTTTCTTTTTTTGTTAAATAAAGATCATAATTTTATACGTTGTGACTATTATACGTTAAGCATGAAGAAATAAGTAATTTTGTTTTTTAAACTTCTTCATGCACTAGGTATAAAATTATACTATCTGCCGATTATACGTTGTGCATGGTTTTAAAATTTTGTTAAAATTTGATATTATACGATCTGCATTTTAGACGTTCTGCCGTTTCCCCAAAACAAGCATAGTAACACAACAAAATATTATTAGTAGCAGTTTACCATTGAGTCTGCATCTGTAACTTAGTTTAAAGTCGATTCTAGTCACGAAATATTACAACGTCGGGTCGCATCGGCGATTTCGCTTTCACTGGGAAAAAGAAAGAATTAGCGTCCAATACTCCGCTTGCACAATCGAACTATTGTAATGTAAGCGATACCACAGTGGTGATGGTGCGAAATGGCTGTGAAAGAAAAGGTTCTTAGAAAATTTTTCAGCAATATTTCATATTTTGTTCAGTCTATTGTAGTGTATTGTATTTGTATTCGTAAATTGGCAGACAAGCTACACTCAGACAGGTCATATTTTCTTATTTGAAGGCATAATTAGCAATTGCAACAATAAACAGAACAACAATAAACATGCATAAAACTTACAATTTCTGGCAAATACCATCGTCAAACTTACTAAATAATTCAAACTAAGCTAAATAATTATTAGTCAAAGGTTTTATGATACTGAAATAGTGATTCAATGTGTGTGAGTGATTTCAATGTCTCTCCTCGTCGATGTGACTGAAATAACCCGTACATCTGGTGGTGTAGGACTTGCCTTTCATGCGAGAGGTTATAGGTTCAAATCGTTACCCCGGTCTTGCACCACTTTATTTCCCTTTATGAGTTGGATTTAGTTACGAAAACTCCCCTTCAGTTCAGTACAGCCGTGCTCATAAAGGGCCCTTCCCTTAAGATGGACGGCTAATACCAGACAACATCCGTTATGATATTAGCCCAATACACCACATTTCCGAAGGAATTAGGTGCCTTGCCAGGACCTTCCCTTTATGAGCGCGGCTACATTGAACTGGATGGAAAAGACGGACAATTTTTCATTTCCCCTTCGACCATCTTTTCATCCAATGCGATGGTACCAACCCGGGTAGTTAAGCCCTACCACCTAGTAGGGGAAGGGGACCTACAGTTTTACATGGATTACGAACCATGAAGCAACTCGCATTCGTGACGAAATGGACTTATCCAACTCAGAAAGAGAAAGAAAGTGGTGCATGATCGGGGCGAGGATTTGAACCCAGACCTCTGGTATGCTAGTCAAGTCCCCGGGCCACTAGACTACGAGCCGCTCTGAGCATAAAAAACAAGAACCCAGAATCTCTAATGCCGGTAAATAAGGCGTAGCGGATTCGCAAGAAAAAAATCTGCGGTACACGACTTGAAAATTATAATAGGAATACCTTTGATAACCGTTTTATGCACAAAGGATATTTTTTCTGTAACTAGGAAGCCACTGGACTGGTTTGTTCTCGGCTCACCGCACGCTGCAGTGGGATCCCTCGCCTGTCGGACCGTGTCGGTGTATTGTTCTCTATGCTCACGGAAGCCTAAAAAAACGATGGGATAATGGGAGCCACTCGACTGGTTCGGGAATCATTTCAAATATAATCAAAGATAATCCGGTTTATAATTCAAGGACGGATTGAGACTAGTATCTGGTGTCATGTATTTGTATTTTATTATTTTGAAAATAAAAAAGTAAGATTTATGGTTATAACAGGTTTTTTTCTCGTTGTCCTATGCATTAAATATTAATATGAAAATCTTTTGGATACATTTAATTGGGTTACATGATCATATTATATATAGAGTATGTTTTAATATGAAAGTACGTTTCATTGGGAACACTGAAGAGATTGTGACCCTTGTTATACAATATGTTTAATATTCTAGCGATTGAACTTTTTTTGTTAAAAAAAAGTTACAAATGTAAATGAAAACGGAAGTTTCTTTATGTATTAATGTAATTTTATATTTTTATCTTGCGATCGAAATCCTTTCAATGTTCAAATGCGAAAACCTTAAAAAATGCGATCCCAAAACTACGAAGGAGTAATTTATTAGCCTGGTGTTCCGTTTGGACTTTTTGAGGCATTTCACACGCACACATATTATTACATTTATTTGAAGGTTAAGGCTACTCATCCTAGCGCCATAATTTCCCTGTCTGCACCTAGTTGAGATTGAAAGTTTCAATATGAGCGTGTCCGAAATGCCACATCGCTCTTGTAAGTTTGAAAACAGCAGGGTCAGAAACAAAGGGCACGACCCCAGCTTGGCCGTGCATAATTTTAGAACATCTACACACACAAACATACACACACACCCTGGTACTATCGCAGGTAGGTAAAAGTCATAAAATCAGTAGCCATTATGTTCGAACTTGCAGTATAGTGGGGCCGTGAAGTCAATGAGGTAAGTAGGAGGTGGCTTCCTCTGGACAGAAGGCCCTTGCTTGCGGCGACGCTAGGTTCGGGTCTCCTCTTTCCCTAAAATATGGTTGATAGAGGCGATGGCTGTGCCTGGCGTGTTGCTCGTGAACAGGTGCTGTTTGTGGGGACTGGCTTGCTCCAATTGCCAACATGTTAAATGGCGGGCATGGTCTTTACAAATAAACTGATATTTGTCAGTACTGTTGCATATGACATGAATTGTTGATTCTCGTCAATTCATATTAATTTAGTGTTTTTTTATCTGTGATTTTAAATACTTTTGTAAACTAGACTAAGTGGACGTTCAAAAAAAAAACCAGCGGAGTTTCTTGCCAGTTCTTCTTCGCTTAGATTGCCGAACTGGTTAATAATAAAATATGACAAATCCGAGAGCAGTATACTGTCTATGGATGAAACAATAAACATCAATAAACAAAAGATTTTCGAATGAGCACCTTCCATAAACGCGGGAACAGAAAGAATATTGGATTAACGCTTAACCACGCGGACTCGGACTACGTATACTGGGCTGATTTTAGCCCAAAAGTAGTTGTGAGACAAAATACTTACAGTTGTATTCAAAATGAACCTGTCAAAACTTAGTATGGGATTAATAGCGGTCTAGCCCTACAAATTCCGACCTTATTACGCGTACTAAGCCTCCTCCTTTCTTTGAAGTCTGTTAAAAATTAAAGTAACGATCGTTAAATTAAAAAAAAAAATAAGGATTTAACACATCTTGCTTATTGCAGTGTTGTAGATTATGTTATGAGCAATGAGTAAGTAATTTTTGGCTTAGTCAGTCAGTCAGCGTGTTTGCGTCCACTGCTGGACATACGCCTCTCCATTTTTTCTCCAGACCTCCCGGCCCTCAGCGGTACGGAACCACTGCTTTCCGCCGACGCACTTGATGTCGTCGTCCCACCTGGCGGATGGTCTTCCCACACTCCGTTTGCCTGTCCACGGCCGCCAGTGTAGGACACGGTTACTCCAACGGTCGTCGTCTCTTCGGCTGACGTGACCAGCCCACCACAGAAATCGGAATATACTTCCGATTTCTGTGCAGCCCACTGCCATTTGAGCTTAGCCACCCGGTGTCTAATATCGACTACTTAGGTACGTCGGCGTAACGTAAACGGAACGTTTTTGGCTTACGATATGTGAAATGATATTTTCTTAAGACCTTGCGTCAAGAAAAAAAATTCTATGCCTCCAGATATTTTAAAGAAAATATAATCCATAGAATGAGTTACTAAGACGTCAACGAAATGCTAGTATTTTTAACCCCTGACGCAAAAGGGCATCTGTGTACATATGTGTGTGTCTGTGGCATCGTAGTTCCCAAATGAATGGACCGACTTTGATACGGTTTTTTCTGTTGGAAAGCTGACGTCATCGAGATGGTTCTTAGATATAATTTATGAAGACCTATTCAGGCGTTTATTGCAATAACAAAAAACCGGGCAATTCAGTGTGTTCGTTTCCGTGTAGGCAGAAGGGCGCTTCCCCGACGGTTCCTCGGCCGCATGCGCGGGCGCAACAGGTTTGCGGCGGCCGCCGACCCCCCCTCCCCCCTCCCCCTCCTCCACCCTCCCGCCGCGGGACATTCGGACCTGGAACAAGACCTGGAGCTGCGCTCGCACCAACTCAGCCGGCTATTTCAAAAGCGACGACACGCATGAAATAATCGAAATAATCGAAGAAAGCCCGCGGCTCGTAGCTGAGGGGCGCGGGGACTCCCTTCACTAGCCAGAGATCGTGGGTTCAATCCCTGCCGTTCGTGCATCACTTTCTTTGTCTTTCTAAAGTCGATTAAAATATTAAAATGTAATAGTCCACCACATCGTACCCGAAAGAAATAGGCGCCATTCCAGGACCTTCCAACTGAATCGAAAGCATGGATTTTTTTCATTGCCGCTTCGACTATCTTTTATTCAAGCGATGGTGCCAGCCCTGACGAGCTTGAAAAGAAATGAAATAGTGAATAAAGATGACTTTATGTTGCATTATATTATTATTACACATTATTTTCTATATGAAAATATAAAAATATTCGCGGTGGCAAATAGACTAATTGATATTTTAAATTCAATTGTTTCCAGACCTGAAGCCCAATACGGACATATTTAAATAAACTCTGTATGGTTCGGTAACCCCAGCTCTCTGCACATAATCTGTGTCTCTAACCTATCAATCATTCATTCCTTAAACTAGTTCCCAACGTAACTAAATGTGTTTCCTTAAATCTTCATAGATCGTTCTTCGTATATCGATTGTTAAGTTTTGTAAGATTTATGTTAACAGCCAAGGAAAAGAGGACTTCCGACGCTGAGTCTTTGTATCCCACACCCGAGACGGTTGCGTAAAAACTTCATGGGAACGTAAAATTACACAATTGAAAACGATTATACCGGAAACGGAGCATCAGTCAATAGATGATGGGACCTGTGTTGAACGTTGAGCAACAGAAAAAAACATAATAATGTTCGGGGGAAGAAATATAATAAATTATATGTGACTTAAAATGAATTAATAATAATTAATAATATGCTTAATTGCTTCCATATACATTGGTACATGCAAGTGAAGACTTATTGCCTAAAGTCAATATCTTCCAATCAACCCGATTATGGGACAAAAATATACAGGCAGCAACAAATGAAAAGTAACCTAAGATTGTTTCTTGTGCACTATTTATAGGTACTCTAAATTAATTATATGTAAAAAATATATATCTGCAGACAAATGTCGGCTAAAGAAAAAAAAAGTTTTATAAACTTAAAAATATAAAGTGTAACATGATAATAAAACTAAAATATGACAATAGGTAATATACATAGGTAGTAAAAAAAACTACTTACTTAGTTTACTTGTTTACTGCTTACTTGTTTAAGTCGACGTTCACAATGCTAAGGACGTCGACTTAAACAAGTAAGCGATTCATGACACTGTATATCCGAAAACATTTTAATAATAATGTGGAACAACAGTGAAAATCTAAATAAACATTTTGGTCATTAAATGTTTCCACTGGTTTTTTTTATGTCACTGGACATTGATGGCTAATACGAAACTGACTGTCAGGTATTAGCCTAACGAATGTCAGGAACGTCCTAATATTGCTCGATTACATTGAACTGGATGGAAAACACGGATAATTTTCGTTGCCGCTTCACCATTGTACATTCAATGCGATGGTAACAACCCTGGCGGGACCAACCCTACCACCTAGTAAGCCTCAACGGTCGAAAATGGTCACTCAGCTTCAGCAGCTCAGCTGCTCAGCAGTGCTTCACTCAGCTTGTACCTTGAGATGACTGACTTTACGATTTGAACAAATTCCTGTATTTTTATTATTGAATTGATTAACAATTTTCTTGGCACCATTGTTGGAAGTTAGTTTCTGATTTCTCAATAACCATTCATAAAACGTTCTCGCCAAACGAACATCTAAACGTGTTTCTATCGTATACGGCCAATAAAAGAGTAAAAGTTCTGCGCCTATTTCTACCTTTCTTGACTTTCTTAACTTATTTCTGCCTTTCATTGCAAATCTACGAACGTATGTCTGTGTAGAATATCTTCTAGTCATGTTTGAAAAATGTTACGGCTTTTCACGCGGCAGAAAGAGACATTCTCCGACGTTTCCAGCTAATTATTCAGCACGATGTCGAGGAGGCATCCGCCACGTTCGTACGCAGCAGACGTCGGAGAATGTCTCTTCCTGCCGTGTGAAAAGCCGTAACATTTTTCAAACATGTCTAACGACCGCGGTAATCACAAAAGTATCTTCTAGTCATTGAAATCTGCACTGGAAGTGAAACTTTTTTCGGAATAAATACATGCAATGGTGATCGTTGGAAACCGATTTCGCGGTAGAGAGAATGAATTCAGCACAGATTTTAGTCGCAATCTTGAAACTATACGTAACTAGTGGATATCCACGGATTTTCCCATTTAACTTCACTGCACTAACCTCAGGTTATTTAGCGTAATGGTAAGTGGTCTATAATTGTTGAAGAAAATAATATTTATTTATTCATTTCTTTCACCGTTAGGCATTGGAGTATTTTAACACATAACGAATTTAATATTAACACATTATCCAATATCAAATGAAAACCAAATATAATACCACATTAAAAAAATACAGTATTCAATCAAAATGAGTACATAATTATTAATTTTGAAAATCAAATTAAAACACAATTACAATATTAAATCAAACAATGTAAAATATAAATAACAATTAATATAATTAAAACTATAGGTTAATATAAAACGCGTTAAGATTAGGTAATTAGTTCTCAGGTTATAACCGGTCTGACAGAAAAAAAACAGGATTTTTAAAGAATAAATGACATTGTAGATGCATTGCGAAGTTTGTTTTCAATCAGAACATTTACAATGTCTTCTTTGCAAATGTATTGCGAAAATCGAGTCAAAACCATACCACCCATACTAAAAGCCTGTTCGCATTATATGACGTCATTTGACTTTTTTGAAAAAACCGAAATCAGCTCCGTGTTGAAGACAAACCAGTTTAGCAAGCGGCGTGGGGGCATGACTAACATGGCAACGAAGGATAAAGGATACACTCCAAGGACCAAGATGACCTCATGCAATGGCAGCAGGTCAAGTAATGTTGACTTTTAATTTAACTGGACATGTATTGCTAATATTATATGTATTGTAACACCTACTGTAATAATATTATCCCATAACACCTCATAGAAATGACAGCCATACCAAGATCTTCCCAAGGGCTACATTGAACTGGATAAAGAACACAGACAATTTTAATCGTCGCTATGACCATTGTTCATTCAATTCGAAGGCGCCAACCTGAGCTGGATTGATCCCATCGCGTAATATTAAGTAATAAAGAAGGGTGTCTTCGTCCTCTTTGTCGAACCATTGCAGCATTGTCTCTCAAGAAGGTTAATTGTTAGAAGAGTTAGGATAGAAGACTCACTCATTTCTAATCACCCCATCACTTTTTTAGGGTTCCGTACCCAAAGGGTGCCAACGGAACCCTATTACGAAGCCTCCGCTGTCCGTCCGTCATTCCGTTTGTCACAGAGCTGCATCTCATGAACCGTAATAGGTAGGTAGCTGAATTTTTGACAAAGTGTAAATTTATTTTGCCGCTATAACAACATAAACGTAAAATGAAATATTTTTTGTGTTAAATCTTGTACTATGGTACGGAACCCTTCGTGACCGAGTCCGATTCGCACTTGTTTCTATTCACCCCATATGGTTATATGCATAATCTTGTGTACTCAGTACTTTTGTATGGGAAACATAGATAGCCTGCGGGTGTGACCACAGAAGAGATCAGGAAGGAGAAGTGTCATTTCGGCGATCACTGGGGCGCCATCGTATGGACATTTTGAGCATATATAATGGTCCAAACGTCACCGCCGCGCGCAAATGTGCTCCCGAAATGCCGTTCGCCCAGTCAGTTCCCGCCACACAGACCCTATAGTAAATTTAAGTTGAGTTGGTAGTTTCAGAACATTTAGGACAACTAGTAAGCTTTCTAGATGGAACATTTTTTACCACCTTACCTGAGAGTCGGGCAAGCGGGTAACGAATCTGTCGTCAGAGCCGCCGCTATGCTAATTTAGTCTCTAAAGATGCGGCAAGTGTTGCGCGTGCATTTCAACAGTTAGCAAAAAGCGGTGAACCGGTAGAAATGTGCAGATTCACGACAAAAGATGTAGATAGTCAATGATCGTGCATTCTTATGATAAAATTGAAAATGCCTCCGTCGATTTATTACATGTGGTTGTTACGTTAATAAAATGCGTCTATTCTAACTTTCACCGTACTCTACATTTTTTTAAAAGCGTTCATTGAAAAGTAATGTTAAAGTAAAATAAATATTATTTTGCGGCAAGCATGGAAATTAGACTTTCGCAAAAAATAGAACAACATTAGTCTTGGAGAAATGTAGAGCAATGCTATCTTTTATCGTTGATTTTCGTGAATTAGTATTACCAATTTAGTTTATTTACCAGTGTTTTTCTCCTATCATCAATGATAAATACTTACTGTTAATGTTATAAGGAAATAACTCGCATGTCTGTGAGCAGTGGCCAATGCTTTTGTATAGTTGGACTAAGTGGACGTTGAAAATGTATCTAGCGAAGTTTCTTGCCAGTTATTAAGCGCTGTGATTGTTTGACTGGGGAATGATAAAGTATGACAAATTGGAGTATGGAAGAAGAATAAACAATCACTATGGGTGTTTAGTTTACGAAAATGTTTCGATTGAGAACGCGTTTGAAGTATTCTTTAAGATTAAAACATTTATTTAAATTTATATATCGATATATCGAAAAAAATAGAGTTACTTTTTACATAGAATATTTTTGGACGAACATATTAATGAGTCAATTTTTAGGTTTCCGTACCCAATAGGGCCAAAAGCCCCATTACTAAGCCCCCGCCATTAGTCCGTCCGTCTGTCAGCGGCATGTATCTCAAGAACCGTAGACAGCGGATGTTTTTTTACAGATTGTGTATTTTTATTGCCGTAATACAAATGTATACGCGGTGCAAATAGTAAAAAAAACTCGGAATGAGATCTTTTGGCATACGGAACCCTTCGTTTGCGAATCCGACCTGCGCTTAATCGTTTTTTTTAATCTGTTGATTATTAGATAACGTAGAAAAAAAAATTAACAAAAAAATAACCGACTTCAAAGAAAAACCACTAAAAAGAAAAAAAAACCATTTTTTGAGTCGGAGTCAGGCGTGCATGCGCAGCGCCAGTCGAGAGAACCTTGGCTACCTTGGCTAACGCCGACTCAAAAAATTACAATAATCGTAACTAAGAAAATGGCAATATTTTTATTGATTTTTTAATTTGTTTTTCTTTGAAGTCGGTTATTTTTTTGTTATTTTTTTTTTGTTTATTTTTAGTGAATCTGAAGTACACTAACTAATTTGTACACGTCTTTTCCAATAAAAAAGAATGATCGAAATCGGGTGGCGTTATATTGCGTTATTCGTCCATTTGTCGCGCACATACTTAATACAAATTTAAGACTTTTATGATTGTCTCATGGATATCATTGTCAGAACTTGGGACTACTACTTACTAGCTTTCAAATAAAAAAATAATCATCAAAATCGTTTCACCCAGGCAAAAGTATACAATATAAAATAAAAAGTAGGTATAACATAAAAAAACATACAGACGAATTGGGAAACTCCTCCTTTTTTGAAGTCGGTTAAAAAATATTCGCTTCGGTGGGGCTAAAGCAATACAGGAGCATATGTATTTCGGTGGATGCATCCTGGACGCATGGACTGTATCATTTTAAAACTATGCGGTAACGAGTAAAAGTATTATAAGAGACACCCGTGGCGTGAGCCTTAATGTTAAGGCTCCAAAAACCCGTTCCCCGTCCGATGGTGCCCATTCACTACCCAATCCGTGTACGCCCCCTCCCTCGCCCCCCTCCCTGGCTCATCAATCAAGATTTCTTTCGACGCGCGCGCATCGCCCCTCGCCCATTGTAATGTCCGCCGCCTGGCAACCGCTCCCTGCTCCCAGCCATTGTCGCTCGGTATGCGCCCGTCCCAGCGCACACAATGGCTTCACCTGCCCATTACGGGAGCTGCCTATTCAATTATTGGGGCATTTTAATGTTTCTCGTTCGATTATTGAATAGTATTTACGATGTTTCATTGTCTTCGCTACAGACCACACTTACATCGCGATATTAGGCAGAACACCCAGATCTAAACAGTTGCCATGCTAGGACCTCTCTTATATTGCACGGGTACATTGAACTGGATGGAAAACACAATTTTCATTGCCGCTTCGACGATCGATCATTCAATCAGTCGTTCAGTAACCCTACTACCTAGGAAGGGACCCATAGTTTTACGTGGAATCCGAACCACGAAACACAAATCCGTTAGTCGCCTCTTGTGACCTTCACGGGAAGAAGTGGGACCGCTGTTATGTCTCGGAACCCACACAACACACAGATGTACCTAAATACCGTCTTCTAGTTTCAATCAAGTCTTTAAAGCCCATTAACACAAGGTTCATACCTGCACTGAATCCAGGCCAGGTAAAAACGTTAGCAACAAATGGGTGCAGATATTTTTTCATGTACATGGTATAGATATTTTTCTTCTGTGCAACTAAAAATATTAACTTATTTTTTTTTTTTGTCACAATTATCCAGTGGCGTAACTATACCATTTGGGGCCCGTGGCAAATTCTTTTGATGGTGCCCTATCAGTAAAAATCTTCACATTGTACTCAGTTTAATTTTAATAAACTTCCAGATTTTCAGCTTACTCAATTACACTTTGTCACCTCCTCTCTTAGGCGAGAGGGAATGGTCTTTAGTCCCCACGCTAGCCCAATGCATATTAGAGACTTCACATTCATCCATAGAACAGAATATCTCAATGCAATCATCATCTATTCGCTAGCTTTTCGGTCAAGGAACAACATCGTGAGGAAACCTGCATACAATGAAATAAAAATATGACAATTTAATTTCAATAAGATATTTATTAAGAAAAAAATTTTTTTTCCAGCTTTCGGTTCCGCAAAAGTGTCTATAACATCATCAAGTTTAGGTTGGTTGAAATTAACGATTAACTTGAAATTGTATTATAGTCTTTAGTTGTCTCACTTTGGATTTTAAGCAGAACTTACAAAAATATACTTTTCATATAAAATAAAATACTCAGGTACAATGTAAAAAAAATGTTTCTTCGGCCGGGGCCCTCTTGGGTCGGGGGCCCATGGCATTTTGCCAGCCCTGCCACCCTATTGTTACGCCACTGCAATTATCTATCCAGACAAGAAATATCAAGTAACTTGAATAATTTGTTTTGTATACAGTGTGCAAAATACAAATAAACGACTTGTTAAATTCGCAATATTGAAAGAAAAACCACTAAGTTCATACCCGAATATTAAATTTGAATAATATATGCAAAATAAAACGTTTGTGAGTAAATGATATTCAAAATATTAAAACGAAAACTACATTGCGCTGAAATTCGATATAGTAGAGATTGCGGAAAAAAATCTCATTAAAATGAGAGGTCTTCGAGTTAAATATTCAGAAGTGTCATTATACGTTCACATTCGTACCATCTTTACTTTCTTTTTCTCGCTCACACGTATGCTAATCGAGATCGGTGAGATTGTTATACATTTGACTGCTACGAGTTTAATGACTGTTGCTTCTAGCACAAGCCGTTTAGAAAAATCTAAATCTCTCTCAATTATATTATCTTTCATAAAGGCACCCATCCAAATAATTTATGATTAAGTAATATATCCTCAAGCACACTTAACTTTAAGTACGCCATAGGAACACTCACCACAGTATAATTAAATCCAAAGGATGCGGTACCAAACGTAACACTCACAACACAAACAGCTGTCTGGCGCACAAATACATTCGAAAACAACAACAAAACAATAAGTCAAAACCACTTCTTCAAATGTTAAGAACCACACAATGAGAATTTGAAATCGAACCGCGAACGACCGTTGCGGATAATGGACTCGATTCGAAATTCAAATAAGCCAATGACGTAAAGCCGGCGACGAAAGCGCCACGGAGCATGCGCGAGCGACAAGTGCTTGTCGCAAACTAAAAGCAGGTTTCTCAAACGTTTGCGTCGGATTCAATTGTATTCCGCTCGAAGTGGGGACTTCACTATCATTTTCTTCCAAACTCTATTCGTTGTGGTTAGAGCCTAAAGTCGAAAAGCAATTTTGCTCTACATCAGTCCCTATGGTTTCGAATATGTTAGTACCTGCCGATTCCTTTTCTTTTTCATCTGCGCATGAGTGCTTTTTGCACCTTGTGGATTTTTTTTTCCTCTAATAAGTTGATTTTGACGGTTTGATGTTTACCATGACGAAGGTGTGAATTAATTTGTTCTTAGAAGGTCTTCAAGAATGGTCCGAGAGAGTGACATTGAGGACACGTTGCAAATTTAGAATCCGCAAATGTGAAAACGTTAATTAAAATCGAGACATTTTATTTTGACGGTTATGAAAACAAAATGGAAAGAAAATCGAACTATAGTTTAAGTGTATGATGTATTTCTAGCGCGTATCCTTGGCGATCTTGACACATAAACTGCAAAGACTGCTACATTAAAGAAATTAAAACTGTAATATTAATATTAAAATACTATGGAAATTTGTATTCAATTTCTCATTGTATTTTATAAGGTTGTATGCCTAATGGTTTTATATTATAAATGCCAAAGTGTCTTGTCTTATTTAAAGCGTTGTATGGCTAATGGCTTTATATTATGAATGCAAAAATGTCTGTTCTTATGTGACATCAGCTAATTATATTAAATTATGTAACTTTTCTCATTTTTCCAACTCAGAGGTGATAAAAGTATTCTCACTTTATATGTATTTATAATAATCTTCATCCCAAAATTAAACATTGGACTAAAGGCGTCAGAATCTAAATCATATTACCAAAGTAGTGATTTCTTCCCCGCTAAACTATTTTGGTAAAAATAGCTGTCCCATGACCACGTCGAGGTCATTAACAACACGCTTTATGGCTCCGCTTGAAAGTTTTATCACAACAAGACCAATAACTTAGCCAACTTAACACAAGCTATCGCTTACGTACTGGATCCTATAGGAAATACCAATGATCTCATCACTGGCGCAAACCTCGTCTTGGCAAGCAGTTCTTGGCCAGTTTGTTAATAATACGTCTCGTCACTTCAGTTAAATGAAATGACGCTAATTTCATTGATTTAAGTCTAGAATAATAATTTAAGGATCTCCCAATATTGTTACTATTCCATCTGTGCGGAATTTTGAAGTCAAATAACCGGGTATCATTTATGGTTCTCGAGTAACCAGCAATTTATTTATATCAACCCTGTCTCGCCTGATGATATTTTAGACACACATTGAGTGGCGAGTTCAATGCAGTGTCACCTAGCTATTGCTTGAAAGCCTAACAATAACCAAATTTTGCAGTATGGTTTTTTTTTTTTTTTTTATGTGACTGGACATGGATGGCTAATACCACAAGTTCTGTCATGGTATTAGCCCAACACACCACATGGGAACTAGGTGCCATGCCAGGACCTTCCTTATATTGCACGGCTACATTGAACTGGATGGAAAACACGGACAATTTTCATTGCCGCTTCGACCATCGTTCATCCAATGCGATGGTACCAACCCGGGCGGGATAAACCCTACCACCTAGTAAGTAAGGAAGGGGACCTACAGCTTAACGTGGAATCCGAACCACGGCCAGCCTCTCTCAACGGTCGAATGGTCACCCATCCAAGACCAGACCGGACCCAGCGTTGCTTAACTTCGGAGAGCGATCGCCGAAGTGTCGCGCCACTGGGCCACCGAGGCTGACAACAAGCCCGATATCACAGCAATGGTTCTCAAAATGGCTGGTATGGTGCTTCGCTGAGCGTAGTTTCGCGATGTGAGGTGTATTTGGCCTACTGAAACAGCCATAAAGATTTTTTATTTAAAAAAGATACCATCTAGTCAGATTGAGCAAGAAGCGGAATATTTAGGTGCTGATACCCGAAAAATGTTTCCTTGGTGGTTCTAGCCCTAACTATACTAAAATACTTTTTATTTTCCAGCTTTTCTTCATATGTAAAATTATTTATTAATTTTAATGACGGGTCAATTTTCTTTAATTTACATATTGGTTCAAATGGTTTTCGACTCCATGACGCTGTCATTTGATATAAATTCTATTTTTAAATTAATATTTTAGTCAGTGTTTTGGTTATAATCTAACAGAGAACACAGTTCTTTGTCAACGTTGGTCGCAAGTTGGTTTACGGCAGACGGTAGAACAACAGGTAAGAGCCAATACACGTGTCAAGTGTTGTGGTACACGAAGTAGACGGAGACGAGCTCCGGGCAGCAGGACTGGCCAGTCCAATCACCGTGTCCACACGGAACCAGCCCACCGATCGCGGTTAGAACATTCATAAATCTCCAAATGATTATTATAAACAAATTATGTCGAATGGTATAAAAAACACGTTAAAGTTTGGTATCGAATCAAGGATGCTACGTTCAAAAACATATTAAAATGAACCAATCATTTAAATAATATTTTCACGAACTTACACAACTTATTTGAATTCGAACATTATCCCACGCTCATATGAAAAGGATAAAGTTATCGTCAATTCAAATCAGTAATAAATAAGTGGATTTATTCTGTAAAAGGTGGCTGTTAACATTTTAAAAGTGGATTTTTTTCGATGCTCGTTTGGTGCGGTGCATATTTAAGATAAAAATGATAGACCACAATATTTTATTATTTTTCATACATGCGCTCTATGTGAGACTTTCGGATATTATGTATCATGTTACGACTAGCGAGTGTAGAACGAAAAGAAAGTGTGAATAGAATCATCATTAAAATATTTATCATAAACTAGCTGCCGAACCAGGCTTCTCTCGAGACTTTATCGAACACATTTTTTTACTGGCACAAAAGGATGCTATATGTCACTCTCCGGTCCATAAACTCTGTTTAGCAAGCTATCAAGCTATCACGTTCTGTTTCCGCGTGAAAGAAGGACTAATATGTAACCAACAAATACATTTATAGTTTCAAGTACGTATAGGGATTTTCCGAATTTTATAAAAAAATATTTTTATCTTACAATTTTGCAGAATATTTTAACACATATTAAACATAAATTATAGTATTACATAAAAACTGGCCAAGTACTAGTAGGAATCGCACACGAAGGGTTCCCCACCATCTACCTATTGCAATTATCAAGATCGAACAAAAAACGCCAAAACATCCAGTTTTTTGCATTTATATTTTTTTTATTTTCAATCTTTATTATAGCGGCAATATAAATAAATACACAATGAAAAAATCAAGTGCCTAGCTATTACGGGTAATGAGATATAGCCCTGTAAAAGACGGACGGACGGACGGACAGTGAAAGCTTATTAATAGGGTTCCGTTGGCACCCTTTTGGTACGGAACCCTAAAAACGTATCCTAAGTTCATACAAATAATTTTAATCTTAGAATGGGTAGAATGTTTTTGTATTTCTTTTTTGTATAAAAATAAAGCTTGATGAATTGAGAAACTTAGCGATGTAAGTTTCTGACTTCTATAAAACACAATATTAAGTAAATTAAAATTGATCAAGTGCCTACAACAAGTCAAACAGGAATCTTCAAGAACAGCTGTAGTTTACTATTACAGCTATAAGCATAGGTCGCGTCCACACAAGAACAATTTAAAACCCCAAACTTTATTTGATATATGCGGTTCTTAATAAAACAAAAACAAATAACTATCATCTAAGTCGCGATTTTAGTTAAGCATTGTAATTACTGTAAACATGATTTCGCCAATTACGTTTGAGCCACACTAAACAATTTAGCGAGGCAATTGCTATCCCATTCTACCTAATGTGAGAGTCTAACACCACTGGAGTGTATCCCTTGTCTTACAATGGTCCAATTCCCTAGATAAATAATTAAAATTGGCTCAACGCTTAGATCACGACACACTCCTCTAAATATAATGGAATAGATGATGAAAAAACTAGAATTTCCAAATTGTTCTGACATTAACAAACCATTAGGTCAGTATCTCCTTTTTACTGAGTATATCCTGAATATTGATATAGTGCACAGATCGAATGAATTGACTAGCCAACTACTCGCGCCATACAAATGCACTTTTTAACAAATGTAATAATATGTAGTGAAACGCTTCAGCAAATCCAAATAGAACTCCAGACTGATAATGGATTGTTAATATTTTTGTATTCCATCATTTATTTAAATAATAATAAAAATAAAAAAAGTTGATTTTTCTCATTAGAAATCTGAAAGTCATTCGATTTCTAGATATAAGCAAAAACAGCATATATGCATAAACAAAAAATTCCATTTGCTTTTAGATTTCTACATTTAGTCAAAAAAGTTCGGAAATGGGCACCGTTTCCGCAATGTATTTTGTATAGAAAAAGGAAACATACATTAACGAAAATCATTCGATTCCTAGACAAGGAATCATATATTGTAAGGATGACACTTATAATCGTCAGACTGAGTTAGTTTACTTGGGGTGCCTCGTCTAACTTTGCGATTTGGCTCAATTGTCAGAGATCCCAAATTTTGCTCAAAATAGCTTTATTTGATCGAAATAGATGTCTGATGACCGTTGGCATTGTAAAATTTTGTTTGGTTTCTAAGTTATAAGGTCCGAAAGTTCGAATTTTTCGCGCGTTTTATACAATAACTTTGGAGGTGGATTACGCAATGATAAAGTAATAACATTTTAAAAAGATTAGTCATCAGACATAGCTTATTTAATCAAGATTTATAATCTATTTGGTTTTTGTTAGATTTTTAACTACAGCGGTCGTGGTTTACTTTTAGCTATAAGTCGTTTTGTAATTAAAATTTTCATAAATCTTACCAAATCATACACTATGCACATTGTCTTTTTTGTGGACATGTTGCATCTGCCTCATCACGGATCCTGTCTTTTTCTTTGAAACAAAGAAGGTCCTAGAGCGCAACAGCACGGTTTTGTACCGTGCCCGCGAACGAGTTAGTCCCGCCGGGTTGGGCCACCTTAAGTTACACGAAGCATTAGAAACGCTCGAGTCGAGCGAGTTTAGAGAAATTATATATTTTTCAAAATGTCATTGACTCTAAGGAGTAGCTGATAGCTTGAAGCAACTATATTCATAAGGTCACTATGGGGCTGGCATAGTCGGTCCCAACTACATACAAAAAAAGATAAAAAATATGACTGGAATAGTGTGTTTCCTCAAAAGTTTTAATAAAGTTCCGAACGTATCCAGTGTGGACACGTTCACTACTTTTGCATGGACTTTCTTTGTCAAGTTTGTAAAGTTAATGGTTAGAAAAATAATAACTTCATCTAATATAAATACATTATTATTTATTTGAAAGTACTATAAAAATAATATGTTATTTTTTCCTATCAAAAACTATAAACATTTTTGAAATCTCAGGTATATTAGGTTTCTAGTAATAGCCATTGGAATTTTTGCATCTTTGTATCGTGAAATTCAAAAAATTTTGGCGCCTACTTCTATGGTTATATCCAATATTTATAATTAATCAATGTCTCAAAGTCTATTCGTTTTTGTGCGAGGTATACAAGTAACTTTGTATGGGCCGGAAACCCCCTTGATAAATTGGATTTCAGGGTTGGCATCTGAATTTGTCTTCCCCACACACGCACTTGCTATAGAAAGCACGAACCACCAGCCATCACAATTTGGGTTGCAAAATATTTTCTCTGCATACATATTTCAGAATTCAAGAGTCCACTCCTCCAAAGCACGCGTAGCAGACTCAATGCTTTTTCCGTTGTTAACAAATAAAATGACTTCACAATATTGTCTCTCATTTCATTTACTTACTTTTAAATATATTTTTTTTTCACTTGACTTTCAGTTGACATGCGGACGCGGCCGCTCAGCACGAGCCAGCTTCGGAGGCTGTCGCGCGACCTCCAGACCAGACACCTCACGTCATCGTGCCGCGCGCCTTCAACTCGCTACCGCCGAAGCACTATCGCTTTCCTGTCGTCCGCTTAGCGGACACACAAAATGAACTTTTTGCCCAGAACTATGTGGCTTACCTACCTATTCTGAAAATAAAGTAAGAACAAAAAAAAGATTTTAGCAATGAAAACGCTTTTTCGATCGCTTCAGTACCTATGTTTCTTAAACCCGTGTTTAAGAAAAGTGCGACCGGGGATCAATTGTTAAGGTGGATACATTAATTTAGTATAAATCATGTTAGTGAATACTATAAAAGCTGAAATACTGCTAAACATGGTTTTGTAAAATGTTTATATCTTTTTTATCATCTAAAAACAAAACGCCATCTTACGTTTCTTTTAGGAGTCTTTTCAAATAATCGTAAACTTCTCAAAAACGTAAAGATATATGGAAATAAAATGGTCCTGGAGAATTTAGAGAGCTTCTATGATAATATTCTGGTTTCGATAGGATTATAATTAAGGGGTATATGGTTACCCCTTTTCTGAGAAACCTAATCGATGGATTCACATATTTTGTAAGAAATCTGGTAATTTGTCATAACGAGACGACGTTTGTACATACGTTTCATTTCATGCCACCAATTATTATTATCACGCTTACGTTTACAATTTGTCTGTTATTATACGAGTATATGGACATAACTATCCGTTGCATACGAATTTTGTAATACTGTTACGAGCGCGCCCCGCTGCGAAGACATAGCGCTGCTACACTACCAAAGTGCGACAAATGGTTCCTTCGAGTCTCAGTAGATGGCGCTACTTGTCTTATTCAATTGCGCAGGCTATTGCACCACTGTCGTTCCATATAAAGTGACGCCTCGTCCAGCTGACTTCAGAAACAAATCTCGAACTTTCGAGTAATGTCTCCAGGGAGATTGTTCTCGACTGCTGCCCTACATGGGCGCCTTGAAATCGGTGGAGTGTTTTGGAAAGAAGCTCCACCGATATAAAAGGCGCCCAAGGCGCTGAGGGCGGCAGTCTATTTTTGGAAGCGAAGTGAGCGACAACAAGCGATATAGAACTGCAGTGAACTAGCTCTGAAGTGAATATTGTAATAGAGACGTTTTGAACAGACTTTTGCTGAATTCGGATCCTTTTTTGAGTAGTTCAAGACAAAGGCCTCGCAGTAAAAGTAAACCTTTTTCGAGTGAGGCATTACAACTCTTGCTCCCAGAGACACCCTACGTCTCGTCTACAGAATCTGAAGATGAAGAGGAGGATGGAGTTTCAGAAAGTGAATCAGTTTCACCTACAGAAGGCGAATCGGATTTTTTATTTTATCTAAAATACTGTTTTGTATAATTTCACGTGTGTATAATGTTTTAAATAAAAAAAATATTACTCTAAAATGGTTTTTATTACATATCAATTCGATAAATGCCAACAAATATTTTTGATCAACTTTCGAGGCTAAATACTCCTCTGTGCGGCGCTTGAAAACCAAAGCTAAACATATTTAAAAGAAAGGGAAAACTTCATTCAATCATGAATGTGAATAATAAAGTAACATAACAAAAAAATGTTTACAAAGCTTTGCAAAGGTCATAAAATGAAATATTTTTTGAGTAGTTTAAGATTCTTTGAACAATTTCCTAAAATAAACTGTAAAAATTGGCGTTTTTTTAAATAAAAAAATGTGCTTGTAAAATTTACAAAAATAATTTTTTTGCAGATCTGTCGTTATGAGTTAATAACTCATCATTTTTGTTTCTCTATCTTAATAATTGAGGACGCTAGCCACAGATTGCCCTTTGTCGGGATCGAAAACGATTTTCAATGATAAAATCGTCTATATAAGATACCCACCTAAATCAATAACTCCTAAAATATGACATAAGCAAAGATATATTGAAACACTAAAAATAAATCACTACATATATAAAACTGCATATTTTCGAAAATGATATTTTCTTGGTCTCAAACGTATTCTTTTTCAAGTTTGCTGCTGATATTGCCAGCAACTGATATTTATTTTGGTATAATATGAAAGAGAAAACATTACCTACAAATTTAGTTAAAATTATGTTTAATTTTTTATTTATTTTTAACGAAACAATTAATAAAACGCTTTCACGCGTTATGGAGGTTCGACATTTCGAAAGATGTATTCCGAACTGCTCTAACTAAACGACGACGTGGGCTGTGGTTATCTCGTTTCAATCGCAAAATTGGTCGAAAATGCTTAGGTATAAGGATGCTCTTCAGTATCTGTCGCTACATTATCGCCCAGCGGTCGACGCACCCAGCAGCGGTACGACCGCGCGGGTCCAAGAATGCAGTCCGACTGCTGATGGTGTGTTTGTGCGTATAACTGTTGGTCTTAATCCAGCCCTGTTTGTTTGGCATGGCTAGCACTCGGTGTTATTTATGCCAACATTTGTAATAAACAATACTTTTTACTTTGGGTTTTTAAGTGGGTATCGGTTTTCTCGGGGCAACTAACGGCACTCTAATTGCGGAAATACGGGCTAAGTTTGCATCAATTAAGTTCTTAGCGAAAGGTTGAGTATCATATTCCTCTTTCACTTTTTTGCCCCGTACTATGGTCCATTATTTTTTATATTTAATAAAATAACCGGCCAAGTACGAGTCGGACTAGCACACGAAGGGTTCCGTACCATCGTACAACATTTAACACAAAACATCAAGTTTTTTGTATGGGTGCCCTTATTTTTTATATTTTTTTTAATTAAAAAATAAATACACAAGGGTAATGAAATGTAGCTCTGAGACAGACGGACGGACAGCGGAGGCTTAGTAATAGGGTTCTGTTGGCACCCTTTGGGTACGGAATCCTAAAAATGGAAGGATTTACTGTGACCCGTCGAAACCTTCCCTAAAAGTCGATGATTCGAGCCCAAGTAATGGAAGTTTAATATGAAAATCATTAAAAAAATAAGTTTATATAATTACGTGGAGTTCTGTTACCATAAAATGTGAATTAATTTCGTTACCCGACCAGTAAACAGGTTCAGTTACAATATCACCAATAGCCCATGCATTTTTTCCTGGCGACCCAATCAAACAGTCCAACTAAAAGTAGGGTTTGAGAGAGGTAACCAATGTACCTATGGGTAATAATGTTAAATTCAAATACACTTCAAATAGCGGGTTCCGAATTGACTAATAAATTGATCGTTTTTAAATTATTTTATTATAAAAACAGGTATGATAATTAACAAATCTTAAAGACCAACGATACATAAATGTATTGAAATACAACAAAAATAACATTAGGTCTCTATATTAGGATACTAAAACACGAATCCCGTTATTTTTATAATAAAAGTATCAATACATTACAATGGATCTCTTCCACCAAGTACTGATTAGCTTGATCCTCACATTAAAGGGTATTTCTTGCCATATCGCAATCGATACGAATACAAGAGAATTATCACTTTAGTAATATATTCCCTTTAAGCGTCTGAGTATTCTTATTCAGCTGAGTTAAAGTGCTAATTATCTTATACTGGTATGGATTACAAGCTGGTAAGAAAGGTCCTTCATTGTGACGATTAAGCTATCAGCAGATGATGAAACAGACTGAGAGTTACAATGAAAATAATTTCCGAATCTTACAATTTTGGCGGTAGGGAACCGACCGTTTAACTTTGGTAGCAATTATTAAAATTATAATACTCATGCGGATAAAAAAAAAACTAAACATATACGAATTTTCCCCTGAAATTTTGATAAAAAACCGGCCAATTGCGAGACGGACTCGCACACGAAGGGTTCCGTACCATCAAAACACCAAAAAATTTCCGTTTTCACCCTTTGTGTACGGAACCCTAAAAAGTATTTTGCGAAAACCAAAACACACGTCTTCTTAAATAAACATCCAAGAAACCTAAAGTTTATCCATCTGAAAATGTTAATAATTAACTGGAAATTAATTTAAAAGAGAGACAGCTTAACCTATACATATACTAGCTAGTGGTCTCAGGAATGTATTGCACTCAGCAGGTAGCGGTATGAGGGAAGTAGAAGGAAGTACTAGCCTTATGAACATTCTTGAATTAGCAATTGCAGCTGCCGTCCCAATCTTTTTTGACATCTGAAATGAAAAGCCTTCATTTCACAGTGATGCAGTACATCCGCACAGAAAAAAAAGGTCGGTGTTTTTTCGGCAGTAGACTAACAATACTAGGCGAAAAATACTTGGCCCACCAGGTTACCAGCATGTGGAGCCCAAGTAAAACCACCGTCGAGCCAAATTTAGATGTTTACGAATCTGTTAAAAATCAAAATACCTTCAAAATATGTGTCGATAGGGGGATCAGATTCCAGTTGCAGGTAGCTCTCGAACACGAGAATAGTTTGGAAGTTTCTGCCTCTAGCTTGTACCGGCCTTATGGATTCGTCTCTCATACTGTTTTTCTATGATGTTGCAGATTTTATTTTTGAATTTAATGTAAACTCATAACTTGTGCCATGGATTTCCTACACAAGTGTTACGTTTATTGTAAATAATAAAAACTACCGCTACAGCAAAAAATAATGGGACTAGAGTTCACTCTAACATGGCATAGGTAAATAACACCATTTAAAAACATATCGTCAAATAAAATATAAAAATCACTGTATATTCCATACTTCTATTGATTAGAATATATGTTCTTAAATATTTTTTACCTTAATCCAAGGTACACAATGCTGATATAATTTATTTTAACGGTAAACACTTATTGTTTAAGAATGTAGGCCTATACACGTTTAATAAATGTTTCAATAGAAAACTTAAACGATAACAGTTAAGTTAAATTAAAATGTGACCCTTCTTTCCGACCAGATTATAATAGCTTTTTTTCTTCTTAATAATGATCTCAATAAAATATCTGTAATAAAATGTGTCACCCCCGTTGTTTGCGCCATGCTGAGATGGGACGTTGAGTCAATTCAGTATTATTCGATATTGACTACCATAGGAAATCGTAAAATCGGAAATCGTAATACTTAACAAAATTTATTGCAGGAGACAATGTCACGTAGGACTGGCAAAACATGTGTATATCGGATATAATGTTAAAATTAACGATAGTAAACTTCTCAAAGGGTTTGATTTTGTATTCAAATCATAGACGTTTCTAACAATATTTTTATGACTAGTCGCCTATGGTAATTATCGCTAATTAAAATGGACATATTAATCGGAAGTTATTACTTTGGGGTGTCTCAGTGAATACGACTCTCTCCTTCTAGTTACATAAAACTTTACCTATCCTGTCTGCATTGTAAAATGGTCGAAGTGACAACTATCATGAATATTTGTGTTTTTCAAATTAAGTCCCATAAAGTCCAAAGAAAAATACTGGCTTATTTTTTGTCAATATCATTTCAAATTAAATGTACGAGCATAATTCACCTTGTCGTGTTTTTCTACGAAGTGAATCTAATTGTTCCTATATTTTTTTTGTCAATATAATTTTGAAGTAAAATGTAACTTACGAGTATAATTTACCTAGAAAATACCTCCTATAATTGGTCTAATATTTAACCAATATACAATTTAATTAACAAGAGATTTAAATAAATCAAAGTAAATTTTACAGGACAGGCATCATAAAATCTCTACTCGGCGATGGCGGCGGAGGCGATGGCGCGCCGTAGGAACCATGTCTGCATGGGTTCCGCCTTGCCCTTCATGGCGACGTGGCCGCGGTACGTCAGCTCAAACTCCGGGTCGAAGTTGTCCTCGCGCATTAGGTACCTGCAACGGGGAGACAACCAGATGAAGTTAGCGACGGTAATCGGTGGGAGCGGTGGCGCACAGCAGGAACCATGTCTACATGGGTTCCGCCTTGCCCTTCATGGCGACGTGGCCGCGGTACGTCAGCTCAAACTCCGGGTCGAAGTTGTCCTCGCGCATTAGGTACCTGCAACGGGGAGACAACCAGTTGAAGTTAGCGACGGTAATCGGTGGGAGCGGTGGCGCACAGCAGGAACCATGTCTACATGGGTTCCGCCTTCCCCTTCATGGCGACGTGGCCGCGGTACGTCAGCTCAAACTCCGGGTCGAAGTTGTCCTCGCGCATTAGGTACCTGCAACGGGGAGACAACCAGTTGAAGTTAGCGACGGTAATCGGTGGGAGCGGTGGCGCAAGGCAGGAACCATGTCTACATGGGTTCCGCCTTCCCCTTCATGGCGACGTGGCCGCGGTACGTCAGCTCGAATTCTTGGTCGAAGTTGTCCTCGCGCATCAGTTACCTGAAACGGGGATACCACCAGTTGAAGTTAGCGACGGTAATCGGTGGGAGCGGTGGCGCACAGCAGGAACCATGTCTACATGGGCTCCGCCTTCCCCTTCATGGCGACGTGGCCGCGGTACGTCAGCTCAAACTCCGGGTCGAAGTTGTCCTCGCGCATTAGGTACCTGCAACGGGGAGACAACCAGTTGAAGTTAGCGACGGTAATCGGTGGGAGCGGTGGCGCACAGCAGGAACCATGTCTACATGGGTTCCGCCTTCCCCTTCATGGCGACGTGGCCGCGGTACGTCAGCTCAAACTCCGGGTCGAAGTTGTCCTCGCGCATTAGGTACCTGCAACGGGGAGACAACCAGTTGAAGTTAGCGACGGTAATCGGTGGGAGCGGTGGCGCAAGGCAGGAACCATGTCTACATGGGTTCCGCCTTCCCCTTCATGGCGACGTGGCCGCGGTACGTCAGCTCGAATTCTTGGTCGAAGTTGTCCTCGCGCATCAGTTACCTGAAACGGGGATACCACCAGTTGAAGTTAGCGACGGTAATCGGTGGGAGCGGTGGCGCACAGCAGGAACCATGTCTACATGGGCTCCGCCTTCCCCTTCATGGCGACGTGGCCGCGGTACGTCAGCTCGAACTCTTGGTCGAAGTTGTCCTCGCGCATCAGTTACCTGAAACGGGGAGACAACCAGTTGAAGTTAGCGACGGTAATCGGTGGGAGCGGTGGCGCACAGCAGGAACCATGTCTACATGGGTTCCGCCTTCCCCTTCATGGCGACGTGGCCGCGGTACGTCAGCTCAAACTCCGGGTCGAAGTTGTCCTCGCGCATTAGGTACCTGCAACGGGGAGACAACCAGTTGAAGTTAGCGACGGTAATCGGTGGGAGCGGTGGCGCAAGGCAGGAACCATGTCTACATGGGTTCCGCCTTCCCCTTCATGGCGACGTGGCCGCGGTACGTCAGCTCGAATTCTTGGTCGAAGTTGTCCTCGCGCATCAGTTACCTGAAACGGGGATACCACCAGTTGAAGTTAGCGACGGTAATCGGTGGGAGCGGTGGCGCACAGCAGGAACCATGTCTACATGGGCTCCGCCTTCCCCTTCATGGCGACGTGGCCGCGGTACGTCAGCTCGAACTCTTGGTCGAAGTTGTCCTCGCGCATCAGTTACCTGAAACGGGGATACCACCAGTTGAAGTTAGCGACGGTAATCGGTGGGAGCGGTGGCGCACAGCAGGAACCATGTCTACATGGGCTCCGCCTTCCCCTTCATGGCGACGTGGCCGCGGTACGTCAGCTCGAATTCTTGGTCGAAGTTGTCCTCGCGCATCAGTTACCTGAAACGGGGATACCACCAGTTGAAGTTAGCGACGGTAATCGGTGGGAGCGGTGGCGCACAGCAGGAACCATGTCTACATGGGCTCCGCCTTCCCCTTCATGGCGACGTGGCCGCGGTACGTCAGCTCAAACTCCGGGTCGAAGTTGTCCTCGCGCATTAGGTACCTGCAACGGGGAGACAACCAGTTGAAGTTAGCGACGGTAATCGGTGGGAGCGGTGGCGCACAGCAGGAACCATGTCTACATGGGTTCCGCCTTCCCCTTCATGGCGACGTGGCCGCGGTACGTCAGCTCAAACTCCGGGTCGAAGTTGTCCTCGCGCATTAGGTACCTGCAACGGGGAGACAACCAGTTGAAGTTAGCGACGGTAATCGGTGGGAGCGGTGGCGCAAGGCAGGAACCATGTCTACATGGGTTCCGCCTTCCCCTTCATGGCGACGTGGCCGCGGTACGTCAGCTCGAATTCTTGGTCGAAGTTGTCCTCGCGCATCAGTTACCTGAAACGGGGATACCACCAGTTGAAGTTAGCGACGGTAATCGGTGGGAGCGGTGGCGCACAGCAGGAACCATGTCTACATGGGCTCCGCCTTCCCCTTCATGGCGACGTGGCCGCGGTACGTCAGCTCGAACTCTTGGTCGAAGTTGTCCTCGCGCATCAGTTACCTGAAACGGGGATACCACCAGTTGAAGTTAGCGACGGTAATCGGTGGGAGCGGTGGCGCACAGCAGGAACCATGTCTACATGGGCTCCGCCTTCCCCTTCATGGCGACGTGGCCGCGGTACGTCAGCTCGAATTCTTGGTCGAAGTTGTCCTCGCGCATCAGTTACCTGAAACGGGGATACCACCAGTTGAAGTTAGCGACGGTAATCGGTGGGAGCGGTGGCGCACAGCAGGAACCATGTCTACATGGGCTCCGCCTTCCCCTTCATGGCGACGTGGCCGCGGTACGTCAGCTCAAACTCCGGGTCGAAGTTGTCCTCGCGCATTAGGTACCTGCAACGGGGAGACAACCAGTTGAAGTTAGCGACGGTAATCGGTGGGAGCGGTGGCGCACAGCAGGAACCATGTCTACATGGGTTCCGCCTTCCCCTTCATGGCGACGTGGCCGCGGTACGTCAGCTCAAACTCCGGGTCGAAGTTGTCCTCGCGCATTAGGTACCTGCAACGGGGAGACAACCAGTTGAAGTTAGCGACGGTAATCGGTGGGAGCGGTGGCGCAAGGCAGGAACCATGTCTACATGGGTTCCGCCTTCCCCTTCATGGCGACGTGGCCGCGGTACGTCAGCTCGAACTCCGGGTCGAAGTTGTCCTCGCGCATTAGGTACCTGCAACGGGGAGACAACCAGTTGAAGTTAGCGACGGTAATCGGTGGGAGCGGTGGCGCACAGCAGGAACCATGTCTACATGGGTTCCGCCTTCCCCTTCATGGCGACGTGGCCGCGGTACGTCAGCTCAAACTCCGGGTCGAAGTTGTCCTCGCGCATTAGGTACCTGCAATGGGGAGACAACCAGTTGAAGTTAGCGACGGTAATCGGTGGGAGCGGTGGCGCACAGCAGGAACCATGTCTACATGGGTTCCGCCTTCCCCTTCATGGCGACGTGGCCGCGGTACGTCAGCTCAAACTCCGGGTCGAAGTTGTCCTCGCGCATTAGGTACCTGCAACGGGGAGACAACCAGTTGAAGTTAGCGACGGTAATCGGTGGGAGCGGTGGCGCACAGCAGGAACCATGTCTACATGGGTTCCGCCTTCCCCTTCATGGCGACGTGGCCGCGGTACGTCAGCTCAAACTCCGGGTCGAAGTTGTCCTCGCGCATTAGGTACCTGCAACGGGGAGACAACCAGTTGAAGTTAGCGACGGTAATCGGTGGGAGCGGTGGCGCAAGGCAGGAACCATGTCTACATGGGTTCCGCCTTCCCCTTCATGGCGACGTGGCCGCGGTACGTCAGCTCGAATTCTTGGTCGAAGTTGTCCTCGCGCATCAGTTACCTGAAACGGGGATACCACCAGTTGAAGTTAGCGACGGTAATCGGTGGGAGCGGTGGCGCACAGCAGGAACCATGTCTACATGGGCTCCGCCTTCCCCTTCATGGCGACGTGGCCGCGGTACGTCAGCTCAAACTCCGGGTCGAAGTTGTCCTCGCGCATTAGGTACCTGCAACGGGGAGACAACCAGTTGAAGTTAGCGACGGTAATCGGTGGGAGCGGTGGCGCACAGCAGGAACCATGTCTACATGGGTTCCGCCTTCCCCTTCATGGCGACGTGGCCGCGGTACGTCAGCTCAAACTCCGGGTCGAAGTTGTCCTCGCGCATTAGGTACCTGCAACGGGGAGACAACCAGTTGAAGTTAGCGACGGTAATCGGTGGGAGCGGTGGCGCAAGGCAGGAACCATGTCTACATGGGTTCCGCCTTCCCCTTCATGGCGACGTGGCCGCGGTACGTCAGCTCGAATTCTTGGTCGAAGTTGTCCTCGCGCATCAGTTACCTGAAACGGGGATACCACCAGTTGAAGTTAGCGACGGTAATCGGTGGGAGCGGTGGCGCACAGCAGGAACCATGTCTACATGGGCTCCGCCTTCCCCTTCATGGCGACGTGGCCGCGGTACGTCAGCTCGAACTCTTGGTCGAAGTTGTCCTCGCGCATCAGTTACCTGAAACGGGGATACCACCAGTTGAAGTTAGCGACGGTAATCGGTGGGAGCGGTGGCGCACAGCAGGATCCATGTCTACATGGGTTCCGCCTTCCCCTTCATGGCGACGTGGCCGCGGTACGTCAGCTCGAACTCTTGGTCGAAGTTGTCCTCGCGCATCAGTTACCTGAAACGGGGATACCACCAGTTGAAGTTAGCGACGGTAATCGGTGGGAGCGGTGGCGCACAGCAGGATCCATGTCTACATGGGTTCCGCCTTCCCCTTCATGGCGACGTGGCCGCGGTACGTCAGCTCAAACTCCGGGTCGAAGTTGTCCTCGCGCATTAGGTACCTGCAACGGGGAGACAACCAGTTGAAGTTAGCGACGGTAATCGGTGGGAGCGGTGGCGCAAGGCAGGAACCATGTCTACATGGGTTCCGCCTTCCCCTTCATGGCGACGTGGCCGCGGTACGTCAGCTCGAACTCTTGGTCGAAGTTGTCCTCGCGCATCAGTTACCTGAAACGGGGATACCACCAGTTGAAGTTAGCGACGGTAATCGGTGGGAGCGGTGGCGCACAGCAGGAACCATGTCTACATGGGTTCCGCCTTCCCCTTCATGGCGACGTGGCCGCGGTACGTCAGCTCGAACTCTTGGTCGAAGTTGTCCTCGCGCATCAGTTACCTGAAACGGGGATACCACCAGTTGAAGTTAGCGACGGTAATCGGTGGGAGCGGTGGCGCACAGCAGGATCCATGTCTACATGGGTTCCGCCTTCCCCTTCATGGCGACGTGGCCGCGGTACGTCAGCTCGAACTCTTGGTCGAAGTTGTCCTCGCGCATCAGTTACCTGAAACGGGGATACCACCAGTTGAAGTTAGCGACGGTAATCGGTGGGAGCGGTGGCGCACAGCAGGATCCATGTCTACATGGGTTCCGCCTTCCCCTTCATGGCGACGTGGCCGCGGTACGTCAGCTCGAACTCTTGGTCGAAGTTGTCCTCGCGCATCAGTTACCTGAAACGGGGATACCACCAGTTGAAGTTAGCGACGGTAATCGGTGGGAGCGGTGGCGCACAGCAGGATCCATGTCTACATGGGTTCCGCCTTCCCCTTCATGGCGACGTGGCCGCGGTACGTCAGCTCGAACTCTTGGTCGAAGTTGTCCTCGCGCATCAGTTACCTGAAACGGGGATACCACCAGTTGAAGTTAGCGACGGTAATCGGTGGGAGCGGTGGCGCACAGCAGGATCCATGTCTACATGGGTTCCGCCTTCCCCTTCATGGCGACGTGGCCGCGGTACGTCAGCTCGAACTCTTGGTCGAAGTTGTCCTCGCGCATCAGTTACCTGAAACGGGGATACCACCAGTTGAAGTTAGCGACGGTAATCGGTGGGAGCGGTGGCGCACAGCAGGAACCATGTCTACATGGGTTCCGCCTTCCCCTTCATGGCGACGTGGCCGCGGTACGTCAGCTCGAACTCTTGGTCGAAGTTGTCCTCGCGCATCAGTTACCTGAAACGGGGATACCACCAGTTGAAGTTAGCGACGGTAATCGGTGGGAGCGGTGGCGCACAGCAGGAACCATGTCTACATGGGTTCCGCCTTCCCCTTCATGGCGACGTGGCCGCGGTACGTCAGCTCGAACTCTTGGTCGAAGTTGTCCTCGCGCATCAGTTACCTGAAACGGGGATACCACCAGTTGAAGTTAGCGACGGTAATCGGTGGGAGCGGTGGCGCACAGCAGGATCCATGTCTACATGGGTTCCGCCTTCCCCTTCATGGCGACGTGGCCGCGGTACGTCAGCTCGAACTCTTGGTCGAAGTTGTCCTCGCGCATCAGTTACCTGAAACGGGGATACCACCAGTTGAAGTTAGCGACGGTAATCGGTGGGAGCGGTGGCGCACAGCAGGAACCATGTCTACATGGGTTCCGCCTTCCCCTTCATGGCGACGTGGCCGCGGTACGTCAGCTCGAACTCTTGGTCGAAGTTGTCCTCGCGCATCAGTTACCTGAAACGGGGATACCACCAGTTGAAGTTAGCGACGGTAATCGGTGGGAGCGGTGGCGCACAGCAGGAACCATGTCTACATGGGTTCCGCCTTCCCCTTCATGGCGACGTGGCCGCGGTACGTCAGCTCGAACTCTTGGTCGAAGTTGTCCTCGCGCATCAGTTACCTGAAACGGGGATACCACCAGTTGAAGTTAGCGACGGTAATCGGTGGGAGCGGTGGCGCACAGCAGGAACCATGTCTACATGGGTTCCGCCTTCCCCTTCATGGCGACGTGGCCGCGGTACGTCAGCTCGAACTCTTGGTCGAAGTTGTCCTCGCGCATCAGTTACCTGAAACGGGGATACCACCAGTTGAAGTTAGCGACGGTAATCGGTGGGAGCGGTGGCGCACAGCAGGAACCATGTCTACATGGGTTCCGCCTTCCCCTTCATGGCGACGTGGCCGCGGTACGTCAGCTCGAACTCCGGGTTGAAATTATCCTCAAGCATCACGTACAGAAGGAAATGGACATAGCAATAAGACAACCGCGTTTAAGGTTGGTTATAACGCTTTCAAATTTGATTTGATAGATTGCGAGGAATAATTTATTTTTTGCAATAATCTTACTTGTACGTAGCAGGGTCCATACGTACCCTGCTACATACAAGAAAGAATAAACTAACTTCAACAAAAAGAACGAATATATGTTAATCAACGTAAATTATTCCTGCAATACGAATAATAAGATTGTTTAAAATGTAATGATTTCCCTAAACATTAAGCTGCTTGAGCTTGAGTTAGGTTTCTCTATTTTATCTACCCATTGGATATGATTTTCAGGAACCGACAAAAAAAAAAAATGGCCGCAGTACTTGTATTTCTTCTCACTTTCATTAACAATATATGCCCATTTTCTACGTTCCCACTACAACTTGCTAAGGATTCCTTGGTAAATCGCCTTACGGACACACGTAGGGCTTCACAAGTTGAGTCAATGTTCCCAGCTCAGGTCTCATTCAAAACCTGTCGCTCTTAACTCGAGCAGGCCTGTGCATAAAACATTGTGTTACATTTTTTTATTCAATTAATTAACATTTCTAGTCAAACAGTATTTTAAAACACCAGGAAAAATATCTCATTTTTACTTAGTGCACGTGAAATCAAATTTGGATCGACCGGCTCCGTATTATATTATATGGTTTACATGGGACATAACGAGAAGGTTGATTTAAAGGGGACGCATCATAAAGTCCAAAAAGCACAAGGTCCAAAACCCATACCGTCCAAAATACTTACGATTACGGATATTTTTAATTCGGTTAGGTTAGGTTAGTTTAGATTTTATGCATTTTATAATACACACGAAAAATACATACTTTTGGATGTTCTGGGTTTTGGACCTTATGCTTTTTGGACTTTATGAAGGCGACCCGATTGAAATTGTGCAGACGTATGAATAGAATGCACATCGGGTGAAATCTGTTTGATTCATGAATGAGTTCTTTATAACCTTAAAATTTCGTTCGAAATTACTTCAGACATACTGGGATGGCCGATATAATATGTATAAGTTATTGCGGACCTACGCCACTTAATTAATTACACATTAAAAAGCTAACCGCTGTGCAAAGGGAATAAATTACCTAACAGTTTTATTTTTTTATTTAAATTGTAGGTTTTAAAACGTCACCTTGCAAACTGGATAATTGGTGTCGTCCGCGTGCCTTTTCGACCAGCTCCTAATACGTTCTTCGTCCAATTAAGGTGCTGGAAGTCTAGATTTATCAAATCAACAGTCTCTCCTTATTCACTCAAAGTCAACGATCTAATGATGTAATCGGCACCCATTCTCAGGGTTGCTGCAATTTGCTTTCGTGGCTGAATTTGGAAAATTACGTGTCATTATGTGCATTTTAGTGAAGTGGTTACGTAGCCGCAAAAAATCGCATGCCTAAAGCGGTGAGCCGAGATATCTGTACGAATGCGTGCGTGTGCAATTATACAACAGATTTTCAAGAGATAAACGACTCGAGAAAAACCGTTTTAGCTCCAAATTATAGAGTCGTTGACTCAAAATCATCAGAAAAAATAAGCATAATATAAGAGATTTGTTTATGGAACTGCACAAGGATAGCTAATACCAGACCGACCGTCATGTTACTAGCCTAACCTACCACATTGGAAATAGGTGTCATGTCAGGACCTTCTAGGGACGATCCAACATTCATGACAAATAATATTTGAAGCAATTGGTAAGGTTTATTTTTTTCTATGTGTCTCCTAACAAATTTATTCAATTTTGAGTCTGTCCTTTCTAAACTCTTAATACTAAAAGAAAATAATGTTTTATGTTGACCTTCCAAATTTCCTCTACAGCGGCCATCACCTCGCTATCACTTTTAAAATATAAATAAAACATAAAGATGTAAAATATAATAAAAACTCGAAATTGGCAAATTGTGTTCCAAACAAATACCACAAAAGCGTCACCATGGATACATTCATGGAGTGTTATTTCGACGAAGTGTTTGAGGGTTTGGAGCGGGACTGCTTGTCCGAGCGCTACAAGCGGAGAGAGCTCGTCCAATAC
This sequence comes from Incurvaria masculella, assembly GCA_946894095.1. NCBI lineage: Eukaryota > Metazoa > Arthropoda > Insecta > Lepidoptera > Incurvariidae > Incurvaria > Incurvaria masculella. The sequence continues at coordinate 11,683,120 of OX335660.1, read as the reverse complement.
TTCAGCACTGTCATCGCTGGCTGCGCCAAAGGTATTGCTTACAGGGATTTGATCATTGTCCTTGATCCTAGTAAAGCGAGTAAGAAGCTGCCTCGGACACTTGGCTACCTCTGTGGTTAATGTATTCCCAAAATGCGTTCGCCAAGTCAGTTCCCATCAACACAAACTCACCAATACATCTGCGACTGTATTTGCGTTTAATTTGGGTTGGCTATGGAGGGGAGGAAATTATGGCAGTTTGAGAAAATTGGCGACTGCGGGTCTCAAAGTTGGAGTGCTACATGGCACATCCCCTTTTAGGGTTCCGTAACAAAAGGGCGCCAACGGAAACCTATTACTAAGCCTCCGCTGTCCATCCGTCCGTCTGTCACAGGGCTGTATCTCATAAAAGGTAATAGTTAGGCAGCTGAAATTTTCACAAAGTGTGTAGTTATTTTGCCGCTATAACAACAAATATGTCAAATAAAAGAAAATAATAAAAATTAAAGGAGATTTGTTGTGTTAAATCTTGTATGATGATACGGAACCTTTCGTGTGCGAGTCCGACTCGCACTTGGTCGGTTTTTTTTTATTCGTGAATGGTGATTATCCTAGACTTAACGGAACATTTTTTTTAGGTGAAAACCAAAATGAGAGCGAGTCGTGTCGGCACTTCGTGCGGGCAGCGCTTCGCTTCCACGGCACCTGCAAGTCTGACAACGGGGACGTCTGCCGCATGGGGAAGTACCACAACGTGCTCTACGTGGCCATGAAGCTCGCCTTCGACTGGAGCCTTCAGGACAACGGGACCGTGGCCTGCCTCCTGGATGACATCTATGCATGCGAGAAGACTTTCGAAAGGATATTTCTTGGTGAGGTTTGTTGGTATTTTTAATGTAACTCGACATGGATGGCTCATGCCATCCATGCCATGACTTTACGTTAGGGACCTCTTGTAACCCTATGTTTAGGAATAAAAGGCTATTATTATTATTAAGTGTGTCCGGACCAGCGTAAAATCAGCACTGTAGTTAACTCGTCAAGAGGACCTGCAGCACAAAATACTGAGCTGGCTTGGCTGACTTTTCTCCACAAATGTGTATGTTATATTTTGTAATTGTCTAAATTGTGTGTTGGGAAAAAATAAACATATTTTCTTTCTTTCTTTCTTTCATGCCATACCTACTGTCATGATTTTAGCCCAGCACACCACATGAGAACTAAGTGCCATGCCAGGACCTTCCTTATATTGCACGTCTACATTGATCTGGATGGAAAACACGGGAATACACTGTCGCTAATTAACAATAAAATAAAGGTAAAGTTTTGTAGATCTTCAAGACCAATTTATGGGATTAAACCCGCTTCAAAATGTAATTTTGATAAATTAAAGTTGCGACAAAAAATTACGAAGTTTTTATGTACTTCCATCTAAACTTCCATCAAAAGATGTACTTGAGCCTTTTGAGTTAATTATGCGACTAGAGACAGAATCAATTATTACTACCTACTAAATGCATAAGTTATGTACTAAAATCCTTTTCTGCTTGCAAACAATTAATCTTGTCTAATTATATTTTCTACATTCAGGTGCCATTTTCGGGACATCGGCACCACACTTTCTGGCGGGATGGAAATCTGACTTTGCGAACAGAGAGGAGAATGTTCACGCCCTAGTGTATTTTCTCGATCACGCCACAAACGCTAACCTAGAGTACGAAGAAGGGTCCAAAGTTCACAGATTTATAGACGTTCCGCTAGAAAGCTGTGGAATGGCTCCTCCGGTTAGGGTCGTCATACAAATGGGAACTTCAGAAATATTAATGATCCTGCTAAGATTCGGAGCAAGAGTGATCATGGATGGATCTTCGTCCCATCCCATAGAAACAATACTGGATCGATTATTGGAGTACAACAGAAAGTACCCTTACGAACTTGTAACTTGCTTGAAGCTTATTTTGAGGGTAGTCCCGACAATAATACTGACTATTAACGAAAGATCAATGAAAAGGGTAGATTTTCCCGATTTGTACAACTATCAAAGGAAGGTGGTTTTGGAGAAATACGGGGAATTATTAGAGGACCATCTGATTCCCTCTTCGAGGTGTGGCCTTAGACCGACAGAGCTGAAACATCTTTGCAGATGCGCCGTGAGGGACGTTCTTTGGAAGAATTTTCAATTACCATTTGGCATTCGAAGACTTCCTATACCAGAGGGTCTTATGAGATATTTAGACATTTGTGAAGATTAATAGATGAAGCAGTTTTTTTAGAATTATTTTTAATATTATGTGTACCGTGTGCCTTTTATTTAATAACCTTTTTAACAAATTATTGGTAGGAGTTTTATGAAAATCATTACTAATAGAAAATGTCTTGTGACAAAAGTAGAAGTATCTCAAATGAGGCTAAATATATGAGACACATATTAATTGTTTCTTGTTATTATTTGGTAAATTATTTTAACTGCACAATTTATTTTTAAGGAAAGACTTAACAGTTTGCTCTAATTTCGGATCTATAATGATTTCATTCGCGTGTTCTTCAACAGACCTTCAGCAGACATGGCAATAGCAGAGCAAAAAATAGAAAACGCCAATTTGCTGGGTGGAGTTGGATTTCAACCCACACCTCATTGGAGGAGGATGGGGCAACAAGGGATCAGGTCGACCCTGGTTGCTGTATGCTTTGGTCTATCAATAAACAAAAATAGAACAAATGGTAATAATATGATGGTTCTGAAATGGCATCTAGTTCCTTCATGAATGTGGTGTATGACACCATGACACTAACATCATTGCGTATGAATCTTGAATAAAATTTAGCAATATTAGTCTACCTAAACTCACTCGTGCCAAGTAACGCATGTGAACTCGTAACGGGTATTGAGGCTAATGACGTTGCAAATGAGATGCAACTATATTAAACTATTAGGCTACTCTAGAAGCATACGTCGACTAAGATATCGTTGATATCGATGGTGACAGGGACGTAAGTGGTCTTGCTAGGATGGTCAGGTCGGCGACGATGCGAAAGAAATATAATTGTTTGGCACTGATCACACTACCTCAAGAGCATATTCCACTAAATTAGCAAAGTTAAATTACGTGTATGTGTTCTCGCTGATATTGATGGTGCCAGGAACACCCGTTGTCTCGCAACGGCTGGTGAGGTTGACAGTGTTGCCGAAGAGACAGTAACGCGGCATGCGGTGGCCGATCACGCCCGTCACCACTTCGCCTGAGTGAATGCCGATCGTGATGCCCTGAAAATAGGATCGTTTGTCAGTTTGTTCTGGTGACCTCAGGACTGGGCTATGTATATGTTGGCGCCAGTGCTTTAATATAAGTGTTGAAATTATAGAAGTTATGGTGTTTGGACATTTTTAGATTAGTTTGTAAATACAGTATTATTAATGAACTTCATGAGCTCCCATATACCTGATATTCCAATAATCAAGAAAGGCAAATCCTTTCTGTTGAAGAAAAATGTCGCAAAATACAATCACCCTGACTTTTAAGTAATATTATTTAGAACAAGACAAACGTTTAGTAAGGGTAGATTGAGAATGAAGAAGGGTATATTAGACTGATACCAGTCTCGTGATATGCCTAACTACACAACTAACTCAAAATTTGGCGGCACTATATGATGTGAGTATTCCATCTAGTGTAAGGTGCGATGGAAAGGCGGATAAATATATTAGAGAACAGAATACTCTTTTAGTTCCAGTGAATGTTGACTTCATAAATATTGATAAACGTATGCAACTTAGACACAACCGGTGTTAACGCAATGGTCAATATATCTTTAGAGAAGCCGAGGTATTCTTGCAAGGAAAGCAAAACATTTTCTTGAAATTATATTTCATTTCATTTCATATATTTAAACTTTTTTGGTAGTCAAACTACACTAAGTTACGTCAAATACTGATTGATCCGCTCGATCAACTCCGTAAAGAAGAATCCGCAAAGAAACTTTACGAGTTTTCCGTCTGCAGTAATAAAATACATACTTCAATCTAACGTCGATCGTACGTCACATAGATACGTGATCAACTATTGATGCATACATTTAAGTACAAAATTGGCGTGGATATAAAATAATCATACTACTAAAACAGACGAGACACAAATACGCGTGCTGAACTTTTGTTAACTTTACAGCAAAACTAACAATAGATTTCATACCACGGGTTCTCCGTCAACGGTGACTGTCTGCGAAAGATCCATCATCTCCAGAGCTAGCAGCGAGATGTGGCGGGCGTGTGCGGCGCGCGCCTCCGGCAGTCCGGACACCGCCATGTACTTGTCCCCGACGGTCTCAACCTGACGATATATGTGTTACAATTGTATATCGTTATTTCATCACTCATTCGGCCTACATGACCAAGCGATCTCAACCATGATCTCTTGCACAATGTCTCCAAAATTACAATGATCTCTTCTGCAACGCGCAATCACCAGATACTATACTATGCACCTCTCCTGCAAAGTCACTTTGCAGTACGGAATTAATTCTACATTCATGTCTCTTTCTTCATACCCAACTCTTGTATTTGTATACTGTCAGCAGTCACCATCTGAGCTGGATGCAAGTGTAATTTTTCATTATAAACTCAGTTCATCGCGTCACTCACTATGATCTCGTCACTCAGTATTCTCGTAGTCTTTTATATAAGATGTAATCAGTACGCAAGTAACTAACCTTGTAAACGTCGGCGTTCCGCTTTGGGTCGGTGAGGACGTCGAAGGCTGTGTAGAGGTCGTTGAGCATACGCACGATCTTCATGGCGCCCTTGTGGTCGGTGTGGCGGGCGCAGTAGTTGGCGAAGCCGACGATGCCGCTGAAGAGAAGCGTGACAGGGTCGTAGCGGCGTGCCGGCACCGGCCGTTGATGGCGCAGCTCCGTCGCCACGCTGATGGGCAGCACTGAGTACAGCAGCCTGGGGGAGATGATCAGGACGTGAAAGCCAACTATTAAAAGAACAGAGAAAGTCGTTATTTTTACTGATTTAATTATGTATTTAATGTAACTCTCGTTTTTCGCTCGATTCCACATACTTATCACATGAATGGGATGTCTGAGATGATTATGGAAAATTTCCTGATGACCACTGCACAAGCGAAAATTGAAATAATGAGGATTATCCTGTCTTGTTGATCAGGCTTCAACTTACGAAAAGTCTGCTGGGGCTCATCGGTGAGTACCTCCAAGTTCTGCGTGAGCTTTTTCTGGAACTGCTCTGACATGAGCTCGAGGTCGAGTATGAAATAATGCGGGGTCATCTTTCAGTCTTCTGCTTCTTGGAGTCAAGCTCGCGGAAGGTCTGCTACATCATTTCGGTGAGCATCTCCAGGTCCTGTGTGAGCTTTTTAGTCGACCTCGAACTGCACTGACATGAGCACTAGGTCACGGATCGCGTTGTCCAGCGGTGTGTCCGACATGCCCAAGCCGAGACTATGTTGTGCAAAATCACCTGTCGGAATTCTGCTTCTCGGAGTAGTCATGAGCACAAGTCACGTCCTCCAGGAGAATTTCTGGGGTGCACAAAACGAGAATGAAATAATGTGGGGTCACCTGTCAGTCTTCTGCTTCTCGGAGTCGAGCTCGCGGAAGGTCTGCTGCAGCTTGTCGGTGAGCACCTCCAGGTTCTGCGTGAGCTTGTAGTCGGCCTCGAACTGCTCCGACATGAGCACAAGGTCGCGGGTCGCGTCGTGGAGCGGTATGTCAGAGATGCACAAGCCTCGACTGAGAACCACGAAAAATTTAACTAAACGACGTTTAGATGATGAAAGTTTTTACGTCGTCATTAGTTTGTCAACATAAAAATATCAATGAGCCCATGATATTTGGGGTGTGCTTAAAAATAGTTGGAAGATTGTTTTGTTTGCCGAAAGTGTGTTTGATAGATGGATCATCAGAACAATATTATGCATAAATAAATACATACCGTATCAAGTCATCCAAGTTGGTGATGCTGGGATAGCACTGAAATACCACTACGTCAGATTCCGGAATGTATAGCATCTGGCCCTGGAAAATATAATTTAGGTGGATTATAGGATCGGCTAACTGGACGTTTTAATATTAACATTCCTAATTTTAAAACGTAGACATTCAGTTGTAGAACAACGTGATGATGTTAGAAACACTAAAGGAATTTAAATTAGGTATTTACACGATATTATCGATAATATTACTAACAGCATTGATTTTTATAGTGATATTCGAGAATTATATTTCGTGGTTACCTTGAGACGTAGTGAGGAGTACTCTTCATGTAGATCGGAGACAATCATTTCTTCAGTTTTGGTCTTCAGCACGTACACAGTGTTAATGTGGGCCAGAACATTCTCGAATGTCATTTCGAGGTGTGGGCGGACCTGCGACGAATGTTTTGCATATTAATCTTTTTTAAAAGCCACTTGCATCATGATTTGAGTAATGTACGCCTCTTTCAGCGCATCGTGATTGAAGTATTTGACTAACAAACTTGTATTTGGCTGCTAAGATACTTGGAGCGAATTGTTTGAGGATTCATCTGTACCTAAAGTGGTGGTGTTTTGGCATGGAACCACCTATCAGAACGGCATGGATCTCATTTACCGTCGGTCATTGAGAACCTGGGTCTGGTTACCCTGGGCAGCAGTCTCGAAACCAATCAGCTAAGGAAAACACCTGACAGATCACCTAGTGACTCACATACCGTGTCTAGGAATCTCCTCACGTTAGTAAATGTAGCACCGGGCGTGGCAACACTGGGCAGCAGTCGCGACTTGGCTTGCTAGATCACCAAGTCGAACATTAGGTGAAACGTAAACATCCAACATGGAGTCTTAGAACTCAGCCATCCAGCATGGCGATGATGCGGCACCCGAGTTGGGTGAACCTAGGATCAGCCAGCTTGGGCGATCTTTAAGTGACGACCACATAACGTCGCAGAAATTACCGTGTCAAGCACGCCGGTGCTTGGTAACCCTTGGCAGCAGCCGTGAGATGGAGTGACCAGCTACTACGATTGTCAATCGCGGTTTAATTTCAAGTGGAACGGAAACACTCGACAGAACGTAGCAGACTCACGTACCGTGTCCAGCACGTCGGTAATACGGCATCCGGGCCTAGTGACTCTGGGAAGCAGTCGCGAGACGGAGCGGCCAGCTTGCACGATCATCAAGTCGCGATCGAACATAAGGTGGAACGGAAACACCCGACAGAACGTCGCGGGACTCACTTTTGGCTCTGAAAAATCAACATATTTTTCTTCACTCGGTGATATCTTTGGCTCTACAAGCTCATGTTAGGTAGCAGGATAAGGTTGTTTTAATAAATTCCGTAGAGGTATTTTAAATATATTTTCCTATAGCAGATATATTCAATTCCCCGTGAACATTTAGATAATTATTAAGGAAACCACCATGCAACGCTAATTGTTTTTCGAAGCGACAGCTGTTAAAGTCTTCTTCTTTTGAGTTAATATCACATTGTTTATAAGCTTTTGCTTATAATAAGCTTCACATAGGTACTAAGCCTATGACTTGTAACACCGATATCAACATGGTCACTATCTTTAAGTGCCCTTTAGACACATCTTCAGGCTTCATCTCACATTCTACAAAGGCTGCGATTAAACAGCCTATTGTATGGTCCCATATTTCTTAAATAGAAAACATAACAAACTGTTTTATGTTCTCAGCACACATTTTAAATGCTATAGCCGATAAAAATGCTGATGTTATTATAAAGTTATTTGTGATTAATCTGTGGATCCGTTAGTGACAGCAGGGTCTTTAAAATCATCCAGTTAAAATTATTCATGAAGGAGAAAAATATAAAGATTGTCGTGGTATTCTCACCAAGCGAGAGTGTCTCTATCTCGGCGATCTCTGGTGCGGTGACCCGCTTGGGACCAGAGGTCTCCGTGATGAGGAACTGCACGTGGTCGCACTCAGCCTTACTCTTCAGAATCTCCACCGCCACCTCGGTGCCGTGCAGCTTGCTCGCCACGGTCTACACAATAAATTAATTTAAGTAAATTATTAGATGATCACACTACTGTCTAGTCAAAGACTAGTTCAAGCTGAGTTCCATTAAGTTCCAACTGAACCCATCAGAAATAGTTTTGAGCTGCTGTATTCATCGAGAAAATCAAATGGTTCAATCAATCAAGATTTATGATTTTACAAAGACATATAACATTATACAAAAAACCCTTATAGAGAGACGTCGAGTGGGTCATAGAGGAGTTTTTTTGATGGAACTAGAAATTAAATGTATTAGTACACACACCTTCTGTGCTGACATTAATCCAATGCACCACATGGGAACTAGGTGCTATCTACGACAGCACAGAACAATTAGGAGGTAAGAATTGTGAAGTGGGCGAAACTCGCGCGCCGGTCTTTAGCGGGGACCCGCTCACTTCATACGCGCATGATTCACTCCTCTGCGGATGTCCTGTGCATTAACTTATCCGTGATACAATCTAAAATTGAAAAGGAGTAATGCCGTACTGTGCCATAATAACGTGCAAATACGACCGCCTGTGCACAACCTTCATAATGGAGGAGTTTCGTATCACCGGTAAGTTTCATTTACATGAATAGCGATAAAACTTACGACAAATGCATTACGAAATAATATGGCGTCGCGGCGTCGTCTTGCTCGCCGGGACATGTCTCGCTACGTTGTTTGTGACCACGTGCGTGTGAGGCGCTCGGCCGTGTTCGAAAGTGACGTAACATTTGATTGCAAACAGTATTGGAATTCCAACATAGAGCCATTACGTTAAGGTTCATATTTACTAAACAAATGTGGATTTGTTGTTTGGTTATCGATTATGAAGGGATAGCCAATTGCGACTGTTATACATTCGCGGAGCAAAAAGGTCTTAAGTAAAGCGGTAACAGCGGTCCTGGAACAAATTTACAAACGTTTCACTTCCTGTCTCCTCAATATTCCGTGTACGACAGGATCTTCTTTACTAAAACTAGCTGGATGAAAAACACTGTCAATTTTCTTTGCCCCTTCGACCATTTTTCATTCAATGTGTTGATATCAACCCGGATAGAATCAACCCTAACACCTAGTGAATAAGGAAGGAGACTAATATTTGTACGTGGAATCCGAGCCTCATCAGTTGAAATTTACACTTGAAACCAGAGAAAGGTGAAGCAAACCTGAAATGAGGGATCACCCATGAAATATTCTAATTCGGATTTTTATATCATATTACATTAATTTATTCACTATTTAAAAATAAAAAGAAGAAGAAACAACCTACATTTCCTAAAAAATATTAATCAGAAAGAAGTCAGATTGTTTGGGCCACTTCAAAAGCTTTCTAACATTTTAAAAGAAGGCATTCAAATTGACCGGAAACGCTTCAGCATGCATGGACTTCAATATTTTTGACCTACCGCATGCATGTGACAGTTACCAAAAAAGTTAAGCAGCGCGCGAAAACAGCTCGCTGCCAGTGTGCTTCCTGTTGAACCGCGAGACGCGCAACATGTCATGGATTGAACGTAATCTATAAACATTATTATATTGGACATTTTATGCCTCCTATGAATGTTATATGACCTCTGAATAACGAATTATTGGAACGATCTAGTGAACCTGTGCTAAAGACATTGGATTGCTGTGCGCGAACCACCACGCTGGTGTGTTCGCCCATATTCATCAGAAACCCAGGGCCTTGGTGTGCTGAGAACGGATGCCATCAACCTGTAAGTGTTTTCCAACGATTTCTTTTGGTTTGTTTTATTGTTGAGTGTGTTGAAGACTAGAAGTGGTTATGTTTCATCCCGCCTTTCTATATATTTGCATTATAATAATTTACGCTACAACCGCATTTCTCAGAGTCCTCTGTGGCTCATACACAGATCTTGAAAGCATAAAGTACCTTGACGATACCAATGACAATGTGCTCGAGGCCGGGCCTATCGGAGTAGTAGTGCAGCACGAGGGCTCCGTCCTCTGCGCGTTCAGTGCAGCGGAACGAGGGGGCGCGCATGCCCGGGTACAGCGTGCCGAGGTGGTCGTGCAGAGCGTCCAGGTTCTGAAAGCAGAGGGCACCTTGACGATACGTGCTCAAGGCCGAGCCTAACGGAGTAGTAGTTCAGCACGAGGGCTTCGTCCTCCGCGAACCAAGTGGAGCAAAACGAGGGAACGCGCCTGCCCGGTTACATTGTGCTGAGATGGTCGTGCAGAGCAGCGCTGGTTCTGGACCTTGCAATGTGACGTGGTGGATGGTAAGACCGACTTTATCTCAATGTTTACCACGGAGGATAGAGGTAGAGAGGAGATGGTCTAAGCAAACTAGGTCTGTGTCCACCAAGTGGGTCGCTACGTTACAGCCCACGTGATAAAGAAGGCGTGGCTTAGCGACATTCGCGATATGGCGCTGGCGGTGTTAGGTTGTGGGACAATATTATGGTCTGCGGCGCAATTTTTGGCGAACAGTCGATTACACGATGAGATTTTGTGTAAAATGTTGCAAACATTACACAGGACAAAATAATCTCAAGTTTGTGGGTGGAATTACGTTTTATTTGTCAGTAAAACACCTCATATTTTCATCACTACATAGTATAAAACAAAGTCGCTTTCTCTGTCCCTATATCCCCATGTACGTTTAAAACTTTAAAACTACGCAACGTATTTTGATGCGGTTTTTTTTAATAGATAGAATGATTTAAGAGGAAGGTTTATATGTAAAATAATATCCATTAAATATTTGAGAAATACTGTTATTTTTGAGGTTTCCAATGTGATGTCGTAAAAAAATATTTTTTTTCCGCTTACATTGCAAACGCAGGCTGAACCCTACGAGATTTATCAAAATAATGTACTAAGTATTGTATACATTGAAAAGGTCTACAGAAAACTCCGCGATGGTATTTATCTATCTCTTATGGATATCCCACAATAACATTTTTTTCTCATTTACTTTTTACGACAAATCATGGCTAATTTTTTAAGCGATTTTAACCAATACAGCATTAATCCTTATCCAATTAAATACCTTAAATACATTGTTGATTTAATATAGATCTATACGGCCCTTTACAGCATATGATTTAAATGAATATTTTCGAAGATATTATAGATTTAAAAAATTGCGGGATGTAGTGCTTGCGGCGGTACCGGCCGGCCGGGGCGGCGGGAGCGTGCCTCGGAGGCCGCGGTTCTCCCTATAGCACTTTGAATTTATTATTTCTCTAATATCTAATAATCATGTAATAATAATATATAAGTTTTTTTTATTTCAAATATCTCAATTTAGGAACTCTACGTAAAAATGGTTTATTTGTGTATATGTTTTCCATCCAGTTTTTAAGTAATTTATTTATGAAAAACATGAAAATTTATTAATTAATGCGATAATTAAACTTACAAAATATAAAAGATTTCATCCAATTTTTCTCTACAAAGCAATTTTGTAGACGCCATTACGCTCGCTGCATTTCCTCGCTGTATAGCCAGTCCGACCCTCTGTCGAAAATATCTTCCAGATCGGTAATCGCCTGAACATTCTTTTAATTTAGAACCCAAGTTTTTGACAAATAATTTTGTATCCTTACTCCAAACACCTAAAGTCTCGACCGCAAAAGCAACGAACTCATAATTTACTTTAATTGCCGAATATTTTGAGTGTTTTAATCTTGCAGCAGTTTCTGCTGCTGCTCCTGACGTGCGAGCGGTCGAACTAACATATGAGGCCGCCAATGTATCCACGCCTGTGGCGTCCCACACCAGAGCCCTGCCTTTGTCCCATGGAATTATGGTCATGCCATCTGGTCTCTTTCCATCATCCCTACTCAGGCCCACCGGCTCTAATAATGATGGAATATTTGCAGAGGAAAGTGCTCTTTTAATTAATTGGTTGAGGGTTGCATGACGTGAAAATCTGCCTGCACATTTCAGGCAACTTAATCCATGGCGTCCTTTGGTATCGACCATAATGCCGCAACTGCACTTATGCGGCAGGCACATGTCGCAACCAAGGCGAAGAGCGATGACAATTCTTAGGCAATTATTATCCAAAAAAGTGCCGGTGTGCGATGATGGTATGGCGTGAAGCCATGCACCAGCCTCTGGTGTGGACACTGCGCGGATACGCGCCTGTTCTACAATTGAGTCGGAATTTAAAAGTACGTTGTGCAATGATACACAACGTTATTTGTGTATCATTGTGTCAAAATAATATTTTTTTAAATGACGTTATGCCCGTGCAAAGCCGGGACGGGCTGCTAGTATTTTATAATTTGAGTTAATATTCGAGCATTGTATCGATGAATCGCTCTTGCTATGTGCCAATAGATGGCGCGCAATCATTTTCATTTTACGGTAAGAAATGTTGATCTCATGATGCAAATTTTAATGACATTTTTAAATATATTTTTTTTTAAATCCGCGCGAAGGCATATATTTAAATTTCTAAGGTTTTTTTATAGAAAAAACGCTTAGTAAAATTTAAAAGGCGCCATCTAGTAGTAGTCTTGTTACCACTTAGTATAGCTCTCGGAATAGCTGCTACCAGAATATCGATTCTTCCGGTAGATGGATTTCGCAAAAATGGGCGGTGCATGACCCCACCATGAAGCGATTTTCCCCCCGCTTCCCCGCACAGTGTCACGCTGCGATCCTTAGTAATATAAGTTAAAAACATCTTCTCTCTCCCTCTATCCTCCGTGATGTTTACCAACATTTGTATCAACCCAATTTCTCAGTACCTATGACAGGTTGACTGTTTGGTGCATTGTTTATTTAGTACATACCACTGCTGAATAATGTATCAATCCGGGCGAGATAATCTTATTAGTAGGAAAAGGTATAGGTAGCCTCCAAGCAAGATAATGACCCACATTCTCGCTTCGTTCGAGGAAATATTTTACCTAACTGGCTAGGTTTTGCATTTACATTGGTTTAATATGTTTTAGATGTAAGTTTTCATTTATTGTGTTAGTTAAATTTTTCTGTTATTAAATTTAACAAACTACGAGAACTATTTTCAACTGGGAAAAGCCTTATTGAATGTAGAGTTATTAAATATAGATTAGGATGGTAGTAGGTACCTGTAAGAAGTCCCTGGGCGTGGCTCCCAAGACTTGCAAGATCTTGTCGTAGCCGGAGTCCTGACAGAACTCGAAGAATGTCTTCCCGAAAAGTTCCAGAATAGCGTCAGCCGGAATCTCTGAAACATATATCTTGAATCTGAACATACTGATTGACATAAGTTATGTAGATAAAGGTTTTTTTACGTAATCCTGGAATCCGTAATATCTGAATATTATAACCAATCAGATATGTATTTTATCTTATCCAATGCATTATGAAAAAGTCTAGAATTTGTGAGATTGTGAGTTATAATGGAAAAAGTAGCTGTCAACTTCTGGCACACTTCCTCACAATTATTTTATAAAATTTGAGCTTTTTTGTAATGGTTTTATGATATTGAAAGCATAACTTTTTAATGTTCTCAGCGCTAGTATCCGCTAGGTAGAGTTCGTAACTTCCTATTATAGCAGAAATAAAGAAGAACGACAACGCCGTGCATAAACCTCCATAAGTCAAGGAACCTTTCTCACGCTTACGAGATCAGTGTGAAATTGTTTTATTAAGCAATTGATTTCCAGGGAAATGGAAAACGATTTTCTTGATCAGATAATACCGGTGGAGCTTTGCAATATTATATCATTCAAACGTTATTCAACCAATAGCACTAAACACTTCTTACATAGACTGATCACATTGTGGGTTGCAGCAGAATTTAAGTATTAATTAATAGGTGTATTCAATGTGGACGAAAAAAGATTATTGTCTCTTTGCTGATTTTTTGCTGATGAATTGGGTAGTTTGGCTCCAGAGGTTTGTATAATAAAAATAGAAATTAACTTAAATTTTAGAAGGTAGTTAACAACTCACGCAGAACATCTACGGCCGCTGTGATGAGGTTGTATGTGATCTCGTCCTCATATATTTGCCGCACCAGGAACAGCCCTTCCATTTGTACATCTGCCTTTTTTCTGTAAATATAAACGAGCTCTACACCGTGGTCCGTTTACCGATTACTGTGAGGATGGTGCCGAAGATGGCTGCTTCGTCCATCGTTTATTCAGTGCTGTGGTACCGACCCGGATGGGATTGACCCTACCACCTAATGCAAATTCGAACCACGAACGATGAGTCCCTAAATCGCCTCTGACGACTCGCACGGGATGAAGTGCAGTGCGACAGATTTAATTATAATGCAGCACCGGACCAAATGTGGAAATGTGATTGATTGATTGATACGCCACAAAAAACAATTTACAAAAGAAAGTACAGTGCAATAACAACAAAAGTGGGGCGCAAAGGCGGGTTTATGCCTCTAAGAGGTGTGTTTGTGGGTAGATAATATGTATTGTTTTATTATAACAATTAGGGCACTCACTTGATGATTTCCCAGGTCTCTTCGCCAAAGGATTTCATGACGAGAAGTTCAAGAGCGTAGTTCACGAAGCCGTACTGTAAAAGTTCAGTTGAGTTCTTAGTAAGCACCATGAATGTGGATAAATGCAATGCGTTCTAAAATAACCATATTCATAATTTGTGACTTAATATTTTTTTCAGAGCAATATTCTGAATAATATAAAAAACTTTCAAGCTCTGGATTGTTTAGGGATTTTTTAAGAAGAATTCAACTCTTACCATTTTGAAGTCACGTGTTATCTGTAAAAAAAAACATCACATACAATAAAATTATTTTGAGTTTGTGCTAAGCTTGTCCTAGTAGGCGATTGAAGTTTCCCTACTAGTCTGATCGATGATTAGAAATCGCGTTCTTAAGGTGGCCCAACCCGCTCAACTCCCCATACAAACGGGGAAAGAAGCTCACGCCCATATTTCTTATCAGAGATCCCAAATTTTGCTCAAAAGAGCTTTATTTGATCGAACTAGATGTCTGATGACCGTTGGCATTGTAAAATTGTGTTTGATTTCTAAGTTATAAGGTCCGAAAGTTCGAATTTTTCGCGCGTTTTATACAATAACTTTGGTGGTTTATTACGCAATGATAAAGTAAGAAAATCTTAAAAAGATTAGTCACCAGACATAGCTTATAATCAAGATTTATAATCTATTTGGTTTTTGTTAGATTTTTGACTACAGCGGTCGTGGTTTACTTTTAGCTAAAAGTCGTTATGAAATCAAAATTTTCGTAAATCTTACCAAATCATACACTATGCACATTATCTTTTTTGTGGACATGTTGCATCTTCCTCATCACGGAGCCTGTCTTTTTCTTTGAAACAGAGAAGGTCCCAGAGCGTAACAGCACGGTTTTGTACAGTGCCCGCGAATGAGTTAGTCCCGCCGGGTTGGGCCACCTTAAGGGTGTTTCGATCCATACAGAGTTGCTTGTATCAGGAAGTATTGCACTTTGAGCCACGAAACAATTATAAATGTCAAAAAAATGTAACAGTTTTAAAAAACAATCAACCGACTTTAAACAACCTGGAGTAGAAGGCGGTACAAAAGCACAGAAGGGGTCCTTCATACATTTTCATTGTACCGCCTTCTACTACGGGGAGCTTGGAGTATGTTCAATGTTTTTTAAAACGGTTATAATTTTTTACTCTTTTTAGTATTTTCCAAAATTAGAAGTGGTATTCTTTAAAAAAAATATGAAAGGACCACCCCTGATATATACTCTACTAATTAAAAAAAGAATGGTTGAAATCGGTTGACAGGAAATATCGCACACAACAAAAACAAACATACCGACGAATTGAGAAACTCCTCGTTTTTTGAATTCGCTAAAAATATAGCCGTAATATTTGCGGCGAAAACATTTTTCACAATATCAGGTTTTATGGTTGTATTTAGCGATGAAAAGTTTTAAACCGTTCGGTCAGTGAAAAGTTTCAGCTTGTATTTTACGAGGAAAAGCATGCTACTGATAATAACGGCAAAAATAGAAAAATAAAAGGCGGCGGCGCATTCGAGATTTCTGTTTGCGGAGAAATTCCCTTTGTGTTACAAATAAAACAACTCGGAGCACGCATTTTCAGGAAAAAAGTGACGCTTTTGAGCTTTCTGCACAATCAAGTCGGCGGCTTGGAAACTTGCTCGCAGAGGAAAACTTTGAAATTGCCTTTCCCTTTATAGTCGTTAGGGACCTCGCACTGCGTTTTTCATTATTCTGTTTTCATATTACCTTTGAAAATAAATAGTATACAGAGGCCTTTAGATACATACCTAGTTCTGAACACATTTCATGAATAACTATCAGTTTTACCAGCGAAATCTAGGGCAACTGCATTGTGTGTACCGACTTGATTTTAAATTTTCGATAGTTGATCTCCGTGAAATAAACAGCCAATTCTATCAGATTTGAATAGAAAACAGTTGAACGTTCTTGTTTGGAGACAGAATGTTTACATGATCTGCATATTTTTTTATGATGACTTTAATTTTGCAGTATAGATACTCTAATAATGAGGAATAATTTATAATTGAGAAATCTATGATTGCATATTTTCTAGCACGACGCCATCTAGTGAGTTTAAAGCGAAGCTCATTGCGAGCATTCTCTCCGCATTCACCTCAGCGTCAAACGCGTGGAGCAAAGGAATAGAGATGGCGCCACGTGTATTTTTCTTGACTCGATGTATAGACATTTGGGATATCTACATATGTAGTTTTGTTTGTACCATCAAGCGTTGATTGGATGAATAACTTAGAGAGTTCGAATTTAATTTAATTACGAAAAATTCTAGTATAAATTTGATTGGATTTCTTTCACAAAAAATAAATTTATTCATTATGAACAAACCTCGTAATGGAAAATAATAATACTACCTAAAAGAGGGGAAACTACCGCATTGGTATTAACCATCGTAAAAACGATAATGTCTCCGTCCATTCAAACTATTCTATCTGTGCGCGTTAAACTTCGCAACATCATAACTTTCGCCATTAATCAAACCAAAAATAAACACATAAAAACTCACCCGAAAAACTCTCGACACAGAAATATATCTACCCCGTCACAACAAACCAACACCGATGCGGCACCCACCGACGCACACACGCGCAGCCTATAAACGCGGCCGATATAATATAGGTTAGGAGAGTGGGTCGCGGAGCGCCCCGTGGCGTTGCTGGCGCACTGAATTTCAGGCGCGAACTGACACCGTTTCAGCGCGGAGTGAGTTCGCGCCGCGCTAGACGGGCGAAGGCTGCATTGGCCGACGCCGAGCGCTGCGTGTCGTGCGGCGCGAAGGCTTCGAACGGGGAAACTGAACGTTGCGTGTTTGGCTCACTCTTCTGTATTAGTGAGAGAGCAAAGCAAACTATTGTTGTATACAGAAGACCCATATAAAGTTTTTTGAACAAAGTAACACGTATTTTTTTAATTATCAAGGCGAGCTCACAGTGCATTAACATAACAATAGAAACATAAAATAAATGAAAATAACACTAATTACGAGCGCACACAGCTGGAAGAAACATAAAATAAAAACGTGAGGATTACAGTGTGTAGTGGTAGGTTAAAATTATAAGTAACGGAATAAATTCCAAATTCGGTTCTAGACTCACCAACTTTTTTTCCCTGCCTAACACTATGACCCAACATCTGGTCTCAAGGGCGAAAGCGCTCGAATCGACGCAATGCGTTTGGCTACGCAGTAAAGCAAATAGAAGAGATATGGTATGTAGATGTATATAATAACCACACTACATTTACACAATACGCTAAACAATTTAAACTAAAACGGAACCAGCCTAGTTCAGAGGTCTGAGCTAGAAAACTAATTTAGTACGAATCTATCAATTATTATACTGTGCCAAGGTTTTCCCACTACATCGCTAAGTTGGCTAGTAAGTGCTACGGTCCATATTACCTGACATAAAGAATAATATTGGCTTTAGCTCTTCGGCGTCCAAAAACAAGCATTGTGGATGTCTAAGGGTCGGTATAATCACCATATCGCAGTCGGCCTCGCGCGGATCATGCGGGCATTTAGACCCAGCATATACATGACTAGGATTGAATGATTGTGCAATAAATTGGAAAACAGATACAGAGGATTGATTAAATTCAATACTTCCTCTTATTGTTGACACTGTGACATCTATTGACGAGGAACGAAAGTGTTTTGTAGCCTTTCACATAATTGGGATTTTAAATGAGATTTGTTTGAGTTTGGGGAATTACTACAACTTATCAGGCTGAACGAATAATCTTTATTTCGCTAGCACGTCGTATCTTTGGTCGTTAGCTTAGGGGTTGGGCTCTACAAGTGGCATGAACATAAACATGAACGACAAAAAATATGCATTAGTTATCTCAAATAACTGGAATAAACATATAATAAAATCGTGAGAATAACAGCTGCACGATCAAACATGAAGCACAAAAAGAAAATATTTGGTTAGTTAGCAAAAATAAGAATCAAACAGTTAAAAATGTAAACAATGTGAATAAGAGTAGTTATGAAAATTTCAGAAAGTGAGAGGCTAGTTACACAAAACAAAAATGTAAGAAAAATCCCTCAGCAGCCTAAATCCGGAGAAAAGCTTGAATGTATTTGTTTTTTATTTAATAGTATGTAATTTTATTTATTCACGAGTTCATTATACATGTTAAATATAGCCATAGTAGACATTTTTAAAATTTAATGTTTTGTTCCAATTTATAAAGAAGATTTTTGATTAACAGCGCCATCTAACGGCGTAAAACGTCTAATCGCTAATCACAGCAAAACCATTTAAACCTAAAATTTTAAAAATGTGTTCGCCGCAACTACTGTGGCTACTTCGAATTGTGTGTTTTGGTGTTGGACGGCATATACTCGTATTTGGCATTGCCAGGCTCCGACCGCAACTGACATGACAAAATGTCTACATGCTTTGGCAATGAAAGGTTCACTCACAAAATGAGTTTCTCATCTCTACATTTCAGGCAAAGTCTCCATATTTACTGGCGCGTAAAAGTCTCTCTTCACATCGACGCGCGGCGTGGCATTGTCTGCCTTTCTCGTAATTTTCTCGGCGTCGCACATATATTTTGCTCAAAAAGCTAGCCAATATTATTCGATTCCTTTTCATCGGCCTTAAATTATTGCGCGATTACATGTTTTGTTACTCAGATATTTTTTGTCTCTTAGAAATAAGGGTAAAGGAATAAAATCTATGCTTATTTGTGGTGGTTATTTAGATAATAATTAATCATAATAAGAAAGTACGTCGCTTCTTTCATCTACTATGGTATGCATGTAGAATTAACAGTGAAGCAAAGATACATTAATTTAAAAAAAAAAAAAACACCGGTCGCACTCCGGGAGTGCCGGCAGAAGTGAAAACTTTAGTATTAACGTTGTGTTTAATTTATTTATTATAAGTACAAAAATACTATCATTTATGAGGTAGAATACAATGTTTATTTATTGCGCTATCGTACACAAATATGACAATTTACATGTTATTTATTCATAATATTATATCGTTATTTATTTATATATTACATTAATTTTTATCTCTTAGAAAAATCAACTTTCATCCATAATTTCGACGACTTTTTCACCATCGTTATTACCAGAATCATCATCGCAAATTTCTAAAACTGATACAATCGGTTTATGATAGCGATAGCTGAAGTAAGAAACAAACAGTTTTGATTCGAATCGATGGATGTTTGTTACTCTTTCACGTAAAAACTACTGAATGGATTCTAATGAAACTTTACAATAATATAGCTTATACATCAGAATAACACATAGGCTACAATTTATAAAGATATTGTGCCCATGGGCTTAAGAACTTTCACGGGGCTGCGAAAACGATGCCAGTAGCGCTACTTCACACCAAGGGGAGCGGGGCCGGGGGCGGTAGCGGGAGCGGGGCCGGGGGCGGGGCGGGCGGTCCGACGGGGGCGAGTGCGGAACAAAAAGTGCTCAGCGCCGCTAAAGAAGTTTTCACTTCAATCTTACGCTTTTTCGATCAGCATCACGTGACCCTGACGCGAGTTTGGAAGTTTTTACCCATCCAACAAAAAGTGCTCAGCGCCGCTAAAGAAGTTTTCACTTCAATAAAGCTGTAAAAATAATTATTTTACTAAAATAGTGTAAGACTGGACTTGAACCAGAAAACATGCGTCGAGCAATTTCGCGATCGCTTCTATACCCATCATTTGGAATTCTCCTGTACCCCCTCTTTTCTAATCAATACCTCCTTCTAACACAGTATTTAAAATTATCCGTATATTAATTAAACGGTGTCGACATTGATAGACGCAATACCTGCGAAAGGTATACTTGCTGTTTCAAGTCCAGCCTTGAACTGCACTGGAACCCTTGAATTTGTCAATGACACTTGAAAGGAAGTTCTACCTAATGATTTTATAAAAATGCCACATTTTAGATTTTTTTATTTTTAATGTTGACATGTATTTTAATAGATGAATAGATGAGTAATAACTATTGAAGCTGCTATGGATAAATCGTGAACCCTGAATTTTTTTTTCGTAAAAAATATTACACGTTATTATGAGTAATGATTTTTGAAGCTGCTATGTAAAAATCGTGACCCCATGAAGAAATGATTTTGATAAAAAATATTACACGTTATTACTAATTTGTAGCTTCCGTGGGCCCTATTATTTAGCGTGAGTAAATTTCACGTAACCACCAAGCGTCCCATCACGAAAACAAGTCTGGCTTAGGCATGACAGACACTATAAATCGACCTCCCTTCCCCCCGATCTCCCACACGACAAGGAAACAACCCCTTGCTCTTAATTACACAAGTAACAAAATCCTCTAGGGTTTTGTTTGTACAATTAGCTTATCACATTACTCCAAAGCTTGTTTTCGGGATGACTGTTTATGTTTTAGATAGCTTATTCGACTAATGAAAGCATTTTATGTGGATCTACTCGTTTTTGCGAGTAGATTCGAATTAAATGCTACATTTAAAGATTGTTTCACTGTGAGTTTTGAAAACATTTTAAAATTCAACAACTTATGAATTATCTTGTGTTTTGTCATTTGGAGCACATTTTAATGAGGGCCTTAATGAGAGGATATAATCTTCATTGGAAGCTTTGAATCTTATCTTCATGTGCCAATATTATTGGCAAAATTATCTGAGAAAGGCGAACCCTGATATATCAAACTTTAATAGTTGGGTATATATGATTCAGATTTGTCTCTACCGTTTACAGATCCTGTTGTTCCTGTATCCTCTCGCAGCCCCGGAACTGATTTTGACATCCGAGCAAGCCTGCAGCTGGCAGTTTCATTTCATTTCATTTATTTATTTAAACTTTTTGGTAGTCAAACTACACCAAGTTACGTCACAAAGATCCGCGGATTCGATCAACCCAGTAAAGAAGAACCCGCAAAGAAACTTCACGGGTTTACATAACATATTTTTCCGTCCACAATTATGAAATACATACTTAGATCTAAATGCTACTGCCAAACAATTCCTTGGCAGAACAGTTGTAAGGCAAAGAACAAAGAACAATAGAAACAGCAACCCTAAGTTTAAGTTACTTACAACTAATAAAGTTACTAATTCAATTATATAAATTAATATAATTTATAGCATTACAAGTATACTCTGGTGTAAAAGCCGTCGTCAACTTAACCTATGTCAGGTGTATAAAGCCCTCGTCAAGTTTGATACCAATGACGTGTATCAAGTCAATATATTATAAAGAATAAGTATTTATATATAAAAAAAAAAATACTACCAGCGTAGTATTATGTCAAAGAAGTCTTACAATTTTGTATGGTACACAGTTATGTACTTGTCTTCTTATGATATTAAGTCACAAAAGAGAGTTTTATCGGAAAGAGCTTCGCTTATATTATAATATACTTTACTAAGAAGAACTGATTTAATTTTATTTTTAAATTCATTAAGGGGCAAATTTCTCATTACTGCTGGTAATTTATTGTATAATCTAACACTGTTGTGAATAAAACTCTTCGAAGTCTTTGCTCGTCTGTGTTTTGGACATTGTATATTAAACTTATTTCTAGTATTATGGGAATGTATGTCAGCATTAAGAGTAGCCGATTCTATAGTTTTTTTTGCATAGATTATATTTTGATATACATACTTATTTGCGAGGGACATTATTCCGAGATCTTTAAAGACATTTCTACATGAATCCCTGACTTTCAAGTTGAGGATACTTCGCAAGGCTCTTTTCTGTAACAAAAATATTCGATTTGCTTCGGATGCATTTCCCCAGAACATCAGACCGTATGACATCAGACTGTCAAAGTAAGCATAATAGACCGCCCTAGCTGCCTGAATACCACATAATTCCCTTATCTTTTTTATAGCATAGCATGCTGAGCTGAGTTTACCGGCTAGCTTATCTATATGAGCTTTCCATGTCAGCTTATTATCAAATACTACACCAAGGAAATTTATTTCATTCGTGATATTCAAAAACATGTCTTTAGCAACATTACCTATCGTATCACTTAACATACGCCTCTGTGTTCCGAGAGCAAAGTTCATTAAATTTGTTTTATTCACATTAAGCAACAAATTATTACACTGGAACCACGACTGTAGGGAAGCAACCGTTATTTCAAGAGACTTTTGCAACAAATCCGTGTTTACATTATTTAGGACTAAAGAAATATCATCAGCAAACATAACTAATTCTACATCGTCCGAAATGCAAGCAGAAATATCATTAACATAGATAAGGAAAAGCAAGGGGCCTAAAACAGAACCCTGCGGTACTCCCATGTTGATGGATTCTGTGTTACTTTTAGTGCCTTGCACATCACAAATCTGCTGCCTCTTGCAAAAGTATGACTTGATCAAATCTAATTCCCTACCTCTAAGCCCGTAATGTTCTAGTTTCATAATTAATATGTCATGATTTACACAGTCAAAAGCCTTGGAAAGATCGCAGAACATACCATATGTATATTTGGATCCATCCAAGGCAGTCATAACCGATTTTACCATGGCAGCTATAGCGTCACTGGTAGACAGACCCTTACGAAAACCAAATTGCTTACAGTTTAATATATTATATTTAGTTAAAAAACTGTGTAGTCTCAGCTCTATAACTTTTTCATACATCTTGCTAAAAATGGGTAAAAGTGACACTGGACGGTAATTTTCGACATCACAGTGAGCACCTTTTTTGTACAAGGGTATGACCTTTGCTATCTTCATTGAGTCTGGAAATGATCCTTCTTTCATACATTTATTAATGACAGTCTTTAATGGTTCAATGAGAGCATGACCTATGGATTTTAGTAAATGTGGCGAGAGATTCCAGAGGTCCTGTGAGCGCTTGGGTTTAAGATTTTTTATAATGGTCTTTATTTCTATGTATGTTACTGGCAGGAACGTCGCAGAGTCAACATTTCTTGGAATAAATTTCAGGATATATTCTAGTGCTTCAGATGTACTTGAATTTAAGTTCTTAGTAGTATCCTTAGCTATTGTTGAAAAATATATATTAAATTTATTTGCTACGGCTGCACGCTCAACTATGCACTCACCTCCTATTTTAAGCTCAAAGTCCGCTCCATTAGAGGGAGGACATTTGCCTGTTTCTGATTTTATAATATCCCATGTTGTCTTTATGGTGTTACCAGAAGCTAAGAGTTTATTCCTTAAATTCATTTGTTTAGCACAGAATGATACCTTCTTGAAAATTTTGCTGTATACAGAAACATATTTTCTTAAATGATTGTGTTTACTTATTTTTAACAAATCATACAGGAACAGCAAATGTTCTTTGGACTTAATTATTCCTGGAGTAGCCCAGTCTGCAAATCTAACTTTATGCCCTATTTTAACGCGTTTGATAGGTAGGTGTAGGTTCATGTACCTAATAAAAGTATTGAAAAAATTCTTAAAATCATTGGGCGTTTGATTCCTAAATTCACTATCTAAGTCTTTGCATAAGGAAGCTATTTTATTTTTATCTGTTATTCTAGTACATCTGAATGCGTTTGAAATTTTATTTTTAGGAATATAAGCAATAGAAACCAACTGAGCAAGATGATCTGATTGTATTCCCGCAATCACCCTAGAATCAAGAACAGCGCAATCTGTAAATATATTATCAATGCAGGATGCGCTAGACTCTGTCACCCGAGTGTGCTCAAATATAGTCTGACTCAGCAAAAAGCCGTTCATTAAGTCAGAAAGATCATGAGTACTATGTTGGTCAATTGGAAACTTTATATTAAAATCTCCACATACTATTACGGATTTGCAGTTATGAGAGCTTATTTTATGCAAGCATTCTTCAAGTTTATCACTAAATAAGGATATATCAGCGGATGGGGATCTATAAACACATAACACAAATATGGATTCTAATTCTATACAGCTTACTTCCAACTCTTTGTCTTCCGACATGTTCACAATATCAGCTCTGTTCTTTGCTCTCAAACCGTTTCTGACCAAAATTAGTGTACCTCCCCTAATAAAGTTTTTTCTGTGACTACTGCTAACAATAGAATAATTTTCAATGGTTTGAACGTCTAATTCATTAGTATCAATCCAAGTTTCACTAACACAAAATACATCACAGTTATATTCTTTTACAATTAGTTCTAACAAGAGATTTTTTCCACGCAAGCCTTGAACATTCTGGTGGCAAATAACTAAAGTTTTTTTTACGTCTTTACTAACTAGTGATTTATTTGATTTATTTTTATTTCCATTATTCAAATAACAGTTTTGGAAACTTGGCTTTGATATAAAAAATGCTCTTTATTTTTATCATTTGCAACAAACTTAAGACATGAGGTCATAGTAGCTATATTACAGTTAATAATAATGCTTGTTACTGTTTTTATTCCTAACACGTTCATGATACCCAAACTATTGTAGCAAGATTGACTCATTCGATTTAAATCAACAAAAATAGTGTCAGGGACAACATTGGCTAGCTCATATAAACCTAAATTTATTGTGAAGGCAGTAGCATTTAGAATGCTAGAATTATATGTACTTTGAGGTGCATACATTACTGAGCTTACGAATAATTTAATTTTTTTATGTATGCAAACCTCTGACACATATTTCACACATTTTACATATATTTCAGGATCGGTGTTCGTCGATGCACCTCCAGCCATCAATATGACAATGTCATCTTCTTTCATGTCGCAGACCTTGCGCGGAAAGTCTCTTATTATTTCGGTGATGGGCGCTGCAGATTTGCACATGGCGGTTATCCGGTCTGTTGTTTTACATACCTCTCCGTAGCGTTGTGCTATTCCTAGACCGTGCTCATCACTCAGTATGAGTACCTGCCGCGTTGGTGGTGTGTTGGCCGAAAGTGTCTTCAATTGCATCTTCCTCTCTTGTTTTTTCGGGCGGGATGATGTCGACCGTTGTCCAGCACTGGTGGCCACATTTTCTTCCATCCTGGGAGGCAGAACATTTTTATGCTGTGAAACCTGCACGCCCATTTTTGCCCGTTTCGTTTCCTTCGACGTCATGTTTTTCTTTGCAGCTTTCTTTTTGTTTTTTTTTCTCGGGGCCATTGTTGCCGTGACAGCAGGCAAAGAGTTTGACGGAGATGTGAGCGGGGTTGCCGACTTTGTCGCAGGCTTCGGGGTGAGCTGGCACTCCTGGTAAGAAGAACACAGGTCGACGATGCACTCGGTGGGAGCACGTGGAGAGTGTAGAGAATGTGAGCCGGCTGAAGTGTGTGGGGACGTCGTGGGAGTGCTGCTTGCAGCCTGCTGCAAGAGCCTCAATGTCTGCTCGCGAATGATCGAGTTCTTGTCGGCGATCTCTCTTCGCAGTACAATATTGAGCTTGGCCTTAGCAGACAGCTGCTCCCGCAGTTCCTGCAGCTCTTCCTGGGCACCGTCGTATGAGAAAGTGGCACTGGTCTCCTTGTTCAGCTGCAACTCTAACATCTCTCTTTGCAGAGCATTGTTAGCATCGAGCACCCTCTCGTACTCAGCTTGATCCTTCTCATACTCGAGAATTGTTTTCATCATTTTTTCTTCTACGGCCTGGAGATCTACGACCTGACGCTCTTTTGCAGAAAGCATCCTCTTAAGTTCCGAGTTGGTTGACCACAGACCGTCAAACGTCACTGAGTTCTCCGCTTGCTCGGAGAGCAGTTGGTTGTTCAATTGCTTAAGATCTTCTACCTGCTGCAGCAGGGTCGATAGTTGGCTGTCACTCGCCGCGGCCATGGCGGAGCGATTTTTGCTCCGAGTGTACATGAAAAAATGGAAAAAGGGTATAGAAAATCCTATATGACAGGTACAAAATAAAGAACTACCTATAAATTATTATATCTTTTTAAATTTAAATAAAATAAAATGTGTGTGCCTATGTTCTACTTGTGTGTGTGTAGCCTATAACTAGCACTAGTACTTCACTATAAAGGCGGTGACTCTTGTCTTACTAAGTCAAAATTTCAGGTATATTTGGGTACCTGAGACCACAAAATCTACCTAGCTAGCTATCTTGCATCGAATGCTATCGTATACGGCTATTTAATACCACGAAAGCTTTGAGCAAGTGTGAGTCACAATGCCAAAAATTATATTTGAAATGTAGGTGTAGGTAGGTAGGTATAATGATTATTTAAACGTTTTTATAAGCTGGGTGTGTCACGTATATCAAATGTAGGTTGCAAGTGGTCACGTTACTTACGCATTATGCAGCTGTTGTCATGAAATTAGACGGTTAGCGCCTTGATGTTGTCAAATAGAAGATTGGGTCATTCAACTTGTCATAACCTCTAACGGTCACTTTTCTAAATGCTAATATCACCGTAATTAGTTGCGCATATAAGCTTAAAACACTTATCCTTGCTATTGAACTATAGATTATTAGATTTAAACACTTTATAAGAGTTCACAGAGATAAATAACTATTATTGAAACAAATCTAAAAGAGCTCTTTAAGAAACGCTTTTTGACAGCTCTGTTCGCGCTGCCGCCTTTTGGCCTTATATATATTAGTGGTACTGATATATTCGTTGAGGGCCAGCAGAAAGACATGTAATTTTTTGAAGAGCCGCATTATTAAATTGATGATAATGTGCATAGGTAGGTAGAGACTCGGACAGGACGGGTGACATTGAAAGTTGGGCTATATACGACTTCAGTACATACAACTTAAATTAGACTTATGTATTTTTTTTCCAGAGCCCTATGAATACTTATGAGGGTCCGCACGCCGTGGGTTGAGAGCCGCTGTCTTGAGGGCCGCCCAGATTCCTTCACGTAACGCAAGAGGGCGCCCGCCGCTCCATAAAGTAAATTAAAATGAAAATTAATCTATCCTTTTATGTAGACTGCTTGTAGTTTTTATGGTTCCGTACTTAAAGGGTGAAAACGGAACCCTATTACTAAGCCTCCGCTGTCCTCCATCCGTCCGTCCGTCCGTCACAGGGCTGCATCTCATGAACCATGCATGCATCTCATGTAATAGGTAGGCAGCTGAAATTTTCACAGAGTGTGTATTTATTTTGCCTCTAAATTTTTTTTTTATGCGACCTGACATGGATGGCTAATACCACACAACTACCGTTATGGTATTAGCCCAATACACCACATTCCCGAAGGAATTAGGTGCCATGCCAGGACCTTCCCTTTATGAGCACGGCTACATTGAACTGGATGGAAAACACGGACAATTTTTCATTGCCGCTTCGACCATCTTTTCATCCGATGCGATGGTACCAACCTGGGCGGACTTAAACCCTACC
Organism: Incurvaria masculella; assembly: GCA_946894095.1. NCBI lineage: Eukaryota > Metazoa > Arthropoda > Insecta > Lepidoptera > Incurvariidae > Incurvaria > Incurvaria masculella. The sequence continues at coordinate 11,655,408 of OX335660.1, read as the reverse complement.
ACCTAGTAGGGGAAGGGGACCTAGAGTTTTACATGGGTTCCGAACCATGGAGTAGCTCGCATTCGTGACGAAATGCACGTATCAGACTCGGAAAGAGAAAGACAGTGGTGCAAGTCGGAATTGAACCCAGGCCTCTGGTACGCTAGTCCAGTCCCCGCGCCACTAGGCTACGAGCCGCTCAACAACGAGCAGCTATAACAACAAATAGGCATTGTGATTAGGCAAAACGTGATTTTTTGTGTTAAATCTTGCACGATGGCGCGGAACCCTTCGTGTGCGAGTCCGACTCGCACTTGGCCGGTTTTTAGATTAAATATTAATTAAAGATTTTGTGCTTTTTGTGTTTTTGCCTATAAATAACGTATATTATTAATGCATATGAGGATATTTCTCAACGTATACAATGTAATCAATGTCAACGTATGATTAAACACTTTAACTTTTATTGAAAGTGCGGAAGAAAGCCGAATGTACTCGATGCGGGTTACTAAAAGTGACGTCTTTGAGCATGGATTAACTTAGAAGTGACTTCCTGCTATCGGGTTTTACACGTATTTTCCTGAAATCGGGCCCAAGTCTTAAGACGGTGGGGTGAGTCCGGAGTAAATTTGATTAAAACAAAAAGAGCAGTCTCAAAGCGGAAAAACTTGAAACTACGTACCCTTTCTGAATAAAGTTTGCTGCGGTGAACATTTGCATAAAAACGCACGATCTCAGGAGCCGTTCCAACCCTACAATAGATCGACCGACTAGGTTTTCGAAACTGAACTATGCTATTATATATTCCTATTCAGGGTGTTAACGAGCCCCCATCCTTTTTTTGTAAGTCTTGAAAGTTTCAGCATGTTCCGAGATTACCATTAATTATTTCCAAAAATCCTTCACTTTTTGAGCGCGTCTATTCCTCATTGACAAACTAGTTTCACTCGTCTCGCACGCGCAGTAATGCAGTATTAGCTTCAAAATAAGTTTTACGCACTTTATCTAGCGATAATTATAAACAGGTTTAAAGTTGAATTAATGAATTTTATCAATGTCACAAAAAAAGAGTTTTGTATCATATAAAGACTACGTGGTTAGAAAAAAGGACTAGCACCGGTTTACAGCCTGTATCTATAAAATAAATAAAAAATGTTTATTTAAATTTATTGTAAGGTTCACGGTAACTGAGTAAAAATAATACAAATTATTTTCACTGAGTAAAATTTTATTAATTCAATTATTCGATTAATGTTGTTTTAAGATCTCTTTCACATTGCAAGTAAAGCAAAAATTCGGGGACAAGAACATTAAAAATGAATGGACTAGAGAAATGCGTCGAAACTGCATCGCTGAGCTTTTGCCTAAAGGTAATGCGCGTGATGCAAATTAGAAATTTGATGTATTTATTCATGCAATAACAACTTGATATGAATGAAAAAAACCGGCCAAGTGCGAGTCGGACTCGCACACGAAGGGTCCCGTACCATCGTAAAAGATTTAACATAAAAAATCTAGTTTTTTGTATGGACTAACCTAACCTAACCTAACCTAACCTATTAGTTGTTATATCGGCAAAATAAATACACACTCTGTGAAAATTTCAGCTGCCTACCTATTACGGTTCATGAGATGCAGCCCTGTGACAGACGGACGGACGGACAGCGGAGGCTTAGTAATAGGGTTCCGTTTTCACCCTTTGGGTACGGAACCCTAAAAATTAGTATTATAAAAATTATATATTGACTATTCCTATAATTGTTCTTGCTCGTGGGCATATCTCTTCATTGCAAACTGTAAAAAAAATACGAAAACTATGAACTATGAAAAATACGAATGAAAAAAATTATACAAACTCTTTGTTAGCGACACAATTGTTCTCGCTGTTTCGTATGTAAACCTAACTTCGCGTTCATGGTAAATTTGAGCTGAACATCCAGGTGTCGGCCGAGAAACTTGGTCAATTACAAATTTCCTTACAAGAATAGAAATTTCTCCTTAACTCGTGACCGGCGATTGTTAAGGCTTCTCAAAGGTTAAAACAACGATTTCAACTCTGGTTCGTTAAGCAACACTTACTCCAGTTAACTTTTATGTGTTAGCATCTGAACCTTTAGTAAGATTTTCAAGAGGAGAACCATATTTCGATATCATGGTATAGAGTCTATAGAGTCTTTACCATGATATCGAGATGTCTAAATCGTTTACATAAATGACAATAACCCATGCCATAGACTATGGTCAGCTTCTGTACACTGAATAACAAGTTTGATGCATCTGAAAATGATTTATGTGATTTTTTTTTATTTGTGTATATCGTACTTTTTGGCTCATTACAAACTTGTATAATTTTTTTTTTTATTTAACTGGGCATATTAAACTGAACGTCAGATATTAGCCTAACACACCACATGGGAACTAGGTGCCATGCCGGCTACATTGAAATGGATGGACAAACGGATAATTTTCATTGCCACTTCGACCATGGTCCATTGGTGCGGGATTGCGCCGGGCGGGATTAACCCTACCACCTAGTAGGGGACCTGCAGTTTTACATGGTTCCTGGTCGGTTCCATCGCATTGTATGAAAAGATGGTCGAAGCGGCAATGCAAAATTGTCCGTGTTTTTTCTACCCAGTTCAATGTAGCCGTGCTAAGGGAAGGTCCTGGCATGGCACCTAATTCCTTAGGGAATGTGGTGTATTGGGCTAATATCATAACGGTAGTTGTGTGGTTTTAGCCATCAATGTCAGGTCGCATAAAAAAAAACAATAATTTGAGTGCTTTCTCAGACTACAAGGGGATTGAATATTTTTCATACGGAACAGAATTTTATTTAAATGAACATTTAGTAAGATAACCATAAATCGAAGTTTAAGTTGATTATGAAATCCTGTAAATTCCAATGCCGTTATGCATATGCATGTTTATTTCTGAAATGTTAGACCACAAAGTTCCCCAGCATACGGCGCGCCGCCAAGTGTAAGGGTTAGGTACTACTTGAACCTATATATTTGCATATAAATTGAACCCGACTGTAATTAAGCTGAACGCGTCACGAGGTAGGTGATCGCTTAACTTGTGGCATAATTTAATTTTCGTAGGTTACAATAAATTTAATATAATAGATGGTTCTAAAACTGTTCCGAGGTTAACATAGTTTTTTTTTCCAAAGAAAGCAATAATAAATTAATCAATGCTTGTGTGGTGGTATACGATTTAACCGATTCTCTGGTTGGACATCTTCATTTAGTTAATATTTGGCTCAATAGATCTTAATATCATGAGCTCTTAGATTTCCTCTTACTTCGCTGTAATATTTGCAAATCATAATTAAAATTAAATAACACATTGTTGCCTTTAATCGTAATAACTAGCATAAATATCTTATTATTTATTTTTTTAAGGGCTATAAGGGCCTTCATTACTAAAGTGCTGATTATCTTGTACTGGCATCGATTGGGAGATGGTAATAAAGGTCCTTTAATGCGAGGATTAAGCTTTTCAGTACTTGGTGGAAGAGACCCTAAGCCTGGTTTTCACCAAGTGCTAATCTAAGCTAAGATTTATTTTAATCGATACTTAAAGGGCCTTTATTACCAAAGTGCTGATTATCTTGTACTGGTATTGATTGCAAGCTGCTAAGAAAGGCCCTTAATATGCGGCGATTAAGCTAATCAGCAGGTGGTGAAAAATAACCTTAGAAGTACTGATTCTATAAAAAACAACAATAGTTGACGCACTGTCGCAAATATACGTTATAAAATACTGCCAAGAAAGCCTTAACTAATTGAGGATTCGCCTGCGTTTGTCTGGTAATGAGAATATCGTACTGCATAAATCCGGTTAAAATTACCCCTAGCACAAAATAAATAGATACAGAAGGCGAACGTACGATGATCTCGGATGGAGTCGGACAAACCTCAGACGCGAAAGCCCACGTTTACGTGCAGTACGCGTCTGTGTGTGTGCCCGTAATCGCTCGCTGCATGCAGCTGATCTTCTGCACCTATCTATTGAGTGCCCTTAGGCATCCATTAGACGATAGGTTTTGCTGTCAGTTTTGCCACAGTCACTCCTATGACTGACCAATAACCAATCGTCTAATGTGATGACTGACGTTTGCATGAAGCTGAGTGACAAATATCCAGATATTTTGATTTTTGCGTGACGGTACTGTCAATCATGACTTTTGAGTAAAGTTGTAATGGCATTTTGTCAATCACGCGTCAGTCAGCCACACGGGGTCAAATGGATATAGGCACATTCAACCCAGTCACGTTTGCGAATGTTCCACGTGAAGTGAGCTAGAGCCGATCCGAACGAACTTCAGTCGTGTCTTAAATGAACGTTTGGCCTGGATAAAATATAAATTAACTGACGGCAGCCTTAACTGACACCCTTCTGGTACGAAGTACCAGTATTATATTCTTTGGTCAGCCGTCAGTCAGCGATGGAGTCGGACACGGAACACGTCGATGAGGCGGCGGCGGAGGGGGGACGGCGCGCTCGTGCACCCAATCACCGCCGCTCCCGCCTAAAGTGATTTTATGAATGTCCGAATTGGGTTGACAGCGATTACGAATATGTTCGTGCAAACACCTGGTCCGAATTAGTATTCGCGAATATTTGCGAAACAAATCGGACCGCTTGTGAGCGTGCACCGTTAGCACGCACACACACACAGAATAACCTCAAACCAGAGTCTGAAGTTTTTTAAAAACGCAGAGCATTAACAATGAACATAACAATGAAAATTTTGCAAGCGGTTAACTGTTTACTAACATATAACGGTTATGTCGTTACTGCAACTAATGGGCAAGCAAAATTGGTGACGTGTTTTATTTTATTTTATCTTTCATTTACTTGCAGTGTGAAAATCAAATTTGCCGCGCGATCTATGGCTGCCGCTGACAGCGTTCACGCTGAGCACGGTAAGCACTTGAACGATGACGTCATGACGTCCACCTCACAATATTGCTTTTGTGAGCACTGTCAACGTGTTTCGGACCAACTGTATTCACGCTGTCAGCATTTGAGTGTGTATTCTCTATGAAATCTTGGACATGACTGACGATTAATCAGAATAAGTGTGTAATGGCAATGCTATTCTTTCATTCAAACAACATTCAAACATAATTCATGACTTATGGAATTGACTGACGCTTGCATGTGCGTGTAATGGACGCCTTAGGCAGGCGTGTGTACGTAATATCTCGCCACCCCCTAGCTCCCGACGTCTACATAAACAGGATTACCCAGTCCCGTACGGTAATGGATTGCGGTGGACTAGCCGCTGTAATTTTATTACGCCCGCTGTTTTATTTACACTTAGCGCTCATGAGACTGACTTCATAAACATGCGTTTATGAGTGTGTAAACGGAGTTTTACTGTTATGATTTGATGGCCGAGCTGATGTGAAAAGTGAGTTAAAAACTGGGCGTGTACCAGCCGCGAATGGAATATGTATCCCCATAATAAGTAGTACACACAGATAATAAAAACAACCCAGGGCCTATTCATAAAATGATATAAAAGCAAAATTAAATAGTAATTTTATATGTTGTTGTTTTGTTTCTAAATTTAAAAAATGCGGGATGGATAAACATTTATGAATAGGTATTTGAACTGTTTTTTTTAATTTTTTTTAATTAAAAAGCTTATTAAAAAGCTATACGGAATACATTTTATAAGTTACTGATAAATAAAACCAACGGTTAAAGATACATCTACGTTGAATAAGCTTCAAAAATTTATTTTTCTGGACTATTACTAGATCATCTCTCCATCTGATTATTAAAAAAAACGATTACAATGGTTCAATGAAGGTCGTAAACCTCATATATAAACATCGTATATAAACATCCAATACATCCAGGAGACCAACCATATACTTTCGAAAGATGAGTTAACTATGAGATCAACTCGAATGTGTTAGTGCAGACTACGTCTTTTCAGAATGTCTTACATTTTTCTTCCTCACCGTATTTTCGACTAAAAGAGATCCCTTTTTAACAAATAAAGGTTGACTGAAATGATAATACTCTAATAGAGACTGCTGGCAGCGCACGTAACGGTTTTAAGGTTTTTATATGTTTAGATGGTAGCTTCTAAGAGAAAGTCTCATTTCAATACAAACTAATTTTTCAATTACGTTGATATATGCTATTTCATAGAGGTGATATTGTTTACCTATTTGACCAAATGTTTAGCCTATGATATAGATTTTAATAATACTAAATGTAACCGAAGAGTATTATTAGGTAGAATACGTTTCCTAGGAAAAAATATATTTGTCAGGATATTTGTCAAAATATTCAAGACAAGTCAAAAGAAATCTTTCCTAATAGATTTTACGAGCAACTTGCCTGACCCCTGACTTATACGAGGAGATGTTTATTAGTTTATTAATCGTTTTTTTAACCAAACCTATCACTGTCCGTTGATTCGCCAAGACAGTAATGAACGCTAATTTGAGTTTCAGCGACATCTACATTTGAAGCATTGTAATCATATTTTGACAATAATCTAAAAAAGTTTTTGGTCGTGACACTCGTCAGAAGCATGTTCCATCCACCCATTATAAATACATCAAGCAATGAACGCAGTACAATTCGCTGGGGCTCAATATTGTTTTTGTGTTCTACAAATAAAATACCTACCAAGGTTAATTAATACAAGATGCTTCGCTGAACTCCGCATTGTCTATATTGGGGGCAATTAAGGGACCAAAGAACACTAAACAACATAAAACTACACCAATCATCACAAAACAATAAAAAAAAACTAACTCAGAATCTGAAAATCAGCATACGTTCAATATACGAACCTACTAAGTACGAAAAAGCGAATGATATGTTTTGCTGATTTGGATACAGTATAGTCGCAAAATAGTTCTTTTTACTGGGCTCTTTCTTTAATTAATATGTTCTTGCTTCACGGTCGATTATACATACCTTTACCAAATTCTTAATTTTCGGGAAAATTAAAGAATAATTATAAAAAAAAAAGACAATCTACGGACAGGTGATATTATGTCGTTATTTAACATTAACATTGTACTATTTAGATTTGGTTTTCTTAGGCTAGAGTGCACGACTTTCTTCTTCAGGCAAAAAATAAGGACGGATATATTTTATTTTTAAAATCACTAACCAGAGAAGGTACACTCTACTCTTAAAATTTTATTATAAATTAAATTGTTAATTCGACAATTAAAGACATTCGAATCGAATGGAACTATTCGAACCAAATTAGCAGTAGGAGGTGAGGCAACCTCATACTGAGCGCGAGCAAAAGCTTGTTGCAGATAGCTTTGGGACTCAGGGAAGCTTTTACAGTAATTAAATAACTTATGTAGTACATAGTGTGTTTGATACACAGTAAACATGCGCTATAGCATATAGTTTCCAAGCGATATCTTGATTGCACAGTGGACGAAACTTTATGTATATATAACGGTTAATGTTGGTTAAACTCCGAAATTATTTATTCTTGAAGTTTGGATTTTTGCACTTGTAGCCATGTTGAGTGCAATAATTAAGGATTGAAGCCAAGAAAAAAAAACTATAAAATGCAATTTTTTATTTAAAAAAATAATATTAAGGTTTTTTTTATTATGTATTTACCATACACTCGAAATTAGTGCACACGGGTATATCTAGAAAATCTTAGTTACAGTCTATTTATGGTTTTCTTATAGGATATGGGATGGATAAAATCAAATCCAGTGCATGATTGTACAAATAATCGATCGTGAAGCATGGATATATTGATCAAAGACCGAACGTTGTAAAAACCACTACTTGTGCCAGGTTGGACTTTTAAACAAATCTTTCGTTGGCAGTATGTCTACCAATTATGTGTAATTTAGTGTTCTCCTACAATCCCTCGCTTTACCTGTGTACGCGCCCAGGCAGGTCGCACTTCACAAACGAAGAAATTGCAATTCCCGGTAACCTCGGGACGTCACAGCGGGCCACCAGAGGAGTAGGAACAGCCACCTACCTCCAGCAGCACCAGCTCCTAGACGTCCGGGTCCCGGGACGGCGTTCGGCGGCGCAGCACTTCGCCCAGGCGAGGAGAGACACTGCGTTGTCAGGCGCGCGGCGGGTTGCGGGCGTGGAGCCCTAAGAGGAGCTCCACGATGGAAAAGATTGCGGGGCGCGGCGCATGCGTGCACCATGCGTGACAGCTAGTAGGCGAGAGAGAGTGGCATAGGAAAAACTTCGGATGGGATTGAATGCTTGTGAAGTGCAAACTACCCACCTAGGTCACCCATGTCATATTGGCGTGAACAACCTGCGTTGCAGAAATTGAATGAAGACAGTTAAATATAATTTAGATAACAATATATAGTTTTCCCTCGATCATATGTTACTTACTAATAATGTTAGTTAGAAGGACAACGAGAACAATTGTTCTCGTTGCTGAAGGGTGATGAGGAATCTAGGAAAACCACTGAAGAGAAAGAAGAAGTGGCATGCGCTCAATTCAGTCCCCGCAAGTCAGTTCCCACCCTCACAAACCCTCCAATACGTCTGCGACTATGTTTGCATGTGGCGTGTACGTTTAAGTTGGATTGGTAGTTTTTGAAAATTGGAGACAGCGGGTTTGGCAGTTAGCATGGTACGAAAGGCAACTAAACGTCGTTTGTAATCACTATTTTGGCTCTTCACCTACTATTCACCCGGCGAGTTAACTTAACATGATAACCCCCAGAACTTAAAGAATACATTAAGAAACAAATAAGTTATTAAATTAAGTTGCCCATACGCTAAAATAATGGGCTAAAATACGTTTTTTAATACAAACGCTGTTATAGTCCCATATAGCTTATTTTGCGCATGGCTGAGGGCACCACTGTCTTTTAGGAGTTACCACATGAAATAAATCAACCAATGATTGGGAAAATATTTACTGCCTGCCGTAATAAAAAAAATTAGAAATGAAAATTACGATTTTAGGTAATTAATATTATTCAAAATATAACTAAATTAAATCTTTCATCATTTTAATAAAAAATGGGGGTTGTAGAAGTCGTGTTACATGCTACCGCTAGTGTTTTTTTCTTGATTTCTATTAAGAAAATAAACCCCAACGTCAATCCCGGAGGTTATAACTCTGTCAAACGATATTTTTTGCCATCCAATTTAGATTAGACCTAACACAGATTTTTTTTAATTTCGTTATAATCTCACAAGGAGTTTTGATGCCATCGCAAGTTATACTCGGCATCAAACTACTACTATTACTACCCTTTCGAGATAACGGCGTGAAGGTATGTATGGCTAACCTAATCCACAAACATATCTTCACAAACTAATAATTACTTCACTGAATGCAATCAGGTGCTAAGACCCCCTTTTGCACCCAGATGGTGCAACGCAAGTCATTAGGTTCGTAATACTTTAGCCGCTCAATGAAATTGACTCTAATATATCACACCAGTCGCCGATCAAATTTCATATAACGTATGAACCGAATTTAAGGTGAACTTTTTCTCAGCGGACGTAACAGTTGTCGATCAAACTTTTGTATTAACATAAAACTCACTTACAGGCGAATTTCTTTTCGAATAAAATGTTCGATATTATTAAAATAGGCAAAACGTATAAGCATTTCGTTCTAGCGATTATTTGAACATTGGATTTTCTTAATCTCGAAACAAAATTTCATACTTGAATCAAACTGATTTGTAATAGTGGATTAACTTAAGTGGATTAGATTAAGTGGATAAAACTCTGTTTACAAATCAAAATGTTTGAAGCTGCCACTCAAAGATTGAGACCTTCATATATAATTTATAAAATTATGTATTTAAAATATCTTAATAGTCGGGTTTAGAAACAAATCTTGAATAGTAAAAACTTTCATTTAAAAAATACATACAGTCAAACATATAACTTTCTCTTTTTGTAAAGTCATTAAAAATATGCAATATAACTATACCGCGTGCTGTTTTAAGGTTCGACAAATTTTATATTTTTAGGGTTCCGTACCCAAAGGGTAAAAACCGGCCAAGTGCGAGTCAGACTCGCACACGAAGGGTTCCGTACCATCGTAAAAAAAAAAACAAAAAAAAACACGTTTTTTGTATGGGAGCCCCCTTTAATTTTAATTATTTTTTAATCTTACCTATTTGTTGTTGTAGCGGCAAAATAAATACACACTCTGTGAAAAATTCAGCTGTCTACCTGTTACGGTTACTGAGATACAGCCCTGTGACAGACGGACAGACGGACGGACGGACGGACGGACGGACGGACGGACGGACGGACGGACGGACAGCGGAGGCTTAGTAATAGGGTTCCGTTTTCACCCTTTGGGTACGGAACCCTAAAAAACGGAACCCTATTACTAAGCCTCCGCTGTCCGTCCGTCCGTCCATCCGTCCGTCCGTCCGTCCGTCCGTCCGTCCGTCCGTCCGTCCGTCCGTCCGTCCGTCCGTCTGTCCGTCTGTCACAGGGCTGTATCTCATGAACCGTAATAGATAGGCGGCTGAAATTTTCACAGAGTATAAATTAATTTTGCCGCTATAACAACAAATAGGTAACATTAAAAATAATAATAATTAAAGGGGGGTCCCCATACAAAAAACATGATTTTTTGTGTAAATCTTGTACGATAGTACGGAACCCTTCGTGTGCGAGTCCAACTTGCACTTGGCCGTTTATTTTAAATAACTAGTGCCTTCTAATTCAATTCGAATTGACTTGATAATCATAGAATCGTCAAATCTCAGGTCTTAAAGGAGAGGTATCTTACCAAGCCGGTGATATCGACATCTTAGAATGCGCCGAATTTATCGTTAATAAAATTATTTCTAAAAAGATTTCCGGCGCTCTCGTTGCAACTGACTACTTCCGGTGCAAGACTAACGGCCGGTTTCACCACCTACAGCTACAGAAGCCCCGAAGTTATCTTTCCGTTACACGTTGTAAATATGCAATGTAACCGAAAGCTAACTATCGAATTTCAGGTATCTGGAGGTGGCGAAATCAGGGGTAATGGATCCATCACATTTGTTACGAAAACAAAATGATTCTTTTTTTTATTGGACTTTAATGTTGAAGCCTTTATCATGTCATGATATAAACCCTATATGCATTTTTTTAATGTAATTGAACATGGACGGCTAATACCACACCTACTACATAGATAACACAAGACACCGCCCGGTGCTATGCGGCTTATGAGCACGGCTACATTGAACTGGATAGAAAACACAGACAATGTTTAATTGCCGTTTCGACCATCTATTCATCCAATGTGATGGTATTCCGGCGAGCTTCAATCCTACCACTTAGTAGGGGAAGAGCACCTACGGTTTTATAGCTCGCTTTCGTGACGAAATACACTAATCCAAAAAAGAGAGAAACAAAATGGCAATGAACGGAGCGGGAATTGAACCCATGTCGAAATCATTGGAAAGAAGGCCCCGCGCCCCTGAACCGCTCGATTGATCTAAAGGATTGTGATCCAAGTCAAGACACCGATCCTCAAATCATACTCTACGGCCGACCCTTTGCCCCGTAATCAACTATTCATATTTCTCTTTCGTACGGCGCTACATTTTCTTACCGCACGTTTTCCACCCAAGATAATAATGATAAATACGTGTCGAGTTTCCTAATACTTCTCGCGAAGTGAATGAAACGAATGAAACATTCTAAGAACTTGATTAGTTTCTCCCCTTCTGGCGGGCGCGCGTCGCATTCTCGAACTGTGGCACTTGTAATCCTATGCTGATCCGCCTCGGAAAGTTTGACGCAGACACGAGTGGGGAATAACAAATATACATCGGAAAACATAAGCTACATAAGTGAGTCATATATTTTTGGCACGATTCACAAGGCAGTCGAATAGGAAGTTGTGAGCTCATACGGGGTTTAATGATGGCATAAGAAATGCAGATAAATCGATGGCAAATTACGACTATAAATAGAGTCGATTTTATTTTTCGGAAATAACAAAATGTTTACAACTTTATCATAAATTGTATTGTGAAATTAGTGACTATTTCTTTCATATCATGGTTAGTAAAACAAAAAATGTACGTTTTTGGGTACTTTGAACCATTTTATAAATTAAATTAATATCTAAGATTGATTGAACGAAATCACTCTTAGTGACTCTTATTCCGCCTTCGTTATACTGCATTGTATTTGATCTTTGTAACTATATTGTGCAATTAGTAAATAAATTATTCTAGAAAGTATTCAATAGATAATTCAAATATTCATTCACTTCGAATCGGATTCTTAAACATTCACAAGCGTTGTTTTGGGGTTAAGATGTTTACTTAAATATAAGAAACTGCCTAAAGTACCTGGCTCCGCTCGGGTCAATGCCGTTTTTAACTATGTCAGACTGTATTATTTCCTGGATATAATATGAGATCCCCATACATATTTTCATCCCCTATTCCACCCCCTTCGAGTTTAATTTTCGCCAAAAAAGTTAGCCTATGACAAGATCCAGATAATCCCTTTTCCGAAATTCACAAAAACTGGTTCAGTGATTTAGGCGTCAAAACACAACAGATAGTTGTTAAAATATTAGTGTGGATGTATTTATATTTTGAAATAAAAAAAAAATCTGCAGCCATATTTTATGAATTACATGCTTGGAAAATCTTTAATAATTGAAATTACCGAATGTTTCCATCTATAAAAACGTTTTGACACCCGCTGCAAAAGGAGTTTTCTCGACGGAAAACACTTCTGATTCCTAAGCTTGGAATTCCTAAAATAGGCTTGCTCTACATTTGCCCCACGTGCTGCCACAGAGACTGGCTTTCCTGCTGCCCCTGATGTGCCAAGTCGAAGAGAAAACAATTTTATAGTGCAATAAAATAACATTTTATGTCACAATACCAAAATTTATACCCGATAAACTAGGAAAACTTACGCCGTATGGGCCGCGAGTTCCGCCATAGATTATATAATATTTAGATAGCCAACGTTAAGTAAGGAATAAAAATAAATAAGATGGCTGGATGTTGTTAATTCGATAGACTATTTTACAGGCTATGATAACAGCAATTATAAAACTTAATTGTAAAGTAAAATTTTTCAGATAGTCAAGTGCCTTAGTGCTTGCATTTCGGCAAGATTTTCACTTGACTTTTGATTCATATTTGATGGTATTGAGATTGAATAAATATTGCATTCTCGGTGTACAACAGCTCTCGCCTTGCCAATAACGTGCAGTTAGCTTCACCATACAAAGCCTAGTGGTAAAATGTGTGTATTATTTATTTATTTATTTATTTATTTATTTATTTATTTTCAAAACACCCTATATACAGACAAGGAATCCAATTCTTAGGGATGTGAACAAACAACAAAAAGTATGATTATTTTAAGTGGTAACAATAATACACATACACAAATTTACATTTACAAAATACATGAAAGGTCAGTAAGTGCCTAATTTAATAAATCTGACTGTTTCATATATTGTTATATACTTCAGCTAGTTTTGCAAATTGTTTACGATTGCAGTGGAAGACATCTAGCTCTGGCAGTTTAGCTATTATGTCATTGAGTCCGTACAACGCCCGAAGCACTGGAGTCTGCTGACAGTGGACAGTACGAGATCGCGCTACTGTGAATAGTCTGTGATTTCTGGCGCGTATGTATCTATCCGGCACATGAAGGGAGATCAAACCGAGAATGAATGGATTGTCAATCTGACCGTTCAATAAAAGGAAAAAATGTAAAAAGAGATGTACAGTCCTCCTATTCTGTAGCGTAGTGTATCCAACCATTCCGCTTACGAATAAAGAGGGGTAGTTATATTTGAGTATCTCATTGTAGGGATAGTAGCCATACATTTTCTTGTATAAAAACCTATTAAATTTCCTTTGAACTCTTTCCACCATGAGTATGTATTTTGACTCATGTGGGTTCCAGATAATTGCATTGTAATCGAGTTTCGAACGCACAAAGGCGTCGTATAGGAGTCTGAGTACTGTGGCGTCCTGAAAGTAATTACCTTGCCTCAAAACAAACCCCAAACTCCTGTATGCCTGCTTGCACTTCCCCTCTATATGGTCATGAAACGTTAGTTTATCATCCATTGAGATTCCTAAGTCTTTTACGCGATGGACTCTCGAAAGTGAGTTCCCCGACAATTTGTAGTCGTGTTGAATCGGGTTTCGAGATCTAGTATAGGTCATTATGGAACACTTGTCGAAATTGAATTCCATCATGTTCTGCTCGCCCCACTCTTGGACTAGATCGATATCATTTTGCAGTAATTCACAGTCAAGTTGAGTCGTGACACCGAGTGCCAGTTTTAGGTCGTCGGCGAATAAAAAGCACACTGCCGTCCTGACACTCTGTGGAAGGTCGTTAATCATGAATAGAAACTGGGATGGCCCCAGATTACTCCCTTGGCTCACCCCAGACCTGGTGAAATAATTTTTAGATCGTTCTCCCGAGAGCTGAACGTACTGATTCCTGTCCTTAAAGTAATCTGCAAAAAAATGCACTAGTTTAGGAGAGAAGCCAGAGGCTGACAATTTTTGGAGCAGGACATCATTATTCACCCGATCGAAGGCTTTCCGGTAGTCAAAGTAAGCTACATCTACTTGCTTCATTTTTTCCATTTTACCTGATGTATAATTTACAAAGTTCATCAGATTAGTGGTCGTTGATCGTTTTCTTCGAAACCCGTGCTGGCAGTCGGTGAGCATAGTTTGCGTCTGCCAGGAAATGCACGAATTCAAAATTGTCTCAAATATTTTGGCAAAAGTCGAAAGGATGGCTATAGGCCTGTAGTTGCTTACGTCTGATTTGTCTCCATTTTTATGAATTGGTGTTACCCTTGATTCCTTCCATCTAGAGGGATATTTGGACTGGTGGAGAGAAAGATTGAATAAGAACAGAAGAGGTTTTTCGAAGGCCGATATACAGTCTTTAACGACAAACGAAGGAACAGCATCTGGGCCTGGAGAAGATCGAACTTTCAAACGTTTGACTGCGCGTTGTAGGTCGGTGATGTCGATTGAGTCCACACTAACAAGGGTTGCGCCGGCTCCAACTCCAGAAAGCTCCATTGCGGCTCTAGCATCCAGTTTCGGAATATCTTCTAGGAATACAGATTTAAAATATTCAGCGAAAGCGTTACTCGCGTCACAACCGGTGTATGATCTACCGTTGTATCTATATTCTGAAGGTTTTTGTCCGTCGGTTCGTAGGTCTTTTACAAATTTCCAAAAGGTAGTGACATCTGTCCTTATGTTGCTTTCAATAGTTTTCATGTATAAGCTGTGTGCGTCAACAATTTGTTTTTTGACAAGTGTCCTGTAATACCTAAATTGTTCTCTATCATCTTCTAAGGCTGTTCCGAATTTTGATCGTTGGTGAAAGTAATATTTAGACCTAATATTGCGTATAATTTCGGAGGTAAACCACTTCGGATATTGAAACCTCGTATTTACTTGCATACCTTTTTTCATCGGAACACAACCGTCGTAGCAACTGTCTAAAATTGAGTAAAAGTAAGAAACTGCTGTATCAATATCTTGCAAATCATAAAGCGATTCCCAATTTGCTTCAGCGAGTCGTTTATACAATAAAAGAAAGTCTGCCTTACGAAAATTCCGTTCACTTGTCGGTTTGATCTCGCGTAAGGCGGCGGTAGACACAGGTGCCAAATGCGCGCGAGGGAACACTATGGTAGTGCTCAGCGGCGGGTGGTAGCTGTCCACTCTCACGAGACCGGTACACTCACATACTGATACGCGTTCTTCAGGAAGGTTGCTAAGTACCAGATCTAGGATACCTCCACTGCAATTAGGAACAGAATTAAATTGTTTAAATCTACAGAAGGCCAAAAAATATCCATAACATATCAAAACATTTTGTGAACAGGAATTTAGATTATTAATATAATAGTGTGGTCTTATTAGCCCGATTATATGGGATCAATTCCAAATGCTATGCATTATTATTAAATACCTATACAATATAAATACTATACAAAACGTATGGTAAGGACATTTTTTAAATTCGTACAACAAAATGCTATTTACCTTTTTAGGGTTCCGTACCCAAAGGGTAAAAACGGAACCCTATTACTAAGCCTCCGCTGTCCGTCCGTCCGTCCGTCCGTCCGTCTGTCCGTCTGTCACAGGGCTGTATCTCAGTAACCGTAACAGGTAGACAGCTGAAATTTTCACAGAGTGTGTATTTATTTTGCCGCTATAACAACAAATAGGTAAGATTAAAAAATAATTAAAATTAAAGGGGGCTCCCATACAAAAAACGTGATTTTTTTGTTTTATTTTCTACGATGGTACGGAACCCTTCGTGTGCGAGTCCGACTCGCACTTGGCCGGTTTTTTGCTCCAAATATGTCTACATATGAAAAAATATGACGTATTCTATAACATTAAGTGCTTACAACTTATTATTGTATACTTGAAAAAAAATGCTATACTGAATAAATAATTTGAAATATGAAATAGGAAAACGTGGTTTACGTATGGACCATCCATACCTCCACTAAAACTCTGTATAAAGTACGTAAATTATAGTTGCCATTCAAGATCTTGAAGGTTTCAATAAAATGTTGCCTTTCTCTCCGATATTTCGATCTGCTGTACCCTTTTTTCTCTACATATGGCGACACCAGACTCAAAGTCTGACGACTCCTATTGAGCTTTTGTTTTTTCAGGGGCTGCGACAAACATAGCAGATGTCCAGGTACTTCTTCACGTTGCGTTTGAAGGACCCCAGGTTGATAGTTACCTCGTACATTCCTCGTCCATATCGGACGGTCCTGGCATGACACCTAGAAGTGGTGTGTTAAACAGGTACTTCTTCACTTTGCGTTTGAAGGACCCCAGGTTGATAGTTACCTCGTGCATTCCTCGTCCATATCTGACGGTCCTGTCATGACACCTAGAAGTCGTGTGTTAAACTAATATCTTGACGGTGGTAACTATGCCATGTCCTAAAGACAGAAGATTTCTTTAGTATTTTGTCCCGTTTTAACTTTTTTTGAAAACTTTTTTCTAAATTAAAAAAAATATTTATTCATTAAGGAGAAAATACAGAATAACATACAAAAAAACTATAATTATTACAAAAAAATCGCCTTCCACAAAGTTTCACTTCAATAAGCATAGTATTCTAATTTATTATGTAGAAGATATGAACTACCACTACTAATATTTCCAAATATTTACTAACCATACGTAAATCTTTAGAAATACTTCATCTGTTGTTATCTATTACATAGGTAATAAAACATTTTCATAATTGTTTGTGATATTTTATTGGACATGTACTTATCATGCTCGCATAATACGGACATTTATCTCTCAGAAAGTACTTATCTTTTATTACTTCTTCAACCCATTATAAGTCCTGTGGCATCGGTATCTTCCACACTGAAGGTCGCCTGAAACTCGCTTCAAACTAACGTTGAAAGTTTTCCAACTACAGGCATTCTTCATACGTCGAGATGTCGCAACATGGAGTCCGCTGGAACACAACTTTGTCGTAATATTCCAGTATTTGGTAGCGATCCAAGTTGCCTTCAAAGCCGTTGTGTTAGTGAAGACAAAACTAATATTAAACAATCTTATCATCCTAAGATTAATTTGATCGGAACTTTAGGCTAAATTACGATTGAATTTCTAACATTTTCAACATATATGTAGGTGCGGCTCGTAACTCATGCGGCCGTGTGTACGGGCCTTGGTTCAAATGCCGGTCCCGTTCGTTGTTTTCTCTTTCTAAATAGGATGAGTGCATTTCGTTACGAATACGAGCTGTTCCATGGTTCCATCCGTGTAAAACAAGTAAATCCCTTCGCCTACTAGGTACTAGTATAAAGCCCGCCCGGGTTGGTACCATCGAATTGGATAAACAACTGGTCAATACGGCTAACGGGATGCGATTGACGGAGGATGAGGTATAAGCAATCCATGTACAGTTAAATAAAATAAAGATATAATGATAATGATGTTATAGCGGCAAAATAATATATTTACTATGAAACATTTTCAGCTGCCTACCTATTATGGTTCATGAGATACAGCCCTGTGACAGACAGAGGGACGGACGGACGGACGGACGGATGGACGGACGGACGGACGGATAGCGAAGGCTTGGTAATAGGGTTCCGTTGGCACCCTTAGGGTACGGAACCCTAAAAATCACGCGTCGCCTTCGAAACGCGGGGCGTGTCCATTCTAGCTAAAAACTCATTTCCGAAACAAAACGAATAAAACGCTCTTCGTGGCGGCGCTTTTGACGTTTAACTTTCGGGGTAAGCGTACAGTCCCTATCAATTAACTCGATTAACGTGAACGAGGCGCGGGGCAGGTGAGTTGCCCTAGTTAATTCGGACGGTACCTAGCGGACAGTTCGAACAGCACACCTCCGGTGCTAGTCTGAGTGCAAAAGCTAGTAGTTGCGCCGGCCGATCTAGCGGCGTAGGTATGGAATTTAGAGGTCCATTATGTGCTTCGGAAGTACCGTGCCAAATGAATAATCCTGGTACGCGTATCTGGCGTCTCGAGCTTGGTGGAAACGATAACCCCTTCGGTACACTGAAGAAAATATTCAGTGAATCTAACTGTAATTCCAATAATAACAACCGTCTCGCAACGTTAAAATAGTGCCAACTAAGAAAATCGGTTACATTAACAGAGAGAAAAATGTTAGTCTGAAAATAAAATGTTCCTGTATCTTTTAATTGTTTTTTTATCTATGTGAAATAACTGTTTTCTCTTACTGTTTCCCTGACTGTGTTAAAACTGTGTTTAGTTATAGTATTTTTGACTTACGTCTTATATTCAGTGAAAAGGTACTGTCCAATCTGTTTAAATTCCTGTACCTCTCGAAACTGGACAGTTGCACGCCTGATTTGTAGTTAGCTGTAATCTTAAATCGATATCCGTTTCAAAATCATTTGATCTGTCACACGTGTTATTTTCACCAAGCGATACTGTTCAATCGGTTAAAATAACTGTTTAGTAGTAGCTCATTGATATGTACTCACCGTAATACATTAATAGTAATGAGAAATAATTTACCATAAATGAGTGAATTTTAACTGTGCTAAAACAGCAAACAGTTGCACATCATTATTTTTAGTGCAGCAGAAATGACCGCACATTACAACTCCCGTGAATATCACAGGGTGTGTAGATTGTCCACATTGTCCCCATTAAGAGTTCTGAGGGAAAGACTACTAGCGTTTTTTTCTGTGTTTTTTTTTGTTTGTAATTAAAATCGAAGGGAATTCTCATCTGCAAATACATACATTCCATCTCGCCATTAATTCTAGCAGTCGTTATTTAAGCGCTAAAGTGTCCACTTAATTGGAATGTGAATTTTAGTTCTATAAATCAGCTAGCGGCTGGGATTGCATTTTTAACATAGAATAAATACGCCATGATTTCCATTTTCGTTACTTATGGCATTATACTGTGTGGAGCAAAAGTCACGATGGGTCAGAGTTCTTATGTCTTCACAAATTATAAAATACATTTTGGAGATTCAGTTGGATAATTTCAGCGTTATCCAACAATGTCGATCCTAAGGCAGACTTTTGGCGAGCGTTTACTTTCGAGATTTTCAACAATTCACTGGCCCGCTCGTTCCCCAAATTTAACTGCGTTGGATTACTTACTCTTTGGTTATTTATGAGAAAAGATGTGCATTGATTAACGCATGACAATCAAGCAGCTGAAGGCGAACATCCGAGCTGAAACACGGTTTCTAACTCCTCATATTCTAAGGAAATTAATGAGTAGTGCTTTTTTTTTTATGTGACTGGACATTGATGGCTAATACCACAAGTTCTGTCATGTTATTAGCCCAACACCCCACATGGGAACTAGGTGCCATGCCAGGACCTTCCTTATATTGCAGGGCTACATTGAACTGGATGGAAAACACGGACAATTTTCATTGCCGCTTCGACCATCGTTCATCCAATGCGATGGTACCAACCCGGGCGGGATAAACCCTACCACCTAGTAAGCAAGGAAGGGGACCAGCAGCTTAACGTGGAATCCGAACCACGGCCAGCCTCTCTCAACGGTCGAATGGTCACCCATCCAAGACCAGACCGGACCCAGCGTTGCTTAACTTCGGAGAGCGATCGCCGAAGTGTCGCGCCACTGGGCCACTGAAGCTGAGTGCTATCAAAAGGACCCGTCTTTTTGAGGATGTTAGTGCGATCATTTACGTGACTATACAGGATGTATCGGGGTAGGCCTCGGTAACTTCAGGGTTCAAAAGGGATACATATTTAACGAAGAAAAGCTTCGTAACTTTTTTTAAGATTCGGCTGTTTTGTGGTACTTTTCGCCGAAAACAGTTCTATCATGATTTGGTGGATGGTTAGCAATTATTTGAAATTAAAAATTTTTAAACAAATATGCATAAATTGTTATTTAAATGTTCAACTCCTACCTGCCACCTCGCTAGATCACAGAATAATATTACTACGTAGGCTAGTCACTTTCTTAATGCATTGTTGCCAACTTTCTGTAAGGCTGACTGACCACTGACTTTTTATTATAATTTAATTATTTTGTATGGAAAACAAAACATCATAATTTAAATTTTTGTCATTAGGATTTTTTCTTCCTTCCTAAAGTTTCCGAGGCCTATCCCGATACATTCTGTATATATTTCCCTGAAATTTATTTTACTATCTGAGATCTATTTAAGATTAATAAAAAAAGAGTCATAACCAGTTGCATCCCGTTTATGACGTATGCTCCACCCGATACAATTCGAGAGTTAATAAAACGAAAGGATAAATTTCCGTGTCTTCCAAATATCAAATCTATGATAACGGTCCCAGAAAAAATATGGTAGTGACGCAACCCATGACATATGCGAGGTGTATCCCATTATATATTCCAAGTGTAACCGATGATATCTGATATCTTTTCGTAATATTCTAGGTGAGCGACGAATTTATTTCCGATGCTTACGATTTCGAGCTTGAAAGCAGATTTATAACGCCCATTTTAAAAGGCCATTCTAGGGAAAAATATAAATGAACAAACAACGCCTTATTTCTGCAAAGTTCACCATTAACTTGCTTAATGTTTTGCATAAAGCAAGCAAATATGTCTCACTGCGAGTGCCCTGCGCTCCATGTTCTAATCTCGCAAATAAAAAGCAAGATGGAGGTTAACGGGGGCTCGTAAAATTTTGAGTCGCCTTCAACGTGGCAACGATGAGTTATGTAGAGTGGGATTAGCATGCAATATCGAAATTGACTTTGAAGATAAAATTATGATCCCTATTTTTAGAATATTCGCACTACATATGCCCTTGTGGTTCCACAGTATGTAAAAATGCATTTATGAAATTTAAACGACAAACCGCTTTTGTATTTGTGCAATGATTGCGTCTTTTTATGATATAACTAATCCACGTTTACTACTGAAGCTTTAGCAAGAAAAAAACCTTGTATGTATGTATGTATGTTCCTCCATAACTCTTAAACCGATCATCCAAATTCGATGAAACTTACTACAGGTATTTTTAATTACATGGGGCACAGGATAGGATAAATAGAATTACGCATACTCTAAGATGTAGCTGTCATACAAACCGAAGTGCCCCGAGGCGGCGGCTTGTAACGGATTTTTGGATACGGTTTTCATTAATAGAAGGAGCGATCAACGAGTAAGGTTTTTGTATGTAATTTGTAAATATTGTTTACAAACCTTAAGAGAAAAATTAAAACTAAATGAGGGTGGCGGCACATGCTTTTAAAATTCGCCCCGAAATGTTTACGAAGCTCTGAATGGGAATTTGTGGATATTTCTCATTAAGTCATGCTATATCGGCTCAAACGATTTTGATTTAATTTGGTAGATGGATACATTGATCTGGACCAGTCTTTTCGTAGGTTACTTTTTATCCAGGAAATAATTCCGAACAACATCAGTCAAAACGACATTGACCCGAGCGGAGCCGAATACCGCAGCTAGTTAAATTATAATCTTCAAAAGTGCTAACAAATCACCTCTAACACAAAACCAAATTATTTTACCCAATATAATGAAATGGTTGTTGATCCCAAGGTACACGTTGAAATTTGGAATGCACTAGAAAAAATCTTAAACATAAAACTAGAAGATGACAGTTGGATTCAGGCAACATTTCCAATTTCCTTTGGAGGGATTGGCATTCGACGCGTGGAGGATATAGCCCTTCCAGCTTTCCTCGCATCTACTCACGCCAGTTTGGACCTCATTGGTACGATATTAATTCCATCACTGGGAAGTGATTTCGAGGTCGACAACCTGAGTGAGGCGAGGAAAGCTTGGATATCGAAATTTATCGAACCTCCTGAGATGCCCATTCTTCCAAAAGTCCAAAAAAAATGGGACCTGCCACTGATTAAAGAAAATCATTTTCGCCTACAACATTCTGCTTCGCCAATAAATAGGGCTAGAATTTTGGGAGTTTCCTGCGAGGAATCGGGGGCTTGGCTAAATGCTTATCCATCACCGCACCTTGGTACCCTCCTTGACAAGACTACACTGAGAATCTGTGTGGGTCTTCGTGTCGGTGCCAAGGTGTGCCATCCTCACACGTGCATCTGTGGAGCCAGCGTCGACTGCTACGGCCATCACGGCCTGGCATGCCAGCGAAGTGCTGGTCGTTTACCACGCCATTCCGCCATCAACAACATAATCAAAAGGTCTTTAAATTCTGCTGGTATGCCTAGCCTGTTAGAACCTCCAGGGCTTTGCCGGTCAGATGGAAAGAGACCAGATGGCATGACGCTGGTTCCTTGGTCTAAGGGAAAGGCGTTGTTGTGGGATGCTACGTGCGTCGATACGCTAGCGCCAAGCCATGTCCTCGCTTCCTCGCAGGCGTCCGGGGCTGCCGCGGCCTCCGCCGTGCTACGTAAGCGAAAAAAGTACGAATCCCTACTACCCCTCTTTGAGTTTCTACCTTTTGCGGTGGAAACCCTTGGCGCGTGGTCCCCCGATGCTTTATCTTTTTCAGTTGCACTTGGTAACCTGTTAAGTGAAGCATCGGGTGATTCACGCTCCAAAGTATTCTTTATTCGCCGCATAAGCGTGGAAATTCAAAGAGGTAATGCCATAAGTGTATTAGGGACAATGGCAGCCTCGGATAAATTTAATGAAATTTTCTATTTAATTTAATTTTAATTTCTTATTCTATTATTAACCTTGTATATTCTCTATATTTGCAATAAACATAAATACATTGTACATAAGGTACACTTAATTATCGGCGTTCTAAAGTTTTTGTAATATCTTCTTAACACTTGAATGCCTAAGGACACCCGAAACTCTCTTATATCGCCTAAGGCAAGACAGTGAAACTTTCGGAAACGTTTGTCGATCTTCTACATGTTAATTCAATTACAAACTTTTCTATGTAACGAAATACAGGTATGTGATATAAATAGCGATAATCAACACCGGAGTGCATGTTGAGGAGTACTCATTTTTAGGGTTCCGTACCCAAAGGGTGAAAACGGAACCCTATTACTAAGCCTCCGCTGTCCGTCCGTCCGTCCGTCCGTCCGTCCGTCCGTCCGTCCGTCCGTCCGTCTGTCACAGGGCTGTATCTCAGTAACAGTAACAGGTAGACAGCTGAAATGTTCACAGAGTGTGTATTTATTTTGCCGCTATAACAACAAATAGGTAAGATTAAAAAATAATCAAAATTAAAGGGGGCTCCCATACAAAAAACGTGTTTTTTTTTGGTTTTTTTTGCGATGGTACGGAACCCTTCGTGTGCGAGTTCGACTCGCACTTGGCCGGTTTTTAGGCTTAAACGACACTGCTATTTTATTTTACTTAACCATAGTTATAGGGTTCAAAGTAGCTCATTACTAATTTAGTTACAAATCTGAAATGGTACAGGTCACTATAACTAAAACCGAAATGTTTAGGTACATATTTATCGAAATTAATAAAGTATCTCCTGCAGTATTAGTTTGGTAAAATAACAATACTTCTTAAAAATTTCAGATATCGTATAAATCTAGTTAGTAAATTCGATCCATTATAATCGATATGGCCACTACAGAGCAGTAATATCGTTTTTTGCCATCTCAAGAGGTCGATACTCTATAGTAGAACTCTTGTAATGCTCTAAAGCTTGAATTCGAGAACATTTCAGGGTTATAGCGCGCTCCTATTGCCTTTGAAGATTACCATAGCTCATCGATGGATCTTGTATGACTCTTTTATGACTAATTAGTTGGTTTGAGATGGGAACTTAAATTTTTAGAAGATTACCAAACCAAAATATGCAGTTAATGTCCGCTACGGAGGTGAAGTTTTAAAATCAGGTATGTCCAATTTTAAACTGTTTTAGTAGGAAGGATTGATAACGGGCCGAGAAACAGTAGGAGAATTCTCAGTTGGGTATGGGTAACAGAGCAGCAGGTCTATTCCTGGTATGCATTAATCAGGAAACAGGAATCCTGAGTCCAAAAAACCGCTTTTGTAGCGGTTTTCAAAGCGATTTTCTTGACGAAAATATTCCGGAGCATAGTTTTTTTAATCAATCAAGATTTTACGTAAAAAAACTCGCTTTCTAGACTCAGGATACCTGATTCCTGATTAATGAATGCCAGGAATAGACCTGCAGGTGGCGGAATCGGTAAAGGTACGATTCGCGAAATGTTTGCATGCTAGTCCGAGTCCAGCTTTGGACAACATTATTAAATTACGCTTTTTTTTCTTGAATTATTGCATGTCCTTAACGGTCGACTCTAAATAGTAAGTACAGTTCACGTCAAACTCTAAAAGCCTCTAATGCTCGCACGTGTACTCTATTTCTTGTCTCAAGAGCGTTTTTGTACACACGAGGCGCTTTTAAGTTTGGCGCGTACTGTAATATTTCTTAAGGCTGTTCCGACCCATATAAAGTTGTTTGCACACATAACGCAAATAGTATTGCTCTTTAATCCACGAATTAATAATAAAGTTTAATATAGTCACATTACTTGCAGCGAAAACAATTTCACAATATCAGGATTATTGGTTTCGTTACAATTTATTTAAATACGATTTTTATTTAACAGCGCCATCTAACGGTGTAAAACATCTAATCGGCAATTACAACGAAACCATTAAACCTGAAATTGTGAATATGTTTACGCTGCAACTACAATGGCTATAATTAATATTTTTGACGAATTCGTGCCTTAAAGTGCAATACTTTTTGCGTTCTGTGTAAAAAAAACATTGTATGGGTCGGAACATCTTTAAGAACTATGTAGACCTATCATATGCATGGCCCTGAAGAGCTCATTACAGGTGGAAGGTTCTCTACCCACTCCTCTGTACGCGGCTGCTGCTGTAAACTTAAAATATCTACTGGATACAGTCTACTTTTGCCAACATACATATATAAAAAAGTGTTTCGTAATATGTGTTGTTTTTCTCGGAGATGATGGAACGGTATGAAAATTAAGAAAATGGGTTTAACATTGCTAAGATAACTTAGCTAAAATAAAAGCTAGGGTAAGATAATTTAATAGAACTTAGATGCCGCGGAAAATATAACGCTGTGTAACATTCAAAGTTTCGGGAGAAACTACGTTCTGAGGTAAACTCGTCAACCGTAAACTAGTTTGTAAATATCATTGAAAGAAATACAACGACCAACCTGGCGAAGTTTCTTGCCGGTTCTCTTTAGAATTAATCGAACCGGCAGGAAAAGAAAAAAAATGTAGAATCCGAGTGTGTAATACATCTAATGGAGGAAATAAATAAACAGAAATTGAACTGGAATTATACATATTTTTAGTGATATAAATATAATAAAATTAAGAAGTAACATTACAGACACATATCTTGGGAATGTTTTCCACGTAGGTATAAAATATGTCCTGCCTAGCAGGTTTGTCTGATCCATGACGTTTAAGAACATATAATAAGTTGGCCGTCATGCACTATTCGAAGGAGTTGATTGAGGAGTTGATATTTGTGCGGCTATGGAGTAGCCTTTGAAGGCGTCCTGTGTTAAGGATGAGATAGGTGAGGATGCGGTGTGCTATCTTAAATGTTATGTGTGCTGGGATGCAAATGCAGCAGATATGGATATAGAAATGGGGCAACAGAAAGTTAAATTGAGAGTACGGGAAAGAAAAGTGAAGAGTTACACTTTCAGGTAACAGGTTCAATGGCATTATATACTAAGAGAGGCGATTAGCTAGACCTGGTAATCCTGCGACCACCGGAGTCTCTGTACTCTGTGCTCGAGGTTGCTGGTACTAGTTTCAGGTAAGGTAGAGTCATTCAAGGCGTCTCCAAGGAGACAGCGGCGCCAATATGCCGCGCTGATAGACGGTCGTTCATAGTGAAATGGCGGTGCGGCGAGACGTCACTTGGGGGCATCGTGGACTTTATAGCATCGAGTAAGGAACGAACGAAGTGGCGAAAGAAAGTCATCCGTATTACTGATATTACATATACAGTTCGCTTAAGAATTCGCTCATGCCTGATGTTCTCGAGTTAGAGCGACTGTAAGAACTGCAAGAGGCCATTTAGTGCAACAAATATACGATGTTGCTCGACCCGAATTTGAAAGCGAATGAACTGGTTGGCACTATCACCAGTGTGTTATCACTTCCTCGACTCCACTCCAGTGCGTTCTTACTCGATGTGTTATAGTCTCGTAGAGGCTGCCTCTTGCGAGTCCCGTTCAGTCTTTCGGGACCCTTGCCTCGGTGCCAAATTACTTCTTGAACCCGAAAGCGGCTACGGTGAGTGGTTAGTGTCATTTCAATCTGTGGTAAGAAATGGTGCATACCTAACCGACAGTTGCCAAAACACTTCCAAATCGTAAACATATTTCGATAAGGTGAAAGCAACTTAAATATGTTTAGCAATAATTTTTAATAAGCATTGTCTTGGCAGCCATATATTGTCGTATGAATTGGCTATGTGTGATGAGGCGTTTACACCCGAAATAATTACTCAATATGTATAATGATTAGGTTATTAAGTTAAGTAATTTATTTATTAATTAAGATTTTCACATTGTGGGTTGTTGTTTCCTCGTAGTTCTTAGTTCTTTGCTTTAGCCCGTTCTACCAATGTAAGTTTGGCAGTAGCATTTAGGTATGAAATCATAATTGTGTTATATCATTTATGTGGACGAAAAAAAAAAGACAAAAAATTATAATAATTTATAGACCAGTGAAGTTTCTTTGCGGGTTCTTCTTCACTGGTTGATCGAATCTGCGGATCAATCAAATTGTGACATGACTTAGTGTAGTTTTACTACCAGAAGTTGAATAAATAAATGAAATGAAATGAAATGAAATTTCGCCAAATCTGAATTTATACAATAAGTTTATATAATATAGAATAATTAACTATTTTCCAACTTTTCAGATAATGGCGCTTATAATATAGAATACCAAGCTTTTCGATTCACCTCGAGTTATTTCGGAACGTCGACTCGACTCAACTAACCTACTACAACACATAAGTCGTTATCATAAAAACTCAACCAAGTCATTCCCTTATTCACGTTATTCAGCACAAAATCGCCTACACCGGGTATCCATGATAAGCCGAATTTACCTTCCAAATTTATTCTCACCACCCTGTATCCTGTAGCGCGCGCCCTCGCACCGCCGTGACACTCCGTATAATGTAGGTGAGTCGTAGTTGTCAACAACCATTCTCGGAGGAAATTTATTCCTACGGCTACACCTTTTAAGTCTGCCATTTGTTTCTTTTAGGGCGGGTACAAAAGTGAAGTGGATTTAGGCTCTGCTTTCAGCTAAAATTTAATTATCTGAGAGTGTTTTGACCTATTACTCTGTGTTTACAGCCGTTACGGGTGAAATAGAGTACGCGTTTTACAGTTAAGATTCGAATTAAGTCTTGCAACATATTTCATTAAAAAAATAGGTAATTTTATATTATTTTATGTATCTGGACATGGATGGGTCATGAAATTAGCTTAAGGTGGCCCAACCCGGCGGCCCCAACTCATTCGCGGGCACAGTACAAAACCGTGCTGTTGCGCTCTGGGACCTTCTCTGTTTCAAAGAATAAGACAGGCTCCGTGATGAGGAAGATGCAACATGTCCACAAAAAAGACAATGTGCATAGTGTTTGATTTGGTAAGATTTACGAAAATTTTAATTTCAAAACGACTTATAGCTAAAAGTAAACCACGACCGCTGTAGAAAAAAATCTAACAAAAACCAAATAGATCATAAATCTTGATTAAATAAGCTATGTCTGATGACTAATCTTTTTACGATGTTCTTACTTTATCATTGCGTAATCCACCTCCATTTATTGCATAAATCGCGCGAAAAATTCGAACTTTCGGACCTTATAACTTAGAAACCAAACACAATTTTACAATGCCAATGGTCATCAGACATCTAGTTCGATCAAATAAAGCTATTTTGAGCAAAATTTTGGATCTCTGACAAGAAATATGGGCGTGATCTTCTTTCCCCTTCTGTATGGGGAGATGAGCGGGTTGGGCCACCTTAACAAACCTTTACCCCAAAGCAATCAGGTGCTATGCCAGGACCTCTCCTATATGAGCAGGCTACATTGAACTGGGTGGAAAACGAGGAACATTTTTAATTGCCGGTGTAACCCTACTACCTAGTAGGTGAAGAGGCCTAGTTTTGCATCGCAATCTAACTCGGAAAGAAAAATAAAGTGGTACGGGGCGAGGATTTTAACCCATGACCTCAGGTACACATGTCAAGTCCCCGATGATAACGGATCCGTGCTAAAAAACAAATCCATCCAATCCAAAAAATAACTTACCATTTGGACAAAGAAGAAATTCCTAAAAACAAATATTCAAGCATTCCCATTGATAACCTAACCTTTGTTTTGAAGTCACTGTAACCAATGGGACCTGTATTCTGAAAGAGGCGATGGCTGAACCCGGTTTGGTGCTGATCAACGGATGCATTTCTGAATTTGTAGTGAACTGTGCCTTATGCTGTATATTGTTATTGTATCTTTTATAAATTAAATTATTATTTATTGATTAAAATTATGGTTTCTTCTTTATTTATTATTGTATATTAATGGTTATTATAATAATGATGAGTAGAAAAGTATGGAGTGCAGTGGTGGAGGACAGTGGCAACTATTTCTTGTAGACGTAGATAAGCGGCTCTTAGAAGGGGGGTCCGGAACCTAGCTTCTAATCTCTTTAAGAAATAAATCAGTAACTGTGCAAATTTTACATGATTTTGGCATTTAAGGCGCTAGGACTAGCCAACTACTCGCGCCATACAAATGCACTTTTTAACAAATGTAATAATATGTAGTGAAACGCTTCAGCAAATCCAAATAGAACTCCAGACTGATAATGGATTGTTAATATTTTTTTATTCCATCATTTATTTAAATAATAATAAAAATAAAAAAGTTGATTTTTCTCATTAGAAATCTGAAAGTAATTCGATTTCTAGATATAAGCAAAAACAGCATATATGCATAAACAAAAAATTCCATTTGCTTTTAGATTTCTACATTTAGTCAAAAAAGTTCGGAAATGGACACCGTTTCCGCAATGTATTTTGTATAGAAAAAGGAAACATACATTAACGAAAATAATTCGATTCCTAGACAAGGAATCATATATTGTAAGGATGACACTTATAATCGTCAGACTTAGTTAGTTAACTTGGGGTGCCTCGTCTAACTTTGCGATTTGGCTAGTACCAGGCCCTTAATATTCTATGCTTACCGTAATGCCGTGGGATCTAGATTTTTAGGGTTCTGTACCCAAAGGGTAAAAACGGAACCCTATTACTAAGCATACGTTGTCCGTCCGTCCGTCCGTCCGTCCATCTGTCACAGGGCTGTATCTCATGAACCGTAATAGATAGGTGGCTGAAATTTTCACAGAGTATATATTAATTTTGCCGCTGTAACGTAACATTAAGGTCAAGGTAACATATAAGGTAACATTAAAAAATAATAAAAATTAAAGGGGGTTTTTTTGTGTAAATTTTGTACGATATATGTCTTTATTCACTGTCTGACCTTTCATACCACTAAAGAGACATAAACCTGAGAAGTATAGCGGTTTGCTGTACTTCCCACATAGCGGTAGATTGTGGGTCAACCCTAAATATATTTTTATTATATTTAAATATTCAATAGTATGTGTGTTCATCTGTGCTTAGATACCTATATTTGAAAAGTTGCTGTTCCCGTTGTAACAATCTAATAACTAAAGAATGTTCTTAATTATTCTGAAAAGTTCCTCACATAAGTTTTAATAGATTTTTTTTTTCACTTTCTAGTGGACCTTGTTAAGGTAAGTTAATTAAAAGCAAATACTTACCAGTTCCACCAATACTCTATTCTACGTTCGCACACATTCCGGACGGAATACAAAGAAACAAAGTGACAATATATACGAAGGCTCCAACAAATGTATTTCATAGCTTTTCGAAACAGTTCCACTGCTCCGCCGCGAGAAACCGTATTTTCCTTTTTCCTTAAAGAATGGATGAAAAAACTGCGTTTCATAGTTCACGGACATCACAAGTCCGACGGTGGAAAAAGGCAGCCCTGACAATTGGGAATTCTATAGAGCACTAGGATTTTTGAATCAGTGACCATTATACACCCCCCCTCCGCCCCCGTATAGTAGGATTTAATAATTCATATCGGGGATTAGAAACGTTTTGGTTTGCTTAAGGCAAAATAAACTTATTTGTAAGGTCACAATGGACGAATTATCATCAGGGAATTCGAAAATGATTTGTCGTTCGTGCTTAGTATTCCAAGTAAAACTGTTGGCAACCCTTCGTTACTTATCAAGTGTAGGCTTAATGCCGCCCGAGCGTCGGTGTCATCACATTGAACATACAATGGTCGAAGCGGCACAGTGATTCTGCCATGGCACCATGGCCATAAATGTCAAATGATATTAAAACCGTATTTTTTATAATTTGTTTATTGTTTCGGAATAAATACCATGCAGGCTGTAAACTAGTTTGTAAGTATCAATGGAATAAAATGATAATATAATGACCAACCTGACGAAGCTTCTTGTCGGCTCTTCTGAGTTCTTCTGAGTTCTGATTCTTGACGAATCCGAGTGTGTAACATACATCTAATGGAGGAAATAAAGAAACTGAAACTAAATAGAAAAAAATCATTAAAAATACGTACATTTATCAATCAATCGTAATTTTTTACAATATTAGGCTTAATACTATATTAAATTACTATTTTTTATACATTTCTTAAAATCATTATTTATTATTGTAGAACTACAAACAAAAAAACGGATTTCCTAATAGGACTTATTTCAGTTTTTTTTAAATAGGTGAGCTAATTCTGCTAATTTCATTCGGTAGTTCATTGAATATGTTAATTTATTGGTAGATGGATCTTTGTTTTTTTATTTTGCTGTTAGTCAGTGCACGCTTAATTCCGTCTCTTAGAGAATAAATAGTACAGTTGGACGCCTCGTTTGGGCAGATATTTATTTGTAAAGGTATTGGTGCTCATAATAAAAATTTATTCATTAATCAGTTATCATTCATCTCACTCATTAAACATTACATACGTCGCTATCAAACCTCAAATAATTTGTAATTTCGCGACCGTTAAAAAATAAGTTCACGATAAAAATAAAAAAAATACATCTCAAAGACGATAGTCTGATCTATGCTTTGACATTCCATGATTTTTTTTAAATTGTTTTTTTTTTTACTGTTTAACAAACAATTGAAAAGGTCGTCTAAAAAACGTAGATTATAAAACTCTTTTACGACCTCCCATTTGGTTTGATAGATCTACATGTTCTTTCGCTCATAAAGTTTAAATTAATCTGCCCTTTCGCTTCAATAACTTTTCCGATATCCTTCCCTTACCATTTACCATTTTGTTAACGACATTAAAGAAAATTGACGCTTAAGTGCTCTTATTTTATCCTACATTACTCGCTCAAACAAAGGCTTTGAACAGGCAATTTTCTCTGTAGGAACGGGACCGATATTGCCCGACAAAGAAGGCGGATATGATGCCAGTGGCTAACATTGGGTGTCAATGGCTAAAGTTGCCGCTGGGCAACTTTAGCCGTTGAACATTGGCACAAGACGGGCGTTTCTTATACCTTGAAGCATTGACAATTTCGAACAGCAATTAATATTCCGGGAGGTCACGATATTTTTGGTCACGATAATGTAATGGCTGAATCTGGGTTCACGTGTTAAGGACCAACCGTCTGATGGTAAAGAGATTGGTCTACCTGCGCCAAGTGGTTGCGTTAGCTTGATTGGCTATACAAAATAGTTGTTGGTATGTTCCTGCTAATGAATATACTGATTGTCTGGACATATTGATGCATATTTATTATGCAACAATAACTAGTTGGGTTTTTAATTACACACTTAAATATACCTAAAGTTATATCTGTAACCTTAATCGACTATAACTACGAAATGAAACCAGAGATTTGTTCAGTTTTGGTATTACTAAGTAAGTAAATACGGACACTTTCATGCTGCGTTATTTGCAGGCATTTAACCTATCATATTTTTCTTCTTACGATAACTACTTTTTCAGGCGCCTTATCTAGGTAACACAACCACTTGACGCATGCAGACCGACGCATTTAGCTTCAGAAGTTTGGTCTTTATCCTGTGAACCCAGTTTCAACCATTGACTTTATCGCTACCATTTTTGTCGCGACCTCCAAGTCTATATGTAATTGGAAAAATAAATAGGGATAGTCGTAAAATGTGTTGCCAATCAATGTTAAGACACATTATGATTACATAACCATAGATAATAAGGAAGTAGATATGGCATCGAGCTCCTTACTAATAAGAAAACAAATTCAACGTGCATGCCATATGCTAACATAGTCGCAGGGTTTGTGTGGATGGGAACTGACTGTGTGGACACGCCGCCGGATTCCCATACAATTATATGGTAATTTTGACCATATAGCGGAGACGCGATATCGACCGCATATCACTTCTGCTTCCTTTCTCTTCAGTGGATAAAACATCGTGTATTTTTGAACATACATTTTTAAATCAATCAGTCGTGTAAGCACCTAACCAAAATGTTGATATAACTTTTTATTTATATTTTACTCCATTCAATAAAACTGAGCTTTACGACTAAGCCCGACAGTTCATATTCAACTGCCACCTCTCTAATAAGGCCCTCAGCTATTTATATCTGATCATTTCCCCTTGCAGGTTATATCTCAAGCATTTCCCGCTTCAGTCTCCTCGGAAATGGTGGCACTTCGAGCCGATGTCCCTGCGACGTGCTGTGTGACACAAGTCCCCAGCCGTGGTGTCCCGCACACACATTCCTACTCCACAAGTCTGGAATGACCTCCGGAATTAAGGGTTCAACGGTCCTCTTAGAACCCGCAAAACTATCTACCCTCTACTCCGGAATGGCTATAAGTCCACTCCGGAGTTACCTACTCTGGATTGGCATAAGCCCACTCCGGAGTTACCTATTCCGGAATATCTATAAGCCCACTCCGGAGTTATCCACTCCGGAGAGGCTATAAGCCCACTCTGGAGTAGCCCACTCAGGAAAGGCCTACTACATAATGCGGTCAGTCATTCTGGAGTATATTCAGAATGATCAGCCGCTGAAACACTCACCTCCAAAAAACGAAACTTGAGTCATGCCAGCATTTTATATATTACTCCGAACTCAGAACGCCAGTTCTTGCGAGAGTCGACTTATAATAATTCCGGAGTCGATTTTAAATGGATCATTCCACACGAATGCCTGTTTATGTGGAATATTAATTAATACCTATGGATCTGGAATGACCCTAGCGATTGACATTCCAGGGTTTTCTTGTAAGCATTCCGGAGTGGTTCATTCCGAAGTGGGCTGAACAGTATTCCGGAGTAACTAGTGGGGATTTATTTCGAGGAGTGGGAATGGGAATCGAAGTAGGTAAATTTGGTGAGGAGTGGTTAAAGGAGTCATTAAAGCACAGGAGGTGGGTTATCGGAATGGGGTGGACTCGGAATGACCCATCGCTCCCCACCCGACGGTACACTGCCGATCAATCTGATTACTGAGATGTTTTCCTCGTTCGTCTCTTTATATTTACGTGTCGCCTATTTCGGGAGGTGCTCGGGCCGAATTGAGTGTGCGACGCTTCTATTCGTGACAAACTCGTTTTCGGCGGCACAATGTTCGAATCAAAATGGCGGCTGAAGATGACAAATATATAATTGTAAGGTCAGGATGCCAATTCTTGCGCTAATTTGTTTACGGAACACGCAATCCTGAGTCCTCACTGAATTAGTAAATCATTTCAGCAGGTCTATTCCTGGCATTCAGTAATCAGGAACCAGGAATCCTGAGTGTAGAAAACCGCTTTTATAGGACCTTCCTTATATTACTCGGCTACATTGAACTTGATGGAAAACACGGACAATTTTCATTGCTGCATCGACCATCGTTCATTCAAGGCGATGGTAACAACCCGGGCCGGAATTACCCTACCACCCAGTGAGTAAGGGAAGGGACCTACCTCCCACGGTTACCCATCCAGAACCCAACCGCGCTCAGAGGTGCTTACCCAGCTTATCGAATCGCAAGGCGTCGCATAAGTGGGCTACCGAGGCTGACGTGTGGTATGAGCCATCCATGTCGCATTTCATAAAAAAAAAAACAAAATAATGTCAAAGTGTTTGACAGGGACAACACTACAAAGTCGAAACTAGCCGATTGCATGCCATCCGCCGGGCACTGTAAGTCTGGCTGTGGTGTTGTAAGATCCTTTAACAAACCTTTAAAAACCGAACAGTCAACATAATATTCTTCAATTCTACGGGTATCAGAAAAAATGTTTGCCGTTTGACAAATCTGGAAACGTTTGTGTTTTCTAATAAACTTTAAGAGGACAGTGAGGTGATCGAGTTCCATACATAGGGTCTTCCTGATTCCTCACTCAAATTAAGAAATATGTTTCTGATACTTTGTACATTAAATAAATTGTCCGAGAGCAAGTTTTTATTTTTTTGATGACTTATCTCATATCCATGATATAAGCCTTTTAAAGATTTGTATGACCATTTTTAATACCGCATATAATGGATACAAGTTAAGTTAAGGTAAACCGTGCAGACGTAGCTCTCAGTTTATTTTCTTAATTTCCAGTATATCTGAAATATATTTCTTAAGTTAAATGAGGAATCAGGCACGAGCCATTGTATGGAACTCAATAACCTCATATACTCTTAAGTTTACGGATTTTAATAGTGTCCCTTAGTATGCTTATGTGTTGTGGAAAATTTTATAATGAACATGATAGCAAAACTAAATTAATTCTCTTGAAGACATCTTAAATGTGTGCCAAATGGGATCAATCTAAGCTGTCCAGTCAAGCGGTTGCCGGTTGTGTCTCTAGTCGATTCATGCTTAACGTTCCCGCTCTGTACATAGAAAATCTCCTCAAATTAGGTCAACTGCGCTTATCCAACTTACGCGAACGACGTACATCTATTACGGACCCCTCAGGCAAGCGCACTAACAAGCGAGACCAAACGGACTTCCGGACCCGTGCCGGCGGACAGACACTTGGACGTTCATTTTATTACATTCCAGGAGAATACTAGAGAAGCAAGCGAAGCGAGGTCGCCGTTTTATTGGAAGGACTGTCTTCCTTTGATATTCGTACGAAATTAAGGACGAAATTTTGTTTGTATTTTTTTACGAAACAACGTACCAAATTAAGGATATTAATATCTCGTCGAAATAATAGAGGCATGTGCTGCTGCATATCAATATGTGTTTGTTAAGATCTTAAATGTACTAATTAACCTTAACAATCTCAGAAAATACAGAAAAGATAAAAAGGATATGTTATCTAGAGGCCCGCTTCCTTCCTGTGCCAGGAAATAACCTTCTTGTGTTCATCTATCTTCTTAATATATTAATATGGTCATGAAATGTCAGTTGTTCCATCGTTCGGACTTCATGGAAGACTGTGGGTCCGAGTTGATACCATCGCATTGGATGAAAAGGTCGAAGCGGCATTGAAAATTGTTTCGCCTATACAAAGGAACGTCCTGGCATGGCACATTATTCGTTCCGCAATGCGGTGTATTGGGCATGACGGTGGGTCACGCCCAATACACCATCTTTGATTACTCATCTTTCTGTTCACCTGGCGAGTGAATTTACCATGGCAACGTCACAGTTACATAAAAAAGGTGCTCAATTTCTTTGACAAAATATTTACTATGATTTGCTATTTTCTTGTATATTATTGTAGTGAAGATATAATGAAACTTATAAACCCCTATTTGGACGAAGTGACCATTTTCGCTTCCTAAATCGTTCATTCACTTGCGATGATGGTACGAATTTGGGGGATAAACGCTACCAGCAGTAAGCAAGGAGGGCGAACTCCTAATCTAATCTAATCTAATAAATATTATAAAGGGGAAAGTTTGTAATAATGGATGGATGGATGGATGGATGGATGGATGGATGGATGGATGTTTGTTACTCTTTCACGTAAAAACTACTGAATGGATTCTAATGAAACTTTACAATAATATAGCTTATACATCAGAATAACACATAGGCTACAATTTATGTGCCCATGGGCTTTAGAACTTTCACGGGGCTGCGAAAACGATGCCGGTAGCGATACTTCACACTAGGGGGAGAGGAGCCGGGGGCGGCGGGGGGAGGGCAGACGTCGTGACTGTTTGGTGTCCGTTTGGCGAATTTTCAAGGCACTAGCGATTTGTAAAACTTAGTACATGTACATTTAACTACCCGGGAATTAGGATTGGCTAAATAGAATTCAGTTCCGCTTACGCTAAGATGGGGCTGTCATACAAACTGCAATGCTATGCACGGCTCGGTTTTGCGGCGGCAGCGCTTACTTTTACTGAAGTACGGCTTGGTATTTCCTGCAACTTTAGGACTACTTGGCATCACGCTAAATCGCCGGAGGAGCGACCAACAGAATAAAATCCTTGAGAACCAATTACTCGATTTAGATGTGCATTGTATCTACGTCTAGCCTGATTCTACTAAAAACTTATAGATTACATAATATAACGCTTCATTACCAGAAGGGTAAGTAGTGAGTCTTAAAGTCTTATAACATGCGAACCACTTACCTGATTTATATGGGTATTTTATCAATGTATAGCATCTCTGGGAGCAGTCAGGTTCGAGATGGGTTACTGTTTTCGATGTTGAGGCTGGCTGTGGGTTGGAGTCCACGCAAAACATACCTACGTTACACGTTACTTACTAGGTAAGCAATGTAGCAGTGAAAGTGCAGAAAGGTTCTCGCGGCATTTTTTTTTTTTTAAATAGCCACCAAACGTCAACGAAGCTCTAAATGGGAATTATTGGATGTTTCTCATTAAATCATGCTATTTCGGCTCGAACGATCTTGATTAAATTTGGTACATGGATACATTGTCCTGGACCAGTTTGACCCTATTTTGGACCAGTCATGTGGGCTACTTTTTATCCATGAGATAATTTAGCCGACACTAACCCGAGCGGAGCCGGGTACCGCAGCTAGTATTACATGTAATCCTAACTACGAATAACGACATCCTTATTCGTCTCTTACGATATACACGAGAAAAAATCCAGCGAGTCCATCCGTATTATTTTTACGCGCCGGAACCCACAACAACAATATATCTAAATTATATTTAAAATTAGATAAAATGTATGTTTGACTTATCCACGTGTCGGTTACCTTCTATACATGTAGAATTTGCAATTGAGAAGTTATTTTAAATTGAACTAGTCTAGTCATCAGAATTATTTACTCAACAATTTTATCATATTCGTTTAAAATCGTAAATAGGTGCGGTGCACATACATTTTAATTTCATAAAAAAAAGAGTTACTTTATCCACAAAACGAATCTAGATTAACTTTTCTCCAGTCCCATCGCAAGTTTCCGCACGTCTCGCCTTTCCGCGTACATTTCGACTTGTTTCTCCACGTAAAAGCAACATGGCGGCGCGACTCGTACGATACCCACGACTACGTTCAATCTTACTAACGTCGTATGAATAATGCCAACCCAAGCGTCAAATAACGTTTAAGAATCCATCTGCCTTTATACGTTACTTGGAAAGCCTGCTAATAATTTACATTTCACATACATGTACATATTTTAAGTGTATTTAATTGGTAATTTCGGCCAACTCCAAAACGCACATTTGCAATGATGTATTTGTAAACTTAACAGCTAAATTATAAAACATTAAAAAGTTAATCCAAACAAATTATACAGCCAATGATATAGTTTCACTTTTAAAAAATATAACACAAAAATTATATCCACTAAATCGAATCTAATTCTAATCATTGTATGCAACTGATTGTGAGAGTGTGTGTGTGTAGATTGTGTATTTTATGTAAGGAAGGATGACACCAATTTATATTTCCTTGCCCATCATATCATGCAGCAGCCTGCTCTAGTTCATTTTCACTCAAGCTCTCACCTGCACGTTCTGCCAAGCCATGATCATCCTACGCGAATTTCAAGTATGGTGCGCCCTCCCCATTGCCGTACCGCTTTCGCGCACCGGTGCCATACATATCTCGCGACTAAAATCTACAATACCTCCGATAATTGGGCACACATTAAAAGCATGCACACATTCAAAAAAACAGTGGTGAGGTGGCTGTTAGACAAGGATATTGATGGATGCGAGGAAATACTTTCATACAAAATTCGATGATATCTTCCCAATTAATTCTGCAATGCACACAGCATTGCATAAATAAGATATTTAAATAAAATAAATAATAAAACAAAATTTCTTGGAGACCAAGTTTTAATAGTTAAATCACTATAATATAATAGTTATAATAGAGGTGCAGTCATTCAAGAAAATATTGTACTTATATAATAGTATAATAGTTACTTTATTTAATTATTTTTGTTTTGGATAGCTGACTTTTCTCTATTATTTTATTTTTTCAAGTGGTGGTGGGTTAGCAACATTTTTGTAACTTATATTGCAATAAGTATGTAGTATAAGTTTAGTTTAAGTCAAGTGCCGCTTACTATTAAAAAAAGAAGGACTAGCCGAGACACGGGCGACACCGCCCAGTTCGGCTATACTATATATGTATATTGAATATGTGTAAATTGTACAATTTAAAGGAAATAAATAAATAAATAAATAAATCACCACCACGCAACGCATTCCCGTAGGGATTACGTGCCAAGGATATTCCCTTTATGAGCACGGATGTATTGAACCATGGACATTTCTTATTGCGTCTTCGGCCATATTTTTATCGAATGCGATGGTACCAATACGGACGGGCTTAACCCTACCACCGAGTAGGGGAAGGGGACCTACAGTCTTACATTGGTTCTAAACCATTGCACAGCTCGCAAAAATATGTATTATAACTTTTTCTGGGGTAATTAATATAAAGTCGTTTTTTTTCCAAATTGCCTTGTTATCTTGAAGTCCATGACTACAAAAAGGTTGAGAAACCCTGGTCTAGGCTATATTACTAAGTATATTAAGAAGTATCTTACTTATTATAGGTTATTGTTTTTTTGGTAAATTTGTGTTTATATCCTTTCTTCAGTTATAATTACATTATCTTTCATTTTTTTTGTTTTTTTTCACATAATCGTGTGAATCCCGCGTGTGTAGCTTACCACAAGTCGGTAGCTGTTAGCTCGCCTCGCTAATTAGCTGCTACATAATCAAGTAAGGCCTAATTAGTTATTTGCTCCCAACCCTTAACTGGTTAACACACCTAACACGACCCCGAGATCTGCGAGATATGTCCTACTTGATGTGTGGTTACCCATATTATGTGAGATGATATTATAAGGCATTTAGTAGATTAATCAAGTGTAAAAAATCCTGGGCATCATTGAAAATTGTGCTACATATAAGGATGTATCCAAGAGTGTTTTCAGCATCAATATAGGTATTAAAATTGCGTTATGAAAGTGTATTTGCATAAAAATGTAAATTTATGTATTATATAATTATAAGTATAAATTTATGCGTATGGTAAAAAATAACGTTCATTTAAATCAAATATCTTACGAATGAAATTTCATTAATTTTCCTTCAAAGTCGTCCTATCAGGATATTCTCAGAAACATTAAACAGCCCAAAGTGTAGAAAGCAGACAGAGGGACCGATTCGAAATTATCAGTCTGTTCCGACCCATATAAAGTTGTTTGCACACATAACGCAAAAAATATTGCACTTTAAGCTACGAATTAATAATAAAAGTTTAATATAGTCATATTACTTGCAGCGAAAACAATTTCACAATTTCAGGATTATTGGTTTTGTTACAATTTATTTAAATACGATTTTTATTTAACAGCGCCATCTAACGGTGTAAAACTTCTAATCGGCAATTACAACGAAACCATTAAACCTGAAACTGTGAATATGTTTTCGCTGCAACTACTATGGCTATATTTAATATTGTTGACGAATTCGTGCCTTAAAGTGCAATACTTTTTCCGTTCTGTGTAAAAAAAACA
Organism: Incurvaria masculella; assembly: GCA_946894095.1. Lineage (NCBI taxonomy): Eukaryota > Metazoa > Arthropoda > Insecta > Lepidoptera > Incurvariidae > Incurvaria > Incurvaria masculella. The sequence continues at coordinate 11,614,893 of OX335660.1, read as the reverse complement.
TTGTATGGGTCGGAACATCCTTAAGCCAGGTGACTTTTGGTGAAGGTGAATTTTGAAGCCAGATTGATGTGCTGGACACACGTAACGATATTATAAAATAAATAAATGATACTGTCGAAATGGTGGAATTAACCCAAACGCTGTGACGAATATATTGCATACCAGTGCAATGATTGTAGTCTATGATATTTGCGAAGACAGGGTCTTACAGGCAGGTCCCACTTTGCATACTGAGAGAGGTGCGGTAGCGAGGTATTGCGTCACATCCTCCGTCATTGACAAATGATGAATGAGCTCGTCTGGTGTGCGGCCATCATCCCATCAGTACTGGGTGTAAAACACAACGTGTAATAAAATAAACATTTGTATAATCCATACTGTTCGATCTTTATCCATGGTATCCTATCCTGGCAACAAACGCGCGCGCAGGCGACCTATCAAAGCGTTGACGAATGGGTGTGTCATTGCCCCCAACAAACCGCGAGATTTCGTATTCAAGTCGTATGAATATAAGAGTCTTGTGCTGAACCCTGCTGCAACCCCAGGGGGCCCCCACGCCGACGGGAGAAGACATCAACAAAAGTAAGTCGCGAGTACGCAACATTCCTATGTATTGTCCTTTCTCCCAGAAGTTGGGGCATACCACGTCGGGGACGAAACACATACTGTTCTATTACATAAGTGCACTAATTCTTGAATTTCTATGATTGTTTATTTAAATACCTCTATAACATTTCATAAAAAAAAAGAAATTTGAAAAAAATACAGCAATGCAATTCAAACTAAAGGAATATTTTTTCCGATATATTTTTTAAAAAGAAGACTTTTTTATCTTGAGAGCTAGTTGTGGTTATGAGAGTCTTATGTGTACGTGCATTAGTTTAAATCTTGCTCCTACATAGTTATATAGCAGTTAATTATTGGATACTTACTTAATTTATTTGATAACATTAACAAATGAAAATTTAAAAAACATGAAAAAGAAAAAAACGAAGACACAAGGGTTAAGAGCCAAGGTAAAATACTTCGTCCAGCGGCGACACGTATGGCAGTGTTCCTATCACGCTTGCTGCATTGCCCCTCTGAATAGCAATGCTCAGTCTTTGTGTTAAATAACTTGCTGATATTTTGTCTCCTGTTAAGTCAATAATTTTCTTTCCGATTTCATAATTAAAGGATTTGGATCCAATAAAAATATTGGATTAATTATAGCGTGGCATTAAAAAAATATCTAAAAATTCTTCTTGACGTAGTGTATAAATCGGCGCTTAATGAATAGCTTCATTCAAATATTTGCATCAAGATTTAAACAAAGTAATAAAAATTAAAATTCTAATATAAAACGTTATATTAGGTTAGATTTTTTTCATTTAATAAAACTTGACATAATTCTCACATTGATGGTTGCTATTCCTTTTGTTCTTCGTTCTTTGTCTCAAACCATTGCTAGTTTGGTGGATTTATCTACGCAAGTATATTATGAAAATCATATGTACGAGATTTTTTTATTTATAAAGCAGATAATATTCTATACGATTCAGTTTATGACGTCTTTGTGTTTAAATAAATGAAACTAAAAATCTAATTTCATAATTTGGCACAGACGTGTAAATAATATAAAAAAAATCTTGTCCAACCGTATGATGCCTACCTAAATAGACTATATTAAAAAACTCACATTGAGAACGTATAATCAAAAAAATCTTTTTATGTCAAGATAAATTACATTTATATCAGATAAACCTTAACAATTAAGCCAACTTGGATGATAAGTATTTTGAAGACCGTACCCTTATCCTTCGAGCAAATGCTCGTTAGTCGAAGAGCATCTCATTCTGAGAAGCTTGTGTGGGGATATGGAGCGGATTTTCGCAACATTTTCATCAAGGAATTTAGGATAAGAAGTATGAAATAGGCGGTGGAAAGATAAGGATGACTCGTTTCTCGACAATATCATTATCTTCGCTAAGCAGCTGCCGGTTTTCTCGGGTATGTGCTTAGGATTAATGAACTATGAGCCTTATTTTCTATTTTCTACGTTATATTGTTTTCACATACTTTACCTTTTGAAATAATTACTTAAACACTGCCTCTGCGAAAAAGCGTTTGGGCTCCCTTGACTAATAGCGGTTGACATTGATGTTTTGACTTAACTTTTGAACAAAACATTTTACATAAACGTTTTTTAAAGTTCAAAGCATATTAAGTTAAATTTTGAAGCTTTGACCAAACATTATGAAGTTTTCACGTGAGTACAATTACTTTGAGAAGTTGTGACCCGGGGGCTCTTTACGACTACTTTACTTTATGACTTCTTTACTTTACATAAAATGTTTACCACCAATCTACAGAATTTTCCCTAAAAGGTTTTTTTATGTAAATGCACATGGTACCCGATGGATAAATCCGCACCCACTGACGTGATATTCATAGTCCAAGATAACACATTCCCGAAGGAACTAGATACCATGCCAAGACAGGCACAGGCCACGTTATGACCGCGCTCACATTGAACTGGATGGAAAACACGGACAATGTTCCATTTCCGTTCCAACCTTCTTAACCCTACTAAGGAAGGGGACCAAAAGTTATGCATGGATTCCGAACCATGGTGACAGCACAAAATCCTAATCCCGAAATCAAAACGAGAAACATAGTGGTGCATGAACAGGACGGGGATCGAACCTACGACCTCTCACGTGAGAAGCAAGGCCTCGCGCCTCTTAGTTACGAGCCTGCCAAAAGGCTGACTCAAAATCCAGTAGAAAAAAGCAGCAAACATCACCATAGAAGCGTATAGCAGCACCACAAAATATATGTTTTTTTTGCTATGCCGCTATTTACCAAAATTTACCAAAACTGCGGTGTTGCAATCTCTAACAAAGTACACGAATTTAAGCCATATCCAGCAAACCAAAAAAGAAACAAACAATTTTAAGACTTAACCGAAAAATAAAGGATGAAACGTTTTATTTGAGATACATTTTGATGCAGATACACCCACTCGAGTGGTGCTGGTATTTCGTATACCGTCGGCTCGATTCTGAATTCCATCATTGTTTTTTCTTAACAACTAGACACGAAATGCTAATACATACCAAAACCACCGTCATGAGGCATCAAACTATAAATACAATCATAAGCTCTCATAAATACTATCTCGTTTGAGACTGAATAGCTCGTTATATAACATTAACGGTTCATTGTTCTTTGTGGTTGTATCATTAAGATAATTTATGCATAATAAAAATGTGTGTTGATCTAAACCATCAAAATGACTGGAAAATACATAGTTTATATTGAGGACACATAAGGACCACTAAATATTGATTTCCGAAGGAATAGAAAATCGATGAGTTCTTACGGAAGTACGAACGGTTATAACCTAAAGTAATATTTATTATAATTTATGTATTTATTTATAAGGGAAATCAACAGTTTATATATATCAAATTTTCGTTTAATTTAAATCATATAGAACCATGCCACTAATAGTTTTCCACGTTTTATTCACTTATTTTGTTAGCACAGTTAAAATTCAGTAATTTATAGTAACGTATTTCTCATTACTATTAATGTATTACGGTAAGTATCTATCTCGATCTGTGTTAGTAATGTCAATTTGAAATTAATAGAAAAAAACGTTGGCTGACATAAATGTTTGTATAGCTCAGCGGTAGAGTAGTAGACATGTAATCCAAAAGTCGCAGGTTCAAAACCTTCTTAGGAAAAATGTTAGAACAAACATTTTTCTGATTATTATAATTATAAAATATGATACTTAATGTTTAAGGATATACAGTGTTATAAAAAAAAATTAACAAAAAAAATAACCGACTTCAAAGAAAAATCACTAAAAAGTAAAACATTATATCCATTTTTGCAGTTACGATTTTTGTTATTTTTTGAGTCGGCGTCAGCCGGGCACGCGCTGCGCCAATCAAGAGAACCTTGGCTACCTTGGCTGACACCGACTCAAAAAATAACTAAAATCGTAACTACAAAAATTGAAATTATTTTTTACTTTTTAGTGCTTTCTCTTCGAAGTCGGTTATTTTTTTTGTTATTTTTTTTTATTTGTTTATTTTTAGTGAATCTGAAAAACATTTACTAATTTGTACACGTCCTTTCCAATAAAAAAAGAAACACCGAAATCGGTTGGCGTTGTATTGATTTTGAAATTTAAGACTTATATCATTGTCAGAACTTAACCAAATTAAAATGGGACCACTTAGGAAGCACTAGCTATCATTTAAAAAAATAATCATCAAAATCGGTTCACCCAGGCAAAAGTTATGAGGTAACAAACATAAAAAAAATTAAAAAAAACATACAGACGAATTGATAACCTCCTCCTTTTTTGAAGTCGGTTAAAAAGGGCTTACTTCTTTCCGACGTTTTACGTCGACATTAAGTATTATGTCGAACAACAGTGAAAATCTAAATAAACGTATAAAATATGATTTCAATGTTCCAATGTAAATGACGTTGTATAACCTCAAAATGACTTACTTAATGATTGACAGTGTCGCTTTGAAGCTAAGATAAATATAAAGCTTAGATTTTCAAACAGCGACTAGCATTATCGATATATCAAGACTCGTCATAACAGTGTTTGGTCCTTTCGTTGTCTATCTGTATTTTTTATTTTGTCCAAAGGTCCTTCTTCCTGTTGATTTGATAAGTTTAAAATAAATATAAATTCAGCTCAGTTTATGAAGTAGAAATTAAGCAAGTTGATTTTCATACCAAGAAATAAATCATAAAATGTGCGGACATAGATATTCGTGGTCTGATATTAGATACCGAATATCAACTAAATTGAAACAACGGTTTACAAACGATTAACAAACTACATATGTATGGGGAAAAAAGCTTACGGGTTATTCTATTTCTTTTCTCGAAACAATATCCAATCTCAACTAAAGATTCAATAATGGCCTCCATTTACCTTCGATACTTCCTGTTATCAGGGATCTATACGATTAAGTAGATTGTCTTCGGTTTCTTTTTCCCAAGCGACCACCCAGGGGTCGTACACAAATTACGTACTTACTGCAATTTGGACGAGGAAGGGAGTCCTGAATAGTGTGGACTATTACGGGGGGGACTATTTCAGGTTTCGCCAGAAATAGCAAACGGTCGAGTTGTTAGCAAAGAGGACGCTGATTTAGATGTTACAGAAGATGTGACCACCACTGAACCGATTCAGATTCTGATTACAATTTGCGTTTACATAAAAAGTTAAGCCGAAATCGGTCCATTGCCCACACTTTATTGTTTGATTATGATTACTATTTGCCATGACGTAAAAAGTAAAGCCGATGCCGTTAATTGCCCAAACTTTATTGTATATTAAAATTTAAATGGCTTCCTACAAGAGAATTACGTTTTGTTTCACAAAATTCTCAATTCCCAATGAAATAAGATGTGTGGGAGAGAAATTGTAGAATTTTCCGACGACGGAATTTGCGCATGGCCCCTACTTATTTGCATAAGCTAATTTCACTGGATGTTATTATTCCAACGGCATCTTGTCAAATTACGGGCCCAGAAAATTGCTGTTTTCTAAGCCCAAGGATTAATTAAATTTCCATTCATTATTCCATGTTTTCTCATTCCTTAAAAAACACGCTTATTCGAAGTGCGCTTAATTGGATTGACTGTTGAGATCGTTCCGGTACGGATTTCATAATTGGCTAAAATCATAACGATTCATAATATAAATGCAAGGTGTTCACAACTGAACTTTATTTCCTTACCTCTGTGGTTCATTGTACGACAATACCTTCGCTCTATTTTTTTTTGCCAAAATTGTCTTTGACAGGAAAGATTTTTGGCATCTCAGGGCATTTCAATAAATATTTATTTGTAATAAACGCACAAGCAGACGTATCATTCTACCAATATCAGGACCATTCTTTAAAAGCACACATTGAACTGAGCCCCTATTCCAGTCGACTGGCGTTTTCAAATGTATTAAGAAATTGAAGAGCGCGCGCAGTGGGCGTTAAGCAAACTAACATTTGCGAGTCCGAATTTAATTTTACAGCTTATTCTCCGTCACGGTAAGTACGTTGACGTTGCCGTTTACGCCGACTTCGCGTTTTCATACAAATAGGAAGACCGAGTATGACTTTGACAGCTTGAAAAAGTAAAACCACAGAATATCTAGTAAAAACTTATATGCGACGTTTTTACGTAACTTCGAAGTTCCGTAAACGCCAGTTTAGGTGAGAATTCGGACTGACCACCCCGGTAGGAAAGCACGGATATTTTTTCCATACTGTTTCGATCATCTTTTCATCTAGCGCGTTGGTACTGACCCGGGCCGGCTTAATACTACCATCTAGTAGGGGAAGCGGGTTTTTACATAGATTCCGAACAAATGGAACAGCTCGCATTCGTAGCGAAATGCAATTCAGAAAGAGAAAGAAATTGGCATGACTGGGGCGGGGATTTAGACCCAGACTTATGGCATGGACGGCAAGTGCACCCACCCCCGAGCTACGAGACGTTTCTTAAGACATACACGGGAAGCAAAACAATACATCAAATTATTTTTCCATTATAGAAATGAAACCTTTCGCGGATTAGAGTTTTTTTAAACATTGTAAGAACTTTTGATCCATCACTTCCAAACAGTTGAGGCCTTAGGCGTGAGAACATGCTGCTGCCTCACCAAAGTCGTCCAAAGTCTTAACCAAACATAAATTGGCTTAGACGAGTTTTGGCAAATTTCCAAGTCGATTACTCACGTTTTTATTAAAGTTAGTAAACACTTAAAGAGAGCAGAGAAATTTAGATGGAACGGAAAATATTTAGGAAATAAATAAAGGAATATTCTACGTTTATTCAAACTTGTGAGAGTAAAGTTTCGTTTCAAAATCGTTGTTGATGATATTTTTTTCTATAACTAAACGAGAAAATAATGAAGTTTTCGAAAGAAAAAAACATACTCAATGTTTTTTTCCTCAATCCGTTTTAGAAAGTTGGTTTTCGTGGTCAAATTGTTCAGACCGAAATTCTTACCCTGGGCAGCTTTCAGGGGTCCGTACCCAAAGGGTGTCAACGGAACCATATTACTTAGTCTCCGCTGTCCGTCCGTCCATCTTTCAGCGGGATGTATCTCATGAACCGTAAAAGGTAGACAGGTGATTTTTTCAAATAGTCTGTATTTCTATTGCCGCTATCACAACATATAGTAAAATTAAAGACCGCCAAGAAACGTAATTTTTTTGTGCTAGATCTTGTCGATGTTACGGAACCCTTCGTATGCGAGTCCGACTCGCACTTGGCTTTCAATACTTGTTGACAGGTCTTACTTTTTCTTTTTTAGTTGGTTTTATGAATTTATAACAAGCACGCACACTGCTATGGTGATTTGAGGCTCTACCAATATACAGATTGATAGAGATATATGTACATTAATTTGGTCCTTACTCTACTATATGCCTCGCAAATTGAGGTGGACATTAGTTAACCGCTGTGATCACATAGCCGGTTTTAGGGAGACAGCAATGTAAATTATGAGGTGAGGGGACAATATATTTTTCTTGGCTTACCAACTTATCTCGGACTACATATTATCGGTTAAACACTTAAAAAAGTTAATGACAATTAAAATTAATAAGGATACCAAACCTTAAACGGATTAAATGGAATTATGACGACAATTAACATAAAGTAGTTCATAAGTAATATCAAAATAAATTAGGGTTTTAACCAAACTTTCACCTGCATCATATACGATGGCTCAATTTTTAAAAACCTAAATAAAATACTTAGTATGTATATTTCCTTATACATTAATTTTTAGGACAATTATAGCTAGATATGAATTAAGATCTCAGAAATTTAAATATAGAGGTACTTTGATTATCGAGTTAAGTAATTGATTGATGTAAAAAGGTTTTCATTGAAAATACTTAGATACATTATAAAAATAATAATAATGTTCAATACTATCTTTCTAAGTAATTAGTTTATTCTCACTAATTTAGCGATAATTCCCAGAATCACCATTTACGTACTAATGAAAAAAGCACTTGTCCGAAAGTGTTAAGGAGAATTTAGACCACAAATATAGTTTTATCGATTTTGAAATTGGTCTTAAAATTAAGAAAAACTTAACTAGCGTTATTCCGCTATATGCACTATATCTATATTACACAAGTAGTTTCAACAAAAACTGATTCCTTATGAGCTCTCAAATGTATTAAATAGATTACATTTATTTGAAAAATACATACTGGGTTCGATAGATTCCTTTCAACAGCTAATTTGCAACAAATTTGTCCCAATAAACTGGGGGTCTATTCCCGGGTGGCACCAACAAAGATAAAACGCACAATCGTTCTCATATACAGGGGTCTGAAACTATAACTATGAGAAATAGCGAGAAACACCCAAAGTAGTCGTTGGTCGATTTAGATAGAAATAAAAAGTGCATTATCATATTAAAAAAAATATATGATTTGCCAGGAATCGAACCATTGATTTAGACAAAAAATACGAAACCTGTATTATTCCACGAGTCAGTAGTGTCGCTTATAAGTAACAGATTCTGAGAAGGCATGACAAACAGTCTTTTAATGTTCTTACATTAGTTAACTGAGCCCTTTTCTTTAGTTTGTACCTTCTCAGAATTTGTTCCTTATAAGCGACTCTATTGGATGGTGTAATAACACAGGCTGTGTTATTTTACTCGTAATCAACCGGTTCCATTTATTTTTACTGATATTTTTTCTTAAAATCGAATAATGTCGTTGTAGTTTTTATTAAAATCGGCCCCATTTATAATTGTTTCGCTCCCCAGTTCTATTTTTCCCAATTTTGTTCCCAATTTCTAATTGTTTCGTTCCCCATTTTTAATTGTTTCGTTACCCATTTATAGTGGGTAGCGTATGTACTTTATGTATGATAATAAAACTAAATTGACGATTTTTTTAAATCAGTTCTGTATGTATGTATGTATGTATGTTCCTCCATAACTCTTAAACCGATCATCCGAATTCGATGAAACTTAATACACGTTTATTTGATTACATGGGACACAGGATAGGCTATATATTATATATTTCAGTTCCGCTTACGCTAAGATGTAGCTGTCATACAAACCGAAATGCCCCGAGGCGGCGGCTTGAGGGGGTAATCGCTATCTGCCTTACCAGCATTTTGGTGGGTTACTTTTTATCCAGGAAATAATTAAAACCAAAATCAGTCCAACACGACATTGACCCGAGCGGAGCCGGGTACCGCAGCTGGTTTGTAATAAATCATTCAAATTGAAAAATCGATGTTTTTAAGGCACCCTAAAATTAAGCCTTTGCTCTAGTATCCTAAAAATAGTCTTTCACTATATATAACCCAGACATTGCCTCGCGTTTTCACGTATACCCTTAAACACGCCCTCGATTTTCAATTTCGTCCACTTTCCTTTGGCTCCTTAAAGTAGGGTACAAATAATGGCGTATCGTTTACTCTTGTAAATAGCCGTTGCCTTTTCCAGACGCGATGCCCGCTGCCACCACAAAGGAATCCGGTCCGATAGGTCTGTTGTCTGCACGGTCGAGTAAACCCATGGTCGCTGGCGCGCCATTCCGTGTTGGCTGAAAGGAAAAACTACTTCAAATGTCAGGGCTTTTGCGCTATAACTTCTTGGTGACCTGACGATATGGTATGATTCTGGAAATTTTACATATGATCTTTATATTGTTTACCTTTGCGTCGAAAGTAACGGCCAGTATTGTTAATTGATTAAACTAGCTGCAGTACCCGGCTCCGTTAGGATGAGATGGATAACATTTTTATAAATTAAAAGTAGGTTATCTTTCGAGCGGGAACAAACCGTACATATTGACATAATGCCATTCAAAACTGCTCGGTCATTTCGGAGATTAGCGTGTACGAACATAGTGGCAAGTGATTTTAAGAAAAAATATTTGCAATTATATTCTTTAGATTGTGCAGTTGTTCCTTATCATTAAGTAATGAGAAGATGGTCCACTTTACTACAACACCTAGGCCTAGCTTTAATTATTCAGCGCGAATATATATGAAACTTTACGATTTCAAGAGGCATGTAAGTAATAGCGTTTGTCATTTTTTACTATCATCCGATTATAGGATTCCAAGAAACATCCTATGCATGCATGTCTATTTAACAGAACATTCCTTCACCATATTATACACATGTAATGGCGCGAAGTTCACTAGTTAGATCGACAAAGTGCTTAAGGTTCATTTCTGTAACCTTCGAAATCTCTACAATTACAAATTAATATTTTCTTTGATCACCAAATATAAATATAATTATCTGACTGTCGTAGGATATAACTTCAGTCATCAGTGTCCTTATATTTATTTTTCATATCTGAATATTTACTTGACAGGACGTAGTTTTTTTTTTTATGTGACTGGACATGGATGGCTAATACCATAAGTTCTGTCATGGTATTAGCCCAACACACCACATGGGAACTAGGTGCCATGCCAGGACCTTCCTTATATTGCACGGCTACATTGAACTGGATGGAAAACACGGACAATATTCATTGCCGCTTCGACCATCGTTCATCCAATGCGATGGTACCAACCCGGGCGGGATAAACCCTACCACCTAGTAAGTAAGGAAGGAAGGAAGTTCCTATATAATATCGTAGATGGCGATAATAAACCTTCAATATAATAATTGAAATAATAATAAAATAACGAAATAAACAAATTCTTACAATTAATTTCCTTTCTTTAAATCTTATGGTTACGATTGTAACATCTTCTTTCTTTTTTATGCAACCTGACATGGTTGGGTAATATCACACAAGTATACCGTTATGAGATTAGCCCATCACATCATATTCCCTAAGGAATTAGGAGCCATGCCAGGACCTTCCCTTTTAGAGCACAGTTACATTGAACTGGATGTAAAACAAGGAAAATGTTTTATTCAAATTTCAACCATGGTTTCATCCAATGCGCTGGTACATTGGACGACAACACTTCTTACATTAAAGAAAAAAAGATCGGCAACTTTGGAAACAAACATTCATTCTTAATAAACGCAAAGAAGTAATGACTTATAAAATGATCCTCTTATCTGGCAACGGATGCCCAGCGTCCGCTGTCCCTTGAGAGTTCATTCCAAAATTTTAGCTTTAATTTTATAGAGGCAAATATGACATACTTTAATGTTTGTTAATTTTACTGGTCATAACTATATTTTCCAAGTTAAAACAACCAGACTATACTGGCTGTTTTAAGCTAATTTAAGAGGCGTATCGATTTTTGACGGAGTTATTGGGTAAATTGATGGATATGTTCATAACTTTTCCATTAAACTTCGATCTGGACAGTTGGGGATTCCTCAAGGTTCCGTGATTAGCTTGGTTCGCTTCCGCCGCGTCACCGCCGCAATATTTATTACACCCATGTTCGGGTAGTGATAGCAAAACGCATGCGTATCCATTTTAATTAAAATTTTATTTAAAAAAGTAATACTTGTATTAATTGTATTCCATTAATTTGACGTTTACTAGCAATATCAGTATTTCGAAATAATGAAATTACATTTTGTAAATGAGCATAAAATTTGTCTGATATTCATCTGGAGCGGGTTACGAACCTACGTCCTTGAAAACGTCCTTTCTTCTTTATCTTAAAGTGGTGTGTCTCAAGTATGCAAACTTATGTGAAGTGAAAAAAGAGTTGATGATGTGTGTAGATTTTACTTAAGGGGGGCTCAAAAGTAATCCATTAAAATATAAAAAAAATACAGTTCCATAAAGTTTTATGTCTATATTTTTTTTAATTCTAAGTGCTATATAATACTAGAGCTCTTACTTTTCTATTAATTTTTTTATATATAAAGCCGCAAGAAAATATTTTTTCCGACCATTACATTTATCAAACTCTACTTAAGAGTTTGTTTTATAACGAGGCCATATTTTTTTTGCATTTACTTTCTTTGGTCTGATTCTTGATATAAATCACCTAAATGTATTTCTTTCATAAAAAATGTGTTGAATTAAAAACCAGTAAAATGCTACAGATTGCGTCCCATAATTGAAATTATTTTAAAAATCATATTTTCTATCGAACACAACTTAGTTAGGGACCAGTCGTTGCTAGTCAATTAATTCCACATGCTGACCCTACAATGTGTCACGTGATACTAGGATGCTTTTAGCGTTCCCGAAGCGGACAAAGAGCGATGAGCCGGCACTTTTGGAGGCATCTTGGTGCCTTCCGCTCCGAGACACACCTCACATAGAGGGAGTATCTTTATTATATGTGGCACAATTCATGCGATCATTCAATTCTTAGGAGTCGTATTTTCTACTGGAAGTGGGTGGCTAGTATCACATCTACCGTCATGAAGGAATTTGGTATCATGGACAATTTGATATTGCCGATTCATCGACCATATTTCCATCCGATGCGATGGCACCGACTCGGATGGGCTTAACCTTAACAATTAGTAGGGAAAAACAGAATCATTTAAGTAGGTGTGGTTTAATTATATTTATTGTTGGCAGGAAATCATCGGAGTATATCCATTCTAATTTTCAAGCCTAAACCACTGAACCAATTTTGATGAATGTATGTTAAGAGATAGTCTAAAGTTGGAGAACGACATATGTAGGCTACTTTTTCTGGCGAAAATTAAACTCGAAGGGGGTAAAATATCGTACACTTGCCCTTGAAGCAATATTTACGATTTGTACATTTTTTATATCACTGGACATGGATGGCTAATATCATTCCTATAGTTATTATCATACCTTTTAATGCATTACTACCTTAAAATGGATAGAAAACACGGATAATTTACATTGCCGCTTCGGCCATCGTTCATTCAATGCTATGGTATCTGGCAAGGATGCATTCATGCAAGAAAGAAAATAAGAAATATAACGACTACATACATATGTAATTAAGTTTACATATTGTTAAATTATACTTATAGAATAGTTATTAAAAATACAGTAAAATACTTTTATTTTAAGTTTGTTTAACGAAAATATTTGAAACATCTAGGAGCGGAATCATCTCAATTAATATTATACGTATTTTTTGTAATGTGCTGTATATGGTCGGTGATTATGGTCGAAGATCTCACTCCAAATTGGCGATAACGGAACTTCGAAGTTACGTAAAAACGTCACACCCATAGAAGTTTCACTACTTATTCTGTGGTTATACTTCTTCACTCTGTCAAAATCAAACTCGGACTACCGATTTGTATGAAAACGTGGAGTCGGCGTAGACGGCAAAGTGAACGTATTTATTTATGGCAACGATACGTAAGCTGTCAAATCAAACTTGGACTCGCAAATGTGAGTGTTAACGCCCACTGCACTCTCTTTCATTATCCATACATTTGAAAACGCCGCTCGATCGTTTTGGCGTAAACTCCAATGTAGGTAACACGTCGGACTGGGTGTCTGAAATATTATAGGTTGGGGAAAAAGTTTCTTCGAATTTTTTAAGAAAATTCAAAACATTGTTTAATATGGTTTATTTACATTTTACTAAAGTATGTAGGTACCATTTTGTTCGATAACTTTTTGCCATCTTGTAGGTAGGGACATGATCCCATTGCTATAGAAATATTGGGACTTCTGATCAATATACCGCGACAAGTGGTTTTGGCAGTCCTCTCGTGATGTTAACCTGACACTGCCTAAAGAATTCTGAAGAGACCTAAACAGGTGGAAATCTGAAGGTGCAAGGTCAGAACTATACGGCGGATGCATTAACACCTCCCAGCCAAACTCTCTTAGTTTTTGCTGAGTGGCTAAAGATGTGTGAGGTCTAGCGTTATCATGATGAAAAACCACACCCCTTCTGTTGATTAATTCCGGCCGCTTTCTCTCAACTTCTTGCTTTAATCTCATCAGTTGTTCGCAGTAGAGTTCAGAATCGATGGTCCTGCCTGGTGGTAACAGCTCATAATGAATAATGCCCTTCCAATCCCACCACACACACAGCATCACCTTGTTGCGAGTTAACCCGGGTTTCGCCACAGTCTGTGAAGCTTGACCGGCCTTTGACCACGACCTTTTTCGCACGTTCTTGTCGTACGTGATCCACTTTTCATCACCAGTTATCAGCTTCTTCAAAAATGGTTCGGTTTCAATACGTCGTAATAAAGAATCACAAATGAGTACACGGTTCATTAGGTTTCTTTCAGTGAGCTCGTGAGGTACCCAAATATCGAGCTTTTTTGTGTACCCAGTTTTTTTCAAATGCGCCAAAACTGTTTTGTGGTCAATTCCTAGTTCTTCAGCTACGTCGTAACTACTGATATGCCGATCTTGCTCCACTTTTTCAAAAATGGCATCCATTTTATCCGTAATAGGGCGACCAGAGCGACGTGCATCTTTGACATCAAAATTTCCGGATTGAAAACGCTTAAACCAAATTTGTGCTACTCTCACAGACACTGCACTAGGTCCATAAACATCGCAAATTTTTTTCGCGGCTTGCGTTGCATTTTTACCTTTTTTGTAGTAAAATTTTAAAATGTATCGAATTTCTTCATTAGATTCACTCATTTTGACAGTACGAAAAACAAATGAGAATCACACATTTTCCTAATTTGAATTTGGAATTATGTTCTTTAAAATTTAAACTTTCAGTGATACCAAAACCAGCCAGATACAAATAGTATAGCCAAAGAGATTTTATTACAAGTTCATACATACTATAATGCGAAAAGACTTTTTCCCCGACCTATATTATATCGTTTCAGTCACGTTTCTCAGAATTAATTTCCTTATCCCGACGTCTGTGCGGTAAACACTCGAAACCGCGAGTTTTGTCTTATAGCGAGATTTTCAAAATATTTCTGAACGCTTTGAGAACGCCTTTTCGGGGAAGCCAGCGAATATCTCTCTCCGAGGGTTCTCGGATTAGCTACAAAGTATTATTGTCTGCGTGCTTCTAATTCCTCTCATGGGAGAAGTTGGGTGGGCTCGGTAACTTTAAGAAAACTGCAATTAAGACGAGCGAGGGATCTCACATGTAATTACCAACATTCTCAAACTGATCTGGTATTTTTCCAATATTCGCATCCGCGCCGAGAGTCACTCATAATTCAAAGAGCACGAGTCACACATACTAGGTATATCATCAAAAAATTATATATACGTCGTTACTTATAATAAAGTTTAGGGATAATAAGGGATATATTATTATCCCTAAACTTCAAAATCATTATTATAAATGAGTAAGCCTAGTTTTCACCAAGTGCTGATTTATTTTAATCGACACTTAAAGGGATTTTGTTACTAAAGTGCTAAATATCTTGTACTGGTATTGATTGCAAGCTGCTAACAAAAGCCCTTAGTATGTGGCGATTGAGGTAATCGACAGTAGGTGAAAAAGGCCCTAAGTGACATAGTTAGTTTTCCCTCATTTCACGCAGCATGAAAAAAACGGATCGATCACATTTTTCGCTAGGTGATAGGGGGATAGCCCCGGATTTGTTTTATTTTCCACTCGGGTACCGCAGCAATTCTTAGCCTGGCTTTCACCAGGTGCTGATTTATTTTAATACACACTTAAGGGCCTTTTTTTTACTAAAATGCAGATTATCTTGTAACTGGTATTGATTGAAAGCTGCTAAGAAAGGCTCTTAATATGTGGCGATTAAGCTATTCAGCAGTAGGTAAATAAAGCCCTTAATCTATAAAAATGACGTGTCACTATGTTCGTGCACGCTAATCAGCAAAACGACCCAACCAAATTCATTGAAATTATGTAAATTTGTACGCGGAACGCCTCTGGAAAGATAGGCTACTTTTTATCCATAAACAAATGTTGTTTTTGGTGTTGTACCGAGCGGAGCCGGGTATTGCAGTTAGTGTAACATATTTATGCATAGTCGACCTTGAATTAACAACTCATAAAGCTGTGAAAATAAATATGTTTTAAGTATAGTGGACTCGAACCAAGAAAATATTTAGAGGACACACTGTTTTCCGCCATCTGCTCTATATGTATAGCCATAACTGAGAATTCTCCTACAGTCCCTTCATCCGTAATCAATACATTCTAACAATACAATGTTCAACCCGTGGTTCAACCCACTGCGTTGTGGCAAAGATTAAACAAAATAGAATAGTAATAGATAGCTGGCTATTCATCGTAACATTGTAAATTTATGAATACTGTTATTTTGGTGTAACCATCTCAAACCTAATAAAATTATTATTTTTATACAACTTCCATTTCTCATACTCAAACAATGAGTATTTATATAAAAAACAGCTAAATGTGTGAAATTACTTTTATAGCAGAAATTCTTTCTGCTCACACTTATATTATACTTAGTGTCATGCTTTTCTTGGTGATATTTGAAACAAGGAAATAAATTAGGGATGAAACCACTTTATATAAATTACTCTTACTTAATATGTGGGTTTACATGTACCTATGATTATGTATAGCGTAAAACGAACATCATCTACAGTTCTACACAGTTGAAATCCCTCCATTTTTATACGTGGCTGGGTAATGGTAAATGGTACACTCACCGACTGGTTCGCCATCTGTAGGGGTATGAAACAGAAATGTGTGATGTCACCTTGGTTATTCAATATATTCATAGAGAGATGTCTGACAATTGAGAGACAGGAATTGGGGATTACGACTGGATGACGTACTTATCAGATATCATTTTATGCTGACGATGCTGTCCTGGTGGCTTCTACGGCGGAGGAATTGCAGCTGATGGTATCTTCCATGAATGTTGCGTACAAGTACGGAAGAGACGAGCAAAACTGTAGTTGGCATATAGCGGCAGTGTGGCCATGTTTCAGTGAAAAAATACTTACAGTATCGCCAACCAGTCAGCTGACGTATTCGGGATGCGCAACATCGAATGTTCGTTGCACAAAATGGCGTCTTTTGCATTTATCACCTGTCTATAGAGCTCGAGAACAAAGGAGTGAGCGAATTATTATAAAATGTGGTTCAATTTACGCTTTCATGTAAGTGAATGCAACAGCTGTTGTTACACCCTTAAGCTTAAAAGGAAAGAAATTTAACCGGTTATTCCTACGCTCATAAAACGCCGTTTGGTCGTCAGTTGAAACATTTGTACGAAACGATACTGGCCTAGGAACGTACGCGGCACCATTAAAAGTTTTAATGGCGCCCACTTTACAGCTTTTTTACACAAATGTTGCCACTAGCTACTGTCGTCCGACTACAAAGTATTTTCTACGTTGGACTACTTTTCTATTGGCTTATATTTTCGCTAGCTGTCAATACTCGTTCTCATAGCTGGACTGAATGAGGATGGAAAAATAAAATGTAACCATTACCTTATGTTAGGGTTTCGTTCCGTACCCAAAGGGTGCCAAACGGAACCCCATTACTAATCCTCCGCTGTCCGTCCGTCCGTCCGCTCTTAATCGATATTTTTTTAACGAAATATAGATGGCCCTGTTGCCATATGTTGCAATATAATTTATTTTAATACGTATTATATCAAGCTGATTTTACTAATTTAAATTCTGCGGAATCCTTACATCTTGAACATTCCGTGAAACATAATATTATTGCCAAAACCAGACTTACAATGAAAAGACGGATAGAGTCAACAGACAGGTGAGACCAAAATGTTTCATGTACCCAATTGGTCAAATAACCATGAATAAATACGCATCGCATGGTGAAAATATTTCGAAACAGTTTTTTAACTCAAACAATTTACTGTATTTTTTTTAATAAGTATTGTTTTTGCAACAACCTCACGTAGCGGCTGTCACATTCAGTGGCCAGTGGCTTTGGGTGTAAGTAAATATTTCTAATTCTAGTACCTTTCGAGGCAAAATGGTAGCTCCACTTTGACGGTGAAATGGTTGAGCAATGTTTCTGATTAGAATTACTTATTTATAATACATACATTTAAATGTAGGTACGGCTACGGGCCGCTTAAATTGTTTTATCGACGAAACTGACAAAACCACTTATTATTTGTACCTAACTGTCCCCTTCTTGGGGGATTCATTGTTTCTGAGTTAGGTCCCGCCCACCCATAACGTTCCATCCGAAGAAGTCCGTTAAGAAGCTTTGCCTCAAAATTGATCGTTCCAGAATATTGTCTTAAATAGCACGAAACATTATTCCCCCAAAGTTAAATGAACCGAATTATGAAAATTAAAAGCTTGGGGCGAGGGCGCTATTTTTCACTTTTACTAAGCAAAACAGACAATTCAAGATAAAGTGGTGGTAATAATAGCCTGAACAGTATTAAAATGTAATTGGAATGCATTAATTTTTTTCAGGTTCTCGTGTTGTATCTACTAAAACCGGCCAAGTGCGAGTCGGACTCGCACACGAAGGGTTCCGTACCATCGTAAAAAATAAAACAAAAAATTCACGTTATTTGTATGGGAGCCCCCTTTAATTTTTTAATCTTACCTATTTGTTGTTATAGCAGCAAAATAAATACACACTCTGTGAAAATTTCAGCTGTCTACCTGCTACGGTTACTGAGATACAGCCCTGTGACAGACGGACGGACGGACGGACGGACGGACGGACGGACGGTAATAGGGTTCTGTTTTCACCCTTTGGGTACGGAACCCTAAAAACAACAATCATTGTTATTAATATTATTTCTGCCTACAGAATGAATATCATAAATAAATAAGAGAAACAGCTAATCTGGCTGTCTGTAGCTGCACACCCCCTCTTGTGTCCCGCGCCGCCGTCTCTATGCGGATCGGATGGCGCGAGCCGCGCCCCTGGAGCTGCAATGGGGTGCAGGGAGTGCAGGATCGGGAATCAGAACCCGATCCTGAAACACAACATAAAAGTAGTAAACGCAGTAACATTTCCGCATTATCCGTTTTTAAATTGTAATCAGAAATTTAAAAAAAAATTTGTCAATTATTACATTCGGCAAATACATGTTTCATTCACGCGAAATTAGTCTTATTCTCGATGTTTAAAGAAAATAAACTCCTAATATTGAAGACATTACTAATCTTGATTTATTAATAAAAAAAAATGCATTCAAAATAATCCACTTCGAACTGTAAAGTCAATCTGTTTATTTCACCTAATTCCAACGGCCGATTCTTTACAGCTCCACTTGTCTAGTTCTCTTAGGGCCGAGTGCACGAAAGGACAAAAAATCAAAATCAGCGTCAAAGTATGATCAAACATGTCACTTTGTGTGGACAGTATGGAAGGAACTCTGTGCGGATCACTCAAAGTGACGTGTTTGAACATTGATTAACTCAGCTGTCTCTTCGTGCAACCGGGGCTTATTCAATGATATCTTTGATTAAAGTAACCACCTTAAAAAAATGCAACGGAATACGTGTAAACAATTGTTTTCTGTTCAGGCATTCTGCCCAATAAAGGTGGTGTGTTAAATGTATTTTACCGACAAATATAATTTTCGTAAATATACTTTTTCGTACTACGCAAGTACGTCTACAAATCATTAAATGTTAAATTTTGTGTGAATCCGGGGTAATCTCATAATGCTTACCCTCGAAAGTTTTATCTATTAGCGAACTTAGGCCTTAGGTGGCAAAATTGGTAGACGCAATACCCGCGAATGGTTTGCTTTGCTGGTCCGGGTTTAGCCTTGCAGTATATAAAAAAAAATTGTTTGCTGGGATCTTCTTCTCATACAACGTGTCTTTGCTTCACGGTCGAACATACATACATATATGCCATAATTCTTCAATATAATTATGTAAGGATGCACACAAGTATAAAATTAATATGATATTTCTGCTACCTTTCAACTTCTCGTCTTTACAACTCTATCAAAAGTGACGATATATATTAATAAAATACATTTTGAAAACGACGGAGTCTCGCCTCGCCAGTCCGTTGGTGACCTTTGCAAACTCCATTAACTATGAAGAGAGTTTGGCGCCATTAAGTGTCCCGCTAGACCGTGAATAAATTCGACATTTCGGAATATTTTCTCGTTTGAACTGAGAATGTTAATTTAACTAAAGGTATAATAAAGTACTCAATTGATTTAACAGATTATTTCAAATAACTAAAGTATTATTTCATACTTGCGTAAGTTTTTGCGATATACCATGTAAGTTGCAAAGCGAGAAATTCTACTGAATGAAAACGTGACTGTGATGTATCTTTCATTCCAAATTTAAATATCAAAGGGCAATGAATGCGTTCCAAATGTTATATATTGTACATCATTTGAATATGCATCACTCAGAGGCAGATAAAATGTAAAACATCCATTTTAACATCAAAGGTGAGGCACATTAGCTGGCTCCAGCCCAGGAGTTATCCAGGTATTTGTTGTATATGTTACAGGAATAAATTCAAAGCCGTGATATAATTCTCACTAGGGTGAATGACTCGTTTTGGATTAAAACTGAGTGTATTGTAAATGAATCATGACAACAGTTCAGACGCCGTCGCTTCCATTCACCATGAAACATATAATGATTTTACTTCCTCGCTTCAATACATTAAAAATATACGGTTTTTATAAAACGTCGCTTCGCAGAGACGGTATTTTTGAAAGCAAGTAATATTAAATTCAAAGAAAGCCCTGTTGCTTTGGGGCCGATGGAACTGTGTGGGTTCCTTTCTCTTTTTTTATTTAACTGCACATGTTTGGCTAATACCGCATCCAGCATCATGATATTGGACCAAAAGCACCGCATTTCCGAAGGAATTAGGTACCATGCCAGAACTTTCCTTTAAGAGCACGGTTACATTGAATTGGGCTGGAAATACGGACACTTATCATTGCCGTTTTGACCATCTTTTCTTTCAATGCGATGAGATTAACCCTACCACCTAGTAGAAGAAGGGGGTACATAGTTTTACATGGATTCCGAACCTTGGAACAGATCGCATAAACCACGAAAAAAAATGGTTCAAGAACGGGTCTGAGATTTTAACCCAGACCTCTCGTGTACAAGGCAAGTCCCTGCGCCATTAAGCTTTATGTAAGTTTTCTGTAATTCCTTAGGGCTTCATTTCAATATTTATATCCCAAGACCTCAAAACGTTTTCAAAGTCTGAGCGCTGTGCTTAGGCCTCGAAACCCACACCGTTATAACTTCTCTGTCCATTTTGATTATTGCAGGAATCAGATCCTGGATAATAATTTAAGTCAAGATTGTATGTAGTTAATGCGACCTAAATGTAAAGCGTTATATATCATTTTTAATAAAAACATATTTAATGTTTTATTGTTACGTTTGTTCAAACATACGATAAAGCCATAACGTGCCACTAAATTACAATATAATGTTATAAATTAATCCTTGTAGTCTGGATTTTATGTATTTAGTTTAATTGTTAATTTTCAATCGAATTCAGTTTTTGCTGTATTATATTGGTTGTTCAAGTAGCCACAGCTTCCAAGATCACTGCACAAGGCAAATTCATAACAAACCATAAATGTTCACAATTATGTTAGAAGCACCTCAGAGAAATATCAGATTACTTCTAATCGTATGAAACTATAATGCCACTTTGGAGTTGTTGTCTTACCTAGTGATTTCCTTAGCATAACTTTGTTAGACAACAAAACTATTTAAACGTTTTCAAAGTCTGAGTGCTGTGCTTAGACCTCGAAACCCACACCGTTATAAACTTTTCCAACTAAAAGATCAACTCGAAGTAGCAAAATCTAACTAAAACTCCACTAAAAGGCCTTAACCGCAGTAGCGGCTAAAGCTTCAACTTTTCTCTCGGGGCTTCATAACGCTTCAGTCTCGTAGGAAATACTTCAGTTAAATTATTAAAAAAGTCCTGTGCTTGCTAATATTTTTAGTTTGTAACTTCATGCGTTTTGTTTATTACAGAAAGGCCAATAAGCGCGTTTGAACAAAAAATCATACGCAATTATATTTTTTTGTAACAAAAATATAGCTTGGGACATGTGACAGCTGTCATCGAAATCACGCATATCAAGTTCCGTATTTTTTTACGCATCATTAATTGTAGGGCGTAAATAGTTATGTTTCTCGGGTCATATTTAACATAGACCTTATGTTGTCGATCTAGCAAATAAAAAATCGAAAAGTGCTTTCTTTTACATTGTAAATCTGGATATATAATTTATTATTATTATTTCATTTACCTAAAATCTGATGAATAAATCAGAAGGGAAGGGCGAGAAGTTCTCGTGCTCTGCTCTGTCAAACTCTATCTAGAAAAAAGATGCCTACTTTTTTCTACATAGAATTTGACAGAAACGAACACGAGAACTTCTTGTGTTCGCTTTCATGAGTAGACCCTGGCATCCATTTATGTGCATAATATGTGATCGATTATCTATGATTGATCTGCAGGATTGATCCAGTGACTCAGAATACATTTAAATAAATAAAAACTAGTAACCTCATATTAATCTTGTTTTATTTCAATATAAAACATTCAATTTCAATTGAATAAATTCCAAATATTGATGATAATAGGAACAATAATTGATACTTTACTCAATTTAAAAAAAATCGTCCCACCCCTAGGCTAGTCGCAATGACAGCTGTCTCAGGATTCAAGCTATATTTTCCGGACTATAATTCATGAAATACGGAGCTCCTCTTTGATAACTTAAGAATTCAGGCAGTTTATCCCTTCAATTATTTTAAAAATGCGGACCATGTTTGGTAGATTTGCGCCACAAGCTTCGATAATTAACACTCCTAGTCCAACCATCAAAATGGCAGTCCCATGAATTCCCAAATTCTCGTGTTGGCAAACAGTAAGCGCATATGATTTTTCGCTCTATTTCACGTTAAAGCTAGTTGGCAACACCGCGTGCATTGTGCATAATGGAAAGTAGATTATCGTCAGGGCCGAAGAAAAGTTTTGGTAACTTCGCATCATATTTCATAATAAATGCCTGCTGTCGCGTCGGCTGTCATATCGAGAAAGCGGCAGCGACCGTGTGGGCGCCAAATTAAACTGAAAATTCGGCTGAAACTTATCCTTGTCTGTATTTAATTTGATATTTGGTCTAGACTAGAGTATAGAGGTATAGAACTAGGTACTGGCGGCACGGGCGCTGCGTTAATATTAGCACAAGCTATACCACAGGTCTTGGTGTAGGGGCTAGAGGACTTGCCTTTCATGCGAGAGGTCTAGATTCTCGCCCCGTCAGGCGCCACTTTCCTTCTCTTTCCGACTTGGATAAGATACGGATGCGAGCTGTTCATAGTTCACAACCCATAAAAACTGTAGGACTCCTTCCCTACTAGGTGATAGGGTTAAGCTTGTCCGGGTTGGTACCACCATATTGGATGAATCTATGGTTGAAGCGGCGATGAATAATGACCGTGTTTTTCATCCAGTTCAATGTAACCGTGTCCATAAAGAGAAGGTCAATTTATGATCTGCGCCTTTTAGAACTTGTATACACATTTTTAGAGCCGTATATCAAGGATATAAATTCATAGCACTCGGGACATCTCACAATTATAGCTTTTATATAGAATAAATATATTAATTTATTTGCTCTATTATTTATGTTTAAACTCTTAGTAAACCTTCTTACCAGGTTCTTTTTTACACCATAATTTGGAGTATATTCACTCAAATATGAAAGAAAACAGAGAAACCATCACTTTTTCACCTGTACTGCAAATTTAATAATATTATGTCTACCTACGGAATTATTTATCATATTTATTATTTTAATTCTGTAGGCAGACATAATATTAATAACAACGATTGTTGTTTTTGTGTTTGTTGTAGAGACAGCACCATAACCAGCAAATTTAACAAAAAATTACATACGCCTGTACGTCCCGGGTGTCCCGGGTGGGACGAATTAATGTATACAAAAAAACAAAACGTAAAAAAATGGCTCTCAGTTGATTTATTTTATGTGCGAAATATCAGAAAAATATTTCCTAATTTGACTATGGAGACAGTCACGAACCTTGCGGGAACTTGATCACCTCATTATCCTCTTAATGACATCAACGTCTAAGCGGGCCGTTAGTACGGAACTCACAATGTCCGCGCGTCCTCATACATGTCTCACGCAATTTCAATTGTGTGTTATGGCTCCATAAAAGAACCCATTCGCTCCATATAAAGTCACGTGCGGCTAGGATGTGCGTCTGTGGGCTTGTCTGTCCTCGAAACGCGAGCCAGATGTTTCACACGGGAGAGAAATGGAAGATACTGAAACGGGAAGAAAGCTCTCCACTCGAAAACTGTGTGTACATTTTAGAAATCCCATTTTGTTCTATTGGGGATAGCGAAAAAAGTTATTTCTATTCGTTTGATTTTTTCTTCTCACCTTGAGTACTAACAGTATATGTGGTTTCTGTATCATGAACTGAACGAGCCTGTATATTTTGGATATTTTGTATCACTACATATTATAAAACAAAGTCGCTTTTTCTGTCCCTATATCCCCATGTTCGCTTAAATCTTTAAAACTACGCAACGGATTTTGATGCGGTTTTTTTAAATGGATAGAGTGATTAAAGAGGAAGGTTTATATGTATAATAACATCCATTAAATAGTGGAGAAATACTGTTTATTTTGAGGTTTCCAATGTGATGTCATAAAAAAAGACGTGTGGCACTCGGGGACTGCCGCGGTAAAGCTATTGCATAGCATTTTGTATCAACTTATGCCGCCCCGCCCCCGCCGCCGCTCCCGCCGCCGCCCCCGGCCCCGCTCTCCCTGGAGTGAAGGGGGGAACGGCATTTAACGTATAATATGCAGATCGTATAATGTCATATTTTAAAAAAAAATTAAAACCATGCACAACGTATAATCGGCAGATCGTATAATCTTATACGTAGTGCATGAAGAAGTCCAAAAAAATTAATTACTTATTTCTCCATGCATAACGTATAATAGTCACAACGTATAATGTTATGATCTTTATTTAACAAAAAAAGAAAACCATGCATATCATATAATCCTAAAATTTTTCATACGATAAGCGCCCTTATCGATATAATATTAAAGATTATACTCGCACGCGACTTTTCGACCGTCTCAATTAGCGTTGTAGCAAATTGTTACTCTTCAACAGATATCGATTCGTAGCAATTTCAGCCTTAAATGTATCGTTGTTAGGGCGCTTTATGCAGTGCTTCTTGGCATATTATACGTTCTGCATGGTTTTCTTTTTTTGTGAATTCATGTTAGGAATATTATACGTTGTGACTATTATACGTTCTGCATGATGCAAAGAGTTTATTTTATTTTTAAACTCATGCACAACGTATAACATTATACGTTGTGAATATTATACGATATGCATGGTTTTAATTTTTTGGAAAAAAATACTATTATACGTTGTGAATATTATACGTAGTGAATACGACTCGAGTGAAGTAACGCTACCGGCATCGCCCGTCGGAGTGGGGAGCGTGAGGTTTTTTTTCGTTACGGAATTCGTTTTTTGTGTATTTGTATCTTATACCTATTAATATGTTTAAGTGTATGTACATATTTGTATGTAATTTATTTTAATATATAAATCCTTATTTTTAGGTTAGTTAATATTTTCGCTAATTCATTTTGTTTTACATTTATTTTTTTGCCCGCCTCACTGCACCTCTCCTACATCTCTAAGGTTGAATGGTAGAGAATGCCTTATGGCATTAATTTCCGCCTTTTTGTACCGTATGGCTGCAAATAAAGTATTTTTTCATTTCATTTTCATTTCATTTCAATTTCTGGATTCGGTCCCCGCGCTCAAGGCCCTCGATAGAAGCTATGCAATAGCTTAAAAAATCATTTTTCCGCTTACATTGCAAACGCAGGCTGAACCCTACGAGATTTGTCAAATCACTACATAGTATAAAACAAAGTCGCTTTCTCTGTCCCTATATCCCCATGTATGCTTAAATCTTTAAAACTAAGCAACGGATTTTGATGCGGTTTTTTTTAATAGATAGAGTGATTGCATAACATATAACATGCTTTAAATAGTGGAGAAGTACTGTTATTTTTGAGGTTTCCAATGTGATGTCGTAAAAAAATATTTTTTTTCCGCTTACATTGCAAACGCAGGCTGAATCCTACGAGATTTATCAAAATAATGTACTAAGTATTGTATACATTGAAAAGGTCTACAGAAAACTCCGCGATGGTATATATCTATCTCTTATGGATATCCCACGATAACATTTTATTGTCATTTACTTTTTACGACAAATTATGGCTAATTTTCGAAGCGATTTTAACCAATACAGCATTAATCCTTATCCAATTAAATATCTTAATACATTGTTGATTTAATATAGATCTATATGGCCCATTACAGCATATGATTTAAATAAATATTTTCGAAGATATTACAGATTTAAAAATTGCGGGACGTAGCGTTTGCGGCGGTACCGGCCGGACGGGGCGGCGGGAGCCATTCAGATATATTTCATACCCGTGCGAAGCCGGAGCGGGCCGCTAGTATTATTATAAATTAAAAAATTTTTGGTAGTCTAACAACACTAAGTCAAAAACTGATTGAACCGTGTATCCGATCAACTCGGTAAAGAAGAATCCGCAAAGGAACTTTACGAATTTTCCGTCCGTTATGATAGTATGAGAATAATTCCATAAAATCTTTAATCAAAAACACATTAATGGGCAGATGATTAAAGTTGTTTTTATTTTACCTTAAATAGATGGCTAATACCACACCCACCCTCATGATCAGCAGGTCTCTATCCTTAGCGAAATTTATCAAACTTTTACACGAGGCATAAATTACGACTAACGGCTTATTCTAACATTTAACTGTAGATCTGTGCATTGAAGAGATTAAGGATATGTTTTGTGCTGTTTCGAATGCACTGCACTTTTTATTATTTAGCGCACCCGGTGACCACCAGTCAGGTTATTTTTTATTTTATAAGAAACCTTACAGCTAATCTTAGATTATTACTTTATAATTATTTTAATGTTTTTAAGCCAATAACAAAGTCTTATTGCTTTAACTTAATAATATGTAAATTGCAAAATTTCACAACCATGTGTGTGCAGTATGTATGTGGTGAAAGTGCATGTGTAATGTGTTAACTAATGTGTAATGTGAGTATATGTATTTATGTCTTGAGTGTATGCACTACGAGTCAGTGTATTAGGCGCCAATCCATCGAAGTGTGTCGGCCACAAAGGGAGACGCTATTCCCATTACACACCCACGTTCGGGCGGGGACCATAGCCCCGTAGGTCTTCGGTAGGTCTTGCCGCCTCCGCATATTGCTTTAGCACTCTTAATGGTCAGTTCGACTTGGAGGAAGGCCACTCCCTATACTTCAGATAGGTACCGGAGCTGCGATGCACGCTCACCGCCCGCGACCGAAGCTGCCAACCTTTCAATCCACGCTCGGGGCGACAGATTGGCTGACTCCCATATCTCCAGTATGGCGCCGGAGTAAAAGAAAGAACGAAAATGAATTTATTCTGACAACAAAACACATAAAACAACTTAATTACATAAGAAAATGAGTTAATCTTAAATTGAAATGAAATAATACAAAAAAAACAAAGGCATTTAAAGTACATATTAAGATAATAAGCAGTGTTGTTGTATGAATGGGTTAGAAGGCTCAGCGAGAAAATTGCCCGTGAAGTAAGAAACTTCACAAGTGGCGCTGTTTTTCACCACCACCCTCTACGCTGTGTGTGTTAAAAAATATAAAGTTTTTGTGTCGCCGTGAGCAACTGTGAGGCGACTAACCAAGCTGCAGGCCGGATCAGTGAGAAATTTTCCAGATAAGAATGACAAGTCCGTGTGTATAGGTGGTATGAGGGTGTACGGATGTGTCAAGACATATTATTTTATGTATACATTTTTGTGCTGAGTACATATATTAAATGAAAGGGTAAAGCAGAATAATTTCAATAATAACTAATAAATTGTGTTACTTCTGGCGAGCCAGAAGCCAGTGTGTGTCTAATCTTTTGAACATGAGTGGTTCGTTTTGGCACGCTCACTTCACGTTTACGCAAATAACAAACTTATAAATTAAAGACATTTGAAAAAAAAAATACAATACTGCCGACTTTTTTTATGGGATTGTTCTTACGTGCTGTGGCATTATATGTGCCCATTTAAATGTATTACAAATCATATTTGAATCTTCATCTTTGACCGATGAGGTCAAGAGGTCGGATAGATGAAAACATAAAAAACTTACGTGCAGTGACCGAACCTAGAGTGAAATCGATCTAGAAAAGACAGACCGCTCAATGAGTTGTAGCGAAAAGTATTACAATGCTAAATGATTACAATATTATCATATAATAATAATATTAAAGTATTACAATAAACTAGTTGGGGCAGTGGCGGGACACATGGCCGTTAGTTTTATCGTGAAACGTCTAGGCTAGCGAATCGCTAAAATAAACTCAAAAATGGTATCAACTTTATTTATCAAAGACTAATATTTATGGAGTTATTAACGCAAGACGATATAGACCTTTTCGTTACCGTTCACAGGTCGCAGTAGGGACAGATTGCTAACGTCATACAAGCGTTGAATTGTGATAATAAAATTCAATAGATGGCGTTGCATTTTAGAATACATAAAATTCAAACCGAAAAAAAATACAATGACATTACTTATTTTATAGTTAAAATGTGACGTTTTCATTATGCCTGCATAGTCAAAATTTGGAAGTAAGCTTAAATTAATAACTAGTTCTGGCAGTGACGGGAGATGGCGTCGGTTAGAAATGTCATAGTATCAGCGAAAATAAGAAGTATTTCCCGAGTTTTGTACGTCTAATGACTTCTTTTGTCTATTGCCCTGGTACTCATACTTTTCGGTGTGATTTTAAAGTCGTTTCACGTCAAAATTTTCTCAAAAGCAGTTTCATTTTCATTGGTATCTACTACCTTTCAGTCCTCTACAAGTGTCTCATCCCTTTGCTCCTCTTTTCGAGGCAGATCCGATTTTTATGACCCCTCATCCGAGTCAACGCGCCGATGCTCCGAAGCGTCCATGCATCAAACTCATTGCTTCCTATCACAGCAAATTGGTATCGTTCTGGCCCAGATTGTTTCAGACGCCCCTCGAATCGCTCTCCGAATTTAGGATTCCGTTTTATCGCATTTTGACGTGCGCGGGAACGGTGATTTGAAAAAAAAACTGTCGTAACGTCTCCCTAAGCTAGCAATTGATTTTGGAAGTATCGTTTTGTTTCGAGGCATCTTTAGGATGTATAGTATTTACACGGTGCAAAGACAGAATAGATCGAGCGTTATGGTAGAATTTTCACTATCGGCTGACTTATCGTTGCAGCTTGACAGCTGACAAAGCCAATGTACTCTAAAAGTCAGTATTTTTTGTTAATTAAACTTATTATTAATTTATTTTGTGAATTACAATTTTCAATGGAACCAAATATTGATTGTTTACACCATTCTTACTCTCATGGTGTTATTAACCCTATACAAGACATTTCCGAAGGAAATAGGTGCCAAGGCAGAACCTTCCCTTTATGAGCACGGCCATTGAATTGGGTGGAAAATAAAGACAAAGTTTATTGCCGCTTCGAGCATCTTTTATTCAATGCGATGGTAACAACCACTGAGTTGTGATAAGGCTGTTCCTATTTCTCGATGAGCATGCCGTTAGTAAAACTAACGAATTAAATCATATTTCATAAGCTTCAACTGTCAACGAATGCAATTTGTAAGTTGTAACTTGTATCATAGAATAACAAAAAACACTTTCAATGCAATGTTTATAATTTCAGTTTCCTCCATTATATTTCCGGTTCGTCAATTTTTTTTTAAAAGAAGAAGACACCACCACTAAGTGACAGCACGGTGCTGGCCAGGCTTAAACCACAAGCCGGAGGTGAAGGAGGAGAGGCGGCCACCCTGGAAAAAGTTTCCGTATGGGGTCTCTAGAACCTCATTGAGGTTAACAAGCAAGACACAGGCGTATGTATTGCAAAAAGGACTCCGTTCAGTGTGGCTCCGACCTTCCAACCTACTCTACGTATTGACAACCATCATACCGAGGATAAAGCCAAGCTCGCCTAAAAAAAGCTGACCTCAACAGGGTGCGTATATACTGTATCCGGCCTGACCAAACACTGCTCCATTTCAAGGTGCAGATTCTCTTGCGTAGAGTATTCTTCGCATTTGTGGGACGGCTCAGCTAAGCGCCTGCTTGGCTCCCTGGACTCGATACGGTCTTGGCCCGTACGTCTCGTCGACGACCCCGAGGTATCCCTGAATTCATGGACCTCCAACTCCGAAGGGACGTTGGGTCTCTCCCTGTTTTATTTAGGCCGGGTTGCACGTACCGTCGTGCACGTCAACATCACCGTCAACGTATGATTAAAGACTGATCAGTCAAAATTTGCGTTGCACAAAACTCAAACATTACGTTGATCGATGATTTTAACCGCTAAACGTAATCACTCCCGACCCATTGATCACCGTCAAACTCACGATCAAGTAATAATTCAAAGTGTAAAAAGTCCCTATTTATTTACCTATACATGTTTGCAGTCTTATTGGACCTTAAATAATAGGCAAATGTCGCCATTAATGGAATAAAATGCTTTGTTTTTAGCCTGGCACTCGGTTTCACGGATTAAAAATTTCGGCGCCAAATCTATGTAATCTATGGTGCTACCAACAGCTGATAGCAAGCCGACATATTGGGCGCTAGTAGCGCCACCCCGCGGCTCCAAGAGCAACTTTTTTGTTTGTTAGTACGAATGATTGACGCTAGATGGTGCTGCAATTGTGTCTGTCTCTTTCTGATAATATACTGTGGGAGAAGGACAGTACTATGTCAGCTCAGGCGGTGCTGAGAGTTGCCATACAGCAAACATTTTTTCCGATTGTTTCGAGGGACTATTTGTGGTCTGACGCCTGGCAAGCTAACGTTGACGAAAATATGTTACGTGCAAAACAATTTCATATGACGGGCGATTAGCCGTCACATCATCGTCAAATTTAATCAGTAAGGGATAACATTTTACGAGGCGTCGTGCACTCGGCCCTTAGTCTTTACCATGGATAATGCTCGCCGGAGCAGCATAACGCTGTCGCTGTACCTTCGCTCAGCGCGGATCAGGCAAAAAACCCACTCACAGTCGACATTCCAATGATCCTTTATCTATAGGGTCGGTCAACTATGGAATGCCGATGTATTTCCCCAATTTACAACCCAAAGTCCTTCAAACATGTTGTGAAGAATCACCTGGTTGGCTGGCGAGACTTTTGTAGCATCCCTGAAGTTCTAAAACCCACATGGGCGTCGCCGGGCACCTAAAGAGGTCCTGGCGAACGCCATATGCCGTGCGTAACATAAACAAGTGCGAGTCGGACTCGCACACGAAGGGTTCCGTACCATCAGAAAATATATAATACAAAACGTTTTTTGGATGGGCCCCCCCCCTTGAATTTGTTAAATTATTTTCATTTTAACTATTTGTTGTTATACCTCAGAGGTGGCCCTTCCATATTTTTTTTAAGAATACCACCCTTGGGTGAGAAATACTAAAAACAGTGAAAAAAATAACAGTTTTAAATAACATTGTACCGTCTCCAAGCACCCTATGTCGGCTCCGTAAATGCTAATTGTGTAATTGTTAAAAGATCTTCAATAAAAACTCATACTAAACTGAGCGTGATATTCTTCAAAGTCTGCGGAAAAATCAATGCTACAACTAAGAACTTCCGCAGTTAAAAAGCACTCCACGAACTGCTCGTAACTATGCAATTAACTCCTGTAAGTTTGCGATCCTGTCCGCTGAAGCGTAACCTTGTAACTATCTACATGCATACTATAGAGTCAATGTACATATGTACGTATCCGTCCAGCAGGTCTATTCCTGGCATTCAGTAATCAGGAATCAGGAATGCTGACTCTAGAAAACGGATTTTGTATCGGTTTTCAAAGCGTTTTTCTTGACGAAAATATTCCGGAGCATAGTTTTATAAATCAATCAAGGTTTTCCGTAGGAAAACTCCCTTTGCAAATCGCTATTAAAGCGGTTTTCTAGACTCAGGATTCCTGATTCCTGATTACGGAATGCCAGGAATAGACCTGCTGCTGGGAAAGCGCGTATTCATTTTAAACGCTTAAACTAGTCCGGAGTTGCAAGAATATTTGGTTATGGTATGTTATAAATTCCACGAAGTCCGATGTAGGGTTCTTTGCTTTGTTTTTTTTTTATGCAACCTGACATGGATGGCTAATACCACACAATTACCGTTATGATATTATCCTTAGGTACTATGCCAGGACTGCTTTTCTTTAAAAGCACGGCGACATTCAACTGGATGGAAAACACGGACTATTTTTCATTGCCGCTTCGACTATCTTTACATCCAATGCGATGGTACCAACCGAGGCGGGCTTAAACCCTACCACCTAGTAGGGGAAGACGACCTACAGTTTTACATGGATTCCGAACCATGGAGCAGTTCGCATTCGTGGCGAAATGCAGTTTTCCAACTCGGAAAGAGAAAGAAAGTGGCGCATGATCGGGGCGAGGATTTGAACCCAGACTTCTGGTATGCTACGGAAGTCCCCGCGTCACTAGGCTATGAGCCGCTTAAACCAATTAAAAAAATACCTACTTTTTAAAGTTTCAAGCCTTTCCAAGCCGAAATCAGCCAAAACATGTCTGAGCCAGTTTTAACTAGTGTAACCTAGTTTTTTTATGAAACTATTCTTGAAAACTAACCTTACTAAAACTGTAATGTTATTCGCCCAACACACCGCAAAGAAGCTTAGTGCCGTGCCAGGACCTTCCTTATAATGCACAGTTACAATGAAATACATGGAAAACACGGTCAATTTTCATCGCCGCTTCGGCCATACTACATTCAATGCAATGGTACTTATCCGGGCGGGATTAACCACCTACTAAGTATCTGTAGGTCTCCTTGGCTTCACGTGAACCGACGAAAACTATAGTCATCTGTTGTGACGTGTACGTGAAGTAATGAATTGGAAAACTTATATTATTTGTTACGGAACCCATATAACACATTCGTTCTACTGTCGAAAGCGGCGACTGGATGAAAACATACAACTTGTTCAAGGCGACGCGACGAGGGCAACAAGCAACGACAAAATGGCAACAAGCTAACAAATTCTCGAAAAAGTTTTCAATGTCGACTCTAGTAAGAGAATGTTAACAAGAAATTGTTCATTCAGAAAAAATACTCAATTGTTTGAGTAGCCTTGTTTTTCTGTGAAAAACGCTTTGTCTCTACTCAAATTGTATGTAAATACATTATATATGAGTCTGGGAGCACTCCAAGTTTTTATTTGTTAATTTTCATTTGTAATTATTTGTTTAAAAAAAAAATACTGTTTGTGTTCAAAATAAAAAAAAACCTGATTTGACAGTACGAAGTAAAATGTTTCGGCCCATAGCACCCGTAATCGAAAAGCATTTATGAAGAGATACAGGCCTGTAAGGACAAACGAACTGTAAATTATATTTGCACAACCCTACTATTATTATAAATGCGAAAGCGTGTTTTTTTATTTATCCTGCTCGCCTAAACTTTTTTTAAATACATTGTTTACTTTCATACCGGATTTTTTTAATACTGTTCCGAGTGGAGCCGCGCACCGCAGCTAATTAAATTTATACAGTCCTCTATATATACTGTAATAGTTTCGCAAGTTTCTCTGTCATCTCAGTTTACCCCTCCGGGGAAACGGTGTGATGCTGTGTATTCTCAATCACAAATCTCAATTTATCTGTCGAGTTGCAGAAAAGTTAAATTGTTTTGTTTTTGTTCGTGTAATTTAGTTAAGGATTTCTAATTCCAACTTCTTGAAGCAAATTCGCCTGCCTCCGAGGACGTAAATGGCTCCCAGGTGAAGCACCAAAAAACGTCATCGTTAGAGTTCTTCGTTCATCAGTTGAAGTATATTAATACAGTGATATTTTTGTCCAGTTGGTATTTGTTCATCTGTAATTAAGAACGAGTTATTGGAACTATGTTCCTGACCGCACGTTTGGCGGATAGAAGCCACACTGGAAAAAATGTCCGAGATATATTTTTAGTGTCACAGACCCATAAACCCATATTACTTTCCGACCTAAACGATGACACCGTGTAATAGTATGAATTAAAATATTTATTTTTATAAAAGATGTCTCAGGAACAATTCAGCGCTGTTGGTGACTCCAGTTTGACGTGTGGTTAAGAGGTTAATGCCATGCGGATATCAGTCGGTGAGCGGGGCCTGGTTCGAAACCATACGTCACAAGGTGGGTACTAGTTCTGTTTATCAAATTAACTACAGTTAAATTGAATTAATGCAGCATGTACTATTAATTATTAAATATATATACAAACAGAACCAACAACAAATATTCTAGAAAAAACTTAAACACAAATATACAAGTAAAATAAATATAGTACCTAATTGGGCCCCCTAATACGGACGACGACATTGAGAAGTTTTAACGCGCACTGGCTCTAAAGTCGGCAAAAAATAAATAAAGTTCGGTACAATACCCGGGGTGATGAAGTCTGGAGCACGTGGTCGGGCGGCGTATAGCGCCTGCCCCCGCGTGACGAAGCTCGAGCGGCTGAGGTCTCCTAAGCGGTGGACGCACCGCACCACAGGGCGAATCGTTGGCGGAGCCCACTCCAAAGAGCACGGGATGGGCGCCGAAAACACGGGAGGGTGCGGTTGTGCTCCACCGAATAGGCCGTAAGCGGCGACGGCAAAACCACGGGACGCCACTGGCGTCACTGGCGGCGGTCGGCGGTCTCTCGCGGCGAAATGCGCTTGCGCCGGGGTGGGCGAACAAGATGGATGCCTGTCGTGGTCCTCTCCCATTGGCTCTGTAGCGTCACCTGACTTTCGCTAGGCGCGTGCGCATGAGAGAGACAGCATCCTTGAATTAGTGAGTGGTAGAAAGAGACGGTACCAATGTTCGTGGTTTGTTGTTTTGTTTCTAGAATAATTTTGACGGTTGTTTACTTGAAACGTGTATTTTTCCATTACGTAGATAAACATTAATGTCCATTGTGAGTATGCATAGGCACTGACAATGTTCTGCTACCGTAAGTGTAGTTCAAGAAGGATATGACATACATGTCGGAACGACATTGCAGTAACGCCATCTTTTAGTTCCATAAAGTAGAGTTTGATTGTTTATTGTTGATCCTACAAAGTATCGCCATCTATCGGCAGAGATGAAAATGTCAAGTACTTCTACTTGGGTGAGATCGTTACAGGGGTAGGCGAAACAGCCACTAGGGGCGCTGTTAGTACCTACACGCCTCGTGAGCAACCGAGTGAACGAGAGATAGGACACTTTGGGTTGAGTGTTCGGTCGGGTCGCCACGCTGTAACAAACTCGCCGCGTTTACCAATTGAATCCGGTTAAATCACCGTAATCCTGTGTTAACCTTGACTATTATCGATTGATAGTGAATAATAAACCAACAGAGATCACATCCTGACTATTAACTCGGGTTCAACATCATGTCGGACCACTCTGATAGCGAGCCCCCGTTCACCAGGCGTGTCGTTATATAAATATTGATAATGCCTTAAAATGAAAATTCATAAAGTAACGTATGTTACACCCGTTACCTGTATCTTTCTTCGCTTGTCGTTTTCTTCCTTAAAAAGACAGGCGTTAGTATTCGCCCCTCTCGCCCCCCCCTTCTGGGTGAGATATGTGGATGATGTTTTTGCACTATGGTCACACGGTCGAACAGCACTACAAGATTTCCTTAACCAGCTGAATGCAGCCCATCCTCGAATAAAGTTTACAATGGAACTCAAAAACAATAATGTGCTAGCATTTTTGGATGTATTGGTGTTTCGCCGCCCCGATTCGTCACTTGGTCACACCACACACAGAAAACCCACGCACACGAACAGATACCTGCACGCCGACTCACACCATGCTTCTAGTCAACGACAGTCCGTAGTAAGAGCATTAATGGACCGTGCAGAACGTATCTGCGACAGTGACCATTTGAAAAACGAAAAAGATTTTGTAGTGCAAGTACTTAAGGAAAATGTATACAGCAAGAAGGCTCTGCAACAACCAAAACCGAGTTCAGCCAATGTACACCGTGGAAAGACAGAGAGCGTTCTTACCTGCAGGGGGTGACGGACATTTTTAAACCCTCCCGAAAAGTCTCCCACAGCTGTGTGAAAGATAAATTGCCTCTGCAGTCCGCTGGTGTATACAAAATTCCGTGTAGTTGTGGTAAGTCGTACATCGGCAGACGTGAGGCAGACAAAAAGAAGCGTAGCGACTCGCATTTCGGAACATATCAGGGACTACCCAAGAAACTGGATCCCAACAAGTCAGCAGTGTGTGAGCACTTGCATTCAGGTACGAACCACTAGATAAGGTTCGATCAGGTCGACATTCTGACGGCTGAAACACGACACATCCCTCGCATCGTCCGTGAGTCTATTGAGATAGCCAAGCACGATAACTTTAATCGAGAAGACTCGTTTAAGTTATCTCCTATGTGGAATCCAGTCCCCTGAAAATCCGGAAGGCAAAGGCGTGCAGTGAAAGTCAAGATACAGTTAGCTCCTTTTTCCTTTCCCTGGAGCTCCGGAACGCGGCCGCTCAAGACGTTCAAACTACCCACAACTACAATCTTCGCCAACGGCGGAATACGTCAAATTGACAGTTCCCCGTTGGCCGCCGCTGGACACGGGAGCTCACATGAGCCAAATGTTTGGCTCGAAACGTCATGCTCCGCACAAATCATGCCGTGAGTAGAATGCCGTTTAATCTTTTAAAATGTTAGTATAAATATGAATACAGTGCAATGGAACCGAAATGCAAACGAGGCGCACAGTGCGCGTCCATTTCATAAATATATCATCATCTATCGTTTTAAGCGTAATCTCGTGCTTAACTCGACGACTGGCGCTTGTGAAATTTTATTCCATCCGACTTTGAAGTGTTCTCGAGATTATACATAATATAGCGAAAGGAACTTCGATGCTACCGGGTGTTCCATGACACCTCTAGTAAATTTTCATGTGTTGTCAACGTGGCCTTATTTTCGCTTTGTAGTAGATAATTATGGAGCGTAAATCATCAAGTACACTGAAAAAGATAATCAATGAATCTAACTGCAATTCCAATAGAAACAAATGTCTTGCAACGGTAAAATAGAACCAACTGAGTAAATCGGTTACCATAACTGATTGAAAACAGTTAGCCTTAAACATTCAATTGTACTATTTATTTTAAAAGTTTTCTCTTACTATTTCCCTAACTGTGTGAAAACAGTTTAGAAACAGCTAGAGCTTTAGTATTGTTTTTCCATTTTTACTTACATCTTATGTTCAGTGAAAAGTTACTGTTCAATCTTTTAAAATTCCTGTACCCCTTGAAACTAGACTGTTGCACGTCTAATTTGTAGTCCCATTTTAGATTCATCTGATCTGTCACACGTGTTATTTTCACCAAGCAGCAGTGTTCAATCGGTTAAAATAACTGTTACCGATTTGGTTCATTAATAGATACTCACAGTAATACATTAATAGTAATGAGAAATATTTAAGTAAAAATTACTAAATTTTAACCACGCTAAAACAGTAAAATAAAAAAAATAAAAATAGCGGCAGTTTAGCCAGCTTGTAGTGATAATATACTGACGGTAGCGCCGGCCACCCAGTTCGCTTATGAATTCGGGACGCGCAACATCGAATGTTCGTTGCACTAAATGGCGTCTTGTGAAATTCTTACGTGTCGCAGGAACTCTAGAACATCAGGTATGAGCGAAATCTTAAGCGAACTGACTGGACGCCGCTATCGTCAGTGTCGCTACCGTCATTGCATGCATGTATTATAACTGAGGTGGGCACATTCAAGCGGCTCGTAGCCTAGTGGCGCGGGGCTTTGCCTAGCGTACCAGAGGTCTGGGTTCAAATCCTCGCCCCGATCATGCAGCACTTTCTTTCTCTTTCTGAGTTCGATAAGTGCATTTCGTCTCGAATGCGAGCTGCTCCATGGTTCGGAATCCATGTAAAACTTTAGATCCCCTTCCCCTATCAGGTGGTAGGGTCTAAGCTCGCCCGGATTGGTACCATCGCATCGGATAAAAAGATGGTCGAAGCGGCAATTATAAACTGTCCGTGTTTGCTCATAAAGGCATGACACCTAATTCCTTCGGGAATGTGGTATATTAGGCTAATATCATAATGGTAGGTGTGTGGTATGCTAATTGGTATTGTCAAGTTGCATAAACAAGTTAAATCACAGCATGGGGCTACCAAATAAGGTTAGGGAATTCCCAAAATGCAAGCTTATTTTAAACTAGCTGCGGTACCCGGCTCCGCTCGGGTCAATGTCGTGTTGGACTGATTTCGGTATGAATTATTTCCTGGATAAAAAGTAACCCACCTAAAGGCTGGTTCAGGACTATGTATCCATCTACCAAATTGAACCAAAATCGTTTGAACCGATATGGTATGATCCAATGAGAAACATTCACACATTCCCATTTAGAGCTTCGTAAACATTTGGGAGCGAATGTGCCGTCAGACCCTTACTGCACTGGCACTGCTATATAGAAATATAGAAATTGATACAAAACCAAGAAAGGCAGGATTAATCCTACCACCTAGTAAGTAAGTAAGGAAGAAGATGACCTAAAGTTTTATGAGGAATACGAACCACAACCATCTTCAACATCTAAAACGGAAATCCGGAACCTGACTGCGCCCAGAGTTGCTATACGTTGATAAAATACACATATAAATCGGGTGAGTGGTTCGAAGTTATCGCTCTACATGATATCGTGGAACTTTCTGTAGGCTTTTATAACACCAAAAATTTCAAGTACATAGTGTTAATTCTTCTCTTAAGGTTTGTATTAAATATTTATAAATAACACACATAAATTCTTGCTCGTTGATCGCTTCTTATATTAATAAACACCGTATCAAAAAATGTGTTGCGTGGCTTAGAAGAATTAAACAGAGAAACAAAAGCAGATAGCGATTACCCCCCTAAGCCGCCGCTCGGGGAATTTCGGTTTGTATGACAGCTACATCTTATCGTAAACGGAAATTAATTCTATATAGCCTATCCTGTGTCCTATGTAATCAAATATACGTGCAGTAATTTTCATCGAGTTCGGATGATCGGTTTCAGAGTTATGGAGGAACATACATACATACATACATACATACAGAACTGATTTCTAAAAATCTTCAATTTAGTTTTAGTATCATACATAAAGTCTACAAACGAAATATCTTAGAAAAAAGCAACTTACTCCATGGGGGTTTTCATGGAGTAAGTTGCTTTTTACTAGATATTAAGTAATTTACTATTAATTATATTATTCACACAATACAGATTTATTATTAGTATAGATATCAGCCAATTTTAAAAATGGACCATTTATATCGAGCTTGTGGGCAGAAATACTCCGTTGAAGCTTCGAGAGATGAGAGAGGGTGAAACAAAAACAATTTGTATTCCGAGGAAAACAAAACTTTCAGGGTCTGCCAACAACTCGGTATTTTTTCATAAATTGCTCGAAAAGAAAATTGAATATGTTTGTTTCATTGAGCGGGTGCGGAGTAGGGTTGCGGAAAATGAAGAATCAATATTGTTTGCGATTCACCTGTGAATTCTTTCATTTCTTATTCATGAAATTACAGCTACCCGCGTGGAAACTGCTCACACGATTCAGCCTAGTTTCCCAAGGTCATCCGAATGTGAAATTAGAATTATTCACTTTCATCTATCTATCCATGCCAATTCTATGAGTCGAGCTACTAATCCCAAAGTGTAGTATTTAGAGTGGGCGGACTAACTTTAATATGGGGTTTATGGCCGGACTAAATTGCATTTCATATGGTTAGTCCGGTGCTAGTCCGCGTACTAAAATTTGACAGCTCACTCTGAATGTGACTGTATATC
Organism: Incurvaria masculella; assembly: GCA_946894095.1. NCBI lineage: Eukaryota > Metazoa > Arthropoda > Insecta > Lepidoptera > Incurvariidae > Incurvaria > Incurvaria masculella. The sequence goes on along the minus strand of OX335660.1, from coordinate 11,575,010 downwards.
CTTATCCCTTTTTGCATGAAAAAAGGCGTACATTATCGAAAGAAGTTATGTAAGTTATCAAAAAAACAAAAACGTACAGACGGAGTTGATTTATTTTAATCGACACCTAAAGAGCCTTTATTACTAGAGTCCTGATTATAATTTACTGGTATTGATTGCAAGCTACTAAGAAAGGCCCTTAATATGTGGCGATTAAGCTAATCAGCAGTAGGTGAAAATGGCCCTTAATGTTCAAATTTCAGAAAACTTTAACTTTCTTAATCTGATTGATGAAACAAGCACGAGCCATTGTATGGAACTTGATCACGTCATTATCCTGTAACACTAAATTACCAGTATCTTTCTTTTAAAACCCATGAAGCACTGTGTACAATCGCATTCAAAAGTCCAGTAGCACATTCCAACGAGATTGCTATGGAGCGCTCGCATCGTGCGGGGGTGAAGCGGGAGGAGGGGATAGCACCGCCCGCGCGGGTTGCGGAAGGACGCCAGCAGACCGGTCGGCGGGGGAAGGGGCACGCCACGTGTGCAAAACAAGCCCGACCGTAGGGTGCTACTGGACTTATGTCGTCGATGGTACTTATTACATTTTGAGATAATTATATTTAATGAAAGTAACCACGTTGAAAGTACAAAATAACATAGAAAAACCGGCCAAGTGCGAGTCGGACTCGCACACGAAGGGTTCCGTACCAGCGTACAGGATTTAAAAAAAACACGTTTTTTTATGGGGCCCTCCTTTAATTTTTTTAATTTTATAATGTTACCTATTTGTTGTTATAGCGGCAAAATAAATACATAATCTGTGAAAATTTCAGCTTCCTACCTGTTACGGTTCATGAGATATAGCCCTGTGACAGACAGACGGACGGACGGACGGACGAACGGACAGCGGAGGCTTCGTTTTCACCCTTTGGGTACGGAACCCTAAAAACCAAACGACATTACAGCTCAGTGAACGTAAATATTTCTCTACAGTTTTGAGCTTTTTCATTTCATTTCATGCGCTGCACGACGGCTTCAAACTTTAATGAAACACAAAGTTGGTGAAAATCCCTTGCCGCAGGCGGATTCCTGGCCTGGAAACAAACTCAAAAGGGGACAGAAAAAAAACTCTTTATCTGTACGCTTCGTACGTAAGCTGAGGGCAGTGCATACGAGTTATATTATTATTGTGCTATTCGGAGTGGGCGGACTAACTTTATTACTCGGGTTAAGCCGGCACTAGAGCCGTATTAAGTAAAACTCTATTTAGAGAGCGGGATTAGCATTAGTCCTCGTAATGGCGGTCGACTTACCGCCGGACTAAGCCCGTACTAGCGGCCATTTTGCAGCTGTCAGTCGTATTCAGAAAGAGCTGTCAAAGCTTAAAACGCGAAATGTCAGTTTTTTAAAAAATGGTATTCAGAGAGCCGGTTTAAGGTTAGTACGGATAAAACCCGTGCTAACGGCGGCCATTAAAGATCTAACAGCTGATTGTCAATGCTTCTTATTGTTAGTGACGGCTTCACCAGCTACGAGTGCTGTCTCGACCAGTAATATGACAAAGTGTAAGAAGAGAATAGTAAAGGGCTAATGGTGTGCAGGAAAGCACAAACAAAGCATCCAGTATTCAGTATTGTTATATGAAATGCTTAACCGCAATATAAGTTAGTTTGAGATTATCTTTCATTAATCTCGTATTAAGTATTAGTCCGAGATCAGTAAAAACGGCATTAAAACGGGGTTAGTCCGCCCACTCTGAATAGCACTGTTAGTGTTTAGTTTTATATTTTAAAGTCATTATTAAGTTTCACTGAGTTCCTACCTAGGCAACGCAAAAGATGAAAGACCTGTTAGCTATGCTCCCCGTACAAATGTAGTTTTCTAATCATTTGAAAACGACTGTTAAAATTTAATGAATATTAAATTAATCATGAAATTTTGTTAATCTTTTAAAAATAAATTGAGATATTTGATATCTTATGCTGAGTAACAAATATCTAGGTCAAACCACAGACTGAAGTAAGTTTGTATCAGGATTTCATGTTTCTTGTCATTTGACACAGATACTCATTGCCCGATACCAAATATCAAGTGGGTTTTACAGTTATTTTTAAAGTAAGAAAACCACTGTTCCAATTTACTTGATATATGGCATCTAAAATCAGGCAGCAAATATCTGGTTCTGCATGTTTTGTTTTTTCGGTAAATTATCCTGGGTCAAACTACAGAGAAAACAACATTAGTATGAAAATTTTCTTTTTGCTTTCATTTGATTCGATTTAGATTTAAAAAAAAAAACTAAAAATTTTAGACACAGATATTTGTTGCCTAATATATTAGATACTAAATATGAATTAATTAAATTTGATTGATTATTTATTAAAATTAAAATTAATTGGAAAAGTGGTTTATAATTATTAAAAAACTATGCACGTTTGTATGGGGAGCAAAGCTTACGGGCCATCCTTAAGTCAGTAAAAAAGGTAAATTCCGCAATGTGTTCGCATTCCCACGAAATTGTGGAGTTAAAAGTAATCGGATTCAACACTTCCGGACCCCTGGAAACTTCGACCAAGGAAGGCGGGAGTGGCGATCAAACCTCATTCGTATGGCGGCAGGGAAGCCACTTTTTACTATACATTGATGGTAGTGCCGGCCCCTGAGTTCACTTATGAAATCGCTCACTACTGATGTTCTCGAGTTCCAACGAAACTTAAAAAGTAAATATACTGTTTCGTACTAAGCAAGTGCATCGCTTTTTCCAAGAAATGTGATAACTATTTATGTACAATCTACCTCGATGCAAGGACACATTCAGCGTTTAGCTATATACGGGCGATAACTGTTTCCATGATCTTAATGTTTTACTAGATTTTTGAATTTTTTATTCTAAAACATATTATAGAAATCTACGCCTGTACGTTTTAATTATTTTTATGCCTGTATGTATAATTGCAAGAATGTATACCTATGTGCAGGATTCGCAATACTGTATTGTATAACATTTTACACTTGTTATTGTTTATGTTTTGGTTTATTTGGTTTTTTTAAGCTTGCTTTGATGCTTTTGTTTTGTTTTCTTTTTCATAATTTTTTAATCATTCCTTTTATTAGTAATTTGTTAAGTTCAAACATCATTTCAAGTGCTTTTTTAGTTTCTTGTTTTATGATCATATTATTTTATTTCGTCTTTATTTCTCTGAACAAAGAATTTGTTTTTTACATTATTTTTATATTTATTATTATGAAATTGTAAATAGTTTGCCAGTTACTGTCACCTACTTAAATAGGCTAGGCTTAAAATCAGCGACTAACATCGGTTAGTCACATGCTGCGTCTAGACCTTTAGTTGCACCTTGTTAATTTAATTTAGGCTTTGTATATACATGTAATTCTATTTATAATAATTAAATTTTTTTTTATTGTATAAATGTAATAGTTTAATCAGCTTATATTTGCATAGCTTGTAATTTTTGTCGTATGATTTTTTTTACATGGAATAATAAATGTTTCTTATTCTTATTCTTAATTGATTGATTGTTTGGAAAATATTGGCTAATAAACATTGGAAAATTATGTCTCTTTTGAGTTAATTTTCGATTTTTTACTAAAAAATATTGATATATATATAAACATCAAAATGTCAATTTCATTCTATGTCCGTAAAATAGAATGAAACTTTCTCAAGCGACATAAAAACCTGTTAAAATCTGACAAAGTTTAGGGGTAGGGAAACGTTAGGGCCTGAAAGACGATTTCGCTATTTTAATGGCATTCGCCGTGCCAAATTGTGCGTTGGCTAATGGACAAAGAATGCATTTCTTAAAAATTTCAAAAATCTTAGATTTCCTGTGACTTCACGGCAGCCTTAAGGAAGGTGATAACAAATAAATGTGAAGGAAGGTACCGATTACCGGAGCAGGGACTGTAGAAGAGTTCCAAATTATAGGTATACAGGACGTGGCGATATTGGAAGACGCAAAACCCGGGAATGGTATGTTTCGCTTGTTCAGATCCAGCCTTGCCATATACATATAGTAGTTGTTTTAAAAGGGCTCTTCCATGTATGTGAGGAAGTAATATAATTTTACGTTTATATTAAAAAAAAAAAACTTTATTTTTTTTGCGAATCTTAATAAAAACTATATCAAAAACAAGAATTAAAAACGTACTAGCTAAAATGAAAACCGTCCAGGAGCAGTCGAGACGGGATTGCAGCAGAGCCGGGGGCCCCCGACAACCCTGGTGCCCATCAGACGAGATAAAAAATCTCATCCATGGGCACCGAGTGCGGGAAGTTAACTTCCATGGGCTCTTTACAACGCAAAAATAACTACCGTCTCATTTCACCAAAACGTGACTTCGCTGTAACCGTACGAATGAGTTTCGATCGTCATCCCAGTCCTTTCCAGATTTATTTATTTATTTATTAAGGCGAGCTCACAGTGCATTTACATAACAACAGAAAAATTATATAAATGAAAATAACACCAATTACGAGCTCACACAGCTGGAAGAAACATAAAATAAAAACGTGAGAATTACAGTAGCACGATCTAATATAAACAAAAGAAAATACATTAGTTATCTCATACAGTTGGAAGAAACAAATAATAAAAAAGTGAGAATAACAGCTGCACGATCAAACATGAAGCACAAAATTAACATATTAGGTTAGTAGCAGAAATAATAATCAAACAGTTAAACCAGACAACATTTAGACAATGTGAATTGTCTGAAAATGCCTGGAAATGTAAAGTTTTCATCCGCTCTGTGCCGCAGCGGGGCGCGCGGCCGGAATTAGCCGTCGCGGGTCCGGAATCCGAGTCCAGTCCGAAGAGAACGCTTTCCGCGGTCCTCTCATCAAACTTGTATGACAGCCCTAAGTTGGAACTGGATCTCGTTATGCGTATGGACGTCCTTCTTTATCCTCGTTTTTATAGAAAAAAACGGTCAAGCGGCAACATGTCTACGTGCCGGGGGTCCAGTCACTGCCGGACGAAATCCGCTCTCGCCTGATGACTATTTTGTAATCACATACAAAAAACGTTTTTTTATGCACCCTGACATGGATGGCTGATACCGCCGTCCAATAGGCCGTTATGATATTAGCCCAATACACCCTGAAGGAATTAGGTGCCACGCCAGAACGTTTCCTTAATGAGCACAGCTACATTGAACTGGATGGAACACACGGTAAATTTTTTATTGCCGCTTCGACCATAATTTCATCCAATGCGATGGTACCAACCCCGGCGGGCTTAAGCCCTACCACCTAGTAAGGATTCCGAACCATGGATCAGCTCGTATTCGTGACAAAAGTACTTATCCAACTCAGAAACAGATAGCATGAACGGGCGAGGATTTGAATCCAAACCTCTGGTATGCAAAACAAGTCCCTACGGTAACGAGCGTGGTACGGAAATACGGTCAGAGATATATTAGGTAAACAAAACAATCTAATACACATTTTTTTTACATATAGATTAGATAGAAATGGAACTTCCTAATGACTGATCGACGACGCAGTCGACATTTTGTTCTCTACACTTGTTGAAATTATTTTTAACTCGTTCATTAAAAAAAAAACTGTCTGGCTCTATGGCGGAATATATGCTACTTGTCGTTGAATAACGAGCCTGGATAGCTCCAGATTTTTCCTTTTTAGGTAGATAGCTACTTTAGTTTATGTCTAATGTATTTGAAGATAAACTTCTGTGATAAGATAGGACATACAAAAATAATTAAAATTTTACTAATAATATTTCTCTACTCTTCTTCTCACAATAGGCGATAACGTGTGCAGCTATGAAATAAAAAAACTCGTAACAGGTTAACAGATATTTACGTACGTCTAAAAATGTAAAAGGACTACATGGTCAGGAACTGCTACATTTCTCCCGACTTGAAAACGTAGCGACGATATCAGTAAACAAAAACAAAAACAATTTCAACTAAACGAACGTCGTCGGACAGGCACCGAAAGAATGGATACAGCAAAATTGGTTGGAGATTTTAAAAATGCTTGATTTAGTACTCACGATTATAAGGCGAAAAACAAGCATTGTAACATTCACTTATAACTACTATTTTCTGCAAAAGGTAGTGTCTGTTTTAAAAAAAGTTAACGTTTAACAAAAACATTTTTAATTTTTCTAATATCTGGACTAGGTGACAGCGTCAACTTAGCAAATTAACTCGCCAGGTGAACAGCCAAATATCTGACGTTTGGTTGCATTTCGTACCATGTTAATTGTCAAATGGCGTACGTGCTATTTTAAAAGAACTGAACCAGTCATCATGGTACGCAATGAAACAGGTGAGTGATTCAATCTGACGTTCTCTTCTCACCCGACAAGTAAATTTACTGTGAAAACCCCGCAGTTGGCGTGAAATAAGAGAAATGTATTTGTGAAATATTTTACAAAGGGCATGGTCAATATGACGAAAATCTTGGTGGTGCCGTCAGTCAGTAGCACAGTAACAGAATTAAAAATAACATTTTCACGAGTGAGCTTGGACTCGCACTTATCCCAGGCGGGTATTCCACTTTTATGTGGCTCCTAAAACCAAGCCAAATGCTCTGCGCAGCATTACTAATTCATTACAAACGAGCGGCACTAAGTAGGGTTGCCGATGTTAAAAAAAATATAATAACGCACTTAATTCGATGTTTAGTTAATTTAATGTTTAAGCCATCATTATTCGTTAGTTAATCTCGGAAAACGTATACTTAAATAAGAGTTAATATACTTATTCAAAAGTATATTTTATTAATTCAATCTAGGACTGTCTCTATCGTCTGATGCCAAAGACGATTTGGGAAACGAATATGTTTGAATGTTCAATCTTTTCAGTCAATGTCCACAACCCAGGTATAGCGTGAAATCAATGTATGTAGGCATAATTTCAAACCATATGTTAGTAGGAGGCATTTAGTATGGGAAGAACTGCAGTAGAATTCCAAATTATGGACATACAGCAGGTGGCGAAAGTGGAAGACGCAATACCCGTGAATGATATGTTTTGCTGGTTTTGGTCCAGCCTTGCAGTATATTCGTAAAGTAGTTCTTTTTACTGAGCCCTTTCTTTAATAAATATTGTAGGAGGCTATCTGCTACATTCTTCTAAAATTGTTGCCTAGCAACGATTGTTTTCAAAAAAGAGATCGCGTTTTGGATTAACTCCGCGACTAACCTTTTTTTCAATCTTCTAATTTATTCTTATTGTATTACTTTCATTATTAATAAAGTCCACTAGCAGAAAAGTTTGTGGTTTTCCTTCTACCTCTTCACAATATATATAAACTCTTTCTCTCTTAACTCTTAGGGAGTTCCGGCACATAAAGAGAACAATAGTTTTTCCTTTGAACTTCTTCTCGTACATATCGTAAATGAGACCAGACTTGGCTCAGACTCCACGGTGTGTCCCACCCGAGTGGTACCATCGCATTGATTGAACGACGGTCGAGGTGGTTCCAGTTTCAATGTGGTCGTGCAAGAAAACGAAGGTTCTGTCATGAGACTTAATTGCCATGTGGTGTGTCGGGCTAATAGTCTGACAGTATGCGTGATATTAGCCATTCACGTCCAGTTACTTAAAAATATAGAATGAACTTATTTAGTTGACAACCCTGCATCGACCTATCTACAAACGAAAAATTCTCTTATTGCATTAAGGAATATGAAACAACCTATAAAACATAACACGCGCGCGTTTCAGCTTGCGTGTTATGAGTTTGCAAGCCAAGAGTTTAATGTGCATAATACACACACCGGAACGAACGTAGGACCAGTAATTGAAGAGCATGTATGAGGATGTGGAAATTGGATGGAAGAATCGTAGGAAGTATGCTGTGATCTGCATCTCTGGCTACCTTCTCGATGGAATGATTGCGCCTGAATCAAATAATTGTATTATTATTAATAACTTCGAGTATACGAAGTTGTCGTAGGGTTTAAATTGAATCAAAGATTCGATGCATTTTCATTTATATACTCAAAATTTATAAACTTACAAAAAAAATTAAAGTGATTGAAACAAGAAAACGATAACTACACTAAGGAGAGTTCGTAGTCGTTTATTTTAGAACCAACCCAATTTCGATAGCTACTTTTTATTACTCTAATGTCGGGTAAAACCGTCTGTCGCTTTAATTTTATAGCTAGTTATTCCTATAAAGATCAAACATTCTTAACAATAATACATAGAGCTGCCAGCACAGTGGCAGTAGTCGGGGCGATGACGTTAGCGGCGCTGCCAGCCTGCCAGCCGCGCACAGCGCTGTGCGTTAGCGGGTACTTCGCCCCGCACCGCCCCGCGAAGTCATCCAAGTCTACGGCCCAGAACATGACGCCACCCAGACCGAGACTCCTCGCGTAGGATGCCTGCGCATAGAGTACAATAGAATATTCCGAGCGGGCCAATCGGAATTCAAATTTCGAACTGAGTTTGCGCTACTCAGTTCGAAATTTGATATGTATGCAATGCACGTTCGAAATAATGGCAGCCAAGATGGCGGCCCTTGCGTAAGAGGTAAAGTCGGCATCGGCATCTCTTCACTGCTGAAAGGAGGTAAATATTTATCGGAAAGTGAACAATTTGCATAAAACATTTTCATACAAAAATAAATACCAACAAGAAATAATACAAAACCGTTAGACAGCCGAAATAATTTGTATTTTTAGGAACGCTAACCTGACATGACTCTATTCTCTTTGAGCTACGAACGAATGTGTTTATTCGTAGTCTTTGAGTAATCAGTATGTCACTAACGCTTTCAACATCAAGTCGGTAATTAGGCCGCGCTGTCATCACAGTTACATATGTAGGTCAGTCGCTCAGCCGTCGGTCTCGAACAGTCGCTTGGATGTTCAGTAATATCAAATACGTTTTATGCAATTTAATAAATATTATGGTACAATTTGTTATGAAATTTAATTTAATTTTTAATTTATTTGACACAGATTTATTTGCCTCTGTGAAAAGATGCAATTACGCACTAGTAAAATTTATATAGTTTGAATAAGACTAACTGAGGCAACCATTTTCGCAATTAATGCCGCTGTTATCCATTTTTAAGACGGTTTTTAAGTGTTTCCCACCGAGCTAGGCACTTTAAATTTTAAGTGTGGCTCAGGACTGGGTGACAAGAAAAAAAAATCGTCGTGCACCCCACGTTTTCGTGTTCGTAAAATCGAGTCCGACCAAATTATTTATCTTCAAGAATGTAATTAAACTAAAAAGGATATGTTAAACTACTGCGGGCTGCTTGTTACCTATGTTTATCTTCTAGTTAACAGTGAAGAAAGGTATAACCATTGGAACAGATCTCAAACTGACCTTAGCATATATTGTGTCGTCGTGGTCGTATCCGACCCACAGCTGGTCTCTGCTGCTATACACGTAGCTGTTGTTCACCTCCGTTGTAAACCACAAGGGGGCGTTGTCTTGCATGTCTGTACATATCTGCACAACGAACATGTGAACATCATAGGACCAGGAAGAAATCATAACATGACCAAGGATGCATTGGATAACAGTCATATTGATATGATAAATATAAATTCTAGTCTATATAAAAGTCTAGTCTTTAGGATAAGATATTGCTATTCATGTAAAACATTCACTATAGGCTTAGCTATACATACATTTACAAACATAAATATTTTGTGTGTGTAGAAATGGTTATGTAGAATTATCAGCTGTGATACATGCATATCGCCCTTTAGTTAATTACCTACTTAGGTTAATTACCTCGTAATAAGCCAGGAAGCCTGCTTCGGCAGTATATAATCCTGGATCCCCAGGGCTGCCAAAAGGTGCACCTGTGTCGGCTACGCTTGCATCCGAAAGATTAAAACTTCTACCGTAGTTGGCCAACCCTAGCAGTAACTTGGCTGGTGAGGCACCATTCGCTATCCAGACGTTGACGGATGCATCCTGAAGAATGTATTGGTAGATCAGATATCAAAGGAATGAGTATATTCTACGCACAGAAGAGAAAATTAAGGAAAAGTGACTTGTGGGCGTTACCCGGGTCGCGGGGAATCCGGCGTGCATCGTGTACAATACATTTCTAAACATTTTATAGAAAGTTTCAAAAAACTTACTATATTCTTAATCAAATCATTGAAGATAATGTACAAAGTGGGTTTAAATACCCTAACTATAATAGGTATACGTTTTTATGGAACGATACAGTCAGTCAGCGTATTTGCGTCCACTGCTCGCCATACGCCTCTCCAATTTATTCTCCAGTCCTCCCGGCCCTCAGCGGTATGGAACCACTGCTTTCCGCCGACGCACTTGATCGTCGTGCTCATAAAAGGAAGTTCATGGGTGTCATGCCAGGAACTTCCCTTTATGAGCACGGCTACATTGAACCGGATGGAAAAAACGGACCGTTTTTAAGGTAAGGATATGCCCTTTCGAACAATTCTGTCACCTGTTGTGGTATTCCGATATTTCATCTTTCTTCGCGTTTTTTATGTAATTCTTGCACAGTTTTATCATTGGGCATTTACATTGGGCATTTTTGGGGCGCATTATTAGCCAGAGGCGACGCACAGGTGTACGACGACAGTGAGCGGTTGCATGGCGACAAAGTGGTCCCGTAGAACACCACTTTGGTTGCTCAATTTTTGTTGCATGGAAGGGTCTGTCCTTACGTAGTAATATTTATGTCACTGCTTCAACCATAGTTTCATTCATTGCGGTGGTACCAACCCGGACGGGCTTAAGATGGTTATACTAGCCAATGCGAATGGTTTGATTGCGTTAAGTTCCTGATCTCTATGGAATGAGAACATGAAAAAAAAAACATGTATATTTCCAGCCAATGTTCTACCAAAACAGAAAGAAAAATGTTACAGAAATTGATATTTTATGCATGGAAAAAAATTGTAGTCAGTTCTCAAATATATTATTTTTCAAGTTTGCGGTTTATATTGATATTAACTAATATTTTAATACCATTTCAAAGATCTTAACATTATCTACCCATTCAGCGAAGAACATGATTAACTTTTCCCAATTTCTTTAACGAAACAATAAAAAAACCGGTTTCACGCGTTATGCGGGTTGGTCACATTTAGAAAGAATTATTTCGAGCTGCTCTAACTAAGCGACGTCGGGCTCTGGCTATCTCGTTTTAATCGCAAAAATTGGTGCAAAATGTTTAGGTATGAGGATGCTCTTAACCCGGAAGGGGACCTACAGTTTCACATGGGTAAATATACTCACAACATTAAGTTCCGAGCCAGGGTGGTCGCTTATTTGAGGATATAGGGGCGCGTTAGCTCCCGTGCTCTCGCTCCAACTTCCGTGGTAGTCGTAGGTCATTAAGTTTATATAGTCCAGCAGCCTGGCCAAGAGAAAACAACTCATTACTTTTGGACTACATAGGCACAAACAACTACACATTTCATTACTCGCAATGGAGACGGAGAAAAATAATCTACGTATCGCCTCTCAATAATTCGCTTTTGATTGACTTTATCCATTCAATACTGCATTTGAGGTATACACTGATGCGCGCATGAATTATATTTATGCATACATATGTAGTTTTAAACAAATATAAAACTCCATTGACCTGCGACTTAGTAAATCCATTTCTTTTTTATGAAACCTGACATGGATGGCTAATACTACACAACTTCCGTTATGAAATTAGCCTAATACACCACATTCCCGAAGGAATTAGGTGCCATTTCAGGACCTTCCCTTTATGAGCACGGCTACATTGAATTGAATGGCAAACACGGACAATTTTTCATTGCCGCTTCAACCATAGTTTCATCCAATGCGCTGGTACCAACCCGGGCGGGCTTAACCTAGTAGGGGAAGGGGACCTACAGTTTTACATGGGTTCCGAACCATGGAACAGCTTGCATTCGTAACGAAATGCACTTATCCAACTCAGAAAGAGAAGGAAAGTGGTGCATGACCGGGCGAGGATGTGAACGCAGACCTCAAAGATTTTGAAGAACCCAGGCGGGCTTAATCTTACCACCTATTAGGGGAAGGGACTTACAATTTTACATGAATTCCGAACCATGAAACAGCTTGCATGCATAACTAAATGCACTTATGATGCTTGTGAGATTACCGCGGTCGTTAGACATGTTTGAAAAATGTTACGGATTTTCCCGCGGCCGGAAGAGACATTCTCCGACGTTTCGAGCTAATCATTCAGCCCGTTGTCACGGAGGCATCCGCCACGTTCGTACGCAGCAGACGAATCTGAATGATTAGCTCGAAACGTCGGAGAATATCTCTTCCTGCCGCGTGAAAAACCGTAACATTTTTCAAACATGTCCAAATGCACCTTTTAACGGAACTTCCCATTTTATGTATACCACAAGAAATTCAACTTACTCATTCATAGCTGGAACATCGTATGACAAGTCTATGTGGTGCTGGGTAACAGCGACCGCGGCAGTGAGAAGCCATCGGCGGGGTTCGAAGGCGGCCTTGAGTTCTCGCAGCAGCAGGATGAAGGATTCCTGCGATACACGAATTCATTTACCGGAGTACCTTTAAAAGATAAGCTCCACTGGCAGAATGTACACTTCTGTCATTCGGGAAGCACAGTATATGGGTCGACAGTCGCAACATATCTTAACAATGTTTGATCATTTATTTCTTTTTTGTTACGTACCTTTCTTATGTTTATAATGGGATATATTGCTTACAGTTTCAGTTTCAGTTTCTTTATTTCGTCCATAAGATGTAAATTAAACACATTCGTCATTTTTTTCCTGTCGGTTCGATTACTTCTGGCGAAGAAGAGCCGACAAGAAACTTCGTCAGGTTGGTCATTGTAATTTGTTTTTCCATTGATACCGCATTCCCGGTGGAATTATGTGCACACAGCAGAAAATAGTGGTATTCCGCTCTGGCGTAATGAGCAGAATGAAATGAAATAAAAATGAAATGTGTATTAGATGCAACATTTATACATAAATTATGCGATTTCTCTCCCCTAAACTAGCTATACAGCTGTGACATAAAGGAGAGTTACAAAGTAAATTTAATTAATTAGTTTAGGTATGCGAGTTTTTCAAATTAATCTATTACATTTCTGTTTTTAGGACTATGGTGTGTTGTGTTTTCTATGGGTTTTGTGGTGTGATGTGTTGTGTTGTGGTGTGGTGTGGTGTGGTGTGTTGTGGTGTGGTGTGGTGCGATGTGATATGATGTGATGTGATGTAGTGTGGAGTGAAGTCGTTTGAGGTGGTTTCTTGTGTTGTGACGTATCATAATGTGGTGTGTGTCAGGGTTTTATGTAATTGGCTCAAACCAAAACCGAGAGTTTGAGTTCAGTATCTTCATAATCCATTTTCATAAGCCAATTGAACACTTGTGTTTTGCAGTTATAACGAGTCATTTTTCTTATGTCTAATTCTTTATCAGCTTTGTTATACATATGCGGTCCCAAATACCATGTAAAGCGCTGTGCAAAACTAGTTCTTGTAGCCGAGACTGTTAGATTGTTTGAGGATCTAGTTCTGTGAATTTGTGAAGGCCTATTGAGTGGTTCTTTCGATTTTTGTTGTTTTATAATCTCCGCAATGTACAACTTTCGTACGCTTAAAATGTTGCTTTCATTAAGGAGTTGATGTGTGGGGTAACGGAAAGTTTTCCGTGACATTACCCTTAAAATCACCCTTTGTGACCGCTCGAGCTGCAGTAGGTACGTTTTTGCCGCTCCACCCCAGGAGGATATGCAGTAAGTAAGCAGGGATTGACACAGTGCGAAGTACTTGAAAGGTCTTGATTGGTTTTCTTCTTACCTTCGGGGTCATCGGCAGTGCGTCCGGGTGGACAATGTCACTTCACTTTGGTGTGACATCACTGCTGGTGTGCCTCAAGGCGGTGTGCTTTCTCCTCTTTTATTCTCAGTCTTTATTAACTCCATTGTTGGACTCTTTCTTTCCCGCTTCCATTTGTACGCCGATTACTTGCAGTTGTATAGGCACTTTCGACTCGATGATGTAATATCTGCTATCTCTCTCATGAACATTGACTTAGGTACTGCTCTCGATTGGGCTAGTCGGTTTGGATTATTAGCCAATCCATTAAAAACACAGGCTATCATAATAGGCTCTCACATGATGTTGGCTAAGTTGGATCGTCAAAGTCTGCCTCCAATTGTTTTTGACGGGATTGCTGTCCCTTACAGCAAACATGTCAAAAACCTGGGACTCTGGATTGATGAAACTCTATCATGGAGTAAACAAGTCAGTGAAGTTAGTCGCAAGGTTTTCGGTAGCATGCACTCTCTCAAGCGTTTGCAAAACTTTATTCCTATCAACACTAAAATTACGCTCGTAAACTCTTTGTTGCTTCCCATACTTGATTATGCTGATATCTGCTATCCAGATTTAGATGAATACCTACTTAACAAACTTGACCGACTTCTAAACATTTGCATAAGATATATATATGGGTTGCGTAAGTTTGATCATATTTCTAATTTTCGCGCCTCACTTAATTGGCTTGACATTCGTAAACGCAGAAATACCCATGTTCTTTCCCTTCTCTTTGGTTTATTGAATAATCCAGCTGCTCCTAAATATCTTACTGATAGGATAGAACTCTTCTGTTCTCATGGCCTACCTCTCAGATCCTCAAATAATGTGCTTCTTGCTATTCCGGGACATAGTTCTTCATTCTACACAGATTCTTTCGCTGTCAGCGCTGCGCGTATGTGGAACCAGCTTCCACTTGATGTACGCACATCTCAGTCAATTAATATATTTAAAGAGCGTCTTAAATGTCATTTCCTTACTTCCTGATTGTTTCTTGTCACATTGTTCTCAAAAATCAAGAGTATTTTTTTTCACACTATTTATCAAATATATATATTTATATATATATATATATATATAAATATTTTTTTTAATGTGTAAATCTGTTCATATGTTCTAAAATAATATATGTTATTTGTATCTTGTACCTATTAATATGTTTAAGTGTATGTACATATTTGTATGTAATTTATTATAATATATAAATCCTTATTTTTAGGTTAGTTAATATTTTCGCTAATTCATTTTGTTTTACGTTTACTTTTTTTTGCCCGCCTCACTGCACCTCTCCTACATCTCTAAGGTTGAATGGTAGAGAATGCCTTATGGCATTAATTTCCGCCTTTTTGTACCGTATGCCTGCAAATAAAGTATTTTTTCATTTCATTTCATTTTCAAGTAAACCATTCGGAGCGTACTTTGGTCCAATAAATTTCGTAGGCCTTTAAATACATAAATAAGTCTCCTTATTCTTCCAGCAAGTAAATCAATATATTTTTCCCAAGACAGCCTTTCATCCAATGTAATACCAAGGTATTTTATGTTGGTGACCTTACTAAGAGAATGCAACATGTCTACAAATCACACGATGCGCTTAGGGTTTGGTTTGGTTACATTTTAATTACAAAACGACTTATATCTAAAATTAAATCACCATAGCTGTAAACAAAAATGTAACCAAAACCTTCTTAGAACGAGCTAGGCCTTATGTCTTTAGTTTTATCGTTGAGTAATCCTTATCCAAACTTATTGTACAAAGTGCGCGAAACTTTAGGACATTATAACTTAGAAGTCAGTCAGTCAGTCAGCGTGTTTGCGTCCACTGCTGGACATACGCCTCTCCAATTTTTCTCCAGTCCTCCCGGCCCTCAGCGGTACGGAACCACTGCTTTCCGCCGACGCACTTGATGTCGTCGTCCCACCTGGCGGGTGGTCTTCCCACACTCCGTTTTCCTGTCCACGGCCGCCAGTGTAGGACACGGTTACTCCAACGGTCGTCGTCTCTTCGGCTGACGTGACCAGCCCACTGCCATTTGAGCTTAGCCACTTAGAAACCAAACGCAATTTTACAACACTGATGGTCATGAAGCTACTGGTTTCTTCCTTTCCTGATATCTTTAAGTAATTTGTAATAAAATTTAAAATGATAACATGCTATACCTCTTAAAAAGTATAGTAAGCAAGAGGTAATGTCAACATTTTGTAAACGCTTGTCTGTGCTGGTAACTGGTACTGTCACCACCGTCAAATCCATGGACGGGTATCCGTGAACTGCAAGCAAGACTTGTCTGGCTTCGTCGAATAAAGCAGTTATACCTTATCAGCTTCAACACCACCCCTCTGGGCAGGGTACTCCCAGTCCAAGTCCAGCCCGTCCAAGCCGTGCTGCTGTATGAACTCCACCAAGTTCTGGACGAGCGTCGCACGCAGAAGAGCGTTGTTTACCACCTGAATGACGAAAATTCAGAATTTCTTAGCGAAATTTCTAAATTATTATATATATTAATATATAATATATAATATATAATAAATATATATATTATATTTATTATATATTATATATTATATTATTATATTAATTTATATTAAGGCTCCAACTGAGTCCAGCGTTCAGCAAACAAACAATAATGTCTACCTCCGTAAGCAGTGAGTTTGCGTTAGGGTTCATTATTGTATGCGCGTCAAAATTCGGTTTAAGGCGAGCAAAATTTAGGTTTTTGGTCTGTAAAGTCGCCTTTTCAAAGAAAATTTATATGCGTGAAACATTTATTCATTTTCGGCAAAATTATGGCGGTTAGCGTCGTATGGAGCCTTAAAAAACGAATTGGCGTCTTCAGTGTAGTAACAAGATTTTAAAAAATTACTTGAATTGCAAGGAATCATAGGACGCCGATTATTTTAAAAGATTTTTGAAAATCTATATTTAAAAAAGCATTCAGGACACTTCTGTATTATTAACATGTTATCATTAACAAATCAATTACTTTTTAATACAATTTAATACCCCTTTAATAATGAATTTATAGTCGTTTTGTTTTATAGTCATTAATAATAACAACTTTATTATTAGTGCCTTAGCTTTATTATTTGTCTTTTACAGAGCAAAATATTTTAGAAAATACGAACTGTCGAGAAATTTTCCGATCCTTGAACCCATCCTCCGATAGCCACCAATAAAGTGAGAGCCGGACTTTGGTGCTTCAGTGAGACGAATTCCGATAATCTATCTGAAACACAAAGGCATTTTTTTTCCTTTTTTTCAAACGCTGTAGACATTTTGTCAACAGTCTGTAGAACTTTTATTATGCGAACATTATTTTGAATTTCTTTCTATTTAAAATTCGCCTTGATCCGAGGATCGCAAAGATATTATTTTTTTCGAAACTGAAATCTCCATGTGTTCATTTTTCTACATGTACATAAAAACAATCACGTCGCTGCCCTGGAGAGGTAGACAGAGATGATAGAGCGCCGCAGCAGAATTTTTTCGATTCCTCTACAGACATACATTTTTTCACACATGCTACGATTACGGGTGCTTACATCTGGTTATGGGTCAATCACATCGATCTGGTCGTTGTACTCACTCAGTTTTTTGTTTCGTCATTCTTTCGTCATCCATTCGCTCTGCATGCGCAATCCATCTCAACATACCCTTCTCAATTCTCGTTACTAAATCTTCTTTCATATGGCAATGCTGTCATATAATTTTCCATAAAACTAATTTTAAATTCAAATTTCTCGATAAATTTTCTGCCATACTCAGGTCTCCCTTCCGCATTAATGTACAACACAGTATTACCAACTGCCACCTAAGCTAAACATCTAGTAACTTATGAAATGGAAAGAAGATTTCGAATGATAGTTTTGGGATTACCGCGGTCGTTAGACATGTTAGAAAAATGTTACGGCTTTTCACGCGGCGGAAAGAGATATCTGCTGAGTCGTCTGCTGCGTACAAACGTGGCGGATGCCTCCCTGACAACGGGCTGAATGATTAGCTCGAAACGTCGGAGAATGTCTCTTCCCGCCGCGTGAAAAGCCGTAACATATTTCAAAGATTTGGAATGTTAGCTAATCGATAATTTAAAACTTGAACAAAAACATAACCGCGTACTGCTGTTCCCTTCAATTTCCATCTCTTCGTCTCTGGTGAGGGCAGCTGTCGCCGTGAGCCCTATGAAAGAGTAGACCAGGTGAGTGCAGGGAGCGTCCACCAACTCCTGCACCCCGAAGCGCCCCTCACCAGGCCGGCTGAGTGACCACGCACCCCAGTAGCAGAACACGACACCATCGTTACCTGAAGAGAGAGCTGTTTAGTTACGTCACCAAGTCTTGGCTACAGTCGTCGTGGTGGAAATCAATGCGAGAACGGTTCTGTAAAGTGACAGTTAACAGCCATTATTATCTTTGATATGATCAACGTGGCGTAATTTTTTTTTACCGACTAAACATATCCATGAGAAAATCATATAAGTCTTAAATTTGCATTAAGTATGTGCGCGACAAATGGACGAACTCAATATAACGCCAACCGATTTCGATGATTATTTTTTATTGGAAAGGACGTGTACAAATTAGTAAGTGTACTTCAGATTCACTAAAAATAAACAAATAAAAAAAACCGACTCTTATTTTTTGATTTGGCGTCAGGCAGTGCGCAGCGCGTGCCCGGCTAACAATAATCAAATAAAAAAAAGAAAAACCATCGTAAATAGAAAAATGGCAATTATTTTCTTACTTTTTAGTGCTTTTTCTTTGAGGTTTTTTTCTTGTTATTTTTTTTTATTAATCTCTAGAGCAAGATACAAATTCATTTCAATGAAAACATTTGATTTTGAGACCTGGAAAAACAAATAGTATTTACTGGACAAAGTTTACTGGATGATTAGAAATTTATGATCAGCACACTGGACTACAGGAAAGCGCACAGACAACCTATTTAATGACTCGTTATTTTATTTTATGAAAATAGACATGGATGGCATACCTACTGCCGTCATATTAGTCTAACTTAGCTAACTCGCTGTCATAACCGGACTTTACTTGTATTGCATGGCTACATTGAACTGGATGGAAGACACGGACCATTTTCATTGGCGCTTCGACCATCGTGATGGTACCAACCGAGGCACGAATATTCGCCTCTTACGACATGTATATGTGTGTATGAGCTTGATCATATAATCATTGTATTGTGTACCTACTCGTTTTGTTTTTTTCTTTTTAACACAAGATTTTCTATACCAATATTCCTTTTAGGAATATTCATTAAATTAATATCAATTCATTCAATATTCATTATTCCTTAAATGAAAGTAGCAGACAAACCCAAGGGTTTCACGCGTACCAATTAGTAAATTTGTAAATTGAATAATGCATGTATAAAATAAACTGCACTGCACTGCACTGAATCCGAAACGCAGCGGGCCCAATTTCAATTTTATGGTGTAACAAACGTTACTTTATTATTTTAATTTTTTGGCAATAACAATATCTGTATGTCATATATTTCTTGAACTATACTTACGTTAGCCTTCAGAACGATGTCAGTGCCTATGCATACTCACAATGGGCATTTATAGTTATCTACATAATGGAAAAATACACGTTTTAAGGAACCAACGGTCAAAATTCTTCTAGAAACAAAACAACAAACCACCAACATTAGTCTCTTTCTACCACTCAGCAATGCAAGTATGCTGTCTCCCTCATGCGCGCGCGCCTAGCGAACGTCAGGCGATCCTAAAGAGCCAATGGGAGAGGACCACGACGGCAGCCATCTTGTTGTTCGCCCGCCAGGCGCGAGCGTATATCGCGGTGGGCCTAAACGTTATTTTCAGATCCTATCTCATTCCTTATTCGTTACTGCGTAAGAACGAGTATCAAAACCTGTTATTAATAACGGGTTTTGATACTAGACTGATATCAATGGCTGACCACTGCAAAATAAATTTTTTTTTTTAATCATTTAATGCAGGTCTTAAATAAATACACTCCTTGTAAATATTTCAGCTACCTACCTATTACGGTTCATAAGATACAGCCCTGTGTCAGACGGACGGACGGACGGACGGATGGATGGACGGATGGACAGTGGAGGCTTGGTAATAGGGTTCTGTTTATACCCTTTGGGTACGAAACCCTAAAAATTATTTAAGTTATAAATAAAAAAATATTCTCATTAAAAAGTTACATGAAAAAATCAGACCCTCTAAATTCTTAAATAACCTTTTTTTTAACTTAAATGTCCAATAAAAAACTGATATTTAATCAACCTGGTGTTTAAAATAGTTGTAAAATAAATCCCTGTCATGCACTGTACTCGTACATTAGAACAAAGCGCGAGATCCCGTTCCTGAAGATTTTTTATTTTATTTTATTTTATTTATTTTCAGGCATTTAACAGCAGTTATGAAATAAGTAAAAAATTATAGTAATTTAATTTATATAAAGCCAATGACAAAATGCCACTAATACAATTGCCATATAATAACAACTACTCTAACCTAAAAACCTAAACCTAAAAAGTTGCAGACCTGACATGTACATATAAGGTGATTACTAGTGTGTGGGGTGTGAGAGGGTGCGTGTGTGTGTGAGAATATGTGGGTGAGTGAGTGGGGTTTATGTGATGGGGCGGTTCAGCTTGAAAAGGACTGTACCGAGAGTGTATTAGGGTGTGCAGAGTGGGATGTTATATTACTTAAAAATTAATGTTTTTGAAATTTGTTTTTTAAAAGAAGATTTAGAGCTACTGAACGGATCAATGTGACTAAAATATTTATTATAAAGGACCGAAATTCTGTTAAGTGTAGAATTACTGGTATAGTTTTTATGAAATCTACGAGTATCGAAAAGAAGAGTTGCTCGAGTGAGGCGTGCAGGCACGTGTA
This sequence comes from Incurvaria masculella, assembly GCA_946894095.1. Classification (NCBI taxonomy): domain Eukaryota; kingdom Metazoa; phylum Arthropoda; class Insecta; order Lepidoptera; family Incurvariidae; genus Incurvaria; species Incurvaria masculella. Next base: position 11,554,312 of record OX335660.1, on the reverse strand, counting down.
ATTTAACGGCGCTGACCAGCTCTGGGCAGTCTATGTTGCTGTTCACAATGTCATGCAATAATGCCATGTCTGCCACTATGCGGCGCTCTTCTAAGGTTATTAAGCCATGATAGCGGATTGCTTCTTCATATGTATCAAAGGGCCGTTTGCATCGATAATTAAGGTGGTGTTCAAATATCTTTTGTATTCGTTCAATACGGTCCTTGTAACAGAGGTATTGAGGTGACCACACAGTTGAGGCAAATTCCAGGACACTGCGAACATAAGCAAAATAGACCGCTTTGAGGCTATTTAGATCACTGAAAGGTCTACAAATGCGAAGCACAAACCCTAAACTGCGATAAGCTTTATTGACCATCGTGTCAATGTAATCACTAAAGACCATTTTATTGTCCATCACTACTCCCAGATCTCGTATAACTGAAACTTTTTTAATTACTGCATCATTTATCCTATAGTTAAAAAGAATGGGAGTGGTGTTTCTGGTCAGCGAAATTTGTTCACATTTGGTATCATTTATACGTATCTTTGCTTTAAAACAATATTCTTCCAGGCGGACAATATCTTCCTGGAGCTTGAGACAATCTCGGTGGTCCTGAATGGGCATTGCAATTTTGTTATCATCTGCGTAAAGTAAAAATTTTGCAAAGTGGAAGCATTTATGAACATCATACGTGTAGACATTATATAGCAGAGGTCCTAGATGAGATCCCTGTGGAACTCCTGAAGGTATTAATGAGAAGTCCGTGCGATAGCCACCTACAATAACTCTTTGGCAACGATTCGATATATACGATGAGAACCATCTGTACAAATCTCCATGAATACCTAATTCTTCCAATTTATTCAGGACGATCTTGTGATCCACGCGATCAAAGGCTTTCTCATAGTCCGTGTAAATCACGTCGACCTGTACTCTCTCATCCATATTATTAAATACAAATTCAGTAAACTGTACGAGGTTAGAGGTGACCGATCTGCCTTTCATAAAACCATGTTGACGTATCGATATACAATTGGACAACATGGGATAAACTTGATCGTAGACCACTTTCTCAAACAGCTTGCTGAACACGTTTAAAATTGATATAGGCCGATAGTTTTCAATAACGGTTTTAGAGTTTTTTTTGTGAATCGGTGTTATGTGTTGATGTTATTGAAAGATGTTATTGTAATAACAGGTTTCGTAGTAAGAGGCGCCCGCAAGATAGTATTGTAAAGACGTTACTGTAGGAACGGGTTTCGCAGAGCTAGGCGCGCGGCGCTCGGGCGATCCCGTTCCTGAAGATGTTATTGTAATAACAGGTTTCGTAGTAAGAGGCGCGCGCGAGATAGTATTGGAAAGACGTTACTGTAGGAACGGGTTTCGCAGAGCTAGGCGCGCCGCGCTCGCGCGATCCCGTTCCTGAAGACGTTATTGTAATAACAGGTTTCGTAGCAAGAGGCGCGCGCGAGATAGTATTGGAAAGACGTTACTGTAGGAACGGGTTTCGCAGAGCTAGGCGCGCCGCGCTCGCGCGATCCCGTTCCTGAAGACGTTATTGTAATAACAGGTTTCGTAGTAACAAGCGCGCGCGGGATAGTATTGCAAAGATGTTATTGTAGGAACGAGTTTCGCCAAGCAGAGGCGCGCGGGGCGCACGGGATAGTGTGGCTTAAGAAGTTATTGTAGGAACGGGTTTTGTGGATGATGAATAACAAGAACGACTTGTTCTTTTCCAATACTTGTTATTAATAATGGTTACGTTAATATCGGCCCGCCGCTAATATCGCCGCCACAGACCGCCGACTGCCGCGAGTAACGCCAGTCGCGTCCCGGGGTCTCGCCGTCGCCGCTTTCGGGCTGACTCGGTGGAGCACAACCGCACCCTCCGTCTCTTTGGCACCCACCCCGTGCTCGTTGGAGTGGGCTCCGCCAACCGCTGAGGAGACACCGAGCCGCTCAAACTTGTCCGCGCGGGGGCAGGCGCCATTCGCCGCCCGACCACCTGCTCCAGGCATCACTGGGTACCGTACAGAACCTTGTTTTTGCCTGCTTTAGAGTCAGTCCGCGTAACACTTCTTAGCGTCGTCGTTCGTATTAGGGGGGCCAATTAGGAACCTACTCCATTTCTTTACCTACTTGTATATTTTTGTGTTTATGCTCGTCCTATAACATTGGTTGTTGTTTCTGTTTATATATATTTCATCATTCGTAATACATGGTACATTAATTAAATTTATCTGGTTTTGATTTGTTTAGACAGAATTAGTACCCATCTTGTGACGTATGCTTGAGGACCCGGCCCCGCTCACCGACTGATATCCGCATGGCATTCACTTAATCGTACGTCACAACTGGCGTCACGCACAGCGTTGAAATGTCCCTCAGACATCCTTTCTTTTAAAAATATATATATATTTCAATCCATACCATCACAATGCAACTTATTAACATATATGGCAAGTACCAAACACCTACCTTTATGATATTATCCCAATACACCACATTCTCGAAATTGTTAGGTGCCATACCAGGACCTTTCCTTTTATGAGTACATCTACACGGAACTACCAACCCGGGCAGGGTCAACCGTCCCATCTAATAGGAGAAGGGGCCCTACAGTTTTACAAGGGTTCGGAATTATGGTACACCTCACATTCGTAACAAAATGCACTTATATAACTCAGAAAGAGAAAAAAAGTGGAGCATGAGGGGATTTGAACCCATAACCTTTCGCATGAAAGTCATGTCCGCTAGCCCCTGAACCACGAGCTGTAATTTTCATGATTTGTAATATCTCTATGTCCTAATTAGCATCTCGGGTTTAACGATTGCAACCATAGATTAAAATCCTTTTTAACCGACTTCATAATCTTTACTACAACTCACCCGTCATTTTCTAGTCACTAATTGTGCAAAATATTACATATTCAGTAAGTGAATATTTTTATCGGCGTCCCTTTTGAAATATGCTAATGGCGATATTCTGAGTCAGCGTACGAGCAAAAGCACTCATTACCGTGCGGATAAAACATTTTACGTCGTGCTTTTGTTTTTACCGAGTTTATTAATGACAGTACGATGACGTTGCCGAACTGGCTAATTTGCCCGCGAACAATTTAAGTTAATTTGTAATTAGCGGGTTACGTCCCGAAGACCCGGGGACCTGGGCGTGGCGCGGGGAGGTTGAAGGGGACACGGGGGTGACCTTTTTACATTGAGCATCGAAGGACGAGATTAGCAACCTAAACTCGTTTGGGTGGGAGCGGCGTATTCACTTTTCCATGCAAAGTGGGCGGCCCCAGCGAGTGAGTTCACTTACAAATTCGCTTATTACTAATCTCGAATTCCAACGACACTTAAGAACATTAAACTGCAACTCAGTGTTGCAACGTTAAAATAGTGCCAACTAAGTAAATAAGTTACTCTAACTGAGTGAAAACAGTTAGCCTTAAACATTAAATGTTACTGTATCATTAAAAAAAAATAAGTGTGTGCAATAACTGTTTTCTCGCACCGTTTCCCGGACTGTGTGAAACCTATTTCTATCTTCAGTATATATTTTATTCTCACTTCCTTCTTATATTCAGTTAAAAGGTACTGTCCAATCTGTTTAAATTCCTGTACCTCTTGCAACTGGACAGTTGCACGCCTAATTTGTAGTCAGCCGTAATGTTTAATAAGTTAAATTCAAAATCTTTCAAAAGTTTTTCACTAACTCGTGGCTATGCTGCCGCTATACGAGAATTTCGATCACTACTCCCACCCTTCCATGCTCGCTGTCTTTTTCGTCTCACTCAGCCCTACAGGCTCTATCCATTTGTACGTCATCTATTTCTGTAACACTTCCAATTAAAATAATAAAAGCATAGGGCCAATGAAAGCCTTATTTATAATTGGTATTTACAAGAACCAAATTACACAATTAAATTTGATTCGCTTTTAGGAACTTTATTTGTGACCTAATTCTGTACATTGAAATGTCTAGTTTCTAGTTATCATCACGTTTTGCTTGAAAGGTATAAAGGAACCCTTATGACGTCACTTCGTTCTCTGTCTATAATTTTTTCGTCCGTTAAAATCCAAACCATTCATGGAACAAAAATGGTGGTGATGTTCGAAATGTATGTGCTTTGCGAATAGTTTACATAGAACATATTGACAACCAAGTTCATTTAGTATACTTATATATGGATCAGACGTTTTGAAAAGGCTTTACAAAGGGTAGATATAATTAAGGTCAGTATACCATTTTAGGAGGCAGTTCAAATAATATACTTACGGTCGAAGTTAAAGATGAATAGTAAAAATCACTGAATGAACTGTATAGGTTTACGTAAAATAATTTAAAAAACGCAAATGATTTAACTAATCAATCCAATCCTATTAAATATTATAGGAAGGTTTGGTTTTAACATCGTTTTTTATTTATTTTAAATGCATCGTTTGTACTGCCTCCTCCGTTAAAATCGGTTGGCAAAAATTTAACGGCAGTGTGAATATTTAACTAATAAATGTCGTCACATACCTATAATTTTGCTTCGAACTAAACTTAAATTCGCATAAGAAATAATAAGAGCAATTAGAATGTTAATTGACTTAGACATTTTAAGGACAACACACTTAAACAGAATGAACAGAACTAAAACGCTTATCATGGTATGATAGTGGCAGTAAAATTGTACTTATCATAGTTAAAGATAAGATCGTCTAAATAGTTTGATAAGTGATTTACTGTAATGCGTTGAACCTCAAGAATTCAAGTCAGAAATTAAATTTCAACAAATTACAAGCCGCTATTCCACAAATGTATCACGATTTTATTGCTTTTTCCAAAGAACTCAAGAGCATCTTTTGCAAATAAAGACTGTTCGATGGACACGTTGTCGTCGTCCTTTGTCCATTAAGGGGAGCGTAGCGGGAGTTCTTTGGACATGAGGGAGAGCTACGTTGGGAGATACGGGAATTTTCAATTATAGAAGCCTTTTATCTGCTGCTCAGGTGTCCCAATACTAGCATTTGTAGTCTCTTCCCCCCGTACCTTCCCTGATAAAGACCATACTTGATAGCCGGAAGTTTCTTGTGCTCTTCCACAGGAACGCTGAATTGAGACCATGATTCTGCCACCACTATCCTTACCCATCCACGACCATCGAAGAAGTATCGGTGGAAAACGAAGACTCGCAAGAAAGACTCGTCCAAAGGTGGTGCCGAGCGCGACTCTTATTCCGGGAGGTCACGACATTTTTGGTCACGATAAGGTAAATGGCTGAATCTGGGTTCACATGTTAGAGACCAACCTTCTGATGCTAAATATGTCGGTCTGCCCGTGCCAAGTGGTTGCGTTTTCTAGATTGGCTATATAAAATAGATGCTGGTATCTGCTGATGAATATACTGATTATCTGGAAACATTGATACCTATTAATTATACAACAATAACCAGACGGTTACTTAATTAAATACTTAAATATACCTAAAGTTATATATGTAACCTAAATCGCCTATAACTACTAAATTCAACCAAAGATTTGTTACGTTTTTGAATTGCTAAGCAAGTATGTATTGATACTTTCATGCTTCGTCATTTGCATCCATTTACCTTATCATATGTATTTTTTGTCACCATAACTACATTTTCAGGCGCCTTATCTACGTAACGCAACCACTTGGAACAGGCAGACTGGCACATTTAGCTTCAGAGGGTTGTACTTTATCCCGTGAACCCAGTTTCAGCCATTTACATTATCGTTACCATTTTTGTCGCGACCTCCTAGTCTATCTTGGGCTCCGTCGTCTTGACCCGCGTCAATTGCCGCTCCTAGGGTAATTATGCAGTTTGGGGGCTTTTGCGAAAAACGATGGATTTTTTTTTTCCTTCGGAAAGTTGTTGCTCTGATTGCAACAAGTGATATTTCAAGGGGGGAGGAAAAAAAATTCTATAAATTTCCATAAATGTGTTACCTTCGGGAGAAGGGGGGGGGGTTGCCCCCCCCCCCCCCCCCCCCATAAACACAGACACAACCCCCATGCAAACTCCCATGCACACTCCCATGCAGAAAACAAATGTTAACAAATTGCACTACGTTTGCAACATATGCGGCCCTGGAAAATTCTTTAGACTAATTCATCGCGATTGAAAAATATATATGTTACTAGCTGCGGTACCCGGCTCCGCTCGGGTCAATGTCGTGTTGGATTGATTTCGGTCTGAATTATTTCCTGGATAAAAAGTAACCCAAAAGGCTGGTCCAGAACTATGTATCCATCTACCAAATTTAATCAAAATGTTTTGAACCGATATGGCATTATTTAATGATAAACATAGACATATTCCCATTTAGAGCTTCGTAAACATTTGGGAGCGAATTTTAAAAGCATGTGCCGCCGGACCCTTTTTGCACTGATACTATTATATAGAAATTGATACAAAACCAACAAAGTTTCCTCAACCACCTTCCTTTTATGAGGAATACGAACCACAGACACCTTCAACATTGAAAACGGTAACCCATCCGGAATCTGGCTGCGCCCAGAGTTGCTATACGTTGATAAAATACGCAAATAAATCGGGCGAGTGGTTCAAAATTATCGCTCTGCGTAATATTGTGGAACTTTCTGTAGTCCATTTTACCACCTATAATTTTCAAGTACATAGTTTTCATTTTTCTCTTAAGGTTTGTATTAAATATTAAAAATTGCATACGCTTTCCTTGCTCGTTTGTCGCTCCTTATATTAATGAAAACCGTATCAAAAAGTCCGTTTCGTGGCTTGTAAGAAGTAAACGAAGAAATAAAGGCAGATAGTGATTAAAAAGTAAGCGCCGACCCCCCCCCCCCCCCTAGAGCCGCGGCCCTCCCGCCAAGCCACGCGGAGAATTCCGGTTTGTACGACAGCTACATCTTAACGTAAGCGGAACTGAATTATATATAGTCTATCCCGTGTCCCGTGTATTAACATATACGTGTAGTAAGTTTCATCAAATTCGGATGATCGGCTTAAGAGTTATGGAGGAACATACATACATATAAACAGAACTGACTTCTAAAATTCATCAATTTAGTCTTAGTATCATACATAAAGTCTACAAAAGAAGTATCTTAGCTTACTCCATCAACACCCCTTACAGATTTAATATTAGTATAGATAATACCTACTAAAGGCTTTTGGTGCTCTATAAACAAAAACCAAAGGTTAATTTATAGAAGACACGGCGCGGAAGCGACCCGGCTAACCTAACTGGTCCAGTCGGGATGGAGCATGTCGGTTGCAAACGCTTATGGGAATTTATGGAAAATGTTTGCCTCCCCCCCATGAAATATCATTTGTTATGACACAATAAACAACTTCATGGAGGAAAAAAATGTCCCATATTTTTTCGCAAAAGCCCTCAAACTGCATAATAATCGTAAAATAGTCTTCCTTAATTTCCCGCATGAATAGTAATCAGAAATACTTTACCATAAATGACTGAATTTTAACCGTGCTAAAACAGTAAACAGTTGCACATATTGACGTGACAACGTCTTATAATTCGATGGAGCCGGCTGCACGCACAAAAAAACATGACTCATGCGGCGTTACCTCGCTCTGAGGTGTTCCACTTAAGGCTTGAAGTGCAAACGATAGCGCGGAACGAGCGACAAAGAAGCACAATCGGCCTCCGCGTTCGGCAGCGTTCGACATCTGTCTCTCTCCTACTTGAGTGAGCGATGCGTCCGCGTGGACAGCTGCTATACAATAATACATTTACATATTTTCGTCAAGTTTGAAGTGCAGTAAAAAGTGAATGTGGTGTCCATTGTTTATAGCAACGATAATTGCGGCGATAAAGGTAATGATTCTTTCGATATTAAATATATGTTCAGTGACATATTGTCGAATATCCGTGCTTTCATCATTAAAATAAATATCATCGGTCCGCTAGTGCAGCGATTGTAGGTTATGCTATAATTCACAAAACTATAACAAAAAGTTAACAGAACTATTTTACGATGAGTAAAAAATCAATGGCTTTACTATTCGATCGAAATAATTATCGAGCGTAGCTATGATTTCACAAAATTAAAACATAAATGTTAAATCTTCCACATATCATAACAACGTGTCTGAAATGACAGGTTGGACCAGCCACCCGTCAAAGGACACAAGTTTCTCCTATATTAAACACATTGAGGCGGGTTTTCATTATTTTCTTATGACGTCGTCACGTTCAACTATCGTCAGTAAACCGACTTTACAGACAACCGATTTTTTTTTCAGTGAGGTAGAAAAGCAACGTAACATTTTCATTCCAATTTACCATTCAACCAGTCTTGTCACGAAGAGGAAATTACCGTTGCGTTCAACCAAAAACCGAATTCACTACATATCTTCATATCTATACTCTAGTCTTCTAAATCTCTCGTTTACCTCTGGCTCGTGTGTAGCTACTTTTTTCTCATTTGGCCGAAGTGCTAATGGTGCGGTCTTTGTTCGCAGCGCTTTGTCTGAGGCTCTGTCGCGGAAACTAGAGGGCCATTTAACAAATGAGGGTTTATACCCGTTTTTTCCCACTTCATCACCGGTGGTAACTGCCATGTAGTGTAATGATGAAGGAAAAATGCTAAACTTACGTATCGATGGCAATATAATCACCACTAATTATAAAATACTCGGGGGTGGGGTGACTGTAAATTTGGAATTTTCCAAAAATCTTTTTCGAGAGGCTTTTACTAACGAAACTGATGATAAAAAACAATTTTTCGGAAGTGTTTGCCTGTGTGTCTTCAACAATGTTTTGGCCGCTTCTCACGATAAAACTGCTATTTCTATTTAGATGTGGTTTTTACTAATACGATAAGTTGAAGAATAAAGGAGTAGTGAGCAAATACGGAAATGACCTTTTTTGACCACCGAATTGACGCATTGTGGGGAGGCGTCTCGGCGGCCGACCCTAATTCTCACCATCATCACCCTAACGTGAGCGGCGAGCAGACTGTATAATATCGGAATTTAACGCGAGCGGAGCCGCGGGCGCAGCTAGTTTAAAAATAAAATACTAAAATGATGTACTCGTGAATTTTTAATGAGTACTTTAAAAGTTCAGGCAGAAATGTTCAGGATAATCCATTCAATCTTTGATGTTTTATAATATTAAGGCGCTAGGACTAGCCAACTACTCGCGCCATACAAATGCACTTTTTAACAAATGTAATAATATGTAGTGAAACGCTTCAGCAAATCCAAATAGAACTCCAGACTGATAATGGATTGTTAATATTTTTTGATTCCATCATTTATTTAAATAATAATAAAAATAAAAAAAGTTGATTTTTCTCATTAGAAATCTGAAAGTAATTCGATTTCTAGATATAAGCAAAAACAGCATATATGCATAAACAAAAAATTCCATTTGCTTTTAGATTTCTACATTTAGTCAAAAAAGTTCGGAAATGGACACCGTTTCCGCAATGTATTTTGTATAGAAAAAGGAAACATACATTAACGAAAATAATTCGATTCCTAGACAAGGAATCATATATTGTAAGAATGACACTTATAATCGTCAGACTTAGTTAGTTAACTTGGGGTGCCTCGTCTAACTTTGCGATTTGGCTAGTACCAGGCCCTTAATACGAATATTTGGCGGAGTTATGGAGCATTCAGGCGTATCCATTAATTAAATTAATGGCCCAAATAAATATCAGTTTATTCTGGTTTAACCTGTTTTAATGATGTGCTGGCAGTCGTTTATACCTTGCATGTACATTTAAAGTTGGTTTTATTGGGTTTTAAGAAATCATTTTGAAATAAATTATTAAATACAACAAATTTTATTTGAAATGTTGTACAAATACGTAATCTATCAATATAAATAAAAAACGAATGCCTGATTTGGAAAATTCGTTAATGATCTTGTTTGAAAAATGTTACGGCTTTTCACGCGGCAGGTAGAGATATTCTCCGACGTTTCGAGCTAATCAACCAGCCCGTTGTCACGGAGGCATCCGCCGCGCTCGTGCGCAGCAGATGACTGCGGCGGATGCCTCCTTGACAACGGGCTGAATGATTAGCTCAAAACGTCGGAGAATATCTCTACCTGCCGCGTGAAAAGCCGTAACAATTTTCAAACATGTCTAACGACCGCGGTAACCTCAAAAGTATCATAGTTAATGATCTTATTTCTAAGATTCTTATAAATACGTTCTTAGCTATAGTTGGATTCAGTAGGTGGCGCTGATGTCGAGATGGAAAACTGCAGGCCTATTCCTGGTATTCCGTAATCAGGAATCAGGAATCCTGAGTCTATAAAACCTTTTAAAAGCGGTTTTCAAAGGGATTTTTGCGACGGAAAACCTTGATTTATTGAAATCCGGAAATCTCCGGAATATTTTCGTCAAGAAAATCGCTTAGTCTTAGAATTCCTGATACGGAATTCCAGGAATAGGCCTGCTGACCGTTTGAATAATACGTTCGCTAAGGTGAAACTACATTCTGCCAGGCTCCGCTCGGGTGAATGTCCATGAAAAATCGACCTGCTCGTAACCGGGAACTTCAGCTAGTTTCTACAATAAAAAATAAGGGATTTTGGGACCGAATTTTTTTCTTAACATGCTTAAATCATTATGTTTATCTATCTATCTATAGCATCTAAAATATCCTGAATACATTTGTAGCCGGATAAGATAACGAAGAATAGACGGTGCCCGGATGTGCCGGATGTTCGGAACTGTAATTGCCGTCCGGGTCGAGCTTGGAGTTAGGAACTCATGAAAATATTTAGTAAGAGTCCACATATAATGTCGAATGTCGAAGGCTACTCCGGACCTACCATGCTCGCTGTTACGGCGCTGTAGGAGCAGGGACCAAGGCGACCGAGGAGCAAAGTTTGATTTGATACGGTTGAACACAGTGCGGTTATAATCAATTAAGTAGGTCAATACCCATGTGTTCCCATCCGTATTGGATCAACCATATATGATAACCTTTTTCATTAAATTTGCTACGGTAATCCAATAGGCTGGTCGGTTAATTTGAAAAGTGCTTGCCGACAAATTGTATTAATTGGTCCTCTGCTTGATTGATCCTGCATTTGGATATTGCTGGTACACAACGATAGCCCGTTCTGCAAATATTTGGTACACCTCATTTTAAGAGGGTACGTTTCGTGTCAGGTCATACATAAAGTGAAAGCTGTTTCCTATTCTATTTTCTTCAGATATTTGGTTGAAACTATGACAATTGTATCTAACCAATACTTTTTTGTTTACTGGAATATTGACTATAATGTAGTGTTCACATTTGTCTTATCTGTACTTTGTTTATATAATTTGTATAAGTATATATATAATATCGGCTCGCACGACGCGCACACGTCTTTACTCCGCTGCGGTCGGTTTACTCCAGGAACTTTAGCCTAAAATCAGCACTTAGAAAAACATTAAATCCGAAATGCATTTTTTTTTCTTATAAACGTAGTATTTCATGTGGACGTGTGTACATTAAGTTTGCAACATTTTGGGGGGTCCGGAAGATAGAAATAAAATATGAAATATGTTTAAAAAATGATATCACCTAAACAAATATTTAGAAATGTTATTTAAAAATGTTATATGTTAGCTAATTTTAGGTGTAATATTACTGTGAATTTGCAACAATTTCTTATTTACGGAACTGTGTAAATATATTTTTTTGTACTATTTTCATAATATCTGCAAAGCAAATAATGAAAATTCTATTTTATTTATTTTGAAATTGGAAACTGACCGCAAACTCTATGTTCTGTGAAATTTGTAAAATGTTGCAAATATTAGAAGCACATTTTTTTTCATTTATAATTTTTACATTCACACAAAAGCTAAACAAAAAATTCGAAATACGTATAAAATCGTTTGTGGTATAGTTTTTAAAGAATTTAATTTTCTTTTACATATTTTAGAAAGAAATATAGCAAGTTAGGTTCGCGGCATAGATTTTTTTTAGTAAAAACATTGTTTTAAATACATTTCCGTAATTACAAAATTGTTGCAAATTCACAGTTACATTACGCCTTAAAAGACTTAACATATACATTTTTTTAATACCGTTGCGAAATATTTGTTTAGGAGATATATGTTTTTAATACATTTTAATTTTTTTCTATCTTCCGTGCCCCGCTAAATGTTGAAAACTTAATGTAAGCATATGAACATGAAATTAAATATTTCTGAGAAAAAACAATTCATTTCGGATTTCATGTGCTTCTCAAACCGTATCTATCCCGGTCTAGTTGTCCAATGCCTCCCCGTCCCCCGGCCCGCGTGTGCGCTGCTCGAGACGACAGAACCGGTTTATATGTATAAGTACACACTACATAGAATATGCAACAATTTCAATTAAAAAGTATTCAATATCAAACTGCTTTTATCTCAGTCATTTACGAGAAAAACTTATTTATGAAAACATAGTAGAAAAAAATTTAGACACGTTTCGATGTAGAAAACAGGTTTCTCCTGAGGGTAGTTTCGCAACATCTTTCTAGGCATATAATAGGTGTTTCCATTTTAAAATGTAGTCTCCTAAGTGCGGACATAGGATCGAATGCGCCGTCATACATTTTTAAAAAGTTACTTAACATTATTCAAGCTGTAAATACAATAAGTCGCCCTGTCAGATGGTTTATCTCAGCGAAATTCTGACAGATATTTTGACGAATTTTATTCCAACAGTTAATATTAATTTGAAATGACGCTCGCATCGTATAAATTGGAATATCTCAAATATCTCGGCGGGATTATTAAGATAAATCTGGTTACTAGAAAATGAGACTCCGGCGGCGGTCCCATTCAATATTACCTGTATTTTCCATGTCGGGATTCTGAAAGGATTCTATGTCGGTCAATGTCGTAATCCATTTTCTAATCAAAACTCAATTGATTTTGACCACCTCACCAATATCTGCAATAATATTTCCATGTATTTAAAGAATACGATATTACCGTTATGTCATTTAATTGAGGTGTACATTTAATGGGCTAATATCATTACATAGTATTAGCTACATTGTCATATACAATAATCAGATTTTTATAGTAATCCGTAGAAATGTTTGGTTTGGATTCGTCTGAAGCAGGATTCGAAGCGAACTTTGTATTGCACGTCCACTGCTGTACCACTGAGATATCCAGACAGTAACGTCAGCCAACGAATTTCTCGATTACATTCGAATATATACAATGCACATCTACTACTGATTGTTTCGGTATTAATAAAGGTTTAGGTTTCAATCATAACCAACTAAAATTATTATAATATTTTTGTGATTTGAGAGTGCAAACGATAATGATCAAAGGACAAAATGTGCCTGGAATTAGGACAAATGTTTTATTGTTTTGCATTGGAAGGCACATGCGTGCTTGAATATTTATTTGTTCTATTCATGGAAGTGAAGAATGTAATTTATTCACCTCCATGGTTCTATTGTGTAAGTGATTAGTCGACCCATATTGTTTCTATTAAATTTTTGATTGCCTGGGGCCTCATGCGCGCCCCAACTTTCGTGGGGACTAGACGAAGTTTTCTAAGAAGTGTCAATCAAACCGAGACGAGGTCAACTTAACAGCCGCTAAGGCGATCCAATTAGGTTCCTTAACCCTCGTAGACATCGAGCGTGACAGTTGCCGCTACATTATTCGTCGAAAGTTGTATTAACTAAAACCAAGTTACCAGCATTAAAATTGTATTACTTCCACTTAAGGTGGCCCTTCCCGACGGGACTAACCCATTCGCGGGCACGGTACAAAATCGTGCTTTTGCGCTCTGGGACCTTCTCTGTTTCAAAGACAAAGACAGGCTCCGTGATGAGGAGGATGAAATATGTCCACAAAGCAGACAATGCGCATTAGTGTTATGGTAAGATTTATGAAAATTTTGATTACACAACGACTTGTAGCTAAAAGTAAATCATAACCGCTGTATTTTAGAATCTAATAAAAACCAACTTTCTTATAAATCTTCATGAAACAAGCTAGGTCTCATTACTTAACTTTTTAAGATGTTTTTATTTTATCGTTGAGTAATCCACGTGCAAATTTATTGTAGAAAACGCGCGAAAAATTCGAACCTTCGGAACTTATAACTTAAAAACCAAACACTATTTTACAATGCAATGGTCATCAAACAGTTATAACACTTGTAGACACGGATATTTGTTACCTGATATTAGATATTCAATATCTATTTAATTGGAACAGTGGTTTTTAGATGATCAGTAAACTTAATTTGTCTAGGGGGCATAGCTTATGGGCCATTCTTAAAGTGGGCCATCCCGCTCAACTCCCCATACAAACGGGGAAAGAAGATCAGGCCCATATTTCTTTTCAGAGATCCAAAATTTTGCTCAAAATAGCTTTATTTGATCGAACTAAATGTCTGATGACCATTGTCATTGTACAATTGTGTTTAGTTTCTAAGATATTAGGTCTGAAAGTTCGAATTTTTCGCGTGTTTTATACAATATATATTAGAGGTATAGTCAAAAATGTATCAAAAACCAAATAGATTATAAATCTTGATTAAATAAGCTATGTCTGATGACTAATCTTTTTAAGACGTTCTTACTTTATCATTGCGTAATCTACCACCAAAGTTATTGTATAAAACGCGCGAAAAATTCGAACTTTCGGACCTTATAACTTAGAAACCAAACACAATTTTACAATGCCAACGGTCATCAGACATCTATTTTGATCAAATAAAGCTATTTTGAGCAAAATTTGGGATCTCTGACAAGAAATATGGGCGTGATCTTCTTTCCCCGTTTGTATGGGGAGTTGAGCGGGATGGCCCACCTTAAGAAGGTTAATGCGTTTAAGATTTTGCCACATTTGCTCGTCGCTATTTCTGCTAAAACTTTCTAAACATAAGAACTTACTATAACTATATTGGCGAGCACACTAAGCCGTTATGTATTCAAGGTCTAAATTTTTTTCTAGAAAAAATGCTAGCGTTTGTGATGCCATTAGGAGGCACAGGACGAAAAAATGCTTATTGTGAATGGCAGCTTTTATCATTCATCCTCGGATTTATCATAACACATTGGTGCTCATTTTTGTTTTTTTTTGACATGAATGGCTTACAGTTGAATAAGGACGTAAATAAAACCATATTTGAATATATCTTACAATAACCACAATGAAATTCGAATATAAAAAAAATGTGGACATTGATGGTCTACCTATAATTAAAAATAAAACTGTAATCTGTGGTGCTTTTCGTTTTCATGTTAGACAAATATTCTTTATTTACATAAAAAAGTTTCAGCACAGAATATGAGCATCATATTTTACCGTAATAAGTTTCAAATATAGCCAGATCATCATCTTTCATCTTTTTGTAATTCGATAATAAGTAGTAGTTATTTTAAAAAAATAATAAAATATCGTTTCTCTTACTCCCTTATGGAACGGAATGCAATCAGGGCTTAAAGTGCTCGCCACTAAAGTTTGTAAAAGAAAACGATTCCAAAAAGTTTTTTAGTCTGAAAAAATATTTTTGCATTATTTTTATTAATAAATAGTTTATGTTTAGGTTTGTACTAGGAATCATTTTTGTATAAACAGGATAGACCCAACATACGTCACTTTTACTAATACATTTTCCAAGTAAAAAGAACCAATACCTCCCACCGTTAAAATACATGTCGGAAACCTTCTGGATAGTTGTGATAAGTAGTATATGTTTTATTTCTGTCTAACTGTCTTTTCTAACATTAAACGTTTATTGTGTACACTTTATTGTAAAACATTTCATTAAAACGCCTATGCCTGAGCTACCAGGGATCGAAACTATTTTTCTTGTATGCGGTTCTCTGATGTGTAAAGCTTATCTAGTGCAAATATTAATTTTCAGAAGCAGTGAAGTCAGGGGTAGCTTAATTTATATTTAAAATATAATTTGTATACACACACACACACACAGGTGCACACAGCACCTGTTCTCTGTTCTTCTCCAAAAATAAAATAAATATGTGATATCGGAGGTCAGGAAGGCACTAGAAGACACAGTTAATTGTAAGCACTTTTTCGATAATGGCACCATCTAAATTTCATGGAAAATCTAGCGAACTGTCACACTGATCCGACTTCTAGAGCACGAAGTCTTTATACTCGAGGTCCGAAAAGTACTGGAAGCTTCGGTCTATTGTTAGCAATTTTCCGATAATGGCGCCATCTAGATTCTATTGAAGAACTAGATAGCATTTCGAATCTACTTAAGTGGGCTCGTTTGGCAACTAATAATAAAAGCGGCGACAGCGCTGGAGAAAATTCGTGTTGTTTCGACCCGAAACAGCGCTTGCTTCGCTAGAAGGGCAACGATTTAAGGCTTTCTCAAGTGATAAAAAAAAAGATTAAAATCTGATAACGTTTAGAGATAGGGATACGCCTGGAAGACGATTTCGCAATTTTAATGGCAGTCGCCGTGCAAAATTGTGCCTTGTCCAATGGACAAAGAATTCATTTCTTAAATTTTTCAAATCTCAGATTTCCTGTGACTTCACGACAGCCTTAAAGTTCGACACAAGAATATGTAAGCAGAAAGTATGTGTGCTCCTCAGCTACGCGTACCCCGCCGGTCGGCGTGGTAGGTCAGCCCTCGAATCACGTAGGGGCCTGGCTAACCACACCGGTTAATTGAATACCGGGACGTATAGGCAGTGCACACAACGCGACGACGCACGGTACGGGACGAATCCAATTACTAGGAGATAGTATCGATTTGTACCTCTCTTCAGCTATTACATTAAAGGCAGCGCTCCAAGAAAGCCGAACCAGGCTTTTAGGGCCTTTATTAAATACAGAATATGCCGGTGTCAATTTAGAGTTTAATTTTAGCATTGAAAATGCTTTTTCGATCCCTTCAAGTTCTCGAAAACGAAAAGAGATATCGAAACAAATCAAAATAGAATTTAAGGGGCTTCAGACCTGCTTTCGATAGGATCATAATTAAGAGAAGATGTTTACCCATTTTAGGTGATTTTACAAGTTTCTTAAAAAATATCGTTTAATTTTATGAGATTTAATGCATGAAATAAAAATAATTACGTTTCCACCACTGATCAAGTCTTACTAACTTAATCTTTGGTTTCCAAGTTGCACGTTGCATGACTTATTTTATACTAAGGAATGTGACATGTATGTATGTATTATCGACCGTGAAGCAAGGACACATTAATTGAAGAAAGAGCCCAGTAAAAATAACTACTTTACGAATATACTGCAAGGCTGGACCCGAACCAGCAAACCATACCATTCGCGGGTATTGCGTCTACCAATTTCGCCACCGGCTGTATACCCATAATTTGGGTCCTACAGTCGCTCCTTCCGTACTGAATGCCTCCTACTATCACAGTGTTTAAGATTATACCTACATACATTTATTTAACGCTTCATCTGCGTTGCGGACATTGACTGCAAAGATTGAACACTCAAACATATTGCCGTCATCACCAAAATCGTATGGCCAGTTCTAGGTTGACTTAAGTAAAATACTTTTTCGTACTAAGCAGGTACGTCGCATATTCCAAGGAATGTGACAAGTAAGCATGTATAATCGACCGTGAAGCAAGAACATTCTTGCTTCACTTTATTATTATTATTATTATTATTATTATAGCCTTATACACTAAATCAAGTATAACATTATTTTTAAATTTCTAAGTTTTTTTTTTCTTAGTGGCACCCACTGCAGGGTTTTGGCCTCTCTTGACCGTATTATAGGTCTTGAGGTTTGGTCATTTAAATAAATCTTCCCTGGTGACCAACCACATCTGGGAGAGTATGAATAAATATTTAAAAATCATTAACATAGGTTGTACATTTTCCTAGAGCTTCACTTACTTCAAGTATAATACTTATTATAAATTAAATATATACTTATTTTATACTTCTCGTATTGATGACTGATTGAAGTTCTTCTTTTCTTTTAACTCCTCTGATTTAAGTGCCTTCATAACATAGTAATTTTCAAGGCCGTGATTCCGGTCGATTACTAAACTTAACCACATCCAAAACAATAAACATTTTCATTGCAAGCTAAGTTCGGAAAATGTTATGGTAAGTCTACACCTGCGTTATGCTCGAGCTAGATCAAGCCCGAACTCCACGTGTTGCATTTCGTTCGATAGAACCTCTCATACTGCGCTTCGTAGCTGAATATGATAAGATGGTAAGAAAAATCAATCCAATTCATAAAAAAATATCTCTTTTCCTACTGACATCTTACCCCGCAAGCAGTTGCATTTTTCTGACTTATCCCGGTTTTTGTACAATTTGATACTTATCACGATGTAGAAACAAACATATATATTGATTGATTGATTGATTGAAAATTCTTTATTACGCCACAAAAAAAAAACAATTTACAAAAGAAAGTATAGTGCAAACACAACATAAGTGGGGCGCAAAGGCGAGATTATCCCTCGAAGAGATTTCTTCCAGCCGACCTTTGGGTGTTTGAGAAGTTTAATAGGTATATATTCGTAGGTAGTGGCGGTATACAGGGTGTCCCGTAAGTAGTGGATCAAACGAATAGTGGGGATAGAAGAGGTCAGTGCCTATCAGAAACACCTACTTTAGATTCTAAGTCATTCCTAGTTTAGAAGTAATTAATTTATTTCTGATTATTTTTAAATTTTCAGAATGTAAAATAAAAAAAATATGTTTAAAAAAAGTTCATAACTTTTTCAAATTTTTATTTAAATTTATTGTTGCCGAATATTTTACCTTTTTAATAAAAATACATTTGCATCTAACTAATACATTATTTTAAATTTTAAATATGTTTTTCGTAAAAAGTTTCAAATTTCAATAAATTCGACGCTGATTCCAACATTCCTGGTGCAAAAAAAATGTACTACCAAAAGTTTGCCCATAATATCAAAAACTTGTACACTTTATTGCGCTTCTAAAAAAGTATAATACCATTTTACTTTCATTTAAAAAAGTATTTTTTTCAAGTGAAGAACCGAAATGAGTGGTAATTTTCGAAATATCTGACTGCACAATATTCTAAGAAATATTAATATTGTTTATCAGACACTTATTGTATGCTTGATGATAGTTCTGAAAATATTTAAAATACTGGTATTTGTGTAAAAACAATTTTTTACATGACAATCGACCATTATTTTGCCTGCAATTAAAATTAAATAGATTTTGTCACTGGCCACCGCGCTCACCGGATCTGAACCCATTAGATTATTTCCTGTGGGGATATTTTAAAGAAGCAGTGTATGAAAAGGAAAATTTGAATGAGCTAGAGTTACGACAAAAATTACAAGCAACAGCTGGTATCGTAAAAAATAACCATCGTGCGCTGAGAAAATTGAGAATACATTTTATTAGAAGATGTCGGTTGTGCATTCGGGTTGGTGGGAGAAATTTTGAGCACTTGTTGTAGTCGATGAATAAATGGATTAGAGAACAGGCATTTTTGTTTTTATTCATAATAAAATCCATTTGAAATTTTGAACTAACAAAATGTATTTAATTTTAATTGCAGGCAAAATAATGGTCGATTGTCATGTAAAAATTTGTTTTTACACAAATACCAGTATTTTAAATATTTTCAGAACTATCATCAAGCATACAATAAGTGTCTGATAAACAATATTAATATTTCTTAGAATATTGTGCAGTCAGATATTTCGAAAATTACCACTCATTTCGGTTCTTCACTTGAAAAAAATACTTTTTTAAATGAAAGTAAAATGGTATTATACTTTTTTAGAAGCGCAATAAAGTGTACAAGTTTTTTATATTATGGGCAAACTTTTGGTAGTACATTTTTTTTGAACCAGGAATGTTGGAATTAGCGTTGAATTTATTGAAATTTGAAACTTTTTACGAAAAACATATTTAAAATTTAAAATAATGTATTAGTTAGATGCAAATGTATTTTTATTAAAAAGGTAAAATATTCGGCAACAATAAATTTAAATAAAAATTTGAAAAAGTTATGAACTTTTTTTAAACATATTTTTTTTATTTTACATTCTGGAAATTTTAAAATAATCAGAAATAAATTAATTACTTCTAAACTAGGAATGACTTAGAATCTAAAGTAGGTGTTTCTGATAGGCACTGACCTCTTCTATCCCCACTATTCGTTTGATCCACTACTTACGGGACACCCTGTATATACTACACGAAGCATCCTAACCTAACCAGCCCATTATTTTCATAGAATTACGGAATAATCAGCACGATGTGGCGTGCAAAGATAAATTAATTAGCTTTGCAACGGACACAAACTGGCACCTCATCCGAATTGGTATTAGATATCAGGTAGCCGAACTGACCGCAGTATTGACAGAGCATACCAAGCGCACCTCGTATTAATTTGGCGGCCTATTGGTTTAATTAATATTCGGCTTGTTAGTATATGGGTTTCGCTAGCCAGATGCCATTATTGTTTGAGGGTTAGTGATGCTTCTAGCTATTTACATGAGTGATTAGTGGCGCGGGGTCTTAGTTCTCAGGCGAGAGGTCATGGGTTTGATACCCGCCCCATCCGGGCACCAATTTCTTTATTTTCTGAGTTGAGAATAAGTGCATTTCGTCATGAATATGATGGTTCGGAATCTTTTTTTTATGGTATCTGATATAAATGGCTAATACCACACAACTACCGTTATAATACTAGTCCGATAAGTCACATTCCTAAAGGAATGAAGTGGCATTCCAGGACATTCCCTTTTTTAGGACGGCTATATTGAACTTGATGGAAAATACGGACCATTTTTCATTTCCGCTTCAACCATAGTTTCATGCAATGCGGTGGTACCAACCCGGGTGGGCTACACCCTACAACCTAGTAGGGGAAGGGACCTACAGTTTTACATAGGTTTCGAACCATGGAACAGCTCGCATTCGTAACGAAATGCACTCATTCAATTCAGAAAGAGAGGGAGTTTAAGAGAGAGAGGAGCTGTTCGTTTGGCACACTTACTTCGTGCCAGACAGGGAACATGGTTCGGGTTGCTACTCCATAAGTCCCTGCCATGGCCTGAGCGCGCAAATCATGAGGTCGTATACGCCTGCGCCATGTAGATTGTCGGTGATCGCAAGGTCGGAAGGACGGAAGGTCGGAAGGTCGGAAGATCGCAAGGTCGGAAGGACGGAAGGACGGAAGGTCGGAAGGTCGGAAGGTCGGAAGGTCGGAAGGTCGGAAGGTCGGAAGGTCGGAAGGTCGGAAGGTCTGTATGCTCGCACGTCTGAAGAGAGCCACACGCCGCCCGCTGCTCCCTGCTGGCCCGCGCTCATGGTGCCGACCTGAGGGCCCCGAAAGCCCGCACAGGTATTTAGAATCGGCAAGGAGTCTCGGTAGCGCCTTGCGGTTCGGTAGGCATGGTAAATCCACTCTGAGCGCATTTGGTTGACCGTGGCTCGGATTCCACGTAAAACTATAGGTTTCTTCCTTACTTTCGCATTGAATGAACGATGGTAGGCGGCAATGAAAATTCTTCGCGTTTTCAAACCAGTTCGATGTACCCGAGCAATATAATAAAGGTCCTGGTATGGCATCTAGTTCACATGTGGTGTGTTAGGCTAATATCATGACAGCTGATATGAGCAATCCATGTCCAATTTTTTCAAACTGTGACTATGAATGAATCCCAAAGGATTTTCAATAATTTCAGGTAATTTTATCTTGTAATATTTTGTTACAAACTTACAAACCTATATTTTGGTAATTGGGTGTATTCTGATCGAATTTTGCAATAACTTAAAAGCAAAACAAGCATATAACTTCAATATTTCCGAATAAATTTGCGACAACTAGACCTCAAAACAAGCTTTCGGATTGTTTTGTAAGTGCTTACTGATCCACTGCAAACAAAACAAAATGGAAAAAATACAAAACTTATCGTAGATGCAATGGCGTGTGAGATGATACCTTAGGAACGTCCAAACAATTTATACTGCCAATTTTTATTGACAAGTATTACAATTTCAAAAGTCTTGGGGGAAGAAAAAAGTTCAGTCCATTATTTGTAATGAAATAGTTATGTTATTATGTAATCCTCTTACCTACGACTTTATTTCATGGACATCATAGCCAATATGATGAGACAACAATGAGTTTTGACTGTTAGTCCTTATTCTTATAGTTAAAATTCATTTAAAACACTGAGAAAAAATTATTGTTGGCCCAACAAAGAAACTTTAACCCTGGAGAGCCGTCATATTGAATTGGTTGCAACGAAAACCTTTATTTTGTCAACCGTATATACAATCTAACAAAGTAATTCTAACAAAACATACTAGACATTATTGCGCTCGCAACTTCCACTTTGTTACACTAACAAACAGTGACCAAAGTTGTTACAGTAACAAATACGACTTTGTTTCAATGACAAAAAGCAATTGACAAAATAAAAGCTGTCCTGAGAAATAAGCTCGATTCGTTATAGTAACAACTTATTTTGATGCTTTAACAATTTTTTTTCTGACAACGTGATTTTTGTCACTTTGTCAGCCTACTTTTTTCTCAGTGAATATTTCATTGTGTCGTAAGAAGCTTGTAGATACTTTTATTTTCTACAATGTCTAACAAACCAAGTATTTTCAATCACACCTCATTTGTAAACCAATTTTACATGTTTATTCCCTGTATTTTATTTTCTACGGTATCGGAAATTTAATAAATTATTAAAGTCGAGTCGCCAAGACGCCAAGACATCAAGTGCGTCGGCGGAAAGCAGTGGTTCCGTACCACTGAGAGCCGGGATGACTGGAGAAAAATTGGAGAGCCGTATGTCCAGCAGTGGACGCAAACACGCTGAGTGTCGCCAAGACGCCCAATGTCATGACAAACAAGCAGTATTCTCCTCCGTTATTGCATTTGCAAACAACAATCTTTTTAGCTATCTATTGGCCGTTTGATTTTAATGACTTCTGTATAGTTCACCTATTCATTTTCTACCTTCAAAAGAACCTCCGTTCTGTAGATGATTCCAGCTAGTGATGTGAACAATAGGTCTCCCACTCCGAACAGCTCTCACTCCGGAACCACGCTCATGTAAAGGGGCACTCGGCCGTTAGAGCCCTTGATCTAATGTACACTGCCCCAATCGCCACCCCCGCCCCGCCCCACCGCACCCCCGCGTCCTCCGCCTCCGCCGCCGTCGCCACTCGCCCCTGAGTACGTGCCGATGTTGACCCATCACTTATCTCGCTGCATGCCGAGACACGCGCACTGCTAATAGGGAATACTTAAGTACTTAGGCATATTTCAGAGCGAATAAAATCGCAAATTTCCCGGTGTCTTGCAAGAATATGTATTACAGGATAAATACCTTTATGTGTGCTAGTGAGAACTTTATCGAGAGGTGGTGAAAAACGCCCTTGACTAAATGGAAGTTGAATAATTTTCCAGCGAAGTTCCTTGCAAGTTCTTCTTCGCTGTGATTGTTGAACTGGCTAATGATAAAATATAATATATAGTTAGTAATAGTTTGAATAGGAAATTAATTCCCATAAAATAATAACTTGTTTTATCTCTTCACGTTTGGCATATCTCGCATATTGTCAGAGCTTGCTATTAAATGTCTTTGCAGGGTACATATGCGATAGCTAATGTCCCTCACTAAGTAAGTAATAAAATAGGCCCTAAGTTTATAAAAGCGATTGCTAGTTTATGGGACGATGCTATAGGGTTACGGGTAAAATGAAACATGTTTATTGTCAAACGAATAAATAAATCAATCAAACATTGTCAAATAGAATATTTTTATTGTTTTGCTCTAAAAGTGCGTTTACATTGGTTTTTTTTTATCTTACCAAATTAACATTAGACTGTTGCTAGTACCCTAAGATCATCAATAATTTTATACAGCGTGATAGTAAAAACTCCTTAAAACAACATTTTAACAAGCACATATCGCTACACAGATAGAAACTTCTTTTGAATGAAGTATTATTTAAGTCTTAACGCTTAGAAAGGCCGTGCTTTTTGGCTTGAACCTATGAACCTTTTCTTTAAATTTAGATGAAAATGCATACAAGCTTATCACAATATATTTGCCTCTACTATATCGAAATGTTAAATGATAAATTTACAGATGAAGCGAGCACATTTGCAGTACCAATATTTTATTTTACGTGATGCAATACAGAATAACTTATTCCGAAAAGTATAAAAATATCTAAGTTAGCTTATAATGACTGACTTTTGTATTAGGCTCACGTCATTATTGTTACAATCTTGGTAATATTTTTTAGTACAAGAGTTTAAATACAAATTTACCGAATGACAAACAATGTTTTGATTTAAAATATATATTAAATAAACCGTTCTACAGACTTCAACGACTGGCAGCTGTCCACTTTTAAATAGAGAACAGATTTTGCGCATTCAAATGTTTGACTATCGAATCCACAGATAACGCTGACGGTATGAGTGTACGGCTAATATAATGCTTAGTTAATTGGACTATAATAACTTGTAGAAATATGATTGATTTTAGGTATTCCAACTATTTTATTTAGATCTTGGAAATAATCAAAATCGAATTCTCTTGTAGAAAATATTCAGTGTATTCGTTATTAACTGGATGGTTACTTTTTACGAAATGTTTCAGTGTTGCCAAATCATTAATGCTAATCAGTGTTGCCAATTTTCAAAATTATCCAAAAGCATGGTCCAAAGTCTAGAAATGCAATGTGAAAAAACTTGATTAAATTACCCACGATTTCCCCTAAACACTAACACGCAGACGTATTCAGACTTACATTACAAAAACTTGTGTTCAGTTTTACGATTGAAAGTCAAACTGGGACATAAAAAGTTCAATATTTTGCGAAGGACTCAAAATCGTTTTGAGTCCTTCTCAAACAAGAATAATTTACAGTAATAAAAAGAAATGATAATTAAAATACATGAATATACAAGATGGGCACTTTGGTACATACACCCTTCCAATTGCAATGATTACAAATGGTTAAATTAGATAATTTAATAGTTACTATGGGCGTTTCGGCCAAATCGTTGTCCTTTCGGAGTTATAGTGATCTAAACATGGCTGATTTTTGCTATTAAAATATAATATTTTTTTTAGGAATTAGTGATAGAAACGAAGAGACTTATATTTACATAAGATTAAAAGTTTACGTGACTTATAAGTCACGTGAACTTGTAGATCTTGTATACTGAAACTGCATTTATACCGGATCTTAAAGGGGGCTATGGTCCAAACGTTAACGAAGTATTTAAATGACATTTTGTTGTACGACGTCAAAAAAAATCTACGTCGGACAAGAAAGTGTTACTTACCTTTTTTGCTTTAAGTAAGTTAAGGAATACCTGGTTAATGTTTGGACCATAGCCCCGTTAACACCCTGTATAGAAAAAACCTGTATATATTTTATACTTAAATCAGAATAGCTCCGATCCCACAATTGAAAACTTGCACACCAGTACATATGCATGTGCATAAAATTATTGTATAAAATTATTAACTATTGATATATAATCCATTGCTATTGGGGGCTAAACCAGATTTCATAAATTTTTGCCCATCCTCCTTTAATGATGAAAATTTTTCGCCTAAATTAAGCCTAAAATATAAACGATCTTTTTTACCTCTACTTTAAGCTTCTTGTTTGGTAAAAGCCTACAGAAATATAATTACGTGTATTTTTGGAAAAATACTGATTTGTCTGTAAAAGCATGTGCACACGAAGATATAGCATTTAAGTCAATACCTAACCTACTTTAGAACATTCGCTTCTTCTCCAACTCCTTAGTTTAAGGATTCTTAAAACAATATTATTTAAAATAAACATACTATGAGATCAAAACAATTACTTCGTCATTACTTTATGAAAATATTTACTTACTTAAGTTATTTTTGGCCTAATCATTGCGGCGGAATCCGAGAAGAATAACCAAAACTTTATCAATAAAGATGTACCCGTTGGGTTTTAATATCAATATCAATGGAAAACTCGCTTAGATATACTTGCTCGAATTTTATGCTTCAAAGCGTTTCGTAAACTCTAAATAAGTCGTAAGTATCCCAGGATCGAAATGTACAATATCTTCATTTTTATTTGCTAAGCTTATTCTATGAAAGCAAATATTACGTATACATTGGAATATAAATATTCAAGTATTCACATTAAAATAAACATGTAAAATATGTTTTCTCAATACTGTCTGTATAAGCCATTTTTATCCCCTTCAATATGTAGTTACGCATATAAGAAGAATAGATTTCACTCTCAGTGTGATAAATTTACAAAATATTTCACAATAGTGCAAAACATTGTCGATGGCTTCTTTGGTGTGGATTGAAAATAAGCAAGATAACTTTAATATACGGGTTGTTGCAAGCTGAGCAGGCTTAAACCATATATTCGTACGCTTATGTTCTTCGTTTGGATTCCACGTGAAACTGTAGAACGTCTTACTTACTTGCTAGATGGTAGAGTTAATCCCGTCCGGGCTTATACCATCATACTGAATAAACAATGGCCAAGCTGTAATTAAAATTCGTCCAGTGCAATATAATGTAGATCCTGGCACGTTACCTACTTGCCAAGTCTTGTGTTGGGCTAATATCTTAACAGTAGATGTGACATTCCATATCCGAGATATAAAAAAAACAAAAACTAAACAAAAGTAATTTATTACACTAATTATTCATGGATTTATTAATTATTTGGTTTTCGCGACCAAATGTTTACGGAAGTGTGAATTGGTGCGGCACAGCGAAGTATCCCCTCTCTCTCTCCCGATTCCCTACCGACATCTTCGCTCGGGCAGTTTACACTGCAGGTTTTTAATAGCAATATTGAGATTCAGTTAAGTAACAAAATATATTAGGAGAGAAATCAAATTATAACATCAATTTGTTCCCAAATACGCTCAGGATCTATTTTTTTTTTTTTTTTTTTATGTGCCTGGACATGATGGCTAATACCACACCTTCTGTCATGGTATTAGCCCAACACACCACATGGAAACTAGGTGCCATGCCAGGACCTTCCTTATATTGCTCGGCTACATTGAACTGGATGGAAAACACGGACAATTTTCATTGCCGCTTCGACCATCGTTCATTCAATGCGATGGTACCAACCCGGGCGGGATTAACCCTACCACCTAGTAAGTTAGGAAGGGGACCTACAGTTTAACGTGGAATCCGAACCACGGCCAGCCTCTCTCAACGGTCTAATGGTCACCCATCCAAGACCAGACCGGACCCAGCGTTGCTTAACTTCGGAGAGCGATCGCCGAAGTGTCGCGCCACTGGGCCACTGAGGCTGGCAAGTCTGGTCAGTCTGTAACATCCTGGATTAAAATGACATTAACAATACACCACCAAATTGTAATTAAGCACGGTTTGTTGAAACTTCTTTTCCGCAATAATATGACTAGGAAATAGAAGATGTCTGGAAGTACAAGCCAATGTTTATAAGTTATTTAACTATCGCCTCATACAGCAGACTAGATACACTGATTCGCCAACTTAACTTCGTACAGATAATAATATCATTATCCTTCAATACGAGGATATCTCTCTTACCCTTAACGACATTATTGCTCTTAATGAGATGGATTTTTATAGTTATGATAAATAAACATCTACACATCTTACGTAATTAACAAAAACGAAAAAAAAACATGTTTTAATCAAACCATAGTTACAAGAAAAAGTAGAAATTCGCTAAGTTTTCCTAAGTACACTAATGCTCAAAGTGGCTGAGCAAACTTACCGTACAAAGTCTCTTCAGCATTATTGGGCACCTATTACATGTTCTATATTAATATGCTATCAATTAGAAAAGTTGTACTCTGTGGCTATGTAGGCTCCTCGTCTGTTGAAGTCGGCTTCGTTTGTCCGATCCCAAACTCCTTCAGGGCGTCTTGAATATGTTGAACCTGTTGGTATTGCAACGGCGTTAATTAATGTCTCGACGAGTCTACCTTAGAATATCTAAAATTCAGGACATATTGGTCATTAGCTATAATTTTAGAGTGAATTCATATTATACGTTGTGAATTTTATACGTTCTGAAGCGCACTTCGAGTAAGAAAGGAGAGGCGAACGAAACTCATCCGTCTGGCGGCAGCGCATCCACGTTTTAGTGAATACATACACTGACGGTATTGCCGGCCAGTCGCTTCGCTTGCAAATTAGCTATCTCCTGATATTCTCGAGTTTCAAGGACATTGAAGAACTGCACCGGACGCCATTTAGTGCAACGACCATTCGATGTTCCGCGTCCCGAATACCCGAGTTTTCTGGCCGGCGCTACAAACAGTGTATTACAGGATGGTCTCTTCAATTCGCCTACCTCTACAAGGAGCTGTTGAAAAAAATCGCAGTTCCCATACAATTCGTCGAAGTCACGCGACTAAAATGTTTGGGAACTGCGATATTTTATTTGATATTTCGGAATTTTCTTTAATGGTTAGCTGCCTACCTTTATCTCCAGAACAACACCTTGCAGTGGTGTGCGCATTAAAAGAGCACCATGTAGAGAAATGTTACAACAAATGTTTGAAAGAGCGTCATAGAACGTATAAATTTCACAACTTATAATTTGCGTTTGATCAAAAATTATAGCTAATGACTGTGAACCGCTCTGAATTTTTGACATTGTTGTGCGTAAGTGTACGAAAGTAATAGCTTTTCTGCAAGTGATCACGCTCAACTAAGCAATATCAAAACGGGGATTCGCTTCAATCGACCAATCGTAATAAATTGCGTGGGTGGTCTGCGATGAACGTATCATTCCCGCACGCACACTTAGCTTACACGAGCCAATTTCGGCGTATATTGGCTATGAATAAATATTCAATTATATTTACATAACCACTCTAGGTGATTATAATGTTATCTCAAGCTTTAGCCGACTATCATGATTCGACCACGGCAATTTTGGGAAGCCAACTAGTAGTTTGATTAGAGGCTCTGTTTACTGCTTATGTCATGGATATAAGTTATAAAAAATCATTTTATTTATTTAATGTGCAAATTTTCAGAAAAATATTTCTTAACTTGACTGAGGAAACAGGCACGAGCCATTGCATGGAACTCGATTTCTTCATTATCCTCTTAACCCATTGTTGAATAAGCAAGCAAGTCATTACAATGTCTACTTTTATGAAATTGAAATAAATTATTTTATCGATCGATATAGCAGTATAGTTTGTTTGTGCTCAGGTGTCTTGATACCGTGACGATATTATGTTTAAATAAAGATAATATAGGATATCTCAAGATAGACCTATCTTAAGATATCCTATAATATAGGATATCTTAAGATATCTCAAATAAACCAAAAGGGAAGATAACATTATTTTGTATTAATGCTCGTGTCTAAGCGATAAAAAATTGTCTTAGAAAGTAACATTTTCGGCCAAAATCCAGACAGATAAGTTACCTGCGTGGCGTCACCGCTGGTGCCTGGGTGCGAGTAGTTCGTGAGGAAGTGACACGTTCCCGCGATGCCCTCTGGGAAGGACGAGGGCAGACAGGAGCGGTCTCGCGATTCCATGTGGAAGCCTGGGAACTTCACCAACCACCTGCGGGACATTTTGTTGCGATAAAAATTGCCAACTTTAGCATGACCAAGCATCGATGAACCCGTGCTTTTAATTTTTAGAGCATCTTGCTTATCTGACAACGCTTTGAAGTTTTGAATCAAGTTATTTAACGGTACAAAAGAGATAATTGCAGTAATTTTTTCATGAATTCATGTTGAAACGAATCCATGCTTCTTAGTACTAATCTAATTCCTTCATATCTCATCTTATTTGTTTTATTTACATTCTTGAAAATAATATAATTTATCTTAATTCAAGTATTTATTCCGATTTTATTTTTAAGTGGACCTGATAGTAGATCCCCTTTCCTAATAGGCATTTTAAGTCACTACAAGATCACCGTGCTGATGGAGCGTTCATCTTGTAATGATTTGTTTTACGTCAAGTTATTATATTGCTTGAGTATGTTTGTTGTGAGTATCGTTAACATTATTGATAATGCGATTAACATATTATTTTGTCTAGTTTCATAGCTTTTTCATAGCATTTTAATCAGTTAAACTGGGTCAACTTTCAGTTAAGCTGACCTACTTTTCAGTTAGACGGTTTGCTAGTATGTTCGGTTTTCATACAATTTGCTTGGGGATCACTGCTTTTCGTAGATATTCAGTCAAAAACACGTTCGCATATATGTACTTGAATATCATCTAAGCCAAGCTAACTACACTCTTCCTACCAGATTGTTAGCCCTTATAAGAAAGGCCACACCCACCAGCGTACGTTATAACATTTTCGGAAGATATAACGGTTTGATATTTTTAAATATTTGTCAAGCTCTGTGATCCAAGTTAAATATAAATTAATGATCACCGTGGCCTTGGTTACTTAATTTGTAAATTGTGTGGAGAATATACAAAACTGAAGTCAGAGCCGGTAGTCTAAGTTGTCACCTAAATTGGCGTTACGGCAAACCGATCGACTGGCGTTTTCAATTGTATGGAGAAATTGAAGAGCGCGCGCAGCGGGCGTTAAGCGAACTAACATTTGCGAGTCCGAGCTTGATTTGACAGCTTACTCAACGTTGCCGTAAATACGTCGACGTTGCCGTTTACGTCCACTCCGCGTTTTCATACAAATCGGAAGTCCGCGTTTGACTTTGACAGCTTGAAGAAGTAAAACCACAGAATATCTAGTAAAAACTTGTATGGAGTTTGGAGAAAACGCCAGTCGATCGGTTTGCCGTAAACGCCAATTTCGGTGAAAACTCAGACTGCCCACTCAGAAGTGAATACAATTTGTGTTCCGTCTGAGAACCTAACGGCGTTTTCCGCCAGCGTAGAAAGCTGGAATGAGTCTCGCAACCTGATGTAAAGGTAAGGCTCTATTGTAGTGGCCAACTTGCGTTGACACTTAGCACAATTTAAGGACATTGAATTTTTCGCGTTTGCAGTAGAAACGCTCGGGCCAGATGTGGGCCGGTCGAGCGCAGATGCAAAAGGCTTTCTCGGAGAGGCTGTGTGTGAAATTAAGGGGGAACACCGCGGTCCGTACAAAAAAATCTGACATTCAGCGCGGAAATGCCGCTAGTTTTTCAGGAACAGACAAAAACAACATTTTAGAGGAATATTTGGATTTAGTTAAGTGGTAAATGTTCTTATTTTAAATATTTTATTCGACTCAAATAACAATATTAAATTAATGGCATCAATAACGGCTGCTGTATTAATTGGTACACTAGGAAATTACTTTAATACTTTCTGCTTACTCCGAACAATTTTTTTTCTCCTTAGAGTAAGCAGAAATAAAATTTCGAACTTATGTAATTTTGGTACACAAATAAAAAGGTCTCATATTAAAATAGGTGCCTAAATTATGTATGCAAGAACACCCATGGTATTTATTTTGATAATGTGCCTACATATGTATTGTATAGTTTTCAGAATTAATGTTCGAAAAATTCAATGAATAAAGAAAAATAAGAAAATATTTTTGCAGTCCCGATTACAAAAAATAATAAAAAAGTCGGTCCGTTTATTTGTAAAATTAAAAAATAATTTTAATCATAGGCAAACAAAAAACCTCATTTTTTAATGTTCAATTTTGTACGTTGGTACGGAACTCTTCGTGTGCGAGTCCGATTCGCACTGGCCCGGTTTTTGTGTCGCAAACTAATTCTCCGATTCGGAGTTTCAAGCGAGGTGTCGAGTTCATCTCGACACAGCCTGCTGCCCGTCTGATTAATTAATGTGTCCTGATTAATGACTTATTGGATTCCGAAACAGCTGGCAATCTGCAAATTTGGACTTTCCATCCTTGTCATACAGTCCCTTTTGGAATATTGTGCAGCGATCAAATTTTTGGGATCAGCTTAAAGTAGATTTTGGCGCGAGATATGTAGGTAGGAAACTTGGTAATGAATTTGATGAGGGAGGACTCTAAAATGGTTGGTCACAAGTTATCTCATAATTAGATAAAGATTCCTTTCTCTGTAGGCCAGATCAAAAATTAGAGTACCGAAAAAATCATATTAGTGGCACATAGATAGAATGTAATTTTCTTCAACTCCTCGATGAAAAACCTTGAAAAATTAGGTAACCGATGCTGCTGGATCGGCTTGCATACAATTTTAATAACATGTATTATTATGTAAATAAATTAATGATAATTAGTCAAATATTTGACAAAAATGTCGTCAATAGTTCAGGGGCGTGACTTGCTTCTCATGCGTGAAATGGGTGCAATCTCTGCCCCGTTCATGCACCACTTTCTTTTCTCTTTCTAAGCTGGATGATTATATTTCGTAACAAATGCGAGCTGTTCTATATGATTCGGTATCAATATAAAATTATAGGTCACCTTCCCCTACAAGATGGTATGGTTAAGCCCGTCAGGGTTGATTGAAAAAAAGATAGTCGAAGCGACATTGAAAAATTGCCAGTGTTTTTATCCATTTCAACTAAGCTATGATCGTTATTCTTTTCTTTTATACAACCTACATAAACTACCGTCATGATATTAGCCAACGATGGTCAGTTACCTACTTATAAAATAAATTTGAGAAGAAAATTAAAATAAATATAGATTAAAGTTCTGTGCATTTCTAATATAAAAATCTTTTCCGTTCCATAACAAATCTCTAATCTTTACGGAGATTACTCGTAATTGGAGGATTTACCACGAAATTTTAAGCATCGCAAAAAGTGTTGCATACTTACTCGTACGTGGTGGGACTGACGTTAATTTTCAGGGGCTCGGAGCCGGACTCGAACTTGTTGGCCAGGGTCACGTTGTGTCCGAACAGGCAGTACTTCAGCATCGTCTTGCCGACCACGCCCGCCAGCACCGTGCCCGTGTGCAAACCTATCCGCATCTGCCGGAAATGTAATAGAACAACCTACAGTTCGCGCCAAAATTAAAAGTGCCTCTTAAGGTGGCCCAACCCGGCGGGACTAACTCATTCGCGGGCACGGCACAAAACCGTACTATTGCGCTCTGGGACCTTCTCTGTTTCAAAGAAAAAGACAGGCTCCGTGATGAGGAAGATGCGACATGTCCACAAATGAAGTCGGTTGAAAAGACAATGTGCATAGTGAGTGTATGATTTGGTAAGATTTACGAAAATTTGAATTACAAAACGACTTATAGCTAAAAGTAAACCACGACCGCTGTAGTCAAAAATCGAACAAAAACTAAATATATTATAAATTTTGATTAAATAAGCTATGTCTTATGACTAATCTTTTTAAGATGTTCTTACTTTATCATTGCGTAATCCACCTCCAAAGTTATTGTATAATACGCGCGAAAAATTCGAACTTTCGGCCCTTGTAACTTAGAAACAAAACACAATTGTACAATGCCAATGGTCATCAGACATCTAGTTCGATCAAATAAAGCTATTTTGAGCAAAATGGGATCTATGATAAGAAATATGGGCGTGATCTTCTTTTCCCTTTTGTATGGGGAGTTGAGCGCGATGGCCCACCTTAAAGGTCGCGCCTGTAATGTGTGGCCTTGTCTCGAGAGCGTCCTTGGCTAAAAGTAAATTTGTAGCGATAAGTCTTTTTGTATTTTTTTTAATCGAACCAAATCAAACACTATGCGCATTATTTGCTATGGGTACGTATCGTATCACGAAGACTGTCTTTTTCTTAAAAACAGAAACAGTGCCAGAGCGCAACAGCATGATTTTGTGCTGTGCCTGCGAATGAGTTAGTCCCGTCGGGAAGGGCCACCTTAAGTTTGACGAGTACTGTATTCTATCTTATTTTACGTTATTTTACTCGGTGCGTGTGTGCGGACAGTGAGGCGTCCACGAAGGTACGACCGAATGCATTGCATGTATACAGGTTGTGAAGGGGGGTGTGTGTTAAAATAGATAGCATTACTACCTAAATATGGTAGGTTACAAACTATAACTCTAATAGGCGAGCACAATACGCAATTATATATTTAAGTTGTATATGTCTCGACTCGAAAGCGAGAGGAAATGAGGCGCGAAAAAGATAGAGGAATGGACGTACGGACGTAAATGATCAAAGACTGGAAGGAGAACGATTTCAAACGTCCATTTTACTCTGTGGTTGACGCCAATATGAGACTGAGATCTCGAATTTGTCTCTATATCCGGTGTACGGTTTCAGAGTAAACATTCATACGTCCGACTTATAAGCCAGCGTTGCGAGTTAGCCGTGGGAGCAGAGCAACCGCAGAGCCTCTATTGTTAGTTACAAATCACTTATCAAATAATCGCTAAGATCATCGATTTCGCATGCTTACACAATTGAATAGGCAGGCATTTGAGGGATACAATAAATCGCCCATCAATGGATCTTTATATTTGTGTAGAAATATGAAATAATATAAATGTGTTGAAAATATGTATCTACATAGATATGAAAATTCATAGATAGGCGATTTAGTGTATCCCTCAAATGCCTGCCTTCTTCATTGCCTGCAGAATCGATGATCTTAGCGATATTTCGATAAACGATTTGTAACAAGTAATAGAGGCTCTGTTGGATGCTTCCAGTGTATCTGAACTGTTCGCGCCTCATGTACAGCGCTGACTTACGCACACACGTGCTCACAGCTCTTCAATACCTTCGTGCGTGAGGTGTTAAGCACTAGTTTCCACCACGCGAAACGCCATCCACGCGATCTGTGGCGCGTGCGTGTCTATCCGCCGGTGCAGACCGCTCGCCACGCAGTACGCGTCTCCTATTGTCTCCACTTAGACGGACAGGGAGAGATCCAGCGCATCTAACAGTGCTCACAGCTCTGCAATACCTGAATAGAGGGGTGTTGAGCGCAAGTTTCCACCATGCGAAGCGCCATCCACGCGATCTGTGGCGCGTGGGTGTCTATCCGCCGGTGCAGACCTCTAGCCAAGCAGTACGCGTCTCCTATCGTCTCCACCTAGACGGATAGGGAGAGATCCAGCGCAACTAACAGTGCTCACAGCTCTGCAATACCTTAATAGGGTCCCCCTCGTGCGTGAGGTGTAGAGCGCAAGTTTCCACCATGCGAAGCGCCATCCACGCGATCTGTGGCGCGTGGGTGTCTAACTGCCGGTGCACACCTCTAGCCACGCAGTACGCGGCTCCTATCGTCTCCACCTAGACGGACAGGGAGAGATCCAGCGCAACCAACAGTGCTCACAGCTCTGCGATACCTTAATAGGGTCCCCCTCGTGCGTGAGGTGTTGAGCGCAAGTTTCCACCATGCGAAGCGCCATCCACGCGATCTGTGGCGCATGCGTGTCTATCCGCCGGTGCAGACCGCTCGCCACGCAATACGCGTCTCCTATCGTCTCCACCTAGACGAAACATACATAAAAATCATTAGTCTAGCCATAAGAGCTGTACCTTTATTAAAAACAAAAAATCAACCTCCACCTTCGTCTTCTATCATCTTACTTAATCATGATTATATTTTATTTTATTTTTTGGCAACACTAACGAAGTTGCATTAATGTTTATATTTATAACAGTATAATGTATGCTTTCCACTTAGACTTCAGTTAGAACGAACTGTTTTTTATAATACTTACAAATAATAATAAAATAAGGCCACAACTTGGTACAACTGGGTAACGTGCTCTTCTAAGCTTTTGCATTTATTCTAAACCATTTGTTCATGGTTGTGGGGCATAATGCTTCTCTTTTCTTATTATTATAGGTGATAGTTTCAACCTGTGCGAAGTGAGTTGAGGAATAGAGACTGTAGAAACATACCGTCTAAAAAAGAATCCATCGTTAAAAAAGTTAGTAAATCACAGAGTAGATCTAGAGTAGGCACAGATCAGCTCCTAGTTCAGGGGCGCGTGTCCTTGTTTATCATAGCAGTGGTCATGGTTTCGAACCTCGTCCTGTTCATTCACAACCTTCTATGTCTCTCTGAGTCACGAGTGCAAGCTTTACCATTGTTTGGATTTCATTAAAAAAGCTCGTCCCCTTTTCCTATACTTGGTAGTAGGGTTAAGTGAGCTGAAAAAAATTATCCATGTTGTCCATCCAGTTCAATGTACCCGTCCTCTTAAAGGTAAGGTCCTTGCATTGCAACTTACTCCTGCGATGTTTTTTTTTTATTTTTTTTATTCACTATTATTGATACATTGTCAAATCATTTATGTTATTACAATTACTCACTAACGATTATATACTAAATATGCTATAAGTCATCATTTTAAATTTCAAATAAATTAAAAGTATCTACACAATGATGTCAAAAAGTTTCAAATTACTTGGAGTGAAGCCATTTAATCAACATTTTTTTAAAAGATTTTATTTCGATGTGCTTGTCACGCAGTTTCAATGGTAATTTATTATATAAATTTATACTATTAAATATAACGCTAGCTTTATATTTTTCTGTTTTGTGATTCCATTGTTTAATATTCTCCTTATTTCTTTTGTTATAATTATGGTTAAAAGTATTATACACTGTAGGATTCGTTTTTACATACATGATGTTGGCTAATATCAGGACCGTAATTGTGGCATTAGCCATCCCTGCCCTTACTTAAAAATCTGGTTGTAATCGTTCAATTCTTCGATTTAAGTAGATGCTCGTAAGGATTCATAGTCTTCGGGTTTCCTTTAAGAAAAAGTTTTTGGGGACATTATCGGATGCCTTCCTGAGTACCTACTCGTGTAATGGCTCAACTCGGCTGCCCATCGCTCTCTAAGATTCAATCCTGTCGAGAGTACTCACTTCTTGATCTTTGATAAAATGAATCTATAAGGATACTTGATTTGTAGAGATCTAATCTCACCTCCTCAACTCGAGATATATCTTAACTTTTATGAATTACAGTCTTCCAGTTTTTTTTCCTGTCAACGAAATCATCTTTATAATGAAATTATCTTTATGAATATTTCCTGTTTTTGTGTAGCTGGACATGGATGGCTAATACCGAGATTAAATTAGCCAAGTTCACTGCATTCCCGTGGGCATCAGGAGCCATGCCATAGCTTACCACGGCTATTAAACTTAATAGAAAACACTGAAAATTTTTCAATATTGCTTCGACCAATGCGAGCTAATATTAAATCAGGAAGATAGTGACATGTTTGAGACGATTACTTGTCGACCCCCGACTACAAAAACATATCCTTTATTCGACTACGACACACAGTGGAACCAATTCAATCTCCCGAGTGCCTACAACCACAGCACCTTTTTTAGTACACAAGGCCTTGAGATTATTCCTGGTGATACACTCAGTAGAAACACATTTAATCAGGCGAAATTATACCGGACCGGCATTCCAACTAACCCCGATAACCCTTTCCCGTATGCTAAGGACAGCTCCCGACAATAACACGGACGCCGGAGCTAGCGAGTCCAGGAAACACGTCCGCTCAGTGCAACTAGCTATGTGGAATAGAAATAGATTTATTATGTTAAGACCGGGTTCGAGAGGGGAATAAGTGACCTCGGCCTGAATCTTTGCTTTCTTCCCCGATTCAGCACCATTGTCTGGAATCAGGGTCGTGGCTTTGTCACGCCCTCGTGCTTGATTGATCGCATTCTGGGTTCATTATGAGGTTGATCAGATTACGTCACATTAAAGATGAATTAAATCTCTTGAATTCGTTGGACATGGCAAATGTTAACATTATAGACGTAAGTGTACAGATCACATTATTCGTACAGTTCGAGGAGTAGGGGCTAGAGGACTTGCCTCTCATGCGAGAGGTTATGGATTCAAATCCTCGCCCCGGTCATGTTCAACTTTCTTTCTCTTTCTGTGTTGGATAAGTGCATTGCGTTACAAATTCGAGCTGCCCCATGGTTCGAAACCCGTGTAAAAACTGTAGGGCCCCTTCCCCTACTAGGTTGTAGGGTAAACCCGCCCAAGTTGGTATCACCGTATTGGATAAAACTATGGTTGAAGCGGCAATAAAAAAATATCCGTGTCTTCCATCATGTTTAATGTAGCCTTTCCCATAGAAGGAAGGCTCTGGCATGGCCCCTAATTACTTCGGGAATGTGGTTGTGTGTTTTTAGCCTTTCATGTCAGGTTCCATAAAAAAATTTTTTTTTGTTTCACTATTTTAAAACTTACGCGGGACATAACTTTTATGTTGCTGATTATCGATTTTTCATTGCAACTGAGAACTCAATTTCTACACTAATCATAATTACAAAACTCATCTATCCTCCATATCAATATTATAAGTATGTGTCCACAACCACCAACTTGTCAACACAAAGCGGCTCACAACCGCCTTTGCCCGTACAATTTGTGGGGTTATAGAGGGGAGAGCCCTAAATTGCTTCCCATATTATGATGTGTGTCGGAAAATAGGGACAGTATTTTTTATTATTACCCCAAATTGGGTTGTTAGGATGCCTGACCTCCTATTCCGGGAGGTCACGACATTTTTGGTCATGATAAGGTAAATGGCTGAATCTGGGTTCACAGGTTAGAGACCAACCCTCTGATGCTAAATATGTCGGTCTGTCCGTGCCAAGTGGTTGCGTTATCTAGATTGATTATATAAAATAGATTCTTTTATGTACCTGTTGATGAATATACTGATTGTCTGGAAACATCGATACCTATTAATTATACAACAATAACCAGTCGGTTTTATTCCTAAATACTTAAATATACCTAAAGTTATATCTGTAACCTAAATATTTGTTCAGTTTTTATATTTCCAAGCAAATATGTAATGGTACTTTCATGCTTCGTCATTTGCAACCATTTACCTTATCATTATTATGTCACCATAACTACTTTTTCAGTCGCCTTATCTACGTTACAACCACTTGGAACATGCAGATCGACACATTTAGCTTCAGAGGGATGGTCTTTATCCTGTGAACCCAGTTTCAGCCATTTACGTTATCGTTACCATTTTTGTCGCGACCTCCTAGTCTATCCCGATTCCCCTCTCCCAACGCACTGACAAAAGTGGCGTGTATACAGAACCACACGAATAACGTTGCGCTAAGCCAGCGAGTTAACTATATTTTATATTCATATACGTTAAAGTGTTGACTTAAAAAAAACCGCTAGTAATTGATTTTATCATTTCAGTAATTGTGGAATGCCTATGAGGTTTTCCCTCAATGTAATACCTGTGATCCCTCAAACGACATGTAAAAAGCGACTGTCAGGCCGGAATTGTTTCAACAGTCCCAAAAAAAGTACTAGTACTCGTCAAGGGCCTCATAGTTGAGAGCCTGGTTCACGCCATATCTGGCGCTTTACACAAAAAAGCTTACAATCGCGCCTTTTGATGAAGAATTTACAATGAATGGTTTTTTCTGAGCAGCTTTGGTCCTCAGCACAGCCACCCGGTTTTTCATAAAAAAAGCCAATGACGATATCCCATCTGACTAAAATGATTTCTTATCAGATGAAGTCGACAAAGACCTGGGTGCCTTGTCGTTAAACGCGCTTGCACATAAATTGACATTAAGATAAAACAACCAAAAAACTAAGCATAATCCTCATACAACCACGAAATGCCAAATGGTGTATTTTTTTAACGCTGGTAATACTCTAGCGGAAGAAGCGGCAATGTTCAGTGTGAAAGTTATTCGTGTCGGACTGTAACGTACATAATTGGGCGGATTTGCCTCCACAGTGGGTTCACGACCAAACATAATATCATGTTATCACGACCGCTACGCTGAGCTTTATACGCGCGTGTTTTGCGCAGACTGCATGATGACAATAATGAGGAAACGCATTAAAAGTAATGAACGAACGACGGCCAAACAAATGAGAGCTATGTTAGTAGGACAAACGGAGCGGCTCGTAGCCTAGTGGCGCGGGGACTGGCCTAGCGTACCAGAGGCCCGGGTTCGATACCAACTTGCACCACTGTCTTTCTCTTTCAGAGTTCGATAAGTGCATTTCGTCACGAATGCGAGCTGCTCCATGGTTCGGAATCCATGTAAAACTGTAGGTCCCCTTTTCCCCTACTAGGTGGTAGGGTTTAAGCCCGCCCGGGTTGGTACCATCGCATTGGATGAAAAGATGGTGGAAGCGGCAATGAAAAATTGTCCGTGTTTTCCATCCAGTTCAATGTAGCCGTGCCTCATAAAGGGAAGGTCCTGGCATGGCACCTAATTCCTTCGGGAATGTGGTGTATTGGGCTAATATCATAACGGTAGTTGTGTGGTATTAGCCATCCATGTCAGGTCGCATAAAAAAAAATAAAAAAAAGTAAGTTTAGATTTTTTTTTAAACTAAACTTATATCCATGATATTAAACATTTTGATACATTTATTTAAAGCTTGTATCATGGATGGGAGATAAGATATAAACAAATAAAATCGTACGCACGTAGCTCTCAGTTTGTTTATTTAATGTGCAAAATTTGAGAACATGTTTTCCTAATTTGACTGAGGAAACCGGCACGAGCCATCCATTATATGGAACTCGATCACCTCATTATCCTCTTAATGCGATGAATCACCTTATAGACGTCGAGCTCCTCGCAGAAGACGTCGAACACGCTGTAGAGGTCCTCCAGCATGGCGATGACCATCATGGGCGTGGCGGTCGCGCAGATGGAGGTGAAGCCCACGATGTCGCTGAACAGCATCGTCACGTCGTCGTGGCTCTTCGCCTCGATCTTCTCGCCTGCGGGCGGGGGATTGACATTAGCACTGAGAACAAAGTATGGTTAAATGAAACCGTGTCATCGCAACTCGAAAGTTGGGTAAGCCCAAGAGTCTGGCACCAGTTACTAAAACGTTTCTAGTTCTAATCTGGCAAATTCAATTATAACCAGGTACATAGTGCCAAATGCTATGCGTATGATTCAAAATTACTACATTTTTGCTACCTGAAATACCCTTTCTTTGTTTATTGTTTTTTTTTTGTTCAACGTCAATAGACAATACACTATACTCGGATTTATCTTATTTTATCATTAGCCAGTTAAACAAAGCGGGAAAGAAGAAATCGCTGTTTTTTTCAACTTCCACTAACTTTCAAATGTATTTGCCACTGTTGTCTGTATTGGTATCCGTTTGTGTGAATAAATTATTCTAATTCTCTGTAACTTAATAGTCAGTAATTATCATTGAGAAAAAGAGAAAAACACAGGTAAATACACTAAATTAGCATGAATTTACTAAAACGTACAGTTCGTGCCGTATGCTTTGTGTGTACATTAAACTTAACTCTAGACTAATCTACCATACACGCTTTTCTTAGATCATGTTAGCTACCGCAAGAATGGTTGTTAAAATCAAAATGTTGTTCTGATATAGTTATGTCTAGTCAAACTTTGCTGATGTACAAACTGTTAGTGAGTTGTGCATCCACCGCCTTCTGGTCGAGACACACGGCCCAACCACTAGGTCACGAACTCCATAAAATGCCATAACAATATTAGGAATTAAAATAACCGAAGATCCGCAAGGCTTATTCTGGATAGCTACATTATTGTCCTGTGTCACGCAAATAAATAACTCCATACAGAAAAACTGTGTCGCTGTGTAACGGGTCTCGTTAGCTCAGTTGGTGATTGACCAAAGCCAAACGAGCATAGTTTTCGAAGACTCGAAATAAAAATTCGAGTCCCCAAACATTTTGAGGTTATGAAATGAGAAGTTTAGATGCAGTGGTGGTTCTATTGCTTAAAGACATGTTAGAACGTTTTCTTTTTTAATTCGAAAATAAAATAACACAAATGATATTCAAACGTACGAAAAATGTTTGCAAGATTGAGTGAGAGAAAGAAACCGACAAAACCTGTCACGCTCGACAGGCGTTAACGTGTTCGCGTTCGATCACGACGTGTTGGCTCTCGAAATTCGACAAACAGCACACTTCTGTCGAAAGAATGTATCACGGGTACGCGTGCCCTGCGAATTTGAAACATCGGTGCCAAGCTAAGACAAATAAACCGATCAAGCGTGAACATGTTCACGTGCCGCGGATACCGTCACTGCTAGAAATGGACGAGATTCGCCCTTGCCTGTTGATAATTTTCCAATTTCATACAAAATTGAGGCAGATGCAGCAAAAAGTTCTTACTTTTTTGAGCAAAAGTAATTAGTTGGTGCACATACATACATGGTGTACCTGTATTGGTAATATTTTAAGAATTTTCAAACAACCGTTAATAGGAGAAAAATTCGGGACAAAATACGTGTGACCGATAGACAACCAGATGCAGACCTTTTTGGGGGCTTTTTTCGCTTTTTGCGACGGGACCTTAAGTAGTAGGAAAATGTGCAATCTACCTCATTTACTATGGGACCTGCCATCTCCAATTTTCTGAAACTACCAACCTGTGTCACACGCAATGGGGACGCAGCCGAAGACGTGCTGGAGGGTCTGTATGGGTGGAAATTGACTTGGCGAACGCGTGTCGGGAACACATTTGCGCCCGGTGGGGATATTTGGACGCGCGGCCGGCTTACCAGACGATTATATGCACATTTTATTCATATGGCGTGGTGTAGACGCTTCTCTTCTTTCATTTTTTCTCTGTGGTGCCAAGTCACTGGGGCTTTTAAAAATGTTTAGTACATTCCTTACTTCCTGTTTAAATTAAATGTTTAAATTTAAAATAACATCAGTGAAATTCCCCTGAAGTTTATTGGAACATGTTTTGCTACTCGTCATAAACAAAATACGAACATTCTCAAGGGATACCTTGTTAATGATCTAATTAAGCTAACGTGTGATGTGAATAACATCTCTCACGAAAGGGATAATTACACATAAACAACCCTTACCTTATCACATTTTGTA
Organism: Incurvaria masculella; assembly: GCA_946894095.1. Lineage (NCBI taxonomy): Eukaryota > Metazoa > Arthropoda > Insecta > Lepidoptera > Incurvariidae > Incurvaria > Incurvaria masculella. The sequence continues at coordinate 11,511,571 of OX335660.1, read as the reverse complement.
ACTCTTCAATGTGATGTCTCTGCCGGCGCTAAATTGCTAAATGGAGCCATTTCATTGCACGCCTAGATCCGTTGCTGAATGATCCCTTATAAATATAAATATAAAGAAATGTTTTAGACCATTTAAATTATTTAGGTTAAGGTTCGTTATTATTATATTAATCAAATTCTAATCCTTCAACCTCACTAAATTTGTATTGTATTTTCAAACCGACATCTATATTTGTATTTTTTTAACGTACTACTATTGATTTTAATGCATACGTTGTCTGAACTTTCCTTCATGAATTGAAATATCTTTTTTTGTTTTGAAATACGATTATTTATAATGATTATTTGCAATCCTTTATGTGCTGTCAAATAGGACAAGATTCAAATCAGCGCTGCTAAAATATGCAAATATTATAAAGGTGAAGAGTATGTTTGTTTGAACGCGCAAATGTCTGGAACTTCTAGTCGGTTTTGAATTATTTTTTTAATTATCTTTAGATTTTTACAACCCTTAAAAGCTAAACAAAAAGAAAAAAAATCAGAAATAACGCTTTAGTTTAGCGTGACACATATTTTTCACATCATGTTTTAAGTACCTTACATTGTACTTTAGGGTAAGTACGCTTGTAATCTATATTTTAACGATTCTAGAGGATGGGTTGTTTCTAATTTGGAAATGTCAACAGTGAATGGATGAATTTCTAGACTGGTCCGCGTTGAGTGATGGTAGATAGGGTACGAAATTATGGCGCTAATCAACTTCGATGACCATGCTCCATGGTGACAATAGAACACAGAGAGAGATCCTACATCCCTTCGGAGTTGGAGAGTCTCTAAAAATTGAAAGACTTTGGGGTCGTCGGCGAGATGCATGATTCGACATTGTAATTATAATAAACCGTCCCAAAGATGCGAACAATACACCAAACATGACCTTATTCATAGTATAGTCGATTCCCTCGCCTCTACTTGAGCATTCCAAAACAAATGCATAAAACCAAAAGTTAAACCAAAAGATGTGCATGTTCAGAGGGCATTTGAATATTATAATTTTAATAGAACATCACAAATAGTAATGGTAGGCGAAAGGCACATGTGGAAGGCAGGACATTTCACAAATTATCTCTGAAAATAAACCGAATTTTCCAGACAGTGGATTACATTATTACATTTTCCTTTTCACCCTTGCCATGATTGCATATTCGCGTGTGTCTAAAGCATTTCCCCGTTTTCGCATGAGCGACTCCCCGTCTACCGTCGACAGAGCATTCGTTCCCAAATTCATGGAAAATCTCACGCTGTGTGATCGCACGTTCGGCCGGAAGGAAACATCTTTGACATATTCGTTGGCTTCTTCGATGATCCTCAAGTCCTTTTCTTCCTAAAGACGTTCAAAGTTGGAAGAACAGGGCTTCTTCAGACGAGTTTACGATATAGATTCGAACCTGCGACCTTTGAGTTACATACCCAGTAACCCAAAGGTCGCAGGTTCGAATCCTGCTTCCGACGAAAGTCACGACCAAAAACTTTCAGATTATTTTCAAAATCTGATTACAATGCTTTAAATGTAGATGTCGCTGAAACTCATATTCATGAAACAATTGTAATGTATAATACATAATGTTTACGGATATACAGTGTGAAAAAGGGCTTACTTCTTTCCGACGTTTCGTCCATCACGTTGCGGACATCATCAGGATCAGATTAAGTATTATGTAGAACAACAGTGAAAATCTAAATAAACATAATTGTAATCCATTGAATACATAAAATTACCAAGAACTAATCAGTTACGAAAGTATGACGAAACAAACTTGAAGAGTGCAATTATGTAAAAGTGTCCTACCTAGTTGGCCAACGTTGGACGTTTCAAGCAATACGAATACTAAGTATTTTATTTCGGAAAGGCTCCTGCTGGGAAAACCAATGAAGACCAAAAACCCCACCGTGTCACCTTGGTGACGGCTGATCGCTCAACTAACAGGAAGAACATTTCGCTCTCCGTGTTGCTTTATTTTCTCTCATAATGTAAAATACTTTTTCTCTACAAGCAAACTATTACGGATATGAAGTAAAGGCTACAATTTTGGTAAACAGACCAGTTATCAGAGAGCCAGAAACTTTTGATTCTAGAACGATAACAACAGCCAAGTAAATATTTAAAGTCCCTTGTATAGTTAAAGTAAATTTTCACCTCCATAATCACTTTTAAAGTAAGATCCTGTATATTATGGCGTCGCAGATGCATTATAATATTTTTTAAATGTAACATTTATTAATATATGAAGTATTGATAACAGATATATGTAGTTGGGTAGGGCCGTGTGAAAGATAAGAAATTTATTAAAATTATAAAAATATCTACTCTTACTGCAGAATTAAGCCGAAAAACATTATCGATCGAGAATATTTAAATACCATCCAAACAAACACAAACCCAAGATTTCCCACACAAAGTTAAAATTTAAGAAAATTTGGTTGTAGCAATATTGAGGCTTTAATAAAATGTGAACTATCAAAGGAAAGATATAAACAAAATCTATATTATGCATATTCGTCCCGTTCGGCACCAGACTCTTTGACTCTGTGACTCGCCTGCTAGCCACTACAGCCGGCTAAGTTTGTCTTCGAGGTATGAAAATAAGGGTATTGTAAAATTATTTTTCCTCACTTCATTGGAACACTACAATTTTAAAAAAATACTTTTTTTTATGTGACTGGACATGGATGGCTAATACCACAAGTTTTGTCATGGTATTAGCCCAACACACCACATGGGAACTAGGTGCCATGCCAGCACCTTCCTTATATTGCACGGCTACATTGAACTGGATGGAAAACACGGACAATTTTCATTGCCGCTTCGACCATCGTTCATCCAATACGATGGTACCAGCCCGGGCGGGATTAACCCTACCACCTATTAAGTAAGGAAGGGGACCTACATTTTAACGTGGAATCCGAACCACGGCCAGCCTCTCTCAACGGTCGAATGGCACCCATCCAAGATCAGCGATCTCCGAAGTGTCGCGCCACTGGGCCCACTGAGGCTGACAAACTCTAATTCTTTTCAATCCATCTATTGTGCCCTTTACAATTCATTATCCCTCTCATAAAAATCTGTCGATACCCCTCGTGATAACACCTGATTACATGCCGCTCCATAAGGACATAAGTAAAACTATATTCAATTATTTAAACTACTACTTATTTTGAAATTACAAAAATGTTAAAGATGCATTGATGGTCTTGCTATATTTGAAACCTTAGCGGTAAATAGCTGACGTTCATTCAATGTATTCAAACTTTTTTATGAAAAATTATGAATATTTGTGTAATTTAAGAACGCAACGCACCAGAGACTTACAGATTTATCTTCAAATTATAGCGAGACCATCAATCTACACACTTACTTTTATGATTATCGCAATTAGTTATCGTTATTTTTAAATAAAATGAAATGTTGTTTTACTTAAGTCCTTATTAAACTGAACGCAATCGGCTCTTATCACGCCCTTAAGGCTCCAACTACTGACTCCAGCGTTAAGCAAACAAACGATGCATTGAGTTTGCGTTAGGGTTTATTGTTATATGCGCGTGAAAATCGAGCGCGACGAGGCGAAATTTAGGTTTTTGACTTGTAAAGTTTACTTTCTAAAGTAAATTAATACATGTTTCACGCTTATTCACCAGATAAATATGTGATCTTATACCCCAGAAAAGAAAATTGTCTAAATCATGTATAGTTCGCGCCGGCTTGAAAACCTAGTAAATGGGTGTTTACAAACATTTTTTTTTAATAATATAAGCAACTCATTAAAACCATTTTACGGTTATACACTAGATAAAAGTCTAAACTTTGATATTTAGATTGTTCTACCGGTGTTTATTCTTAACCGATGCTAAGCTTATTAAAAAAAACCCAAAATATTGTAGGTTAGCGTCATATGGAGCCTTAAGGAGCGAATACGTGGCGGCAGTATCGCGAACGAGGGTCCGGATGCGCCGTCTCTAAACTCCGCCAGCCCCCGGCGTAGGGGAGTGGAAAATGGGTGGATTCTCGCCGAAATACAGCGGAGGGTTTCATTTCTACAATTTCATTTTCACTTGGCGTCTCCTGGCTGCGGCTGAACACGTGGGGGGAGGGGGAGCGTTAGACAGAGAGGGAGCGATCATTGATTAAATTATTACAATTTTGTATTATTATTACATGTTCGAGGCTTAGCCGGTTGGCTCCGAGCCTTTCGCCCGGGATATTTACATAATAGGAATGATTACAAAGAAGGAAAACATGGACGCAGTCATGCTCTAGCGATATCGGGAGCCAGATCTGGTACCCGTGTTGAATTTATATTAGCAAAGTACGCAGTACTATAATGAATGGCAACAAATATGTTTGCTAATATTTTCTTGGTTTGATTTTCAATTTAAATTAAGCAGCGAGTTAGCTAAACGTGCCTTCATCTTCAGGGGTGTAAGATCTTGCAGAATTCTTAAATGATCCAATATCTGGCGTCGGTCGATCTGTCTGCCCGTCCACTTGTAACTTCAGAACAACTTACCCAATGTTGAGGCCGTATCAACGTATGGCTTGATTGTTTCCAATAAAAATACCGCGAGCTCATCATATAAAGCGAATTTACATGCGATTTTTCCTAACTGTATATAATTTATTTTACGCCAGTTTACGTTACAAATAAAAACAAAAGTTCGATCTAATATATTTTCCGTGTTTAACCAATGATTAAAAATTGATATTTCATAATTTTACACAAGAAAATTAAATTCATTGTCATATATGGCCTAGAACACTACATCTCAAACTCTTGGTTTAGGGGATAGAGGACTTTCCTTTCATGCGAGAGTTTATTCAAATCTTCTCCCCGGTCAAGCACTAGTTAATTTCTCTTTCTGAGTTGGATAAGTGCATTTTGTTACGAATTCGTGCTGTTGCATAGTTAACAAATGTAAAACTGTAAGCGCCCTTACCCTATTTGATGGTAGCGTTAATCAGGCATTTATCAGGGCATTGGGTGAAACTATGGTTGAAGCGACAATGAAAAAAATGTCCTCGTTTTCCTTCCAGTTCAGTGTAGCCGTGCTTGCATAGGGAAGGTCCTGGCATGGCTCCTAATTCTTTCGGAAATGTGTTGCCATCCATGTGAGGTTGCATAAATATATATATATCTATATTTGGTGACTTCTCAACCAAATAGAGAAGAATTTTTTTTCAAATTGTTTTTGTCTTGTCAAAGAAATGATTACATATTTTTTTAACACATGCCCCCGGCCTACAACGAAGAAATCGTGTCGCATAATTATTTGCCGCCATTAAATTGGTTCCTTCAGCTACGAAGGCAATTTCGGCGGGGAGCGGATCCAAAACCCACATTACGTTGAAAATACAACGAAAAATCTTATCTTTACCTCGAAATTCCTGTCGAATCCGCGCTTGCTGAGGCACATAATTCAAAAAACCTCTTAGTGAAGCCGGCGGCGAGAGATTGGAAGCAAACGGCGTTCCGTGCTAGTTTACTCTTGTCTCTCGACATTGCACGGAGAAAGAAATGTGGTTAAATGAAACCAAAACTGTGTCACCACTATCCGAAAATCGACAAAATTAGGGACAGCCCAAGTGTCTGGCACCAGTTAATAAAACGTTTCCAATTAAAATTCAAGTAACACATCAAGGATACCCATTCTTGTTTGGGCGAAAAAAGCGGTGTAAACCTGATGAAACAAGCGTTGTTCTTTTTTATATATTTAATCATATTATAATTGCTCCCCCTGCAATTCCCTAATAGGTGCCTAAGGGAGTTTTCGTTCGCAGTCGAATGTCGAATTCCACGTAAAACTGTAGATCCTCTTGCGGTTTCTCAAGTTGTTGGGTTTATCCCGCCTCAGTGTCATCGCAAATTGTCCATGTTGTCCGTCCAGTTAATCGCAGTCGTTCAATATAAGTAAGATCCTGGTATGTAGCCTGGTTCCTTTGTGATATATTGGGTTAATATAATGACAATAGGTGTGGTTAGAGCCATCCATATCCAATTAAATAAAACAAATCACCTACTTACGGATACTTTAATGTTTGTTCATTGCCCCAAGTTTTGACTGGAAGAAATCACCCGCCGCAGACATTAGGCTTTTGAGAACGAACAATTTCTCAAACTCATTTCTCTACCGCACCGCAAGGATATGGAACTGTCCACCTGCGGGTGCCTTTCCTCATACCTATAACCTGGGAGTCTTCAAGCGTAATTTAAACAAGCTCGATAGCTTAGCGATAGTCCGCAAATCCGCAGGCATGGTGCCTCGCTGAGCGTGGTTTCGCGAGGCCAGGTGTTTATGGCTTTTCTGAGCACATTTGGTCCTAAGCTCAGCCACTGTGATAATGTGCTAATTAATGGTTAAGTTTTTTTAATACAGACCATTTGGCTTGGTCTGCTATGAATAGACAAATATATAGATTTCTAGAGTGAAATATTTATTCAGTAACAAGAAGATTTAATTACTTATATTATTATTATGAAGGCAAATACAACCTTAAAAAGAGTCCAAATGCGAGTCGGACTCACACATGAAGGGTTCCGTACTATCGTATAAGATTTAACACAAAAAAACACGGGGGACCTTTAATTGTTATAATATTTTAATTGTATCTATTTGTTGTCATAACGGCAGAATAAATACACACTGTGAACATTTCAGCTACCTACCTGTTACATATGACAGACAGACGGACGGACAGAGGCTTATGAATAGGGTTCCGTTAGCACCCTTTGGGCACGGAATTCTAAACCAAGTTTCTAAAACAGAAATACGAAAACATTCTAGAACACGAAAATAGCAATTGCGATCTGCGAATTGAGGAAAAACAACATTGTTGTTAACTTATTTCCGTTCGAAAAGGAATGTCGCACAAATATGAGCGACTCGTTATTCCATATTTTCAGGAACGATGCCCTTTCAGTAAGTTCGGAATGTCAACAGGATGATTGATTGTATTATGTTCCACTTATTTTTTGGGGCTCTGAATATCGCTTTCAATAGAAATCCTTCGACGAATCGTGGGATATTCGAATATAGAGATTTATCCGGAATTATGTGTGTTTACATTGGAGTTAGGAGGTCAGTACATATTACGGTGTGCCACTTTAGTGATACAGTGTAACCTTTAAGTGCCCGGCGACGTTACCTCGTACTAAACGTACTACTTTGCACAAGACTTGCACTGCTTTTTATTTTCGTATTTAATTCATTCTTAATTTAAAAATACATATGAGAACAATTAACTGACTTAAAACTAAAATATTTAATGAATTAAATGAAGTAAGGAAGTTAAATTAAATAAAATAATTCCTTCCAGACCGCATTACCACTTTAAATTTAAACTAAAAAATTACCAATTTAATCCACAATAAAAAATAAGCTTGTGATTGATAAAATAATGTCAATGATAATAGTACATTTTTCTTGATTTGTAAGCTCTTATTTTGTATGTTAAGGCGCTAGGACTAGCCAACTACTCGCGCCATACAAATGCAATTTATAACAAATGTAATAATATGTAGTGAAACGCTTCAGCAAATCCAAATAGAACTCCAGACTGATAATGGATTGTTAATATTTTTTTATTCCATCATTTATTTAAATAATAATAAAAATAAAAAAGTTGATTTTTCTCATTAGAAATCTGAAAGTAATTCGATTTCTAGATATAAGCAAAAACAGCATATATGCATAAACAAAAAATTCCATTTGCTTTTAGATTTCTACATTTAGTCAAAAAAGTTCGGAAATGGACACCGTTTCCGCAATGTATTTTGTATAGAAAAAGGAAACATACATTAACGAAAATAATTCAATTCCTAGACAAGGAATCATATATTGTAAGAATGAAACTTATAATCGTCAGACTTAGTTAGTTAACTTGGGGTGCCTGGTCTAACTTTGCGATTTGGCTGTACCAGGCCCTTAACTAGCTGTGGTTCCCACATCCACTCGTTCAATTTCGTTTTGGGCATTCACCCGACTGGAGTTCGGTAAAATGTGATCAGAAACCTTCGCGGGCTTGTTATTCAATCGAAAACTTATAAATAAATAAAAACATATTAGAAGTGGCAGTGCGGCTGACAATTTGGGATTGTATGCTTTTTTATTAAATAAATAAAAAAATATTAGAACATTTCAAAACACTCAACAACAGGGTTAACTATATTCAACTATAGCTAAGTAACATTCACCAATTATTCATCCCGTCACACTCACACCGGAATGTTTTACATATTTAAAAACGTGGCGAGAGAAGGGACTGCGCGGTATGGTTTAACTTTTCTTAGAAAATATGACAGGTGCGTCGCTCTAACCGGACTCAGCTCTAACTCAGACATAACTCTGCTCTTGTACAAGGGGCCTCGTCAAAACGTCAAACATTCAGAACGACAAAATGATTTTTTTTTAATACCTTACAGAACATCAAAAAATCAGAACGTCGAATTTTGTCGTTCTGATTTTCTATGATCTGAATAAACATTATTAAATGTAACTAATATTTTTGACGTTCTACAATGGAGCTGCATTGTAGAACGTCAAAAATATTTGAATGTTCGGTTTGGATTTTTGTCGATCTGCAACCAAGCATTCTAACATCAAATAAAAACTCCGATTGAAAATTAGTTCCAGAACGTCAAAAATATGGCTTCGTTAAACTATATTGCGCCCTGGAGAGTTAGTCTTAAAGCGCACATTAGCAGTGGCAGCGTGACAGATTGCTGCTTCAACGTAATTCAAGATTTATGTACATTGGTCTACAGCGCTTTGTCGAGTACAGCGTTTCCATTTTTGACGTTCTGCAAGGATTTCTAGAAAACGAAAATGAAAGCGTAATGTGATTTGAATAGGAATTTTGACGTTCTGAATGACGGGGGTTTATCAACGTTTTAATGGTTGGTTGCAGAACGTCAAAAATCGGATTGAATATAATTTTATTTTGTTCGTTTTGCAATTATTTAGGTACCTTTTAAATATGCTTAATTGCAGAACCCCAAAAATCAGAACGACAAAAAATTTGAGTTTGTGACTTTTGTCGGTCTGCAAGCTATTTTAAAAAAAAAAATTTTGTTGTTTTGACTTTTTGACGTTCTGAAGGCGACTCAGTACAATCCTCAGCATTAAAATATGTAATTGAAATACATATTATTGTGTTATTGTAAGTTAAATTATTTATATTTCTAATCCATTTGCAGTGAGGGTGGCTGCTTTTTTTGTTCTTGTTCTTTGCTTTCAACTGTTCTACCAAAAATTTTCTGGCAGTAGTATTTAGATCTAAGTATGTATTTCATTACTGCGGACTGAAAACTCGTAAAGTTTCTTTGCGGATTCATCTTTACAAAGTTTTTGTCGTAACTTAGTGTAATTTGACCACCAATAAAGTTTAAATAAATTAAATGAAAATAAAGCAGCAAATTTTCTAATTATATCCCCTCGGATTCTTCATTCCGTTTGCAGGACCTAAGTCAAGAGCTAAGTGTGACTCACCCAGCCAGAGTCTCTTGGCGATGTGCGGCGGGAAAATGAGATGCAGAAGACTGACGTTCTTCTCCCTCTCTTTGTCCACGGCTCGATTCGCCTCCTCTATCGAGTTCTTCAGCTTGTCCATTCTTCTTCTCAGACCGTCCTGATTAAATATTTTATTAATAAAATAAACTTTTTTAACGCCCATGCTGTGAAATTTTAGATCTCTGTCATGGTCATGGTACGCAATACAACTAAACTTTAGATTTAATCACTCACTTGCTGGTTCATTCGGCGTGTAAATTTACCATGGTACCCTCCAAATCCCAAGAAAACGCTATTTACCTGGCAATATATCTTAGTGGTAAGGATGATTACCTGCGCACGAGCTTGCTCGCCGACTAAGATGACATCCCTGGTGGCATCGTGAAGCGGGATGTCGGATATGAAGAGTCCTCGCCCAGTGAGCCCTTCTAGGCCGTCCAAGAACGGAGAACCCACGAACAGAAGGGATTCCGACTCTGGGCAGAACACCATCTGGCCTTTGATCTCCAGTCCCTGCGAAAAAATTGGTTTTCTTTCGTCTGTCATTATCACTGGTTGGGCAAAATCTAAGGTTGGGTTCACTACGTGGCCCCCTGTGCAGTTCTTACATGTCATTGGAACTTGAGAATATATGGAATTAGATAATTCATAAGTGAACTTTCTTGTCGGCTCTAACGTCAGTGCGCCACTCTAGCCAATCTCGTATTTCGTTACTTGATAGGTATTAATCATCTATGCGTAGTTCCATAAAATAAAATTTAAAAAAAACTATGTATTCTTGCTAGTTTCTGCAAGTTCTGACTCGGTGCGGCCATACAGTGAATAGTAGTGACTAGAGTGAGTGAAAGAGATGGAGTGATTTTTTAATAGACATTTTTCAGGAACAGCGATTCCGTATAGCAAGAAGTTCACTCCCAACTGACCTCAGCTGGGGAGGTGGATCCGTGTACCTTGAGGCTGAACATGAAGGGTATGTTGACGTTCTTCACGATCTCGCGGAAGTCCAGGGGCACACCGCGCAGCCGCATCAGCCGGAAGTACGTGGCGAGACTCAAACCGCGTGTCGCCAGAAAAAGGCATAGAGTTCACTTCCGACTGACCTCGGCCGGGGAGGTGGTGCCGGGTATCTTGAGGCTGAACATGAAGGGCGTGTTGACGCGCTTGACGATCTCGCGGAAGTCCAGCGGCACGCCGTGCAGCCGCATCTGCCGGAAGTCCAAGGCGAAACTCAAACCGCGTGTCGCCAGAAAAAGGCATAGAGTTCACTTCCGACTGACCTCGGCCGGGGAGCTGGCGCCGGGTATCTTGAGGCTGAACATGAAGGGCGTGTTGACGCGCTTCACGATCTCGCGGAAGTCCAGCGGCACGCCGTGCAGCCGCATCAGCCGGAAGTATGTGGCGAGACTCGAACCGCGTGTTGCCAGAAAAAGGCATAGAGTTCACTTCCGACTGACCTCGGCCGGGGAGGTGGCGCCGGGTATCTTAAGGCTGAACATGAAGGGCGTGTTGACGCGCTTCACGATCTCGCGGAAGTCCAGCGGCACACCGCGCAGTCACATCAGCTGGAAGTACGTGGCGAGACTCGAACCGCGCGTCGCCAGAAAAAGCAATAGAGTTCACTTCCGACTGACCTCGGCCGGGGAGGTGGCGCCGGGTATCTTGAGGCTGAACATGAAGGGCGTGTTGACGCGCTTCACGATCTCGCGGAAGTCCAGCGGCACGCCGTGCATCCGCATCAGCCGGAAGTACGAGGCGAGACTCGAACCGCGCGTCGCCAGAAAAAGCAATAGATTTCACTTCCGACTGACCTCGGCCGGGGAGGTGGCGCCGGGTATCTTGAGGCTAAACATGAAGGGCGTGTTGACGCGCTTGACGATCTCGCGGAAGTCCAGCGGCACGCCGCGCGGCCGCATCAGCCGGAAGTACGTGGCGAGGCTCGAACCGCGCGTAGCCAGGAACGCGCCAAACAGGCGCATGAAGCCGCTACCTGTCGACAGAACGTGACCGTCAGCTTTCTTTACTTATTTTAAAAGCAATATAATTTTCTTTTCAAACCATATCTCAAGCTGGTAAACTATTTCGAATACTCTTAAAATAATGCTGAAGCAGTATTAATACTAGCCAAATCGCAAAATTAGACGAGGCATCCCAAGTTATTTAACTAAGTCTGACGATTAGAAGTATCATTCTTATAATATATGATTCATTGTCAAGGGATCAACCCATTTTTATTAATGTATGTTTTACATCGACATGACGTCAATGATGTTTTATTTTTCTATACAAAATACATTGCGGAAACAGTGTCCATTTCTGAACTATTTTGACTAAATGTAGAAATGTAAAAGCAAATGGAATTATTTGTTCATGCATATATGCTATTTTTACTCTAGAAATCATATGACTGTTTACGCCAATATGGCATGGGTGACCTAGGTGGGTAGTTTGCACTTCACAAGCAATCAATCCTTTCCGAAGTTTTTCCTATGCAACTCTCTCTCGCCTACTAGCTGTCACGCATGGTGCACGCATGCGCCGCGCCCCGCAATCTTTTCCATCGTGGAGCTCCTCTTAGGGCTCCACGCCCGCAACCCGCCGCGCGCCTGACAACGCAGTGTCTCTCCTCGTCTGGGCGAAGTGCTGCGCCGCCGAACGCCGTCCCGAGACCTGGACGCCTAGGAGCTGGTGCTGCTGGAGGTAGGTGGCTGTTCCTACTCCTCTGGTGGCCCGCTGTGACGTCCCGAGGCTACCGGGCATTGCAATTCCTTCGTTTGTGAAGTGCGACCTTCCTGGGCGCGTACAATGACTTTCAGATTTCTATTGTGAAAAATCGACCATTTTATTATTATTATTATGTATTATTTAAATAAACGATGGAATCAAACAATATTAACAATCCATTATTATTAGAGCGGCTCGTAGCCTAGTGGCGCGGGGACTGGCCTAGCGTACCAGAGACCTGGGTTCAATACCGACATGCACCACTGTCTTTCGATAAGTGCATTTTCATCACGAATGCGAGCTGCTCCATGGTTCGGAATCCATGTAAAACTGTAGGTCCCCTTCCCCTACTAGGTGGTAGGGTTTAAGCCCGCCCGGGTTGGTATCATCGCATTGGATGAAAAGATGGTCGAAGCTGGAATGAAACATTGTCCGTGTTTTCCATCCAGTTCAATGTAGCCGTGCTCATAAAGGGAAGGTCCTTGCATGGCACCAAATTCCTTCGGGAATGTGGTGTATTGGGCTAATATCATAACGGTAGTTGTGTGGTATTAGCCATCCATGTCGGGTCGCATAAAAAAAAAACATTCTATCTATTTGGACTTGCTGAGGCGTTTCACTACATATTATTATATTCGTTTAAAGGTGCATTTTTAAGGCGCGAGTAGATGACTAGTCCTAGCGCCTTAATATCTTTTTTTCTCCTGAAACACATAAAACTCACTTTGGCATGTTAATTCTCATAACTGCGTTTTCGTTTTCAAAACCTAAAAACTATATAAACGCGAAGTCGTTATTCGTTTATTTTCGCCCATTAGTGTACACACACCATTGGATTATTTCTTTAAATCAACCATTATCAACTTTAGCTGCGCAACTTAATAGGTTAAGTCAAATGTTTAAGCAAATAATTTCTATAAAGACAACGCCGAAATCGCTTTGAATTATTTATGCTTAGCGTCTGCATTATAAACTTAGCTTTAGCAAAGAGATCTATTTTAAGTCGCAGAGAGAACTTGAATATAACTGAGCTCACAAGACCTGTGAAATCATCTCTAAATACATCATTTTGTGTGCGCTCAGCAGGATAAATGTGAAACTAAATATAACAAAATCAGAGGTTTCTCCTAACGGGTAGATTTTATTTGTTTCAAATATACGAAACATCTGTTGCCGAATTCTGATTTCGATACGATTACTATTTTTTATGCAACCTGACATGAATGGTTAATACATCGGCCCAATACATCATATTCCCGAAGGAATTAGGTGCCATGTCAGGATCTTCCCTTTATGAGCACGGCTGCACTGAACTGAATTTTTCATTGCCGCTTTAACTATTTTTTCATTCAAAGTGGTGGTGCCGACCTGGGCGGGCTTAAACCTATCATCTAGTAGGGAAGGGGATCTACCGTTTTACGTGGGTTCCGAACCATTAAACAGCTCGCATTCGTAACGAAATGCACTTACCCAACTCAGAAAGAGAAAGAAAGTAGTGCTTGACCGGGGCTTGACCATAGCCTCTCGCATGACAGGTAAGTTATTTTCAAACTTGAAAATAAAAAAATAAAAAAGTATGATCCTATACAAAATTTTCAATATTTAACTACCGTATTCCATTATGACTAATAATACAAAGAGACGAATTGGGAACCTCCTCTTTTTTTTAAGTCGATTAAAATATGTACATGTATATGCGGTTTCCAGCAATAAATGATAAATCACAAAAAAAAATTACCATTTCAAGTTGTTAATCGAGTCATTAGCTAACAAAGAAACAAACTAAAACTTCTATTTATTTTTATTTTAGTAACCCTTTTAGGATTTATGGAAAAATCAACAAAAGTAGTTCCATAAAAAACATATCTACACATCCACTTTGAACATGTTAAGAAAATACCACTTCCACTTCATATTAAAACCGTGTAAGTCAAGTTAAGTCGCCAAACAGCTTAACTTCTTAACACCGGAAGGTTTCTGCCCCTCTCAAAAAGTTATTCTCGCGCTCGAATAACAACGTGCCTCGAAAGTGAAATAGTTGGCGCGTATGTGTATTAAGTGTCCTTTTATGGATTGAAGGATTCAGCAGGATTCGGGAGCTTTAGGCAAAATGGTCCCTTTCGCGACCTTTAACATTCAATTCTTCGTGCCACTGGCGATATGCCGTTTCGTGCTATCTCTTTGTTGAGATGCTGTTGACAAATGTAAGGAGGTGTGCGCGTCTAAGTTGATGGCACCACGGGTTTTCGTAGGGATTTCAAGTCAAGCTGAGCTCAGAAATTGTTAACAAGTGTACATGTTCAGGTTCAGTGCCACGTAGTGGCGTTTATTCAACATATTTTTTTATGTCATATGCATACATTAAACTGTACAAGCGAAACCTTACGGTTTGTCTACATGTGACACAAATTATGAATACTTAACAAACATGAGCAGAACATGAGCAGTTGTACACAGTAACTTTTACTAATTTAGAAGGAAAATAAAAATAAACAAACAACAAAAAATTAATTTAAAAAATACACAAAAACAGTAAACAATAAGAATTTATTAAGAAAATGTTCAATAAAAAAAAACTCTTATTGTTATAGGTAGATAAGAGAAAACATGAAAGGAAAAAAAATGAAAATCACAAACTGTCAATCAAAAATTCTTTAACCATTTTTTTTATTTGTGAAACTGGTAATTTAGTTCTTAATTTACGTGGGAGTGTGTTAAACGCTTTTGGTATAATATGGCTTATGGTTTTTCGGCCTAATTTAAGAAAGGGGATAAATAGGGGATGAAAATTTGTATATCCAGGAAATAATTTGGCCCGATATCAGTCCAAAACGACATTGACCCGAGCGTAGCTGGTACCCTCAACTAGTAAGCTTTAAAAGGGTATATTATTTCAATTAGATAACAATAAAGTATAAAACAGAAATAAGGAGAAAAATAAACAGAGAATATAAAACTAAATAATAACTAGCAAGCTATATGTATGAATGCAAAATATTCAGTATTCGTGGCCAACATACGAAAGTGTCGACGAATACTGAAATTAACATAATCGCGTAACCAATTATTGGAATACGTAATACGCGTCATAAAGTTAAATGTGTCTGTTAAATGTGAATTTCTCGTTTGACCATTTTAAATTCGCGTCTGAAAAAGTACGTCGTTCCATGCAAACGAGGCGCCTCTGACGGACCGTAATTTCATTTGTAAATACGTGAAAGTACATGTAATGTATGTACACATGCTCGCTTGCAAACAAGCGGCTTGATTTTAAACTGTTTGCTTTACAAATTATTTTCATAAAACGTATCACAACAGAACGTGCAGATAACTTTCTAAAGGATTTTATTTTTATCATGATTTTTATTTAATTATGTTGACCACATTTGCGGAGCCATTTACAGAACTATTTGGCCAACGTAACTTCAGGGAGTAATTTTGGAGGGAAAAATTGTATCATTCCAATTTTTTGTAACTATTCAAGCATACTTTTTAATTGAGACGTCAACTCAAGTACCACTACCGCGAGTTAGAGATAGATGAAACATATTTACCAGATGATACAACTTTTCGAATCGTTATAAGTGCATAGGGGCCACGTTCGTACATTGTGAAATGTTTTTTTATGAAATCTTAATGATTTATCTAGTTTTCCTTAAGAGAGTCGTTACTTTATCAATTCCCAATACTACGGGTGGTAACTGTTTACTTGCTCTTAATGATTTACTAGGTTTTGAAATTTTGGATTCTTAAATCTATCGTCAAAATCTATGTTTAAATTTCTTTAATATACCTTCTAGATTGGAAAATAGATGGACCAAAATGATTTATTTCATTTTTGAACAATGTCGTTTTCGTTTCTTTTACTTAAAATACTGATATTTATAAGGCAAGGATTGTCTTGCTCATATTTCTTGGAGTGAATTTTTAAAATACAATATTAATTCAGTGCCTTCGTTCCCGGGAAATTTAATTAGTTATATAATAATGTTGCGGTACCACATAGTTTTTATACGTATGTAAACAACCGCATCCTTAACACTTGCACACTTACAGAATGATAAAGTTGTAATTAAATGACAAAGTCGGCGGAAACCACCCCAGTCACTCTACTGTCTCATAACTCGCGCACACGGCAGCGCTCAGCTTATACGTCTGACGAATGGCTTTCAACATGAAGCAAGGAATAGAGACGAAGATATTTAGAAGCGAAATTAGAAGCACTAAAACATATACATACACACGTAACCATCACACCGTGTCACTCAACACCCACACACACGTCAACACACCCTCACACTCTCTGTCACACACACAAACACAACCTCACAGACCAACACACCCCCAACAACTAGGTGGTGATTGAAAACTAGCGTCGCTGATTGCTGTTGCATGCTGCAGCTTTTGTAAGTGCGAACCATCGCCGAGTCACAGTCCTTTTCCTTAGGGTACTATTTTACTTAATTCCTTCTGTTTTTTTTTATTAAGTTTTTTTTCTATTTAAGTGTAATTTAATTTACTTTTCTCTGTAAGCCACGTACCTTAATAGAATAAATGTTTTTCTATTCTATTCTAAAATCCGAGAGTTTTCCTTGTAGAATCACCGTTTCGTCACTCTATCTGTCAAGACCCTTTTTCTCAAAGCTCAAGTTATCGTGATTCGATTTTTAATTGTTTTATGTTACTGTTTAACCTAACACACCGAATTCCCGAAGCAATGGAGTCCCATGCCAGGACCATCCCTTTATGTGCCTATATTGAACTGGATGAAAACACGGACAATTTTGGATTAACGAAGCGTTAATGCAAAATTGTCCTTTTTTTTTTATTATTAATTATTATACATTAATTATTTATTAATAATTGTCCAAAAATTGACCATACTTTAATACAATTCTATGATGCCTACCCAAGCGGGTTTAAGCCCTAGGTCGGCCCGTAAGCACCTGAAAATTTCGCCTCCCATACAAACGTAGTTTACTTATCATTTGAAAACCAATGTTCCAACTTACTTGATATTTGGTATCTAATATTAGGTTACAAATATCTGTGTCTGCATGCCTTTGTTTCGGTAAATGTATTCTGGGTCAAACCACAGAGAAATCAAAATTCGTATGAAGATTTTCTTTTTGCTTTCATTTCATTCGGTTTTGATTTTTCAAAAAAACAAAAGCATGCAGACACAGATATTTGTTACCTGATATTAGATATTAAATATCAATTTAATTGGAATAGCGGTTTCCAAATTATTAGTAAACAACGTTTGTATGGGGAGCATAGCTTACGGGCCGTTCTTAAATTTTAAATGGATTCCTAACCATTGGGCAGCTCGTATTCGTTACGAAATGCATTTAAGGCGGCCCAACCCGGCGGGCCTAACTCATTCGCGGGCACGATACAAAACCGTGCTGTTGCGCTCTGGGACCTTCTCTGTTTCAAAGAATAAGACAGGTTCCGTGATGAGGAAGATGCAACATGTCCACAAAAAAGACAATGTGCATATTGTATGATTTGTTAAGATTGATGAAAATTTTAATTTCAAAACGACTTATAGCTAAAAGTAAACCACGACGAAGTAAGCTATGTCTGATGACTAATCTTTTTACGATGTTCTTACTTTATCATTGCGTAATCCACCTCCAAAGTTACTGTATAAAACGAGCGAAAAATTCGAACTTTCGGACCTTATAACTTAGAAACCAAACACAATTTTACAATGCCAACGGTCATCAGACATTTAGTTCGATCAAATAAAGCTATTTTGAGCAACATTTTGGATCTCTGACAAGAAATATGGGCGTGATCTTCTTTCCCCTTTTGTATGGGGAGATGAGCGGGATGGTCCACCTTAAGTCCAATCAGAAAGTGAAATTAAGTGGTGCATGAACTGGCGAAGATTTGGCGCATGACCTCTGGCATGAAATACAAGTCCACTTGCCCCTGAGCTCTATCGTGAAAAACTGGCCTAGTCAAAATCAGATATTTTGTATGGGGCCCCCTCTAATTTTTATATTTTTTTTATTTTGCCTATTTGTTGTTAAAGCGGCAAAATAAATACACACTCTGTGAAAATTTGAGCTGCCTACCTATTACGGTTCATACGGATACAGCCCTGTGACAGACGGACGGACGGACGGACAGCGGAGGCTTAGTAATAGGGTTTCGTTTTCGCCCTTTGGGTACGGAACCCTAAAAAGCAATGTGGATTCATTACTTGACTAACTTCATTTGGGGGGTTCTTTAAAACGGCGTAAATTAAAACTACGGAACGATTGGGACGCGAGCCTGCTCGCATTTGTGCATCGTTTTTTTCTGTAAATTATTTTAAAAGTGTCAGTTACCTAAAGCAATGTTATATAGTTTCCATTACGGAAGTTCCCACGATCTAGACCGTTATAGCTTACATTGGTCGAAACAGCCTTTAACGTGCGTCCCGTAATGTATGTCTGTATATTAAGGTGGCCCTTCCCGACGGGACTAACCGTCTCTGTTTTAAAGAAAAATACAGTCTTGAGTGAGTAGTGATGAGGAGTATGCAACACATCCACAAAGCAAACAATTGGCATAGTGTTTGACTTGCTTAGATTTACAAAATAAATAATTACAAAACGACTTATAGCTCAAAGTAAATCACGGACGGTGTAGTTCAAAAATTAAATTTATTTTGAATCTTCATGGTTTGATGGTTTGAATAATCTTAAGATATTCAATCAGATTTTCTCCGTGTGTGTTCACGTTCCTTTCTGTTCCGAGCGATGTGTGCACCAGGTGTAGAGCATCGGAAGGTCGAGGGTAGGAGCTGTGGAGCGTGATGTGACAGCACTGAGCCATAGTACATAGGGTGAATTCATTGAAAGTCACATATTCCTAATCTCTCTCTGACTAAGTGAAAGATACAACGACGCTACATACAAAGCGCCGTTAGCCTGGTTTTCACCAAGTGCTGATTTATTTTATTACTAAACTGCTGATTATTTGGTAATGGTATTGATTGAAATCTGCTAAGAATGTGGCGATTAAGCTAATCAGCAGTAGGTGGGTGAAAAAGGCCCCTAGTCTCGCAAAACAGATATCTCGCGTAACGTATTACATTCGATACGGAATGATTACCCAAGTTTATTGAGCAGCTGCGTTACCGTCATAAATTGAGACACAATTTGTTTACCAATATGATAAAGATCGCTGGTTCGTAGCACCCGTAATATTAGAGTATGTATGAAAATATGTTTGTCTTTTAATGAAGCGAAAGAGGTGTGCGCTGTAATCGTAACATACATATAGCGCTCTATCATCTCTGTCTACCCTTACGGGAAAGCAACGTGAAGGTATGTGTGTATGTGTTAAAAATGTCTGTATATTTATATCAAACGTTGAAGACGTTAAACATCCCCACTGCGGCTGCGTGTGTCTCCGATATAGCCTTCTCGCCGCCTTAGCGCGGCGGCGTTGAGCCAAGCGTGAACGTATACACGTCCCTAGGATCCGGTTATTATTTTGCAATTTCATACAAAATTTGCGCTTCGGAAATGTGAGAGAAACGTTTGTTTTCAAAGAGTATAACGTTTTGAGAAAAAGTAATTAGTTGGGGTAAAACTACTTAGGTGTGTATTTTTTTTCAGAAGGTAAACAACCGTTAATGGGAGAACAATTCGGCACAATATGCGTGTGACCGACAGACACCAGAGTCATACCCCTTCTTTCGCTTTCGCATTCTCCTTTCTTTTTTTTCTCCTGTCGCATTATTTCGCTTCTTGCTACGGGACCCTAAAAATAAGTGCAAGCATATTGCTGATATATTTTTGCGATATTAAGGTAGCTCTCATTTGTTCGCTGACTTATCAGTGAATACTTCAGTGACCAACTTATGCAGCTCCATTTATATTTATTTATTTAATTAAGTTGATATACCATATTGTTCAACAACAAAACTTTCTCTCAATGTCGAGAACCAATTTTCAGTCAAGCAGACATATCTGCAAGACTTATTCGGGCCTAAAAAAAATATTCAAAACGTTTTAACTTGCATAAACACCAAATACGACATCAAATTGGCTTTTGTGATCCTATCAATCCGTCTCGAAAAGAAAAAAAAGAAAAAAATATTAATTTTACTTTCCAAGGTTAGAATATTAGAATGTTTACAGGAATGCTGCCAGTCTACGTATAGTCAGTCGCATTCAAAAATCCAGTAGCACATTTCAACGCGAATGCTATGAAGCGCTCGCATCGTGCCGCGGTGAAGCGGGTGGAGGGGATGCCCCCCCCCCCCCCGCCATCAGACCGGTCGGCGGGGGAAGGGGCACGCCACATGTGCAAAACAAACCCGACCGTAGGGCGCTACTGGACTTATGTCTTCGATGGTACGTCTCTCCAGAAATGGTGGTGTATTTCGAGATTGACCTATGTAGGTGGTTTTTTTTCGAACCAAATTTCTTATGCCGCACCGCACACTAGCATTCTGAAAACTGTGGCCACAGGTAGGAGGGCAATAATTCACGTATGCCGAACGTCTTTGTTGTAAAGTATCCCAGCAGTCTACCCGCATTCCCTCCCTCCCCTATCTTTTACTTTCACTTTGTAACTTTTATTACTGGCGGCGTTATATTAAAGGTAAGGCTTCGGTGTGTTGACAGATTTATAGCACCGTTGCTCTCACAAAGCCTGTCTCTGATCCGCAACGCTGACCGTAAGAGTTACTTAATCCCCGCGGATATTGGACAGCTCTTTTTACCTGATAAATAATACAAAAATAATTATTTGAGAGCAACCTCTGGAATATTTTTTGTAGATTTCCATGACCCAAGACCGTGCGGACTCACCTAATTGCACCATCTCCATCCGCCTGTCGATGACGAAGTGCCAGGGCAGGGCCTTGCAGAAGCTGGCCACGCCTATCTTCAGGTCGGCGACGCGCGTGGAGGCGGCCAGCGTGGCCGCCGCCGGCGCGCTCGCCGCCGCCGCGCTCGGCCGCCGCGCGCTCAGCTGCAGCGGCGTCGACGTGATTTCATACCTGAGGAAATTCTATGTTCAAGTCTGCTTGGAATTTACATAAGAGCGTCCTCATACCTTAACATTTCGGACCAATTTTTGCGATTATAACGAGATAGCCAGAGCCCGACGTCGCTTTTTCCGAACCGGTTTTTTTTAATTGGGAAAAGTTAAACATGTTTTTCTCTAAATGGGTAGATAAAGTTAAAATATTTGAAATGGTATTAAAATAAATATTAGTTAATATGAATTCAATTTCAACTTTTTTTCCATGCATAAAATATCAATTTCTGTAACATTTTTCTTTCTGTTTTGGTAGAACGTTAGCTGGAATTATACATGCATTTTTTTCATGTTCTCATTTCATAAAGATCAGGAACTTAACGCAATCAAACCATTCGCATTGACTAGAATAATAAGAATAAGAGAAGGCCATAGAGTGTTAGGGTTAATTGTCACTTAAATATTGGTGGAACACTGCTGGTTCTGTTATTTTTTAATACATAGATGATCTCGAAGGCCCGCGACAGTTCAGCACCGCGAAACTAGCTTGCAAGCGAAATGAGCCTGTACAGGTGCTCGAAATCAGAACTTTGTATAGAGTTTAGCTACTGGATGTAATCATACACTATGATCAATAAGTTCCGGGAATTTGTAGTTTGAATTTAAAACGCTTTACTGATTCGATTTTTTTTTTCTCAGGTTGGTACACCTTTCCCTGACACTCCTGCCAAATGTCAAATATTAAATGTCATTAGTAATTGTTTGGCGTCTGTTTATATCAATCAAGTTTTTGAAGTTCGTCGCATTTCAAAATGGAAAAAAACATTGAACAAAGAATTTGTTTGAAGTTTTGTGTTTCCAACGAAATCTCTTGTGCTGATGCATTCAAAATGCTACATAAAGCCTACGGGGACTCTGCTCTCTCAAAAACAACAGTATACGAGTGGTATTCGTCGTTCAAAAATGGTCTCAAAGAAGTTGACGATGCACCTCCTCGTGGACGCCCTTCAACATCAACTACCGATAATAACGTCGAAAAAGTTCAAGAAACGGTACTCGAAAATAATCAAACAGTCAATAAGGAGTACTGCCTGGTCGTAATTAAGCATTTGAGAGATGCTGTGCGTAGAAAACGACCTGAATTCATGGAGGTGAAGAAATAACAGGAGAACGAATGGAACTAAAAAAAATGCCTTATCACAATTGTGCCGCGGGGGGCGTGTCATCTTGACAGAACCTGCGGCCATTTTAGTCTTGCGTCGCTAGCTGTCGCGGGCGAGTTTGACGTAAGATCGAATTGTAATTGAATATGCCGTCGTGCATTGTAAAATGATGCATAAACAACTTGACGAGACATAAAAAACATTCAGGAATATTATATTACCTGTAAGTATACGCTAAATATTCGAAATAGTGGATATTTCACTTGAAAACATTTCTATGGGGATGGTGTTATGCCATCAATCAACACGAACTCAAAATAATCTCAATTCGCTACCTATTTTCATTTCTTTGCAGAATTCCTCTATTTTGTTAAGACTGGCAGGCTATTCATTGATTTGTTTATACCTAATATAAAAGAAGACATGATGTCTGTCTGTCAACAACAATAAAAAAGAGTTCTTTTCTAATTTACTTGAAAAAGCGTTTCAGTTCTCCACCCGACTGCGCTAACAGGTTATGGGCCCTGGAAGATGAAGTTGAAGATATCTTGGAGTACGAAAACGACTTCAATGAAGGTCCATCTCATGCGATTCTCGAACCAGAAGATGAAGAGATTGTTGTGGAAGAGCCTAGTCACCTATTAAGGGACAGAGCCACACTCCGACATCCTAAGAAGTTGAACGACTATGTATTTCAAGTTGGAATAGAGAGCTTTCCAAAAACCTATAATCAAGCTGTAAAAAGTGATGATCAAGAGCACTGGATTAAAGCTATGGAGGCCGAATTGAACTCACTAAGAGAAAACGAAGTATGGGATCTACAGGAACTTCCAGTTAATAGGTTGGCACTGCCCTGCAGGTGGGTATACAGAATAAAGACAAATGCGGATGGCTCGATAGACAAGTATAAAGCAAGACTTGTAGTCAAAGGCTTCAAACAGAAGGAAGGTATAGATTACGATGAAACCTTCAGCCCTGTTGCAAGAATGGGTACAATACGTGCATTACTCAGTGTAGCAGCAAAAGAAAGCTTACACTTGGTGCAATTCGACGTCTCCACCGCCTTCCTAAATGGAGTACTTACAGAAGAGATCTACATGAAGCAGCCAGAAGGTTTTTGTGATAGTACAAAACGAGTTTGCCGTTTAAAGAAAAGCTTGTATGGCTTAAAACAAGCACCGAGGTGTTGGAATCAGGAGTTTGTCAAGATACTCATACAGATGAAGTTTAAACAAAGTGATGCAGATTCTTGCCTATTTCAGAAGACTATCGGAGAAAAGAAAATTCTAATTGTCCTTTATGTGGATGATGGTTTGGTTGCTGCTTCAGATGCAATTGTTGCCAATCAGTTTCTTAACGATTTAAAGACAAAGCTGAAGATTACGACAAAACCTGCCTCATACTACCTTGGACTGGAAATACAGCAAACGAACGATGGGTTAATCAAGATTAAGCAAGAAGCATACACAAAGAAGATTTTAGAGAGGTTTAATATGAAAGATTGTAATTCAATTGGAACACCAATTCAGAAGGATTCATCTACGGATTTGTGCAACGATAATGAGTCTCAAGAAAGGAACTTTCCCTACAGAGAGGCGGTTGGTGCATTAGCCTATCTGATGGTTGGCACAAGACCCGATATTGCCTACGCAGTTGGAGTGGCTTCAAGGACACTCGAAAATCCTTCCAAGAGTGATTGGTTAAAAGTGAAGCGAATAATGCGCTATTTAAAAGGAACCATTACAAATGGAATAATGTATAAATCTGATGATCGGTCAGAGAAAATAAATGCATACAGTGATGCAGATCATGGCGGTTGCGAAAAGACTGGCAGATCAACATCTGGAATTATATGCTGTTTTGCTGGAGGTGCAGTGACATGGATGAGTCAGCGACAGGCCACTGTTGCTATATCTACGACAGAAGCAGAAATCGTAGCCGCAAGTGAAGGTGCAAGAGAACTAATGTGGCTTAAGAGAATATTTGCTGACCTAACCCAAGTTAAAAACACACCAGTTTTGAAAGTAGATAACGAAGCAGCAATTAAACTGGCTCACAATCCGCAGTTCCACAAAAGAACTAAGCATATTCGAATCAGGCATTTTTTCATAAGAGAAGCAGTCCTAAACGAAGATGTAGAAGTGCAGAAAGTTAGCAGCGTGCTTCAAGTTGCAGACATCTTAACAAAAGCCTTACCGAAGCCAAGGTTTATGCAATTGTGTGCGTCTATGGGACTACGTAGTGCAGAAACGAATCATTGAGAGGGAGTGTTAAGACTGGCAGGCTATTCATTGATTTGTTTATACCTAATATAAAAGAAGACATGATGTCTGTCTGTCAACAACAATAAAAAAGAGTTCTTTTCTAATTTACTTGAAAAAGCGTTTCAGTTCTCCACCCGACTGCGCTAACATATTTAGCCAGAAATAGATATTATATAGCATGCAATTAGTATGTCTGTCTGTGTATTGAAATGTCTACTGCTGGATTTATGCTTACCAATAGAAATACTTCTTAAATTATATTTTATGTTATTTGCACGAACCAGCCTAAAATAAAACTCTTACTTGAATATACATAAGCCTGAATATTCGCGATAAAATGTTGACCTAATATATTTTTTTACAAAAAAGTTGTACCTTATATTGATAATTTACTGAATCTAGCATTATGAAATGATATTTGACGAATATTTAAAAGATAATTGCGTATTTGTAGCAAACAGTGCCAACTTATTTTGGTAAAAAAATTGAAAAATTTGGCTTCCATCATTAAGACAAAATATAATAAAAATACGCCTATGAAAAGCCATTGAGGACTTGAGTGGGCACTCTGCTTGGAGCACTCAAATAACGCAAGTCTATACGATATTTACGTAAAGTTCAAGGTCAAGATAATTACGTAAAGTTAGTACCTGAAAGGAGTGCGCCTGTACCGGAATCACTAACCAAAAAACCGGCCAAGTGCGAGCCGGACTCGTACACGAAGGGTTCCGTACCATCTTACATGATTTCACCCAAAAAATCACGTAGGGCTCCCCCTTTAATTTTTAATATTTCAAAATGTTAGCTATTTGTTGTTATAGCGGCCATAAATATACACAATCTGTGAAAATGTCAACTATTTACCTATTATTGTTAATGAGATACAGCCCTGTAACAGACGGACGGACGGAGGGACAGACGGGCGGATGGATGGATGGACAGCAAAGGCTTAGTATTGGGGTTTCGTTGGCACCCTTTGGGTACGGAACCGTAATAAAACCGAATTTAAACACTAAGAAGTGGAAAATAACTCCCATTTTTGGGTCGGTTACATATTGGTGTTATTCTTTGGTTGGTTGGCACCGACCCCAAAAATCGGGTATTTTCCACTTTTTAGTGTTTGATGTCGGTTAAAAACTAAAACTATATTTATGTTGATTGATTGATTGATTTGAATTAAGGCCTCTCGGTCTTATTTTTAGACCATTGTGCCAGTGTCCAGTTGGGCTTAAATACGGGATTAGTGCTACATTGGCGCATTTAACAGAGAATGCATTTCACACACTTACGTATATTTGTTAGTCATTGTCTTTTCTCGCTACAAATTCTGATGAAACAGCATTTCTTCCGAATAAATCTTTAAATTAATGCAGGGATGGTAATCAGATTTTGAGAAAACCTTTTTCTGATTATTTTCAAAATCTGATTACCTAACTAGCTTCAAATTCAATTGTCGCTGAAACTCAAATTAATTAAATAACGGTAAAGTCGTATCCATTAGATACAGAAAATTATCAAATTCAGGCAGTTTACAAACTTTACATAATTGTTTAATAAAAAAACCGAAGTCACAAACCCAATATACATAGGCTATGTAATCGCCTAAATTTATTTTTATATTTGGAGATTCTCTTTCATTATTTTCTAATTACGATGTGTTACATACACATATAAGAACATGCAAATAAAACGCCTTTTCAAAATTTTTGTTTGTAATTCACTATTTCAGAAAAGTAATTACGAACAACAATTTACAAATGGATCCATGGACGGTGATGTTTTCATCCCGCTCAGCGCTGCGGCGTTACCCCCAGCCTCACTTGCCACCACGTTACTCTAATGAGCAATATTTTTGCTAATTTTTGCAACCAAATTATTTGTTGGCTATGGTTTGCATAACATCTTTCTAACTCATGTAGTTTTCAATGGGTTTGACGGCCGGATTCAGCCAGTATTTATTAGATATTTTTGACTCGGCACTCGCTGTCATCATCACGAATGAGGAATGACGTAACGACCATCTGGTTTATTAAAAAATAATTCTTATCTTTATCGTTTTACCTACCAATTTGGGAGACTACAAATTGGATTTTTCTCCGTTTTCATCATTGCGCTACAAATTTGTACGGCAATAAAATGTTGTAAGTTGCGTTACGTCATTTTTTGCGCGCTCGTTGTATGGACGTTATTTCTCCAGTTATTTCTTCACCTCCATGCCTGAATTGTGGCAAAACAACTCATGGATCTTGCACCATGACAATGCTCCGTCTCACAAAGCGCGCATCGTGACCGATTATTTGACCAAACATACTGTAAATACAATCCAACAGGCGGATATGGCACCATGTGACTTTTTCCTGTTCTCAAAACTTAAAATACCCCTTCGTGGAAAGAGATTTTCGAGCATCGATGAAATAAAAGAAAATGCGACGAAGGCATTGAAAGCCATTCCTTCACCGGACTATCAAAAGTGTATGGAAGAATGGGTTAAGCGTTGGCGTATGTGCATCGCTTCAGACGGTTGTTATTTTGAAGGTGATAAAATAAATGTTGTTTTTTATTTATTAATTGCCGGAACTTTTTGATCATTGTATCTATATTCTGTGCTTTTGGTCACAAAGAGATGGCCAGTCATAAATAATAGTGTTACAAAATGTTAATAAATCTAACAATTTCTGTGACCCTATAGTACTTTCGTCAAGGTAAAAAGTGTCGGCGTCACCGTTGGTTTGAGCGCAAAAGCATTGAAGAAACAATTTTTCGTCACAAGAACAAGAAATGGCCCAGTCAAAAATTATAGTGTTACAAAATGTTAAAACATTTAACAATTTCTGTGACCCTGTTACTTTCGTCAAGGTAAAAAGTGTCGGCGTCACCGTTTGTTCGAGAGCAAATGCATCGAAGACAATTGTTCGTCCCAAGAACATTGCTCCAATGTATAGTTACCTAAAATGCCTCGGGTCGTTGGGGTAGCTGGTGAGGTGGACGTCCGCCCGCGTGTCGTACAGGGTCCGCGCCACGGCCTTCAGGCTGCCCCCCAGCATGTAGGCCACCGGTTCACTTTCCGTCGTGAAGTGTAGCTCGATGCGCCCCTCCAGGTTGGTCGTGCACACGAACGCCGCCTCGTACTCCTTCGATTCGTCCTTCTGCGCGTCGTCCTGAGAAGAGATTGAACAGTGCAGTTCACACGAGGTAGAAGTGAAACATTCAGAGAACAGTGACTTGCCATCTGCGAGGCGACGTATTTTAAAGAACAAGCTCGTGCTAAGTGTACAATGTATTCTATCTCATTCTATCGCAAGCTAAATCCTTTAGATGTGTGTTTGTCTCTTGTTAGAGTGGCGTTTTCGTTTCGTCGAGTTTCAAATTACTACGGTACTAAACAAGTGTTAAATTCGAAAAACAAGAGATACAAAAGTATATACGAGCTGGCGGTAGTGTCTGTTAAACAAAACAGTCTCTGTGCGTTTACCATGGTAAGTTAACTCGCCAGGTGAATAGACAAGAGAGTGGTTAAATCTGACATTTAGTTGTATTACGTAGCATGCTAACTGTGAAAAGATTCGGCGAAGTGAACACAATTGACCAGTTGGCATTGCACGAAAACAGATTTAGGCCCGGTTGCACGTACCGTCGTACATCACCGTCAACGTATGATTAAAGACTGATCAGTCAAAATTTGCGTTGCACAAAACTTAAACATTACGTTGATCGCTGATGTTAACCGCTAATCGTAAACACTCCCCACCCATTGATCACCGTCAAAATCACGATCTAATAATAATTCAACGTATGATTAAAGACTGATCAGTCAAAATTTGCGTTGCACAAAACTTAAAAATTACGTTGATCGCTGATGTTAACCGCTAATCGTAAACACTCCCCACCCATTGATCACCGTCAAAATCACGATCTAATAATAATTCAAAGTATCAAAACTTACTATTTTTATATTATTGTAGTCTTATTGGACCTTAGATAATAGGCAAACGTCGCCATTAATGGAATGCAATGCTTTGTTTTTCATAATTATTAGCCTGGCACTCGGTTCCACAGATTAAAAATTTCGGCGCCAAATCTATGTAATCTGTGGTGCTACCAACAGCTGATAGCAAGCCGACATATTGGGCGCTAGTAGCGCCACCCCGCGGCTCCAAGAGCAACTGTTTTGTTTGTTAGTACGAATGGTTGACGCTAGATGGTGCTTCAATTGTGCCTGTCCCTTTCTGTTTATGTACTGTGGGAGAAGGGCAGTACTATGTCAGCTCAGGCGGTGGTAAGAGTTGCCATACAGCAAACATTTTTGCCGATTGTTTCGAGGGACTATTTGTGGTCTGACTCCTGGCAAGCTAACTTTGACGAAAATTTGTTACGTGCAACGCAATTTCATATGATGGGCAATTAGCCGTCACATCATCGTCAAATGTAATCAGTAACGGATAGCATTTTACGAAGCGTCGTGCACTCCGGCCTTAATCACTCTATTGCTTGTTCATCTACTATTCACCATGCGAGTAATGTACCAATGTAACCCCCCTGGTGATGACGGCAAGTAGGTAGATGGCCCGTTGAAATACTTTTAGGGAGGAACCGTGAAGTCAGTGAAGTGAGTGGTGGTACGTTCATGTACGAGTCAGTTCGAAATGTCGGTTGCAATGTTCGCGCAAAATTACTGTGGTAATCCAATATCAAAAGATACGATATATTTTTTTCTATTGAAACGTACAAAATATCAAAATACCAACTACATTTTTTGAAGCATATTGTTGAGAGAAGTAGAAAATGGCACTAAAATGCAACAGTGCGTAGACAAGTCTCCCGAACTCTTTTAAAATGCAACATTTGGCGTTTGATTGTGTGCCCGTCACCGTAACTTGAGAAACACTTTTCAAAAAATTGTATGCCGTGTGTTATACGTATAGCTGGGTTCTTTCCATTTATATATAGTTATAAGGTATACCATCACGCAAAATTACCTAGCGGTTTGAGTTATATAAGATAAATCCGCGAGCATCTACTAGTTTACCATAAGACGTTTATCTGTGCAACAGTGAAAATCTATATTCTGAATGTCCATCTTTTTTTGAAATGCCTTTTCGCAACAACATTTTCTTCGTCTAGCTTTTTTCCGAACGCAGCACTTCCTCTGAAGGGGAAAATCGCAAAAACGTTATCATAAATCTACCTGAAAGATTCAAAAGAGAAACTATCCATCGAAGCAGACTGATGTAAATCTCGCTTCAGTGGTCCAAAGCAACAATTTCCCGGCGCGCCAGGAGGCTATAAAATTTTCATTCGCGGGAGAAAATTCTTACAAAGGAATAGCGTGGCTTTGTCGCGTTTGAGGAGGTGCCCGGATAGGGGTGCTTGAGAAGGCTGCAAATAGAGATAGAATTACTCGCCAATTTTGCCATGCACTAGCATGACATATAATTATAGTACCATACAAAATAAGACATTTCATTCACTACAAAGCAATTAATCATTAAAAAGAAAATAAACTTTTACACCGGTTGTTTTATGTTGAGCAGAGCATATGGCATTCGCCAAGCCGTTTGCAAGTCAATTTAGTTTACAAAAAGGTAAATTAATGTCATAAGGCTTTGTCTAACATTCAACTATGTTAGAATGGTGCCAGACTATACATATGAACTTTCGAACTTACGCGGGCCTGTGAAAACTAAGTAGACCGGTCAGGTGCTTCTTCACATCATATTTATTCAGATTTTTGACGTCGGAAAAAAGTTATTTTACAAAGGGCATCCGTAAACATTCAAGTATTTCTTCACACCCTGATTACAGGACCCAAGATTGCACTTTAGTGGGAATCAGTGGGCAGGGAGTGAATTCCATTATTTATCAACCTAATATAGGCTGTAAATGGCTGTCTGATCCTTTTTTTAAACCGCGTAATCTATGTTCGATATTTGTTTAAACTACGTAATCTATATACGATATGGAACACATTTTTCATGTTTTTTAATCGGTAAAAAATCATTTCGAAAATAATTTTTTTTTAAATGTAGCGAAAATGTACTGATTTGTCAATTTTCAAATGGGAATATCTCATTAAATACTGGTCGTGCACGCTGTCGAGCGTGGTGAGGAACTCGGGCAGGTCGGTGCCCAAGTAGTGGAAGGCGCGTTCGAGTTGGCAGTTGCGCGAGAACACCTACAAGGTGAGTTACTTTCCTAGTTGCTCCACGAAGACACGTACCTGGTCGTGCAGCACGTCGTGCACGCTGTCGAGCGTGGTGAGGAACTCGGGCAGGTCGGTGCCCAAGTAGTGGAAGGCGCGTTCGAGTTGGCAGTTGCGCGAGAACACCTACAAGGTGAGTTACTTTCCTAGTTGCTCCACGAAGACACGTACCTGGTCGTGCAGCACGTCGTGCACGCTGTCGAGCGTGGTGAGGAACTCGGGCAGGTCGGTGCCCAGGCAGCGGAAGGCGCGCTCGAGTCGGCAGTTGTGCGAGAACGCCGATAGGATAAGGTGCTCTCCTAGTTGTTCCATGAAATCGCGGGTGCAGACTGCTGGAGACAATTGACACATCATCAGTGAAGGTTATGTCCCGTTGTTATGGTCCAAAGATGTTATTTACAAAAACGAAATAAGACAGATATTAATATTGATTAATGTTTAGTCGAAAAACTCGTATCTAAAAAAACGTATCCTACGTATTGAACAAGTTATTAAACTCGTACCTATTTTTATTTCATTACATATTTTAAAGATCTGAGACCTATGATACTATCAGATTCGGAAAGTTTGAGCAAAAATTAAAACATTATGGATTTTATATTAGGTATAACATTTGTTCTGGAAATAATACGTACCTATATTGTCATTACAACTTGCATTTCCAAAGTTTTAGATTGTCTAAATGTCGCCATTCCTATACAGATTAAAGTAATAGAATAAACTTACTGTCGGTAGCTCTAACACTTTCGTAGATATCTTCTAAGTACGCGTAGTTTTTACAGCCTTTTAGGTCGTCCGGTAACCTCCGTCTGAAACAACAGAGAACCTGTGATTGCGAGTGCGGATTGTTTATATTCGTTTCCTGTTCTACAAATTTGAAATAAATTACAAAAATATGCGGCAGAGGGGAATATGAGATGAGAATCCCAATTTTAAGTTATTGAACTGAAACCAATAAAATTTCGCGACAGCCGTTCCATTGATATAGGACACGCACAGCTAACTCGCCCCCTGTAGGATCTAGGTACGTGCACACTCGTGAATACACTCAGAATATTGATTACAAATGACAGAAAAAAAAATATTCCTATATTATTTCAAATGATCGTATGCAATAGCCTTAATCTTGACTTAAAAGAACTTAATATGCGCACATCTATACTACTCGTTATATTATACATGCGAAAGTTACTCTATCTGTCTGTTTCGTTTTCACGCCTAAACCGCTCAACAAATTTTGGTGAATTTCGGTATAGAGATAGTCTAGACCTTAGAGAAGAACATAGGTTACAGTTTGTGGCTAAAATTTAACTCGAAGGGGGTGTAATATGGTATAGAAATTGTTTGGGGTATTCATGTAATATTTAGAAAATAGTTCAGACCGATCACAGTCCAAAAGGACATTGACCCGAGCGGAGCCGGGTCATATACTACGAAAAGGACATATTAGTAATCAAATAGCATGTAGAGGGAGATTATAGGAGGACTATTTCTTCAACGGGGTCTAGACGCCCCTTTTATCAGAACAGTTGTAAAAAATATAATTCTATAACCATCAACCTAATATTTCAGAAACTGATATCTGAGGCTTTCTCACAACCAAAATATTACTGCTATATTATTTAAGTGATATATGTGATTGCATTGACATTAGTGAAAATTTAAAATCACTAATCAAACCTCCATGCCTAAAAACGATTATTTGAGAGAAAACGGTCCTTTACTTCTAGTTACGAGTGAACTATTTCACTTGTTTTAGAGGGCCAATAACACA
This sequence comes from Incurvaria masculella, assembly GCA_946894095.1. Taxonomy (NCBI): domain Eukaryota; kingdom Metazoa; phylum Arthropoda; class Insecta; order Lepidoptera; family Incurvariidae; genus Incurvaria; species Incurvaria masculella. The sequence continues at coordinate 11,478,911 of OX335660.1, read as the reverse complement.
GGGCTGCCAGTTAATAAATTCCGCTTTGACACCTTAAGGTGGCCCATCCCGCTCATCTCCCCATACAAAAAGGGAAAGAAGATCACGCCCGTATTTCTTGTCAGAGATCCAAAATTTTGCTCAAAATAGCTTTATTTGATCGAACTAGGTGGTTTGATTGGTTTGTAAGTTATAAGGTCCGAAAGTTCGAATTTTTCGCGCATTTTATACAATATCTTTGGAGTTGGATTACGCTATGATAAAGTAAGAACATCTTAAAAAGATTAGACATCAGACATAGCTTATTTAATCAAGATTTATAATCTATTTGGTTTTTGTTCGATTTTTGACTACAGCGGTCGTGGTTTACTTTTAGCTATAAGTTGTTTTGAAATTAAAATTTTCGTAAATCTTACCAAATCATACACTATGCACATTGTCTTTTTTGTGGACATGTTGCATCTTCCTCATCACGGAGCCTGTCTTATTCTTTGATACAGAGAATGTCCTAGAGCGGAACAGCACGGTTTTGTACCGTGCCCGCGAATGAGTTAGGCCCGCCGGGTTGGGCCACCTTAAATGTTCTTTCCATTCCACCCTTTCGACCCATCACTCTCAATTTACAATAATTTCAGGCACTGTCGCCGGTAATTTGCGCCAGACGACTGTACCCGTCGCCCGGGGAGAGTTTAAGCCACGGCCTCATCCGTCATCTCCCCCGCCCCGCCGCCCCGCCGCCCCTCGGCCGCCCAGCGATAAGGCGGAATTGAATAGGGGCATGCATGAATATGAATGTATGCGGCGGGCGGCAGGCCCGTTGGAAATATGAGACTGGAGTCTTTTGTCTGGGACGAGACGAGTATTTATTTCCGCTCTGCAATCGGGCCGTGCGGCGGGAATTTTATAAGCGAACTTCCATGAAATCGTTACATGTGGGATTACTATGGTAATGGCAATGGCGGGGTGAACAGGCAAGTTAGTCCTTGAATCTTAATTTTGGACACATTTTTTACATTTTTGAGATTACCGTTATCGTTAAATATGTTTAAAAATGTTACGGCTTTTCACGCAGCCGGAGGAGACATTCTCCGACGTTTCGAGCTGATCGTTCAGTCCGTTGTCAAGGAGGCATCTGGGAGTCGTCTGCTGCGTACGAACGTGGCGGATGCCACCTTGACCACGGACTAAACGATCAGCTCGAACCGTCGGAGAATGTCTCCTCCCGCCTCGTGAAAAGCCGTAACATTTTTCAAACAAATTTCAAACGCATTTTGTACATTTGATACAATTTAGTTTCCTTTGCTAAATAACACATCGTTTGACAGCATGGTACGAAATGCATATATACGTCAGATTTAATGACTTGACTGTTCACCTGGTACGTCAATTTAATAACCCCCCTGGCACGACCAAGAGAGCACTCCGCTTCTTCATCAGCTTCGAAATTTAACTTTTTATCGACTATCCCGCTTAAAACTTTGACTATAAATGACTATTAATGCTTTTGTCGAAACTTTAATTAAAATATCATGAGACTATGAAATATATCATGAGACTATGAAATATATCATGAGACTATGAAATATATCATGGAAATTATGAAGTCTACATTGATGCCTTATAAGAATGAATAGTAGTTATGTCCAAAGCATTTATATTGAGTGGGCTGCGCACAAAAAAAAGTTATTACGAAAGTACAATAGTATGTACAGCTCGTGGTCTAGGGGCTAGGTGACTTGCCTTTCATGGGAGAGGTCTGGGTCTGAAATCCATGTAAAACTAAAAATCTATCCAATTCGACCACCTGCTGTGTACATATAATTCGAAATTCTCCTACAGTTCCTACTTCCGTAAATCAGTGCCTCCCACTAACACAGTGTTTACTATTATAACTGCTAATGCTTTAACTGCGTTGGGGATATGACTGCAAACATCAAAGCATTCAAAAATACAGGGTAATAGCGAAAGTTTGGTCTAAACGTTGACCATGTGTCAAAAGGATCATAACATTTTTTTGTACGACTTAAAAAAATCACCGTCCCCATACATTTTCTTTATACCAATTTGCACATGAAAATGTATGGGGCGAGCGAAACATTTTTAAGCTGTACAACAATATGTTTTTTTACTCCAAATATACCAAGGAATGCCTGGTTAACGTTTGTACCATACCTCACCCGGACTGACTGTAGGGAGAGCAGGGACTGTAAGAGAATTCCATGGATATGAACAGGTGAAAGAATTGGTAGACGCTTTGGAAGTGGTCGTTGGTTCAAGACCAGCTTTGTATTTCTATAATTAAAGTGTCCTTGCTTTAAGACTACAAAACAGAATTATATCTGAAGCCTGCGATAAATAAACATTCCACCAAATGTAACCAGTTCGCCGCCGTTCAGTATCTGAACCATAAAATGAGGGAAGCACTAACACGTCAGATAAATTTTATTCTTAGTAGGAGCTCGTTTAGTTTTATTAGTCGTAAACCTTACAGTCTATCGAATATGACATGCTTTTTCATATGACGGTGACACGGCCGAGGCACTTAATCCAATTCGATCTCAGCTAAAAGAAAAATATCGACGTCCCGGGTCTTGAACCGTAAATATCCATTTAAAATAATGCCAAGGGATAGGAGGGAACCCTGGGCTTAAAGCTAGGGATCTACTTGGTGAATTTCGTGCTCAATAATCAGGAATCTCTCCGCCGAGAAAGTCCCTTTGACAACGATTGTGAATTTTTAGAATTAGAATTGTAAGAATATATAATACCTCTGTAAGACCTTGATATATTTTCGACACTTAGGGCTGAGTGCACGAAAGCACAAAAAAATTAAATCAACTTCAACGTATGATTAAACACGTCACTTTGTATGGACAGTATGGAAGAACCTCCGTGCGGTTCACGAAAAGTGACGTGTTTGAACATACTAAGACGAAAAGTTGTTTACCGTTGAAATATATTGCAAAGGTGCTGTTAAGACATTCTTAACTTTATTAAGAGAACGTATGAGGGTATTAATCCCTAAAATATGATCAGTTAAATTTACCTTAAGACTCAGTCAATGAGGAGCATGGCCACATTCAGCTTCAACGGACGGACGGTTACCCATCCAGAACTTGACCGCACCCGGTGTTGGCATCCTCGGTGTTAAGACCCCGTAAGCCCACGAGGTTGACAAGCTTATAATTTTAAGCGGCTCTTAGGTCAGGGGTGCGAGGACCAGCTTTCTATGGCAGAGTCCGTGGATTCGATCCCCACTCCATTCATGCACCACTTGAATTCTCTTTCTGGGCTGAATAAGCGTATTAAGTCATGAATGCGAGATCCATGGTTCGGAATCCAACTAGGTGGTAAAGTTAAAGGAAAGATAGTCTAAGATGTATTTAAAATGTATCCATGTTTTCCATCCAGTTCATTGTAGCCGTGCTCATTAAAGGGAAAGTCCTGGCACAGCACCTTATTCCTTCGGGAATTCGGTGTGATGGGCTAATATCATGAAGATGTGTGAGGTGTACAAAAATAAAATCCTCCTTTCAAGGCAACACGAAAGGTCGTTAATCCACTGTTTACAAACCAACCAATAATCAAACAGCGAAGTCGACGCGAAAGAAACCACCGGTAAAGGCTATTCCCTAATGCTATAAGTGGGCTGGAAGGTTCAATAATCCACTCCAGATCATAAATATTGTTCGTTCGAATTTTCGGTAAAAGCTTCACCTGAAGGCACTATCTGATCGCGAAATAAAACAGAAAGATAAACACGCCGAGCTCTCTGGAGATAAAAAGAAACGATGCCATTATTCAGGCGCGCCCGCGGCGGAGGAGACTCTGTTCATTATTTATTGAAATAAATATCTCGCTTTATCCAAACAGCGCATTGATAAGATTAACATTATTTGTAACGACATAATCTTACGTGAGTTTAGAAGTATCAGGGATTATTATCTTGTGAGAAGAGAGTCTTCTCTGCAGTGGACTGCCCGGAATTCGTTGGAGAGATTGGTTACAATGCACTAGCGCGGCGAACCTATGCATCACGCTCAGATGTTTACACTTCAATGCATCGGACAAATTGCACTCACATCTCATTATGCACATGGATCGTAAACACCTATAATTTTATATTTAATAATGTGGACCCTTCATCAACAACAAAAATAACTTTTAAAAACAATATTAGGACACAAATACTAGAAATGAGACGCATGCCATTAAATAAGAATGTATGTTCATGTACCTATTATTCTGCCTTTTATTCCTATGGAGATAGTGCAAATAATTCACATAAACACATTACAACATTTTCCCTCGTCCTAACTCACCAACACGCACACATTCACACATACCCTCACATATACCACCACACATCGTATACCCTTAATCCCCCGCACATCTATACCTACATGGTTATCAAATGCGCAACGAGTGAACTTACTAGTGAACTAAGGTAGATACTTACAGAGCAATTATCAAACAAATAAATTATCTAAATACCAACAGGAAATCTATAATTGGCTTGTATTCTAACCTACTTTTTTTAAACGTCTGTTACATGTTAAGAACATAACATATATCCATAGAAATCAGGTTAAGTGATTACAAGGTTGGCGCTAGCGTTCAAAAGCAATCTCATTAAGTGTGTCATGATACGGAAAATCAGAGACTGAAAAAATATATATATTTACTACTGAAGGTTGAAGAAATAGAGGCACTCACAAACAATTGTACTTGTCGTAGTGATCTGTCTGACATCTCGTCAGTGACCGTAGCGCCGATTGCAGGGACTCGTTCTGAAACAAGGTAGAAATCATATTGTAGCAGAAATATGTATATAAATAGTACTTAGTGGTTTATACCCAACGAGAATATAACCTCTTGTACCTCTTCTTTAACCAAGTCCTTATATTGAGTATGAGGATCACTTCATGTTTCGGAACCCATGTAAAACTTTATTACCTTCGCTACTTACAGGTGGTTGAGTTCAAGCCACCTGTTAGAAAATCGCTTCTACATCTTACCCCGCTTCATAGGAAGGGGTTGAACTTCCAAAGCGGTCGTTTAGGCCCGACTGCAGGAAGAGACGACCAAGTTAATCAACTTTTGGACTCGTCACTGTTGTTTTACGAACAACTGGTATTGGTAACTGTGCTGAGTTACCAAAGGTACTCAGAAAAGCTAAATCCACCTCATCTCAAGTAATCACGCTCAGAAAGGCACCATACCAGCGAATTTGCGGACTATCGCTAAGCTATCGAGCTTGTTTAAGTTACGTTTGAAGACTCCCAGGCCATTATAATATATACAGGGTGTCCCGGTTCCTGACGATAAACCGGGAGGTGGTGATAGCCCACATCACTACTAGCCTAAAGCGAGAAAAAAATGATGATTTGATTGATGATTTGATGAAATGATTTCGTTTGGGTAGTATTGAATGTGTGAAAATTGGCTCTTATTTTAGTTAGGATCGTAATATTTACAGATGTGCCATACAAAATCAAAAGTATTATACCATTTCAGAAACGGCATTAAATGCGCCAACTTTTGAATAGACGTGCCAGATATCCATGGTACAATTTTTTTTCAGTGTGATGCATTAAAGTTTGGAAAAAAAAAATGAAATAAAAAAAAAATTGTTTTTACTTTTTTTTAATAATTTATCCTGAAAGTTATAAGTCTTGCGATTATAATTACTTAAAGCGCCGTTATTGAGCTACTATAAAGTATTTTTTTTATCTGGATAACTTACATTTTAGTATCCAAAAAACTAAAAAGACCACACCGAGACGGCGATTTTTGAAAAATAAAAGAATTGCTCATATCTCGAAATCTAAAAACTTTTACCTAAATTTTTTTCTCGCTTTAGGCTAGTAGTGATGTGGGCTATCACCACCTCCCGGTTTATCGTCAGGAACCGGGACACCCGTATATGTGGTGTAATTAATTTTAATTAAGTACTTAAAATTCCTATATATATGTTGTATAGTTGTTCTGTTATTTTTTCTCTTCTTATTTGCTATAGATTTTTACAAGAACGGTACTGTTTAATCGATTAAAATAATTCTTTAATATGAATTGTTTTAGCTCATTAAGGATGTTCCGACCCATACAATGTTTTTTTTACACAGAACACAAAAAGTATTGCACTTTAGGGCACGAATTCGTCAAAAATATTAAATATAGCCATAGTAGTTGCAGCGAAAACATATTCACAATTTCAGGTTTAATGGTTTCGTTGTAATTGCCGATTAGAAGTTTTACACCGTTAGATGGCGCTGTTAAATAAAAAATCGTATTTAAATAAATGCAAATTTTTTATTCAAACAAATAGAGCATATAGTATGTGCATTATAAATAAAATATCTCCTCTAGGTCTGCCGAGGCAGCCATTGTCCCTAAAATACTTATAGCATTTCCTCTTTGAATTTCAATGCTTATGCGGCGAACAAAAAACATTTTGGAGCGTGAATCGCCCGAGGACTCGCTTAAGAGTTTTCCAAGCACATCTGCGAAAGCTAAGGACTCGGATGACCACGAACCAAGAGTTTCCACCGCAAAAGGTAAAAATTCAAAGAGGTCTGATAGCGACTCATATTTTTTTCTTTTGTTACCTGCAGCAATGGCTGCCGCAGCCCCACCTGAGCGCGAGGAAGCAAAATTGTTACAATTTAAATAAATTGTAACAAAACCAATGATCCCGAAATTATGAAATTATTTTTGCTGCAAGTAATATGACTATATTAAACTTTAATTATTAATTCGTGGCTTAAAGTGCAATACTTTTTGCGTTCTGTGTGCAAACAACTTTATATGGGTCGGAACAGCCTTAATAGATATTTACCGTAATACATTAATAGTAATACCATAAATGACTGAATTTTAACTGTGATATAAACAGGAAAAAGTTGCACATCATTTTTTTCAGTGAAAGGCAGTGATAATATGCTGACACTCAAATGAACGATATTCGCTTCACCAGTCTAGTAAAACCCTGCGAGGGGTAAAACCAACGAGCATTGAAGGACGAGTTTAGCAACCGAAACTAGTTTGTATGGGGGGTTGCGGAGGCGGTAGCGTTTTCTACATACACACGATAGCGGTTCCGCCCTTTCGTTGGCGGTGATCCAGTCAGTGATTTCATCGAGTTCCAACGACACGTAATGTCACGTAAGAACTTCACGGGACACTTTTTAGGGTTCCGTACCCACAGGGTGAAAACGGAACCCTATCACTAAGCCTCCACTGTCCGTCCGTCCGTCCGTCCGTCCGGGCTCTATCTCATGAACCGTAATAAGTAGGCAGCTGAAATTTTCACAGAGTTTGTATTTATTTTGCCGCTATAACAAAAATGCATACAAAAATCGTGATTTTTTGGTGTTGATGGTACGGAACCCTTCGTGTGCGAGTCCTACTCGGACTTGGTTTTTTAGTGCTAGTAGAGGATACGAATATAAAACTTAATAAGAAAACTTATATCAAAATAAAAATAATATTATTGCGAACACGGTAATGTAGGGTTGCCTGAAAAAAATCTGTCTTGAATTCCGGTTGTCGAGTTTTAAAAATAAAAATATTTCTGCGAGTGAATACGTGCAACAGAGAGGTCCGAGCGAACCATCCCGTGCATTAAAAAAGGACGCAGCATAACAGCTGTGAGTCGCTCGGCCATTGGATGAAAGAGAGTGCGCATGCTATTTGTCCGTGAAATTGATAAGGATTGACACTTGTAAATGCAAAATATTATTTTGGAGCACTAATAACCTATATACTTTAAACTAAGTTATAAATAAATGTATATAAATTTATATATTCGTATAAAAAATATATGAAATGTGTAATATTCATAATGTTAAAATATACGAATGTAATGAATATTTTTCATTAATTAATTAATTTTATATGTGTGTATATATTGTATTTGATATAAAAATATATTCATCCATGTCAGGTCGCATTAAAAAAAAGTTGAAATATCGGCCCTAAAGCCAAATACCTTGTCAAGTTAATATTTTTTCAACACAGTTAAATCAACTATTTCTTTCTTTCTTAGAGTAAGATGTTTTCCACTAACTCGTTTCTACGCTTCCGTCTTCCGAATTACTTTCGATCTAATTCCGTCCTTCCATGGTCGCTGGGTTAAGCCGACGCGGTTACCGCATTTGAATAAATTAGTAATATTTAATCATTTTCAACGGCGTAATTAATAGCGTCAGGTACAGGTCTGTGAGCATATGACGGCACCCGCGTCGCCTAGCTGGGCGCCACTGAAATACCAGAGGTCTTCGTCGAACGGCTCAACATTATCCGGCGTGACTGGACCTTAATTTTCAACGTTGCAATTTGGCGCGCAGGGCGACCATTTTGGTTTTAGAAATAATGATTGCTTGCAACGAGAGTAATAATACTTATAGGTATATCTTTATGGATAATTGCAATTTGTTTTACGGTCTTAGGAACATTATGTACCAGATTTCGATTGGATATAAAATCATGACAAATTGGTCATCAAGCCATTCTTCGATAGGTATTATACTAAAATAAAAAATAATGAAATAATAATAAAATGCAAGTATAGTCTAGAGCACTTGCCATTTATGGAGAAAGGTTCGGGGGGAACCAAACGTCAAGGCTATTCACAAAGTTATTCACACCACATCCACACCACATTTCCGAAGGAATTAGGTGCCATACCAGGACCTTCCTTTATGAGCACGGCTACATTGAGCTGAATAGAAAACACGGACAATTTTTCATCGCCGCTTCGACCATCTTTTCATTCAATGCAACGGTATCAACCCGAACGGGCTTAAACCCTACCACCGAGTTGGGGAAGGGAACCTACAGTTTTACATGGATTCCGAACCATGGAGCAGCTCGCATTCGTGACGAAATGCACGTATCGAACTCGGAAAGAGAAAGAAAGTGGTGCATGTTGGAATTGAACCCAGACCTCTGGTACGCTAGGCCAGTCCCCGCGCCACTAGGCTACGAGCCGCTCGAGCTTACCACCCCTGGAGTTTCTGCGGCCTATCCCGCAACATTGTTTTCATCTGAAATTCACGAGAAACAATACAAACGACTCAAGTTTCAGATATTCAGTAGAGAGCTACAAGGTCATTCACATTTATATATGTACCTGTCGGCATTGTAAGCCACTTTTGGTCTTTAACATTTGGCATTGCCTAAAGTAGCTCTGGGATATTTCGTTGAACTGACTTATTATAATGAACTCACGCGCTGTCTAACTCACCAAAGTTAATTCGTGGAATACTGAAGGCGCTGAATATCATCATAGATGATATCATGAACATTTTCTCATGAAGCAGACGTATTAACATAAATGAGTTACGTTCACGGATTTCACGCCCTAATGCACTTATCTTTCTTCACGTGCCGAATTCAATGGAATAAGTGATGTTGATATATTTATTTATGTAAAGAAGATTAATCTGAAATTAAATGGAAATGTTGTATACTGGTCATGTTTTACTAATAAGCTTTAATACATTTGACCTGTATGCACGCATGATTGTTTTGATTTAATCTTCTACCAGTTTCGGCCGTCTGTATAATCAGATTTTTTCCTTACATATACAACCAATTATAAAATATGTAATTCCTTATTTAAATTTCTTCATTCAATGATTTTAAACCCAGCGAAGAGCGGTCTCCTTTCGAGCTTGGGCAAAAATGCTTTCGTATGTCTGTCCCGCGTCCGACTGTCTGCCTTTTTTCACAACCGATTGTCGTGAACTTGTGTGAACTGATTGGTGTATGGGTTATTCTATGTGGAGTCAAAACTTTAGTTTCAAGGGACAAAAATACAAAAAAAAAAGATTTTGTTTTAAGATGCGCGGTGAACATTCAGTTATAAGCTATACAAACCAAAGAAATGTTAGGTCTGTGATACAAACACAGACTCGCTTAGAGAGCTATTATTAAAGGTTATTAAAATTGTGAATTACAATGCAATCTAAGCACTTGATAATATTTAATTTCCATAGAAATTAATGCGCCTATTATGCAATATGCATCCATATTATGCTAATTGCATTTAATATTCAAGTAAATAAGAAACTTTGATAGAATTAAAACATGGATGATTACGTACTGGTTAGATGATATTGGCATAATATTTAGAAATGGAGCCGGAAATACCTTTCCCTTTATGAAGGGGCCGACACGAAATATATACCCTCTTAAATCGATTGGCGGTGCCGGCGAAATATTTAGACATTCCTCCGTAAATTAGGTTAAACGGTTAGCGAGTTTAAGGTCGGCCCGTAAGCACCTGAAAATTTCGCCTCCCATACAAACGTAGTTTACTAATCATTTAAAAACCAATGTTCCAACTTACTTGATATTTGGTATCTAATATTAGGCTACAAATATCTGTGTCGGCATGCCTTTGTTTTTTCGGTAAATGTATTCTGGGTCAAACCATAGAGAAAACCAAATTCGTATGAAGATTTTATTTTTGCTTTAATTTCATTCGGTTTGGAATTTTCAAAAAAACAAAAGCATGCAGACACAGATATTTGTTACCTGATATTAGATATTAAATATCAATTTAATTGGAATAGCGGTTTCCAAATTATTAGTAAACTACGTTTGTATGGGGAGCATAGCTTACGGGCCGTTCTTAAGACTTGACTCGAAAAAAAGCGTGGGTAGCTTGACATCAGAACTCATAAATATTTGATTGCTAGCTATTTGTAAAAGTAGAGCTTTCATGAAAATTTTAGTAGAGAGGACTCCTAGCTTTTTCTCACTCATGTTGATGTCGCTGCTGTTGTACTTATTTTAAGGTTATTTTAACAAATTAGTTACGAGGTGTTGTGGCAAATTCTCTTGCTGTATAAAATCTTGACCGACTGCTAAATTTGTGTATAAGATATATATATGGGTTGCGTAAGTTTGATCATGTATCTGAATTTCGCACCAGTCTTAAATGGCTTGACATTAGTAAACGCAGAAATACCCATCTACTTTCCCTTCTCTTTGGTTTGTCGAATAACCCGGCTGCTCCCAAATATCTCACTGCTCGGATAGAACCCCTCTGTTCTCATGGTTTACCCCTCAGATCCACTGTTAATTTGCTTCTTGCTATTCCGGGACATAATTCTTCTTTTTACACAGATTCTTTTACTGTTAGAGCTGCACGTATGTGGAACCAGCTTCCACTTGATGTACGCATATCCTATTCTATTCACATATTTAAAGAGCGTCTCAAATGTCTGTTCCTTGATTTTTGACTTGTATTATTTAATCAGTAGTTATTTGCTTTTACTGATCCTACTGATTCAAGAGACACATTGTTTCTTTTGTGCATTAAAGGTATATATTTATATATTTATATGTGTAAATATTTGTATGTATCTATCGGTTAATACTAAGTACTATACATTATAAGCCATATTATGTACGTTTATTTTATGAAAATATATATTTTTCCATTTCATTTTAAAATATTTTTTAAGATACTTAATATTTTCTTTAGTTTTTAGTTTTTTTATTTTTTTCTTTTGCCCGCCACACCGCACCTCTCCTACGTCTCTAAGGTTGAATGTCAGAGAATGCCTCATGGCATTAATTCCGCCTTTTTGTGAACCATGCTTGCAGGCTTGCAAATAAAGAATTTTTTCATTTCATATTTATTAAAATGAAGCATTTTTGTTAGTTTACATTACAATATAATCGTACATTACAATATACAATTTAGTTCTTTTACTCCGTTCAGTTTTTTAAAGCGTCCAAATATTTTGGTACATACAGCATTTAATACACTTAAGCCTGGTTTTCACCAAGTGCTGATTTGTTTTAAACGACACTTAAAGCCCCTTTATTACTAAAGTGCTGATTATCTTGTACTGGTATCGATTGCGAGATGGTAAGAAAGGCCCTTTAATGTGAAGATTAAGCAAATCGGTACTTGGTGGAAGAGACCCTAAGGGCCTTTTTCACCTACTGCTGATTAGCCTGTGGTAGTGGCGAGAACCACGCTTACTGTCGTAACTTCGGAGTAATTTATTTTTTAACTTGTAAAAAATATATCTTCATTTTCCGATCTCTTATGCTAGAGATAATTCTATGAATATCTGTAATCTCTTCAAGCATGAGAGTTTACTGACAGAGACTGAAGACTGGGCTCTTGTTGCATTGATCTACCAACATAATTTCTGCTATTCTAGATGCTCGCTTGGCGACAGACTTTCCCGCATAGCGCCTTCCGCTTGCGGTGGGCAAGTCATACCTTCTTCTCATTGTTATTTATTTGTATCATGTACTGTACCTATTTTAAATACTTATACCTACCTACTGAAATTTTAAATCAAACTAATTGTAACGTGTAGAAAACTCCATCATATAAATGAACTATGAACATGTTAGTTGTCTTTAAAATTAATTTAATCAATGAATTTGTAAAAAAAAATTTTTTTGTACGTTAAATACAGCCGAATGGCCTCACGTTTATTGTTGGCATTAATTTTTTTTATGCAGCCTGACATAGATGGCTAATAGCAAAAAAATACCGTTATGATATTATCCCAATACATCACATTTCCGAAGGAATTAGGCGCAATACCAGGGCCTTCCCTTTATAAGGACGCCACACTGAACTGAATGAAAAACATGGTCAATTTTTCAGTTCCGCTTCAACCATAGTTTCATCCAATGCGGTGGTACCAACTCGAGCGGGCTCAACTCTACCATCTAGTAGGGGAAGGAGAATACAGTTTTACTTGGGTTCCGAACCATGGAACAGCTCGCATTCGCGACGAAATGCACTTAGCCAACTCAGAAAGAGAAATAAAGTAGCACGACCGGGACGAGGATTTGAACCAATACATTCTCGCATGAAAGGCAAGTCCTCTAGCCCCTACACCACGACCTGTATAATTTTTAAAACCAATAATTTCCTGAAGTAACGACAAGATTGCTGATACATACATATATACCCAGATCTCTACCTACCCACAGTTACAATCTTCCTAGCCGGCGGCACCCTCTAATCAATTATGGCCTTTGAACGCAGCGAAATAGGTTCCGATGACGCCTCCAACATTTTAATGTTTTTTTTTATTTCACTTATTTTAACTTCTGTTAATAATCATGATACCAAAAAATACTTCCAGGTTAGCTATAATATGAACATTTTTATAATGGACAGTACAGTTCAATTATATGGTGAACTTATTTATTTATCTTGGAGACAAAATCACAAACGAAGATTTCGATCGAAACTTTGTTTGTAATATAATCAAACTTATTAAGAGAACGAATTTTAATTTATTTTTAAACTCATTAAGAGGCGATTTTTTTTATTTTTGCAATAAATGTATTGTTAAATTCTACTTGTTATTTTCTTCGGCATGGACGATATTTTGGTAAACATAGTTGTTCGCCAGTATCAATGTGATAAGTTCTTTAAAAAACATTTCTATACAAAAACACGAATTCCTGACTTTCACGTCGAGAATGCTTCCAAAGGCTCTTTTTTTTAATAAACATATACGATTTGTATAAGATGCATTTCTCAAAATCATCAGACCATATGACATCGTACTGTCAAAGTAAGCATAAAGTAGGTAAAACAATCTCAGAGCTGCTAGTCCTAGTTGTCACCTAAACTGGCATTAACGGAACTTTGAAGTTCCGTAAAAACGTCAAACTCCATTCAAGTTTTTACTAGATCTGTGGTTTTACTTCTTCAAGCTGTCAAAGTCAAACTCGGACTTCCGATTTGTCTGAAAAGGCGGAGTCGGCGTAAACGGCAACGTCATCGTATTTACGGCAACGTTGTGTAAGCTGTCAAATCAAACTCGGACTCGCAAACGGTAATTCGCTTAACGCCCACTCTTCGCCCTCTTCAATTTCTCCATATATTTTAAAACGCCGCCGGCGCCGGTCAATTGGTTTGGCGTAAACGCCAATTTAGGTGACAACTGGGACTACGGGCTCAGAACAGTTATTATATCTTTTCTCACATAACTTTCTGCACGGAATTATTAAGGGTGGAGTGCACACTGTCTTTTAAGCATAATATTTATGGTTATTATACGAGTAGATCTCTCTTTTTTCTTCTTCAGGCGAAAAATAAGGACCGATGCCTTGCACTCGGTTTGTCTTCATTACGACTTCTTAGTAGCGAAAAAACACAGAAGAACTTAAGAACGGCCCGTAAGCTATGCTCCCCATACAAACGTAGTTTACTAATAATTTGGAAACCGCTATTCCAATTAAATTGATATTTAATATCTAATATCAGGTAACAAATATCTGTGTCTGCATGCTTTTGTTTTTTTGAAAAATCCAAACCGAATGAAATGAAAGCAAAAAGAAAATCTTCATACGAATTTTGATTTCTCTGTGGTTTGACCCAGAATATATTTACCGAAAAAACAAAGCATGCAGACACAGATATTTGTAACCTAATATTAGATACCAAATATCAAGTAAGTTGGAACATTGGTTTTCAAATGATTAGTAAACTACGTTTGTAAGGGAGGCGAAATTTTCAGGTGCTTACGGGCCGACCTTAAGGACCAATCACCGCAAACGAACGCATGGTCCTAACACTCAGGTAATTTATACGAAAACTTTCTCTCAGGCACCGAATGTCCCCAAAGTAAATATATTCTCACTTGAATATATATTCACTCGAAAAATGGAGCTCGGTACATAGAGTAATCAACGTACCTCGATGGCTCGGCGGAATATATTTCAACTTAGAGGTGTTTATCTTCTAAAGTGTTTTGCATCTCATTTAATACAACGAGCGTCTTTTCTGTAACAGAGGCGCACACATACATACACAGCTATATGTATGCGGGTTCATGCTCGTGAGGTAAACTGAGTTGATTAGCGTTACCAAAAATATAGATATGGAATAAAATATGTTATTCAATTGGGTGTATTATGGACATTGATCATAAAGCTAAATGTTGTGTGCATACAAAGGTATTATAGTAAATATGTACAAGGGTAAAAGATGTTTTGTGAATCAAGGAGTTTGAAATTGTGCAAGTAGAATGAATACGAATATTTCGAAGAGTCGAATACACCCTGACAAGACAAGATAGATTTTACTTAGCGCACGGGCCTAAAAACGTAAGGCGTGCATGGTTTTTTTTTTTTTCAAAAAACTTTTTTCAAAAAGTGTTTATTTCACCGTCTATTATTTTCGGTTTCTTAAGCTTATGGAGTTTTCTTCCTCAGTTTTTTAACCTCAGTAAAATCTAACCAATAATTTTCGAGATATTCGCATTTGAATAATCTCAAAACAGTACATTTTGCGTAATAAATGTACTTAATTTTTTTTAAGGCATTTTGACTGATCCAAAAATATGAAAAATAAGTTAAAAATCGAATATAGATCGCGTAATTTAAAAAAAAGATTGACGGCCGAATACACCCTATAATTTCAAATAAATTCATTTTTAATTTAATGTTTATAATGTAGTTTTGTTTTAAACCCTAATTTTGCTACCTTTATATTTTTGTTGTAAGCACCATCTGACTCCAAAAAAGTCCGAGGTTCGGTCAAGAATATCAAAATGAGTCTTTGTATATAATCTTAAAAACACATTACAAGAAAAAAATTATCGTACCTATACTAGTTTTCGAGATATGATTTTTAAAAAAATTTAATTTTACTTAATGTATGCGCACTCTAAGCGATCCTCGAGGGCGCAAGCGGCACACAGCACAGGGGCGAGGAGGAGGGGGGGGGGGGGGTAAGTTCGCTACCCGCGCGCGAGCTTAGAGCGCGCTCACACTGTCGTATGCATTTACTTTGTTGGAAAGTCTTAAAATTGGAAATAATGGAGATAAAAGAAAAAATCTTTCACAACTGCACTATGCATCGTATGTTCCATATACTTCTTGATATTCCTGACCGAACCTCGGACACCCCGTTTATTTTAAGGGAGGTTTTTGCTATGATTCCGCCAGTATACATATTACCACATAAGCGTAGATAACTGTAGCAAGCGAAAGAGGAAAGGTGCTTCGCTCAGTAATTATGCAAATTCCAAGAACACAGTACAACATTTACGGCGTGTTTTTCTCGAATATAAATAGCCCGCGCTAATGAATTTTAGCACAACGTCGCACGTGCGAATATCCACCTGGAATACCGCCTTTTAGCACGAGTGGGCTTAAGGTTAAGTGAAAGGTTAGAAAGCGGAGAGGAATGTCGGTGGAATCGAATACGCCTGGAAATGCGGTATGCGCTCTCGGTTGAGGTGTATTGGAAAAGCTGAAACGCGAGAGTATTAAGGGGATCCGCAACAGTAGAAATGACTTAATGGAAGGGTGTGCTTGAGAAGTGAGTTCACAAGTTGAGTAATGGGTAAGAGAGAGCATTGTTTACTAACAGAAGAAAAAGTGAGGAGGGTAAGTTGGAATAGGTATTATAGAGAGATATGAAGGAATGACAAAACAGATGTGTGTAGAACGGTCGTCCCCGAGCGGCCTGGAAGGGTATGGAAGGCCGGTAAGCCGGATAGATGGAAGCATTTTTGCCCAAGCTGAAACGGAGACGCTTCGTTCGTGTTTCGCTGGGTCAACTAGCGACCCGCCCCGGCTTCGCACAAGAAGCACTGATTATAAATATCCCATCTATGACTAATCATAGATTAATTTTAAAACTGACGAACGCAATCCGTTCTTTCATCCCATAGTAGTGGACCCTGCCGAAGTATGGGATTACAGTTGGTATTTGAGTAATCTTTGACGGGTCTCAGAGAAATTCCGTTCCGTACTCGCCTTGCGGTTTGAATGTGATATGCTCGCGAATAATAAAATATGAAAAAATATGTTGATTCTACCGCTAGCAAACTTCACTGGATCGCATGATGGACCCAACTGGTTTACCCTAATGACCTACCAGAACGTCCCATGACGTCCCATCATAGAAGTCACGTTCATAGTACTCACAGGGTACTACGAACCTGGAGTGCTCGTACAGTACATACCACTTTATCATATAGAGTAATCTTCAGTTCATCTTACTCTAACTCTTTAAAAAATCGATTTGTATGCATGTACGGCAAATGAGAAATGTTTTGTCGACCTTGGGTGACCTATCGTGGGGTATGTTTGGCAAAGAGTAGCGGCGTTCATTTGAGCGCAGTACGAGCGTTGAATTTAAAATGCTGTCTCCAGAGGGGAATTTATCGCTGAAATTTTATCTTGGAAAAATCTCAGAGCAGGAATGAGAAATTTTGAAGGGTTTGCAAATGTTCACGTTAACTCACCTTAATGCAGCGACTTTGAAATATAACAATCTAAACTTTTGAAAGGGGATCGTTTTATTGATTACATTCTTTTTTTTTGGGAGATTTGTACAAAGGTACAAGTATTGCTCTGAATTAAAAACTTTATTTGCTTAGAATTGTTCGTTCCTTACTATCAAGAAAAATACTTCATTGAATAAGATATTTTCTTTCATGGATAACATTTATAGGTATGGATTTCAACTTGTCTTTGAGCATACATGTAAGGATCAAAATCTTAGCATAACCTAAACATTTTGAGAAAACTGCATTTTACACAACACGTGAACTATTTACCTTTAAGCTTTAATCAAATTAGGTATACGTTAATAGAAGGGTTTCAGCTGAATACCACATTAACGCCAGATTCCCAGATTACTTCCAATTAAACGATATCAAATGTTCTATCTACTTATATGCATGTAATAGGCAAAGCAAACAATCTTCTCTACTTATATAAAAGGCAACGTCTGTCCACATGTGAAAGGTAATCTCCGTAACCACGGAACAGATCAAGATGCGAATTAAACCAATTTCAAGAGAACATCGCGGAGAACGCTTTAAGGTACATACCATCACGCTAAATATCCTAAGGGCTGAGCAATATCAATGAAATTACTCTCAAACAAAATTAATACCATTCCGTTGCGTATGGTGGCGTTACTGGCGGCGTCATTTTGACCGCTCTCTCTAAAACAGAAGCGATTCACTATTTTCGCACTGAATGTCAAAAAGCGGATGGCGCAGGGCGAATTACCGACTCTTCTATACGTATTTTGTTCGGGAGGGTATAGTTTCGAATCCTGATAGCCTCAATTTTTTTTTTATTTTTTTTTTTTTTTATATAAAAGGCAACGTCTGTCCACATGCGAAAGGTAATCTCCGTAACCACGGAACAGATCAAGATGCGAATTAAACCAATTTCAAGTGAACATCGCGGAGAACGCTTTAAGGTACATACCATCACGCTAAATATCCTAAGGGCTGAGCAATATCAATGAAATTACTCTCAAACAAAATTAATACCATTCCGTTGCGTATGGTGGCGTTACTGGCGGCGTCATTTTGACCGCTCTCTCTAAAACAGAAGCGATTCACTATTTTCGCACTGAATGTCAGAAAGCGGATGGCGCAGGGCGAATTACCGACTCTTCTATACGTATTTTGTTCGGGAGGGTATAGTTTCGAATCCTGATAGCCTCAATTTTTTTTCCGTTTTTTACATTTTATTGTTTATGGGGTCTCGCATATATTATAGCATGGATTAGACTTAATAAATATACACATATCTATTAATATCTCGGCTTTCACTATCAAATCAAATCAAAAATCATTTATTCATCATATAGACAGTAAGATTTATAACATAAATAATAAATATAATAAATATAACAGTGACCATCTCAGCATAAGTTGCATTTCACTTAGTGAGCAGCAACGCTGATTTACGTCTGGTCCCTAAAACAATAAAATAAAAACCAAATCCTTCGAATCCTGTCGAAACATTCAAAAAAGAGAGAAAAAAAAATAAGCAACACAATACAAAAAAAAGAGAACACCAAATATCAAAAAGTATTACACACACATCCGTTTAAAACCTAAATCACATTTGAAGAAGTAGAGATGGCGCCACGTGTACTCTCATGGAAAAGAATAACTTCTATCCGGGTAGAGATGTCGCCACGTGTGATTGGCGATTAGAAGATCATGGCGCGATAGATGGCGCGATAGATGGCGCTGTGAAATTAAATATTTTCAAAGACCGAAATTCTGCAAATATTTTCGCCGCAACTATTTACTATAGCATTATATAACTTTATATTTATATTCTTTGCTTTCTGTGTACAATAACTTTGTACAGGCCAGAACAGCATTAAATAAGGCATGGGGAACTATCTTTTGTCTCATAGAAGATCATGAAACATATGAAAATTTGTATGGGTAACCCATTATATCTTCAAACTAGGTATATGAAAACGCACCTGTTTTTTAATGAATAGTTCATATGTTTTTGGTCAAGAAATGGCACTATCGCTGATTGCATTTATGTATCTTCTTTCGAGACTCCCTAATTGTACCTAATTTATATCGCATGGGTTTATTATTCCCGCAATTTTAGGACTAATTAGCATCAGGAAAAATTATGAGAGGGGTGTGCAAATAAGCAGTGGTTTGAAACGCTTATAAATTAAGATCCGATGTAGATCTTTTGGTTTCCACGTCTAGCCTGATTCTGCTCACAACTTAAAAGCTACATGAAATCACTCTAAATTACCGGAGCGGTGAGCAGTGGGGTGAAATGCTTATAACTTGCGCGGGGACTGGCCTAGCGTACCAGAGGCCTGGGTTCAATACCGACTTGCACCACTGTCTTTCTCTTTCAGAGTTCGATAAGTGCATTTTCGTCACGAATGCGAGCTGCTCCATCATCCGGAATCCATGTAAAACTGTAGGTCCCTTCACCTACTAAGTGGTAGGGTTTAAGCCCGCCCGGGTTGGTACCATCGCATTGGATGAAAAGATGGTCGAAGCTGGAATGAAAAATTGTCCGTGTTTTCCATCCAGTTCAATGTAGCCGTGCTGATAAAGGGAAGGTCCTGGCATGGCACCAAATTCCTTCGGAAATGTGGTGCATTGTGGGCTGATATCATAACGGTAGTTGTGTGATATTAGCCATACATGTCAGGTCGCATAGAAAAAAAACTTGCGAACCACTCACCCGATTTATATGCGAATTGAATCTACGGTTGGCGTCTCTGAGTGCGCTCCAGTTACGGATGGGTGACCATGTTCGATGTTGAGGCTGGCTGTGGTCTGTATGCCACGTAAAACTTTTGTACACCATTCGTAGGGTTCATTCCGCCTGGGATGATACATAGGTACCATCGCATAGAAGGAATGCATCATCGGGGCATGAAAATTGTCGTGTTTTAGATCCATTTTAACGTGGAAGTACGTAAGTAAGAAATAAAATAAAAAAATATGCTGCGTTTACTGTTATTTTTACGAAGTTCGTCATTTACTTCCAGCAAACAGATGGTGTTATACAAATCACTATTCACAGTCCCCAAAGCAACAGTCTGCATGCCTGTCTGTTTCATTTTACGGCGCACATCATTTATGTTTTAATTTTATAAAGCTGACATCACGAAATTAGTCACAAGATTGACGCGATAGTCCCCTTTCATGGTGTTTCATCGTCAAAAGCAGTTTGATTCCGAGCAAGGATTTGCTGAGCCGTCAAATTACACTTAAAATCGTATAAAATAATGCTATGAACATTTTCATAAGTTAATATCATATGGTGATACATACACACGCATTTTTTTTTAAATGACGCCACAATGCAAAAACAAGTCACAGTAAGACAAAACAAACAAGTCAAAATAGCCTAAGAACCGATTGCATACCGAGAGGGATGAGTTAATCAATGTTCAAATACGTCACTTTCAGTGAACCGCATAGAGTTAGTTCCATACTGTCCCTACAAAGTGACGTGTTTAAGCTGACGATGATTTTGATATTTTTTCCCTTTCGTGCACACGGCCCTATGAGTTATAATACCAAATTATTTAATTACTTTTAAGATATTATTTAGCTAAGTGGCCAGTTCCGAAAACTTATAGTGAAACTTATAGTGCGCCCTATGTATTATAAATGGGAACGTTAGAATATTTCTTATTTAATTAATGCATATCGGCTCCACCCGTTATGATTAAAAAGTAGCAGATAAATAACATATTTATTGACCAGCCTTTTGGGCTACCTACTTTTTATCTAGGAAATAATTCAGCTCGACATCAGTCCAAAAGGACATGGACCCGAGCGGAGCCGGGTACCGCAGCTAGTATGGTATAAAGGACGCGAGTATGTGTAGACTTATGTAGACTTGTAATTACGATATGTATAGATTGGTTTAGGATTTCTCTTTCTAACTTTTTTTTTCTGTAGGCACTTTAGCGCAGAATAGTCTAAAAAAATTGTGTTTAATAAAGTTCGACGAAAATAATTTAGTCTTGCCCCAACTTCTCTCACATTTACCCCACTGCCCACTCCTCAGGTAATTTAACGCGATGATAAGTAACCTAATTTATAGGAATAATTAATCTTTATGTAGATACAAACCGCATTAAAGTCGAGCGAATGGTTTTCAATTGAAAACCGGACAGACAGATAAAAACAAAACAGACGTGCAGACAAACAGACCGCAAAAGTTGGAGTTTGTAGGATTACTTAAAAAAAAGATTCTCCTAGTAATACGATTAAACCCTAGGATAACCTATGCAAAGATGTTCACCATTCAGAATTATTCACACAACTGCGAACCTCTCTTTGACCTTCGGGTCTGACTAATAAAATATGCGCCGTTACACCCTTTTATCATTCCCACAATTTTTCTCCCGCAGCCACAAACACATCGTAATCGCGCCCGGAATCGCGGAGGACGGAAAGGATTCCCACAAATTTAATAGAGCAGTGAGAGCGTCGGATCAGATGTTTTGAGTTTCCACAAAGCACTTTGGAGGGGGATCCTTTTCGTTCAAGCTGCCCCCATTTCATTTCTTTGGTGAACGCTTCGCGGGGTCTTTGGGTCTTGTGAACACAGCTTTTGCAGGTATCGAACATTGATTCCTTTGTGATTAAACCACGAAATAGAAACGTGAATATAAAACGTCGGAATATGATTAAATGATCACATTCTTCCCTCTGCCTACCTTTACGTAATCGATCCATACAAATTGTTATAAGTCGTTCAAACAAATAAACCTTGAAAAATCCGAAAATTTTAATATAGTTTTTATGTAACTGGACATGATGAGTCTCCGTGGTAATTCGTTCATTCAATACTATGGTAACTTGCGCGAGATTTACCCTACCACCTTGTAAGCAAGAAAACAGTTTGACGTGGAATCCAAACCACGAATGACGAGTCGGCTCTTACGACATGCACGGTGAGATTTGCAGTGGGACCACGTGTATTATTTTAGACTGCCGAAACCTACACACTACTTTGCTTTTTATTTACTTTTCTCTCTTTATTTTTTTCATACCATATTAAACTACATTTACTTTTCGGACTTACGCCCATGCCGCATGCCATGTTTCAAAATATGTAAATTATGACAGAAATTCAATAAATGAATATTCGCCATAAATCCGTTCAGAATATAGTAGCTTTTAATCTTAAAACTTCGTCAAAGATCAACTAAGTAAAGGAACTCAAATAGCGAGAGCGAGAATTCTTGACAGGGGAGTTATTAGCTAATGCTCCAGGCTAGAAGACTTGTGTCACGGACAGAATTAGTCTTGGTCTTTGGCCAGGACACACCCAAACTCTAGCAAAAATCACGATAACTTAGCAGTTCAATAGTAATTACCCTTTAATTTAGATTTGTATTTTTTGTTTCGAGTATAATCAAAGGGTGGCTAGGTTAGGTAAGGCTAGATATCTTGAACGAATGAGCGAAGAATATTGCAAAACAATATCAATAATTTATATTATAACTAGATATTTTCCTCGACTGAGCTTGAGAGGGAGTCGGAGCTTTTATCCTGTGCTAATTCACGACAGTTGTTCCACAGTTAATCCAATAAGTTGCAACTAAATCGGTTGAGGTGTGTATTAAACATACAAACTTCCAAACTTTCTCAATTATAATACTTGTATGTTTAGATTCGCTGTTGTGTGCTACGATTGCTATCTAGGTAGCATTCAAATCTTAGCGACGTGCGACTGCGACGAGGAATCAGGCGACTGGTGTCCGTCACGCGGCGGCAAGCAAGTTCGCTTCTTAGCAACGCAATACCGAGACCGCAACGTGCATATGTGATGCAAAATGGTGGTCGCTCCTGAATTATAGCAACAATAAAAACCGGCCAAGTGCGAGTCGGACTCCAAGATTTATTTTTTGTAGTCCCTATTTAATGTTTATATTTTTTTTTATTTTCCTATTTGTTGTCATAGCGGCCAATTAAATACACACACTGTGAAAATTCAGCTACCTACCTATTACGGTTCATGAGATACAGCCCAGTGACAGACGGACGGACGGTCGGACGGGCGGAAGGACGGACGGGTGGACGGACGGACGGACGAAAGGGCGGTAGGACGGTTGCTTGTCGGAAGAAGGAGAGGATGACGATTTGTTAATGATACTACTATTTCCAAAGAAGATAAATGCTTGCAGTTTCAAATCTTTGATTAGATGATTATTTGATATCAATTCTATGAAACATTCGTCGTCTTCTTAGAAAAAAGCACGACATGTCAATACCGGTCCCTGCTTCGCGAGCGGCGCTGTCGCGCGACCACCGTCACAATCTATCCGCGGTCCCCGTCGCGGTCGCGCCTATCGAAAGGCCCCATAGTTATTCTTCTATATTTGGCCGCGGTCAAAGGTCGCGGTCGCGGTAACGCGTCGCGATATTGCTGCTGCGATCCGAATACTATCCTAACTTTGCAGAATCAATTGATTAGTATGAAAGTAGACATCAAAACTATTTTTTTGTTCTTAATAGCTTATAACTGAGTTGAATGTTTACGTTTATTAACATTTTTACACCTGTGTTTATTAATATGAACTTGGATAGAACGAATTGACTTCGAAGAGAAATTCTCTGAAATCACAATAATTTTCTGCTTTGAATGAACTACTAATTTCCCGCCCAACTCGCCTCTATAAGCTTCCGAGGTTTCATTTCATTTCACTACACAACGACCAAACTACCTAAATTCATCATGTCTCGTCCAAAATGGCTTAGCCATCAAGGCGTGATTGTTTAAGAAACATCCACAAAATCAACATTTCTAATATTATTTAGGTTAGTGATACATAAATGAGAATTTTAGTTCTTGAGTATTATGACATCTTTACTTTAAATTGAATACCTATAAATATATTAATTTTAAATCTTTAATTTCTGAAATTAAAAATATCCTTTTTTATTTGATAGCCCATTTTTTCGGAAAGTTATGTGCTATTTAACACCACGCTACGATTCTTAGGAATCCTATCAAAAATAAAAAAATCAGAAAGAACGCTATGCGAAAACCAAGCAACAGCGCGGGCGGGCGATGTGACGCGGTGGATCAGAGGCCGAGTGCGCATTTTATCGGGCTCCCATCAGGGGATTGTCCAAAACTAAAGTGTACCGAGCGAAGCCGGGAATCGCAGCTAGTCTGCGCAATAATACCAAGCATTTTACCACGACCAATTCGATGTAGGCATTCAAACGTTACGAGGCGCCCTTCGATATGGATACCGCGGGAAAATATCAGCGTATGATAAAACACGAAAAGGTCACGCCGTTTCCCGATTAATCTAGCCGTCTTCCGCGGTAAAGGTCACCGGTTCGGTGCTCGGGGCCCAACTCTGTTGGGTAATAAGCAATAAATCGCTCTGCGGCATCTCGTAATAAATATCGTGGATCGCTGGGGCATTCCACAATTTATCTTGTCGGGACGTTTTATTAGTTGATTCAGTTCGATATCCGATACATATTCATCGAAGAAATTTCCACAGTAAAGTTAAATTGGACAAAGTTTGAGTCGTTACGCAAAACGCGGGAGAGGCTTTGCAAATCTGCCGACTTGTCCAGGTATGAGGAATTAGACGAATTCGATGTAAAATATATTGAATAGTAATATAATAGTAACAATATATACATATACTCGTAGATGTTGCCTTAATATCAAATTTTAAAAATGTTTTTTTTTGCTATTTAATTTTTTTTCGAAATTTCCTTTTAATGTTCTTATTACACTTTCAATTCAGGGAAAACATGCTTTCTAGATATACGAACTCATCCATCTGTTCTAATATCACCCAGTCACTGCTTCGTGCATTGTCAGTGCCTAGGATAGCGAAAATAACCAAGAGCATTCGATAATGTATGAGCGGTCAACAAATGTCATGTTATATGATATTTTTATTCATTAATTCGGCAAACAGTGCAAAGACGCATCTCGTTTTTATTGTGCGCTTTTCAGATTTCCCATACGAATATATTTCTAAGAGTGACATTAAAGTGGCATCTTTTATTCCGGTACTTATATTTTTACTACCGCAGGCAGGTCGTTAACATTTTTATTGGGCATCTAACTTAGGAGACGGTACAGATTTCAGCTCAGCAAGATGAACGCGACCACAACCGACATGCACGCGAGTGTAGCCGGAGACTCGCCGACGTTTAATTGCACTTCCAGATTTTCGTGCCGTAGTGGTCGTATAACAGTTGCATAGTGACCGTCATTCTTATTGGGCATCTAACTTAGGAGACGGTACAGATTTTAGTTCAGCAAGATGAACGCCAACACAACCGACATGCACGCGAGTGTAGCTAGAGACATGCCGACGTTTTATTGCACTTCCAGATTTTCGTGCCGTAGTGATCGTATAACAGTTGCATAGTGACCATTCTTATTGGGCATCTAACTTAGGAAAGGGTACAGATTCTGCTCAGCAAGATGAACGCGACCACAACCGACATGCACGCGAGTGTAGCCAGAGATATGTCGACGTTTTACGGCACTTCCAGATTTTCGTGCCGTAGTGATCGGCCGCGGGGCGAGGCTCGCCTCCCCCTCCTCCACTAGCAGCGCCGCTCACCAACTCCAAGCCGCCCGCTAGCAATTCAATGAATGAATGTAATTATAGTGATGTGTATCCGTTACATGCACAAAAGGCACAAGGCATCACCTCCATGGCACAAGGGCGTACTATGGCTGAAATGATAAAGCAAAATAGTGGAAAAAAGAAAAGCGATGCAAATTATAATCATTTGACAATAAATCAGACTGCAACAAAGAATTTTAACGAGGACGATTGGAAAATTGTTCAAAGAAAAAAGAAAAAACTACAAAAGAACATGCGCGGAAAGGCTGTTCATGATGTGACGCATTTGAATTTTAGAGCCGCTGACAGAAAGATATCACTCTATGTATCCCGTGTTGACAGCCAGTGCAGCGAGCAAGATATTTGTTCTTACGTAAAACGTAAGACCGATGTCGATGTTACCGTAGTCAAGATAAATACCTACGATAAAAACGGGTTCAACGCGTTCAAAGTAGATGTACCGAGCAATAAGCTTAAAACCTTTCTGGACTCTGAACTTTGGCCCGATGACATCGTATTTAGAAGGTTTTTTGAGAAGAGAAGGCCTAGAAGCCACATTGATCGACCACCTACACCTTCAAAATGACTCACAGCACTAATGTCAAAATAAAAATGGTCAGCTTTAACTGCAAGTCTGTAAAGCGATCACATCTACACGTAAGAGAACTGTGCGATGCGCACGACATCGTCGCCCTGCAGGAGTTGTGGCTGCTGCCGGACGACATCGACTTCCTCGGCACCATCCATGCCGATTTCAGCTACCACAGCATTTCGGCCGTAGACACGGCGGCCGGCACACTTAAGGGTCGTCCGTACGGCGGCGTCGCGATCCTGTGGCGCAGGTCCCTGTTTGGCGACGTGTCACCCGTCGACACCGGCAGCACGCGAGTGGCCGCGGTGCGCATCCAGCTCACACACCGTCCGCTTATAGTGATGTCGGTATACATGCCTACCGAATGTGCGGAAAGTGTGCCAGAGTTTACCGCGGTGTTAGGTGCAATGAGTGCGGTGACCGAAAGCAACGACGAAGTTGAGTGCGCGTTCATGCTTGGAGACTATAATGCGGACCCAAAAAGACTGTTCGGCAACGAGTTAGATAAGTACTGTGATGATCAAGAATGGGAGTGCGTCGACGTTGGCCTTCTAGGTAGGACGAGCGATACCTACACGTATCTGAGTGAGGCGCACGGTACCACTAGCTGGCTCGATCACTGCGTGGTGACGAGGAGTGCGGCACTGTCTGTGCTAGCGTGCAATGTCATCACAGATGTATTTTGGTCAGACCACCTTCCGCTTGTTTTAACCATTGACTTAGATGTAATTAGACCCAAGGCTATTTTGACAGATACTTCATATGTAAACAAGATACTTTGGGGGTATCGATCCCAGGGGCAGGTATATAGGTACAATAAAATTTGTACTGATTTACTTTTAAATATTAGTGAGATTTATCCTTGCTCGGGTCTTTCCTGCATTAATCGCGATAAGTGCCTAGCGGCCACACATTATTTTTATAAATCGGTCATTAGTGCATTGCAGTCTGCGGCGATTGAGGTTTATGAAATAAAAAAAGACATAAAAAAGAAACCAATAATCGGATGGAACTACCACGTAAAAGAACTGCATCGAGAGGCACAGATTAAATATAAAATGTGGACGTTGCAAGGAAGACCGGATCGAGGCCAAATCTTCAATGTGATGGTCCAAAGCCGAAAGAAATTTAAAAACAAACTTAGATGGTGTCAAAAAAATTGTGAGCAAATAAAAATGGATATCATATCGAGCCACCGATCCAACAAAGACTTTTTAAAATTTACGGAAACCAGGTGAATGTTGTACGTTGGGGCAATGCTCTTTCTAATGAATACCGGCTGAATTGCGGAGTGAGGCAAGGCGGGCTGACGTCTCCGGCCTTATTCAATTTATACATAAATGGACTCATAGAGGAGCTCAGCAGTGCCAGAGTCGGATGCCATTTAGGAAATATTTGCGTCAACAATATTAGTTACGCCGATGACATGGCGCTGTTGAGCCCCTCCGTGAAAGGGCTTCGAGTGCTGGTGGGTGTCTGTGAACGATACGCCGCTGAACACGGTTTAACCTATAATGTTAAAAAGACTGAAGTGGTGATATTTAAGTACGGTAGTGGGCCAGATAACGTTCCACCTGTCACTCTGCGTGATTCTCAGCTGAGAATTGTTAGGAAGTTTAGGTACCTGGGCCACATACTGACAGACAGGCTCAGCGATGATGAGGACATGGAGCGCCAACGTCGCGTGCTTGCCATGAAAAGCAACATGCTGGCGCGCAGGTTTTCGCAGTGCTCCAGGCAGGTGAAGCTAACCCTGTTCAGCTCGTACTGCCAGGCGTTCTACACCGCACAGCTGTGGGTAAACTACACGCAGCGCGCGTTTAACTCGCTGCGTGTACAGTACAACAACGCACTCCGCTGCATGTTGGGCCTACCCTGGCGGTGCAGTGCGTCTGGCATGTTCGCTGAAAACGGGCTAGACGACTTCTTCGCTATATTAAGAAAAAGGAAAGCGGCTTTGTTGGAACGCGTGGCTCGGTGTGATAATCATATCATACGATTTATTTGCAATAAGATTTTTTATGTGGATTTTATCAAATTGTAATTTTTTTTATTTTTTTGGTTTATTTGTATGTAATTTAATGTTAAATGTAAATTAATGGGACTATGTACCTGAATAAACAATTATTATTATTATTATTATTATTATTATTATTATTATAACAGTTGCATAGTGTCCGCCATTCTTATTGGGCATCTAACTTAGAAGAGGGTACAGATTTCAGCTCAGCTAGATGAACGCGACCACAACCGACATGCACACGAGTGTAGTCACTGGTGTAGTCAGAGACATGCCGACGTTTTATTGCACATCCAGATTTTCGTGTAGTAGTGGTCGTATAACAGTTGCATAGTGACCGTCATTCATGTGTCGCAGGATCGTTGTAAAATTCAGCAGTGTTTATAAATTTCAATAGTAATTGTATCATAGGAGTTGGTGTCAGCCAAGGCAGGTTTGTAACTACATACATAGTTAAAGGTGAGATGTGTTTTGTCGCACGCAGTACTTGACGAGGCGAGAGGCGAGCGTGGGGCCGCGGCGGGAGTTATCTATTGAACACGCACGCACCGCGCCAGTCAAGTGAACCTTGGCTACCTTGGCTGAGACCGCCTCTAAAAACACAATAATTGTAACTACAATAATTGCAATATATTTTAACTTTTTCGTCTATATGAATTTGTTTACGAATACTTTTTTTTAAATCGGTTTTTTTTGTTAAATTTAAGTTTATTTTTTTATTTAAAGTGAATCTGAAGTACACTAACTAATTGGTCTAAATATGGATAGACTTACTAAACATGCATCTCATATGAGTCCATTTGTCGCGCACATACCTAATGCAAATTTAAGACTTTATGGTTTTCTCATGGATGCCATTGTACAAATTTGGACCAAATTGGGACCACAAGGAAACCACCAACTTTCAAATAAAAAGAATGATCAAAATCGGTTCACCCAGTCAGAAGTTCTCAGGTAACAAACATAAAAAAAAATCGAATTGAGAACCTCCTCCGTTTTTGAAGTCGGTTAAAAAATGGGCTTTAAGCATGTGACACAGTTCACTTGAGCGATTTTTTTTTTGTTTTAACGTATTCTCTCGCACATCACATGGGCAGGAATTATAGCTATTGTATTTATCGTACGCAATCCAGAAGCAAAGATAAAAATAGTTACAGGTGTCACTACTGGCTCCCAAGAACTGACCGTTCAATCTCAGATTTCCTCGTTTCTTATTAAAGATAACTAAGTGTTAACCAATTTTTAGATGCAATCAAGGTATTGCCACAGAATAATAGTGGCATTGCTAGAGCCTACATACAACTAATAAAATATTTGCTTATCCTCAGGATCCGCCTTTCAATTCACACCAAAACAATCGTGCTTTATATATTTAAGTTAAAACAATATTCCCCTCGGCTATACTGTTGAGTCTGTGGTCCGATTGTGTGGGAATTCATCGTCAAGTGAGTTTTGGTGTACCTCAGCGTAAAATGCCTTTTTAATAGTCCAATCATTGGACTGGAAGGTTCGCGGCAAATCGGCGGGTGCTTAGACTTGTGTTATTATTCTAAGGGCGGGTGGTTTATGACGACAGCGTTATTTTCAGCAATTTTCAGTCAACTTCAGTTGACATAAAAACATCATCATTACTTATTTATTCCGGCAAAAACAACCTAATTATTGGACTGCTTGCCAGCAAAGGTACTTTGAGTTTCTGTTGCTGAAGTATCTAGAAACGATACGAAAATGACTCTAGGGTAAATGCCAATAAATAAACTCTATTTAGAGTTTTGAAACGGACAAATTGTCTCTTCAAAACATACAGGGACCCATTGACTTATATATTACTTCGTACCAAAACTTAAAAGTAACATAAGTAAGTACACTTTTTCGTACTAAGCACTTACGTCGCTTATTTCAAGAAATATGATATGTATAGTGTATAATCGACCGTGAAGCAAGGACACTTTAATTTAAAAAAAACCAGTAAAAATAACTACTTCACGAATATACTGCAACGCTGGACCCGAACCAGCAAAACATACCATTCGCGGGTATTGCGTCTTCCAATTTCGCCACCTGCTGTAAACTCATAATTTGGAATTCTACTACGGTCCCTCCTCCCGTAATGATTGCCTCCTACTAACACAGTGTTTACTTACATACATTTATTTAACGCGGTATGTAAAACTGTAGGTCCCCTTACGCTAATAGGTGGCAGGGTTTAAGCCCGTCCAGATTGGTACCATCACATTGGATCAAAAGATGGTCGAAGCGGCAATGAAAAATTGTTCGTATTTTCCATCGAGTTTAATGTAGCCGTGCTCATTAAGAGAATGTCCTGGCATGGCACCTAATTCCTGCGGGAATGTGGTATATTGGGCTAATATCATAACGGTTGTTGTGTGTTGTTAGCCATTTATGTCAGGTAACATAAAAAAATACCTTAAATAAAATCTGTAAAGATGATCTTGAATCTGTATTTACAAATTTAATATTTTCATTTAAAGATGATGATGAGATTTTGCTTTATTTGCCATATTTAAACCTACACATTTATGGTAACGGATATCACCGTATTTGGAAGTTTCTGCGCTAAAGGAACGATATCATTGTCCATATAATCTTGGAGTCCGTCCGTATGTTGGAGATAGTAAATAGAATGAATGAATGTTTACTCACATGGAAGGAATCATCCGTTTGGGATGATCTAAGGAGATTTTCGATAGGATCCGATTTCTAGGGGCTACTTAGGACCTTTTGGAGTTGCTCATACACAACGCGATTAACGATAAACAATTAGGTAGTTCACATTGGGGAAACAGCCGCCAGCGCTTCGCTGTCCATAGACTAGTTATGGCGTTATATTTACATCAAGCATTTACATTTTTTTTTGGCAATCATGTTTTATCTAGAAACACTGCAGGATAAAAGTAAAAAAAGTAAAAATTATAATGTTGTCATGTAACATTTTGATGATATTTTCATTTTTACTTTATTATTCCTAAATGTTCAGGACAATTAATCGAACAACGCCGCACAACCTAATTCCTCCTCCGGACCTTCTTACCTGCATGGTGGCAATACCGGAGCTGCGGATTGTATTTATTATTTTCCGGAGCTGCGTTAAGATGAAAGAAGGACAAGGTCATGAAAAGGCGAGCCGATCCTGAAACACAAATGTCCAATAAAAGTACGTACAAATATTTTGGACCACGGAGATCAACATCCCCGTGTTTTCGACAGTTGAAATGACTACGCAGTATTTAATAACCTAAGATCGATGAATCTGTAGTGTTATAATGTAATCATTAAAGTGTCAGTATATTTGTAAAGGCTTTATGTCGGCTGTTTCGGGGTCGTACGCAGACGCAGAGGGGTACAGTTCCCAGGGGCCCATGGTGACGGAAAATGTATCTGTAAACGACTGGGATTTTTGGTTATATCGACCGACGTCATCTTGAACGCTATCTAAAACCATCACAACTTTCCATCCGATGGTTAGTCAAACTTAATTTAATAATACTGCCCACCCTACCTCATTTCCGACGAACCTAAGGCTATTCGTTTCTTCTTTTTTTCAATTACGGCTTGATGTTAAACACGGACATTTTCCATTTTCATTTGATCGTTATCATTTAACCCTACCGCTTAGTAAACATGGAATGGGACCTACAGTTTTGATGGGTTCCGCACATTTTTACATATAAATGACCCCGATTCGAACCATGAAGTACCCGGCATTAGAAAGTCCTTAGTAAAATCTCACATAAGTGATATTTTCCATGCATAAAACAGACTTTGCTACGCGATTCTGACTTTACTTAAAATGGTATCTTGCTGAGTCTTGTTTTTTTAAGGGGGTGTGTGCGTCCATGAAGATGGCGCCACAGTTGTTCTTCGCTATTTTTGCTATAACTCCCCAAAAATAGAAAGTTACTAACTATAACTTCATCGGCCAGCACACTACGCAGTTATGAATTGATTTTAATGCAACACTTTGTAAAAAAGGCTATCATCTGTGAGTTAATTATGAGGCTTGTGCAAAAAGTTGCCATTAACAATTAGCAACCTTATAATTATCTTCAATTCCAGCTTATTTTTTGTAATTGTTAAATGAGATTAATTTAATCAATTAATTAATTCTTTATTGTGCAATAAAGAAAACAAATACAATAACAAGAACAATTCGAAACAACAACAAAATTGCACAAAGGCGGAGTGAGTCTAAGGCACTATGCCCCGGTTGCACGAAGAGACGGCCGAATTAATCAATGTTTAAACACGTCAATTTTAATGATCCGCATAGAGTTCCTTCCATGTCCGCACAAAATGACGTGTTTGATCATACTTTGACGTTGATTTAGATTTTTTGTGTTTTCGTGTCTTCCTGTCAACCTTTGGGGTGATGAGAAGAGACAATCTAAAATAGCTGTAGGTAGGTACACAATTTCAATTTAAAAGGAAAAAAAGAATAAAGCAAACACAATAAAATAAAATCTAATGAACATACATAAACCATATTTTTGTTAACAATACAAACATACTTTGAATTACAGAACCAATTCATCTGCATCGTTTTTAACTTCCTGTGTAAGAGGAGTTATAGCAGAAATAGCGACGAACGACTGTGGCATCATCTACTTTGATGCACACACCCCCTTAAATAGATATTGTGTTATAGACGGTCGAAAACAAATTGTCCGTGTAACGAAATACACGGCTGGTGGCGGAGGCGCCCTTTTTCTCACGAACTTAGCTGACACACTGTCAGCTGTGTTATTTCCTAGAAACCTTCCGCCACCGCTAAGATATATGTAGATATAAACTTACATTGGGTTGAAACGATTTTCTTTGCCGATAGTGTGTACATAATATTAGGTCATAAATAATGAAGATTGACGTGTCGATTAGATACGGGATATTCAACACGCAATTTCCTTAAGGCGTTAGCGAAGGCAAGTATTAATCTTTTACACTGATTATTTTTCACGAAAATATATTTAGCAAAACAAATAGTGGATCATGACTTAATCACAGGAGGCAATCAAAGGATTTAATTTTTTATTTCATGACATAAGGTTAACTTCTTAGGGTGTAGATGAAGAGAAGTTCATGGAACAAACAAACCTATTCACGTCTAAATGCAATCAATTATATTTAGGAGGGGACGCAAATATTTGATACTTTAAATAATTGCAAGAAATAGTAATGGAAGTTTTTTTTTCAACTGTGTCGATCAAATGTCCTCAACTCTCTATTATAGATATTATATTCTATATTATATCTTAAATTATTGTAATTTTGCATATAGTTATAATATTTACAAATTTGTCAATAACTTAAGTTTAATTATACTCTCTATTACTGTATATGTTTTCGTGATATGCGTAAGGTATACTGGTAGAGAATAACATTTGGTATTAAGTAAGTGTTTCTCTGTGCCATTAAAACAAGTGTGTGATTTTTTTAACAATTGCTAAAAACTTTGAGGAATAGCTTTGCTTCAAGTCAATGGCTGCTACAATGCTCCATTGCCTTAAATAGTAGACCTCTTTCACTCTACCAAAGGCAAAGACCTAAGAGGTGATAAACAAAGGACATTGCTAGTGTTGTTATGTGCCAGAAAAGCACTATAGCTTATACGAGACCGTTTCAACGTAAAGTGGTTTGGTTTAATTCCTCATATGTTTACAATTCATGTGATTTACTCAGTCACTAAGTAGAAACAATCCAGCAAACACTATTTGAAATACATTTTTAGGTTAGTTTTGTGAAATATTACTTTCCTTTGGGTATTCTTAATATATATGTGTATATCTTTTTACGTGCGGAAAGGCACTGACTTTAAACATAAAGCCATACATTTTGTTTGCTTTATTATGTAAGAAAAAAATAAGTTTATACTAAGTAAAAGTAGTTGACAAATAATTACAAATATGTAGGTCTATTAAGGAAGCGAAAGTATGCTGTGATAGAACCGTATAGTTGTAAATCATAAACTAAATTGAATGAACCAATACAAAATCGTTTCGTTGCTCAGTTTCTACGGGAAAGAAAAAAGAAGTTTTTTAATTTATAGTATGCGGCGGTTGTGACTTAATGGACTCTAAAATAATATAAGTATACCTGTTCGCCTTCAAAAATACATAATACATAAAGAACGACCGCATTAAATGTATTAAAAGAAGCCCACAAAATTTCTTACAATTTTTTTAAATTTTTTTGGTAGAGAATTTAACCAAAGCCTTCGGCAACGAGCCAATAAGTAAAACTGTAAACAACATTAACCAATTTCTTACTAAATCATGCCATAATATTGTTAAACTAAAGCATTTAGGTACTGCTGGCGATATATAAAAGTACTTTATCATTGCCTTAAATAGTAGACCTCTTTCACTCTACCAAAGGCAAAGACCTAAGAGGTGATAAACAAAGGACATTGCTAGTGTTGTTATGTGCCAGAAAAGCACTATAGCTTATACGAGACCGTTTCAACGTAAAGTGGTTTGGTTTAATTCCTCATATGTTTACAATTCATGTGATTTACTCAGTCACTAAGTAGAAACAATCCAGCAAACACTATTTGAAATACATTTTTAGGTTAGTTTTGTGAAATATTACTTTCCTTTGGGTATTCTTAATATATATGTGTATATCTTTTTACGTGCGGAAAGGCACTGACTTTAAACATAAAGCCATACATTTTGTTTGCTTTATTATGTAAGAAAAAAATAAGTTTATACTAAGTAAAAGTAGTTGACAAATAATTACAAATATGTAGGTCTATTAAGGAAGCGAAAGTATGCTGTGATAGAACCGTATAGTTGTAAATCATAAACTAAATTGAATGAACCAATACAAAATCGTTTCGTTGCTCAGTTTCTACGGGAAAGAAAAAAGAAGTTTTTTAATTTATAGTATGCGGCGGTTGTGACTTAATGGACTCTAAAATAATATAAGTATACCTGTTCGCCTTCAAAAATACATAATACATAAAGAACGACCGCATTAAATGTATTAAAAGAAGCCCACAAAATTTCTTACAATTTTTTTAAATTTTTTTGGTAGAGAATTTAACCAAAGCCTTCGGCAACGAGCCAATAAGTAAAACTGTAAACAACATTAACCAATTTCTTACTAAATCATGCCATAATATTGTTAAACTAAAGCATTTAGGTACTGCTGGCGATATATAAAAGTACTTTATCTTTTTTGCGCCAAAGGAAAAACTTTCCTATATTTATGGATTCCTATTTGAGGAAAAACTCAGTGTAATTGGCTTCCCCTGTCGCGAATTGAAAGAAGATCGTATTTCAACAGGCAATAAGCCGGAGAGACGAATAATATTTTCTCCATTTAAGCGCCTACTTAATTGTTTGTTGGCGAAGAAAGTTCTACGATAAGATTATTGGCTTGACGTGGAATCGATAGCATTGTGGCTTCAATGATCTCCAGTTTTTTTCCGATAATATTCCGTGAAATGATTTTGATATATCAAAAATTAAATAGGCCGGGTGTTGACGAATTATGAAATCAAGTTTGATTTCATTTATTTAAAATAATTTTATTCAAACTATGTTCACGCCAATATGGCATGGGTGACCTAGGTGGGTAGTTTGCACTTCACAAGCATTCAATCCCATTCCGAAGTTTTTCCTATGCCACTCTCTCTCGCCTACTAGCTGTCACGCATGGTGCACGCATGCGCCGCGCCCCGCAATCTTTTCCATGGTGGAGCTCGGAGCTCCTCTTAGGGCTCCACGCCCGCAACCCGCCGCGCGCCTGACAACGTAGCGTCTCTCCACGTCTGGGCGAAGTGCTGCGCCGCCGAACGCCGTCCCGGGACCTGGACGCCTAGGAGCTGGTGCTGCTGGAGGTAGGTGGCTGTTCCTACTCCTCTGGTGGCCCGCTGTGACGTCCCGAGGCTACCGGGCATTGCAACTCCTTCGCTTGTGAAGTGCGACCTGCCTGGGCGCGTACAAACTACACTAAGTTATATCATACACTTATAGATCCGCGTATTACTAGATTTCGATAAATAAGAGCCCCAAAAAGAAACTTCGCTGGTTTATAGATTTATTTCGGTCCACATTTATGAAATAAACACTCAGACATAAATGCTACCTCCAAACAAACATAATTGGTAGAACATTTTAAGACAAAGAACAAAAGAATCAGCAACACTCAGTGCAAAAGGATGAAATATATAAATTATTAAATTTATGCATAGTAACATTGCAAGTATTTTCTAGTTACCAACCAGCATATATCGGGTGTATAAAGCCCTCGTCTATAGATTGGTCGTTTATAGATTCATTTCGCTCCACATTTATGAAATAAACACGAATGCTTAATTTTTTTTTTATGCGACCTGATTTGGATGGCTAATACCACACAACTACCGTTATGATAGCCCAATACACCACATTTCCGAAGGAGTTTGGTGCCATGCCAGGACCTTCTCTTTATGAGCACGACTACATTGAACTGGATGGAAAACACGGACAATTTTGCATTGCCGCTTCGACCATCTTTTCATCCAATATGATGGTACCAACCCGGGCGTGCTTAAACCCTACCACCTAGTGGGGGAAGGGGACCTACAGTTTTACATGGATTCCGAAACATGGAGCATCTCGCATTCGTGACGAAATACACTTATCGAACCCGGAAAGTGGTGCATGCTACTGCCGAACCTACTTTACATTACAAAACATAATTCCTCAGAGTGAAGCTGTGCAAAGTGAAGTGATAAGTTATGAAAATAATCCATTCTCTAGCTGCTAGACCATTTTGTATAAATCTAAAACACATTTATAAGTTTATAAAATCATTAACAAAAAACACCGACGAGGCATATCTACTGCATTTCCATTTGCCTTAATTAGGAACAGTCATCAGATTGAATGGCGTCCCAAATAGAGCTCATAATTATTAACTAGCGCGAGCAATAAAGTAAAAGTTTTCACACAAATGACTTCCATTTGCCGCGGAAAAACTACGGAAAATTACGTCAATTTGGCTAATGGCCGGGAAGAAAAAGAACAATTTTTCATGTGAAATATAAATTGACTTAAATAAGCATGATTGAGCATTCTTGAGTTACAGTTGGAAAGTAATATTATAATCGTATGTTTATTAACAACAAGTAAAATGTTTTCCCCAATAATTGTAATATTCTCTTTGTCTGTTGTCATTAAAACGTTTGAAAATAATTTAAAAATTCTACAGGTAAATAAATACCATAAACTATTAGGGAATGTGATATATATGTACATAATTACACATAAAATGATTGAGATTCTTGAGTTACAGTTGGAAACTAATATTATAATTGCATGTTTATTAATAACAAGTAAAATATTTTTCCTAATATCATTAGAACGTTCAAACGTTCTTTAATAATTCTACATGTAAATAAATACCATAAACTTTAAATGCATGTGATATGTATGTACATACATATAATCGTTTCTTTAATGAATGTACCCTTGCTTCACAGTCGATTATAAACACATGCATATCACATTCCTTGGGAAAAGGAACGTTCTTGCTTAGTATGAAAAATTATATTTACATTAACTACAAAGCTAAAAAAAATATCTACTCGGGTCGGGTTGTGAGTTTCTTACTCCCTTCGGTGAACTAACTGGCCAGTAAGCTGCTTCCCGGAAACACTCCGTGGCGACCTGGTGAAGTGGACACGACAACCCACAGCACTATTTCACGGTAATGCCTACACTCTTATGGTACGTTCTAGTACCCTACTCTCATTCGAATGGGGGTAGGCTATTCTTATAAACTGTTCATCACAGTATACAGAATATGATGGCATAACAATGCCATGTTATGAACATCGAACAACTATCAAGAAAGACCAATCTATTCGCGCTGTTAAAATAGTCGTATGAGTAAATACATAATTCAAGTGGTTGCACTGTATTTCTTCCCATGTATGACGTACGAGGCACTAATGGGTTATTGATTCGTGGTTCTGACTCCACGTATAGCTTCAGGTTCCTTGCCATATTTACTAGGTCTTAGAATATTTTCCGTGTTTTCCATCCATTAAACTGGATAAATTAAGCAATAAAAGAAACGTCCTGATATGACACCAAGTTCCAATAATTGTGATGGTCTATTATCATGAATTGATCATCTCAGTGCAGTCGGTTTGATATTAGCAACACATATCCAGTCATATAAAAAAATAGGAAAGTTACACTCAGACGGTGACATGAAACTAGTTCCAACCTACGAATTCTAATCTCACTAATCCACACGGTAAGATTGCTTTGGTAAAGAGATTAAAGTACATACGTTGATTAAGCCAATCACAACGAACCTAGTATATATATTTGTACGTAACCGTACGTGTATGGCTATTACATCTAGGGTCGTAGGCTGTACTTGAGTCATGGTTTATATTTGGTGGCATTGTATTTACTTTTCAATTTATATACGGGTGCTCTTTTAAATGCGGATATTTTTTAGGATAAAATAAGTATGCATATTATATATGCATGTAAAAATCAACCTATATGTAACTGAACTGCTATATTTTTTGAAGATTTTAGTAAAACATTAAATGGTAAAGCGCTCATTTTTGCCTATAGAAACAGCCCGTATGGTGTGCGCATTTAAAAGAACATTCTCTATAAATACAACGAATACTCTCTTCCTACCTGTCTAACTACTTTAAATAACTCTATAACTATTATTTAAATTTATTCTTTTCATAATCTAAATTAAAATTATACGAACACTAAAATCGATCATGTCTCTTCCAGACTTAACAGAAACTAAGTACAGAGCCATTTATAATGCTTGGTCACCTCTATCGGCCACTATCAGAACTACGAAGCGAACAATCGCTGAAGCATTCTCACTCCTAATTCGACCGTCGAGAACAGATGGATGTATAGACGCCGGGTAATTCAATGGATAGTACATAGATGCGAGCAAATTGGTTGCCTTAGGTCGATTCTAATAGGAAATATCGACATTTTTACTACTTATTCAGTAAACATACGAACATACACATCGATAATCACATAGAGTATACATACATCACATAAATAATCGTTCTTTCCCGGAGAGGGAGGAAGAATTTGAACATACATCTCTAATACCCCCGTCATTATATTAACCCAACACACCGCATCCCAAAGGAATAACCATGCCAGGACCTTCACTTTGTGAACACCGCTGCATTGAGCGGGATGGAAAATATAAACAATTTTTCATTGCCGCTTCGACCATCTTTTCATCCCATGCGATAGTACCAAGCCGGCGGACTGAACCCTACCACCTATGTATGTCTATGCCTATGTCTCCTTACAGTTTTACATGGATTCCAAACAGCTCGCATTCGTAACGAAATGCACGTATCTAACTCAGAAAGGGAAAGAAAGTGGTTCATGAACGGGGCAGTTAATGCTGTGATTATGGCTGATAACATATCAGCAGTAATCACTGCATACTTCTCTCCCCTTTTCTACAGACGTAAATAGATCCCGCAGGAAATCTGTGAAATCCGTAAACTGAAAAGTTTTCTAGGAAACATGTTAGTGTTCTATATTTGTCAGACGCAATAGTCAGGCGGCATTTCAATGAACCCTTTCCTGTTAAATTTTAGGAAAATGGTAAGTTGGTATGTCAACTTTCTCGGTAAGCAATTAAGACGGAATATTCTTTTATATTTCACATGTTTTGTAGTCATCACAACATTTTTATTTCGATGTTGAATTCATGCTGATTGTTCGATTTTTAGTTCAATTTTTTGTTTTTATTTATTGATACGTTTGGTTCAGTTTGCTGTTATTTTATGATCTTTGGTAAGATCAACGTCAAAGTATGATCAGACACGTCACTTTGTGTGGGCAGTATGGAAGGAACTCTATGCGGATCACTAAATGTGACGTGTTTGAACATTGATTAAATCGGCCGTCTCTTCGTACAACCGGGCCTAAGTAAGCAAAGCGAATCGATCGCATCTTCTTTAAATTAACCATGGCATTTTTTTTCTAGACGACTTTGACAAATGTCCGCTCGAGCGAATTGGATTTGTTTCACAAACTGTCCAGGCTACTCAATGGGAATCTTAAAATTTGTGAAAAATCAGACTTGAACAATGTCTCATCCTTTCTTCCAATCACTTAACTGTTACACCCTTGTGGAACTAATTTCCCGAGGGCAAGCCTTTTTTACCGAACTACCTTCATTCGCGCCGAGCGAATGAAGAACTGTGGGTCGCCAGAGACTCATGGCACACGTCGATGCCGGCGGACGTTCTGCTGGCTTCGCACATCCTCAACAGCTCCAAGATCCAAGGAACGATCATATCCCGCCGTGGATCCAACCCGCGTAGCGTCCACGCACCACAAAAAGTGGTGGCGGAGACGGAACCCGAGGAGTCAGGAGGGCTGCAGACCACACTACGCCACTGGTGAGTCCTCTCCTATCCTGCCTATAGTCCGTTCAAGTCAGGGTTCAATTGGTCAAATCATTATTCTATACAGTCCACTACTCGAATTAGGTATTTGGGTAGCGACCCATTTGCGGCTGTCGCCCCAGACCATACAACCAGTATGAAAAATTCGTAAAGATTTAAAAATATCTCGCCTTGCAAGGATCCTGATGGGAGTCATTCAAATTCCTAAAATCTATCAGGAAATTGAAATGCCGTCTGGCAACCATCCGGAAACCTTAAACATTTCTCGGAAACTTATAAGATTGTACAACTTTTCAGAGGAAATTTACAAAGAGAACTAAATGTCGCACATTTAGATCTCTTTGTAAATTTCCTCTGACCCTAACTTCGTCAATCAAGACCACACGATTTCCTGGACACCCTTACACCCTGTATCCCTCAAAAATATTGCCGACCTAACGTAGTTTACTCCACTGCGGCAAAAGCGTAATGCTAGCAGGGATCGCTCGGAAAGCTAGCTTTAATCTGTGCTGGGCCGGAGTGAGACTACAAAAAGACGAACGGCCGCATTCTTCGCCAGCGCCGAGCCGGGCAGTTCAAAAGTGCGAAAGTCGGTGCAAATTTGTTAGTGCGACGGGAGCGCGTTTTGAATGGTTAGCGGATGAAATGGCTCTCCCTACATTTTATTGACAAATTAGTGGTGGCCACGCTGGTGTGCCTTGTAATTTAGAAAGTACGTATGGAACAACCCAAACGAAATTTCTAAACTAATGAGTAACATAGTTAAAGTGATCCGATGTTAAATTGTTATATAAGTTTTGTATCCAAGGATGTCGTAAAAAATAGGGCCGTACAATTAATTATTAATTCTGGGCTAACTTGGAAGGGTAGGCAAAAGTTGGCAAAGTGCCAAAGTGTTTTTACCTGTAACAATTATGGCAACAGCAGCGAAAACCATGAGCATTCGGTAATATAGAGGATGGACCACTATAGGTGTGGACCTTATGCACTACATATGGACATGTACCACGTACTCACAACATATGGCATCATCACAAACAAAGCAACATCAAAACATCATCGAAGCTAAGCAACATTGGGCGCGGTCGGATTCTGTATGGGTCACCATTTGACCGTTGAGGCAGGCCGTCGTTCAGATGACACCTAAAACGCTCCTTACTTTCCGTTCGCATTGAATGAATGATGGTCGAAGCGACAATGAAAGCACAACGACATGCATACTGAACTGCTTCCTGGGGGTTATCATGGCCAATTAACTTACCGGGTGAATAAACAAGTGAATGATCAATTAGGTCATGTAAACTGAAATTGACCAAGGAATGTGATATATATGTATCTATAATCGATCGTGAAGCAAATATACATTAATTAAAGAAACGGCCCAGCAATAAAAAGAGCTGAGCAGTAAATTTGTAAAATAGTTATGTTTTACCGGGCTCTTTCTTTAATGTGTCTTTGCTTCAGGGTCGATTGCACATACATACATATCACATTTCTTGGAATAAGCGACGTACGCAAAAGTACATGTACTTAATGAAATTTACCAATTAAGATGGTACGAAATTCAACTAAACGTCAGATTTATTCACTCTAGCATTTGCCTGTTTACTCGGCGAATTAATTTACGATGGTAGCCCCTCAAAGCATGTCCTTCTAGAAGCTCCTCGTAGTTCCCGGTCCGCTCTTACCAAGCTCTTACTCGAATCCATTGTGGGTCACAAGACACGGCCCACAGCTATATAAGTTTTTTCAATAAAACATAAAAAAATCACCGAATACTGTTCAAAAGTTGACTTGACTTTCACGTACGGACATGAGGTAATTATTGCGGATCCCTAATAACTCGGACATCTAAAGAGCTTATCAGTTTACTGGTATTGAATTACCTTCCGTCCGACGAGTGTTCCGGCCTGAGCCCACGTACGTAATTGGGTTAAGCACGGGATGCAGGAGCGTAGGCCTAGTTAGATTCATTAACGGCATTAGCATCCTGTGCTCCTAGTCTCCGCAGCGATTCTCTTCACTATCTTCATGGTCATAAGCAACGATGTTAAAAAGGAATGGATGCGATATGTTCATATTTCTCCGTCATTATAGTCGTTTTTAGGGTTCCGTACCCAAAGGGTGAAAACGGAACCCTATTACTAAGCCTTCGCTGTCCGTCCGTCCGTCCGTCCATCTGTCACAAACCGTAAAGGTAGGCAGCTGAAATTTGCACAGAGTGTGTATTTATTTTGCCGCAAATAGATAAAATTAAAAAATAATAAACTTACCCCATACAAAAGACCCCATACAAAAAACCTGTTAATTTTTTCGTGTTAAATATTGTACGATGGTACGGAACCCTTCGTGTGCGAGTCCGAATCGCACTTGGCCGGTTTTCCTACTAGTTATGGGAATTTGGCTCCCGATCTGCCCACCGCGTCGCATCTCCCGCCCACGTTATTACCTCGTTTTCGCTTAGCGTTTTTTCTGGCTTTTAAGGGTTCCGTACCCAAAGGGTGGAAACGGAACCCTATTACTAAGCCTCCGCTGTTCGTCCGTCCGTCCGTCCGTCCGTTCGTCCGTCCGTCCGTCCGTGGGCTGTATCTCAGTAACCGTAACAGATAGACAGCTGAAATTTTCACAGAGTGTGTATTTATTTTGCCGCTATTACTACAAATAGGTAAGATTAAAAAATATTTAAAATTAAAGGGGGCCCCCATACAAAAAAACGCGTATTTTGCATTATTTTTTTGTACGATGGTACGGAACCCTTCGTGTGCGAGTCCGACTCGCACTTGGCCGGTTTTTTCTATTCATGGATGGTATAAACGATTTTAAGCGATTAAACGTTGAATTACGACAAAACAGAACCAATACATTCGTGAGCAGGTTTCATGTTTTTTTTTCATAACGTGTACATGTATGCGACTCCTGTTCAAACAAAAACCCCGAATGGATCGCTTATTGGAGACCAATTCTTGTGCTAATTCGTTTACATATGGAATACGCACTCCTGAATCCTCTCGGAATCAATACATAACTTTCGACCTATTCTGATACATTTACGGATCACTCATGGAAATGGATATGTAAACTTTCTTTAGCGCTAAATTCGGAAACACCCGTTTCCGAATTTAGCGAATTTATGTTTCCTTTCGTACCACATAAAGCTCATGGTTTAGGGGCTAGAAGACTCATTTAGAATTTCTTCAGGAATGTGGTGTATTGAGTTACTATTTTGAGTTATTATTTTGTCAGCCTCAATAGCCCAATGGCGCGACACTTCGGCGATCTCTCTCCGAAGTTAAGCAACGCTGGGTCCGGTCTGGTCTTGGATGGGTGACCATTCGACTATTGAGAGAGGCTGGCCGTGGTTCCGATTCCACGTTAAACTGTAGGTCCCCTTCCTTACTTACTAGGTGGTAGGGTTAATCCCGCCCGGGCTGGTACCATCGCATTGGATGAACGATGATCGAAGCGGC
The DNA here is from genome assembly GCA_946894095.1 of Incurvaria masculella. Taxonomy (NCBI): domain Eukaryota; kingdom Metazoa; phylum Arthropoda; class Insecta; order Lepidoptera; family Incurvariidae; genus Incurvaria; species Incurvaria masculella. The sequence continues at coordinate 11,434,523 of OX335660.1, read as the reverse complement.
AATGAAAATTGTCCGTGTTTTCGATCCAGTTCAATGTAGCTGAGTAATATAAGGAAGTTCCTGGCATGGCACCTAGTTCCCATGTGGTGTGTTGGGCTAATACCATGACAGAAGGTGTGGTATTAGCCATCCATGTCCAGTCACATAAAAAAAACTATCATCCAAGTCAGGCTGCATAAAAAAACTCATTCCGTGTGGCGCTGCCATTGATTACGAGAATACCAAAGTAATATCAAAGTTAATTCCTCTATTGAGAACACTCCTGGTTCATCAACTCGGAAGTCCCAGGATTGGCCTCCTGATTACTCCGTACCAAACATTGGGAGCTTGCGTGATCCAAATTCGTTAGGGGCATCGATGGAGTTAATTGAATACCCTTCAACTTTCGCCTCCGGATCAGTGACAAAAAAAGGGTATTAATTTTCCGGATCCCCTGAACGGTGCGACCTAGTAGAAATACAAACGTCCAACGCAGGATTTTAGGCTTTTACGCGGACATTTTCAATTAGCGATCCTGAAATAACTTTGACACGTATGATTCATAGAATATCAGCACGAATAGGAATTCAATTCGTCCTTTATAATTCCAAATCAAGTTCATTGAGGCCATATGTGGCCATGGTTAGCTAGCAAGAGTTCGCTTTTTGATAATAAATATATCCGAGTCATTTAACAATGTAAGATAACACTCAAGAGCATTAATTTACAGTCTTAAAACAAGCTATTCACCAATTGTAGTGAACTGTTCTGGAGCAGTCAAGTGTTATTCGATATGTGAATTGCCGTAAGGCATGAAGGATTTAGCATTTGCAGGCTGAACTTACATACGCTTTGATAATTTAACAGGCATCGAACACCAAACCTATATAGCCCAACATACACCAATATCTAACGACGTAAGCCCGTTGCTTTTTAGAGCATTCGTTTACAGGCGCATGGACTGTAAGAGAATTCTTGCTTATGAGAACAATTCTGTCCACAATTATTATATTCAATGTCCGCAATTGTTAAAGCCATTGTCCGCAATTGTTAAATCCATTATCCGCAATTGTTATAACCACTGTCCGCAATTGTAAGATCCTATTTCAGCAATCGTTAGATCTCCTGTCCGCAATAATTGTTTTGCTGGCATTTTCGAGTTCAACCTTTTAGTATATAAAAAAGTCCTTTACATTTTCGTTCTTTCGTTTCTACATACCTATAATTCGTTGAATGTGGTTGCATCAGAAGTATCCGGTCATTTGATTCTTAAACGTTTGTTTAATAATAACAAAAGATACAATTTTGTTTACAAAATAAAATTTAAAACAAAAATTCCTCCAGGGGCGAAACGTATGGTAGTGTACCCACTACATTACAGTGGTGTTGCCATTTTTCCTCTTTTGAAGGCAATGCGCAGTGTTTAAATGAAATAGCTACTGCCCGGGTAAATTAATTAATGTATTAACTATATTCCCAACTAACTATTAAGCGTCTTATACCACAGACCGAATGTTTCAACGGCTAAAGTAACAAAAAAAATGTTTTGCTTAATGCTGCGGATTCGCTTGCTTATAGCTGCGGCATGTGTAAAGCACTATGAGGGGGCCAATGACCCCAGACGAGGGACTTACTCGGTGTTGCCATTTTTCCTCTTTTGATGGCAATGCGCAGTGTTTAAATGAAATAGCTACTGCCCGGGTAAATTAATTAATGTATTAACTATATTCCCAACTAACTATTAAGCGCTCTTATACCACAGACCGAATGTTTCAACGGCTAAAGTAACAAAAAAAATCTTTTGCTCTATGCTGCGGATTCGCTTGCTTATAACTGCGGCATGTGTAAAGCACTATGAGGGGGGCAATGACCCCACACTTATAGCATCCCAGACGAGGGACTTACTCCTACCTTCTGACCAAATAACCGAGGTCCTCCAATCTGCCCTTTTCCCATTGTCGCGAGATGGATTGGGTACCAGTATGGATGGAATATTACCCAGAGCAAGTGCACTTCTGGATGATCCCTTCCAACATCGCAAATCGTGGGAAACAACCAGCGCTTATACTGCATACTACATACAATTTTGGCCGTATGAGCAAACGGAGACCAACCGGAATCCCATCAGAGACGTAATTGTCCAAGAAATTTGTTTTGAATTAGAGCGCGAAGCCAAGCGCCCATTAGATTATATTTACAAAACTTCTGAGATACGTGATCGCGCCCTCCCGAGGCCGCGAGGACCGCGATACTCTAAGGGCTAGTCAGGAGATTGTGGCCGCACTGTACCATGGGGTGTGGGGATGAAGGCTAATTTAGCGTCGCATTAATCCACAGCCACGGAACGATCGTTCCGGCCCACATATTAGAAGAAGTATTACGTTTTACGAGCAGGCACTCGAGAGGCGAGGCGAAGACTCCCACGCGATTGAGGTCCTGGATTCGGGATTTTTTTCTGCATTTACTTTCTAGGCCCCATACACCAGGAGTTTGCATCCATAGTAAAATGGCGGAGATTGTTAGTTTTTTTGTTTGCGCGCGCTAATCTCGGGAACTAAGGTCGGATTTTAAAACATATGTTTGCATTTGCTGACCCAATTCTTGAGGAAGATTAGATCCGAGAATAAAACAAAAACAAAAAGTCAGAAAGAACGCTAAGCGAAAACAAAGAATAGCAGGGCGGGCGATGCGACGCGGTGCTCAAGGCCCGAGGGCGCATTTTACCGGGATCATCTCGGGTGATTATCCAAAACGAAATGAATCCGATCGGGGCCGGGAACCTCAGTAATTGACTATATAAAGACGAATTCTATAAATGAAAATATAAAACCATAAAACTTTCGAACGTTATTTAAAATGGAGTTTGCGTATTTTTTTATTTTATTTTGAAAAATTAACTGAGAGAAATTGTTAATTCTTTCAAACCCTCCCCACGAAGTTATTAATTCATACCCAAGCTATTATAATTTACACCAGAATATATTTGATGAGATTAGCTTTTTTTTATGCATTACTTTGAGTTAGATGTTATTGCGAGTCCCATGTAGCGCAACATATACATCGCTGTGGCCACGTGAATAGATCTCGAGCTAAAAGATAATATATCTCGATTCCAACTTGAAATGGCCCTGCAGCGGGAATCTAAAGCCGGAAGTCGAGTTGAATCGAGCCCAGACTTCCGGGAAGACAGCCGGAAACCCGGCGCTGGACTCGAACGCTGTCTTCAATTAAAAATAGATTAACTTTGTTCGCGGCCGTCCTTTCGTATGTCTATCACAGCTCCGAATAACACTTGGGCTACAATCTCGACCCTTCCAATACGCGGTTAAGTAAACTGACTCAAGAACGAGACGAAATATTTAGCTGCCTAAATACACTGATTTCTCGTATTGAAGATACTGTTAAATATTTGATCATTGCATTGAAATGTCAAAACATGAATAATGTCAAAAAAAATATATGATTAAGCTTAAATTAGGCAGTGATAACGGGAACCACATTAAAAATGAAATAACCGTTTCACATGGTTGAAAGGTCCAAGTTTTAAAAGTGTATTTAAATAAAATATACATCTACATACTGAAAGACGATTTCATAGCTGGCAACTCTGGCTTTCCGGGCGGCCCCCGCCGCCGTACCGCCGCCGACTTACTTCCAATCTGTGGTTGCGTGTGACGCTCGTGTTTTGTGCTCCGTTTGTTAATTTGTGCCTTATTAATTCAATACAGTATTTTATCATCTAGTGCATCGTTTTAATATTCTTCTAACATCTCAGAAGTGGGATTTGAACATTCGAACTTTTTTAAACAGTAAAGACGAATTTGTGAAAAGAACAAAGCTTTGCGCGAGCCCCCGAACCTATTCCACTTGAAGGCGGAATTTTGAATATCGGACGGACGATTCGTTGTTATCGCGAGTTCTGGTGATTTTGAATTGTGCGCTTGTGACCAAATTAAAGTGATTTTGTTGTTCACGAATCCTATTACTATTATTTGTATCTAGCTCGGACATGGACCGTAATTTCAGTTTATACCTAAGTTAAATAAAATAATAATAATAAAACCAAAAATAAAACATTTCTCGTTGTTAATGCAACAAAACAATATTGTGCAAAGGCGACATTTGTGGTAAAGAACGTATGAGTTTTAGAGAACATTGGTGTTAAAGTGGTCGATCAAGAGGTCCGTTGTTTATAATAACGGCGTAGCGGCGCGTCGGGTGATAAGTGAGGAGACGCGGTGCGCCTTGGCGCGGCGGAGCGGGGTGCGGCGCGGTGGAGCGCAGCGCTTAGCAGGGTGCGAGGACGGTGACGGAACGCAAGCCGCGTTTGTTTACAACTTCGCTGGCCGGCCGGATGAAACGCGAGACCTACTAATTACAATTGGACTTTGGTGAGCTCGAACCGATTTATTTGTGTTTTAATTTAATCGGAGTAAATCTTTGTCGAACAATACCTAGTAGAAGTTGTGCTATAGTACAGACGTGAAAGGATGGGTCGTCATAAGAGAAGGGCATCGCCTTCTTCATCTTCCTCTTCATCGGAAAGAGATAAACGTAAGCGAAAGAGAAACCAAAATAGAGAGCAGGTGTCTTCTTCTTCTTCCTCTTCATCTTCCGATGATAACGCGAAACGTAAAACCAACAGGCGGCACCGCAAGTCACGCGATCAAAAGCGAATAAAAGCTTTAGAGACCCTCGTTGAGCAACTAAGGAGAGACAATATATCGATTGAGTCATCAAGAGCAGGCCAGGCTGCAGCCTCAGTTATGAGTGAGCCCAACCTGGCGATCCCTAATCGTACAATCGAGTCATCAATAGTAAGATATGTCGGAAGAAATGACGCAGTCCCGGAATATGACCCTCAGAGGACTAATATTCCAATTGAACAGTGGGTGAGAAACGTAGAAAACATTGCGAGGATATATGGATGGGACGAGCGTACCCTGGGCAACAGGTTAGCGGAGGTTGGGGCGATATCAGCGGGTTGCCGCGATACTGGCAGTCTACTAAAATACCTGGCCAGTATTAGGATTGTTGACAGCACAGAAAATCCAACAAATAAATATAAAGACAATCGAGAGAAAGCGAAAATGTATGACGGCGTTTGCTTTAAGTGTAGTAAGAAAGGACACAAGGCCAAATTTTGCAGGAATACTAAGTCACAAATTGGACCGGTCCGTGCGATTGAACCAGTCCAATCGCCTCGCCAGTGTACCTTTTGCAAACGTATGGGGCACGTAGAAGCTAACTGCTTTAAAAAGAACAATAATCTCATTCGGTGTACTTTTTGCAATGCGCTAGGGCATAAGAAGGAAGAGTGCCGCAAGCGACCAAAAGAAGTTCTGCTTATATGTCCAGAAAGTGCAGACACCAAGTACCATAAAACGATTCAAGTTAACGATGTGAAAAGTACGGCATACGTAGATTTCGGTAGTGCATGTAACACTATCAAACATTCAGTACTTCAACAGTCTACCGAGCGAGTGTCGGTTAAACCAACCAATACTGTCATAAAAGGATACGGAGGAGCATTGACGATACCATTAGGGGAAGTGGTAGCAACTATCGACATAGATGGAATACGCAGAAAATGTCCTTTATTAGTTGTTCCGGACGATACGCAAGAATGTGGTGTGCTGGTGGGTCAACCTTATACAGAGTCTCCAAATATGGTGATCCTAAAAACAGCAACCAATCTGTGCTTCTATGATAGTGAACTGACGCTAGAATTACCTGACTCAACCAGTACGAAGGTAACTTTATACTCTACAACAGATGCAGTAATCAACCCGGGCATTAACAAAATTGAAGTCATTACCGATCCAGTAGTATGCGGAATGGTAGAGGTACGGATGAGCGAACACAGGAAACCCATGGCTGAAATAGATATACTAGCCGAAACTGTTGAGATAAAAGAAGGTAAGGCGATCATAAGCGCAGTTAACTTAACTAAGGATCGACTTGTGTTGAAGGAAGGGCAGTGTGTCGCAAGAGTAGAAAACTCGGATGACAATAAAGAACATCCCTACATCGTTAATCCAAATTTGACCAAGGAAACCAGTGAAGAGCTACGTTACCTTCTCAGAGAATTTAAAGATTGTTTTGCGGAGAACTGTATGCGCTTAGGAGGAACAGAAATTGAAATGAAAATTGAACTAACCAGCGACGAAATTATCAATCGTCGACCATACAGGCTCTCATATAGCGATAGAAATACCGTGCGAAAGATGGTCGATGACCTACTAGAATCAGGAGTAATCGAAAGGTCTAACTCTCCTTTCGCTAGACCAATCGTCTTAGTGCGTAAGAAGAATAATGACATACGAATGTGTGTTGACTATCGGGCATTGAATAAGATCACAAAGAGGGACCGATTTCCCCTCCCAATAATTCAAGATCAGCTAGACAGACTGGCTGGCAAAAGTGTGTTTACCACCTTGGATCTAGCAAACGGATATCATCAGATCAGAATAGAGGAAAAATCACGACCATACACAGCTTTTGTAACACCAGATGGCCATTTTCAGTATCGCATGATGAGCTTTGGACTGACTAACGCACCCTCCGTGTTTCAAAGGGTCATGTATGATATATTCAAAGATGTCTTGCATGATTACGTAGAGATATATCTTGATGACATCGTAATATTTTCAGAAGATTTTGATTCGGGTTTGAAATACCTTCGAAAGGTGCTTGAAATCGTTCGAAAAGCAAATTTATCCTTACGCATGCAAAAATGCGCATTTTTTGTAAACTCTATGGAATATTTGGGGCATAACGTGAGTCATGGTGAGATACGTCCATCATCTCAGAAAATAAAAGCCGTTAGCAACTTCCCAACTCCATCTAATGTGCATGAAGTTCGACAATTTTTAGGTCTGGCAAGCTATTTTCGCAAATTTGTGAAAGGCTTCGCAACTATTGCAAAACCCTTAACTCAACTCACAAAAAAAGAGCAACCGTGGCAATGGAATGTATCGCATGATCAAGCTGTTTCAACTCTAAAGGGTATTTTGACGTCAGCACCGGTACTTGCAATTTACGATCAGGAAAAAGAAACGCAAGTTCATACGGATGCGTCGAAAGTTGGTCTCGGGGGAATATTGCTACAGAAACATCTTAACGGAAATCAGGAAATATGGAAACCTGTGGCCTTCGCGAGCCGACAGACCGCGGACGCGGAACAACGATACCACAGCTTTGAACTTGAAGCCCTAGCTGTAGTATTCTCCATACAAAAATTCCGTGTCTATTTGGCTGGTGTCAAATTCACGGTCATAACAGATTGTTCAGCGTTGCGACTGGCGTGGTCAAAGAAAGATTTGTCCCCCAGGATCGGAAGGTGGTGGCTGGATCTACAGGAATATCAGTTTGAGGTAGAACATAGACTTGGCACATCTATGGCCCATGCAGACGCATTGAGCCGTAACCCAATCAGTATAAACCATATCGATGAGAGAGACCTTATCGATGCTCTTCAAGAAGGAGATGACGAGATTCAGAAACTTATCGAGAACCTGAATGCTGAGCTAAAGGCTAATAACAGAAAAGGTCTTGCCCAGAAGTACCGCGTTTCTGATGGGCGCTTATTACGTATTTTTGACGACCGCGCAGTGAATGTGGTACCCAAACAGGCTCGATGGCACATCGTCAAAACGTATCATGATGACCACGGGCATACAGGTTTTGAGAAATGCTTGCAAGCTATTCAAGAAAAGTACTGGTTTGCAGGAATGCTTAGATTTATTAAGAAATATGTGGGGAGTTGTGTGGCGTGCCAGTTTACTAAGCGAATTACGGGTAAGCAGCCGGGACTTCTTCATCCCATACCTAAAGAACCAATACCCATTCACACTCTTCATGTCGATCATTTGGGCCCATTTTGTCGCAGTCCATCGGGAAAAACGTATGTGTTTGCCATAATTGACAGTTATACCAAATTCATCTGGCTAGAGGCTGTAGCCAGCACCAATTCGAAATCGACCATTTCGTGTTTAAATAAAACTTTCAAAATTTTTGGGTACCCGGCACGTATCATCAGTGACCGAGGGAGCGCTTTCACTTGTCGTGAATTCAAGCATTTCTGTCAAGATGCTGGAATTAAACATATACTAAATGCAGTCGCATCACCGAGAGCGAACGGTCAAGTGGAACGTTTCAACCGCACAATAATTGACGCACTGATGGCTAGTGTCGGCGACGATCATAAGAGCTGGGAAAAGCATTTGCCTCATGTTCAGTTGGGCTTAAACTCGACAATGTGTAAATCGACAAAAACATCTCCCTTACAGTTGATGTGTGGACTATCTCCTCGGTTAAAGGCTGATCTCTCGGGTCCTTTTCGAGTGAAAGATATTGATCGTCTAAGAGAAGAAGCATCTAAATCGATGGAGACACAAGCAATTACCATGAAAGTGAGGTTCGACAAAAAGCGTCGACTTGGTGAACACCTGAACGTTGGAGATTTGGTTATGGTCGAGAGGAGAATCTTAAAACAGGGACTGACCAGTGGTAAACTGGTAGCACGTTATGCTGGTCCATATAAGATTACGGCTGTGTTAGCGAATGATCGCTTTGAAGTGAAATCAAATGTTCGTGGTAAACGCGCGTACATAAATGTTGTAGCCCGAGATAAACTAAAACGGTGGCAGTCGCGTGACCAGTTGATGTTGTCACCAGACAACGAGGTAAATGATGGAAGTGAGGATACTTAATTTACAGCTTACATATTTTTGGGGCGCCTGCTTTCGCAGATGGTTGCCATTAGCTCTCGAAGATGATTGCCACAGACTTACATATATTTGGGCGCCTGCTCTCGCAGATGATTGCCACTGACTTACATATATTTGGGCGCCTGCTCTCGCAGATGATTGCCACTGACTTACATCTTCTTTACTGGGTTGATCGAATCCGCGGATCTTTGTGACGTAACTTGGTGTAGTTTGACTACCAAAAAGTTTAAATAAATGAAATGAAATGAAATATATTTGGGCGCCTGCTCTCGCAGATGATTGCCACTGACTTAAATATATTTGGGCGCCTGCTCTCGCAGATGATTGCCACTGGCTTACATATAATTGGGCGCCTGCTCTCGCAGATGATGTGCCACTGACTTACATATATTGGGGCGCCTGCTCTCGCAGATGCTTGCCACTGACTTTTACATATATTGGGGCGCCTGCTCTCGCAGATGATTGCCACTGACTTCTACATGTATTGGGGCACCTGCTCTCGCAGATGGTTGCCACGCCACTCATTTTTGCAGATTAAGAGTGACTGCTCTAGCAGACGCTTGGCGCTTTCCGTCACGGGTGACATTAACTCCCGGACAAGGGATCACCGTCATTCCTGATCTGGATGTCTGCGGAGGACCGCAGAAATCATCAGGATGGCCGAACTGAAAGACGATTTCATAGCTGGCAACTCTGGCTTTCCGGGCGGCCCCCGCCGCCGTACCGCCGCCGACTTACTTCCAATCTGTGGTTGCGTGTGACGCTCGTGTTTTGTGCTCCGTTTGTTAATTTGTGCCTTATTAATTCAATACAGTATTTTATCATCTAGTGCATCGTTTTAATATTCTTCTAACAATACTAAGCAATAACATTTCTTTTTAACGAATATTTTATGCATAAAAAATCCACCGTGAAGCTAGGTCACATTAATTTAGGAATTAATTATTTATGCAACTACTTTATAAGAATCGCACAAGGCGCACACATATTATTACGACTTTCTTTCATTAACCAAATAGTATGTATACTGACGTTAAATCGTTGGTTTGTTTGATTTTGGTGAATTCTCACGCGTCCATTTGGCCTTCTATGTGGCTTTATATTTTTTAAAAAACCTACGAGAACAAGCTTTCCCCGCTTTTCAATACCTTCTCCGAGGTTGATGTTTGTTTTCCAGTTTCTAGCTCATCGTAGGATACACAACACTTACATGCGTAAGATAATTATATAATCATAGAGTAATTTAAAGCCTCGTACCCACGGAGGATAGAGGTAGCTCGTACCGTACCTATTCATACACAACAACGTCTTCAAACATACATCTTCATTAATTAGAGTTTAATTACACACGAATCATACTATTTTGTTGTAATAAATCATGACACGCTCCGCACGCGTCGGACCTTAAAATTAACACAATTGGAACCACTGCATTTCTTTCCGTGTATGTCTAAAGCCTACGTTCGTGATTCGGTTTCCACGTTAAACTGTAGGCCCTCTTTCTTACTTACTACGCAATAGGGTAAATCCCGGCCCGGCCACGACAATTGTTCATGTTATCCATCCATTTCAATGTAGGTGTGCGATAAAGGGTAGGTCCTGGCATGGCGCCTTGTTCCCAAGAGGTGTGTTAGGCTAATATTACGACAGTAGGTGTGGTTTTAGCCATCCGTTTTCAGTGAAATCAAAATAAAATTAAGATTTATAAGGTTTATTAGCTTTCATATGTTTACCTGCAGCTCCGCTCCCCATTCGAGACAGTGTCTCAAGTAATACAGCCTTCCAGTATGATTTTTTTCTCTATTTATACGAAAATATCTTGTAGTTCCCCGATTCAAAAGGTTTTGTTATATTTGGAAAATGTTTCGTCCATTTATCAACGCTTCTGCGACGTTCGCAGTTCCGATGTGTTTTTTCTTTGTTTTTTCTTTGTTTTGTTTCACAAGACTCTTTCTCAGTTTCTGTTTCAGTTCAGTGTTCAGTTTAATCAATATTAAATGTTTGTAAATAGCAAACAAAAATTATGTTTCTGAATTTTACCGTTACTTTAAAGTTGATGGTTATATCAGTTTGTCGTTTATTCAGTTAAAGAGTTGAAGCCATGTCAGTGAATGTCGGCGTACTGCAGGGCTCTGTGCTGTCCCCAACCCTTTTTCTGCTGCCCATTAATGATACGCTCAATTTGGGTGACATTGATTGGTACGCAAAAGACAGCACGGTGCTTTACGCCTATTCCTGGCATTACGTAATCAAGAATCAGGAATCCTGAGTCGAGAAACCCGCTTTTATAGAGGTTTTTAAAGCGATTTTCTTGAAGAAAATATTTCGGAGTATAGTTATTATAATTAATCAAGCTTTTCCTTGGAAAACTCGCTTTGAAAATCGCTATAAAAGCAGTTTTATAGACTCAGGATTCCTGAGCATGTAGTCCCAGTTGTCACCTAAATTGGCGTATACGGCAAACCGATCCACTGGCGTTTTCCGTAAAAACGTCAAACTCCATACAAGTTTTTACTAGATACTCTGTGGTTTTACTTCTTCAAACTGTCCAAGTCAAACTCGGACTTCCGATTTGTATGAAAACACGGAGTCGGCGTAAACGGCAATGTCGGCGTACATACGGCAACGTTGAGGCTGTCAAAACAAACTCAGACTCGGTACGATAAACGCCCACTGCGCGCACTCTTCAATTTCTCCATTTCTTCTCAAAATCTTCCATTTGAAACGCCAGTCGATCGGTTTGCCGTAAACGCCACTTTTGGTGACTACTGGGACTAAAGGCTCGGATTACGGAATTGCAGGTATAGGCCTGCAGGTACTAGTACTAGTCTCCAGACCGCAAGTTAGGCTAAAGTGGAGAAGGATAGGCGGCGCCTCGTTGTTAGACTCAAAGAGACCCTGAAAAAAGATTCCCGTTGGGGTCTCCAGACCCTCGCTGAATTTAACGCAAGCACAACACAGGCGTGCGTCTTTAGTGAAAAGTGGACTCCGTTCAGTGCAGCTCCGACTTCCCAAGACTTTACATATTAAGCACCAAGCAGGGATTCTTGGTGTCGACCTGACGCATAACCTTAATTTCGGACGGCATATCGAGGATAAAACCAAGGTCGCCTCGAAAACGCGGAGAGTTATCAACAGGGTCCGTCAGTATTCCCTTTACAAGGCGCAGAGAAGGTCTTGCGTGGAGAATTGCTCGCATTTGTGGGACGGCTCAGCTCAGCACCTGCTTAGCTCCCCGCTCGATACAGCGTCGGGCCGTGCGTCTCCTCGACGACCCTAAGGTATCTTTGAATTTAAAGACCCTCCAGCTTTGAAGGGATGTATTGTCTATCTTTGTGTTCTACCGTCTTTACCATATAGAATGCATGTCGGAGCTGCATTCGTGGTGTGAAGGAGCACCTGGCCGACCGGCATAGTTTTCGCAGCCCTCCTGAAAGTTCCATGAGCCCATGGGCGTCGTCTGGCACCTGGAGTACGCCATATACCGCGCTAACCATGTAAAAGTAGCAACACCGCCCCCATACACACTAGTTTATGTTGTCACTCTTGTCCTTCCACGCTCGCTGTTCAGGCAGACCGCTCTCATGGCACAGATATGAGGAGACGATGCAAGCAATATTTTATTCAGTGCTCTGGACTCCATACAGGACTCCTTCAAATATAGACTAGGGCTCCGCGGTGGTCGTGAGACGATGTGAGGGAAAATCGCGGGTCACCCCAGGGCTCCTCGGGGAAATTTACTATTTCGATTAAACTTCCCCCACACACCGCACGCGTGCCACCGCACGGCTCTGTTTCAATTTCACGAAGCGGGAAACTACTAGCGACATTCACTTTAGTTTCTGAATAACAGCATGCATTCATTTCCGTGATATGTGTACAAATTAATTAAATATAGAAAGTACAGGGTGACTCAGGTGGACCGCATTTGAAAATGAAAATTAAAATGTTTTTTTATGCAACCTGACATGGATGGCTAATACCACATAACTACCGTTATGATATTAGCCCAATACACCACATTCCCGAAGGAATTAGGTGCCATGCCAGGACCTTCCCTTTATGAGCACGGCTACGTCGAACTGGGTGGAAATCGATTATTATTGATAATGCTTAGTTTATATACAATTAGATAAAGCATATACTTACTTAATTTTTAAATCGTATGCTATACTAAATTATAAGTATAAATAACGAAAATAAAATAATCTAATACCTCGAAAAAATTATGAAATTAACAAATAACTTAAAAATTAGCAACTAAAGTAAGATAATTAAAATAAATAAACAGCATATATAAATAAATATTATATATATATTATATACATATTATATATTATATTAAAAATAAATAAACACAATATTTTTACTGACGGCAAGTTTTTGCTCGCATCGTTTATTTTTATTAACATTCTCTGTACGTATCCAAGTGTGCAAAGCCACGAAAAGGATGAACATACAAATCAAATCATAAAGATATTGACATCCATATACACTACACTGCACTCGGATTTGTTATATTTTATCATTAGTCAGTTCAACAAACATAGCGAAGAAGCCAGTTATTAGTAACTGTTTGCGTAAATAGCTATGCAATATTTATTCGATCTTTGCCCCCGACATTGGTTTATTTTGGTAGCATTATTCTGTTTCACACGAATTACTCGAGTGCCTGATCCTGGACAACTTCTTGGATATAAATATTTTGTTAAAACCTAACAACACAATAGTTTTCTTCACAATTTATTTCTTTTTTTTTGTCTCCGTTCTACTGCAATCTGTCTCCCTTTTGGACATTCAACAGTATGTTGGTTTTTCTTTGTCACATGTCTTGACTTGGTATGTGACCAATGTCACATCCAACAATGTATTTCTGGTAGCATAAATACATTCTAATTTCGTTGGAAACAATGTTTTGAATAAAAAAATAAATGATCTCATTTATTTTTTTTATTTTTTATTTGTTTATTTAGAAAACCAACAGCGATTACAAGTTACATTTTGATACAAGATAATATCAGCTTAAACTAAGGTCAATAATAGGTTTTCCTAAATTCAACATATTTAACATAAAGTCTATCTTGTTCTACAAGAGAAGGTAAATTGTATAATCCGTACAATAACAATAAACATTTAAAGTAGTAAAGTAGTAATAAAGTAAAGAAGCATAATAAAACCTTAAGTAAATCGCAAAAATAGGAATTCGTTTTATCTTTAAAGAGTAATAATTGTTATGAATCAAATGCGGTAAATATGAAACACCGTGTATATACACCGACTACTTATACTGAAGCGGCGAACTGTATAATACTGCTTTTGTTTCACTAAGAGCTTTAGGAAGCGAGCTTAACTTTGTAGAGCGAGATTGCTTCGATCAATTTGACATACGCACTCAATCTCACTCCGACCAACTAATTTGAAACCACTTCAGCAAAATTTAATCAGACTTATGTATATATGGGCCAAAAGTACGTACCGTTAGGGTATTCCTAACTGATAATGCTGGGTTTGGAATCTTTAAGGTGCTTTGACTGAACAATTTGTTTGATAAAGTCTGAGATTACTCCGAGAAGAATGTTTAAACATACACTTGTATTTCTTTCCGAATGTGAGTCATTAAATGATTGATAATCCGCAATTAGGTCGGCTTAAAGGCTGTACGAAAAATATTTTATGCACGAACCAACGGCACATGGTTGCATGCCAATTTAACGTCAGGAAGAACGTAAACGAAAATAAGCCATAATTCAAAAACTACGCAACGTATCTTATTCAAACGAAATATTTTTGAAAGTGTTTTTTTAAGTTCTACCAGCTTAATTAGAACGACTTCACAGCGTATATCTCACTATCTATTGACTTTAGCAAAATAACTTGAAAACTAAATAAAATTTTTGAAGAGGTTTGCCAGTTTGTTTTTTATATCCCTCAGTTCCATATAAACCATATCCCATCTCCCTCATATAACCATCACCTCTTATGTATATTTTTATAGTTTTGCTAGGATACCGGTTCATTGATAACACTTTCCTTCGAAATTGCATCTATATAGTGCCAATAATCCGAGTAAAGTGGTGGACAAACGTACTGATAATGATGGATAGGGCAAAAAAAACCAAGGTTGATTGTATTTTTATTTTTAAAAAATCACATATTAAGCATTACATATTAAGGATTACCCAATGTATTCCGGTTTATTGGCCATTTCTTTTCGGCTCAAAGTATATTCCTCAAAGTCCCTAACACCGTACAAAATTCTTCTAATCCCCGTGCCTAAACCTTAGCTTAGCCTCTCTCCTAGCGCTATTGGTAACATATTTACAAAAATAAAATCGTGAGTGATACTCGCAGAACATTGACTGTACACACATTTATATCAGACAGAAAGGTGTTGAGATTTTAGAGGTCTTTCTTTTGTCGCAGGTATTGCTCTATCGTGAACACGCATGTGGTATTCACAAAAATGTATGGGGGAGGATGTTTTTATGTCGTAAAACAAAATGTTATTTTCCTTTTTTGCTTCAAAAATATCAAGGAATACCCGGTTTACGTGTGGACCATACCTCTGTTCATAGCCCTATGTAACTTGGGTTTCTTCAAAATCAGGTTTAATAAACTCACTCCCGGCACAGTTGCCAGCGTCCAATTTCCACTTTGTCGCTACCATCTGTGCCAGTGCACTCAAAAATGTAGGTCGAATTATACCTCGGTTTATCCGAGATTTTTATTTTAGAGACACAAATTTTTATTTTTAAGAAACTCGCGTACGTAATTGGTATCGATTTTCAGTTATTGTATTTTGCCCATCCTTATAAATCTTAGAATTGTTAACCTTAAAGTTAAAAATTATTTTAGGTTGTGCTTCATACATATATAATGAAACAATTTAATTTAATCTTTTGGTTAATTTATAAACAACAATTTGTACATACGAGTATTATGATAATTAATATAACTTCAGTACAAATGTTATTGTGAAAAAAAATATCGGAAGCATATTGCAACCTTAAAATAATTCGATGTTTGCAATGAAATCCAGATTAAGATTATTATTGCGGAATTTCAAACACATATACATAATCACAACAAAACACATATTTATCAGTTCCAGTTTCAGTTTCTTTATTTCTTGCATACTCATTCGGAAAAGTACTTTTTTCTTTTTCTGCCAATCCGATTACGTATGGTGAAGAAGTAACGATCTTTTTTTATTTTTTGATGCTGACAAACTGGCTTACGATGGTTTCACGATAGAATCAGAAGCGGAATCAAACCTATATATAATCCGGATTACTAAATAAACTAAAAAAATCCTAATCATTTAAAATAAACAAAAAATCAAGCCTATTATCCATTGTTATCAATGTTCAAGTTATGTACAGTGTTCGTAAAGAAAAAAAATTCGGGCCTTTTTCAATATTCGCTCATTATCAACAAATTTATCTTTAATTATTGATTTTCTTTTCAAATCACCTTTATCCTAACTCATTACTTAGAGGTCCTGGGGCGGCCTTCGGCTCTTTACACGAAATTATGATTATTTTTCAGGGACCCCTGGGGTTATTGGATGAGATTCTTTTTGTAAAATGTAAGCGGA
This sequence comes from Incurvaria masculella, assembly GCA_946894095.1. Lineage (NCBI taxonomy): Eukaryota > Metazoa > Arthropoda > Insecta > Lepidoptera > Incurvariidae > Incurvaria > Incurvaria masculella. The sequence continues at coordinate 11,418,215 of OX335660.1, read as the reverse complement.
CATTATAATAATAGTCGGTTCTGTAATTTCGCCTTCTGTTTCATAAATTGGCCTGAAATATTTCCTTAATAAGAACCAACCGAGGTTAAGGGTGGAATAATGACTTAATCGGGCTACAATAATTTCTTCCCAGCCTTTATCTGCTTTAATTTGGACGAAGAACTGAAATTGGAAAGGCAATTTCCCTCCTCTATTGTTATATTTTAAGAAAAACATTAGCATGGGTAATTAATTTTTCGACTCATCACTTTGGTTTAATTATTAGACACTTAAATTCCAAATGTATTTTTTATAATTTTATTCTATGTAATTTGAAATCGTGAAATGTGGTTAAAAATAGTGACTTAAGGCGACATACTATCTGAGAAAAATACTTTTATCATTAATTTAAATAAGAATATTTTCTTGTTTTGTTTCTTTTATAATCAAAAGTGTTTTGTCCACAATGTATTAATAACTTAGTTAGGGCACCGCTTAGCTTAGATTGTTAACAAAGTCGTCCTTTTTGTAGATTAGTGGATTAAAATTTGAGCGGTTCGAATGTGAACTGCTCTATTCGCCGGAATACCTCTGAGGAAATTTTTAACATGGACTCGTGCCTGAAAATTTCGGTGAGGAATGTTGCCTGTAAGCGTCATTTCGTGACTGAGCAAAGAAAACAAAAGATTACCGCGAAGCCAACAGACAATAGATAAGGCGACGACACGGCGGCGGCGGCGGGGCGCGGGGGTGGTCGGGGGACCAACAACCACAAACAACTATTACAGAGACAAATGAGCGCTGTTCCTTCCTGTAGCCCACGGGACGATGCCAAATGTGCCCTGGATTCAATGTCGAGTTCAGGGGCATTCCCCATTTTTATTCGTTGGTGAATATATTTGTGAAACTTATCTGTGCTAACATAATAAAGCTGAAGATTTTTTTTTTGCTTCATTGTAAGTTATTCGTTGTTTTGCGCTAATCTCGGGAACTACCAGTTGGATTTGAAAACATATTTTTGCATTTGATAGCCCAATTCTTGAGAAAGGTTACACAGGTATTTGATATCACGGTACGACCCTTAGAAGCCGAGCAAAGAGAAAAAAGTCAAGAACACTAAGCGAAAACGAAGTAATGGCGCGGACGGCGATGCGACGTTGTGGACGGGCGAGGGCCCATTTTACCAACGGAACCCTATTACGAAGCCTCCGCTGTCCGTCCGTCTATCCGTCTGTCCGTCCGTTCGTCCGTCCGTCCGTCTGTCACAGGGCTCATGAACCATAATAGGTAGGAAGCTGAAAATTTCACAGAGTGTGTATGTATTTTGCCGCTATAACAAGAAATAGGTAAAATTGAAAAATAATAGAAATGAAAGTGGAAATAAAAAAAACATTAAAAATACAAAAAACGTGATTGTTTTGTGTTAAATCTTGTACGATGGCACGGAACCCTTCGTGTGCGAGTCTGACTCGCACTTGGCCGGTTGTTTTTATTGGCGCCGTACTTAGGGTTAGGAATACGTATTAAAGGAATACGTTTGGACCACACCTACGCCAACATCCTCTACAACACGAAGGTCGCATTGTTTTCCTGCGATCACAGTTATATTGTAAGAAAGCCCTGACCCCATGGTCTCGCGGTCTACACCAAGCTTTCCACCTGAAGTAGAAACACCTTGTGAAAACAATGTAGTTAACGAATGAGATTCCTCTCCATCCGTCACTCTCCCTTTCAGAATTCCCTTTCTTTCGCGTCCTCCTCACCTCGCCACACTTTGCGCGCGAGACAGCGCGTTCAACGCTTACGACGGCATTCATCAATTTGACGTCACCTTTCGACGATTCGTGAATAATGTATTGTATGACGAATACACTTTCGTTCTGTTATTTATGGAAACAATAAAAATATGAACATCTTTATGGATCTCGAGAACCAAATACGGGAAACTCGGGTAAATTGGACCAGTTTTACGAATTCAGTCAAAATAAACAAACTGACCTGCTCTCGTCTCGCTCACAGTTTGACAGTTGACGTTTCATAGTGAAGTTGCTGCAAATGATTGTTGTTGCCACTTTATAGAAAATTTCCTTATTTCCAATTAAACAAGATTGGTTCAATTTAACCGACTCTTTTTTTTCGGGACAAGGGTGCTAGAATACTTGCGTCATAATTTGGTCTTACAAAGGACATTCCCGAAGGACCTTGGTGCCACGAATGGGCCTTTTTTTTATTTTCCTAATTTAAAACTACAAGCTTTTTCGATCTGAACTTACAAACAAACAAATTTAAATACCAATTCGATATTTGATCTTAGTGCGGCCTTTTACGGCGTATTTTAATGTAGATCCTATTGTATTATTGGTGCCAGACATATTTTCGTGTAACCGACAGACATATTTCAAAGCGGTCCTATTAAGTTACCCTTTTTCGCAGTTCTTGCGACGGACCCCTTAAAATCAAGTTGTTTCTAAATGATCTACAAACCACTTTTGTATGATGAGAATTCTTCCAAATGGTATCCAATCTTTGCAAGAGGAGAATTTGCACCGAACGCAGCAAGTAAATTCACGTTATAGACTAGGAGGTCACAAAAAAATCGTAACGATAACGTAAATGGCTGTATTGGGTTCACGTGATAAAGACTAACCCTCTTAAACTAAATGTGTCGGTCTGCCTGCGCCAAGTGGTTGCATTACCTAGAAATGGCGCCTGAAAAAGTATTATCGTGACAAAAAAATATGATAAGATAAATGGCTGCAAATAACGAAACATGAAAGTAACAGTACATACTTGCTTAGTAATACCAAAACTGGACCAATCTTTGGTTACATTTCGTAGTTATAGGCGATTTAGGTAACAGATATTACTTAAAGTATATTGAAGTATCTAATTACTAAACCGACTCGTTATTGTTGTAAAATGAAAGGTATAAATATATCCAGACCATCAGTATATTCATTAGCAGGTATCATACTAACATCTATATTGTATAGCCAATCTAGCTAACGCAACCACTTGGCACAGGCAGACCGACATTTTTAGCATCAGATGGTTGCTCTCTAAGCTGTGAACCCAGATTCAGCCATTTACCTTATCGTGACCAAAAATATTCCGAAGTGTATATATTCTTTGCCGAAACTAAAATTCCATAGCGCAACTCCGCATACATTCCCGCGTCCCTCTGCCGCTGTCATCCGCAGGGTCCCGAGGGACTCCAGCGGCTAGTCTCGTCACATTAGTGCCGCCGGAGTACCCCGACGAAGATCACTGGGGAGCGCCCAAATATAATTCAAACGGCTACATTTGTTCATTCGTGAATAATTGGGTGCTACGTTTCTATGTGCTAACCTTAGTTAAGGCCGATTAATAATACATACGCGATGGAAGCGGATTTGGTAACCAGATTGTCTGATTTGTCGGGGATTAATGGAAATGGCCCCTAATGGCCATTTATGTGTAATGTGAGAGCTTCGAAAATTGATTATTAAGGCGAATGAAGTGGTAAGTGAGATGAGGTGCTGATTTTCGGTTGAATTTTAGGCGAAAGCTGAGATATTTGGCGGACAACTTAGTAACAAATCTCTTCTCAGTATTTTTTTGTTTTAAAAAAAATGCTACTATTATAAATGCTAAAGTGACTCTGTCTGTCTGATGCGTTTTCACGCCTAAACAATTTTGATGAATTTCGGTATATAGGTCTGGACCTTGTAAAAGGACATGGACTATATTTTGTAGGAGAAAATTATACTCGAAGGGGGTGAAATAGGGCATGAAAGTTTGGGGAACTCAAATAATATCCAACAAAAAAATCAGCCCGACATCGGTCCAAAACGACATTGACCCGAGCGCATCCGGGTACCTCAGCTAATATTAAAGAAATTGCAAGCACAATATTCTTTATTTTGCGATTTACGACAGCGAGTGTTGACATATTAACATATGATCGGCTCTTACGCCAGAAAATACTTGTAAGAATTATATGCATAGGTATTATTGTATTATCAACTTTGTTTGGTTAAGTAATAACTGTTTAAATTACATACTTTGAACTGAGCGTTGCCGTTTCTTCTGTTGTTTCTTCTTTGTCTTTAACTGATCTACCAAAATGTTTTGTTTGGCAGTAGTATTCACTTCAAGTGTTTATTTCCCGTCTAACAAATTTACAAAACCAGTGATTTTTCTTTGCGGGCTCTTCTTGGCGGCTCTTTCCATTTTTTCTTATGTAGTTTGACTACCAGAAGTTTAAAATAAATAAAATTCAATCAAACATAATGTGGTAGGTTAGGATAGTATCCTTTCCTTCCCGCGTCTCCTCGCAGCCCCAGGGCCATCCTAACATCTAAGCCTGCCCCATAACCCGGCACGTACGTTCCTTTTTTTTTTATGTGACTGGACATGGTTGGCTAATACCACAAGTTCTGTCATGGTATTAGCCCAACACACCACATGGGAACTAGGTGCCATGCCAGGACCTTCCTTATATTGCACGGCTACATTGAACTGGATGGAAAACACGGACAATTTTCATTGGCGCTTCGACCATCGTTCATCCAATGCGATGGTACCAACCCGGGCGGGATAAACCCTACCACCTAGTAAGTAAGGAAGGGGACCTACAGCTTAACGTGGAATCGGAACCACGGCCAGCCTCTCTCAACGGTCGAATGGTCACCCATCCAAGACCAGACCGGACCCAGCGTTGCTTAACTTCGGAGAGCGATCGCCGAAGTGTCGCGCCACTGGGCCACTGAGGCTGACAAAACGTACGTTCCTGAGACACCTTCGTGGGGAAATTAATTCGTGGGATACATTAGGATGTGACTGGACATGAATGGCTAATACCACACTTTCTGTCATGGTTTTAGTATCCATCCATAGTCCCATCCATCCATCAGTATCCATTAATATCCATCATCCTGTTTTTCTTAGTTTAATGTTAGTATCCATAGGATTTAACATACAAAATCCTGTCAAACGCTCTCTGTTTCGATAGGTTTTTAAAGCATCAAGTTATCCTTTGTATTATCCATGCTCGCTTTTCTAATGCTAGAAAGGATATGAATCGAAATTTCCAAAATAAAGCAAGCCTTTTCTTGCACCGTCAGGAAACAAAGGATTAATTTTCGTGAAAAAAATATACAAAAGGGAAGTTGATTAATTAAAAATGGTGCCCTTTTCAACAGCCTAGAAGGCTTATTAAACGGATTCGGTTGTTTGTTCCCAAATTAGTCCAGAAAATTCGAAAAGACTAAAAGCAAATTAAATCATTATGAAACTGAACCGTTTTTACCGGGTGCTACCGATTTAAGAGGTAAACATATAAAATAGAAATATTAACTTTAAAATTAGTAAGGGCTTGTTTTGTTTTAGGATTAACCATATATGCTTTTGTAAAAACACAAAAAAACATATATATTAACTTTCAAAATTGTGCATATCGAAAAATCTGGCACCCCTAATTAATTCACCAATTAAGTACAGCTAATTCAGTGCCAATATCTACCACCAGTTTGTTTTAACGAGTTGTTAGATGTTATGTTTAACTCAGGACTTCCCTTTTCTACCAGATGTTCGGGTCGCGGTGAAACATTTTCATTTATCTTTTTCATAGTTTTTTCGTAGTGTTGCAATTTATTATTGTATTGCAATAAGGAATATATGTAATTGTTACTACATGGTTACTACTACTAAAGAGAAAGGAAGGAGAAGTGGCATGCGCTCGATATAGCGTCGCCTCCGTATGGTCGAAGCGATAAATGTATGGGCATCCGGCGGCGCGTCGTATGCCACACAGTCGAAACATCGCCACCGCGCGCGATTGTGCTCTAAAAATGCGTTCGTCAAGTCACTTCCCACCCACCAAAACCCTCCCATAAGTCCGCGACTATGTTGGCATGTGGCATATACGTTTGAGTTGGGTTGGTAGTATTTGAAAATTGGAGACAGCGGGCCTCATAGCAAGCGCGCTAAATGGCATATCTCCGTACTGTTTATCTATGGTTACTAATATGCGAAAATAAACGAAACATCAAGTGTGAAAGTGTCCTCTATTTTCCGCCGCGTAGGCTTCAGATAGTTTCATGTATCACTCGGGCCCACTTTCCCTTCCGCGTTCAGATAAGGATAATCCTTATTGAAAAGAAAAACACATAACCCTCGTCGCGAAGGCTCTGTCGCCGCCCACCCGCTAGATAAGCCTGCCATCTACTTTAACAGCCTTCGGGCCCTTCCCAGAAACCGCTACTCTCAAACCATTTCCCTAATACGTTTAGTGTGTTTTAGTATAATCGGACCTAAGCTGAAAAGTGTTTGAAGTATATTTACATAACTGTGAAAATTTTGTGTGAGATTGGACAGTCGTTTTAACAATATGTCACAGTATTTACACATTTTTTTTTCCAAGATATTTATAGAAACATTCGGCCTCTCATTGATAGAAATAGTGGGATATCATGATATAAGAATGTCCGACTGTCGAAGCACTGTGCGGAGATCGATTATCTCCGTGGGCTACACGGACCGACTTGCATGAATTATTTTGATACTGCCCGGCTGCGCGCATGGCATGTGCGGTCAGGGTTATCATTCTGGGACACAACGTAAATAGGCTGGCTCGTACAACAAGCCAAAATGACACATTTGTCTCCCACATAGACCTAGCATGCGCGCGCAGCGCTTCTATGGTCTCCCATACATTTTTTCTTCCCGCCTATCGACAATGGGTCCTGTTAGACTAGGATTTCGCGACAAAAATGGTAACGATAACGTTAATGGCTAAAACTGGGTACACATGATAAAAACCAACCCTGTGACGCTAAATGTGTCGGTCTGCCTGCGCTAAGTGGTTGCGTTACCTAGATAAGGTGCCTCAATTTTTTTATGGTGACAAAAAATATATGATAATGTTAATATGGTTGTAAATAACGAATAATAAAAGTATCAGCAATTACATTTTGAATAACAATTTGAGCGCTTTAATCGAATTGTTAATTCAAGTTAGTATGACTAGTTTAATTCTTAGATAGATATGAAAATACGTATTGTCAACAAAATATTTACGATGGAAGTTTAAAACTTATTATTTACTTGAAGCTACTTATGCGTGCAGCTCGTGGTGTAGGGGTCATAGGACTTGCCTTCCATGCGAGAGGTTATGGGTTCAAATCCTCGCCCGGGTCATGCACAACTTTATTTCCCTTTCTGAGTTGGATAAGTGAATTTCGTTACGTGTGCAAGCAGTTTCATGGTTCGGAATCCATGTAAAACTGGAGGTCCCCTTCCTCCACTAGGTGGTAGGGTTAAGCCCGCCATGATTGGTACTACTGTATTGGATGAAACTATGGTTAAAGCGGCAATAGAAAAATGTTCAAGTTTTTCATCCAGTTCAGTGTAGCCGTGCTCATAAAGGGAAGGTCCTGGCATGGCACCTAATTCCTTCGGGAATTTGGTGTATTGTGCTAATGTCATATCGGTAGTTGTGTGGTATTAGCCACCCATGTCAGGTTGCGTAAAAAAAAATGTAATGGCTTAAAATTAAACTACTTTTTATGAAGTAAAATAAAATAATATTTGTCTTCTCTTTGTCGAATTATTAAGAAACATAAACATCCGTAGGTGTAAAATAAATAGTTGTTACTACCGGGAATCCTTGTTCTTTCCGGATTGAGGTATTTTAGGATAAGGGATTTTCGAGATATCCTCGCGTTGACGGCCTGGGTTTTTCCCAGTTCAGTGGTTGGGCTAATATCATGGCAGTGCCATTAGCCCAACCATGACCATCCTGACCATCTACAAACCTGCAATAATGACTGTGGAAGTTCAGGTCAAAACCACTACCATTCCCATCTTCCTTAGAGTGAGACAAGGAGATGTCATCTCGCCGAAACTTTTCACTAATGTAATGGAGGATATATTCAAGAAGCTCGAATGGAATGGTATGGTCATAAACGTGAACGGAAGACTCCTAAACCACCTGAGGTTTGCGGACGATATTGTCCTAATGGCAGAATCACCCGAAGACCTGAACATGGTGCTATGTGACCTATCACAGGAATCGCAAAAAGTAGGACTCAAGATGAATGAAGACAAAACCAAGCTGATGGGGACCATAGACCTAGCAGCAAATCCAATCACGGTCTTCGGCACTGCAATAGAGCAAGTCCACGAGTATTGCTACTTGGGCCAAGTGATCAAACTCGGACGTGACCCACTCGCAAAAGTAATGGGGTGGCGTATTCAGCTGGCGTGGCCCGCCTTCGGAAAACTCAAAGATGTCTTCCATTCTAAGATGCCCCAGTCTCTCAAGACCAGACTATTTGACCAATGCGTGCTGCCAGTTGTGTCCTACGCCTGCGAGACATGGACGCTCACAATTGGTACTGCACACAAATTGAAAGTAGCCTAAAGAGCAATGAAAAGATCCATGCTCGGTATCTCACTGCGCGACCGAATGCCAAATTCACTGATGCGCCAAAGCACCAAGGTCACTGACGTTATGCATAGGGTTGCTAAACTCAAGTGGCAGTTGGCAGGTCACGTATGTTGCAGAGATGACTGCAGATGGAGCGCTGAAGTTTTGGTGTGGAGACCCCATACAGGGAAAAGAAGCGTTGGTAAACCGCCAGCATGTCAGACAGCAGGTGACAACTGGCGAAGAAAAACAGGAGACCGCACAACTTGGCAAAGTCTGGGGGAGGCCTACTTCCAGCAGTGGACAGCAAAAGGCTGAAAAAGAAGAAGAAGAATCTACCCATGTCAAGTTGTATCAAAAAATAACCAAAGCAACGGTCCTCGAATCCTGTCGACGGAGCTAGACAACTTTAGGCGCGCAAATGTGTCTTTAATATATCCATGAATCAGACATCACGTTAGATTATCTTTAACAACTTTCCTTCTGTTTCATTCAAGTTAACAAAAGGTTCAAGCAGTCGGCTCCAGGACATTGGGTCGAATGAGCAAAGTTATCTCGTTATAGTGCCCCGGCAGACTTCTCGAATTAATTTCGGCTTTACATACTGAGACCGGCGATTACCTTAGTTGTGTCGCTTGTTTATTGGCGAAATCACAGTGGTTTTAGTTGCGGTACTGTCCCAAAAAGTATCCGTCGGCAAAACTTCATTAATTGTATAATAATAGTATAATCTATAAAATATTAAATTTGAATAATGTCTCAATAATGGCTCAATGTCCGCAACGCAGGTAAAGCTTTAAACGTATGTAGGTATATCTTCAACACTGTGTTAGTAGGAGGCAATAACTAATTATGGTTAAACTCCTGGTGGCGAAATAGGTAGACGCAATACCCGCGAATGGTATGTTCCATTCATGTTCAGGTCCAGCCTTGCAGGATATTAATAAAGTAGTTCTTTTTACAGGACTCTTTCTTTAATTAATGTGTCCTTGCTTTTATTTTTACAGGACTCTTTCTTTAATCCTTGCTTCAAGGTCGATTATAAATACATACTTATCACATTATTTATATAATTTAAATTTTCATTGCTGCTTCGACCATCGTTCATTCATGCGATGGTACCAAACCGGGCGGGATTTACCCTACCACCTAGTAAGCAAGGAAGGGATTATTTTAGTTATTTTATCTTGTATTTTTTTTCTCTATCGCTCTTTGTAATTTTTTAGGTGTACTAAAAAATTGTTTTCTTGATTATGGTAAATAAACGTAATCAATTTTTTTTTATTGTTTATTGTTTATTTATCATCCATAGACAGTACACTGCACTCGGTTTTTTTTTCATATTTAATCGTTAGCCAGTTCGGTAACCCCAGCAAAGTAGAACTGTCAAGAAACTCCGCTGTTTTTTTTTTCAACGTCCACAAGTATTCAGAATCACAGTTAAAAACATTAAATTAATATGAATTGACGAAAATTAACAATCCATGTCATATGCAACAGTTCATTCATGTCTGTGTGTATGCTGCAACCCGATTTCAGTTAAAACTAGTTTTCACATCGATCTACTAAATTTAACCTCAGGAGGTCTAACATAATCTAACCTAACCTTGCTGGTACTAGTTTTTGAGCGAAGCAAAATAGAGCTTTGCCCCCAACATTTATACATTTGAGAATATTTTTTGCTTACATATTTAAATAAATAGTACATCTTTTTCAATCTAATCCCCGTAGAAATTATAACACTGTTAAAGGCTTAGATGAAAAAGAATGGATACGGTACCTCCATACTGACGATAGTTCAAAAGCGTTCCTATTTAAAAAAAAACTCACACACCTATACTTTTACATGCACACCAAACTCTAATACGTAAAGGGTAATAGAGCAGGACCAAGGTATAAGGAAATGCATCATGCGAAAAAGTGACAAATAGATTCATCTAATTGCGGAAGAATGAAATGAGACAACAATTTCCTTACATTGAATTAGTTATAGCATGAGAAAAAGGGATGGTGACATTTGTGACGTCTGGTCGTAGATATAGTGCAAAATTCATCCTAATCCATCATGACACATCAGCGATGCGCGCATGCTAAGCCCTTTGACCAGAATGGCGCGTCAAAACTAAATTAAAAATGAAAGTAATAACGGCAGGGTTGCCAAAAATTATCACATAAATAAATAACAATATATTGTATTGTACATTAATATATTAAGGTTCCTATTTAGTGATAGTGGTCAGAACAAGTAGTACCATGATTGTATAGTTAACAAAGCATCAAATAATCTTTTCGCGAATTTGCAAGCGGGAAAATGAAAAAAATATTAATGGAATCATTCTTTAAACCATCGTTTTTCTGAGTAAAAATCATCGATATTAAGGATAAATTAATAAAGTCGAATATACACAATTTGTAAATATTTAAATCATAAAATAAAATAAACAAAAAGAGGGAATCATTAATGTATTGCAAGTATGGGTCAAACATTGCAAAAAAATAATATTGATTATTCTTGAATTGTCCATGTTTGCATTTTATGCATTTAAAAATTTCGTTCGATGCGTTTTAGATGCTACAAAATAGTCCAAATAATAGATAGTACAGTGTTATGTAAAACCTGTTGATGATTATTGCCGTTCGCCGTAAATGTGTGATGGTATTTTGATAAACCACTAAGTTCTTTCTTTTTACAATTTTTTTAATGTTCTTCAAATTGGTTCAGTTTATTACGCTTTTGTCCTTTTATCGCGGCTTTAAACCCCGGATTGGTTTTATGTATATGATAAAGTTGTACATTTACATATTTTTCGATAATAGCCCTAAGAAGATGGAGTCTATGATTAAATGTAGCAGGTTGAAGAAATGAATACTCATTCAATGACAAAAGGACATTTGAGCCAAGAAACGACTTGAGAATTTTAATCTTTGTGGAAACGAGCTGTCTGTCACATGTAAAATTTTGACCATTTTCAAGGATGTACCTTTTTATCACAGCCTCAGAACTAAGATATATAATACAAACATCCTAAACGACATATGTTTATTGTTTTGTGGCAGCCCTACTTGTTTTTAAAATAAAATTTAGTTCAATATATAATACTGAAATGAAAACAAAAATAAAAATCGAACTGACAATTTAAGTTTGCTTGTGCCAACCCTGTTTGCGCCTTTACAACACATAAAATGTTTCAGGTCAACTAAACTAAAAATATACTGAAGATGCTTGTTCTTACACATGGAATGTGATTCCATTGCTCTTGTTGTGCTTATTAGTGTTATTTCGACATTTGTCAACCACACAAGACATTTTGAATGCATTTTGTTGATATTTTGAAATCTTGCCCAACTGATGCGCATGGATTGACGTTTGACACCGACTGAGAGCATATGAGCTGACTGAGCGTATTTTTGACGGACCGTAAAATTTTTTTAGTCCCCTATCCATTCCTTTTTCATTTAAGGTTAAAGGTAAGATAGAATAAAGAGCTACCTCTTTGTTGGACCAGAAGGTCGAGTCGATCTTCCGATCTTCCTGCCAATTAGTGCCTCAGAGAGCGTATTCAAACAATCACATCACTACAGCGTTATCCTGTTAATTGGGGGTAAGCCGAGTAATCTGCACGAGATTACTGCCAGGAAAATTGCTCGAGTCTTGCGGCCCGTTTGAAGAGCGGCATATTTTCACAGAAAAGGAAAATACTTGTTCGGTCTAAGTGAAACCTATTATTGTTATTTATTCTGCGAGTTTTGTCTCATTCTTTTGTGTGTTAGGAATTATCATTTAGGTAGGAATATTATTTTTGTTACAATGCGAAACATGTTTAGGATAAAACTCAGTTTCTATGCTGATGGGATAGCAGTATTTCTTTACTATAACTATACGTTGAAACACTTATTTTTTTATGGGTTAAACATTTAATATTTTTTCAGGTACTAGTTTTTTATTCTTCCTAATCTACATAGAAAAATAAAAAAGAAATAAAGTATCTAAAACTTAATGGAATTCAATGGAATTATTTGTTTACGCATCTATGCTGTTTAACTTATATCTAGAGATAATATTACTTTCAAATTTCTACTGTGAGAAATCGCCTTTCTTATTATTAGTATTATTTAAATAAATGTTGGAATCCAAAAATAAATTAAAATACAGAAGACTCGTAACTGGTAAAGCACATAAAAGTAAGCACATACATACAGGAGACTCTCATAAGTACTTTCCTTTGAGGTGCAGACAAAACTTTACTTATACATACATAAAGCCCTTGCGGGAGCCGAGTCATTCCCCTTCCAAGCGCCAGCGGCTGTGCAGAGACAAATCTGTATCGGATTTGGTTCCTGTGCACCGTTTTAGCGCTTGGAAAGGGAAAGACTTGCCTCGTGCCGGAAGTTATAATGGAATACTATCGTACAAGCGTACAAGCTAATGTAAGTCAAACGAGGTGCCTTGGAAGAATATAAATAAATATTGCTCTGATACAGTTTTAGTCCGGTAAGTCCTAACTTATATAGCCCTGAATATATAAAATAAATATTTTTTTTCGTACTAATCAAGTACGTCGCTTTTCCCAAGGAATGTGATATGCATGTATGTATAATCTACCGTGAATCAAGAACACATTAATTTTAGAAAAACCCTGTAAAAGAAACTGCAAGGCTGGACCCGAACCAACCCGATTACAGGAGCAGGGACTGTAGAAAATCCCAAAGTATGGGTATACAACAGAGGAAGATGAACCCGCGAATGGCATGTTTTGCTGAGGGGAAAGGCTGCATTTGTACCCATGCTATGTGCATAGGAAATCCATAAAATCTTGATTTAGCCGTGCTGGAAGCATAAATTAAATGGCACTTGATTATTTTTCTTTCAAATAGTCTTAACCCCAGAAAAAGAAGTAGAATATTATAAAGAGAAAGAATATTATTTTAGAACAGTAATAGTGTATTTTTCCCCTGTTTCAATGAATCGAATAGCGCACTTAATTTTATAGGGTTATGGTTTGATCGCCATATTGTTATTGTTGAATGCATTTTTCATTTCAGAGTTTAAAATATTGAGCCAATGATTAAAGAGCGGTATATTAAAATGTATTATATTATTTATAAGCTTTATAAATAAATATGATTATTTTTCGTTATTCAAGTGTTTTTTAAGCCACACTAATCTTTTGCTTTCGATGTTGTATTAGAAATAATATCGTGCAGCTGGTCTCACTTTATGCCTTTGTATATATAATATTAAATCTTAAACGATACGAATTATTATGGATGTTAGGTTTCAATTTCCCTCTTTTTCTCGGAGACTGTCTCATTAATATGCCTCTTGTGACTATGAAGTCTCGCACACATTCTTGAAGCTTTTTCTTATGAGTAAAAATGTATATTACTTGTTTTTGACATTGAAAATGCTTTTCGATTTTAATAAAAGTGCGATCGGGGACTAGCGTCCTCTATAATGGTATGAAAATATGCGTTACTAAAAGGGCTACAATGCTAAAAAATTAAATATTTGTAAAATCATTATATATTCAATTATTTTACAGGAGTAATAGGCCATGTTTTCTTGAGGACAAATGGTCGCAGTCCCGAAGGCTATTGGCTATCCTGTTTCTATGTGCGTTCTGAATTGTCATGTGAGTGCCGCATCTAATATCAGAATTACTATGCGAAGAATTCATAATGGCCCACTAAAGTGCTTATTATGGCAATAAAACATGCCGCGATGTCGTAATCGTCTAGTCTTATCAAATATGGCGTCCTGGACCAATATTTCGTCGCGCATAACTAGGTGCAGCAGCCATCTTAGCGCTCTCGGAAGCTATGCGCCTTCCTGCAGCCATATTTGTTGAGGTTCCCTTAGGAATGCATCCTGGAAGCTGTGGCCTTTAATGTTCGACTGTTCTTAGCGTGTTCCATCTATTGTCCAAAATTTCCTGTTCCACTTGTTTTCTTGGTTTTAAAGCTTGAATCTTTTAAATTGAATGATAATTTCGCCTGAGTGTATTCATATAATGAGTGTTTATTTCATCATTGCTGAACAGCTCGTAGTGTAGGAGCTAGAGGACTTACCTTTCGTGCGAGAGGTTATGGGTCCTTCGTCCCGGTCATGCCTATGTAGGTAATTTCCTCACCCCCATGGTCATGCCCCATTTTCTTTCCGTGTGGCTATTAAACCCTTTAGAAGCCTTGCGATGTATGCGCTTAGTGGTGTTGTATAGACGTGTATTCCAACTGCAGTTTTTCAAAAGTTAAGGAAACTTTCCACAATGTATCCTGGCTAACCCAATATATTCATAAATAAATAATACCTCTGCATTTAAAAATATATGACTGAATTAACTGAAGACTGAGAAACGGGAGATCGATAAAATCTGAATGGAAATATACACCATTTCTTACGCCGGTTCTCACGTACACATTCCCGCAATATTCAGCTACTTTTCGTATTACCAAGGAAGCCAACTCTGCGCCACTGCGAAATGTAAGCATTTTTTCCCTCGTTTCGGCGAACCTATTCATAGGCAGGTGCTGTCAAATTGACTGAGCGCCGTCATGCGGTTAAGCGCGCACAGAGAATAAAGTCTTCTGCGTAAGGGATGGAATGTATACCGTGGATAGAAATAATTTAGATCAACATGATGGTTTTTTGATCTAACACTTTTTTACCTCTTTATTTTAAATTGAAGAGTATTCAAGTTCTGAGATACTTCGGAGCTAACGAGATATCTATCTACACAGTTTCATTTATATATTTCAGCTGCTGAGACGTGATTGAATGACGAACATACATACACACTTTCCCAGATACATATAATAAAAGTATGATAGAAGGTTTTCAAGCTCGCACATAGAGACCATGCGCGTCCATGACCACACCCGACTACTGCGAAGCCAAAAGGAAGGGTTATTATTTTAGCAGTCTATGTTTGTATATTTGTATTTACGTATGTTCCGCCGTAGCGCTTAAACTGTTCATTCAATTCACATGAATAAGGTGTCAATCGATTCATTATTATGACCCGGGTAACATAGGTACAGAACATATTTAAAAAAAATAAAAAAAACCGTAACCCGACTACTAAAAGGTAAGTAATAAGGTAGGTGATGTTTGATAAAACCAATAAAACGATGATATCTAACTGAACCTACCTTGTTTCTTACTTTTAGTAGGCAGATTACAGTTTTTAAAGGTTTTTTTTTTCTAAAAACGTTTCCGTTTTAAAACGAACAAAATGCAAAATCATCACAGATAATAATCGACATAAATGCAAAACAAAATAAAAGTAGCACTGATGCAAAATTTACTTCCAAATTAAACATACGCAATGCTTTCATCCCTTACTGTCCGCTAAGCGCGGTCCCCTGCATCCCGTCACTTCGTCTGCGTGTAAATACAGGGCATAAGCCCGCTCATAGAACTCGGGCCAATCCGGTGCCCCGCGAGCCTTCAGCCGGCTATTTTGGCGCGTCTAATTCTAACCTAATCCAGTTTGAGGCGCTTCCGGCTCATTTGCGATTATACGTTTCATTTAGAAGCGCGGAGCGCGGAGGCACACCTTTTCGTCAGCAAAATATGCTGTTTTTAACCGAATTTGGTATACGCGTTGTACTTTTTTTAAGTCGTGAGACAAGGGAATACAAAATATTTTTATAACTTAAATATCGTTGGTATATTGGTAAAACCCGCTAATTGACATTTTTTTAGTAAATTGAGTTAATAATGTAGTTCTACTTAATTTTCCAAGCTCTTTCTTATGGTAGAACCCATATATTGCTATGACGTTTAGTTTTAAAGTAAGGTTGTGTAAACACATCGACCATTGTACCAACCATTATGAGATATTCAACTTTTAAGTCCATTTATCTCGCAACTCTCATCTCTGCAATTAAAGGGTTTTACTATTATACCGACGATTTATTTTTAAAATACTCTTCACTATTCAGTATGCAAATGCATCCGCCTGAAACAGCTCTGGAAACATTTAAACCCAGTCTTCTTCCGACAGGTCAGGTGTACCTTCATAAAAACTTTCTTTATATTTGATACTTTGGACCATTATGTTTTTTAATTACAATTGGGAATAAAAATAAGTCACAGGGAGCTAAGTAGGGGATGTAAGCTGGATGAGTCAGAGTCCAAATCCGCTGGCATGGTGCCTCGTTGAGCGTGGTTCCGCGAGGTGAGGTGCATTTGGCTCTGAGTATCTTTGGTCTCGAAGCATTGCCACTCATACCACTTTAAAAAAAAATCCTTTTCAATATTTAAATAAACTCGGCACTACTACTAAGCATAGGATATGTGTAGGTGCGTTCCATTTTTTTAAATATCTCGCAGATAAATAACGTAAGTAGGTAACCGAATGGTTCCAGCCCTTTCAGTGGCTTGCGAATTATGCAGAATCTTTATGTATTGTATGTATTGCCCGAGCACGCCGGGCGCGTAATCCAAAGATCTGAACCCGCCAATCAAAAACGGTCCTTATGCGCGACAAACAAAAGATCAAAACAAAATGTTTATCTCACCTACCGAGAAATATTCGGCTAAAATTTGGCTTCCACCGAATTGATATTCTCCCGAGCCACTTGTGAAAATGTGTCTGAAAATGCGAAGTTTGTGAAGGGCGGTCGGCCGCGCATTTTTCAATAGGGCCTCCCCCTCCCCCCCCCCAGCCCTTCCCCCACCCCCTGCCGCCGCGAGCCAACGACACGTTTCAGCATAATCAATACTTTCAAGTGTGACGCCGGCACGAAAGCCCCGTGGGACACCCAGCCATGACTTCGGGTTCCATTGCCAGCGACGAATGTAAATTTTCATGTCACTCATACGGTGGTGGGTTTTGAAACAGTAGCAGTGCGCTGCTCTACTTGCGAACTGATAATAAGGTTAGGATAAATAGTCGCGACTGGAACTAAGATCAACCAAAAGTAATAGCGGCAAAGAAGTGACATTTCCTGCGTACAAAATGTGTCAAAGTGATGTAAGAAAGTAGCACTTATCGTTACGAGTATTTATCTCAACCTAAGAAACAGAGCATTGTGTGCGCCACAATACTAGTAGTTTTTAAATTGTCCGACTCATATTATTTATCTGTTCATGCAACGTAACATATCATAGATACTTATATAACACCTCAACACACTCGCACTCACACGGCTGCGGCTGAAAACCAGCGCCAGGCAGGGCAATTAACGTACCTCCCTGGCATGCTGAGCCATGGGCACTTTTGCACACTATTGCTAGAATTTACTGTTCCAACGAAATCTGTAATTAGTACAAATATCTTAACGATAATTATTATGTAACAACGTAAAAAATCGGCTGCGGTGCAGATACTTTTAAAATCAGCCTTTATATTAACGTTGGGTACTAATCTACTAACTTTAAGGTTCTCACTTGTGGTGACGCTTGGTTCGGTTCACCACTCTCCGTAAAATATGGTTGAGAGAGGCGATGGCTGGACGCGGCGTGATGGTCGTAAACGGGTGCTTTTTGTGGGGACTGGCCTGCTCATCTGCCTTTTTCTCCTATCTGCCTTTGTAAATACTTACAGTTAATATTAAAAAAACATTAGAATAAATTATTTACACAAACAAGTACTACTTCTTTCTGCTTGTTTTTTTTCACTTAGACCAAGTGGACATTGAATTAATTTAAAGTTTCTTGTCAGTTATTCTTCGCTTTGATTGCCTAATGTTAAAATATGACAAATTCAATTGCAGTGTAATGATGATACCTAAACAATAAACAATAAACAACTGGGATACAGTTGTTTATTGGCCATTAAAATGAGCTCCAGACAGCCTATCGACAGATATAAATGGAGGGTGCGAGGCGACACCGTGGCCACCCGAGTAGGCCGCGGCGCCTAATTGGAGTTAGTAGGGTAAGGCCGCGAAGCCTTATGAAGCGAGCGGGCTGACGTTGCGCTGTCGCAAGGTGAGCTTTACGGCACGCCATCTACCGGTGGAGCGACGCAGATAAGGCTGGAGCGCACCTTGTTATATAGACCGATTGGTTGTCAAAATTCACACGTGAGCCCATGGCGCATATAAAATGTTATGCCATTGTATGAATTAGTCATCGCAATATATATCCTTGTTTTTCTATCATTAGACTGAATTTAAAACAAGGACGATTTTCATTGCCGCTTCGACCATCTTTCATTCAATGCGATGGCACCAACTCGGTTAGGATTTACCTTACCACCTAGTAAATAAAAATCTACAGTTTTATGTAGAATCCGAACCACGAACGACTTCCACGGGAAGAAATGCTGTGGGCCCAATTATATATCTTTTACATGTCCACACCTCTCGGTAACCTATGCTGTATATTTAAGGAAGCGTTGGTCAGTATCATTTGTTAGTTATTTAGTTAGATAGTTCAATAGTTAGACGGTTAGTTAGTTAGTAAGATGGTTAATTAATTAGTTGGATGTTTTTTTAGTCAAATGGTTACTTAGTGAGTTAGATGATTATTAAGTTAGTAAGATTGTTAGATGGTTATTTAGTTAGATGGCTGGCTTGTTCGTTAGAAGGTTATTTAGTTAGTTAGTCAGGTGATTAATTAGTTATATGGTTATTCATTAGTCAGTTATATGGTGATTTTTTTAGATGATGAGTTAGTTATATATTTAGTTCGATGGTTTGTTAATTAATTACTGTGCTTATTAGTTATGAAAAGGGTGCCTCAGCAAGAACTTTAATTTAGAATCGCAACCCTTGCTGGCTGTTTATTGTAGTGTTTGTTTTATTTAAACGTAGATATTTATGAAAATGGTGCGTTACAGATGCAGGTGCGTCTTTGACTTTGTCTACATCTTAAAAGTAATTATAGGCCCTTACAATTTATAAGGGTGATTTTTCATTTTTACATGAGTCCCATGACTTAAAAACAAATGTATGTATAATTATACAAATACTTTACGTTGTTCGTCAGTTATGGCGTGTACGGAAACGTAATTACATTGTTTATTGCTAGACGTGCATGTTACCGTCCACCAAGTTCTATTTACGGTGCACTTAAGTCTGCCTCTGTAAAATTTAACTTGTAGGTCAAAGCTGACTTGGCCTGCTTTCTTTAAGCATCATGACATTAGCCCAACACACTGCAATCCCGAGGAATTGGGTGCTATGCCGGCAACCTCCATTTATTATGATGGCTACATTAAAGTGCATGGAATACAGAAAAAAAAATTATTTTCGCGTTGACATATGTTTATTAAATTCGATGGTACCAACCCTCCCGCCCAGTAGGGGAAGGGACACACAGTTTTACGTGGATTCCAAGCCACGAAACAACTCGCATTTGTAACTACATACTTAGAAAGAGAAAAAAAGTCGATGCACGAACGATGCGAAGACGAAATCTCCCCTGAGCTCCGGGCCACTACTAAATGTTTCGTCGAATAATACATATGCAATAAAGGAGCTATATGTTTCAATCTCAGTTAATTGACGTGCATGCTTAGTAGAAATAAGGATATTTACCTAACAAATGTTATCCCTGAAATATATATCATACTTCTGAACCCCTGGTTATTAACCCGAAACATTTTACTCCGCTGTTTCAGCATTCAGTTGAAACTATTTTAATGTCATACAGCAACTTTACCTGTGCTGTTTGTTTTAAAAGTGTGTTGCAGGAATGGTAACGTTCATTATGTAGCTGCTGTTCTACAATCATTGTTTTAATGGACGTTGAGAGAAGTTCAGGAAATTTAAATATTATTATACTTTAATAGGACTTAATTAATTTTAGGCATTCAGGTAATGGCCGAAATAAAACGGGCAGCCAGTTAGTCAGTTAGCTTACATAGGCTGTTATCGTAAAGAAAGAATGTTGTTGGAATTTCAAATTAATACTAAACTTGATTGTGTGTGCAATTTAATTACCAGTGTATTGCATTTTAAAAATCAAAGTAAATGGTTTCTTTTGATCATACCAAACACTACTACTATGCTACTACATATATATATATATTATACACTACATTCCTCGCTTGATCCGAAAATCCGTTGAGATTTCAAGGCAACACAACTTCAACAGAGATGACAGCATGAAACTTTTACTGTCGTGGTCTCCGTTATTGGCGCAACACAGCACTACGAGGCTTCAGTTGCCGATACCATCGAATAGGGACACCGTAAGCATCGTTTGCACGAATAAATACATCGCTGAGCAACGTTTTTTAGAACTACCCTCATCGGCGACTGGAGCTACCCAGAGCTACAATCTTCGCAGCCGGCGACCTTCAGTTGACTTCAGAGTGGTCAGTTTGAGTTCTCACCTAAATTGACGTTTACGTCAAACCGCTAGACTGGCGTTTTCTCCAAACTCCATACAAGTTTTTACTAGATATTCTGTGGTTTTACTTCTTCAAGCTGTCAAAGTCAAACGCGGACTTCCGATTTGTATGAAAACGCGGAGTGGACGTAATCGGCAACGTCGACATATTTACGGCAACGTTGAGTAAGCTGTCAAATCAAGCTCGGACTCGCAAATGTTAGTTCGCTTAACGCCCGCTGCGCGCGCTCTTAAATTTCTCCATACATTTGAAAACGCCAGTCGATCGGTTTGCCGTAACGCCAATTTAGGTGACAACTGAGACTACCGGCTCTGACTGGACGACGTGTCGGAAGTCCTCCAGGTCGCGCCGCGAGTCCTGAAGAAGTCCACAATGCGGTGGACGAAACGTCGACTTAAACAAGTAAGCGATTCATAACACTATCTATCTCAGAGCATTTTAATAATAAAGTATTGTCCCGTTCAAGTTGCAGTGGCACTCCGTATTTTAAAATTGAAAATACGATTGTGAAAATCCCTGTGCTACAAACGCATTTGCATCCCAGCGAATAAAATAAACAGAACCGAAATATATTCCGCACACACGGCCCCGTGTACAATGTTTCGGGAAGCTGTAAAGCGACAATGTGGTGTTTGCGCCAAACGTGGAGATGCTACTTTCATGGCCCATTCGCTACTTTAGCGTATTTGTAACTCGAAAGTTAAGTTTGCGGGCGTTTACTGCTTGCAGTTCGGCTTCGGAGACGGCGTCAGCGAACTTGGGCGATTTGCGATTGTTGCAATGCCTAATAAAGAAGACGAATGTGACTAGTTGTGGCATACGTTTCCTCTAAACTGCGCACATAAGAGAAAGGAAGAAGTGTCATGTGGGCGCTACCCGGGTAGTCGCCATATGGAAATATCCATACTATAACAATATTACAAATGCTAAAGTTACTGTGTCTATCTGTCTGTCTGTTACGTTTTCATGCCGAAACCGTTGAACCAATTTTAATAAAATTTGGTTAAGAGATTCTGAACCTTGATAAAAGATATGTGCAACCTTTTCTGTTGAAAATTAAACGCAAAGGGGAATTAAAGTTTGCATGGTATGTTAAGTTAAAGACGTTAAGTAAGTAAAAGACGTCAGGCCGAGACGCGACATTGACCCGGGCGGAGCCGGGTACCTCAGTTGTCCATATAATCGTATGGGAAAGGGGCGAATGTGCTCCAGAAATACCTTCGGCTAGTCAGTTCCCACCAGCATAAACTCTCCTAAGCATTTGCTAGTGCGTTGAGTTGCTAAGTTGAGCTGGTATTTTTAGAAAATTGGCGACAGCGGGCGCGCTAGATAGCACACCTCCTTCCTTTTCGTTCTTAAATAGTACCCCAAAACTATAGTCGTTTTTCTTATTGAATTAAAATAATAATTGTATACCATTTATCAACTAATATAGAGAGGTACATACATGGCGGGAGAGCGAAATAATTAGTCTCAGCATTGAAAATAAATTAAAATATTACGTAATGACATGCAGCAACTAAATACTACTTTATAAATGTCGTTGGAAACTTGTGAAATCCAGTTCCGGATATACGCCAGACGGCATTTCAATTTAAATATTTCCTAACAAATTTTAGGAGACTTGTACGTTGACTACCCTCCTCAGTAAACGGAAGACGTAAAAACGTCAAACTCCATACAAGTTTTTTCTAGATATTCTGTGATCTGTGATAGAAAGTCAAACTCGGACTTCCGATTTGTATGAAAACGCAGAGTCGGCGTTAACGGCAAACGTTGTTGACGTTCCCGTTAACGCCAACGCTGTCAAATCAAACTCGGACTCTTCAATTTCTCCATACATTTTAAAACGCTAGTCGATCGGTTTGCCGTACAAGCCAATTTAGGTGTCAGCTGGGACCACGGGCTCTGACATACTTTACATCGTTACCTTCAAGTCGAGTCTGTGACCGACGTGATACAAGACACAATATTATGAAATATCATAGCGTGCACCAGAAGGGACCCACGGACGGTTGTCCGCCCCCATAAAACCGTGGCAGCGGGTGGCGTCACGCGTTCGTACGTGATCTGCGCCCTAGATGTGCCTCCCAAACTGATGTCATTACAGGCTTATTGTTTGCGAACACCTGGCACTTTTGAAATTATTTGATTTACAGCTTGCGCTCAACGGGCTCAGTTGAAATTAGAGCTTGGCGACAAATCGTCAACTGTTTTGTTGAATAGCGTTTGCTCATAACCTACGGCCCCTAGAGAACTGGAACGAAAGAGATTCGAGAGAAATATTTACTTATTTTAACATTTTGCTTCTCGAATAATCTCGATGCTGTATTTATACGGTTTGGGAAAAAAGGAGACCCATCCTTCAATCTCGGAAGCACGGATAATAACACTTGTGTCTGGCCAGACTTATCCTTTTACTTATCGCTTGACACTTGGACACAAGGGCACAGAAATTAAGCACTACATTCACCGAGGGTGCCGTTAGCAGCATCACCTCTTTCAAGTGCTTGAATTTGAGTGTGCCTTGATCGGTGATGTCTTCGTCAGGTGCAAAAATCTACCCGGAGCTATATCTCGATACCAGTTCTAGACCAAGCCCCTTGCGACTTCAGCTGTGACTTTTTGTCGGTAAGCATACGGACAAGAACATAATGAAAAACGCAATGTGTCGCCATTTACTGAGGAGCCAGTGAGCAGCAGACACGCCTTGCTCAAGTGCTTGAGGTTGAGAGTGTCCTGCGGCCTAATCCTAGCCTGGTGCCAGAAGGTACACTGAGCTTTATTGCGTCTTAAGCTGATGCTTCTAGTCAACGGACAAATGGGTAAGAGACCAGAGTGAAAGAGATCAAGTGTCGCCATATACCGAGGTTGCGTTGAGCAGCAGCAGTGCTTCGCTCAGCTGCTTGAGGTTGAGGGTGACCTTGTCGGCCGAATCCTAGCCTGGTGCAGAAAGCTGTACCGAGCTCAGTTACGTCTTAAGTTGCCGCTTCTATTCGACGGACAAATTGACAATAGAACAGAGTTAAAGAAATAGTGTCGCCACTTACTGACGGTGCGGTTACATCAGCAATGCTACGCTCAGGTGCTTGAGGTTGAGGGTGACCTTGTCGGCCGAATCCTAGCCTGATGCAGGAAGCTTCTGTTGTGTCAGCTATTGTCATAGCAACAGAGGTTGTTAAGTCAGTGAGAAAATGGATGCAATAAAGTACTCGGAGCTAAATACAAATTAGTTGGTTTTACTACATGGTGGCAGCGGTGTGGGTTATCTCACAAGTGAGAAAGATCGCAGAGTGCGGTCCGTAAGTATGGCAGAGCCAAATAAAATCGGCGAACGGCCGGAAACAGCGGCGACGGCAACAGCGGCGGGGGGTGCCAGAATAGATCTCTGGCCTGACAAATTCTCCTTCCAAAATGATCGTTGGCTGCTGTGGAAGAAGCGCTTCAGCAGGTATATGAGCATCACCGGTAACGATAAAAAGAGCGACTGTGAAAAGGTAAACATTCTCGTGTATTGCATGGGAGATAAAGCTGAGGAGCTGTTGACTCAGTTCACGTCTCTAGATAAATACGAAGAAGTATTACAACAGTTTGATAATCTTTTTACACCGAAGAAAAATATTATATTTGAGAGATATAAGTTTAATATTCTTGAACAGAATATTGATGAAGGCGTTGAACAGTTCATAACAAAATTATTTAATTTGGCTGAAAACTGCGAGTACGGTACACTGAAAGAACAATTGATCAGGGATCGAATTGTAGTGGGAATTAAAGATAAGAAAACTAGTGAAAGGTTGCAACTCAAAGAAGATTTGACATTGGAACAAGCAACATTAATTACGAGGCAGGCAGAAATTCAACAAAAAGAAAGTAAATTAATGCAAGCGGGTGACTCGGAGCTCACGGTTATAAATAAAATAAAAGAGAAGAAGAATAATAATTGCTGGTTCTGCGGTAATGCAAGACACTCTAAGGAGAATTGTCCAGCTGTTCAAGTGCGGTGTCACAAGTGCCAGCGAGTAGGGCACTTCGCTAAGATGTGCAGAGCAGGAGCGGGAGGAAAGTTCTGTTTTCAAAAGGATATCAACCGAGCTGAGACCCATAACACAAAAGAATTACAAGAGGGTGATGAGAAGAAAGTGCTGCAGGTGGGGCACGAGTCGTATGAGAGGGTGATGGCTGTGTATACAGGTCAAGATCAATTTATTGATAATATTGTTTTTCTTGTCGACACAGGAGCGGATGTAGTGGCAGTCCCAGACCAAGTTTTAATAAATAGAAAAGAAACTATCGTTCCGTGCAAAGACAAAGTAGTGGGACCGGACGGTAAAGAATTACAAATTGTGGGGGTAGTTACGTTAAAATTGGTATATGAAGAGAATTGTTTCAAAGGTAAAGTATATGTCATAAAAAATTTAAAAACACCAATTTTGGGCAGACCAGCGATACAGGCTTTGAAAATTGTGAAATTAATGTCTATGGCCAATGAACAATCTATGAAATGTGATCAGCTTAAAAGTCAGGTTGATGTAATGAAAGAATTTCCAAAAATTTTTAATGAATTGGGAGTTTTCAAAGACAAGTTCTCTATATGTTTGGTGCCTAATCCACGCTTTTTTGTACAAGCAACTCCAAGAGTTGTGCCTATTCCTTTATTGAGTAAACTGAAGGATGAATTAGCCAGATTAGTACAATTAGGTATTGTGAGTCCAGTCGAAGAACCAACACAGTTTGTATCGCCTATAGTGGTGGTACCAAAAGGAAATAAGATACGGTTGTGTGGTGATTATACGCAGGTTAATAAAAATATATTACGCCCCATTTTTCCGATACCAAAAGTCGAAGTTACTCTTGCTCAGCTAAAGGGATCAAAATATTTCTCAAAAATTGACGCTACGTCAGGATTTCATCAAATCCCTTTAGATGAAAAATCCAAGAAACTAACCACCATTATCACTCCTTTTGGGCGATATATGTATAATCGGCTCCCCTTTGGGTTGAGTTGTGCCCCAGAATATTTCTCAATGAAATTCTCGAGACTGTTCGAAGGATTGGATGGTGTGGTTATACATATGGACGATATTCTCATCTTTGCAGAGTCCATGCAAAGGCATGACTGGATTTTGAGGGAGGTATTGGAGCGATTGCATAAAGAAGGCATAACAATAAATGAAGGAAAATGTGTCTTTGGGGTAGAAGAAGTCAAATATTTGGGTCATATTATAGACAAAAGGGGTATTTCCCTTGATCCCGATCGTGTTAAAGCCATTCAAAGTTTTAAAAGTCCACAAAATAAAAAAGAACTCATGCAATTTCTAGGAATTGTAAATTATGTAGGGAGATTCATAGCTAATAAGTCAGATATTCTTCAACCACTACATGCGCTATTAAAAAATGATTCAATTTTTGTATGGGATAGAATTCAAGAGGAATCTTTTGAAAAATTGAAAAAATCGTTAAAAAATGCCCCTGTGTTAACTCATTTTGATCCATCAAAGAAAATAATTATCACAGCAGATAGTAGCTCATATGGACTTGGAGCTGCTTTGCTCTTGGAAGACAGTGAAGGTCACAAAAAGGTTGTAGCATACGCAAGTCGTAGTCTTAGCAACGCCGAGAAACAATATGCACAAATTGAAAAAGAATGTCTAGCACTTGATTGGAGCGTTGATAAGTTTAAAGACTTTGTTATTGGAGTGAGAGTTCACCTGGAAACGGATCATAAACCACTTTTGCAAATATTAAAAAGTAAACCACTCGACGACCTTACTCCCAGGTTATTGAGATTTCGACTAAAGCTTATGAGATTTGATTACGATGTAGAGTATGTTCCAGGTAAAGATTTGCTATTAGCCGATGCTCTTTCTAGACAACCATTAGATGAATGTGAAATAAACGATGACAATGTTCTGAATTTAGCCATAATTAATGAGTATGTGTCTAATCAAACCCTATCAGAGATTTCTCAGGCGCAGCAAGAAAGTGAAGTTTGTAAAAAATTAAAGGAATATACAGTCAGGGGATGGCCACGAAAGAATAAAATACTGGATTCGCTAAAACCGTATTATCAGTTTAGATACAACTTCACTTTCGCTGAAGGATTTTTATTGTACAATTCAAGACTAGTAGTTCCACCTAGTTTGCAGACTAAAATATTAAACAAAATACATGAGGGTCATCAGGGAATCACGAAGTGCCGTGAGAGAGCTAGAACTGCAGTCTGGTGGCTCAATATCTCTAAAGAAATCGAGACCATGATAACTAATTGTTTAACATGTATAAAAGAAAGGATAAATTACAAAGAGCCTCTTATTTTAGAGGCAATCCCTGACCGACCATGGCAAAAAATTGGAATGGACTTGTTTAAACTAAATAACATGTGGTACTTGGTAATGATTGATTATTACTCTAGATTTTTGGAAATATTCAAACTGACCAATTTAACAGAACATGCTGTCATAAGTTGTTGTAAAGAAACCTTTGCTAGATACGGAATACCAGATATTGTTAGGTCAGATTGTGGCAGCCAATTCAAGAGCAAATTTAATGAGTTTTCAGTTGAGTATGGATTTAAGCTTATTACAAGTAGTCCACATTTTCCTCAAAGCAATGGCATGTCAGAGGCTGGAGTTAAGATTGCAAAGACTTTGTTAAAAAAGAATGAAGACATTTTTTTAGGCTTGTTAACTTATAGGAACACTCCTCTTGAATCAGGATACAGTCCTGCAGAACTTATGTTTCATCGTAAACTCAAAGATACTTTACCCATACTCCCAAGCAAGCTAAAGAAAGTTGTTAACCCAGGCCATTTCTTTAAGAACCAGTCTCAAATTAGGAAGGAAAAAATGGCGCAAAATTTCAATAACAGACACCGAACACGACCCTTAAGAGAGATAGGAGTAGGAGAACGAGTCTGGATAACAGATCTCAGAATATATGGAATCGTCGAAGCTTGGGCTGATGAACCAAGGTCTTATATCGTGCGAACTGAAAGAGGAAAATTTAGAAGAAATAGATTTCATTTAATAGTTGCACCTTATGGAACATCAAACTACCGCAATGAACATTTTGAAAACGAGATAAACAATCGAAATGAAAATAACACATATAATTTTGATTGGGAGTTTAAGTCAAAAGACAAGACAAATCTTGAGTTGGATGTGCCAATAGAAACAGGTTATAATGATAATGTTCTTGATGAGAATGTCGCAGGACCGTCTGACTGTCAGGATGAGTCTGTCCCTCAGTATTCAAATGGTCGGCCCAGACGGTTACACAAGAGTCCAAATTGGCTTAATGATTATGTGACATGAGGTTACTTATTTAGGGTGGATGTATTTAGGTTTAATTTAGTTAAAAGTAGGTTTGATTTTAATTTGTTATTATTTCATTACTTTGTAAAAAGGGAAAGATGTTGTGTCAGCTATTGTCATAGCAACAGAGGTTGTTAAGTCAGTGAGAAAATGGATGCAATAAAGTACTCGGAGCTAAATACAAATTAGTTGGTTTTACTACAGCTTCATCGGCCTCTGTTGCGTAACTGCTACTTCTAGTCGACGGAGGCATGTAAATGTGACAAAATACTGACATATGTAATACATAATGTGTCGCCACGTATTGAGGGTGCGGTGAGCATCAACAGTGCCTCGCTCAGGTGCTTGAGGTTGAGGGTGCCCCGATCGGCCGCATCCTCGTCTGGTGCATAAACCTGCACGAACTCTGTCGCAACTTCAGCTGCTGTTTCTACTCGCCGGTCATATGGACAATATGACAAAAGTACATAACGTGTCGCCACTTACCGAGGGTGCGGTGAGCAGCAGCAGTGCCTCGCTCAGGTGCTTGAGGTTGAGGGTGCCCAGATCGGCCGCATCCTCGTCTGGTGCATAAACCTGCACGAACTCTGTCGCAACTTCAGCTGCTGTTTCTACTCGCCGGTCATATGGACAATATGACAAAAGTACATAACGTGTCGCCACTTACCGAGGGTGCGGTGAGCAGCAGCAGTGCCTCGCTCAGGTGCTTGAGGTTGAGGGTGCCCCGGTCGGCCGCGTCCTCGTCTGGTGCAGGAAGCTGCACCGAACTCTGTCGGGACTTCAGCTCTGACTTCTTGTCGCTAGATGTGCCTCCGCCGCCGTTCGCGAACTGGTGCTGTGACGATGCGCGCCGGAATGGACAAGCCATTTTATATTCACTTGTAGAATCACAATTCTAATTTATTTAATTATATTCTATGTTTTGAATAGCGTAATACACTTATAATTTACAGATCTTTTTTTGCACATAAACCTAACCAAACACTATTTTAACGTTCACTGTCCGATAATACCTGTAAAATAAGAAATAGGTACATTTTAGTGATCACGAGTTATACATAAGTCAGTCGCTGTGGGTGCTAAAACCAAACAAACAGTTCTCGGGATTTCGTTTTAATTGTCAAATGGGTCAAAACCTTTTTCGATAGAAAGTACAAAATAAAATATAACACCCATATAATCCCAACACACCGCATTCCCGAAAAAAATAGGCGCCATTCCAGGACCTTCCCTTTATGAGCACGGCTACATTGAACTAGATGAAAAACACTGTCATTTTTTATTTTCAGTCTCGACCATTTCATCAAATGCGATGGTACTGATCCGGGCGTTCTTGAGTTTTTCATGGATTCCGAACCATGGAGCAGCTCGCATTCGAGACGAAATGCACTTATCCAACTCAGTTATAAACAGGTGCATAAATAGGCGGGTATTGAAACCATGATCTCTAGCATGGAAGAAATGTCCCCGCGCCCCTGAGGTACGAGCCCCGCATTGTATAATAAGTTAAGTAAAAAATATAATTTCTCTTCAAGTGTCTTATCATCCCCAGCCCGTGCATAGCACCGGAAAATTAAGCCAAATTCGAACGTTATGGTGCCTCCGAGCTTTTTTAATAGTAGGTGCTTTCGCTCGAGATAAACTTTTCCTCATACGCCGCTTAACTTTACGGCCGTCTTCGGTTTTACTGCTGAGTCCGCGGCTTTTTACCGCGAGGGAATAACGTGACGAGCCAAATTTTGTGGCTGAGCGATCACTTTGTTTATCCTAAATCGGGGAGTAATGGAGTGGCTGGCAACACTTAAATGTTTACGGATAAGAAGTGCGAAGACTCCACAATCTTATCGGATTGGTTAGAAACTATACGGGAAACAATTGCGGATCGACCACAAAAGAAAAAAAACCGGCCAAGCGCGAGTCGGACTTGCACACGAAAGTTTCCGTACCATCGTACAAGATTTAACACACAAAAAACACGTTTTTTATATGGGACCACCATTTAATTATTATAATTTTTTTATTATACCTATTTGTTGTTATAGCGGCAAAATAAATACAAACTCAGTGAAAATTTCAGCTGCCTACCTATTTCATGAGATACAGCCCTGTGACAGATGAACGGACGGACGGACAGCAGAGGCTTAGTAATAAGGTTCCGTTTTCACCCTTTGGGTACGGAACCCTAAAAACTATGAACATTTTTATTTATTTATTTTAGAACCTTAAGAGCTAAATTATACAGCCAATAATAAAGTTTCACTTTTTAGGGTTCCGTACACAGAGGGTGCCAAATGAACCCTATTACTATGCCTCCGCTGTCCGTCCGTCCGTCCGTCTGCCCGTCCGTCTGCCCGTCCGTCTGACACAGGGCTGTATCTCATGAACCGTAATAGTTAGGCAGCTGAAATTTCCATAAAGTGTGTGTTTATTTTACCGCTATAACAACAAATAGGTAAAATACAAAAATAATAAAAAATTAGGGGGCCCGATACAAAAAACGTAATTTTTTCTGTTTAACCTTGTACTGTGGTACGGAACCCTTCGTGTGCTAGTCCGACTTACACTTGGCCGGTTTTTTAACATCTTAATACAAACAAAATATACACGAAATCGAATTCTAAACATTGCATATAATTTGTTTTGTCATGTGTGAAGGTATGTGAGAGGGTGAGGGTGTGTGTGTGTGTCAGAGAGAGAGGGAAGGTGTGTATGTAATGGTCTTTGTGTGTATCTTTACGACTCAATTCCTTAATGTCTTAAGCATTTTATCAAAATTTGATCATTTTAAGTTATTACATATATCGATATGTTGCTGAAAGAATGGTTGCTACCGAATTGGATGAAATGATGATCGCAGCGGTAATGAACTGCACATATACATGAAAAAAAAAAGTATTTTTTCCCCATTCAATCGGATAGAGGGATATTTATTATTGACCGAGCGAAGAGAGAAAGTCGAGCGTAACGTCTCCGTTTCAGGTTGAGCAAAAATTATTTCGTATTCGTACAGTTTGCAATTCTTAACCGATTCTCCGTTAAATTGTGTGAGCAGTTTCGATAATTACGTAGAATTATGCGGTGCCACACCAAGCCGGGCTGGGTTAACACAACCAAGTTGTAGGGAAGGCTTTACATGGCACCCTGAAATAAAAAAAATACACCAAACTAATCCAAACTAAGATAATAACGAAAGACGTGAACGCCTTCAGTATCGAAACCAGGTGTAGGTCCTCTTCCTTACTTACCCGACCCGACCGGGTTTGTACAAACAGCATCACCCTAGACGCCACACATCGGACTTTGAACCACCTACGTTCTCCTTGCAAATTCCAATGCCTACTGTGGCGTCGAGGGTGTGCGCTCCCTACCATCGCATTCAATGAACGATGATCTAAGCGGCAATACAAATTGTCCACGTTTTCCATCCTGTTCAATGTAGCTGAGTAAGTTAAAAACGGTCCTGGCATGACATCTACTCGTAGTACCCGTGTGGTATATAATATCATGACGGTCGAGTTGGAAATAGCTATCTATGTCCAGTTTAATAAAAAATACCACAAGCTTAACCACACCCACGTTTAAGCGTTTAATGCCAGACGATATTACACATTCATTGGACGGCAGGCAAATAATCTGGTTATTTGCATGGCAAACTGCCGTGGTGCCTCGTAACGTTTTTTTGCCTGAATAAACATAAAAACTCGGGCGGAGGCGTAAGGAAACAAAGACAGTAAAGCTCGCAAACAATCTCAAAAGAAAACATAAAAGTGTCCTAACTCAACGTCAGCGATTCTAAAATAAGCCCGAGTCCGGGCCCCGCCGAAGGACCACCTGAATATTTGAGCTCCGCCGCCAACGAGCAAGGGAGGCCGGGAGTAGTGACGGTAGTGCGGTACTCTCCGTGCGAAAAGAGAAACATCGTAAGATTTGAGGGCGCACATGTGAACATTACCTTATTTGTCCTGTTGACAACACTGGCACGTCATTATAGTATGACTTTAACAACTTGATATTTTGAGGCTGCTATGAATATAATATTTGCAGATTCTCAGGTCTTCAGATGGCTGGGTTGGGCTAGAATTTCCGTTGCACTAAATGGCATCTACGCAATTGATACGTATCGTTGGAACTCAAGAACATCCGGCGGGATACCATGGTAATTTATTTTGCCGGGATGAAGGCAAGTGAGTGGTTAAATCTGACGTTTAGTTACATGACGTACGAGGCTAACTGGTAAAATTCAGTTCACCTGGCCGAATAACAAGTCGTTTGATGCAACTATATCTCAGATTTCATCGGTCACTTTGCTGTTCAACCGGCGAGTTAATCTGCCAAGGACCATGGAGGTGATCACCTCCATGCCATGCTTACCCCCATGTGACTAGAAAATTTGTAAGGGAACGGACTGTCCGTTTATTGTTCTTGTTTTTTATTGTTTGTTCGTCACCCATAGTACACAGTACTCGGGTTTTCCATGTATTATCATTAGCCAGTTTAACGTTCACAGCGGAGAATAGCAAGAAACTTCGCTGGTATTTTTTCTTTCAACGTCCATTTCGTCTACGTTTATGAAATTGGTTATCGGTACCCGTTTGTGTGAATACATTTTTTGAATTCCTTGTAACATAAATACTGATTATTTATCATTGATGATAGGAGGAAACGTCCGTAATTATACTAAATGATTATAAATACGCAAATATCTGCAGACTAGTACCGTGAGGTTCTGTCACCATTCCCCTCTCTTCTTATTCGTTGGCCGCCGCCTCCGAGGACGCGTAACTTACCGACAACCCTCTATTCTATCTCGTTTATAAGCTTAACTTTTTTACTTTGCCGCCCGAAAAACCCGAAAAAACTAGTCGGGTATACAGTGCGAGCACTAGGTTTTTCGGAGTTTTTCCGTCCTGAGGTACCTCTTCCAGAATGGGAGGTCCGGAGCACAGTATGGGAACTGCGTGTGTATTGAGTGCTCCAGTATAAGGACATATTTGTCTCTTTGATGATAATCCTCATGAGGTTCCGGCAAGTTCAAAAATACAAGTAGGCTCACTGAATTTCTTCCCGTGCATGTCGTAAGACGCGACTAAGAAATTCGTAATTTGTGGTTCGGATTCTAAGAAAGACTGTAGATCTCCTTTTACTAACAGGCCGTAGAATAAATCCTGGCATCACATTGAATCGTCGATCTCCGTGCATTAAATGAACGATCGTCGAAGCGGCAATGAAAATTGTTTGTTTTTCATACAGTTCAATGTAGCAGTACAAAATAAAAAAGATTATAGTATGGTACTTGTAACCGTGTGGTGTGTTGCCTGTGTGGTCTAATATTGACTGTAGGTCTAATGGCCCTACGACCATCAGCAGGCTTCGGTAGTGACACGATCGAAAAAACATTTTCAAAGATAAAAAGCGCCAAGTATCAATTTTAACGGCAAATTATATCAAACATTTTGTAGGTATATTGTAATGGTTACGGTATCAGCGCTTTCCAATTATTTCAGGATCTAATAATAATTGGTTTTTGTGGAAAAAAGTAAAATTTTAATTTGACAGAGATTTTCCTACTCTCGTTGACTAGGTAATTTTTCGTGAGCTGGTCGCCGGCAACGAAAAGTTGATTGAAAATATTCTGAGCTCCTAGTCCCAGTAGTCACCTAAGTTGGCGTTAACGTAACTTCGAAGTTCCGTAAAAACGTCAAACTCCATACAAGTTTTTACTAGATATTCTGTGGTTTTACTTCTTCAAGCTGTCAAAGTCAAACTCGGACTTCCAATTTGTATGAAAACGCGGAGTCAGCGTAAGCGGCAACGTCGACGTATTTACGTTGACGGTGAGTAAGCTGTCAAAGTCAAACTCGGACTTCCAATTTGTATGAAAACGCGGAGTCAGCGAAAGCGGCAACGTCGACGTATTTACGGCAACGGTGAGTAAGCTGTCAAATCAAACTCGGACTCGCCAATGTTAGTTCCAATGTAGTTTAATGCCCACTGCGCGCGCTCTTCAATTTCTCCATAAATTTAAAAACGCCAGTCGAACGGTTTGCCGTAAACGCCAATTTAGGTGACAGCTGGGACTAGAGTCTATGAAATACCGCTGTTCAACATAAACGCTTTATTACACGGAGAGGTTTAAAGTACCAAAACGGAGGAAAGTAAATAAATAACTGGTACGTATATATAGATTATTCCATAACAGTCCCATTCGTAAAGATAAAAAAAACGTGACTTAGTAACCTATAGTATACCTCAATAACAGTGGCACATCGAAAATGCGTCATGCGTAATAGAAGAAAATATGCGATATGTTTGTACTTTTTCGACAGTGAAAACATTCATTATAGAAAGGTATAATCGTTTAATCTTAAACACTGTGTTAGTGGGAGAAATTATGGGTATAAAGCCGTATTATTGTAACCTATTGTTTTTTTTAGTTAATTATGTATATACGTGTTTTTTGAAAAAAAAATATTGAAATTGTAATTAAGGCAGATAGCAAAATTGGTAGAAGCGATACCCGCGAATGGTATGTTTTGCTGGTTCGATTCCAGCCATGTAGTATATTCATAAAGGAGTCATTTTTAAAAGGCTCGTTCTTTAATTAATGTGTCCTTCTTTCACGTTGCTTGGAAAAATCTGCGTACTTAGTACGAAAACGTATATTTATAAAGGAAAGGTGATTGCCATGCAAATATAATATAACACATTTATTTCGTCATTAATTTTAATATATAATATCATCTTGTAAAACTGTCGCTTCGTGAATACATAATGTTATTTTATATATTTACAACGGTATATAAGAGTTCCCTTTTCATAGTCATGGCTTGCGTTGCTGGGTTAAATACAGATTAGCTTTTGTTCGAAATAAAGCCTTTGACATTAATTTAATGTAGAGCTTTACGTGGAAATGGGTGAAAGACTAGCACGCAATGTGAATAAACCTTAAAATCGATGGCCTCGTTTGTAAGACTAAGAATAAATTGTTTTGTTGAATATTCCATTAAAGTTATACAAAGGGAAATAAAACTTTGACTAATAAGACATCCATTTTGTAATTATCTGGACATAGATGGCTTATGCCACACTCACATTTAATTTTATTCATGTAAACCTTTTTCAAAGAAAACTACACTAAATAACGTCACAAACTGAAATAAACTTCACTGATATATATATTTATTCTGTCCACAATGGTATACTTAATGCACAGGTATATATTGCAATGTTTTGTGCGAAACCGAATATTTGTCGACGAAACGGAATTTTGTTAAATGGTGTACTGTGTAGGGTATGGGATCGCATCTTACCACTCACCGGACTCCTTTGTGCTGTGTCGGTTCCGGAAATTAAAAAGAAAATTCCAAAAATACCCTAAATATCCTCAAAATCTGTTAACTCGTTAAGAAATAGAGGAATTGCGAACACACGCACACCAGATTGTTATGGATAAAAAATATTAAGTGCCGAGATATCAAAATCCCAGGCTTTTAAAAATCAGTAAATAAATAATAAAAAAAATATCGGTTTCTGTACAAAAAGATAAAAGGATTGCGTGTATAGTTCATTTCATTAAACAATTCCTTTTTTAGGGTTCCGTACCCAAAGGGTACCAACGTAAGCATCCACTGTCCGTCCGTCCGTCCGTCTATCACAGGGCTGTATCTCATAAACCGTAATAAGTAGGCAACTGAATTTTTCACAGAGTGTGTATTTATTGTGCCGCTATAACAAGAAATAAGAAAATTTAAAAGTAATTAAAAATAAAGGGGGCATACAAAAAACGTATTTTTTTTGCGATAAATCTTGTACGGAAACCTTCGTGTGCGAGTCCGACTCGCACTTGGCCGGTTTTTTTGCGATAAATCTTGTACGGAAACCTTCGTGTGCGAGTCCGACTCGCACTTGGCCGGTTTTTTTCTTTAATGTCTTCCATCATTTTTATCAATTTCTCATTGCATTTTCAGTTGGATACCCTTTCGTTTACAAAAAGTGCATGGGTTGGAATTTCATTTGCATTCCGATAGTGCACGGACGAGGAAAAGTTTCACAGCTGCTACAATGCAATTTACGCGAGAAATTCAATAAAATTGTTGAGAGCAGGGCTTGCATTTCGCTTCATAATGTGATTCAATTGATATGCACGTCTGTGAGGCTGGAGAACGAAAGAAATTTAGCAGTATGTATGTTAACATATAAACACGTTTAGCCTGATTTTCACCAACCCCTTATTTATTTTAATCGACACTTAAAGTGCCTTTATTTCTAAAGTGCTGATTGTCTTGCACTAGTTTCGATTGCGAGATGGTAAGAAAGGCCCTTAAATTTGAAGATTAAGTAAATCAGTACTTGGTGGCAGAGACCCTAAGTTTACTAGTTCATCTTTTTAACTGACTTCATAATTAATTATATCATGCATAAAACATACATACAGATATCGCAGGAATATTACAAAACCCGTATTTTACCAAAAATAAATTTGTCAAAATATTTAAATTAATTAAATCTAGCATTGAAAGCATGAAAATTTTCGTTATGTTACTAGACCTGCCTAGGCGAAACTCATGATTAAAAAATGCTGTTTGCCGAAACTTAAAAAGTAGGGGTTTCGCTGTAATCCTGCTATACATACAATATCACAGGGCTTACGTGGAGGGTTCGGTAAGGAAGATTGAGTATAGTTCATAAAATAATGGTCAAGTGAGCATCAAATAAGTGAACTGTTGGCTCCTTGTGTCACTAAGCCAGTCCTAATCTCAAGTAAACTGGCTGTGAAGTCTCTATGCCGAACATACTGTTATGCTGACCGTACCCAGCCGCATTTAGTCAAAGGATATGCCGCGCCAATGACGTCCTATTATAAATCAGTTAAATGTTGACCTGTCACCTCTAAGATTCGCCGCACGTGCCCTCATTGGTTGAAGAGTAACTAAATAATCAACAGCAATTGGAATCGAAGCTTCTAGAAAATAGTAAATAAATAATGCAAAGAAAAGATGGATGCCCTTTTTAGCCCTCTGAATGGTCAAAGAGCAGAACATTCTGGATATGAATTAATAGAGATTTAGGTACTAGAGTTATGTAGAACTTTCTGGAGCCACAAAACAATCGTACAAAAGGAAGAACGAGTCGCTGATAGGCCAGTTCTATGGTGACGTTCGGAGCGATAGCAGCGAAAATAGTGAAAGTGAATTTTCTTCCGAAGTGTTTTGTGATACGGTGCAGTTATATAGTCACAGTGTATTTTCAGTTCAAGTCTCTGTTCAGTTATCCTTAATCTTCCTTGTAAATTTCATAAATATCCAGAGTCAAATATATAATTTAAAAGGTATTAATTTCCTGGCATTCTTTCTATCCAGCGTACCCACGGTACTCGTAACAATACCATCCCGCCAGGGCACTATGCAGCGTGATCTCTTCGCCCTAGACTTCAGGAAGACGAATAGCCCTGATGGTATTTCTGCGCTTGTGCTGAAGAAATGTGCTTTAGAATTAGTTCCTGTCCTAACCCGCCTTCAGGGCCTATTATACTGCTCTGGATATGTGCCTGCAGCTTGGAAATCGGCCAACATACAGCCTTAAGGTGGCCCAACCCGGCGGGACTAACTCATTCGCGGGTATTGTACAAAACCGTGCTGTTGCGCTCTGGGACCTTCTCTGTTTCAAAGAAAAAGACAGGCTCTGTGATGAGGAAGATGCAACATGTCCACAAAAAATATAATGTGCATAGTGGATGATTTGGTAAGATTTACGAACATTTTGATTTCAAAACGACTTATAGCTAAAAGTAAACCACGATCGCTGTAGTCAAAAATCTAACAAAAACCAAATAGATTATAAATTTTGATTAAATAAGCTATGTCTGATGACTAATTTTTTTAAGGTTTTCTTACTTTATCATTTCGTAATTCACCTCGAAAGTTATTGTATAAAACGCGCGAAAAATTCTAACTTTCTAACCTTATAACTTAGAAACCAAACACAATTTTACAATGCCAATGGTCATGAGACATCTAGTGCGATCAAATAAAGCTCTTTTGAGCAAAATTTGGGATCTCTGATAAGAAATATGGGCGTGATCTTCTTTCCCCGTTTGTATGGGCAGATGAGCGGGTTGGGCCACCTTAAAGGCTGCCTAAAAAAGGCGATCGATCAAACCCAACCAACTACCGACCCATAGCCTTTACTAATATTTTCTACAATTGATGAGCGCATCATAAACTCTCAGATCATGAGTATCTAGTCAGGAATTCACTTCTCAGCGATCACCAATACGTTCGAATCGATCTCATGCGCTTCATGAGAAAAACATCAACAATACAATTACTGTTTAGTGACTTTACTCGTATAGTCTTAAAAAAATGGGCAGCCACTTTCCATTTTCTTACTTTTACTTGTCGTTATTAAAGAAATATTAAAGAACATGGCAATTCAATTGAGAAATAATGTATTAACCCGATAAATTCGTTCTTATATTCCTTCATTTTAAATTGAGCGGCTCGTGGCTCAGGTGCGGACGGACTGGCCTTCCATCCTAAAGGTCTGGGTTTTGTGTAAGTAAGTTCAAGTGGGTAAAACCGGTTCTAATGTTCAGAATCCATCTAAAACTGTAGGTCCAACTGTTGGGTCAAGCCCGCCCGGGTCGGTACCATCGCATTGATTAAACGATAGTCAAACCACAAACAATGGATCCCTTAGTCGGCTCTTACGACATGCACGGGAAGAAATGCAGTAGTCAAATTGTATATTTTTTAAGTGCCGAACCCACACAGCTGTACGTTTACTCGAGGCACTCAAAACCACAATCCAAAATTACCAAAATATGTGCACGTTTTATTTTGAAGCCAACTTTGGATCCAGTGTCCAAAGTTACCATTATGTGGGATATGTATCTAAAATCACGTACGATACATCGCGTGGGTCAGCACACACGTCACGAGTGGACAGTGAATTCTCAAAAGAAACAATAAATGGATAGTTCTGAAGGACTTGAGATATTGCCTGCCGGCACGAAACGCGGCGATAAATCTTTCCAAATGCCTCCGGTCCAAACTACAAAATGATTTTACCGCCTCAACCACTTTCGGCGCTTCGGAGACGGCGCGTGGTGTCGGTTATAGCAATAGCTTTTCAAGTGAATTCCGATACTAACGGTATTTGGACATTTGACAAAAAAAATGTTGACTGATGACTTCGCAAGTCTAAGCTATGAAATTATTAAAACACAAAAAAATATGATTGTCTCAGACATTCGTTGAGAAAAAAACTTGGGCTCGACTAATGTCTAGTATTCTAACCTGTGACCTTCGGATTCCATGCTGTTTGATCCTCGCTGAGCTATAGAGACAATTATGTCAGCCAACGAATTTCTCGATTATATTCGAATCGACACAATGCTTACCTATCACTAGATGGCGCTGATTTCACCAAGTAATTTTTAGGGTTCCGTACCCGAAGGGTGAAAACGGAACCCTAGGACTAAGCCTCCGCTGTCCGTCCGTCCGTCCGTCCGTCTGTCACATGGCTGTATCTCATGAACCGTAATAGATAAGTAGCTGAAATTTATACAGATTTGTGGATATATTTTGCCGCTATAACAACAAATAGGTAAAATTAATTAATTAATTAAATACAAAAAACGTGATTTTTGTATGTTAAATCTTGTACGATGGTACGGAATCCTTTGTTTGCGAGCCCGAATCACACTTGGCCGGTTTTTTTATAAATATCAACGTAATTGCTGTAAGTTTGGTATCGGACACCGAAGTCAGTCCGGGTTTTAAATGTATATTTAATGTATTTGACATTACCGTTATCTCATTAATTGGTTATTCAATACATATATTTATAAATATCTATTTTAATTGGGGGTTTGTAACTATGATTGCTTAATGTAAAGTGTGCGGACATGAATCGTTATATGTAAGGCAAGCTTCGACGTATGTTTGTAGCTATTATTCTTTAGACTTTTAATCAAAGACTTAGATGGTTCAGGTCTCTGCTTTTATCTGCTTTATCATCCTAGGTAGCTCGATGACGTGACGGCTCGATAATTGTCACCGATAAAGATGACCGTTCGATCTACGAGTCTGAGTTTGATTGAACAGCTTATGAATCGTCGTCGGAAATACGTTGTTGTTGTCGTTTTCACCGCGTTTTTATACAAATCGGTAGACCGATTTTCATTTT
Source organism: Incurvaria masculella (assembly GCA_946894095.1). Lineage (NCBI taxonomy): Eukaryota > Metazoa > Arthropoda > Insecta > Lepidoptera > Incurvariidae > Incurvaria > Incurvaria masculella. The sequence continues at coordinate 11,378,013 of OX335660.1, read as the reverse complement.
GACAGGTTGAAGAAGTAAAACCACAGAATGAGTATTAAAAACTTGTATGGGTTTGACGCTTCTACGTAACTTCGAAGTTCCGCACAGGTCAATTTAAGTGAGAACTCGGACTTAACTGACATAGAGTAAAGAAGAACCGTCAAACAAACTTCACTAAAATAATTATTTGCTTAAATAAAAAAACACTTTGATCTTAATGCAATATAAGAAAGGTCCTGGTATTATACCTAATTTCTTCGATAATACGGTGAATAGCATGACAGTTGGTATGGTATTAGCGGGTTTAGCTACCCATGTCTAATTCATTGCGTAGTAGTTGATTGACATCGCGTGACGTCTCGGCAATCAGCCACGAGCAAAATAACATTTCAAAATAACGCACTGTTTTTACTACTTAAGGTCGGCCATCCCGCTCAACTCACCATACAAAAGGGGAAAGAAGATCACGCCCAAAATTCTTGTCAAAAATCCCAAATTTTGCTCAAAATAGCTTTATTTGATCGAACTAGATGTCTGATGACCGTTGGCATTGTAAAATTGTGTTTGGTTTCTAAGTCATAAGGTCCGAAATTTCCAATTTTTCCCGCATTTTATTCAATAACTTTGGAGGTAAATTACGCAATGATAAAGTAAGAACATCTTAAAAATATTAGTCATCAGACATAGCTTATTTAATCAAGATTTATAATCTATTTGGTTTTTGTTAGATATTTGACTACAGCGGTCGTGGTTTACTTTTAGCTATAAGTCGTTTTGTAATAAAAAATTTCGTAAATCTTACCAAATCATACACTATGCACATTGTCTTTTTTGTGCACATGTTGCATCTTCCTCATCACGGAGCCTGTCTTATTCTTTAAAACAGAGAAGGTCCCAGAGCGCAACAGCACGGTTTTGTACCATGCCCGCGAATGAGTTAGTCCCGTCGGGTTGGGCCACCTTAATGGCCGCTAGCCAAATACATGCGATCGAAATGAAAACGAATGATATAATAATAATTACAAAGGAGGACGGGCAAAAATATATGAACCCTGGCCTGGAGCCCAATAATAAATAAATTATATATCCAGTGGGAACCACTACAAGCTATCGCTCCACATGATATCGTGGAATTTTCTATATGCCTTTTTAACACCTACAGTTTTTAAGTAAGTACTTCGTTTAAGTTTGTATATTTTTCCGTCGGAGCGCGGAGCATTCCGGTTTGTATTCTATTTCGCCTATCCCGTGTCCCGTGTAGTAAAATATACGTGTACTAAGTTTCATCTAATTCAGATGAACGATTTAAGAGCTATGGAGGAACATACTTACATACTCGTACAAGCATATGGAAAATATTTCTTAAAATCGTAAATTCAGTGTTTGTATCATGTATAAAGTCTACTAACGCAGTATCTTGTAAAACAAAGCAAGTTACTCCAGCAACACCCCCTACATATTAATTATTAGTATATATTATTAGATATAGATAGTATAGATATAGATATTATGTATGCGACGAGGAAAAACTTGATTGTCAGGAGTGAACGAGACCGAGTTAGTCTCTCGACCTTGGGATTAATATTATATCACTCACAGGAGGCTCCGTGTGCTCGAGATAGTCGCAGTATAAATGAGTTTTTAAGGTGAAATTTCTTTAGGCAGGTTTTTCGTTAAGCATTATGCGTAAGGTAATCACGTAATAATGGTGTGTACGTGCAATTTAGTTACGTGTATAGAAATGTGTTTTTTTTTCATATCGAGGGGCCATTATTTATTATTATTCTGCGAAATTAACTATTTTAATTTTATATCTGGTCTCCATTTTATTTTTGTATAATGTATTTTTTTATTCTTAACGACTTTGGGTGATACATTACCGATTTCTCCTATAAATTTGCGATTGAAAAGAGAGAAGTACGACTTGTTTATGGAAACATACACCGGCTTCACCGGATTTTAGAAGCAGTGTCTATGAAAAGACCTTATAGCTCTAATAAAAGTACATTTAAGTATTTTAATGTATTCCTTACTTAAAATTAATTCATCCCTTATTTAAATCATTGATCGAATTCAAACTCAAGACACAGACATCACAGCTAGAATGCTAGATTAGAAATTATTTAAACACAGCTCTACTTATAGTACGTACCGCTTTGCAATCACTTTTCTTAACATATCAAAATATTTTAACTTGTTTACGGAACGAACTCATTCTCACTAAAACGTTACACCTCAGTGACATGAATGATTTGTAAAACTACGTCTTGCGGCACGTAAAGCTATCTTTAACTGAGCTAAAATAAGCCGAACGAACGCTATATTAGCCGCTTCAAATCATAAATTATACAAAGATATGCTCCGACAAGAACTAGTTTCCCTCGGTGATTTTATATTTAAAAATACTTTAAAGAAGTGAAAATGTCCTGATCTAAGTTCCGCTGCACGATAATAAAAGTTACCTTAATCTCATATTTACAGCTCGTGGTGTAGGGGCCAGAGGACTTGTCATTCATGCGAGAGGTTATGGGTTTAAGTTCTCGCCCTGGTTATGCACCTCTTTCTTTCTCTTTTCATAATATATGTATAAGTGCATTTCGTTACGAATTCGAGCTGTACCATTATTCGAAACCCATTCAAAACTGTAGGTCCTTTTTCCTAGTGTTAGGCGTCCACCGCATTGGATGCAACTATGGTTGCAGCGGCAATGAAAAATTGACTGTTTTTTCCATCCAGTTCGGTGTAGCTGTGCTCATAAAGGAAAGGTCCTGATATAGCACCTAATTCCTTCGGGAATGTGGAGTATTGGACTAATATCATAACACATACACATGACGTAATTATGTAGAAATCTCTACTTATTTCAGGTGCTAACACGTAACATCGGTACCGAATGGTGACCTATTATTTCTGGTGCATTTACTGGCAACACCGTGCTCTATTAGTTTTTGTAACTGGACATGGATGTTATGATGATATGATGATACCTCACCTACTATAATAATTTTAGCCTTATACATCGCATTCCCTAAGAAAATAGATGCTATACCAGAGTGGGCAGTCTGAGTTCTCACCTAAATTGGCGTTACGGCAAACCGATCGACTGGCGTTTTCTCCAAACTCCATACAAGTTTTTACTAGATATTCTGTGGTTTTACTTCTTCAAGCTGTCAAAGTCAAACGCTGACTTCCGATTTGTATGAAAACGCGGAGTGGACGTAAACGGCAACGTCGACGTATTTACGTCAACGTTGAGTAAGCTGTCAAATCAAGCTCGGACTCGCAAATGTTAGTTCGCTTAACGCCCGCCGCGCGCGCTCTTCAATTTCTCCATACATTTGAAAACGTCAGTCGATCGGTTTGCCGTAACGCCAATTTAGGTGACAACTGAGACTACCGGCTCTGGACCTAATAGAACTGGGTGGATATCAAGGAACATTGTTATTTTCAATGCAGCTTCGACCATCTTCCATTCAATGCAATTGTATAAACCCGGGCGGGATTAACCCGACAACCTAGTAAGCTGAGGAGACTACCGAATCCCAGGCGTCGCATCATCAAGCTACGAAGGTAATTTTGAAAGATAGATTCGAAAATGACACCCTGCCATAACGCAGCTGGAAGAAATCTTCGGCTGGAAGAAATCTATTTGAAGGATAAGCCCGTCTTTGCGCCCCACTTGTTTTGTTATTGCTCAATTCTTACTTTTGTTAATAGTTTTTTTTTGTGGCGTATTAAAGAATGTTCAATCAATCAACGCATCATGTTGTGTAGTTTTTCTGTTTTATTGTAAACATAAAATGAAGCAGTTAAGCCGATTACCTAGACAGCATAGTTTAAACATATTAATGAGCACACACATGATAAGAATATATCGGTACCCAAAAAGTGGATATGCATATATATAGCCACCATTACTCACCTGTATTATAAATAGTTTTGTTTGCGTCGACACGCTCAGCCAACATTAAACACACCTGCCTCTGTCGACAAATGTGATTGACGACAAAGGTTGGTTAAACAGCACTATGTATACTTAAGTAACATGTTAATATAGAATTCGTAAGCATAATTTAATACTACTAAATATCAATTGCAAAATTAAGTTGCAGGATTTTAAGAATGTTAGGAGAATTTAACACACTGTCACCACAGTTTCGACCTCAATATCCTAGTATAGCCGAAATATAAAATAAAATTAACAAAAAAAAAATAACCGACTTCAAACAAAAAGCACTAAAAAGTAAAAAATAATTGCAATTTTTGTAGTTACGATTATTGTTATTTTTTGAGTCGGCGTCAGTCGGGCACGCGCTGCGACACCGACTCAAAAAATAAAAATAATCGTAATTACAAAAATTGCAATTATTTTTTACTTTTTAGTGCTTTTTCTTTGAAGTCGGTAATTTTTTTGTAATTTTTTTTTATTTCTTTATTTATAGTGAATCTGAAGTACACTAACTAATTTGTACACGTCCTTTCCAATAAAAAAAGAATCACCGAAATCGGTTGGCGTTATATGTCGTTATTCGTTCATTTGTCGAGTATCCATCGTATGGACAAATAGTGCATGTAACGGCCGCACTTCGTGTGTAACACAGTCCAAACATCGCCGTCGCGCTTGAATGTGTTCACGAAATGCGTTCGCCAAGTCAGTTCCACCAACACGAACCTTCCAATACGTCTGCAACTGTATTTTCATGTTTAGTAAGTTCAATTTGGCTTGGTAGTATCGAAACTTGGCGACAGCGGGCGCTAGCTGGCACATTTCTGACCTTTTTTTTATCAGAGATGGCGATAATAATAATATTACATTACGAACAGTTAATCATTTTAAAATATTTAGAAGACTTTTTATTTTATTTGAAGATATGCTGCGAGCTTTTTCGCCTCGCTGGCACTGCGACCTTTCCGTGCTATGATATACTGAAACCAAACGTGTTCATAGGAATACATTTTCAAAAATATTGATGACTTGAAGCTTACCAGCGAAGTCTACATTGAAGAATTGTGGTTTGGACATTATAATGTATCTGTAACGGTTAAAGCCCGATATATGTAGGTTGAAGTCCGATTTTTTTTTCTTGAAGGTAACTAAGATTTTCATGATGTACCAGTGTCGAGGACACTAATTTGGTGTTTATGGTAAGAAAAAAAATAACCTTAACCTTTTTTTCATACAAAAAATTAAAAAAAAAACATAAGTGCAGAAATCCAATAAACTTCAAGGAAAAAGTTATTTCGGACTTTAACCAACGTCGGGCTTTAACCGTAATATATCGACAAAGAGTCATAATTAAAATATAAATCTTTATAATGTATTCAATCAAGTATCTTCATGGTTTACGTAGATCTGATCTTCACTCTAAATTCCCTTGGTTTTTTTTAATAATTAGCTTGCATAAATTAAAAACACAAAGGGAACTTCACCCACGGAAGTGATCGCTCTTAATTTTTAGGGTTCCGTACCCAAAGGGTGCCAACAGAACCCTATTACTAAGCCTTCGCTGTCCGTCCGTCCGTCCGTCCGTATGTCAGAGGGCTGTAACTCATGAACCGTAATAGGTAGGCAGCTGAAATGTTCACAGAGTGTGTATTTATTTTTTGTGTATTTAATAGGTAAATTAGAAAAATAAATTAAATTAAAAGATCGAACACAAAAAACGTGATTTTTTTGTTTTCAATCTTTTACGATGGTACGGAACCCTTCGTGTGCGAGTCCGACTCACACCTGGCCGGTCTTTTCTTTCTTGAAATTTAGCTTTCATTGATTTATAATTCAAAGGGAACTTCCCTACAGAAGCGATCGCTCTTAATTTTTTTAAAACCGCACTATCGAGACCGACACGCGCTCCGCAGACATCAACATAAACACACCGAAATTACCCGCTGCGTTAGCGTTCCGTAATCCATTAATTCAACCTCAGCCGTCTATAAGCATCGCAACGTTGATAAATGAGCTGCTATAGGACACACCCCTCGCACGGAACATCATTTGTCAGGATACCCCGAGTCCTGGAGGCGTAAATACGGTCCGGAATTCGCTAACACGAACACTTATTCGACGCTATTGCATTTCGGTTCAATTATTCGGTGAGGGTCGATACGAGATCCAGTTAACATAGAGATTGTAAGAGAGTAAAATCATAGAGTAACTCTATGGTAAAATATCCTTTTTCTTATCTGAGCAATTCCGTTGCTTTTTGCAACCAATATATTTTTGATAAGTTTTTATTTAAATGAACTTATTTCTGACTCGACCGTCTGATGCCAAATACGATTTTGGTGACAACGGGAATATGTTTAAACGTTCAAAGCGTAGGAACAAATTTCCAACACGAATTGCTGTGATATAAAAAAAAAATTCGTTTTTTTTTTCTTTAATTACTTGTGCATGAGACCTTACTTCTTGCCAACATTCTTTATTTATTTATTTATTTCAAATCCGTCGGTAACACTTATTACTTATTAAATTAATATTAAAATTAAATTAAATTAAATACAATACAAACATTTTCTTCTTTTCAATACACACATTAACCCTCATTACACAAAAATGTTTATTATTTTGATTTCTTATTATTATTTTTACATTCTAAAGAAATCATTAATTGTATAAAATGGACGATCAATTAAGAATTTCCTTAATTTCTTTTTGAAATATTTTTTTTAAAAAGAGAGGTCAACTGAAAGGCCTATAGGATTTGATTTATTTGTGAGTATCAAATACGCTGCGTAAACGGCCGTATTGTTTTATCACGTTGACTTATGCTGAGATAGATAGTCGCAATTGGAACTAACACTAACCTTAAGTTATACTAACTAGTATCAAAAGTGACATTTCGCCCATACACAATATGTCAAATGAATTAAGAAAGTACTTTTTCGTTACTTTTAGTTTCAGTTACGACGGTTTATCTCAGCCTACGAAGCTTGATCTTTGTTTAGCTCCAAAAGAGCATTGATCTTAGAATTTGATGTAACCTAACCTAACCTAACCTAACCTACTAACGCGTTCTCAACATTCCTGAGAATAAGAGTCTTGACAGACAAACAGACGGATAACGATCCTATAAGAGTTCCATTTTATTTTTAAAAAAGTATAAAGCTAAAAACCTTGGTGCCTTTTTGGGCTCTCGTGCCAAGATATTATTTTCTATCTTAAAAAAAAATATGCACGTAAAATATATATTTATAATAGGTCGGGGAAAAAGTCTTTTCGCATTATAGTATGTATGAACTTGTAATAAAATCTCTTTGGCTATACTATTTGTAACTGGCTGGTTTTGGTATCATTGAAAGTTTAAATTTTAAAGAACATAATTCCAAATTCAAATTAGGAAAATGTGTGATTCTCATTTGTTTTTCGTACTGTCAAAATGAGTGAATCTAATGAAGAAATTCGATACATTTTAAAATTTTACTACAAAAAAGGTAAAAATGCAACGCAAGCCGCGAATAAAATTTGCGATGTTTATGGACCTAGTGCAGTGTCTGTAAGAATAGTAGCACAAATTTGGTTTACGCGTTTTCAATCCGGAAATTTTGATGTCAAAGATGCACGTCGCTCTGGTCGCCCTATTACGGATAAAATGGATGCCATTTTTGAAAAAGTGGAGCAAGATCGGCATATCAGTAGTTACGACGTAGCTGAAGAACTAGGAATTGACCACAAAACAGTTTTGGCGCATTTGAAAAAAACTGGGTACACAAAAAAGCTCGATATTTGGGTACCTCACGAGCTCACTGAAAGAAACCTAATCAACCGTGTACTCATTTGTGATTCTTTATTACGACGTAATGAAACCGAACCATTTTTGAAGAAGCTGATAACTGGTGATGAAAAGTGGATCACGTACGACAAGAACGTGTGAAAAAGGTCGTGGTCAAAGGCCGGTCAAGCTTCACAGACTGTGGCGAAACCCGGGTTAACTCGCAACAAGGTGATGCTGTGTGTGTGGTGGGATTGGAAGGGCATTATTCATTATGAGCTGTTACCACCAGGCAGGACCATCGATTCTGAACTCTACTGCGAACAACTGATGAGATTAAAGCAAGAAGTTGAGAGAAAGCGGCCGGAATTAATCAACAGAAGGGGTGTGGTTTTTCATCATGATAACGCTAGACCTCACACATCTTTAGCCACTCAGCAAAAACTAAGAGAGTTTGGCTGGGAGGTGTTAATGCATCCGCCGTATAGTCCTGACCTTGCACCTTCAGATTTACACCTGTTTAGGTCTCTTCAGAATTCTTTAGGCAGTGTCAGGTTAACATCACGAGAGGACTGCCAAAACCACTTGTCGCGGTATATTGATCAGAAGTCCCAATATTTCTATAGCAATGGGATCATGTCCCTACCTACAAGATGGCAAAAAGTTATCGAACAAAATGGTACCTACATACTTTAGTTAAATGTAAATAAACCATATTAAAAATTTTTTTGAATTTTCTTAAAAAATGCGAAGAAACTTTTTCCCCAACCAATATATATATATATATATTTATACGTATCGATTATGCGCACAGGGACTTTAAGAGAATTGACAGTTAAGATGGTGATACTAGCCAATGCGAATAGTTTAATTGCGTTAATTTCCTGATCTCTATGGAATGAGAACATGAAAAAAAATGTGTATAATTCCAGCTAACGTTCTACCAAAACAGAAAGAAATTTTTTACAGAAATTGATATTTTATGCATGGAAAAAAAATTGAAATTAGGTCTCAAATATATTATTTTTCAAGTTAGCGGCTTATATTGATATTAACTAATATTTATTTTAATACCAATTTAAAAGATCTTAATATTATTGTGGGGTAATGTTATGCCTCTATGCGATAGGGTTATACGGGGATGCAACGGAAACTCGTTTATACGATTTGACTATATATTGATACATTTAGATTGTGCAACGAGGTGGAATGCATGTGCGCGGCGCGGCTGCCTCGGACCCACTGCCGCGGCGCTGAGGCGGCGGCGCGGGGTAGGAAATGTCGCGTCGGCAGGTTGCTGACCGCCACATCAACCCCTTCCTTTTCTTTTTTTTAAAAACTATGCTTGCTTACAGTTCGGGCTCTCCTACTGTCACCACTGTTCTTAATCTAATGTGCGAGCTGCGCAGAGTAACGTCGTTCACGCCAGCCCGCACCACTGATATCACTTCCTATATCACCTATTTATCGCGGTATCAGCCGCCACTGTTTGGGCGCCCACGGCCTACGTTAAGCGAAACGCACTGGTGGTTTGATTAGTCGCCCTGCCCGTGTGGTTCTAGCTGACGTCGGTGCTCGTGTGCTCGCCTCGCGGTCCCGCGTTTTCGTCATGGTTTGTACCGGCAGGGTGTCAACTCTCGATTGCGGTGTCTCCTCGTGGTCGGGACTTGTCCGTTGGAGGACTGGGTAGGGGGGTCGCCTTTCTGGCTCGACGGTGTCTTCGTTGAGTAGGTACGCTGGTTTTAATCGATCTATTGTCACTCGCGTATTCCTGTTCGGTAGCTCAATGTCGAAATATTTGTCTTGCCTCTTCAATACCCTGTACGGACCTTGGTAGGGAGCCGTGAGGGAACGCTTTATTTCGTTTCTGATGAACACGTGCGAGCACGTACGCAGGTCGCTGTGAACGAACGTTTTCCTTTCACCGTGGGCCGTTCTGGGAGATGGGTTCAGCGATTCGAGTGTGGTGGTTAGGCGTTGTACATAGTCGGCGTCTAAACTTTGTGGCCTGCTCGGTACAAAAAAATCTCCTGGCAGCCTCAGGGACGCTCCGTAGGTCATTTGTGCTGGACTAAACCCGATATCCTCTTTAACGGCCGATCTCAATCCCAGCAAAATTAGTGGCAATTCGCGGGCCCACTCGGCGCTCGTGCATTTTGCCATTAAGGCTGCTTTTATGCCCCGATGGACTCGCTCGATTTGGCCATTGCATGCCGGGTGCCAGCTGACCGTTCGAGTTTTTTCGATTCCAAATTTATTTGTCAGCTGACGAAATAACTGCGACTCGAACTGGGTACCTTGATCCGTAGTAATCTTCTCCGGACATCCAAATCTACTAATCCAGTGATCAACCGTTGCTCTCGCGATGGTTTCCGCCGTAATGTCGCGTATCGGTACTGCTTCAATCCACTTGGTTGTTCTGCAGATGTATGTGACGCAGTATCTTTTATCTTCACAGGGCGGAAAAGGGCCAATTATGTCGATGTGTAGATGACTGAATCGTCCAACACTCGCGAATTCACCTAGCGGCGCGACCGTATGTCGCTGTACTTTGGATCTCTGACAAGATACGCATGCCTTGCTCCATTTATTTACCTCACTATTAATGGACTTCCAAAAATATCTGTCTGTCATCAGTTTTCTTGTGGCCCGTACACCTGGGTGACTTACCCCGTGTACTGCTTTGAAAGCTTTGTAACGGTGTTTCTCGGTCAGGTATGGGCGTGCGTTCCCCTTTGACATCTCACAGTATACCGGTTTGCCAACATTGGGCAACATGATCAGTTTGAAACAAAGATTATCTTTTTTCATTAGTTCCATTAATTCTAGGTCTCTTTCCTGGTCGCTTGCTAATTCATTGTAATCTATGGTCGTCGGGGTATAAATTTCAGCTATTCTCGATAGTGCGTCTGCGACTACATTTTCTGATCCGCTAATATGTCTGATATCCGTGCAAAATTCGCTTATAAAACTTAAGTGTCTTATTCGTCTCGGGGTGTCACATCTGCTGGCCACGTTCTTACTGAGTGCGTGTGTCAGCGGCTTGTGATCTGTGTACACAATGACGTCTCTCCCTTCTATAAAATATCTGAAATGTTTTACTGCTAAATAAATTGCCGCCAATTCTCTGTCGTATGCACTATATTTCTTTTGCGCATCGCTGAACTTGGTTGAAAAAAAACCTAGCGGTCTCCATGTATTGCTGACTCGTTGTTGCAAAACAGCGCCCGCAGAGTATTCGGACGCGTCAGCAAATATACCTAAAGGGGTGTCGGGTAACGGGTGCGATAACGTGAGCGCGCTCTTTAGGCTGCGTTTACATTCTTCGAATGCGGTTTCCGATTGTTGTGTCCATTGTATTTCGGTTTTATCTCTTTTTTTTGTATTGTGCAAGTACTTATGCAGTTCTGCTTGGGCACCGGCTGCGTTTGGAATGTGGCTTCTATAAAAATTTAACATTCCCAAAAACCTTCTTAATTCCTCGATATTACTCGGTTTTGGAAAATCCTCGATTGCCTTAACTTTTCCCTCCAAGGGCTTAACTCCATCCTGGGTAACGTGAAAACCCAAAAAATCTATTTCCGATTTCCCAAAACTGCATTTACTCAGATTGATTGCTATGCCGAACTCATTGAAGCGTTGAAAAACCTTTTCTAGGTGCAATCTGTGTTCTTCAATAGTCGAGCTTGCTATGATTACGTCATCAATGTATGTAAACAGAAAATCGAATCCTTGCAGGACGCTATGATCCATAAACCTCTGGAACGACTGGGCCGCGTTTCTAAGCCCGAAAGTCATTCGCGTGAACTCATAAAGACCAAACGGAGTCGCGATGGCTGTCTTCTCAATATCACCTGGGGCCACCGGTATGCAATGATAGGCTCTCGTGATGTCAATCTTAGAAAAATATCGTTTGCCTGCTAAAAGATACTGAAATTCTCCAAGTCTAGGAATCTGATACCGGTCTGGTTTTGTAACTGCATTGAGTGCTCGGTAGTCCCCGCACGGACGGATATCACCATTAGATTTTGGGACACAATGTAGAGGAGATGACCACGGAGATTTGGATGGTCTGCATATTCCCATTTCCATCATGAGTTCAAATTCTCTCTTAACTTTAATGTACCTGTCTGGGGCCAAAGGTCTAGCCCGTGCGAACACTGGTGCTCCTACCGTCTCGATGTGGTGCACGACGCCATGTTGCGGGGTTTCCTTGAAAGATGCTGGTTTCGTGATGTCCGGATACTTTTCCAAAAGATCACGAAACGCGTGCTGCTCCCCAATCGACGTCAGCGAACACACTTGCAAATTTGTAACCGTACATATTGTGTCTAAACTTGTCACCTTGTCTATTAGTCTTTTACCACTTAAATCCACTAGTAACTTATAATGTTTTAACAAATCTGCCCCAATTATGGCTTGCGCAATGTCTGCGATTACGAATATCCACTTATAAGGTCTACGCAAATTTAAATTAAGCACCATGGTTTTCACTCCGTACGTCTCTATTACGCTACCGTTTGCCGCGTATAACTTATAATCACTAGTAGTCCTATCTCTCGGTGCTAGGATTGACTTTGGTAACACCGACACGTTGGCCCCGGTATCTATTAGGTATTGTATACCGCTGTCGCGATCGTAGACGCTAAGGCGGTTATTATCGACTGTCGTGTGCACATCCGCCGCGGTGCACACTAGTTGCCGTTTCCCTGATTTTTATAGTTGCATGGCTGCTCGCATCTGCTTGCTTTGTCTCCGAATCGAAAATGATAAAAACACAGCCAGTCTGCATTTTCCGGTGTCCGGCGGCCGTTCCGAGAAGCCGACCTACCGCGTTGATACCGCCCGCTAGCCCTGCTCGGCTGGCGGCGGCTCATTCGTGCTATTTGATTTCGCAAATCGGCAATTTCGCCCGCCAGCGCGTCGACACTCGAAACTGGGTCATGTCGTTGACTTCCGTCCGATGGCGCGGATACCGTGTTGACGTGGCTTCTGCCCATATGTTCGAGCATTTTATCGGCCATGATGGCTAGATCGTTCAATTCCGTCTCCTTAGATACCGCTAGCACCGCCCGCGCTGATGGTGGCAGGTGGCCCATCCACAATATTTTTAAGGCGTCGTCGGGTACATTTTGTGACGCGAGTTCCCTCATTTTCCGCAGTAACTGTGAGGGACGTTGATCTCCTAGCTCTAGTCCGCTGAGCAGCCTATGAAACTGCTGCGTGGTGGACTCCTCGTAGACTGAGATTAGCCTCTCCTTCAGAGCCTCGTACTTGCCGTCATCTGGTGGGCTGATCACGATGTCACTCACTTGTTTGACGTCCTCTCGCTGCAGAACCCCTATGACTAGGTCATACTTCTGCTTGTCTCCTAGCTTGTGCGCTGCTACCACTGACTCGTATTGTGCGAACCATAGACGCGTGTCCTCGCGCCAAAAGGTTGGGATTCTTGCCTGCAAGGACAGGCTGGCAATAGCCGTGACTGGAGCTTCCGGCGCCGGACCTTGATTCATCTGCTGCTGCGGCGCTTGATACATCCTTTCTGTTTTACTGTTCACTTCTTCTTCACTTTCAGTTTACGTGTTCCAACGGGGTCACCAGTTGTGGGGTAATGTTATGCCTCTATGCGATAGGGTTATACGGGGATGCAACGGAAACTCGTTTATACGATTTGACTATATATTGATACATTTAGATTGTGCAACGAGGTGGAATGCATGTGCGCGGCGCGGCTGCCTCGGACCCACTGCCGCGGCGCTGAGGCGGCGGCGCGGGGTAGGAAATGTCGCGTCGGCAGGTTGCTGACCGCCACAATTATCTACCCATTCAGTGAAGAACATGTTTAACTTTTCCCAACTTCTTTAACGAAACAATAAAAAAAGCGGTTTCACGCGTTATGCGGGTTGGTCACATTTAGAAAGAATTACTTCGCGCTGCCCTAACTAAGCGACGTCAGGCTCTCGCTATATCGTTTAATTCGCAAAAATTGGTTCAAAATGTTTAGGTATGAGGATGCTCTTAAATATATAGGAACGGTACTTCTGGCGAATGGTTTGTGTGTTAATCGCGGTATATAGTGTACGCCATGCCCTCATTTATGACGTGCCTGACGAAGCAAATGCTTGGATAAACTAGTTTTTAACAGCTTTCTTTCTTCTCGTTCCTTGCCTCACGGTCCATTATATTATATTCATTTTGAGCAATATTTTTTAAACTTTTGGATTAGTGAAAATTGTTCTAACTCAGATCACCATTTTCCTGTCCTCACAAGGTTAGTGAAACAGCAAGTACGAAGTGGTAATTATTACGCCCCCGGTGCAAAATTTTGTAAAAATATGGAAAAAAAGTATAATTTCTCATTTTAAAGAAACAATAATAACAAAGTTACTGCCTAGATAAATTAATGAATGTAATTGGTTTTTGTTAATTTTCAGTGGAATACTTGTGACTTATTATTTCTGTATATGCTTTAAAGTTTAAGCTACCTTCATTTGATTCAAATTATAAAATTTACATCATAAGACCGATCATATGCAGTGACATTGTCTGGCTACCACACAATAATATTCGGTAAAGGCTTCTATGAGATATATTTATGAAAGCAGGTGTATGGTTATTTATTTAGGTGAGTATCGAAGTTAACATAAATCTAGAAGGAATGGATTACCAAAAAATATTTACACATGAAAGTGTATGTAAGTAGCAACCGCGTCCTGAGTAAATATAATCTTATGGCCAAATTGCATTTCGAAGGCAACAATGGATGATGAATAATATTCATCGAACTAACACTTTCCTGGTTTATTTGCGCGGCCCTAACCTTAAGTCCACGAACATATACTGGATTTTTTTTAGTTTACCTTCATGGCCAAATCCGAAACTATAAGAAATAGCGAAAATCACTGTAAGGGGCCATGGGGCTGACCTTGATAAAAACTAAAATGCACTTTTAAAATGTTCGATTTCCGTCTAGAAAAAATATGGTTACAAAAATCTAATCATGCAGCTTTAGTTTTTATTTGCTATTTCGTTTAGTTTTGGATTTAGCCAAGAAGGCACACGGGAAAATTTCTAACTGTATAATATAATAGATTTTATTTAGCTGTCTAATGCAGGAATGACATTACATCAGATTATTAATAATCGAATGATATTTGTATTGTATTTTTTATTTATCATCCATAGACAGTACACTGCACTCGGATTTGTCATATTTTAACATTGGCCAGTTCAGCAAAACAAAACACAGCGAAGAAGAACTGGAAAGAAAATCCGCCTTTATTTTTTTCAACGTCCACTTAGTCTAAATTTACAAAAGCGTTTATCAATTATTTTAACAAAAACATATGTAAAACACTAAATTAACATGAATTCACAAAAAAAATTACAATTCATGCCGTCTGCAACGGTTCATGACAAATATCATTTTATTTGCAAAGTCCCACTAACTAATATGTTGCCAATTGGAGCAGGCCACCGTCCCCACAAACAGCACCCGTTCACGAGCATCACGCCGGGCACAGCCTTTACCTCTCCCGACCATATTTTAGGGAAACAGATAACCCTTAACCAAGCGTCACCGTAAGCAAGGACCTTAAAGCGATGCACTGCTCCAGTGGCAACAAAACACTGCGAAACACTTGCACATTAGGTTTTAATATTATAAGTTTCGTCATAAACTACTACAGTAAGCTGATCACATAGTTACATATCCCTTTAAATGCTACCACCTACAGAAAGAGTACAATTGTATGAGAGCAGCCCTATCAATAAAGTAAGAATAGATTCCCGTATGAGATTTTGACCAATACCGAGAAACTAATAATACTTAACTAAAAATACATAACTAATATAACATAAAATAAAATTCGGGTGTATAGAAGAGAATACCAAAGTATCGCATCCGGCTACCGAGTCTGACAATCGTTCGGACGAATAGCCATAATATTCCAAATGTCACCAAGTATACGATGTGATGTGGTGCCAAGAACATACACGCTAAAACAAATCAAGGCGGGGCGGGGTGCCAAGTGCACTCCGTTAGAACCATGTTTTGCTTTCCCGGCCGTAACGTCCCGAATGTGGAACCTATTCAAAATAATTCAATATGATTTATGTACAATCTGACAGGCAGGATGCGATGACTAGTTAAATACATTTCAATTTAACGATGGACAAAATAAACCTTCCATTGGTAGCTTTATATCGTTTGTAAGATTCTGAAGACTTAATCAATTGTTCTAGGCCACTGCTTGACTAACTTACAACAGACGGTTTCCAAATTAGAGGAGCTTCGACTGGAAACTCTGATACTCAGAACTTACTCACACTGATTTTCACTTTTTTTATAATTTAGACAACTTCTTATAAGGAAAAAAACAATCCTGACGAGGCAGTCAAAACCGCCTTCAATGGATTGATTGATTTTTGCTTACACATTTTTATAGTCTAAGGTAATCATGAACATCCCGTAAAATAGCGAATGTGGATCGATAACAATGGCACATATGTCGATTTATGAAATTCACAATTTCATAATAACGACTAATTATAACTGATCACAACGCTTGAATAAGCACGCTTCATAACTGCATTGAAAATACGATTGTATCTATGTCGATGGATCCCTCTAAATATCTGTCTTGGCGACCATCACTGTTTGGGATAAGTCTTCTGAGACTCTACCAAAACCGTCTACCTTTAGCACTCATTCCATATATTAATACTTATTTTCACATTACTCAAATTAGCTTCAGAGCCCGTAGTCCGATCTGTTCACCTAAATTGGCGTTTACGGCAAACCGATCGACTCGCGTTTTCAAATTTATGGAGAAATATTTTTTTATTGAAATTTTAAGCGCGCGCAGTGGGCGTTAAGCGAACTAACATTCGCGAGTCTGAGTTTGATTTGACAGCTTGAAGAAATAAAACCACAGAATATCAAGTGAAACTTGTATGGAATTTGTCGTTTTTACGGAACTTTGAAGTTCCGTAACCACCAGTTTAGGTGACAACTGGGAATAGCAGCTCAGGTGCGTGCAGTGAATATCATTTTACGAATTCCACCTGGAGCCGATTATTACTTTGAGTATAATTACATCGATCTCTAACGAGAAAAACGTCATAGCCAGCGGTTCGATCACCGTCATCTAGGGTTTAACGAGAGGTAACGACACTTCTTGAAACGAAAAAGCGACACTATAAAGAAACAAACGCATACATTTATATAATTTAGCCAACGAGAGAATGAGATAGATTATTTATCGGTGACTGGACATAGATGGCTAATACCATATCTATTAGTATCATAATATTAGCCCAACACACCTTGTGGGATCTGGGTGCAATGCCAGGACCTTCCTTTTATGGCATAACTCAATGGAACTGATTAGAAAAAACACAAGGTCCTGTCAAAATATATATATTTTTTTGGAATGCGGTGTGATAACAACGGTGGCATCCATGTAACACAAAATGGTCCTACTCACTTTTTGATCTCAGATAAAAATTCAAACATTTCTGGTTCACAAGAGAGACTTCTGACTCTCCGTGCTTCTTGTCTATATACTTATTATTGATGCTATGATACAAAATAAATGTAATTATTGATACAATTTCGTATCAATAATGACGAGGGCTCTGTACACACGAACTGTAGTAAAGCATTATTTAATTGTACGAGTAGGTGTTGGTCAGAATCTCTTACACGAATCTTATTATATATTATACAGGTTGCCCTCAAACCATTTTACTCTTAATTTTCTGTAGGTGGTAGCATTTAAATTGCTAATATTAAATAGTTGTTTTTATCTGTAAGAATAATAATGTATTATGTATTTTGACTCTTTGTTTAGAGGTCACTGTAGAAGTTCATGACAGAAAAAATAGTATTAAAACTAAAACGTACAAAGTTTTCACTACTTTTTCGGTCTTTGCTTGCGGCGACGCTTGGTTCGGGTCTCCTCTTTCCCAAAAATATGGTTGAGAGAGGCGATGCTTGCGCCCGGCATGATGCTCGTGAACGGCTGCTGTTTGTGGAGACTGGCTTGCTCCAATTGGCAACATGTTAGATGGCGGGCATAGTCTTTATGAATAAACTCATATTTGTCATGAACTGTTGCATACGACATGAATTGTTGTACTTGTAAACTTAGACTTAGTGGACCTTGAAAAAAAAACCAGCGGAGTTTCTTGCCAGTTCTTCTTCGCTGGGATTGCCGAACTGGCTAATGATAAAATATGACAAATCCGAGTGCAGTGTACTGTCTATGGATGATGAATAAACAATAAACTACTAAGTGGAGATTAAAGTCAGCGTAATGCAAAAACAATTCCCCTTGAGCGCAGACGCCACATGCTAAGGTACCTACGGACCATTAGGCGCCAAATTCCGCTTCGTTACCCGAACGCTCTGTTTGCCAGCCGCAAACTGGATTTACGAAATACGAAACGTGGGCTTAGGCAAATAGAGAAAGGGCGAACTGAGCCATATTTATTCCTGCCATAATGAATCGGGATACACGGGTCCAAATTCGTAATTTATCTTTCGCGTGTAGCTGTATTGCGAAAATGAGCAAATCAAATAAGCGATATTTGAAAAGAGCACGGAGTACAGATAACCGGTACTTATTTCAATATTTTTTTTTATAATTATTTTTCATAAACACAGTTTAGTACATTATTAACCCACTAAGGGCCGAGTGCACGAAAGGACAAAAAATCAAAATCAACGAAAAAGTATGATCAAACACGTCTCTTTGTGTGGACAGTATGGAAGGAACTCTATGCGGATCACTAAAAGTGACGTGTTTGAACATTGATTAACCCGGCCGTCTCTTCGTGCAACCGGGGCTAAATATTTGTAATCATATTATTTATTGCTTCCATACAGATAGGTCGCAAAGGCGGACTTATTGCCTAGAGTCAACATATTCCATTCATTAATTTGAGTTTCAGCGACATCTACATTTTTTTTTAAGCATTGTAATCAGATTTTGAAAATAATCTGAAAAAGTATTGGTCGTGACATTCGTCCTGCTTCCGACGAATGTCACGACCAATACTTTTTCAGATTATTTTCAAAATCTGATTACAATGCTTAAAAAAATGTAGATGTCGCTGAAACTCAAATTAATGAGATAACGGTAATGTCGTATCCATTAAATACATAAAATTATCAAATATTCCATTCAACCCGATAATGGGACAAAAAGCAACGCAATAAAAGTAAAGTTTGAGTGAGAAAGTTTTTGATTGTGCACTACATATTTCTATTCGAAAATAATCATTTGAAAAAAGTATCGCCGGACAAATGTTAGTAGTAGTACAGATAGTTGTAATAACAAAAACATTTTATGATGAAAATAATTACTTAAATGAGCTAAATAAAAACTTTATAACAACTTTGTCATTTTGAAATGTTGTCATTGAAGGCATATCATACACATGTAATGACATGACATTAAGCCATCAACAAAAAAATATTTGAATTAACATGACTAGATTTAAATGGATAGAGACAACAATTATCTATTTCGTTAACTATGAACGTTATGATGGAACCAATTTTCCCACCTACATTTCAAGAAGTAGCCCGCATAACCAAATGTACATTTTGAAGTTTCAGAAAGAAGCTCAAGCCCAGAGAAAAAAACCAATTACGAACCACCCGCAATCTACCAGGTGACGCATTGACTATGCATGTATTATTAATTCAGTTGTTACAGCATGATTCAAGAATCAATACATTTTCATTCAATTGGTTTGTGATTGCCATGGTTTTTCACAGAAATCGGAAATCGTATATCGCTTTAAATTAGCCTCGTATGTATTAATTGAACTTATTCACAGCACAATACAATTGTAGAAATACAACATATTATAAACTAGCTGACGTACCCGGCTCCGCTCGGGTCAATGTCGTTTTGAACTCATGTCGGGCTGAATTATTTCCTGGATATTATATCAATTCCCCATATAAATGATTATCTCTTATTAAACCTTAAAGGGGATGACCCTTTGAATTTTATTTTCTCCAAAAAAGGTAGCCTATGTCGTTCTCCAGACTATCTCTATACCGAATTTATCAAAATTGGTTCAGCATTTTAGATATAAAAACGCCACAGACAGACAGTGTAACTTTCTCATTTATAATATTAGTATGGATAACTATAAAAATAAAAATAATCGAGACTGCATAAACTTCATTTGTTTGCCTCGGTCACATTTTGGTTACACAAATTCTTATAGAATTTACTGGGAAACTTTTAGCTGTAGTATAATTTGTCGCAGTGAAGTTTATTATCAGATTGTGTGCTCGACATTCCAAACATGCAATTAGCCATTTCACAAAGGATGACAACGTACATGGAAAGGATTTTTAATAACACAAGTTATTAACTGTTTTCTATTTTACCGTATTAGTTTTACCGTATTGGTTCTGTAGGAAGACATAATGGTAATAACACAATCTACTTATCTCTATTATAGATTAAAAATATTCCACCTACCGTGTGGCTTTCACTTCAAACTATTTGCACTTGTACGACACAGTAATTTTCGACTGTTATTATTTCAATGTTTTTCACCCATTTTAAATGTTCAAACTGTTTAATATTTCTACATTTATATCTCTAACACGTCTTCATTTTATTCAATGTTTTACTTAATGTACATATTTATTTGTCCAACAAACTAAACGGTCGTTAAAGAACTTGTTTACGTATTATTTGTATATGTGTATTGAGTGCGGCGGTGGCGTAGGCGTTATTACGCGGCGTAGCCGTCTACGGGACGAGCGGACCGTAGAAGGCTCTACGCGGTACTAGCCGCTACGAACCCGCTTGCACGCCCGCTAACCTACTTTGATACGAACGCTCCGTGCGACTGCTCGCGGTCGAAACTCCTTTACCACTTTTGAGTTAAAAACAATTGCCTTGTCTTTCAGTTTCAGCTCATTTAGACATTTTAAATAAGTAATTTTGGGACTTCTATAGTGATCTTAATACATGTATTGATCGAACGAGTACAGGTGTTTGATTCATAAATATGGCAATAGTGGCTTATTTCTTGATCTATTTTTTTGATTCGTTATCTATCCATCAATTACAGGTTTTGTAAGGTAATCACATCATGAGTTGACATTTTTCACAAGCATGAATTGCTTGGTCCTTCCACTGTAGGCTCATTAAGATGAAAAGCTCATGTTGACCTCATTGTTTGCATGATAATGTTGAACAATAAAATATATGTTTCCTAATAAATAACTTATAAATAATTGAAACAATATTATAACAATATACTGTTATTAATTGCGTCTAAAAATTAATCTGATATATTTAAATTTGATTAAGTTTGTCTCACCGCACAAAATATGTCTTCATATAATTCGTTTTACAGCCTGTTAAATTATTCAAACATTAAAATGTGTGGCACGAGCTGGACATCCTGCTATTATTTTAGTTGTTACTACTGTATATTTGACTAATGTAACTTAACATAAATTTTATTAAAACCTATATTCACAACTACCTATCAAGGAATGTACCCACTCAGGGTATATTTTTTCATCTTATTTGGCAGCAGAAGATATAATATAATATTTTTTTACTACTAGCTGCAGTACACGGCTCCGTTTGAGATAATATCGTTTTTTTTCCGGAATAACAGTAGACTATGTCATATGTCGATGCATGCCTGTTAAAACAATCCATTGCTCTGTTGCTCCGTTAGAGCAGGAGAAAATAACACAATTTTAAATTTATACTAATAAGTAGGGATATACAGAATGATAGAAGAGGTATGGTCCAAATATTAACACCTTGGACTGTTTGGAGCAAAAAAGATAAAAAAAAATGTACGACTTAAAAAATTCGTCCTCCCCATACATTTTTGTTAATAGAAGTAGAAATATAAGCATTTTACTCCCGTTAAAGAGCGGTACATACAATCATGTTTTACAACTTTTTACAATATTATTATGAATGTGTATGTAATACTGCAGGGTAAAGGTAATGTGGCTCAGCGTTTACGCCCGCGTATACTTCAGCAAGTTTTCTGAAGCAGACTGGTGCCGCTGATTTTCAGCCATTACCGGATCTCAAGGTATTGTGATTAATTTAAAATAGAAACACGAGAACCAATAACACGGTATAAATGAACAACGGAATTAACGACAAGTGATAAATATGATTACGATTGTGAGTACGTACGTATTTTCTATGTTTAAAATATGTGAATTTGTAGGATTATGAGTGATTTGGAAGTGTAAGAGGGTTTTGTTTGTTTTTAGGTGTAAAATTAGGTGATCCAACATTGATTATAGTTAAGTGCTTACCTAATACACACATAACACTTCGCCAGAAGTAATCGAACCGACAGGAAAAAAAAAAGACGAATCCGAGTGTGTAATATACATCTAATGGAGGAAATAAAGAAACTGAAACTGAAACTGAAACTGATAAAAAATATGGGGAGGACGATTTTTTACGCCCTAAAACAAAAAAAATATTAACCTTTTTTTCTTCACATATTCCAAGAAATGCCTTGTTAACGTTTGGACCATGCATCCGCTAACATTATGTAGAATAGAAGTATTTTTTTCAACTTATGATACTTTTGAGATTACCGCGGGCGTTAGACATGTTTGAAAAATGATACGGCTTTTCACGCGGCAGAAAGAGACATTCTCCGACGTTTCGAGATAATCATTCAGCCCGTTGTACGGTTGTTGCAGCAGCAGTACTTCTGCTGCGTACGAACGGGCTGAATGAGTAGCTCGAAACGTCGGAGAATGTCTCTTTCTGCCGCGTGAAAAGCCGTAACCATTTTTCAAACAATTTTTTTCAACTTTCATTTTTAAGGGCGTGATAAGAGCCGATCGCGTTCGGTTTCATAAGGATGTTAGTAAACCAATATTTACTTTCATTTAAAAACAACCACAACGAATTTCTATACTCAAAAAAGTAAATATGTAGATTGATGGTCTATCTATAATCTAAAGATAAAACTGTCAATCACTGGTGCTTTGTGTTATCAAATGAGACAAATATTCATAAACTTTCATAAAAAAAATTATATATGAGCATCAGATATTTACTGTTATGAGTTTCAAATATAGCTAGACCATCAATGCATCTTTCATCTTTTTGAAATTCCAAAATAAGTAGTAGTTATTTTTAAAAATAATAAAATATGGTTAACTTACGCCCTTATGGAACAGAGTGCAATCAGGTGCTATCATGCCCTTAAGTAAATTGTCATTCCTTCACGATCGATTTTAAACTCATATTATATTTGTTGAAAAAACGACGCATCTCGGTATGAAAAATACAAAAATATGTTTATTCAGGATTCATATATAGAAACTAACACCAAGCACGCTTTCAAAGGAAAGTCATTCCCACTCCAGTGACCCAAATCACTTACGCATAAAATGGAATGACTTTCGATTTTCCTCTGAATAGGGCCATGGGGCGAAGGCTTTTGTGCTGAGCTAAATTACGCCATTGTTTCCGGTCACAGGTTTCGTGTGAACAGTGCACAATGCTTCATTATACGCACGCAACGGCTCAATAGCTCTGTATTTAGATGTGTCGGATACAAATATGGTCGTATGGTATCAAATCAACAGTGTGGCCTTGGACAAAAGAGACCACACAAATACGTTGAACGATTAAAAATGTACACAATTTTAACACATAGCTACAAAGTTTTTTGTCTCTATGTTTAAGTAGCTTTTGTGTAGACATAGGTATCCTGACTTCGAAAATATAAACCATTATCATTTGTCAGCTTTAATTTTTAGTAACACACATCCCATATGTGTGTTATTTTGAAGAAAAGCGCAAAAAATTATTCGTTAGTTCAAAAATTTAGTTAGGCGCTTTAAGTATACGCACATTTCTGAGTGTATCTTAAATCTGCGGCTACCCTCACGTAAAATACAAAGAAGCTGTCCACTAAAAGTTAAAAGCATAGATAGAAACGACTGGTAGATAAAGTAAAAAAACTTCTGGAAAACTTAAACAAGTAAATGTTTTTAAGTATTTGTTATTCAAGATGATTGAAGAAATATTTAATTTAATTATTTTGTGTTAAGCGCAGTATATGGCATACCTATGCTAGGCTAATCTGAAGATTACCTGAAAAAATCATTATCGGTTATGACATTTTGGAGTTCATAGCCACATACACGTGTTCATTGTTATAAAGATAGATTACGGTATTTATTACGTGTATGACTCATAAACAGAGTGGTCAGTCTGAGTTCTCACCTGAATTGGCGTTTACGTAACTTCGAAGTTCCGTGAAATCGTCAAACCCGTACAAATGTTTACTATTTACGTATATTATAACCTTTCAAAGTCAAATTCGGACTTCCGATTTGTATGAAAACGCGGAGTCGATGTAAACGGCAACGTCCACGTATTTACGCCGACGGTGAGTAAGCTGTCAAATCAAACTCGGACTCGCAAATGTTAGTTCGCTTAACGCCCACTCAATCCTCGCGCGCTCGTCAATTTCTCCATACATTTGAAAACGCCAGTCAATCGGTTTGGCGTAAACGCCAATATAGGTGGCAAGAGGGACTACGGGCTCTGGTCTTTTTTCCTGTAACAATTGATTGTAAAAGTTATTCAAAATGTTTTGTAACAATTTTGGAACATCTCAATACAGCTTGCCTAACTAATCTACTGATCAGGAATATTAGATGACGTTTATTTCATTCATTTAATTCAAGTGGCATCGCAGGCCAGTTTGCCATTATTTCGTGTATAATCATTCTGAAAGGGTTATTTATTAAGCTTATAAATGAAATACCAAACAATCATATCACAATCATTTGTTTTAATTCCAGTAGAGTCCATTAAAACAATTGCTGCTTTTATCCGCTGGGAAATTTCGTCAACATGACCAAAACGAGGGTAAATATTCGTTCATTAATTCAAATATGGTTAGCAAATAAAATCTTGCTCAAAAGACATTTGCCATTATGATGAGGACAGAAAAGCGGTATCAGCTTGAATATTTTACAATTACGTTTAGTTTTACATGTGTTTATCGATTGATTTAAAAAAAATACCACATTCCATATCCAGATTGTTTTCAATAAGATTTATAAAACTGAGTTGAAAATATTTAATTAAACTAGCAAGTCTTCCTGGTTAGATAAAAATCATTTATTTTTTAGTCATATAGATAGAGCCAAGAGGTTGGATAATCAAGAATCAAACAACTTAGATACATGTACATTTACATGAAAAAATCTCTATTCATTAGCATGTTGTACGAAAGAGAAGGATCATGCGTAAATAATAATCAGTCTGTCGGTGATGTACTCTAATGCGCTTCCGATTGGCGTAATCTGAAGTTAAAATAATAATCAGAAAAACAATATGTTTAATATGAAATACCCAGTTCGTTATATTTGACGTTTATTTGAATTTTCACCAACCAAAACTTATCTACTTTTTATTCCTTAGTAAATTCATTAAATAAAATCAATAAATTAACTCGACTTCTTCTGTGCCCGTTCAGGTCGCCTGCTTCTACTAGGTGTTTGGTGTTAGCCCGCCTGGGTTGCGCCTATCGCATTGGATGAAAAGATGGTTGAAGCAAACATGAAAAATGTTCCTTATTATCCATCCAGTTCAATGTAGCCGTGCTCATAAATGGAAGGAATTGGAATGGCACCTAATACCTACTGGAATGCGATATTTTGGGCTTATATCATGAAGGCGACTGTCGTGCTAGTTATCCATGTCCAATCACATAAACCATGCATAAAACAAAATTATATTTGAACGCTTTGCTAAGCATAGTTATGAGTTAACCCAATATTTTAAAGATCTACAAACCGTTGACACACGAATAATGAATCTAAGGATTAAATATGTACTTTGACAAGTAAATAAGGTTAAACCTTGCGCAAGTTTTCGTAATTGTACATTCATTTAAGAAGACAAGATCCCTGTGGAACGCCCGCTCGAATTTCTCGGAATTTTGAAAATTGTTTTGTTGTCAAGTAAGGCAACCGTTTCTTCAGAATACTAAGCTTTTATGCCAGACTTTATGTTCTAGCGTTTATGTCAATAAAATGCTGTTGATCCAAGAACATTGAAGAACAATCATGCTAAGTTCCAGCCTTTGTGTTATAAAGCTCTATTTGGTCTTGTATCCAAATTGGTTTTATTAGGTACAGATCATGGTAAGGGCTAGAGGACTTGCCTATCATGCGAGAGGTTATGGGTCAAAATCCTTGACCCGGTCATGCACCACTTTATTTCTCTTTATGATTTAGATAAGTTCATTTCGTTCAGAATGCGAGCTGTACCACGGTTCGCAACCTATGTGATTCGAACCCTACTTCGAAGCTATAGTTGAAGCGGCAATTAAAATGTTTCCGTGTTATCCGTCCAGTTCAGTGTAGCCGAACAATATAAGGAAGGTCCTGGCATGGCACGTATTCCTTAAGAGATGAGTTGGAGAGAGAAGAGTTGGCGGGATTAACCCTACCACCTAGTAAGCCTACCTAGGGACCTACAGTTTTACTTGGAATCCGAACCACGGCCAGCATCAACGGTCGAAAACGGTCACCCATCTAGAAACCAACCGCGCTCAGTGTAGCGCCACTGAGCTACCGAGGCTGACAACTCAACATGTATGGTTACATGACAGATATCGCTGACCGCTTTTATCAGCCACGTAGGCAGAAAGCACCACTGTCCAAGAATAACTTCCGACCTGTACAGACCCATCAAAACCAAAATTAAAGCATGAAACTGAGTAGGTCTAACACAACCGCACGAAAATCGGTGAAGTTTTAAAACAAGGCGCAAGATGGTGCAATTTAGGATGCGGAAATGATGACCTAAATCGTTTAGACATTTACATCTTTTTTTATATGTAATACAAATTATTTCATACATATAATAGGATCATCAGACCAGTATGGATATTGGTATCCCAATATGGAGTGCAGTTTCGAACCATACTATTGACATGCTGCAACGAGACCATCAGTTGCAGAAAAATCTAGAATACAAAATAATTAACGTCTTTTCCTTATCATTAAACACAAGCCCTCTGGAGTTCCCCACAGCTCACTAAATAAATACTGCTCTGCTGTACTGAAGAGTCACAGGTTTATAGAGTTGGATGTTGTGAAACCACTTCCAAATTTCAGGTGACAAAGTGAGTTTGCTTTAAGTGCACAGACACAAAAGTTAAGCTTTGTAGCTTATAGTTGAAAGACCGATATTGGGCACAAAATCCTGCAGGCTTTTTAGAACGAATCGTTTCTCACGATCAATATTTTGTCTGCTGCAAGGGAATGGAACTGTCTGCCTTTCCTCATACCTACAACTGAGAAGTTTTTAACCTCATTTGAACTAGCTCTCCAATAGTCCGCAAATCCGCTGGTGTGGTGCCTTGCTGAGCGTCGTTTCGCGAGGTGAGGTGGATTTGGCTTTTCTGAGAACCTTTGGTCTCTCGACACAGCAACTCTTACCGGTTTAACATAAAAAAATACATACGATGGACATTAAGCCTAGATTTTATTAATTTAAATTGTCAAACGAAAACACTGTTTAGTGTAACCCCGTTTGTTGCTGACCTTAGATAGTTTTGAGCCGGATGGGGCCGAAGTTTACCGGAAACCGGCGACGTGCTCGGCCAGCTGAGGCGGAACGGAACAAAACTTGTGCTGGAAATGTTCGGAGTACTCACCTTACCACTGTTCATGTTTGTTATATATTACGGATACCTTAATAGCTGTAATAAGACTCACGTTACGATCGTAAAAGTATTTGCGCGCTCTTTTTCTTCACTTGTCACAATCTGAGGTTATAATGATTTCGCCAAATATGTATTTCATGTTTCCTTAAACACATGTTTTATCAAGCATCCTTTCCTTTACTATTATTTTAATCTATATAATTTAAATGTCTATTATAATCTTACAGAGAAATATAATAAAGAAGTGTAGTTTACTACTTTTTAAAAATCACTGTTCTAATTTACTAGATATTTGATATCTAATATCAAGAAAATTGAAACGGTTGTTTTCAAGTACAGGTTTTAAAGGAATACCACAGAATACCTAACATCAAATACTGTATGGAGAATAAAACTTACGAGTAATTCTCAACAGATAACTCGTTGGTCAATCTTGAAATAGTCAGTTTCGTATAATATGTTAGCTTCATTGACGTGTGTCATCAATTCCGTCTACGTGACGCCACACGCACAAATTGTTCCCATAAAAATCTGCAATTCAAATTCTGCAAGCGAGTGCGCCACTCAAACCGCACACAGGACGTGGGATTCATGTGATATCCACATCGTCAGGCACGAACATTTTGTTTAACAATTAAACATATCGTGAACATCAGTTTTACGCCGATGGCACGGATTTATGAAAAACGCGGTGTATCTTAGGAAGATAAAGTATTATAAGTGAACTTCTGAGTATCGAAGTCTATGGGTGGCGACGCCAGCAGCCTGGAGTCCGTGCACTAATAAAAATATATATAAATCTAACTGTTATTCTAATAAAATCAACCGTTTTGCAAATTAAAATAGAGACAACTAAGTAAATCGGTTACTTTAACGGAATGAAAACAGCCTTAAACATTAAATGTTACTGTATTTTTGTACTTGTATTTTGAAAACATTTTTAGCTTTAATATTTTTCCATTCTAACTTACGTCTTATACTCAGTGAAAATGTACCGTCCAATCTGTTAAAATTCCTGTACCTCTTGACACTAGACAGTTGTACGCCTAATTTTTTGTTTGACCCGAGCAACTAGTGAGTAGAGAAAGGGAAAGTTTTACATGGGTTCCGAACCATTGAGTGGCCCGCATCCCTCGCGCATATTTAAATTTAACGTTTTATTCAGATAGCATTGACGGAGCATTGGCATGCTATATTGGCTCCAACTGAGTCCCGCGTTCAGACGCCAAACGATAATGTGTTGCATGATGTATTGATTGCGACGCATTGTGTTTGCGTAAGGGTTCATTGTTGTACACGCATCAGAATCGTTTTCAAACGAGCGCAACGAATCGAAATATATGTTTTTGGATTTTAAAGTCAAAGCGAATTAATAAAGCTTCACTAGAAAAATATGTTATCTTGTATCACAATAAATAAAATTTTCTAAAACATTTATAGTTAACAAGCGCCGACTCGAAGACTTTGTAAAAAGGTCTTTGAAGAATATAAATATAAAAAGTCCAAACTTTGTTTTTTAGATTTTTATATGGGTGTTTATTCTTAACTGATGCTGAGATAATAATAAAATCACCCCAAAATATTGGAGGTTAGCGTCGTATAGATTTTAAAATCTTTTCAACCTGTCCATAAATCTTAATTTTTTACTTTCTACGTCTGGAAATCATAACGACCCCTCAGGGGATGCGGTGAATGGGCTTATTTTATTTTATTGGTTTCGGGGTATTTTCACCAAACCCCATTATACGATTTGCGTCCATCACAG
This sequence comes from Incurvaria masculella, assembly GCA_946894095.1. Taxonomy (NCBI): domain Eukaryota; kingdom Metazoa; phylum Arthropoda; class Insecta; order Lepidoptera; family Incurvariidae; genus Incurvaria; species Incurvaria masculella. Next base: position 11,348,820 of record OX335660.1, on the reverse strand, counting down.
CTGCATAACGCGTCCACACATAAGTTGATTAATTCACCGCTGCCAATTTTTCACACCAGTCAGTTTTATAAAGTAATTGTTTAGTGATTAAATAGGCCCGAATATGCACGAAGACGTACTTCACTTTTTTATGTGTTATTAACATGTTCAACTTAGAAAAAAAAAACGTATGGGGAATTGCCTTCTATGCCAGAGGTCATGGATTCGATGACGGCCCCGTTAATGCACCACTTATTTTCTCTTTCTGAGTTGAATACATTCATTTCGTCACGAATACGAACTGTGTATGGTTCGGAATCCAATAAAACGATAGGTATTTTATCGTATCGATAGGTAGCCGGTTTTTTGTAAGCACAGGAGTTTAAATTTAAAATGCTCTGTACGTACATATTTTGCTCTATTCAGTGTGGGTCAATAAGTACTGGTAGAATAGACGTTTGAGTTTGAACTAAGTTTGAGTTTGCTCAAGGACTTTAGAGTCCGTCCAATCTATTCCATGATTTCGGATGAAAAGATGGTTGAAACGACTGAGAAAAATTTCCATCCAGTTCAATGTAGCCGTGCTCATAAAGGAAAGGTCCTGGCATGACTCCTAATTCCTTCGAGAATGTTGTGTGTTAGTCTGGCCATCACGTTGATGCCACTCAATTTCATCCGCTCCAAAATATAGAAGTCGTATTTGCCTTGGAGATATCAGTAAGCTGTCTAATCTTTATCGCAGTTCGATTGCGGGGTCACTCCAGTGGCGAGACCGACATGCGGCGTGCCAACAGAGGAAATTGTTCTCATCCAAGGCGAAATATTCCTAAGGTACGACTTGTCTTAGTCCACAAATAGTCTCGGGGACAGTCACCGACGCGGCGGCGTCCGCCCCGCGACGCGCTTCCCCCGCGGGCAAGCATTTCCTAACATAATAATATTATTACATTATATTCGAAGGTACCTACATTTTAAATGCTCTGCGAGTAACGAGCCCTAGCACCTTAAGGCGCTAGGACTAGCCAACTACTCGCGCCATACAAATGCACTTTTTAACAAATGTAATAATATGTAGTGAAACGCTTCAGCAAATCCAAATAGAACTCCAGACTGATAATGGATTGTTAATATTTTTTTATTCCATCATTTATTTAAATAATAATAAAAATAAAAAAAGTTGATTTTTCTCATTAGAAATCTGAAAGTCATTCGATTTCTAGATATAAGCAAAAACAGCATATATGCATAAACAAAAAATTCCATTTGCTTTTAGATTTCTACATTTAGTCAAAAAAGAAAAAGGAAACATACATTAACGAAAATCATTCGATTCCTAGACAAGGAATCATATATTGTAAGGATGATACTTATAATCGTCAGACTTAGTTAGTTTACTTGGGGTGCCTCGTCTAACTTTGCGATTTGGCTAGTACCAGGCCCTTAAGGCGGATGTAGAGGGATTTGCTTGCTATAAAAACTTTCCCATGTAACTGCAACCGTGGGCATTAGTTTGCTCATCTCCCGCCTATATTCCCAACTATCTTCGATCCAACTTTGCGCCAGACACACCCACTTTCATTAACACCCGGCATTTATTTCTTTTTTGTGTCAAACACTCGGCTAAATTGGCGCTATAAAGCGGGATTGGTTGGACCGTAATTTGCCCCGGCCGCCGCTCTATTGGCCCTCCGCCGTCCCGCACCGCTCGAGCACGTGAAGAAAGGGATCCCCACCTCAGCCACATTATCAAACGTGACATGTTTGTAGAATCGGCCGTGAGACAAGGACACATTAATTAAACAAAGAATTTTTTTATCAACATCGATTTGATGAACTTGATGTATCTCGCCAGCGTAAGCCATGTTAGGGTACGAAAACAGTTTTTTTGACCAAACATCGTCGTAGTTCAGTCATTTTGTACAAAATATTTACAATTAAGCACACGCCTTCCTCGTGTATCGCTCTTTCTATTCGTAATCGTGTAAACCGGATTCACATTCTTTGGGTGCATTGAACATTTTACAATGAGGATGTAATAAAATTATATTCCTTCTCCTATTGTCAACGCTTATATCGTCAACATCCACTGAGTTAACATTGTCGTTTAATGCTATCATAATATCTTGGTGCGTTCTATGTTCTAAGTTCTTTGTTTCCATCCTAGTGGCATTGATATCTCATACTCTAATATTGTGAGATAATATATTTTACATTAGTATCATAATTACTCGTAAAATTCGATGGCGGTCTTTTTGATATCTCAAAAATACAAATAGTTCTGAGCAGTCTGACGGTTCGTCACTTCGCTTTCAGGATATTCGTAATTTCTGAAATCTCGAAACACCTTGGATTCGCACGGATCTCGTCTGTCTGGACCAAGTTTGGCGTTAACGTTGATCGGACCCATACGTGTGTAATTCCGTTGGCGTTATAATTACAAATAGTAAATATAAAAAACAAATGATTGAATGAATGATATTAAAGGGAGCAAAGCACAAGACACCTGATAATTTTGGGTCTAATCTTGTATCTAAATGTACGGAACCCTTCGTGTGCGAGTCCGACGCACTTAGCCGGTTTTTTGTAAGCACAGGAGTTTAAATTTAAAATGCTCTGTACGTACATATTTTGCTCTATTCAGTGTGGGTCAATAAGTACTGGTAGAATAGACATTTGAGTTTGAACTAAGTTTGAGTTTGCTCAACAAATTGCGGACCATTTTCTTTGTATGCTTTGCCATTTATTTCAAAGCTCTGATTGAAACTGGTAAAGAAATTGAGAATTGCATTTAAATATATGACTGTATTGTTATATCGTCTGATCATGTATTTAGCGAATATCGTCGTGAGCCATTTATGAATGTTTTATGTCATCTAACCACAAATTAACTTTTTTGAGATTTTCCCTTTACTTGCGCTGTACCTTGTATCTGGCCAAATTTCTTGATTCTCGGATTTGTTAGCGAGTGATAAAATATGTGGCTTAAATATAGAAATATGCGGTGACTTATGAATAATTTAGATTTTTTATAGCCAGGGACCTATCACGTTGACTTAGAACCGTAACATAGAAGCTGGATTATTTGCAGCTCCAAGAGCCCATAGACCTATCGAGTTGACTTCGACACTTAGAACTTACGCCTGTTTAGAAAAATTCCAAAGTTACCTTTAGGTTACACCATGTAAATATCCAATGTACCCAAAAGTTACTAATCGGATTTTAGGTAACTGGGGGCGGTGAAAACAGGGATTAGAGGCTTGATTTTTTACAGCTGCAAGGGACAATAGACCCAATAAATATACTTAGAAACGTGACTTAGAAGCTTATTTTTCTACAGCTTTCAGGGATCGTAGACCTAAGAATGTGATTCTAATTTCTTCTTAATAAATCCACGCGCTCGTGAGAAAAATGATCTTGATTGACAAACACACGGATAATGAAGTGATCTGATATTTGTTCCTTTTTTGAACGAACTTATGTACTAAGAAGTTAAATTCATGTGAAAAATAAAACTTTCCACAGGAAATTATATACAGTTAACCAAATAACAGCGTTCATTTCCTGATGTCTCGTCGACTGCACTCCCTACCATAACTGAATCTATAAAACTGGATTTGATTTTGTGCACAGCTCGCCATAACAATTTTATGTTTAGAGTTTATATTTCACAAGGCTTCTACACATGGACGTCAAGAATTAAACATCTCTGCCTAAATGTTTGAATGTTTATGTTTAGAAAGAAGAAAAAAACCAGCAAAGCGTTAGTCGGACTCGCACACAAGGGATTCCAAAATTTAACACAAAAGCAACAAACAAGTCACTTTTATGCTTATTGCAACTTTTTTTAGCGATCATAGAAATACCCACTCTGAACTGTTCAACTGTCTACCTTTTACGGTTTATGAATTGCAGGCTGTTGACCCAACACTACGATTAAGGTAGTGCCGACCGAAACGGTTCCGAATACATATACATACAGTATACCGGTTAGGTTCTGTCCAATCTGTTAAAATTCCTGTACCCTGTATGTGTGTATGACATTTTTTAATTACAATGATATTACTTAATGTATAGTTAAAATGTAACGTTTTCATCACGCCTACCAAGACATAATTTGAAATCTAGCTTAGTTTAATGACGGTGTAACTACTTCTGGCAGTGACAGGAGATGGCACTGGTTAGAATGTCGTAGTACCAGCAAAATAAACAGTTTTCAGCAAGTTTTGTACGTAGTTTGACGTTAGCGGTCCATCCCTACTATTCTTTGTCTATGGTCGCCACTGCGGTCCTTCCGTGCTTAGATGCCTGGGACGAAGGGCGCGGGGTGAGACTCGGGGGGGGCGCGTCGAATTGCAAGAAAAACAAGAGGGTGTTATCGCCTCCCGGAGCCGGCTGATTGATCAAAAACGGAGCCGTTCGTTTTGCCCGTTCTCTGTTTGCGTTTGCTGGATTACAGGCGTGTTTTTTTCTACAAATTGGCATATTTTAATCACATTCGGGAGGTCACGACATTTTTGGTAACGCTAAGATGAATGGCTGAATCTGGGTTCACAGGTTAGAGACCAACCCTCTGAAGCTAAATATGTCGGTCTGCCTGCGCCAAGTGGTTGCGTTAGCTAGATTGGCTATACAAAATAGATGTTGGTCTGTACCTCTTAAGGAATATACTGATTGTTTAGAAATATTGATACCTTTTAATTATACAACAGTAACCAGTCAGATTTTTAATTAATTACTTAAATATACCTAAACTCATATCTGTAAACTAAATCACCTATAACTACTAAATGCAACCAAATATTTGTTTAGTTATAGTATTACTAAGCAAGTATATACTGATACTTTTATGCTTCATTATTTGTAACCATTTACGTTATCTTTTTTTTTACCGAAAACGGCTCAGGTGCCATACCTAGGTAACGCAACCACTTGATGTAGGCAGACCAACTTATTTAGATTCAGAGGGTTGATGTTAATCATGAGAACACAGGTTCAGCCATTTACGTTATCGTTACCATTTTTGTTGCGACCTCCTAGTCTATCAGTACGTGAGCGAACACTCGCTGAGCTTTAGCGTGTTTTCATTTTAGAGATTGCGCACTTTGCGTTTTGAAAGGTAGTAGGTAAGTTAGGATGTAATGTTAATGCGAAAACAACGCTTAGCAAAAATAAAGCAGTACGTTTAGCAGACGTCAATTTATAAAACTTTTTTGATGCATGATTTGACCCAAAGAAATCACGTTTCTTGGAGGCACCCTTTAATATTTTTTAAATTTTTATTTTTACAATTTGTCGTTATAGCGGAAACAGAAATACAGCACACTCTGTGAAAATGTTAGCCGTCTACTTATCACGGTTCAGGAGATACAACCCTCTGACAAACGGACGGACGGACAGCGGAGGCTTATTAATAGGGTTCCGTTCGGCACCCTTCGGGTACGGAATCCTAAAAACCAAAATAAAATAAGTTTAGACTGAATCTTAACGTATCCAAGGCGTAGTTTTAATACATTCTATAATTATACAGTCGTATTCAGAGTGTACTGTCAAAATTTAGTTCCTGGACTAGCATCGGCCTTACAATACAAAATGTTATTTAGTCCGCCGATATCCCCTTATTAATAGTAGTCCGCCCACTGTCAATACAATTGTATGGGCAATAATGTAAGGGCTTATATTATTGGTCTTTTTTTTTATGTGACTGGACATGGATGGCTAATACCACAAGTTCTGTCATGGTATTAGCCCAACACACCACATGGGAACTAGGTGCCATGCCAGGACCTTCCTTATATTGCACGGCTACATTGAACTTGATGGAAAACACGGACAATTTTCATTGCCGCTTCGACCATCGTTCATCCAATGCGATGGTACCAACCCGGGCTACGTAATTCTTCTCCTAAATAGCTAGAGGGATATTGATAAAATAAATTGCACTTATTGGTTCAACTGAATGATTTGTTGCTATTGTTGGACTCGTTAGTTGACGCGGTAGTCCACCATAAATTCTTCTTTCTTAATTTTTTTTATTCATACATAATCTGACCGTTTATGAATTTGGAACCTAAGCTAGTATTCAGCTATATTCTATATTCAAGGCACCTTTTGGAAGACCGACGAAATTCTAAATTAGTTAGAAGGACAAAAGAGATGAATGGAAGAATGAATGAATGTTATTATGCCACAAGTGACATTACTGCGTGTAAAGAAAGACGGGTCTCACGTTTAGAATGCGTGTAAAGTTTGGAACCCTTCTTCGGCCTCCATAAGCAACCCCAGAGGAAAACAAGAGAAGAGGGTTGACATTTCACTTTTACTAGCGACGACAACGCTGTTTCATTATATTTTATCCAACCCTAAACTCAGACGTTATTCATCGTAAAATAAACTTCTCTCTCATTCTAAGTTAGATAAGTGCATTTTTTTTTACTAATGCGAGCTGTTCCATTGTTTGGAATCCAAAAAATTAAATAAAATTAAAATTAAAAGTTTTCCTTGTTCAGTGCAGCCCTGCTCAAAAAAAAACCGGCCAAGTGCGAGTCGGACTCGCACACGAAGGGTTCCGTACCATCGTACAAAATTTAACACAACAATTAAAGATTGAACCCTCCTTTAATTTTTATTGTTTTTTTTTTAATTTCACCTATTTGTTGTTATAGCGGCAAAATATATGCACACTCTATGAAAATTTGAGCCGCCTAGCTATTACGGTTAATGAGATACAGCCCTGTGACAGAAGGACGGACAGATGGACGGACGGACGGACGGACGGACGGACGGACGGACGGACGGACGGATGGACGGACGGACGGACGGACGGACGGATGGAAGGATGGACGGACGGACGGACGGAAGCACGGACGGCGGAGGCTAAGTAATAGGGTTCCGTTTCCACCCTTTGGGTACGGAACCCTAATAAAAAAATGTCCTGGTTTTCCGTACAGACCAGTGCAGCCCTGCTCAAATAAAGGGAAGTTTCTGGCACGGCACCTACATAGTTCCACCAGGATGCTGTGTAATGACGTATTGACATATGGCTTACGCCAGAACCTCACAGAATAGGTGCCAGACGACGCCCATGGGCTTTCGAACTTTCCAAGGGGGCTGAGAAAATCATGCCGGCCGCCCGATGTTTTGGTCAGTCCCATCTTGATTCACGGGATATTATAGAATGTATTGCTCGGTAGGGTGTTGTTCAGCTAAGGTTATGGGTGTGAGGAAGACACGTTAGGGAAGGCTGTAACAACATTAGGCCCTTGTCTCGAGTCTCTCATTCGTATTCCGGGCGAGGTGTCGCCTGATGGAATTATCTCAAATGCCTTGACATGTTAGCCGCGGGCAATACTTAGTCGGCCCACATTTACTTATCACGTAATTGGGAAGATAACTGCGGTATCCTCTCGCTTGTTTTCTTTTTATTTATTTTGTTGTATAAGAGGTGTGGTCCATACCGTGTAAGGCATTTTTAAGCACAAAGGACTTTGATGCACTAATTAACAATGCAATTTTATATGTAACTGGACATTTTTTGTGTGTGTACATCTGTTTGTATGCTCTATAATAATATATGTGTATGTGACCTTATGTCTATTAATATGTTTTAGTTTATGTACGTATTTGTATGTAATTTATTTTAATATATAAATCCATATTTATAGGTTTCAATTCATTGCCACAAAATGGCGTTTATTTTCATATTTTAAAAACATTCATGATTACATTATGCTTTCGGTTTGTCTGCGTGTGACTATACGTGGACTTTTTTAATGTTTACATTCCAAGCAAGTCAGATAATATTTTCTCTAATTCATTATGTTTTACGTTTATTTATTTTTTGCCCGCCTCACTGCACCTCTTCCGAATGCCGTATGGCATTCATTTCCGCCTTTTGGTACCGTATTGCTGTAAATAAAGTATATTTTCATTTCATGATTGGGTGATTACCAGGGAGCATGAAAGGAGTACTAACTGAAAATCTCTTGTATGGGGACTTTTACATACAAGTGCCGACGAATGAGTTCGTTTAGGAATTAGCTTTCTATTGATTTTCTCGAGTTCCAACGATACGTAAGGACATCTAAGAACTTAACAGGATGCTATGTATCTGCAACGAATATTCGATTCCCGAATTAATTAGACGTATTCCACTAACTCATACGCCGCCATCCGAATGAGTTTCTGGCGTCCTTCAATGCTCGCTGGGTGATATTGTGATATGAGCCCAACACACCGGATTCACGAAGGAATTAGTGCCATGCCAATACCTTTCCTTTATGAGCACGGCTGCATTGAACTGAATGAAAAGTACGGATGAATAAATGTTTTACATAGTAAAGTTCGCTGTTATATCTATTACCTTTATGAATAACCTATAAATATTTAACTATTATAACTTATTTTGTGCTTCACAGGCGATTTACATTTGTTTCAAAAAAAACCGGCCAAATGCGAGGCGGACTCGCACACGAATGGTTCCGTACCATCGTAAACAAAATTAATTTTTAATGTTGTTGTAGCAGCAAAATAAATACATACTCTGTGAAAATTTCAGCTACCTACCTACTACAATTCATGAGATACAGCCCTGTGACAGATGGACACATGGACGGACGAACGGACAGCGTTGGCTTAGTAATAGGGTTCCGTTTTCACCCTTTGGGTAAGGAACCCTAAAAACGTACTAAGATCTTTCGAAAGTACGTCGCTTTTTCATATGTTTAATTTCTTTGAATGTTCAATCTTTGCAGTCAATGCAGCAACGCAGGTAAAGCGTTAAATTCCATAAAAATGTCAAAGCTTCTTGCAAAATTTCATGTGAATCTGTTGAGAAATGCGACCTGTAGTGGAGAACAGCCGGCCATACAGAAGCATTTTGCCTAATCTTGAAACGGAGACATTTGCTACGCTCGGTCAACAGTAATAAAAGCGAACAGTACATGAATACGATCACATCTTCCGGCAAGTCAACCGGGGTGCGGGTCTGAAAAAACCTCCAGAGAGACCTACCTCGCCGCGGAAAAAAAACACATAATAACCACCCACACAGAGTTTTTCTCTTCAATATCCGCCTGCGGCTACCCCGTTAGGATGTTCCTAAATGGCCAAGCTCGCTTCTGACAGAGCTCTTAGAAAAAACGTCAAAAAAGGACACGTTTTTTTTATGTAACTGGACATGAATGGCTAATATAGTACATACATACTGTCATTATATTAACACCCGCCCAAAACACCTCATGGGACCTTTCTTCCATTCTATCACATTAAATTGAATTCAACTCGGACAATTTCCATTGCCGCCTCGAGCTATGTTTATTCAATCCGACGGTAGGTCGGGATAAACCCTAATGAGAAAGGAGACCTACAGTTTTATGTGGTTCGGACCCAGACCGACTCTTACGGCATGCACTGGAAGAAATGCAGTTGTAATTTAAATTAATTCAAGTGCTCTAAACCAAAATCGAACCAAAGGACAAGTGAGTGACTACAAGTTTACAGACTTGAATGATTCTTTTGGCACAGATTATGGTTTGCCAATAAAGAAATCATATTTTAGGTTATTAGAAAATTTTAACAAAATATTCATGCCTCCCAAAAAATAACATTTCAAGCCATTGAAGAATATACAAAAAAAGCTTGAAAAACAATTTAAACCTAAGATTTAAGCAAGCACCGCTATTCCGGTACATATACGAAACATGAACAATTTTCCTCTCAGTAAAAGCACAGCGACAGCGGAGTTTCTCTGAGCTTGCCCGTGACACGGTAAGCTCAACTTGTCCCGCGAACACTAAAAGCTTTCTTTTCAAGCATTTTGTTTTAGTGCTCGCATATGTACTCTTTTCAGGACCCATTTAATTAATGGAGCGTGGATTGAGTCCCTGGGTTGCTTTTTCGGGATATTTTACAGCTCTTCCGCCTGAAAATGGTCAAACCTCCGAACTTCGGAACGTGATTTTTTCTGTTCGTTTCAGAATTTCGTACATGTATGTAGGCCGTTTCAGGATGCGGTTAAATTAACCACCCAACAGTGTAGTAAAAATATGAAAGTACGAAATAAAATAAAACTTGTTTTAGTATCTAAAATAAACAAAAGCCATTCATCATAGCGTTTAGATTTTTGTTTTATGGAAGTTGGTATAAATAGCTAAGACCAATATATCAATTCCCGTCATGATTTATGCCCAATGCACCGCCTTCCCGAAAGAATTAGTTGCCATGCCAGGACCTTCGCTTTATGCGCACGGCTACTTTGAACTGATGGAAAACTCTTATAATTTTTCATTGTTGCTTTGATCTTATTTTCTTCCAACGCGATGGTACTAACCCTGTAGGCGTAACCTAGGAAGGAAAGGAAATCTAAATTTTACATGGATTTCGAACCATAGAAAAGGTCGCATTTGTAACGAAATGCATTTATCCAACTCAAAAAGAGAATTAAAGTTATGCACTACTGGGCGGGGTCGAACCATGACCTCTAATATAGCAGTCATGTCCCCGCAGCTCTGCGCTACATGTCAAAATAATTTAGTTACACAGCCATGCATTAGAAATTGGTAATTCCTGGAGAAAGTTTAATTAAAGTCTTAAAAAGACTTCACGGCCGAAAGAGCCTTTAATTATACAAGAACCGTCGCCATGGACGAAACGCCTTTAACTCCGTCCGTCTGTTTGAATCCCACTTAATTAATTGTAGGAAAGCAATCAGGAGCTGAGGCCGATTTGGTCAGAAAATTCGTGTAACAAATAGAACATTAAAGAAAAAGCCGCCAATTTAACGAAGGAGCACGCAGAGTTCCGAAGAAACTGTCTTTACCCCTGGATTTCTCTGCCAACGGGAATTATATGTATTAACGTTTGCGACAGACCATTGAGAGTTCCTATAAGTTGTGAAAGTCCGCACACTCAACGTCTAAGAAAATCTATAATAACTTTGCACTAAAATAGCACATTATAATATAGTTGTCTTATGGTTTAAATTATATTAATCAATCAAAGTATGTATGTATGTATACTTTTTCGTGCTAGTGAAAGCAAGGACACATCAAAAAAAAGAACCAGCAAAACATATCATTCGCGGGTATTGCTTCTACCAATTTCGTCACCTGCTGTATACCTATAATTTGGAATTCTTCCACAGTCCCTCCTCCCGTAATCAGTGCCTCCTAGTAACACAGTGTTTAAGATAAATGATGATTAAAGATGTTTAAGAAAATAAAATAAAATAAAAGAAGATATACATAAATACAAGGATTGAATTGGAAAGGCTGTCAAGCTCGGCTAACACATTTCGATGGATTGGCTCGTAGTGCATACACCCAAGACATACATATATACATACACTCACATTACACACACACTTTCACCACATACCTACCGCACACACCCTATGATACACACGGTTGTGGAATGTTGCAAGTCACATATGATTAAGTTTCATTTCAGTAACATTTCAGTTTGTAAACAATGAAACTTTGTCATTGGCTTAAAAATATTAAAATAATTAGATCTAAGTTTAGCTGTAAGGTTCTATATAAAATAAAATAAAATAATAAAGAATATTATTAATTTATTTAATGCTTCATCTGCGTTGCGGGCATTGACTGCAAAGATTGAACATTCAAACATTGTTGAATGTGATTGAATGTTCATGGGTGTTGCAATGGTAAATTAATTTGGCTAGTTAACAGACAACCGAGTGATTAAATCTGACGTTTTGTTGCATTTCCTACTATGCCAACTGTTAAACCTCTTGTTATTCGGAAGAGTACATTGAAATCCACCAGTTAACATTGTACAGTATTTACCATGGTAACGCCCCAGTTTATATGTACGTAAATACACATGCCCCATGCCCAGAGACTGAAAACCCCGTCCGGATACTTTTCCCCCTGACAACAAGGCACCGCCTTTCCTCCTCCAACGAGTCACTGATCTACCCGGCTAGGTATAAAATAAATGGCTAGTTGTCCCTTAGTTTTAATAAATCAAACATGAAGAAATCCTTTTAATCGTGTATCAATCATGTAGGTGAAGCCTCCATGGGATCAATACAAACATATCTTCACTTGATTTTTGAGGAAAAAGTTCAAATGTTAAAATGTTTAACTGCTTTGAAAGGTACAGTCTCTTTATAAAATTCAAGAAAATAAATCTTAAAAGAGCTGTTCATATTTTACTGCAACTGTTACATACTCGCAAATTCTTCGAAAGTGAAAGTAACAGCAAGATAAATGTCCTGCTGCACGACTCAATGTTAAGGCCCACGTTAAATGGCCGTAACTGATATTTTCCTATTAGCTGTCCGTAATCCGTGGAAAGCATTAAGATAGTCTATGTATATCAATCAGCAAATGCCGAAATCAACACTTTTAGGTACATTGATTAAGATGCGACTAAAACTGATCCGTATACAGGCAGCGTAGCTACGTATTAGTGACTGCTGCTTAGGTACCCGGCGTAGATCAATTTCATTTTGGACTTTCACCCGAGTGGAGCTTCCAAACTTCAAACTGCACAGGATCTACCTGTGGAATATTTAGAAAATAAAATTAAATAATGCGTGAAAATTTCATCAAAATCGGTCTAGCTCTTTTGGAGTTAGAAAACAAATATATCCACACACATCCATTTTTAAATACATAATTAAGGTGTTCGGCACATAATTTTTTTTCGTAGATTAGAGGTTCGTCATTAGCAAGATCTGACTAACGATACCTTTTGTCAGATGTCACGTTATATCGAGATAAGATTTTTACTTTATTCTTGAAATTACCTAAATTCCAGCTTTAAACCAATGTAAGGTTTTTTTATTATTGTATCAGAAAATGAATTAGATTTTAACTTGCAAGTTATCTGTTAATTTTAGGCTTCTGGTATACTGTAGACGAAATTTAAGCCCTCTTCTTTACTTGGCATTTCGTAAGAGATGTCTTACTTACTTATTTACATGCAAAACAAATGTGTTGAGGTAGTTCGTTCGCTTACGAATTCGGGACGCCCCCCATCGAATGTTCACCACCCTACGGGAGTCCCGTGCAATTCTTAAGTGACGTTAGAATTCGAGAACATCAGAAGTAAGCTAAAGCTATTCTTAAGCGAACTGACTGTCCGGCACTATCGTCAGTATATTAGTAAAGTATAAAGTGGCTGCGCTGCCGCTATACGGATGACTTTCAGTGGCCACTTCCGCCCGTCCTTACTCGTTGGCTAGGTAACGCCAAAGCTTTTTACCTTTTCTGATTTATTTGCTCTTACATTCCATTAATATGGAAGCGTCGAATTCGGGATACCGAGATTTCACGTCCCGAAATCGACTTTATAAATTTATTTTTACAGCAAACTCTCCAGCGCTCGTCTCTCGGACTGTGTTTTGAATATAAATGACGGTGGGAATTGAGTTAGGTGGAGAGCGGCAATTGATTAGGATGCTCGAAGAGTAATGCTGTTGGGATAGCTGAGCGAAAAAAAAGGATTAGATTTGATTCAAAAACATATCACATGTGATATTTTCATGCTAAGAGTGAACAGAAAATTAGATCAGTAAATAAAATGTTTCATACTTAGCAAGTCCGTCATTAATTGTAGGAGAGTTTTATACCCAAATTATGGGTATAAAGTAAGTGGTTTTAGCGTTCGTAGCCAAGTGCCGTATACCAGAGGTCTAGGTTCAAATCCTCGCCCGATCATGCACCACTTTCTTTCTCTTTCTGAGTTGGATAAGCGCATTTCGGATTTTCGGTTCGGAATCAATGTAAAACTGTAGGTTCCCTACCCCTACTAGGTGGTAGGGTTTAAACCCGCCCGGATTGGTACCTTCGCATTGGATGAGAAGATGGTCGAAGCGGAAATAAAAAATTGTCCGTGTTTTCCATACATGTAGCCGTGCTCATGAAGGGAAGGCCCTGGCATGGCACCTAATTCCTTCGGGAATGTGGTGTATTAGGTTAATATCATGACGGTAGTTGTGTGATATTAGCCATACATGTCAGGTTGCATAAAAAAAAGTGGCGAAGTGGCTTGCAGTAGATGGATAGAGTAGTTCTTTTTACAACTCTCTTTAATGAATGTGTCAGTCAATTATTATGAGACAAAATAGCGGGGCAGGTATAGAAATCACTTAAACAAAAGTCACTTTCCCGATTTCCTTAAAACGCGAAAATTTTTCTTCATCCCCTAGTGACGTGGGACCGGAGGAAATTGACCTCTCATCGCCTTTTCCTGCCCGGGTGGCCGCGTCAACAGCCACAGACCCTCGCATCCTTCAAAAGACAATAAAGGGGATAGGGTTGCCACTCACTGCGCATTTGTATTCCTGGCGAGCCGCCGCGGAACCCTTGCCAAGAAAAGTCGGCTTTGGAAAATATTGTTTCTCGGTGCAAATGTTGAGCACTGTAAGTGAATTTTTGCGAGGAAATTAGCTTTCCTGTAAGAAGTCGTAATTTAGGAAATCCCCGGTCGAATCGTTTTCAAAATTGTTTAAAATAAATTAAACTGCTAGACGTATTTTGAGATACTTTTGAGAGTACCGCGGCCGTTAAACATGTTTGAAAAATGTTACGGCTTTTCACGCGGCGGGAGGAGGCATTCTCCGACGTTTCGAGCTGATCGTTCAGCCAGCAGTCGTCTGCTGCGTACGAAGAACGTGGCGGATGCCTCCTTGACAACGGGCTGAACGATCAGCTCGAAACGTCGGAGAATGTCTCCTCCCGCCGCGTGAAAAGCCCTAACATTTTTCAAACGTGTTTTGATATGATGAGATGAGGGTTTACAGAAATGAAATGTGCTCGTGATATAGTTTAAAGGATAGAACTATATTAAAAATAAATACTATTTTTTAAATCAAGGCTTAAATGATCCATTTCTTTACATTACCGCGGTCGTTAAACATATTTGAAAGCAGCCCAAGAGAATTACAACTACCCGCACCCACAGCTACTATCTATGACAACGGTGAACCTAGCTGTCAGTCGGCTGCTACGTACGGGCGTAGCGGCTGCCTCGTCGATAACGGGCTGTTCGAGCTTGAAACTTGCTGAGAAAGTCTCCTGCCACCGAATGAAAAGCCGTAAATAAATAATAAAAATATTATTTTTAATTAATAACTGCCACGTTAAATTATGGATAATTTAAATTGTTAGGATAAATTGATAGGTACTTATAATTCAATTAAATACTATGAATAAAGAATTATATTTTCATTGTTTAATTTGGTGCATGACAAAGAAATTTGGAATATTTCTAGTATCGTATTTGCAACGTATTTGCAACGTTTAACGGATTATATATGTAAATATTGCCTCCTGCTCAGGTTATAGGCTGCGTAGCCGCATACGCTTAATTTTAAAAAGGTTGCCTGTGGGTCCATGCGGCCTTTATAACAAAGCCACGCCGGCTTTGAAGTAGTTCGGTCGAAACCGTGTCCTCACACTAAACCTCAAACGTGCTCCATTTCAAAAGAATATATAATTATATGTTTCCACCGAAAAGCTTACAGAATTGTCCCATGGCATTAATAACGTTATTTCAGTCGCTTTTCCGTTAAAAGCGGACGCGGCAGGCTAATCCGTCGACTCGGGCGGCGACGTGTAGGGCGCGGGGCGGTGGGCGGCGGCGGAGGGCGGGCGCGGGGCGGAGGCGACCGGATGGCGACAGGTATAATCCACTTTTGGTAGGAAAAGTTACATAAATGGGAGTAATATATCAACTGCTACCCTCCGTAGCAAGTGTGGGACGGATAGGGCTGTCTAGATTTATTTAGAATGCAAGCAAGTACCATCATCGTGGATTTTAATTTTATTTAAGATTACAACCAACAAAACACTATGTACTGATGCCGACACTTATGTATGGGAGCAGGTCTCGGCAGAAGAGGCAATAATGTAGAATAATTGCAGTAGAAATGCGTTCCTTGAGGAATGTATGCGAAGTTAATATAATAGACAAATTTCGAAATGAAAACGAAGGAATGACGAAACAAATTTACAGAGCAGAGGTGAGCGGAAATGTCGTTACCCGACCTGCAAAAAAGAATATACCGCGACCAAATCCATATAATACTTCGTAAAAGTCAGATACGTAGCACCCGTAATCGTAGAGCATGAACGAAAATATATTGTCAGTAGATAAAGCGAAAGAGATGTGCTGTGATCGTACCACATGGCGCTATATCATCTCTGCCTACCCCTCCGGGAAAGAAGGAAAGGGAAGGTTTGTACAACGAAAATTATGATATATACAATGATCGCTAATAAATGTAATAATTGCTAACACTAAAACCTAAAAATGAACATATCTTGTTACTTACAATGTGAATATTAAGTTCATGTAAAATTAAAACGAAAACTAAATAGATAAATATGAAAGAGTCTCAGCTGTTTCAAAACACTCAAAGAATAGTTTGAGTGTTTCTCTCTTGAATTTTTCCTTGCCACATTCAAATACATCCATACCACTGATGATGATACTTACAATGATTTCATTGTAATTATGGCTTATTGTATAAAAAGGTTTTATGTTGCCTGCATTATTAGTAGTACGACTATTGACGTAAAAGATAGTGGTGATATATCAACCTTTACATTGTAAACTGTTAGCCAGTAGTAGTGAAAATAGTTGTAGAAATGTTCCTGTAAACACGGTGACTAGATCCTGAAATGGAAATAAAACAGTTTTCTCTATTTATATTTGTAAACCAGTCAAATTATGAGGACCAAATTATAATTAAAAAAGCTAAATTGAAGACATTAATTAATAGTCATATTCAAATGAAAAGAACAATACACAAGTGCAACTGTACATAAGCGTACGAAAAACCCCAAAAATAATACTAATTTTCAAAAACATCATTTTCCAAAAATAATATAAACCGACCGCCATCACATATGACAGATATAATAGTATTGAAAACTAAACGTGCAAATGTATCACAATTTGAATAGTTGCTATTTGATTAGTGCATCGCTTGAAGGTCCTTGCTTGCGGTGACCCTCGGGTCGGGTCACCTCATTCCCTGGTTGAGAGAGGCGATGGCTAGACCCGGCGTGATGCTCTTGAACGGGTACTGACCTGCTCCCATTGCCAACGCGGCATATCTTTCCAAAATAAACAGTCGATTTTCGATAATTGATATAAGTTAAGTCTATATACCTATTTCTCCTATCTTCAATGGTAAATACTTACTATCAATATTACAAGGAATTAAAATATAGTATTTTGGCAAACACTTTTGTAAATTTAGTTGATGAAAAAACCATTAAAAACGGCAAAAGATCAGAGATGGCAACTGACAATCAAATAGTATGTTTAGAAAAAAAAGGGGCGTCAATTGGTTTAGTATAGTGATATGTATTTTATTCACACGACTGTAGAAAACCTCTTAAACAACAACTAAATATTTTAATGTAGTATTTTCTGAAAATGGCGCTAAAACGGTAGCAATACTGGCCATCGTAAAAATTGCCATTTCCGATTCCTCCTTCGTATGATTAGTGATGATTTACCGTGGCAGCACACGAATAAAAATAAGCGCTATCTTATCCCATCCCATCCCGACCAGTTCCACAAGAGCGTGCCCCGTGTCTATGGAGATACGGACGTTGCTCGACCGTAATAACAACCGCCCCGTGATTCCAACATGGAGGCCGGCCGCACCGCGCCTGATGGATGGCCGCCGCGGCCCGCACTCCGCCGCACCAACCTACCGTAATGCCAGCGCATCACTCACACCGCCGCCGCCCCGTCCCGATACACACTGCCTCTCAATACAGGCCGGTGACCCACTAAAATGTACGTACACACTGCGACGTATGGGATATGCTCTCAGTCGCTCGAGTTCGGATACAGTCGCAATGATTGATGTAGCACAGAACTGGAAACACAAGAAAATCTTCTCGCTGACTAGCGCGCGTGTGTCGCCGTCTCGTATTCATAGTTCTAGGCCTTGTTACACCTTTGTCTTCCACTTTACATAGTCGCTTCTATTTTTCAACAAACTACGTTTCAACAAAACATGTCGCTTGCGATTATAACAATATGCGATATGACAATTGGTTTTATTTATCAGAACTCAAATTTTGTTTTTTTATTTATTTATTCATTTACTTTTTAATTCAAACGGGTAACGCGCGAGCTTATCGCTAAAAAGCAATATCTTACAACTAATCCTACCTAAAATAAACCTAAAAGAACGTAGAAGAAATTGAACGTTAAAAATTCATATTTCTTAACAACTGTACAAACACACAACTGTAGTAAATTTTCGGAACGATAATTAAACCAGAATTATGTAATAATATGACACTAAAAATTGTTATAAAAATAAAAATTATAAAACATATATTTTTTTCCACAAATATGTAACTAAATACTAAGTAAATACTATGTTATTCTATGTAATAAAACCATTCTTAAATGTGTACTAAATTGTAGATAAAAAACTAGGGTAAAAAAAAACTAGAGAAAAAGAAGAGAAAATTATATACATAATTATAACATAAGAGATTCGCAAGTCTCAAGCATTCAGTCTGCCCTAAATTAAATATTGAGATCCACCACAAAGGTGAAACGACATTATACGATTGAAATTTTTTTTCAATTTTACAATTAAATAACTCGCCATTGTTACTTCCCCCTTCCGGCTCTTCTTGTTTCTAAAAAAATCTTTGAAAATGGAGCAGCAACTGAATGAACATTTTACCCTCCCTTATCTCCCAATATCGTTCACGCAGCCAAATTCAGTAGACCCTGCATTTTTCTCCCTTCAATTCGCAGGAATTTAATCAATTTTAAGGGTAGTAAATTTGATTGCAACAGTAAATATAAAATCACGTGCTATAGGTAATTTGAAAAACCTGCTCGTTTGAAAACTTACACGTGCAGGCATGATTTACTTATTATTTGTGAAAATTATTCACTGAAGCTTTATGTACGTTTAAAAATACGTGTTTTTTTACATTTAGAAAATTTCAATTTAAATGCCTCTTACTGCAACCGGGTGTTACAATCACGGGATTTATGCTCCCTTATCCATTGATAAACGCCCCCAAAGCATCAAGAAAAATCAATAGTATGTATCACAATTTTATTTAAAGGTGTGGAAGAAATTCAGAATTTCCAAATCCAATATTGTTAATTTCTCAATCCCAAATCTCTTACTTTAACAGCTGTTTTATAGCAAAACAAATGCAAACACATAAAATATCTACCTTTTTAGAATAACTGTCATCCCCTATTTCAGCCTCTTTAAGTTTAATTTCCACCAGAAAATCCTACTCTAAGGTCTCTATACCGAAATTCATCAAAGTTGGTTTAGCGATGTAGGCGTAAAACAGACAGAGTTATTTTCGCATTTGTTATCGATGGATTTTTCTTCCATATTTTAGTCTAGTTTATTTTTTAATTATATCATCGAATTATATGTACAAATAGACCACATAGTACGCATTTAATTGAAATTTAAATAAATTATTACTCGATAAATATTGAGTCTAGAATGTTTTTATCCTTGTGCTACAAATAAGATCAGGAATATATTTCAAGTGAATCATTGAGTTGTTAACACTTTGTATACGTATACGCATCTCTTTCTATTTTATTCTGTAGATTTCACCTTCGAATATAAATTTATTTTGCATTGATTAATAATTTTAAACATAGTCAAGATTATTTTAAATAAATATTCCGATGGGATGGACAGATACTGTAAGAACACTACAAGCTCCTAGGTTACTTACGAAAACCTAATTTTCATTTTAATTTCAGGCATTCATTTCAACTCCGTTTAGTCAAGTTAGGTTGGAGTGTACCGTCATATTCTGGGAGTTCACGACATTTTTGGTCACGATAAGGTAAATGGCTGAATCTGCGGTCACATGTTATAGACCAACCCTCTGATGCTAAATATGTCAGTCTGCCTGTGCCAAGTAGTTGCGTTATCTAGATTGGCTATATAAAATAGATGTTTGTATGTACCTGCCGATGAATATACTGATTGTTTCAAAACATTAATTTCATACCTATAAATTTTGCCACAATAACAGGTCTGTTTTTTAATTAAATACTTAAATTTACTTAAACTTATATCTGTTACCTAAATCGCCTATAACTACGAATGCAACCAAAAATGTGTTCAGTTTTTGTATTGCTAACTAAGTATACCCATTTACCATAATCCATTTTAACTTATCATAAATACTTTTTCAGGCATCTACATAACGCAACCACTTGTAACAGGCAGACTGACACATTTCGCTTCAGAGGGTTGTTCTTTATCCCGTGAACCCAGTTTCAGCTATTTACGTTATCGTTACCATTTTTGTCGCGACATACTAGTTTATCAGTGATAATTTTAAATTAAAATACATCCATCCTTATTTTTCGCCTGAAGAAGGACGATGGATCAATAATTAATAATAGCCATAACTATACCACTAATCAGAAATGGTGCTCACCAGCCTAAGCCCCGGTTGCGCGAAGAGACGGCCGAGTTAATCAATGTTCAAACACGTCACTTTTAGTGATCCGCATAGAGTTCCTTCCATATTGTCCATACAAAGAGACATGTTTGATCATGGTTTGACGTTGATTTTGATTTTTTGTACGTTCGTGCACTCGGCCCTAAGTCACGTCAGACTGATTGACGACACAGGTCCTATGTATGCGGGGTTTCTAATCTGGATCAGCCTACAAGGGCGAGACCGCACGTGCTCCTTCAAGTTGTGCGCACTAAAGCTGGGATAAACTAGATTGATTGCTGGACAAGCAAGTTGAAACAACGATGTCTAGGAATCCAAATATCTAAGGGAGACCCATATTGGGCGATCATTTAATCTGAAATGTCTTTCACAATTAATTAATTAGTGCTAATTCTAGAGATTTATCGGTTTAGTTTTGAGGAGGGCCTTCTACCATTCCTTTAGTCAATATCTTGCAGTTATATCTATGTTAGTTATATTTCCTTGTTAGCATAAATGTATGTGTCAGAAAGGTAGGTTATGATCTCATTCGTTTGTACACCTCTTAGTACCTAATGTCAAATTAAATCAGCCCCAGATATTTATTGTACAGCACAGTAGCTTGTGCCTTTTTTCTTGGATGGAATAGAAAACATGATTTTAACATGATCCGTATAGACCGATTTATTGACGTTGAGTGATGAGCATTGAAATAACTCTTTAAAAACAAGTCATACCTTTTAAAGTTCAAGGTCAATCATCAGGGTAAGTGGGGACAAGTGCAGTAGTTCGCTCTTTTACTCCAAATTTTCGAATAAGTTTTTTACTGAGTTTTAAAATATTTATCCTATTTGATACAGATTGAACTTTTTTAATGATGATGATGTAAAAGGATGGAGGACTCATAACCTGACGAACACGACGATAGTATAATAATAATAATAATAATAATAATAATTATTTATTTCGGACCATAATATCCATATTAGGCTGCACTACATCACCTGCAGTAAACAATAAACAATAAACAATTGAAATCAAAATAAAATTAGTACAAATCGAATTAAAATAGATAAAATTGCAAATCAAATAAAATAAAATAAAAATCAAATTCTATAAAATTATTAAGATGACATTTAAATTGTATACACATTACATAAAATTCAAGAAATTCCAAATCAAATATTTCATTTGATTAAAAAATATAATTAGATTAAATTAATAGACAATTGATGTTATAGTCTCATTGCTATATACAATTCGTTCGTAAATGCTCTTTATGATTTCATTTCTAGACTTACTGATTCGCTGCATAAACCCTGCTCGCCCCCTTCGCATGAGGCCGTAGAAGTCATCCAGATGATGCTCGGCAAACTATCGGTAAATAAATGTTACGGTTATAGCCCGATGTTTTTTAAAGTCCGAAATATTTTTTTTTCCTTTAATAAAAAACCATTCAAGATATTCCCATGTCGAGTGCACTAATTTAGAGGTTATGGTATGAAAAAAAGTAACCTTTCTATATTTTTTTCCAATATTTTCATAGAAATAATTAAAAAACAAATTTTAAAGTTCAATTTTTTTTCTTGGCATCGACTCTTAATTCGTGCACTTAACATGAGTATAAGTGCAAAAATCAAATAAAAATTCAAGGAAAAAATTTAGGATTTTAACCAACATATAAACATTTTAACCGTAATATATATACAATCTGGCGATCAAACCTAACTACTCAGAAACATTCCACAGAGGAAACATTCACTAGACTAGGCAATGTTCCTCGGGTATCGTTTCACCGACCTTTTCATGGACGCATGCTAGAGACGAGATGTTTGGAATAGTTGCGGTCATCCACTACCATGTCCACACAATAGACTTATTTCACAGATCCTAGGAGGGCTTTAATTTTTACACGAAAAATTTTAGGGTTCCGGGCCCAAAGGGTGCCAACGGAACCCTATTACTATGCCTCCCTTGTCCGTCCATCCGCCCGCCTGTCACAAGGCTGAATCTCATGAACCGTAAAAGGTAGGCAGCTGAAATTTTCACAGAATGTGAATATGTTGCCGCTATAACTTGTTGTTATAGCGGCAACATATTCACATTCTGTGAATATATTATATAGGTAAAATTTAAAAGTAATCAAAATTAAAGGGGGTTCCCATAGAAAAAACGTGATGTTTTGCTGTTGAATCTTGTACGATGGTGCGGAACCCTTCGTCTGCGAGCCCGACTCGCACTTGGCTAGTTTTTATTTCATTCCAATTGAAACGTAGGGACTAAGGTGATATGGCTCTGCTCGTCCGTGTGGAAGCAATCATATAATGGGTGCGATGAGTCGTTATCACGGATAACTTTGTTAGGGTTCCGTACCCAAAGGGTGAAAACGGAACCCTATTACTAAGCCTCCGCTGTCCGTCCGTCCGTCCGTCGGTCCGTCCGTCTGTCCGTCTGTCACAGGGCTGTATCTCAGTAACCGTAACAGGTAGACAGCTGAAATTTTCACAGAGTGTTTATTTATTTTGCCGCTATAACAACAAATAGGTAAGATAAAAAAATAATTAAAATTAAAGGGGGCTCCCATACAAAAAACGTGATTTTTTTTTTATTTTTTACGATGGTACGGAACCCTTCGTGTGCGAGTCCGACTCGCACTTGGCCGGTTTTTTTAAGCAATTTAAATTATACCCATTATTCACATTAGTTAATCTATTAGGTATGAAAGGGTCGTAAGGAGGTAATTAGAATTAAGACGGTAATAACCATCTCTTCTCCTACTATGCGGTAGGTATAAGCACGCCCGGGTTGGTACTACCGAATCGGATGAAACTATGGTTGAAGCGGCAATAAAAATTGTCCGTGTTTACCACTTAGCTCTATTTAGCCGTGCTCATAAAGGGAAGGCCCTGGCGTGACACCTAATTCCTTCGGCAATGTGGTGCATTGGGATAATATCCTAAGGGTAGTTGTGGGATATTAGACATCCATGTCAGGATGTACCAAACAATAATAATAAATAAGCGACGACATAATGACGAAATTAAATAACGAACGAAAACTTTGGGGAAAATTATGAAGCCAAATTTAGAAACTTTAAAATTAGACATGAAAAATTTGTTACTGATATTTTAAATATTGTTACGAAGCAAGGGCCACAAGAAGAGTAAAATGGTTTTTGTAATTTGTTTTCGTTTTTAAACTGAGCATGGGTCTTGAATATGGCTTTGATCAAGGGGTGGAATATGGTTTGATCTAGGCTGCCGGGGATGAAAGTGCCACAAGCTTCTGCTTTGTAAATATATTTTGTCATTCTTACGTCACTCATTTCCTCTGCAATTGACAATGCCCTCTAACCCAATTATTGTGAAATTCCGCCGATAACCTGACTTGACCACACCATAAATAAAGTCATCGAAGATCCAAAACTCAAAAAATCCAAAAATGTTCCGTGTTGATTATATAAAGCACAACATCTAATCAGCATACTGTCAAATTGGACTCTGTATTTTTTTTAATTTGGATTTTTTTATGAATTTATAACATGTTTATAATTCTCTGATATGATATGATTTTCCTTTTTCTTATAATCCAAAAAGCATACAATCACAAGCGCGTTCGTAGAACCACGTGACAGCAAATTTATTAAATCGGATGATAAGTAAATATACTTTTTCAGACTAAGCAGGTACGTCCCTTATTCCAAGAAATGTGATATTGGATCTTTCTTTAAACAATCTGTCCTTACTTCACGGTCGATTATACATACGTACATATCAAATGTCTTAAATCGGATCATGTCAGAGTTCGCACTATCGTGTGACTCCCCCTCACAATCCCCAAGCGCGATATTAAATTCCACCATAATTTATGACGTCGGGAAATTTTCCAAAGAGCGAGATGGATATTTGAAATGCCTGGACAGATGACCGCACCGGGTACAACCCTTTGCAGAGGGCAAAATAACAATCGTTTATCTTTCGGTTATGATTGGACCGTTATAGGATTTATCAAGGGTCTTTATATGCAACATACGACGCAGGATAACATCAACCCTATGAACGTATATTTTATTGTTAAAAACCAGCTCAGTCGAAATGTTGGGAAGGCAAAGAAGTATTTATTTTCAACTGGGAGCAAAAAAATACTTACAGTTCATGGTCGGTCACAAAGGAGATTGGGCCATAATGTTCTCGCATAATGTTTCCTTGGCCTACGACTTTACTATTTCCCTCAACAGTGGTAATTGGTAAACCACTGTATTTTGTCTTTCGGTTATGATTGGACCATTATAGGCTTTATCAAGGGTCTTTATATGCAACATACGACGTAGGATAATATCAACCCTATGAACGTATATTTTAATGTTAACATCCAGCTCAGTCGAAATGTTGGGAGGGCAAAGAAGTATTAATTTTCAAAAAGGAGTAAAGTAAAATTTTGAGTTCATGGTCGGTCACAGAGGAGATTGGGCCATAATGTTTCCTTGGCCTACAACATAATTATTTCCCTCAACAGTGGTAATTGGTAAACCACTGTCGTTTATTTTTCGGTTATGATTGAACCGTTATAGGCTTTATCAAGGGTCTTTATATGCAACATACGACGTAGGATAATAACAACCCTATGAACATATATTTTAATGTTAACATCCAGCTGAGTCGACATGTTGGGAGGGCAAAGAAGTATTTATTTTCAAGGAGGAGCAAAATAATACTTAGAGTTAATATTTTTTTTAGTAGCTTTAGCTCATATTGTTTTTTTTTTCGAAAGCGCAAAGGAATTAAAAAAAATTGTTTAAAGTGAAAATGACCTCTGCAAGACAGAATTTATCTAGTGCAGAGGTCTATGAATGTAAAGCATGTATATTTATATTTTTTAATAAATACATTTTTTTTTTTAATGGTCGGTCACAATGGAGTATGGGCCATAATGTTCTTGCGTAATGTTTCCGCCACTGGACAGGAATATCTACTGATGCTACCGCTAATGTCAATAGATCTGTTCTTTTGGACTTGTTAAACTTGACTTGAAGCTGTTAACAAACATTTTGATAAATGTTTTGTTTGATTGTAAATATATCAAATCAAATCAAAAAAGGCTTATTGCGGTTAAATCGTACACAATGGTAATACTTAAGGGCCTGGTACTAGCCAAATCGCAAAGTTAGACGAGGCACCCCAAGTAAACTAACTAAGTCTGACGATTATAAGTGTCATCCTTACAATATATGATTCCTTGTCTAGGAATCGAATGATTTTCGTTAATGTATGTTTCCTTTTTCTATACAAAATACATTGCGGAAACGGTGTCCATTTCCGAACTTTTTTGACTAAATGTAGAAATCTAAAAGCAAATGGAATTTTTTGTTTATGCATATATGCTGTTTTTGCTTATATCTAGAAATCGAATGACTTTCAGATTTCTAATGAGAAAAATCAACTTTTTTTATTTTTATTATTATTTAAATAAATGATGGAATAAAAAAATATTAACAATCCATTATCAGTCTGGAGTTCTATTTGAATTTGCTGAAGCGTTTCACTACATATTATTACATTTGTTAAAAAGTGCATTTGTATGGCGCGAGTAGTTGGCTAGTCCTAGCGCCTTAATGCATAATGCCTATGAGTGGTTTTCTACACAATATTTCTACGTCCAATAAAACTTTAATTAAAATTTAAATTTAAATTTTAGATTAGGATTAACTGTTGAACCTTGATGGACATGGATGGCTTACTGCGTATACTGTCATCATATTAGTGCAACATACAGCGAGGCCAGCCATGTCAGAACCTTCCTGGTTACATTGTTACATTGAATTTGAAATTGAGCTAAAAGAAAAACAGGGACAATATTCTCATTGCTACTTCGAACATTGTTCATTCAATGCTATAGTACCAGTCCGGGTGATATTAACCCTAAGTAAGAAATAACAGTTTTACTTGGATTTACTAACAACGAATCACTTAGGCCCGGGTGCACGAAAGGACAAAACTTAACAATCAACGTCAACGTATGATTAAACAGGTTACTTGCATGGACAGTATGGAAGGAACTCCACGCTGTTCACTGAAAGTGAAGTGTTTGAACATTGATTAACTCAGCGGTCTCTTCGTGCAATCGGGGCTTAGTCGCCTTTTACGAGACGCACGGGAATACGTTTAGTAGCCTAATTGTATTATTTTTAAGTGGCCGAATTCACAACACACATAATATGTCAAATCAAACTTTCTCTGAAAACGTCAGAATGAAATATTATTGTTATTCCTATATATTTATTTGTATGTACATTTTTTTAAATTATTTTTACATATTTATTATTAGTAAGTCATGTTTCGCACAATGCTTGCGGGCTTGCGTAAATGAAATATTACTTAACATAAAATCTTTTCAGCAGGAATTTGATTGGACCTTTTCGCGGAAAATTCGACGTACCCGCCGGGTATGGAGAAAGCTTAAAATACTAAAATCCAGGTAATTTTTCGAAGAGAGTCACTGAAGACGTGCTCGAACCTTCCCAGAATGGCCCCACTGATTAATGGCTCGCAAAAACTTGAGGCACTGTCTCCAGACTTCATTACCGTGAATCGCTCATTTATTCCCACATAAATCCTCCTTTTTCTCTCTCTGAAAAAGTTAAATGAGATATCCGGCGCAGTGGAGTTGGACAGAACTCGCTTATAAAATAAAAATCTAATAGCTTTTGAGTTGAATTTAATTTCGCACCATATCGACTTGGAAAATTTCAAGGCGACCATTTTAAAAATATAGCATTTTTTAAGAAGTCTCGTCACTCGCGTATCTTTCATCAATTTTATTAAAATATTATGAAATACGGATGTTCAGCCAGCTTTACTGGTACCCGATTATAGATTAAAATTAAAATTTTCTAAAATCGGCTACACGCAGACTCAATTACCATTTTTGATTGAGCAATAAAAGACAAAACATATTTGCAAATTAAATAAGGGCTGAGTATTGTGCAGGTGTGTAGGTTCTGCCTACTGAAAGGAAAGGATGTAGAAGTGCCACGTGGTCAATTTGACCATATAACTCTATGGGAATCCGGCGGCGCGTCGTATGCCACACAGTTAAAACAGCGTCACCCCGCTCTAAAATAGCGTTCGTCAAGTCAGTTCTACCCACACAAACCCTCTAATACGTCTGCGACTACGTTTGCATGTGGTATGTACATTTAAGTTGGACTGGTAGTTTTTGAAAATTGGAAACAGCGGGTCCCATAGCAGGCGCACTCGATGCCATATCCCCACCCTTTTTATCTATGGTTCTGTCAGTCAGTCTTTAATTTCTCAGACAATACTTACCTTATCACCCTCAAATTACTTATTATATCAGTTCAGGTATATCCGCTGCAACATAATTATTTGCATTCTCACAGCACAACCTTTGCTCGATATAAGGATGTTTATTATTATTCATAACGAATATTGTTACATTTCGACATATTTTTTATTTAAAACATAAAAAACATTTTTTTCGGACGATGCTCGGATGAAATTTTTCGCATTCTGTAGGTAAACATTTAGTTTATTCAATATTTTCAATTAAACTTAAAATACAAATGGAACAATATTGAGAACGTTTCTCTTTATGAATATTAATCAGCGCTATGGTCATTTAAGTTTTTTCGATTTAAAATGCGGAATATTTGGCAGAAATAACAAGAAAACTGAAAAAATATGCTAAAATTTTCCATCGGAAAACGTGTGTGCTGTGAAAACGATAAATCTTTCATATAGTCCAGATGTACATGTATTATTTTAATTTTAAATTGAGCTTCATATTTTTTTATTTTTAAATTAGATAAATGTTAAAAGTGGGTCTACGATGACCACTGTGGAATACAACTATTTTATTTTCAGCAAAGATTGTTGACCCCCGCACAGTTGCAGTTAGTTAAAAAAATACAAGTGATTCCATCTTATGAAACAGACCACATTTTCAGGCTTTAAAAAGCACAGAAAGGATCCATCATATATTTTAAAATGAGTTTTTGTACCGCCTTCTACTCCAGGGTGCTTGGAGTCTGTTCAATGTATTTTAAAACTGTTATGTTTTTCACTCTTTTTAGTATTTCCCACACTTAGGAGTGGTATTCTTCCAAAAAAATTTGAAAGAACCACCTTGGAGATATACTCTACTGATAAGAAAAAGAATTATTCAAATCGGTTGACAGTTTGTGGAGATATCGAGTAACATATACACATCAAAAATAAATAAAAAACCTGCAGACGAATCGAGAACCTCCTCCTTTTTTGAAGTCGGTTTAAAATTATGTGTAAACCTAGTGAGTCAGTAAATATTGCACCCATCTACCAGAAGTCGGAGCAAGTGGCAGAATTGGTACACACGGCACTCATTAATTATATGACTTACTTTATTCGGTTTTTACCTTTTTCATTCGTGGATAAAAGTAATAATAGTAAAAATCTTTATTATACACCTTTTAAGATGGTTACAGAAGGCGGGCTTAATGCCCAAGGGCATTCTCTACCTACCAACAAGTTACATGCTTATTACAAAAAAGTATATATTATTACAATATTTTCCTGGTTCTCGTATTTTTGCATTACAAAGAGAGTTTTTACATGAATCATTCGGTGTCCACTCTCGAAGCGGCGATCGGAAAAAACAGAAAAACATCAACGCTCGACGCCGACAAACGACAAATAATTTCCTTTTTAGGAAAAAAGTTTCAGCGAAATTACAAAAAAAACTTGTTCTCCATCCTTCGTCTGCGACGGGCGTACGGGATATTTTTATGAAAAAAACTCGGCTTCGTGCTCGCTAGTGTAGTTACCACACAAACCTCTTTATAGTAAAGTAATTCTTTCGGCCCTGTATTCCCCTCCGCAAGCGGGTAGTCGGCCGATACCATCTAAATCGTTTTACGGGATCCAGGGAGTTTAAAAATGGGCACGTTTCGGAACAAAAGTCAACAGAAATGGCGCTTAACCGAAATATATGATAACAGTTATCCTACTTCCGAAAGATTGGATTGCCCCCGGCCGTTTTAGTCTTCCAATAATTTCCCGATGCGTATATGTTTTTCCATTTGATCGTATTTCGTAGCAATATATACAATGTTCTGAAATAGGATGCGTATGTTACGGCTAAACTGCAAAATACTCATGTCCATTTTTGGCGCTAAAATAACTTCTAAATAAAATAGAGTCCGTGCGGAAAGAGAACCGTATTTATTATGTTGACACGTTCTTAACAATTTATCAAATTTAAAAATCGTTACAGGTTTATAAGACCAAGTCCTGAAGCGCGTACGCGTACGCCTAGGCGTAAACATATTAGGCGTTTGCAAAATTTGTTTTTAAGGCGGCCCAACCCGGCGGGCCTAACTCATTCGCGGGCACGGTACAAAACCGTGCTGTTGCGCTCTGGGACCTTCTCTCTTTCAAAGAATAAGACAGGCTCCGTGATGAGGAAGATGCAACATGTCCACAAAAAAGACAATGTCCATAGTGTATGATTTCGTAAGATTTACAAAAATTTTAATTTCAAAACGACTTATAGCTAAAAGTAAACCACGACCGCTGTAGTAAAAAATCGAACAAAAACAAAACAGATTATAAATCTTGATTAAAGAAGCTATGTCTGATGACTAATCTTTTTAAGATGTTTTTACTTTATCATTGCGTAATCCACCTCCAAATTTATTGTATAAAACGCGCGAAAAATGCGAACTTTCGGACCTTATAACTTAGAAACCAAACACATTTTTACAATGCCAATTGTCATCAGACATCTAGTTCGATCAAATAAAGCTATTTTGAGCTAAATTTTGGATCTCTGACAAGAAATATGGGCGTGATCTTTCCCCTTTTGTATGGGGAGATGAGCGGGATGGGCCACCTTAAAGGCCGGCCAGGGATGGCGTTTGCGACGCTCTGATAGGTTTACGATGTTCGCACTCGATGCAGTAATAACTCCACCAATCAACACACTGCTATATAATCGCCTCGGCATCGCCAACCAATCGGCGCAGCGTAAATTATCTGGTCGTCCGTTAAGGCTGTCGTGACATCACAGGAAATCTAAGATCAGATTTTTTTAGAAATGCATATGTCCATAATTGGCCAAGGAACAATCGACTGCCATTAAAATAGCAAAATCGTCTTCCATTTAAATCATACTCACTTAACTAAATATCACTTGAGAAAGGTTCATTCTATGTCCGTATGTTTTGATTTTTTTGTAAATATCTGTATTTAAAAAAAAAAAAAATTAACGTAAAAAAGACAACCATTTTCCAATGTTTATTAGCCAATATTTTCCAATCAAAAAGATTTATTAAAAAATATATACATACTGTCATAGATTTTTATAATATATTTTAGAATCCAAAATTAAAAAACCAAGTAAAACATTAAGAGCATGGAAACAGTTATCGTCCGTAGTTTGGGGAATTGATAGGGTAACGACTCTGTTAAAAGGAAATAGTGTATAAAACCCGCTAAGTTATGTCTTTGAACGGACAAACGAACTCAACTGCAAGGCAGCACATATTGAGGCATTGGTTTCATTTGTTTATTTATAAATTCCGAACACGTTTGCCGCCGTTTTTCCAGAGATGAAGCCGATATATGCGACAAATGTATCGCAGACGGGCGAGAAGCGAGGCGGAGTGGGGAGGTGGCGAGATCGTTACCGGCAATATTACGATCTTCCGGTGCGATATAGTCGCGCGCGTCGTCGACGGCGAGCACCCGATCCGACCCGATATCCTACGGGCTTAGCGTGTTAGCAATGCGACGATTGCGAGGGCAAAAGCAATAAAAAAGCTGAGCAACTTTTTTATAATAAAGCATTTTTTGTAAATTATCTACCCAGTTACGTTAAGGCTCCATATGACGCTAACCTCCAATACGTAGGGTTTATTTTCATTTTATCTCAGCGTCGGTTAAGAATAATCACAAGTAGAAAAATGTAAATATCAAAGTTAAGCCTATTATCTAGTGTATGACCGTGAAACTGTTTTAATGAGTTGCTCATATTCTTTTAAAAATCACCTATTTAATTGTTTTTACTAGGTTTTCAAGCCAGCGCTTGGAAACTATAAATGATTTAGACAATTTTCTTATACATATTTCTTAAACATAGGGGGAAGTCCCCTATGTTTAAGAATATGTTTAGTCTATATCGCAGGTCGTAGAAGGGTTATCAGCTAAGGCTAAATCTGTGACAGACATGGAAATCTCCCCGCTGCAGACCTATGTGTTTGAAGAAGTTCCTGGCTCTTCAAATGGAATATTGGTCATGTCAGCAGCCAAATAATACATAATACCCGTGCATTTGAACCCAGATGCCGCAATATCTAGCAGAGCTACTTTTGTGGACGCTTCGTTGACCAAACCAGAAAAATCGTAGTCAGTTCTTTTGACAACATTTTATCCATCGCAGTTTGTAAACTTTTTTGGTCCCAATTTCCTTTCTTAGTCTTCTCTTCAATTTTCACATCTCTCTGTTGCTCTATGCTCTGAAAGAAAATCCAAAAAATACTATAATTAATACAACAATTTACGAGAAAAAAAATGTTTTTGCTGTCCAGCGTTAAGGGACTACTTTGTGTCCGGTCCTAGGGTACAGGATAATGCCAAGATTACGTGATATATACCTAATCCGTTTTGAAAGTAAAAAAAACAATTGATTGGATACGAATACAAATTGACCTCCATCTTAATTAACAATTACCATAAAGACTTAAAGACAGAAATTTAGTTGTAACACTTACCTGGATCTTGCATGACGCAGTGATTTCGCACCGAAAAGACAAATCGACTGCTCCCGATGCTGCCTTGAGCGTCACTGACAAACTGCTTTGGGTGAACCATCACCGCTACACCCCCCCGCGCCCCGTTCACCCTTGTTTGAATCGTTCACGTTTAAACTTATCGAGATAATACGAGTGTCCGGCGCTAGGTGCCGTCCGGCGTTAGGGGACTTCCCCCTACATTAAATCACTTAAGAAAGTAGTCTTTACAGGTCAAAAACCTAAATTTCGCTTCGTTGCGCTCGATTTTCAAGCGCATAAAACAATAAACCCTAACGCATACTCAATGCTTCCGGAGATCGCCAGTAACGTTTGTTTTTTAAAACTGGAGTCAGTTGGAGCCTTAAACGATGAAGATTGAACGTTGTTTGAAATTGAATTAACAGAAACTTTTGGGAAACGATGCAAATATAATTTTGTTTATTGAATATCAATTCGGAGAACAATGTTTTTATCGGTGGAGTTAAGTTTGGCCCAAACCTTAATTTCTTTCTTCAGAAACTTTTGTGTCGGTGTAGGTGTGGGCCTGTAGTGTGCGGCAAGTTCGCCTGGTCTTTTTCTCAGCAGGCAAAAGGAACTGCCGATCGCGGGGCCGCTATGATCTAGCGACGGGTGGATATCTTGTTTCAATTTCAATAATTAAATTTATGAAATTTATGTGATTAATAAAATTGATAAAAAATTAATATAATTATCAAAATGTCAAAGTTTTGAATGGATTTTTGTCGGGAAAATCCCTCTTTTTGATTTCACAGGCTTTGAGTGCGCTTACTACACTATGCATTAATTAGGTACCTAAAACAATAATCTGGATAAGCTTTAGTTCATGCAATGCCCACAAGAAACTAAAATCTTTGACCTAAATCGGAACTACATTTTGCTCGGTAAACATGTCGCACGATTCACGCGAAACGTCCCGCATTGCGTCGTTCCGATCCGAAAACAATAATTTTAATATAGCTTTGTCTTCAGTGTTATTCCGTCTTTATAACAAGTGACATCCCCATTGCTGGGGCAAGAACCGATATATGTAGTTGATAAGAATTTAAAAAAAGCGGGGCCCATAAGGAAAATAGCAATTTAAGGTGGTTACGTTTTCTTTGTAAATTCCAATTCTAAATTGTTTTATAGAAAAATATTCATACGCAGTGAAGCTCATACGCAATGAGCGTTTTCTCGCCCTTATAGGCAGAGATTATATATCGTCATAACCATATATACACACGCACATTCTCTGCAATTACGGGTGCTACCTGACAATTACGAAGCATTCCGTCAATCACGGTGGTTACCATGGTAAATAACGAGCCAGGTGAATATAAGGTGAACAGACAAAAGAGTAATTCAATCTGAAGTTTAGTTTCATTTCGTACCATGCTAACTTGTTAATTTCAGTTCTCATGGCCGATTAACACGTCGTTTGACAGTTAACATAGTACGAAATGAAACTAAACTTCAGATTTCATTACTCTCTTGCCGGTTCAGCTGCTCTTCACCCGGTGAGTTTACTTACCATGGTAACACGCAGTCTTTCAACACACGGGCATTCATCTCAGTCAGACGGTGGCACCTTCACCTCAGGGGAAGGGGACTCTGGACGGAACTTGCGTCGGTAGTCCCGCTGCATCGTCGCATACGATGAGTACCGCCACTGCTGAGACAGAAAACATGGAAAACATTCAAATATTTTGCGTTGGATTTCTCCTAATTTAACGTGGATTTAAAAATTAAATGAGTAGGTTTTGAACAGTGTCCTCCCAATAAACTGTAATACCTCTGTAACGAATTTAATTTCAGTACAGAGTATGTATAGGAATTTTACTTATTTCAAATTTCCCTCTAATTAAACCTACCCACGGTTTTCGGCCTCTAGACGAAAAAAAACGAAAAGCATGCTTGTGGCGGGCGCGACCGAAGTGCCCGCTAGCTACGAGACTGAAGATATTTACGACTGTTTTGGACAAGTTTAGTTTTCTTGAGAGACCTTTAGATGTGAAGAGTGAAGTGTTGTGCTACAAGTGTGGGCAAACCATAGTTCTATTGAGGCGCCCAACAAACGAAGAAGAGGAAGGGCCGGCAGGACACCACGCCGCCCTATCACCTGAGCTAGCCGTGTGATATTTGGATGTGCAAGGTACTCCAAACTTTTCGTTAACAAATGTCCCTGACGAGAAAACGGCGTTACACCTCATCCCTAAGCTTGAAAACTAATATTTCCTTTAGGTCCCTTTTCACGACAGATTTTTTCACATTAGTACCGAAACTCACACGAGTTGTATGCTAGCTTTATTGAATTCGGGGAGTAAAAAGTATGCGAGCGAGCCAGTTGCCCAACGAGCGGTTTATGTTGAGCCATTTTGAGGAGCGCCGTAAATTCTCAAGGAACTTCTTTACTTTCGGGAGTTGTCCACCAAAGCTAACCAAAATTAACGAACATTTTTTTTACTACAGATAGAACTATTTGAGGGATCAAAAAAGCTGCATCAGCCTTAAGAGCGACATTCAATGTTTTTACTATTGATTTGATGGGCTTCACCATTGTGCTTTTCTTCATTAGACCAGAATTAAATGCTTATTTTCTCAGCTAGAGGTCAAACACTAGCTTGTCTAATACTGGCAATTTAGCACCTAAACGACGTAACTAATCGCATACAAAATTAAATAACTTATCTAACGTTCGTTTGGTTTCTTTTGGATTCGTGACTTTAAAGATGGTTCGATGGCTTAGGACAAATAAGAACAGACCAAAACAGTTTTTGAAAAAAAAAATTTCAAGAGCTAAGAGCTACTTAACAATATACGATAAATTTACAGGTTTACATGTGCCTTCTGGGCCAAATCCGAAACTATAAGAAATAGCGAAAAACTCACAAGACCGATCTTGATAAAAACTAAACCTTGAAAAAGGAATAATGAAGAATTACATTAATTATTTTAACATAAATGAAGGGGACATAATTACCTGATTGAGCGGCTCGTAGCCTAGTGGCGCGGGGACTGGATTAGCGTACCAGAGGCCTGGGTTCAATTCCGACTTGCACCACTGTCTTTCTCTTTCCGAGTTTGATACGTGCATTTCGTCACGAATGCGAGCTGCTCCATGGTTCGGAACCCATGTAAAACTGTAGGTCCCCTTTCCCTACTAGGTGGTTGGGTTTAAGCCCGCCCGGGTTGGTACCATCGCATTGGATGAAAAGATGGTCGAAGCGGCAATGAAAAATTGTCCGTGTTTTCCATCCAGTTCAATGTAGCCGTGCTCATAAAGGGAAGGTCCTGGCATGGCACCTAATTCCTTCGAGAATGTGGTATATTGGGCTAATATCATAACGGTAGTTGTGTGGTATGAGCCATCCATGTCAGGTCGCATAAAAAAAAACCTGATATTACACAAATGTAAACACTTTATTGTACACGAAATGTCCTTCCTGATCACATAGAATACAACTTACGTGATTGCATCCGAGATTATTTACATCAAATTGTTGATTCTCTGTTCTTTTGAAAAGCATGTACGAAATTACTTATATGCATTTTTTTCTGCAAAGTAGCTCGTGGTTGCACACTTGTGAAATCACATACGCTATAAAATATCTGCCAAGTCGCTGATTCACAAACTTGTCAATGCAATTAACGAAAGATATTGAAGAGAAACAGAGCTCGGTCACAACGAAACCGTAAAATGAACTGTATTGGAACGAAGGCCAAATGAAAAGCAATTAATTTTCGTGTAATGAATTTTCTTACGAAAGATTGCAATCTCAGAAGATTAAAACCAACGACGTGCGAGCGTGTAGGCCTATTCTTGAAATGCCGTGCTCCGAAATCTTTCCGTCGATGAAATATCTTTGACAACAGCTGTTTTCTCGACTGAAAGATTCCTGCGTCCTGAGCACGGAATCCCAAGAATAGGGGTACAGGACAGGCGTAATAAGGTGAGGGTTCCGTAACATACATTAGTTTACAAATTTCAATCATTTCCGTTTTATTATTTTTAGGATCAATGTTTTAGCCGTTAAAGGGCAGGGGTGAGCACAAAGCCTCTTGGACTGAAATACCTGGTGCCCCCCCCCCCCTTATGTTTTCTTGGGTCTGTCGTGGTACGAACCCATTCAATCGTGTTTCGATCATGGGTCAGCATCGGTGGCCCAATGGTGAGATCCCTCGGGTTTCGAACTGCAGGCTAAGTAACAATAGGTGCGTTCGGATTCTGAATAGGTAACCGTTGAGGTTGGCCGTGGTTCGGATGCCACGTAAATCTTTTAAATGCCCTAACTGACTTACTAGGCATTTATATTTCTAAAAGTTAATTCAAACTAACCAAAGTATTTTAAACTAGCCAAACTTTTCAAATAATGTCGCCATCTAATGTCGATTTTGTTGAAGATATTGAGAAAGTTATCATAAAAATGATGGTAATAAGAATATTTAGGGCCCTTTTCACCTACTGCTGATTAGCTTAATCGCCACATATTAAGGGTCTTTCTTAGCAGCGTGCAATCACTACCAGTACAAGATAATCAGCACTTTAGTAATAAAGGCCTTTTAATTGTCCATTAAAATAAATCAGCACTTTGTGAAAATCAGGCTTACCTACACAACTTGACTTACCTAACAATTCAAACCGATGAATATCAATGATATTTTGTATTTACAATGATGTTTCTTAATGTATAGTTAAAATGTAACGTTTTCATCGTGCCTACCTTTGCAAAATTTGAAATCAAGCTTAGTTTAATGACGGTTGAACTAGTTCTGGCAGTGACTGGAGATGGCGCTGGTTAGAAATTTCATAGTACCAGCGAAAATAAGCATTTTTCGGGGACTTACTTAGCTCGACGTTTCATCCACCACGATGTGGACATCATCAGGATTCGCGACGCTACCTGGAGGACCTCTGACGCTCGCGTCGCGAATCC